>OX638365.1:11966143-13292929 GCA_951812935.1 Hermaeophaga mercurialis | reverse complement strand
GTAAATTTTGTAAAATGTTGCTTTTTTAATTATTGGTATTCAATTGCGCCCTCTAGTGGTGGGCTTACAATTCTGTAAATAATTGCCAGGTTTTTCTCTTTTATTAGCATCATAAATTTTTATGTTAGCAAGACTTAGTAGCCTCCTTATGAAAATTCACAAGAAGTTCTGAAAAAAATATGTAAACCAATTATCCATAGAAACGTTGAGAAGAGGTTCACAAATTCGGATTTAGATGGAGACAAACTGTAAATAAAAGAAAAATGTTGATGCAACATGACAACATAAAATACTTTAGACTAAATTACTTAACACAAGTGAAATATTTTCGAGGTGAAGGTAGATTTATTGTTTATTCAAACGAAACTTAAATGCATACCACTCAATCGTTGCAGAATAATTGGAGCAATAAGACTAATGATAGTCTGCGAATACACGTAACAGTTGGTGCTGGTAATGAAGATGGTTTTGTTGATGGATCCTTTCTAAAACGGAAATCTCATGTGATAACTAAAAAGGTGGAGGATCAAACTCGATGAGACAAAATCAGTCCATGTCATCTTTACGAATAATAGAATAGATCCCATACCTATCAGACTAAATAATAATTTGATAGCTTATTTAAATACAGCTAAATACTTAGGTATTACCTTGGACACCAAGCTTCACTGAAAAGCACGTGTCAAGAAGAAAAGAGAAGATCTCGGAATCAAATACAGAAAAATGTATTGGCTTATTGGAATAAATTCCACTCTGTCACTGCATAATAAGCTTAAGCTCCATAAGCAAATACTTAAGCCTGTATGGTCCTACGGCATCCAACTTTGGCGATGTACCAAATAATATGATGTAGACATCATTCAGAGATTCCAGAACATCATAAATGCCCACTGGTACATCAGAAACAGAGACCTCCATAGGGATCTGGAAATGGAAACTGTCAACCAGATCATCAAAAAATTTGATAAAAGATCGACTTCATCGTCACGTGATTGTTGAGGCCATCCAGCTCCTTAACAACACTGGATTAGAAAGATGGCTCAAGAAGACGAAGTCTTTTGAGTTAGTTTAGTGACAATTTAAAAGCTTGTGAAGTGTACATTCCAAGATTAGTGTATATAAGTATCAAAACAACCTGAGGAACACTATTGAGTATACCTTAGATTAAGTTGAAACACTAGTTAGTATAAGTTAGAACCAAATTGATCATTGGTCAGCATTGACCAGATTGTAATTATAGCTGGCGTATTCTTAAAAAAAAATTGACAACTAACAGAAAAGCTTTTAGTAAATTTACAACAAAATAGTGTTATTATGATAGACACCAGCCGCGACTATAAAGCTTCATCAAGTAATTCAAGAAAAGATTAAATGAAGAATGGACTGAAATTTCGTAAATTCCGGCCTGATTTATACCAATTAATTAAAATGCATATACCAGTATACATCAAATACGCTATTGATAATATAATAAGTGAACACAGACATGAGGTTTTAAGACTGTCATCGCTTCATCCTGATCTTAATCCAATTAACTGATTTGGGCAACCCTAAAAAAAGTATGTTAAAGAAAGAAACGAAAAAAAATTACGTTTTTATCAGTTTTAACAGTGTGCAATTAATTTTTTGATCATACAGTAAAAATATGGAAAAATATGTTTATAAAATGATTCTTTAACGTTTTTTCTTACTAATTTAGTCATTAATGGTATACATTCACATGAAGGAATTTTTGAAAACAAATTTCTCATTTAATTTATGTGCATTTATTTTATAAAGAAACTACAGGCCTAATTGGTTTTGCATCTTTATGTAATTTAATTATACCATATAATTTTGGTGGTTGAATGTTTTTGAGTTGCATGTTTTTTATCATAGGGAATTTGATTGATTACCTAGTTCCCTAACATAACAAAGTAAGAGTTGAAACTATCAATTTAATTTTATCTGAATATTATTATTTTTAACAGGACATTGAAATTACCCGAATTAGTATAAAATTTAATATACAATAGAATTAACTATCTATTATAACTTTATATTTTTGTATAATTATATGGGTTCGTCAAAATCATTCGATCGCAACTAATAATATGCCTCGTTCCGCATTCATATATTTATTACAAGATCTTTATTTAAAATCCAAGTAATTCTGTAGATCATAGTTTAACAAAGCACTCATGCCGCTAAAAATCTCTATCCTTATTTCTAATTCGTGTACCTCCTCTTCGTTAAGCCATTGTCCTAGCACAAGATATATTTGACAAACAGTAACACCCACAATAGTAAAGTGATCCTTAAAAATTATTTGTTTTTTTTAAGTCTTCCGACAGTTTTAAACACCAATAAACGTTTCTAATCGACACTAGAATAATAAACACAACGTTATTATCAAAACAAACATCTCGATTACGGGCTATCGCTATAAAACAAAACTTTATGATAAAAAATACAAACGTGTACACCTGTTCTTCTATTTTCCTGCATGTAAGACGCCATAAATTCTACCCATATTTTTTTATATAATTGAAATTTTTCAACAAATTTAATTACAAGACTAAATAAATAATAAATGTGAACTATAAAATATACTTATTATAAAATTCCTTAAATATTTTTATGACAAGGGTTTCATCAATGTTTTTTGGCATCATTATTAACATTATTATATACTTTTAGGAAAAAACCTTAAACGTGTCGATTTTTATTTTTAATTTTACAAGTTGTGGTATAAAGATATTACTCCCTCCTTTCACTCTTTCTGAATTATGACAACACCCTGAACATTTTTAATGAGAAAAAGGGTCGTGTAATACCTCTTTTGAAAAGGATTTTAATTTTCCGTTCACAAATATACAGGTTTTTAAATTTGGTGCATTCATAAAAGATAATTGATTTTAAAAGTGTAAAATTTTGATAAAGTCTCCACTTCAAAAGTTTTCATAGAATGAAGCATAGAATCTCACATATTTTAGAATGTATTTTCTCATTTATTTTACAATTATATTAAGTGTTTAAAGTGACATTTATGTACGTCTTGACAATAAGCAATGATATCTTGGAATTCTCGTAGAACATTTTATATAACCTCAGGGCTTAATTTTCTCAGTTATGAATGCAAAATAAATTTAAAAACCTGTATATTTCTGAACAGAGAATTAAACTCCTTTTCAAAAGAGGTATCACGGGACCCCTTTGCTCAGTAAAAATTTTCGGGGGAATGTCATACATCAGAGGGGGTGAAATTAAGAATAAAAATCGAAAATTTTTCACTAAAAGTTCACAATAACGTTAAAAAGGAATGTATTCCATACATATGGACCGCATTGTATATATAACCGAATCATATAAATCAGATATTGACCCACTTAGGGAGGTACCTAATTTTTTGAATACTATTTACAAGATGGCGCATCTATGGAAGTATGTACGAATTATTAAAATGATGGTTTTACTACTTTCTCTAATTAAAAAACACAGTATAATTCTATATTTACTTTATGTTTTCAGTTGATGAAAGTTCTGGAAGAATTCCGGTACAACCTATAGCCTCGCATGAAAACCATCTTCCACTTACCAACACCCCAAAACCACAATCGCCAACAACGGTATGTACTATTTTTTTTCTACACTGTATTTGTACCGTTTTATTTTGATACGAAAATTTGTAATTGTTCATTTTGATCTACAACAATTTTGTGTGAATTTGCACGATTAAATTATATGCAATTGCTAACACTGTGTTATTTCAAAAGCTGTGTATTCCAAAATATACGGGGTGGTTCATTAGGGATGGCGAGAGGCCGTATCTCGGAAACCTATGTCCTAGAACTTGGTGGAAAATCCTTATAACAAAAACGGCAAAAAAATGCTTAAAAATATTTATAAGTTAACTTTTATTTAAGTCATTTTTCTGTATCATCTATTTTTAAGTGGGGGAGGTGTACTTTCGTTGACAGGAAAATTCTGTAACTTCCATAAGCTTGAACGGATTTTCAGAAACGTAGGCTCAAAGTAAAGAGTATTAAAGGTAGATTTCAGAAACAAATAACATCAATAAATTTAATCTTTCAATCGGCAACTAAAGGGCGTTAGGTAATACCCAGCTCTATTTATGATTTTTTCTGGGAAATTTCAAATTCAGTGCCTTAACTCTCTAACCAATGGCAAATAAGATGACTTATTGATCTGTCAAAATCGCAGGTTGATATTCCAAAGATATTGGCATTTATTTCAATTTTGGTGAGTGTTGGTTCATCCTGTAAGTTATATGAGAAATTATGTTGCTAAAATTGTTTTGAGAACGAAATAACAAGTAAAAGGGCATCTCAAAAATATTTATTAACATAAAAAAAGAAATTATTCTAAATACTCAAAATGCTTGCCATCATTTGCTATGCTCTTCAGCTTTTCAACAGTAACAATTTAATCTCAAATCTAGGATTAAATTATTTTGTGGTGAAGGATTATAAAATTCATCCTCATCATGTTGTTTTACATCAAGAGTTAAAAGAAACCGATTTTGATCGATGACTGGAGCATTGCAACTGGTTAAAAGAAATATTGAACGATGATCCAGATTTCATATCTGAAATATTACGCACGGATTAGGCTTTTTCAACAATGGTATAGTAAATTTGCATAACAGCCACTACTGGTCAAAAACTAATCCACACTGGCAAAGGGAAGTCAACTAACAAAACCGTTGAGGTCTAAACATATGGTCTGGTATTTTGAATGGAAAGATTATCGGACCTTTTTTCTTTGAAGGAACATTAAGGGGAGAAACAATTTTTATTGAATGATTTACAAATTTTCCTAGAAGATATTACTATTCAAAACAGATTAGACATGTGGTATCAAGAAGATGGTTGCCCACCACATTTTGCAGCAGACGTCCGAAATTATTTAGATACTGCGTTTTCAGATAAGTGGATTGGACGAGGGAGTATTATTTCGTGACCAGCAAGATCACAAGACTTTAGGTTTTTAGATTTTTGCATGTGGAAAAGAATCAAAGATTTACTTTTTAAAACACGTCCAACTACACGTGAGGATGTGAAAAATAGGATTCCGGAAACAGTTGAAAGTATTTCTCTTGCTGAAATTGAGAAGATTCCACTATTGTAATACTGAATTTGTGCATAGCCAAGCATTTTATTAACTAGTAGGTGATTTTATTTTTTTTTACGTTCTGTAAAATTCTGTTGTGAGTAATCCTTGTTTTATATGTTTCTTTATTTATGTCAATAAATATTTTTTTGATGCGTTTTTACTCGTTGTTTCATTCTCAAAACAATTTTAGCAACCTAATTTCTCTTACAACTTACAAGGAGAACCAACACTCATCAAATTTGAACTAATGCCAATATCTTTGGAATGACAAGAGTTATCAACTTGCGGTTTTGACAGGTCAAAAAGTCATCTTATTTTCCATAGGGTAATATGCCCGTACAGCCTGCAGCGACTAGCAGCATATTACAGCTCGCAGGTACTATACCAATGAGCACTAGGTATAGTGGGGATAAGACGTATTCCGGAGGAGACGTTAAACTGTCGGTCCCGAGTCCATGGATGTTGGGCTCGTTAAAGATCCCTACCTCGGCTTGGAATACCTGAGGATTCGGCAAAATTTCCGGTTAAATAAAAACAAATAAATAAAAATTTGCCATTTGTTAGAGAGTAATGAAATTGCATTTGAAATATCCCAAAAACAATCATGAATAGAGTTGGGTGTTACCCCTCTAGTTGCTGCTCGAAACATTAAATGTGTTGGCGTAATTTGTTTCTGAAATCTACCTTTAATGATTTTTACATTGAGCCTACGTTTCTGAAAATCGGTTCAGGCATATGGAAGTTAGAGAATTTTTTCTGTCAACGGAAGTACATTTCTCCCACCAGTTAAGAATAGATGATACAGAAAAATGACTTAAACAAATGTTGTAGAATAAGGACAGTAGTTTCTAATGTTGATTTTTACTAACCTTAATTAGGAAATATTTTATCAAAAACACAATCATATTTTGTAAGTAATAGATTGCGCCACTTAGCGGAAACCTATGGACTTAATATTATTTTTAAGCATTCATCCTTTATATTATAATAAGTATACGCTAATTATGAATAATTTTTACGTTTTTAGCCCTCAGCATCTACCACAACTGCAGCTTACTATTCCAGTAACCAAATGTATATATATGTACCTTCTGTCGTAATACTGGCAATTTTAGCCTTCTCATCTGTATATTGCCTAAGAAAAAAGTTAAAAAGACGCAGAGAAACTGTGAGTACAATAAAAAGTCCTTTTCAACGAAATTAAGTTTGTAGAATTCAATTAAACCGAAAGTAAAGTTAAAAGTGGTTTAATTAGAAGACTGCGCCATCTTACGGTAAAATACAAGCACTAAACTAATTATAACGTTTTTTTTAGTCTTCCCCGATAAGTTTGAAGCACAATTTTTTAATACCAGAAAGGTACGCTCCCAATCCACAATATTCAGCGTGTTCCTCAAATGGTGTGCCACTTTTGACCAAAGACAGCCTTTCCTTTCTTAAAGAAGTGGGGGAGGGATGTTTTGGAAAGGTATTTAAAGGTAAGCAAGGTTTATTATCTATTCTGTAAATATTAGGAAAAAATATAGAACTCAGTTTTCAATTACTTTAATTCGAAATCTCATTAAATATCAGTCTTAAAGGTTTCGACGGCTTCGATACCATCTTCAGGATATCCTCAATCTCATCTCCATTCGCAATATCGACATCAAACTTTCGCACAATTTTTGAAAGAGTCATCTGCAGCTGTGTTTCTGCTATTTTTCTCCCTATGCAAGATCTAGCACCGATCCCAAAAGGAATACTGGCCTGTCGGAGAGGATTCTCCCCTTTGCCTCTTGACCATCTATTGGGGAAAAACCTTTCGGGGTCTTTGAAGTATTTTGAGCTTCGACCGCTGGTGTAGATTGACATAACTATTAGGGTTTGTGCGGGGATGCTGTAACCGCAAATGGATATATTTTCTGGTATGATTCGGGTCAAAAATGGAGCTACTGGATACATTCTAAGAGATTCTTTGATGGTGTTACGTAAATAACTAGTTTTTGGATCTATTTTAAGGCTTTCGCGGAGTTCGGCTTGAATATTTTTGTGTTTTGAGATTAGGAAAAGGACCCATGACATTGTATAAGCTGTAGTGTCGCCAGCGCTTAAAATTAAGTCTATTATAATTCTGCTAATATCTTCTGAAGTTATATTTTCTTCGTGGATTTTGTGTAATAAACCATCACTTCCTTTGTATCTCTCATTGATAACTTGCAATAATTCATTAGCTAAGAACAACGAATCCCCAACGACACCTTCAAAGTCTCTCCATCTCTTCAAGTTACAGCTTTCTGCGAATTTCGCAGGAAGTAGTTGAAGCCTACAAGTCTTCTCGAAAATTAAGTGTACAGTTTTAGCTAATTTGTCAACTAATCTCTCCGCTTCAATGCTGCATTTTTCGTAACTTCCCGCACCCACCAAAACGGCCAACAAAACATCGATTGACCATTTGTACAATTCGTGTTCCAGATTTTGGAATTCGTTTCCCTGTTGTCGGGTTATGCGAGTTATAAAATCGTTCGTTGCTACTTCACAAGAGTCTTCTATCCACGATAAGTTACCTTTAAGGAGGATTTTGTTCATTATCTTTCGGAAATGAAGCCATTCTTCGCCGTCTGTGAAAAACAAACCCCTCGAGTAGTTGTGTTTTTCGTTGTAAATTAACCAAGATTCCGGCTTGATATGTTGGGGATATTTACCTGAAAAAAAAAACGAAAAATTAATCAAACCTGTTGGTCATAACCACCATTCTATGTTTTTTAATAAATATACTATTGCATTGTTGATACGCCACTGATTATTTGTTATATCATTATTTTTTTTATCTTGTATTGTATTTTATCTTGAAAAATTCTAAATCAATATTAAATATATTTTTTATATTCAAGGTTCACTGAATTAATCTTATTAAACATATATTAATTTTTACATAATATTTATATTCAGAGATTTTTAAATATTTGGTAAAAAATTTTATGGAATATTTTATTTGGTTTTGTCTGTAGGTTTGGATTAAATTGTTAATTTATGGTAATTAAACATGAATGCGTTATACATTGTTAAAATTATTTAAGAGTAAATATTATTTAACAAGCTGAACAGTTAAAATTCGATACTTTTTGCGGAATTAACAGTAAACACATTAATTATTGCGTAGAATATAAAGCACGATTTAATTAATTAAATTACTCGTTTATAAAATATTTTTTTATTAAATATCTTCTTTGTCAAAATATTCTCCTAAAAAAATAAAAAAAAATTATTATTTTTTTTATTGAAAATCCTCATTGATCATCAAAAGAACTCTCATTATTTGGGAAAAATCAAATAATTTTGATTTCTTTATAAAAAATACCCAACGAATGAAAGAAAACGAGGTTTTATGAAAAATTCTCAATTTTACAATAAAAAGGTATCAAATAATAAGACATTTTTTTTTGAAAAGATATTTCCTAAAATCTACATTTTGTCTAATTTATTTTCTTAAATTTAAGATTTTTAAGAAATTTTGTTCAAATAATTCCCATTTTTTGGAACAAAATTAGTTATATTTGTTTTTGTTTTCCTGTATCGATTTTTCCTGAATAATAAATAAAAAAAAATTAATATTTTAATAAAATTCAAATTTGACAAAAAATTTATTTGTGAACTCTTTTTTTAATAAAATTAAATTGTTTATGAAAATTTTTTTAAAGAAAACATCCTCATTTTCAATATATCCACAGTATTTGCTTCTATTATAAAAGGACATAATTTCTATCACAATTTTCATTAATTGCCAAAAAAAACTATTTGTCATTTTTTTAAGGCACGGCCATTATTTTCTAAAAAATCGAACCGTGAAAAGATCCATTTTTTCTAAAAATATTTTTTATCAAAGAAACTATTTCTTATATGCAAAACTTCATTTTCGTTTTCGTTTGCAATATTCTTTTTGTTTGTCTCTGATTAAACTAATTTAGTTATTTTCATGATCGCTTCCACATTTTTCTCATTAATTGGTTTCTTATTCTATTTTTCCTGGTTATACCTTTAACTGTACTTAGATATCCCATTTCTACAGCTTTTTTGTGGCCTGGATAATGTTCAGCTTTCACTGCCATATGCTAAATATCGGCTTGAAAATTCACAAAAAAGCATTGATGTTGGTCTTAAATAATAATTTCTCCTTTTACCTCAGGAATTAGAATTAAGAGCGTAATATTCTCCGATTGTTTTTTCAATTTATTTACTTGTTTTTTGTTACCATTATTCAATGTCACTATTTCCGTTTATTTATCTTTTTCTATATTTTGTTACGTTAATGTTTTAAACTTTTTTCTGCTAAAAGGAATTTTTCATATTTACAGGTTATGTTGTTGGTTATTCTCAATCTCTGTAAATACTTTTGTATGTCACAAGCGGTAGTGTCATCGTTTTTCTTTATTTTCTTTAAAAGAACATTCATCAATGTATTGAACAGCTTAGGGGTTACTCCTAACCCCTTGACCCCTCTTTGGTTTCGAATATTTAACTGTGAGTTTCTTGTTCTTATATAATTCCTAGTGGTTTTGTATAAAATCTTTATTTTTTTGCTATTTATATTTTTTTAACTAAAATTAAACAGTTTATAAAGAAACTATTTTATAATTATATTTCTTCATTTTTTTATTAAAAATCCCCATTGTATTCCACAATAAGACATATCTTAGGTAAAAGGCTCATTTTTTTGTATAAGAAAGAAATATAATTTTATAAAAAAAACTACTCTTTTTTGCCCAAAAATGTCTATTTTGTTTACCAACAATCTACATTGACCAAAAATGTCTATTTTCGTCCAAAAAAATCTGCATTTTCAAATAAAAATCCACAATAACAAATAAAACACTTCTATAAATTTACCTTCTCTGGCAAAAACCGCCCTCATCTCATCCGGATCGGCCAGAAAAACGGCTTTGACGGGGCCCACATTATCCCGGAAAATCGGTCCCAATTCTCGATGCCTTTGGTCCATATATTTGTGAAGTTTCGCGGGTCCCCCCGCCAAAATGAGGTTGAAAGTTGTGCCCACCAGTGGCAGCCCTCTGGGCGACGGGACTGCCTCAAAGTCCGCGTAAAACCGCACATTTTTATGCTTGAGCACGTTTCTTATAAAGAGTGAAGGCCTTAACATATCACCAGAGCCGGCCGAGAAGACTTGGAATAAGTTTCGTAGGTTCAAAAACCTGACCGATACGTTAGATTATGATCAAACTTGGCTTTATTGTTTGTACATGCGCGTTTGAAATCTTCAGCGGCCAATAGAGTCCCGTAATGACACGCGTATCTGCAACAGTTGTAAAAATAATTTATGGTAATGGTGGATAGCCATAGGCGGGAATGGAGCCGGGGATTGGGCGCCAAGAAAATCAATAGTTTTGATTTGTTTTCGAAATTCTTAATATCCCTTTCGATAATACACATTTACTTTTATGAGGACTATCAAGTGAAAATCGTAATTAGAAAATTCAACAGAAAAGTCTTTTTTAGTGTTTAAGCTGTTTAATTAACTGTCTCTGCATTTACCTTGTGGAAATTGTCTATAATAAATATAAATTATACTTATCTTGAATTTAGTTCAATATCTTTCTCTGACCAGGTTTCCCTAAATAGCATTTTCAACGAGTGACATAAGATTATAAGCGTACTTGACTTCATACCATAAACATTTCAACGAATCATTATCAAGCAATATGTACAGTATGATTTTTTGCTATAAAATTTATTAATAATTATATTCTTCTTTTCCTAAAAAAAATGGAAAGTCATATAAAATAGTTGAACTTCCCAGGTTTAATTGTTCATTTGACGTTATTAATTCGTTTTGAAAAATTCCTCCATGTGAATAGCTAAATCCTTAGAAAGAAAAAGCATTAACCAAATTTTATTTAATGAATTTATAAAACTATTAAAATTATGTATCAATCAAAATTACAAAATGAAGGATTGTAAAATGGGTAGTGCAATATCACCAATTTTGTAAAATATGTTTATGGATAATTTGGAACAAAACATTTTTAATCCAAATATCTCCAAGAATCTATTGCTTTGGTATAGATATGTTGATGATGTTTTGGCTTATTTTACAAGTAGTGATAGACAATTAGTTGTTTTCTTTAATTTTATTGAAAATGTACATCCAAAAATAAAATTTACCGTTTAAATTCAAAAGAAGAGTTTTATATATTTCTTAGATTTAACTATCAAAAGAGTAAACTGTAATACAAATATTACCATTCCTTCACTCCAATCACATAAATTATCAGCTTATAATTAAATGATACATAAAACTTTTTCAGTAACAATGAGTTGGATTGATTTTAAAAGGGAAATTATTGTAATAAAACAAATCGCTACCCAAGTAGCATTTTATGGAAAACTCGGACACAATTTTTTTTGTTCCTGAACCGTGTAGCACTTCTGACTCATGTTAAGTGTGTCCAAAATATGTAAATTTGTGGCCACACATTTCCCTAACAAATTCTCCTTAATACTTTCCTTTCTCAAATACCAAGTTTTTTAACTTTGCATTTCTCGATATAACTTTCAGTTTAGTTAGTTAAATTTTTTGTAAATTTCTTAAACTCCCTATTTGCTATGGCTCCTTTTCTTATTTCTTCTTTCTATTCATATTTGATGTATTTATCAAGACCTCTAAAAATACATAGATTTTAGTTCTTAAATTTTGATTTCACTTCAAAAAATGATCTTGTTATTTTATCTGAAAAACCCTGATTGTTCATAAATTTTTTTTTAAAATACTACATTTTAACCATAATTTTTTTTCTCGAAATATTCTATGTATTATAATAATTAAACTTGTTTTAAAAAATACTCTGTTTTGATCCAAATTCAAATTTTTGTGAAAAGTCTCAGTTGCATGCAAAATAATTTACTTACATAATATAAAAGTATACACCCACAAAAACTTACTTTTTTAAAAATTTTTAAACAGTTGTTTTTGGAAAAACTGACATTTGGAGTTTCTACTTTTTAGCTAACATTTATAATTTTATTACAATAATTCTTATTGTTTACAGGAATAGCTCATTTTACCTAAAAACATTTTTTTATACCAAAATACATGTATTTTTAACCAAAATTTAATGAACAATTACCTATTTTCGGGTCTAATTTCCAAAATTTTCTGTTTTCCCTAAAATTGTCATTGCTTCTTTGGATATTCTAATTTGGCCTACGTTATGAGATGACGGTCCAGTAAAAGTGGTAAAAGCGGTAATAAAAGTTATATTTTAATCAAGAGATGTCAATATTTTATAAAAAAGCTCTTGCTATATATAAGATATGAATATTTTTACTGAAAAATATTCTATTTTTTATTTAAAACGATAATTTTGTTTAAAAAATACCAATTTTTTTGGACAAAAATTAAAATTTTTACTCAAAAGACTCGTTATGTGGCAAAAAAATTATATGCTCTGAAAAAATCCCCACTACAAATACCTATTTTTTTTATGAATTTTAAAGAATTTTTAAAGTTTCGTACTTGACAACTAGAATTCAAAAATTACTCACTCATTATTAAATCTTACAACTTGGTCAATTCATTTTTTATATTTTGTTATAATCCTTGTAATTGTAATTTTAGACCCGAAGATAGCTTCTTAAGCCGAAAATAAATATTTAACCTGGTGAAATTAAAAACAATTTGTGGTAAAGATTTTAAAGTTTTGATGGTTTCTAATCCCCACTACATTTGAGAAAATGGATCTCTATCAACATATAATAAATCCCCACATTGAAATTTAAAATTTTAGGTATTTCTCAAAATTGTTAGTATTTTTTTTGACGTTCTAGGTCTACTTTTATGCGACAACGATGAAATGAAAACGGTGGCCATAAAAGTGTTAAAAGACTCAGCAAACAAAGAAGCCGAAGAAGATTTTTTAAGAGAGGTGGAAATAATGAGCGCTTTCAGGCACCACAACATTTTATCTTTGCTAGGAGTCGTTCCGAAAGGTAAATAAAGTTATTTCGAAACAATTCAACTCACTCTACCTTCACCCACTTCCTTCCTGAGGTCGCGTCATACTGATATTCCCTTTTAAAATTTCAGACGAAAATATAAATCCCATGATGGTGTTCGAGTTTATGCCACATGGAGATCTGGCGGAACTATTGCGTTCTCAAAAACGGTCGGTTTTAGAGAAAGAAGTTCCAGAATTAAGTAAAAGCGATCTCCTGGCGGTTGCTCTACAAATAGCGAAAGGAATGAAATATCTGGCTTCCCAAAGGTTTGTTCACAGGGACTTGGCTTGTAGGAATTGCTTGGTTGCAGAAGGTCCAGTGGTTAAAATAGCGGATTTCGGGATGAGCCGGGACGTTTACACCTGCGATTATTACAAGGTATGAGAAAGATATTGTTGAAGAACAGTGAATTTTCTACTATAGTATTTTCGGCATCAAGAGAGAGTTATAAAACTTGATTATATATGCAAACTACGGCACAGGGGGTCAAAATATTTTAATGTATTTCAATAGCTTTTACCATAAGGCATTAATCACATTTATTTTAGTTTTATAGTGCTACCTTGTATACCCGCCAAGTAACAATTCCAGATATTTTTCTAATTCCAGATTAAGTGATCAGTATACCTACATAGCATTACCGTCTTTGTGGGATGTTTAAGGGATTACTAAAATTTGTTAAATATTTATAATATATTAATTATTTATGAGAGAAAAGATTATTTATTGTCATAATAATTTGTAGATATTATGGCTTGATAATTTAAACAAAAAAAAGATAAATAATTTACTATAATTTCCAAAATTTATTTAAAAAATTATCACATAAAATAATTTACTCAAAAAGACGCTCATCGCTGTTTGAATCACTATTGTTAACAACAAAAGTTAGAAGCTCTACCATTTCTTCTGTAAATTGGTCCAGTTTCAATATTTTCTTCTTAAAGAACATGATTGATGCATTTTCCCATTTTTTTCCAAGATATTTTCTTCTCCAAAAAATAATTTCATCATTGTCAATAAGCTTAGATTTCCTATCTTTTTTTCACTGCGTAAAATTTCATTCTTTAAGAGTTTGCCAAAGTTATGTTTGTTTTAGTCAGGCAAATAGGGATCTTCTTTTATGGAGTTCAAAATTTTTGCTAACGTTGGTCATTCTTTTTTAAAATAAAAATGTACCTTGTTTCTCGTCGCTCTGTTGACTTCTTCTGGAAGTTCTTATTTTGGGGGATTCACAATTCCTAATTTTTGCTCTCTAAACAATCTATATACAGTGTGTACATAAAATATGGAATACATTCATTTTAAGCTAATCAAATAATTTTGAGGAAAAATCCTGAAACAAGTCGGTTTTGATTTTAATTTAATGTATTTTTACATAACAATTAAATATACAGAGTAAGCCATTTGTGAGAAACGATGTCATAGACATTTTTTTTAAATGGCACACCCTGCATTTTTTTTAGATTGCGAAATTTCAAGATGATTCCAAAAATATATCATACTTGTGTTCGGTATTTAATAATTTTGAAGATACAATAATTTTAAAATCTGTATTTTTGAAGATCTTTAATTAAATTAAAATAACAAAATAATACAACAGTAACAATAAATTGCCACACAATAAATTACAGTAAGTGTTCGAATTATCTTCCTTTTTGTGCTTGACAGCGATCAATAAATTCCTGCTCAACTTTATTAATGGTTTCCTGCGAAATGTTATTTATTTCTTGCCTTATTCTATCTTTTAAATCATTTATGTCGTCGGATTTACTTTTGTACTCAACATTTTTTAAATAACCCCACAAAAAGAAATCTAATGGCACATTAATATGAAATACAGTGTGTACATAAGGTATGGAATAAATTAATTTTAAGCTAAACAAACAATTTTGAGGAAAAATCCTAAGACAGGTCGGTTTTTGATTTTAATTCAATGTATTTTTACATAATAATTGAATATTCAGGGTAAACCATTTGTGAGTAACGATGTCATCGATAATTTTTTAAATGGCACACCCTGTATATTTTATTTTTTTTAGATTGCAAATTCTGTATTTTTGACGACCTTTAATTAAATTAAAATAACGAAATAATACAACAGTTACAATAAATTGGCACACAATAAATTACAGTAAGTGTTCGAATTGTCTTCCTTCTTGTGCTTGACAGTGCCCTAAGCGATCAATAAATTCCTGCTGAACTTTATTAATGGATTCCTGCGAAATTTTATTTGCCTTATTCTATCTTTTAAATCATTTATGTCGTCGGGTTTACTTTTACCCACAAAAATAAATCTAATGGCTTGAGATATGGTGACCTTGGTGGCCACTCAATGGGTCCTCGTCTACCGATCCACTTATTGGAGAAAACTTCGTCAAGATATGTTCGAACGGCGGCTGCATAATGTGGCGGTGCCCCATCTTGTTGATACCACAGATTTTCATCGATATTTCCGGGAATGTTTGCACTAGGGAATAAATTCATCAAAGTTGGAAGCAAAAAGTTCATTAGAAATTGCAGATCAGATGGCCCGTTTACAGTTCCATCAAAAAAATAGGGTCCAATGATTTTATTTCGAACAATTCCTGCCCAAACATTAATTTTCTGTGAATATTGAGTGTGATGTTTTCTCATCCATTGAGGATTTTCCTTTGCCCAATATCTACAATTCTGTCTGTTGACTTCACCGTTTAATGTAAATGTGCATTCATCAGAAAAAATAACGTTTTCTGCGAAATATGGATCATTACTACACTTATCCATCAAAGTTTCGCTAAATTCAACTTCTTGTACAAGATGCACCTTAAAGGGATGCCACTTTTCATGTTTTAATACTTTATGAATAGAAGTAAAAGGAACACCATGTTCTCGACTAACTTGCCGAACGCTGTTGTGTGGATTTTCTTCCATAGCCAATAAAACGTTTAATTTAGTGCTGGAAGGACTGATTTAGGTAGATCTTCTACGGTACCAAACTCCCTAATTTTTTTTCAATTTTGCTCACTGTTGTCTGACTTATTGGTTGTTCTGGATATTTACTATTAAACATAGCACATACATACCTCTTGTTGAGTTCGCATCTTTTCGCCACAACCAATTAACTAAGAACTTAATTTTAAAATTATCGTATCTTCAAAACTATTAATTACCGTACAAAAGTATGATATATTTTTGGAATGGTCTTGAAATTTGCGATCTAAAAAAAATAAAATATACAAACATTTAAAAAAATTGTCGATGATATCGTTAGTCACAAATGGTTTACCCTGTATATTTAATTGTTATGTAAAAATACATTAAATTAAAATGAAAAACCGACGTGTCTCAACATTTTTCCTCAAAATTGTTTGTTTAGTTTAAAATGAATTTATTCCATACTTTATGTATACTGTGTATACTTGGCTTTCCCACACTTGTCATATTTGATGTCATTTGCACCGCGTTTTCCACAGTTCCAGATGAATTTTCTCTTCTTACTTAGTTATACAAATTTTTTATAATAATTTTCTCGTTTACCGATATTGAACTTACCTTTCACTCTCTTTACTGACACTTTTCAACCCAATTCGTCTATCAGAGCAGATACAATATGCTAACCCATTTTCGAACTAACTTATAAATATTGCTGTGTTAATGTTAATAAATCCAACAATTAGTTGTTTGATAATTAAAAGTGCATTAACTATTTAAGTACCTAGGGAATAAAGAGGATTACAAAATAAATGCTGTAAATGGATGGTAACCACATACACAGAAAGTCAACTAAACTAAGAGACATTGTAAATTTAAATATTAAGAAGAAAAGTGTCTATGACCCCAAGAAGCTATTAAATTCTCCTTGGAACATAATTGGTAATTTTCGAAATATTTTTATATCCTATTATCAAATAGGTAATATAAATGGAAACTCTCATCTTAATTCAATAATATTTTACATTTATGTGCACGCCCATGGTTGGTTCACTGATCAAAACCCATTTTATTACTGTCTCCTGATGGCGAAAATAGTATACCTAATAAATCTGCTCCTCTTATTCATTTATTTTACAGATCGGGGGTTCCCGTTTACTCCCAGTACGTTGGATGTCACCGGAAAGTGTGGTGTACGGCCGTTTTACCTTAGAATCCGACATCTGGTCCTATGGTGTCGTCTTATGGGAAATCTTCAGCTTCGGCAAACAACCTTACTACGGGCACAGCAACGAAGAAGTCGTCAAACTCATCCTCGACGGCATCATGTTGATCCCACCTGAAGAATGTCCTTCCTCGATCTGCGATCTCATGAGAAACTGTTGGAAGACAGAACCAAGACATAGGATCACCTTCCCATTAATCTGCGATAGACTAGGAGAGATAATACAGATGTCGTCATGTGAGAACGAAAAGAAAAAAATTGAAACTCAACGAAGCTTACCGAGACCTCCGCGTTGGCCAACTTTAATGTTTCCCAATGAAAATGATATTCTGGATTGCCAAGGTTACTTAAAACCTGTTGAGATAGAGTCTGTACCGTATCTGGAAACATTAGACAGTTAAAGTAGCAACTTTTTGATGTAAACAGTGTCATTTTGCTGTACAGCTGTCTTTTTGTATGTTCACGTTTTTTTGTCTCAATTTGTCACTGGCAGTGACAAATATTCAAAAAAATAGTTCTCTAAAATCTAGTCAATAAAATTTTCAAATTGATATACAGAGTGCGGCACCGTAGACCCGACGGTCTATAACTCCAGAACGGTGCATTTGATGAAAATTTTGTAAGAAAACTTTTTTTGTGAATATTGAAGAAAGTCATAGTTTGAAATTAGTTCCACTTATACAGGATATCCCAAAAAAAAATCAAAGTTATATTTTTTAAATGGAACACCCGTTATGTTTTTACATATTTATAAACCTCTTGCCGATCTGATTTCAACGATGTATCATACTTGATGTCTTTTATATTTAATAAAGGATCTGCAGCCACCTGAAAATCACATTTTTATTGATTTTCAATAGTTTGACGGCTGAATTTAAAAAAATGTGATTTTTAGGTGGCTGTAGATCCTTTAATAAACATAACAGACATAAAGTGTGATACATTATTGAAATCAGCTCGACAAGAGGTTTATAAATATGTAAAATCATACTGGGTGTTCCTTTTAAAAAACATAACTTTGATATATATATTTTTTTGGGACAACCTGTATAAGTGGAAATAATTTCAAATGATGACTTTTTTGAATATGGAGTTCTGAACCGTCGCGTCTACGATGACTCACTCTGTATATCTATATATGTTAATCGAAACTTCACATCAGTATTTCACTCTAAGAATTTTAGTGGGAATACATTGGAAGCAAAAAAAATCCCTATACTTTCTTATATGAAATCAAAATGTGATGGCATTTCACTGCCATATTTATATATGATATGAAACGAAAACAAAAATAAAATTAATAAATAATAATGAAATGAGATGGTACACAAAGTCAAATGCCACAATTTACGGGTTTATCGAAAATAAATAAATAAATGACAACTAGTTTCGACCTAATAAGCCATCTTAAGGTATGCATTTTTTTGCCTGAAGATGACCATGTAGGTCGACACTAGTTGTCATTTATTTATTTATAGCGTTTGACTTTGTGTACCATCTCATTTCATTATTATTTATTGTGTACTAAATAATAATGAGTTAAATTTAAAAAATTATGTATGTTTTAGGAATGTTTGCCACAAACTATGTAAATATTATTTTTATTCCCATTAATTAGTTATTTGATATGTGCCTTTAAAATATTTGTGATAATTTAGAGTAAATTATGTACCATATACTATACAGGGTTTTATCTAAAAGATTTTCTAACAATGTACACAAACGTCTTTTAAAACTAGTGCACTAGTATGGAATAATATACACAGGGTATCTTAAATAAAATTACTTTCAACTTATTATGAACAAAAAAGTAATAAATTATGTTTATAGAAATAATATAACCCTGTACAAGTACAATTTTAGTCTGTAGTCTAAATGTATTATTCAAGCCAATTCCTATTTGGTAAACTAAGTACCCAATTATTTCATCATCTTGGTAAGAAAATAAACTCTCATAATAAGCCAAAGAATTTACAAATCAAAGACTATAATCGGATTTCTTTATTGTTGTTGTCATTAAGAACATATGAATGTTACCTTACTATTGAATAAAAACTTGTAAATGATTTTGTTTTAATGTACTGCATTTATTTAACCTTGGCATTTAATTTATTACTATCTGATCAAAAAACTTGAAACCTATATTCAAGTGCAACTTATAATAATTTAATATACGGAAAAGCTGGTAATGAGCAAGAATCGATTATTTTTTTTTTGAAATAGTAGACTACGCAGGTGATTAAAACAGCTGGAAAAAATCATGAACAAATAACCAAATAACACATCGAGTGTCTATGAAGAGCAAAAGATAACAATATAATTCTATAAGATCAGTTTTTCCTGAATAGGCAACGAAACTAAATTCCTCCAAAAAAAAAAATAGAAGTCAACTGAACTTTGTCTCTAAGAATAACATGGGAATCAAAATTATTAGGTTGAAAGAAAACGTACCTCATGAGCAAGCTAACAAGCTAAAATTGTTTTTTATTTTTTTGTCCCTTTTTTTGATCATATAAATACACTGATATGGGATAAGTCATAAACAATATTACATAAAACCTTATCAAAACTCATAGACACATTTTTCTTTTATTTTTTTTTAATTAGAATTAAAGCTATTAATGGACCTTATATTTTTAAGTTCTGATGGTAATTTATTAAATAAATTAATTCCCGAATATTGAAGATTTAACTCGTAAAGGCCGTATTTATGTTTAGGGGCACGTAATAAGTCACCGTTTCTAGTAGGGTAGTTGTGAAAATTATTGTTTTTTATAAATTGAAAATTATTTTTTTTTAAATATAAAATACACTTGTAGATGTAAATGGCAGGCAGAGTAAGTAAGTTATACTTTACAAAATGTTGTCACTATGTATGACGAGCATCTAAATTAAAGATTAAGCCTAGAATTCTCTTTTGGCCAATAAAAACGCTTAAGGCATTAGAACAATTTCCCCATAGAATAATATTATAAGGTATATGTGAGTACACAAATGTATAGTATACTTGTGTAAGTAAATATATTTTTTAATTGAAGTAATGCATAGTATGCAGTATTAATTTTTTTACATATGTAATGTACGTTAGATTCCCAGCTCCTATTACCTTCTAACATTATCCCCAAAAAATTTCGTGTGTTCTGATAAGCTAATATTATTGAAATTTATTTTTTTGTCTACATTTTCTAGCATTTTATTTCTTATTAAGACCTACCACCCAAAAAATCCCCATCAAAGTAAACAATAGTTCGTTAGCTTCGACGTTGGCAAATATAACTTTGATTGAAACTCCTTAGAAAATTAAGAAGAAACTAGAAAATGGTTAAATCTTTCGCCAAGCTCCTATTTATCTGTAGAATAAATAAATAATGTATTAGACTGCTGTTTCAAGAATTCATCTTTCCGACTAGGGGACTATTACTACAAACAAAAGGATGGACATCCATTGGGTTTCCCATATTTCCAGTCATCGCCAATATCTACATGAAAAGGTTCGAGGATAATGCTATTCGACAGTTGAAACGGAATTGCTCAAAAAAGTTTGAGGAATTGTTGGGTAAGATACACCCATAGATGATTTTTCTTGGATGGAACGATGAAACTCAAGAAGGTGATTTTCTACAGATATTAAAAATATTAACATTCACCAAGGAAATGGACATAGACAACTGCTTACCATTCGTGGATATCGACATTTTAAAGAAGGTAATTGAACAATCATACACGTCAACTCTATCTGGTCTAAGTTGTCCTGTAACCAAGACATTCGTTCGGAATTCGGAAGCTGCCAAACTGTTTACATAAATAAATTTGTTTTATACAGTATATATAAATATATATATATATATATATATCAAAATTATAGCCAACTTTCTATAAGAATCTTTCTTCAATGGAACGCATTAACTGACATAATTTTTTTACTCTGACAGTTACGTTTAAAATGAGTGACCAAATTAATAAAAACCCACAAAATGCATCCGAAAAACCCGCAAAAGCCAAAAAGAACAAATATCCCAAAGCCTCTATAAAATGGAGCCCCAATCCACCGGTAATACAAGAAGACAAAATTATCTCTTCCGTTGCAAGAGAAAAAAATATATGGGGTTTTATCCCCACCTATGAGGTAAGTATTAAAACTAGTAAAATTCGTAAAATATTTTTTTTCCTCTAAATATAATCTATTCACACATTGACACTAAGAATTTATACATTCTTCTTCCTTCTTATAAATTACCAAGGGCGCAGAATATGGTAAATGAAGGGGTGACCCTCAGCACACTCAAAACTAGATGAATAAAAAAACACTTAAAAATAGCGATTTCTACACTTGTCACGAATTTTCTAGAGTGAAGAATGCCATATGGGTTGTATAATGAGCGGTGAATATGGAAGACGGTGGCTCAAAGAAAGAGAAGCCTTCGAAAAAGACACCTATACAAAAGAAAAATATGTGCGATCTAGCGATACAAGCTTTAACCGAAAGTTTGTCCAGAAATTTATGAGTTATAAGAAACCTACGAAATGTTCCTGGTTGGAATCGAGGCAAGTTTAAACATTATGTTTATATTATTAATTTTTTATATATTTTTCAAATATTTTTGTTATAACCCAAACTGCTAAAGAAGATACATTGCTAAAAATTTGATTTATGACGGTAAACTATTAAAATGAACAAGTGAATTGCCTTATATTAAGTGCACTTAGTGCCATTATAGTTGACACAGGTAAAACATTTTCGTTGTTTATTATTTAATAGGTTTAGAGACTGGAGCAAGCTGTCCAAAGACGAAATATTTACAATAAAATTGCGTGAAACACGGTATAGAGTGAGTAAGGATTGCCTAAAGGCTGAAAAACCCGAAAATAACAAGAAATCTAATAAAAAAGAAAGCAAAAAATGTACCTGTCAAAAACAACCCCCTGATGTACAAAAAGAAAAAGTTAAGTGTACCTGTATTAAAAAATAATTTGGTCTCTTTATTGTAACAGGATGTCATATTAGAGATGAATGCGGCGATAGAATAAAGTGTCATAGATAGCCAAATATCTTTATAAAAACTACTGAATATGTAATTCATTAGGAAATTGTGTTTGTCGAATTAAATATCAGTCTAATTAGTGTATTTAAACGGGGGCGCCTTGAATAAATAATGAACATAAGTAGGACATTAAAATTAAGATATTTTACACCTATTCAGTATAATGAGAAATTTTGCATCATTTATAGACACTTGTTTTAAATTATCGTAGCATAAAACATATTTTTAAGTTTTATGTTGTTTCCCATTCATCTCTGATAATGCCACCAAATGTCTTATTATTACAAAATAAAAGATCAAAAAGTATAGTGTTATTTTATGTAGCATATTTAAGAATATTTAATACTTTAATCCACCCCTAGTTTCCTTATGTATTAATTAGTGTCTTCAAGTTAGTAGGATCTCATAAATTCAGATTTGTTTGTAGTGTAATGTATAAATTATAAATTTTTTAATTTTTTTTTTGGCATTGTCACAAACCATTCAACCAGTTACTATAACGAATTATTGCAGCAGCCCATTCATACATAGTTTCATTCTTTATTAGAATGAAAATCGTATTTTAAAATTATGAATTGTTTTTCTTTACAATTGGAGATATTTGCTTACTAAGAGTAAGAGTATAGATACAATTGTTGATTAACTAAAAACACGATAGCGGAATAAACACAGGAATAAATTGTCATATGTTAAATTCGAATTTTGTAATTCCCACACAATTTTATAGTTTGTGAATTACTGCGTTAAAATATAGAATACGAATTTGTGGGTTGATACTTCTAATATTAGATTTAGTTTTTGCAATGGTAATATATGCATATTTACGGTATACATATATGGTCGGAATAAATTCTTTATTTCCCGAAATAAAAACATTTTGAAAAAATTCTCAGACACCCGATTTCCATTTTTGAAAGTTGCATTAGGTATCCTGTATCAAAGATTAATTAGTACATCCTAAAATCTTTTTTTTGGGCTATACATTCATAGACGATTCCAAAACTATATCATACTTATGATCGGTAATAAACAGTGTTGTAGTAGGGGTAGGGTACACTTTTTCCAGCTGACTGTATAATTTATTCAGTATGTTCAAATGGGAGCTAAGAGGAGGAGAATAAATAACCAATAAATCTATAACCGTTTTAATAATCAGATATTTATTTAAAATATACAAGTTTTGCGCAATAAAATGTTGCGCCAGTCGTTATATACCTGGAAAGTTAAAATAATTCTTAATTTCCTTAAAGCAATAAGCTTCTTAAAAACATAAATATTTTCTTTAATAAGAGCAAATAAAGGCAATCAATTCCACTTTCAAAAGAAGCAAACATTATACAGTATAACTAAATCTTTTTACCTTCACATAATTAGGATTCACGTTGGATATTTCATTATATTTTCTAGTAAAAAAATATTAATAAAATACTTAAGAGAATAAATTAGTGATTTCAAAAAGTTGAGAATCATACATGGACATAATTTTTTATCAATTGGGATTTCATATGTTACATGAACTGTTGAATGATTTTTATGAAAACTAAGAGTTCTATTAGCATTTCTTAATAAGTTGCCTGTATTAAACTATTTTTTTTGCAACCGTTAAGTACCCAGAACAATTTATTTTCTTGTAAATCATCAAGTTTGTCTTAACATAACTGATTCCTAAAAAGATACTTATAATAAATACTAAAAGGGGGGAAAATTTACATTAAAACAAAATTGAAAACATGTCTCTACAACACTGGAATGTACAGGGCGCTCCCGAGCGCTGGCTTTTAGCCAAATTGAAAGCTGAAGGAGCCCGGGAAGCCCCCAAAGGAAAACTCTTGGCCGTGGTGCCCGCCAGGGCCGGCTCCGCCGAAGAACGTCTGAAATACTTGCGTCGGATCTATGTCTGGACAAAAAAATAACGGATTATAGGCAGAACATTTTTTTACAGTCACTTCACTCACCTGACATTCCTCCTTCAAAATCATCCATGTCTTGGCCGTTATCATACCTGGCCTTTTTCTTGGGATCAGCCAGCACCCCATACGCCTCTCCAACCTCTTTAAACTTCTTCTCCTGCTCTTTTTTCTCGTTTTCGGTTGCGTTAGCGTGTCTGTCCGGATGGTGAATGAGCGCTCTCTTTTTGTACGCCTTCTTTATTTCATCTTCGCCGGCATTCCGTTCAACGCCGAGAATTTTGTAGTAGTCTTTTCTTTTCGACCGTTTAAGTGCCACTTTGGCTTCTTGTAATAGTTTTTTATTTTCCCTGCAACAAGTAAAAATCCTGTTACAGAAGATATATCTTAGTGAAAAAATTAAATAATTACCTGCTTTTGTCCATTTTACATATCTTCTCGTAATCCTTAACGGCTTCCTCATGCTCTCCCAGATCCATGTAACACTTTGCCCTCCGCAGAAGGGCCTTCAAGTAGGTGTCGTCCAAATTGAGGGCCGCGGTGCAGTCATCAATGGCTTCCCGTGTCTTTGTCAAACGCGACAATACTGTTGCACGGTTGAAGTATAGTTTAGCGTTTGTCTTTTTATTTAGCGGATCCACTTTGAGGGCTTCCGAGTATAAGTTATAAGCTTCCTAAGACAAAAAAAAAATATCTTGATTATACAATGCCTTGTCAGAGAAAACTGACCACCTAAAAATTTACGTAATTATCCATTTTATTAAAATGTTCTTACTTTTAAATTAGGTAAAACGGGACAATATGTACTACCAAAGGCAGATCGGTCCTGTAGTTAAAATTCTCGGCACACATTATTTACTTTTCAAACACGTTTCGGAGAAGAACAATTTTGATAACTCTATGAACTTGAATATTATTCTAAAGAGTTTTAGATGTATTTTTGTACTACAATGGTTTTCATAAAATATAATGTAATCATTAATAATGAAAGAAAAATATAGAAAAAATGTTCCAATTGAAAGATTGATGCAAAATGGAGCAAGGCAACCGGACGTTATGAGACAATTAAATGTTAATCGTTCGACTGTTCACAGAACCAACCAAAGGTTTCTTACAATCGGCTCTTATGAACGCGGCCCGGTACGGGTGCTAAAAGAAAAACAACAGCTAAGGAGGATCGCTTTGTCACCATTGTTGCAGTACGAGACCAAACGTAAACCCCTAGAATACCAGAATCTCTTCAGCAAGCTCATAGGACAGCAGTCACGTTTCTACAGTTTAACTAAGGTTAAGAGAATGAGGTTTCACAGCTTGCAGTCCAGTTACAAGAATCTTGCTTACTGCAGCTTACAAAAGACACAGGCCTGCTTTTCTCACAAATACATGAATTGGATAATGGATGACTTATTATTCACGTTCGAGTGTAGAATGGGAATTTTTGGAAAAAATGGGCGAAATAAGGTCTACAGACGAGTTGGAGAACTTAGGCAAGCTGCACATTATCACGGAACAGAAATTTTCAAAAGCATATAACTAAGTTAGAGTCCAAGCTGTTCCGATCCATGGTAGCGTGCAGACTCTAACTTAGTTATATGCTTTTGAGAATTTCCATTCTGCGATAATGTGCAGTCTGCTTTATGCTGTCTGCTTTTGGGGGTGGCTCAGTAATGTTTTGGATAGAATTTTTTTTGACGCCTGCATGGATCTTGTCTTGACTGATAGAGGCACATTAATAGCACAATGATACACAGCAAAGATCCTAGAAGAGTATATTATGCCATATGCTAGGTTTGTTGGCAATGTTTTTCTGCTAACGTAGGATAACGCGCGTCCACACACTGCAACGATGATAACACAGTAACTCTAAGATGTGGGTATTCCAAAAATAAACCGGCCTGCTCAAAGCCCGTATTTTAATTCTATTGAGCATATTTGGTACGCTGTATTGAAAAGTTATCCTAATTTATCTTGTCTCTTTAGTTTAATAATTGTAATATAAACTTTAAGGGTAACTATTTATAATTGATAGTCAGAAGGCATGCTAAAAAAATTACTGAATCACGTTAACATAGACTTAATGCGATAAAAGCATTGGATGGATAATTACGTTTATTTTTATGTGACTTCTTTTCTCTGAAGTGCACTATAGTATCTGAAAAAGTCTTTACTTGAAATTTGCACGCTTTATATGCCTCATTTCCATCTTCTTTCATCTTTTTCAACGTCTTCGCTCTTTTATAAATATTCATCGCTTTTTTATGATCAGGCGCTAATCTCAACACCTGTTGGAAATGTTGAAATGCGTTGTCCAGATTATCTTCGTAAAATAAGCACATTCCCCTTACATAGATGGCGTCTGCATTGCCTTTGTTGATATGCAGGATGCTGTTTGCTATTTCTTGAGCTTCTTGATATCGTCCAAGGAAAGACAAACACTCGGCTTTGGTGAGTTTGTAGCGAGTACAGGTGGGCGCTTCATCAAGGCAACGGTCCATGCAAAACACCACTTTTCGGAAATCTTCTTTTTCATAAGCTTTGATGCTCTCCGATTCATATTGTTTGACTTTTTCAAACGATTTTACCTCACTGGCAATTACTGGAAGATTTGGATATAAAAAAATGTCACTTTCAACTACTCCTACTTACTTTGCGGATCTGCTTGCAATTCTTGTACTTTTTTGATAGCGAATTCTGCTGTGGTAAGATCACCTAAAGCTATACTGCATTTGGCCATTCTCACATACCCTTTAATGAAGTTTGGGTCAAGTTGTACACTTAATCTGACATCCTCAAGTGCTTCAATATATCTAAATATAAATATATATTTATTTCTTGAATATGATTAAATGAACTATTATGCTTACCTGTTTAACATCATATAACATGCAGCTCGATTGCCATAGTAAGAAGATATATCGGGACAAAGGGTGATCGCTTCACTGTAGAGAGGAAGAGCTGATCGGTATTGTTTGATCTTGTATAATTGATTGCCATTTTCTTTTTTTATTTCTGCAAGTCTATGAAAAATATATTTTATGCAAGGTGGTCCATAATTATGTACTGTAGTAGCTAGATACAAAGATACAATAGCTTAATTAAAAATAAGCTTATTCTTTAATACCCACAATATTCCAAAATTTAATAGTAATGAAGACATAAATTGATAAAGGAAGTAAATGAAAACTATTGGTTGTTTAAACATCTTCCTTATCATCGATAACAGGTCTTATTTAATTGACTATAATTAAATGTTTTAAATTTTAAAATGTGAGCATAAGTGTCCTTATGTTTGAATGAACTATCAGCTATCGCAATATGCGTACTTAATAAAGCTTGTATAAAAAATTGGAATTGCATTATTGTTTTTTAATGACATAGTTCTATTCTGAAACATAAGAAAAAATGATATTGGAAATTTAAAACATTATACATATTCACAAATAGAGAAAAATATTTACAGGTTAAAAACTAGGGTTTGGCATACATCTTCCGTTATTCATTTAATAACAGAATATTTTTATAATTTTGCTTATGAGTCAGGTTTTAAAAAATATAATTAGGTATAGTAGATTAAGGAACAGTTATAGTTGCATTTCTGACAAGTTTCCAAATAAAAACAATTACGTAGGAATCCTGAAGCACAATGAAAGTCATCAAATAAATAAAACGTGCTACAAAGTACATGACCTTTGTTTAAAAATAACACTTTATTTAATAAGAGCTTCCATACGAACTATGCATTTCTAATAAACTATGTTGTCAGTTTTTAGTGTAATATAAATCACTGAAGTAACGATAATTTTAAAACAAAATATTGCAAGTAATTTCTATTCAGGAAGTTGCGTCTTTGGAAGTTATTCTGGACGTTTCTAAATTATCATTGGATATTTTTGTTTGTAAATAGTATAGTATTTGCTTTGATGCCATTATAGTACTTACTCTTCAGGACTTTTAGGTATAATAATGTCTTCGTTTTCGTCTGAATCCATGATCACCTCATCTACTAAATCCGCCATCTCGAAAACTGGTCGATTGTAGACTTTGACAGTTCACCACATGTAAAGCCGTTGGATTCCATTCAATGCGTCACGTTGAACTAGGAGGAAGAGGAAGAGAATTCGAGAATTTGAAGTTTGAAGATACCGTTCCGTATAAGGATTTTTCAAGTTTTCAATGTATAAAAGATTTGTAGGTGCATGTATTCAAATAACCAAAAGTGCATTAGAAATTTAAATGTTTAACTAAATTGTTACATCTTTTTTTATGTATTAGTTATTGAAGTACTGTCCCATCTCTACCAGAAAATTATGGGCATGTTCCGAAATATAAACCAGTATGTTGGCCAGTGCTTATGAAATCAAGAATCTACGCAATTATGTACTGTTGAGACGGTATGACGTAGTAGAATTAACAAAGTGTATGAAAGTGGCCAGTATATTTCGGAACAATTCAACAGTATGACGATATTAGAAGTGACCAGCGTACTGGTTTAAATTTCGGAATATGGCTCATAACTTCATATGCAAAATTGTCAACTGCCAAACTTGTATGCATAGGCGTAACGAGACTGGAAGAAAGTACGTAATTCATTCAATAATATTGCACGAAATTTAAGGTCGATTTCTTGGGTCGAAATATGAAAATCCGAATACGGTTAGTTTCCGAGTTGAACTGTATAAAATGTAGAATTATAGCAATTTTTATTCAATTTTTAGAGGAAGCAACGAAAACTACAACATTTTTCCATTTTCACATTTATTCCAAAACGGTATCTGTTACGCCGCGTCCAAAACCAAACTGGCAAAACAGAAACTTTGAGTGTTTCATCAATTCTTCAACCAAGCTGAAATATTTTTTGTCTCCGGATTTTGCAACAATCGCGAGTTCCGTCTCTTGTCTCGAAATTGTTTAGTTCCTTTGAAAGGTTCCAAGTCGGGTTTTTGTTTTGTTTCCTGTTTTGTTTCTTTAGTCTGGACGGGACATCGATTAATAGATAATGTCATTTATTGTTGACATTCAATTTCTAATAAGGATTGCCGAATTTTAAAAATTTGATAATGGCTAACGAATATTATGCTAACATAAATAAATATGAGTTGAAAGGTCAGCCCGAACTATTTCTTCACAACTACTTTATTATCCAAGATCCAAATTTGAATGAAGAAGAATTAGAAAACTATGACCATGAGAAATTTTATGCATTGCAAGAACCTTGTATTAATATTCCAGAGCCCAAGGTATCATTGTGGGAATTTTTAAGTAAAGAAGAATTGGACGAACTGTTGAAAATTAAAAATACAGCAGGAATGAGGAAATATTTAGGTATATATTAATAGAGTTCTTAGCTGAAATGTAAGCGTGGTATTTTATTGTAGATAACGTGAAAATGGAAAGATATTGCCCAAAAGGAAAGTCGAGGACGGTTTTTCTTAACTTGATGTATTCCGTAACAAAATTTTGCTTAAATCAGGATTATTCTTTAGACAAAAGTGGAGCGTTAATGTCACAATTTTATTTGACTCATATTTTAGTCAACACGTCTTTTGATAAATCAGCGGAAAAAGTGTTCACTTATTTTAAGGAACTTGCCTTAAGTCATACTCTTCCAGATGTAAGATTTTTAAAATTTCCATTACACTTTGTAGAAATAACGCTGCCACTGGATGTTATTTGTGTATTAGGAGTAGCTGTGGTTATAGATAGGCAACACATATTACAAAATATATCTAGTCAAGTTTGCATAAATATATTTTGACTATAATTATTTTTAAAATAAAATTTATTTCAGTTTCCGCCGAAGAATTGTAAAATATTCTCCCAAGAAGAAACTAAAAGGAATATGCAATTTTTTTGTCGAGTATATTTACGAAATTTGCCGCTTATCAGATTCATCTGTTTGCCTAATTTCGCTTTTCAATTTAAATATCCTGTTGTCAAGAAAAAATTCGATAAAACATCAGATAAATCAATGAAAGGGAAAAAGAAAAAATAAAAGTATTAATTATATATTTTTGCAAAATATACATTTTTTTATTTATCATCTTGTAACTGTTTTATTCTGTTTTCTAAATGTAAAGTTAAATTTTGTTGATGGTAGTTTAAATCACTGACTAATTTACTTCCTACCGTACCGATTGTTTGAACTAATTCTGCTTGCGCTACTTGGATGTTTGGTATCTTACCATACTTATATAGATCGTCTTTATTTATTAATTTATTTTCAAAAATTCCAGCTAAAAATAGATATTATTATAAACAAAATAAATGTAGTTTTTTACTTACCTAATAACACTAGCTGGGGACACTTTTTAGTGATTTTTAAAACTTTACCAACTTCTGGATCTGGGCTAAACAAAATAAGATTGTTTATAGTGACATAAAAATCCAAAAGTGTTTCATAAGGTGTTCCTTTTACAGCCAATTGCAATATTTTTTTACCATACTTTTTTAGTTCCATATTCTGTTTTTTAAACATTGCATAATACTTAAACTGTTCTTCAGCTTTTAAGCAATTATGATGATAAAACACTACAAGTTTGGAAGACGTTAAATAATTGTACAATTCTTTGGCTATGATTTTGTTAAAAGGATGGGTGATATCTTCAGTGTTTTTAGATTTTTCATTAAATTTACAAAGTTCTACTGATGTTTTTCCTTTGTTCGGGTTGATAAACCATGGTTTAGCCAATTCTAAGTAAGTAGCCTTAACAAAATGAGGTGGTTTGGGCTTCTGAACATTAATTTTACCTCGAAATCGCTTACACTGAATAAGAGGTGTTAATGTTTCCAGAAATGCTAAAAATAATATAATGAAAAAAACATACTAAGTTGTTTATATCCAAACCTTTTCTTGAAAATAAAGACATTTTATTTATAAGTATATAACTACTACTTTTTTAAAATTAATATTTTTAATCACACAAAGTTAACCTCACTCTTCTTTTTCCGTAAAAGTTAAGAGGTTCCTAAAAAAAGAAGAATAATGTACACTTCGTTATTCTTAAAACATGCCTGGTTATTTCATTAATATAATTTTATCTTTCGTTTGTAAAATTTTCTCGGATAATGTGGAATGAAACCATGTAAGTACCAAATATAAAAAAAGTAAGTGGGTGGTTCATTATTTATGTTTATGACAATAAATTAGCAAAATCAACAAATGATTTTGGGTTGTAAATGTGGTAGCCCGAAAAAATTCATTTTTTCTTAAATAGTTTGAAAATATTTCTTATTTTATTAAAATGTCTTTGTATGATTCTGGTAAAAATTCTATTTTTTCGAAATCTTTAGTTGCAATCTTCAAAAACGCGTTAAAATCTTTGATCAAAAAACGTTCCATTTTATACAGTTTCAAGAAAGAAAATAAAAATTTAAAACCTATAACAAAAAATAATAGAAGAAAACAAAAAAGTGTAATAAGTGGGATTTTAAAAGAAACATATTAATATTAAAGACAGTAAAATATTCGACATAATAGGTACATTTTGTACATTCAAAATGTACCATTTATTTAAGTATATTTTAAGTTAATTTTAAACTTTCATTACAAAGTAAATTAGCCAGCCGGATACCGGCGAACCTACCCTATATGTTTGTTTCCAGTTTTCCAGATGAATTATGTTATGAGCCACAGAAAACTTTTGAAGGTTGTGCAAAAACTAAAAATTTTCGTTCATTTTTTGATCATTTGAATGTACTCACGATCACTAGATTTAAAATTATTTGGAAAAAGTAGATCTATAGTGATATTTGACCAGTATGTATTTAAAGCCGTAGAATCCAAATATGTAGAAATATACTCTCTCCTTTTAACTTTTTTGGTTTTGCATAATTTCCGGTGAAACAGGAATGTCGACCATTTTGAATTTTTACAGAAGCTTTTTCAAAATTGCCTTTAATATAACCAACCCAAATTTGAAAAATCTCTATCATAGCGTTAAAAAATTATAGGGGGTGGCTCATAACACGTTTACGCCCGGTATAAAATAAAACTTCCATTGTAACTCTACATCCACAACTTTACTTGCAAATAACAGAATAAATATATAAAACCATTTCAATATAAAAATAAATTAAATCTTAATTAAAGCTAACCTAACTTAAGAGTTTCTGAACTTAAACTGTAAATAAAGAAGGAAACAGCTCTGTAAGACTTTGATCCCAGAGATCGTCTGTGACACTGTGAGGTGAATCCAAGGATTCATAACCTCGATCTGAATCGCTACTTGACATTGGGGAAAGACACTGCGCTGGAGATGGAACTAACAGAGTGTTTGAATTTTCTGTCGTTACTGGATTTCCTTCATTATCGAGAATAATCGTTACAGTTTGGATTTCCGGTGTTCCCAAGAAGATATTTTCAGTTTCAATGAATAAGGGTTCTGTTATTTCTTCGTTTTTTGGTACAGTTGTAATTTTAGGTTTAATTGTTTTTAATTTGCGAGTTCTTGTGATGTTTTTGGTAGATTTTCTGATCTCGTTTTTGGGTTTTGCAGCATAGTTGTGGTGTAGGAGTAAATATTCCGAGATGTCGTTTTCTAACGACTTTTTATTTGTTAAGTGGTCACTTCCATCGGATTCCAATTCTGTTGATGGCTTCCCCACCATTTTTTTAGAACTATGTCCATCCATTCTTTCTGATTCCTGAAAAAATTATTACAGTTTAGTCTTCTGTGTTAAACCATAATCGCCACAATAATTTAAACGTTACAAAAGCATGACCAAAATATCAAAAAATAATAAATCTTTTATGAATTATTCATGCATAAAAATAATGGACAGAAATAGAATAAGGAATGTTCAATATTGAATGAGTACATATTTTCCTTCAGTAAATTTATAATCAAACATTTTTCAATAAATAACCACTGTTCATTAATTTTTATTGGGTAATAAACTAAAAAAGTGCAGTGCTCAGATTTCTACATGAATATACATAAAGCTGTACTTGTCACATAATCCACAGTTGTTATAAATTGAATATATTTATATTATATGCATCACCTTATTAGACAAAAGAATAGTAAAATCAACTCATCAAAGTATCTAGAATAGAACGAAAATATACATTATTATCCGATTTATTAAACATCGACTTTTGTTCTAAAATAGATAAAAGTTTCATGAATATTTTTGATTGTAAAAATTGCGGGTTTCTTTAGAAAACTGCAAAAGTGGGTCCCACTAATGTTTAAGTTATAAATTGTTACAATCGTTTTAACACAAAAATATAAAATTTTAAATGAATGAATAGTGAAACTGTACAAATTATTTACATCCAATTTTCTATTGGAAAACCCAAATTAAAAAAAAATAAAGCAATTTTTCAAAAATGTATTGGTAAAAATAAAAGTATCTTATGCTAATCGATGATAGGAGACTCCAAAAAGCATCTAAAAAATTGTGTCATTGGAGATTTGGTAAAAAAATCTTCTTGGCATAACATAATTACAGAAACCTTTTAAAAACTCATAGATGTGTCGACCCACAAGCAAATTAACGAGAGCATTTGTTAGACAGTACACCTACTGCCATGACGACCAACTGTTTATCCTGTAGTCACTTTAGTTCTTTATTACTCTAACAAACAATTATATTAAAGGATCATTTCAAAAGGTTTAGGTATAACAAAAGATAAAGCAAATGATTCTTAAAACTAGTAATTAGCAATCCAATAAACAATCTTCAAAAAAACCTACTTAAATATTTTTCAAACAATCTAAAAAGGAACTAATTTCATGGTAATTACACTTACTTCTCGATCTGTTCTCTGAGCTGTAGCCTCCAGGTCTCTGGCGATATCCTGCAAGAGGCTCTGAGTGAGTTGTTCCAATGAATTAAGGTCGACTTCTGCATCAAGTTCATCGAGCAGGTCCGGTAGAGAAGGCAGGTCAGTATGATTTTCAGCAGGATTATCGCTTGTTGCTTGCCCAAAGCAGCTGCTGGGTACGTGGCTCTTCCTTTCGGCAGAAGGAGGGACTCTGTGGTTCCATTGAGGGCCTCGTACCCGACAGAACGGTTTTGGGTGTTGGAGCAGGACAAGCAGGGACCCTGCAAACGCTCACGGAGCTCTGCATTCTCTTCCTGGAGTCGCTGGTTTGATAACTTGAGGTTGTCATAGTCCATTAGGAGGGATTCGTTTTTGGTGAAGAGCTGTTGGAGGGCTTGTTCCATTTGGTCCATTTTCGCTTTTTTGCGGTCCCTGGAGGTTTGGGCCGCCACACGGTTTTTTAATTTCCTTAAGATAAAAAAACAATGTGGTTGTTTAGAAAGCCAACATTTGGTAACTAGTTGAAATAAAAGAAATATGGACAATTGCAAAAGGATTTATTATTTATTTAATTGCCAAAGTTTTTTATTTGCCTTATATATATATTATAATCCAAAAATATATTGTAGCCCTGATGAAAGCGGCAAATTATTAAACCAGGATATTCTAATAATTCCATTCTTTATTATTTCAATATAAGCAAAATATAATCAGACTCAAAGGCAACTATAAATAGAATGTGATAAAGCGATTTTGATAAGAGAAGAAATATTTGCAACATATTTATCGCTAGCTATGCATTGTATGTTGCATATGTGATTAAGAATATATCAACATACATGATATATTGCATACATTTAGGAATGTAATTAAAAAAAATTATTCTATTAGTTACAGGAAATGATTCCCAATAATCTAAAACTCACTTTCTCTGTATCTTTTCTTCCCATGTCAAATGGTCCAGTCTCCGTTTTTTCGGCCTGGTTTCCATATTTTGGTTGTCCATTTCAAAATTCTGATTATCCAGAAATTTTAAAATCGTAGAGACTTTAGTAGAATTAGTATTGGCCATGGATCTGGAATGTTTTTGTTTTTCTTAAAATATTACCAGCACTTATTCTTAGGTTTAACAACACAACAGTACACCAACAACTTTTACAACCTTTCCCGTCTGATTTCTGATGCAACACTGGAGTGATTCATATAATAATCATGTAATTGAGTGTAGTAAATTATTTTTGTTATGTGGTGATATGCTATTGGTTGAGATGTGCGACTGGCATTTATTCAGCCAGTAGAATGCGATAATTTAAGCGGGGAGGTTCAAATTTTATTGACCGGAATATAACCAGCTGTAAGCAGGCTGATGAAATTATTGTGCACATTATGTTTTTAGAATAATACGTAAATGTGTGATTTATCAGGAAACAGAATTAGTAATGATGGAATTTATAAATAATAATAAATAAAATAATAAAAAAAATGCAATATTTTTATTTACGTAATTAAGTTTAATATTTAAAAAGTTAGCCGGTGGATCTTACCAGAGAATTATTTTTTTTATAATCATTTAAAAAATCGTATATTTTATTGTAATGTTATTGGAGTGTTATTAATTCTTTTTTTAATTGTTTTTGGCTATTAATAAAATTAAATATGAAATCAATTTCATAGTTGAATTAACTGTTTCTGCCGTTTACTTTTTGAAATTTATCCGTAATAAATATAAAAGATAAATTATACTTTCATATTTATTAAATTAGTTATTTCATTTCAGCCACACTTATATATAAATATGTATTAAATATTGGACAAATTTAGCAATTGGGGATATAGCTCAGTGGTAGAGCATTCGACTGCAGATCGAGAGGTCCCCGGTTCAAACCCGGGTGTCCCCTATTTTTTATTTTTTTACATCTAAAAAAAAAGTAACAAACATTGTGAAATATGTACTGAAAGTAATGTTAATTTTAAATTGTTGCAAATATTTTCAGCGTTGATAAGAAATGGTAGTTTAAGAACTGTATGGGAAGACGTATGTACCTAATGGTTTTGCCGATCGGAAGCAAAAACGTGGTTCTTACAATAGATTTCTTAACGAAACAGGTTGGATTATTTAGTCGATAGCCATTCTATATTAATATATCTTAAGACCTCGAGCTTCGATTTTGAGGAATGCCCAATATGTAAGTATACCTATAGGTCACTCAAATCACAAAGAAACTAATTGAACTTTTTCTAACGTATTTCTTGGTCGAGGAATATGTGAAAATTAAAATTAAATGAAGAACAATGAGTGAAATTTACAATACAACGAATTAAATTAATGAGCTGAATTATTACTAAATTTCGCTGAATTCTTTAATAAACCGTTGTATTCTATTAACTAATTCCGAAACACTACCGACAAGTTATAATTTTTTTAAACTAAATTTAACAAGGTTAAAGATACCTGACCACGAAGTACTGTTCCATCCGGGTGTTAAACTACAACTGATTTCCGATTTCGTTCAGCTTTTTGATCAGATCTTTTAGCGCTACTTTTTGTTTTTATAGATTTTTTTATGACTTTCGGTTTATTAAAGAGCGTCGGCTTTTACAGATCTCTATTCCTCAATTCGGAGAATTATATGATGGGATAACAATCAGAACGACACCTTTTTTCATGGGAGGAAAAATCTCGAAAAAAACCCTTTTCAGGTTCTTCAACTATATTATTTTTATACAATTACAATCGTAAAACTCATCTGTGGTATCATTTGAAGCGTCAACTATTATTTCAGTAATAGGCCTTTAAAAATGAAATTTAATATCTCTTAGTTGATTTTAAAATCTCTATATATTTTTCCCGAAAGAACCCTTGACAACTCTTCTGTTCAATAGATTTATATTTCTCAGGCCACCGTCTTTTTTGATATTGAATTTGTAAATTTGAAAATAAATCTAAGTACTTTTATTGAAATATTCCTAGAAAAATAAAAATTACTAGCTTTCGGATTTAATCTTGCTTTTGCGAAGGCGACTCTGTTACATTTTTTAAATCAAATGTATTTTAAAACTTTATTTTTGTTAGGAGCACGTTATTGTTCTTCTTTACCTTCTCAAGGGATGTAAGTGGTGAGAAAAGCCTTGTCTGCTTTTAAAATCGAGGATTTATTGACATTTGATCCTGAGATTTCTTATAATCAGACTAATACATCCAATTTCTATATTACTTTTTATAATCATAATTTAAAAATAAAATAAAATAAAATATGTATATAACATGTATCTATTTCAAGTTCGAATTTGAGCAAGCAACCCTCGATCTGGCACGCGATCTTTGATCTAACCGAAAAAGTGAAACGTTACAAATTAATTCTAACTGGAACTATTTAAAATGAAATATTAAAAACAATAATGGAATTACAAATTACAATACTTTTAAATCAAAATGGTGAAAATTCAAGATACTATCATACTTTTTTGTAGTCGTAAAAAACAATCCCTGTTTAATTAACATGTCTAATAATTATTTAATAATTTGAAAGTGAATGTTGAAATCCAGCCGATTTAAAAAAAAATTGTGTATTTAAAAATGGAAAACGAGTGCAATAGAATATCGTGTCAATAGTTAAAGAAGCAGCCATTTTGAATCGATTATCGCTTTGTGGATTTTATTATAATAACTGTTTAACTTTCAATGGGTTGTAAAATGGTGATGAACACAAATATCGTGATAGATTATATTATCACTATCAATGCCTTTTGTTTCAGATTTAAAGGTATGTGTGGTAAGTCCAAATTGAAAATTACTGATTATATAATTATTGTTTCATGGCAAACCGTCTTTTTTAGTGAGAAAACTCGTATTAATCAAAAAACAGAATTTTCATAAAGGGCTGGCAGTAAATGAGGAAACTCTTTTGGCATGATATACAGTGGCTTAAAAAGCAGCTAAAGGTAAAAAGCCACATACTATTGCAGAGCAACTTATTCTATTTGCTTGCAAGGGCATTTTAGAAACAATGTTTGGTCAAAATTTTGCTAAATAACTTGACAATATTCCTCTGTTAAATAGTCAGCAACAGTTTTAATTGAGGTTACTGGAAAATTGTATGCTGTACAACATGACGAAGCAACCAATACTAATTATGATTTCCATGTGATTTGCTACATCAGATTCCATAATATGTGAAAATTTATTGTTTTGCTAAGTAATTGAAGGAAGAGCTACAGCTAACGAATTGTCCATGGTTACAAATAATGCTGTTACTAAGTCGAATTTGCATTAGAAAAATTGTGTTGAGATTTGCACAGATAGAGCCCAAGCCATGTTCATAAGGGTTGATAAAAAAGGAATCTTCAGAAATTATCTGGACACACTGCATTATTCATCGGGAAGCCTTAGGATCTAAATCTAAATACGTTTTGACAGCAGTTATTGAGGTAGTTAACTATATAAAAACTAGGTTACTGAAATCAATAATGTTCTTTATTTTATGTGAAGATGGGAGCTGACCATAAATCTTTGCTGTTTTATTCTTCATCCAGATAATGGTCACGTGGTTTGGTGATCAGATGTGTACACGAACAAAAAAGGGAAATAGTGATATTTTTACAGAATTCTAGAATTCTACAAAAGAATATTTTTAATGAAGTTTTCTTATCTAGTAGACATTTTTGAAAATATTAACTGTTTTTATAAGAAAATGCTGTTATGGAATAAGAAATTAATAGAAAACTGTTTTCAAATGTTTTCCACATTGTGTGAATTGTTTCCCAATGGAAGGGAACCACAAAGGTGTGATTTTAAGAAACGTAAAAGATCATTCAGACAACTTAAGTTAGAATTATTTAGACAATATTTTTTGCGGAAGATGATATCAAATTGCCCGATTGGATCTGGGCTTTAAATATATTTGACAGTACATTCGGGCTATCACTACAAAAGGAAGAGCAACTGATAGAAGTTTTTCCAAGCACCTCACAAGAGTCAAATTTAAAAAAAATTCGGAAGTGAATTTCTGAATGACTACTTCCTTATAAAAATTAAGGCCATTCAGATTCTGTTACCTTTTCCTATGTTTTATCTTTACGAAAATGGATTTTCTGCTCTTGTTGTTTTGAAATATTAAATACGGACATAAACTTCAAGTAGAAAAAGAACTAAGAGTGTTCTTCTCAAACAAAGAACCGAATCTAGAGAGGTTGTGTGCCTTAAAATAAGCGCATGTTATAAATTGGTAATTAGTCCTTAGGTAGAATAGTTTCTTTGTCTTTTAAATAAAATTTCAATAAAGAAAACTTTTTTTTTAATTTGTATCGCTTCTATGATATTGTTTCGATAGTATGTACAGGGATTTAGTTAAATATCGGCCTGTACATAAAACATATTTTTTATTTTCCAAATTATAATATTTACTATTTATTTAACGAATGTTAAATAAATCTTTTTAGTAGAGTCATCAAAATTAATAAACATTAGGGTCTTCTTGGTTGGTAAAATAAAAGAAGGTCGGGAGTCAAGTTTGGGTTCTCGGATGATCGAGAAGTTGATAGTGCCTATCCCTGCGATTAAGTGTATTAGTTATATAATGTGCAAGTTTTCCTTATAATTTAGTTGTTTTCATTAGATAAATCAATTGTTATTGTTTTGACTCAGCCTCCTTAATTTCCAGTAATCTAGTTACGTAATGGGCAAAAACACCCTTAAGTTAATATTTAGATTCTTTTCGTACATTTATTATTCAGAAAAAAGAACCCAATGCGTAACATTATAGAGGATAATATTGCAAAAAAAATAATATTAATGTCACAAAATACAGAGTGGACTAAAAGCTGGAAACGGCCAATTATCTCTTAAATTGCTTGTCCGAATTCCATAAAATTTGGCATACGCCTATTTTGAGATACGGAGATTCCAAATATGACATTTGCAATGTTGCTAGATTTGCCATTTCTCTGATATTTTTAGTCACTTTGTTTTTTTAAATACATCACCCTGTATATTCAGTAATTTTTGGACTCTTCTCTTCAATACGAGTTCAAACATATATAACACTTATGATTTTGTGTAGTCTAGAAGGTCTTACATAAATAAAACAGAAGTCTGGCAACTCTTAATTGTCTCAATAAATTTTTTAATACAAACTATTTTCAACTACATTAAAACGTAATAATTGAAAGATTACAACATTTTTAAAATAATTACTTAATCATGTCTTCAAAATGTGCTACAGTACCCGAATCGATGGTAGAATGCGTCTACCACATTTCTCCATGATTGTCTAGAAATTAATCGAGATTCATCTATAATTCGTTGCCTTAGCTCTGTAAGACTGAGTGGTTTAGTTTTGTAAACTGAATTTTTCAAGTATTCCCAATAAAAATAATCTTTAGGATTGAAATCAGGTGAACGTGGAGGCCATTCAAGACTACCTCGTCTATCAGTCCATCGTCCGGGAAATATTGCATCTAAATAACGTCGAACATTTACACCAAAATCTTGCTGAAACCATATCTGATTAAAATTGGCCCCAAACAAGTTGTACTGTTTTATTAATTTAAGACCTTCTATACTACATAAAATCATAAGTGTTATATATGGTACAACTCATTTTGAAGAGATGATTCCAAAAATGAGTGAATATACAGGTTGACGTATTTAAAAACCAAAGTGACTAATAATATCACAGAAACGGCAAATCTAACATTGCAAATGTCAAATCTGTAATCTCCGTATCCCAAAATAGGCTTATCCCAAATTTTGTAGAATTCAGACTAGCAATTTACGAGATAATTGGCCGTTTCCAGACTTTTGGTCCACTCTGTATAAATTTACTAGAGAAGATATGGTTAATTTTACAAACACCATTATAAAAGACAAATGGATAAGAGATTATGACGAATCAAAAAAAGGTAACTTTTATAAAAATTTGCAACTTTCCATACCGTCTACTTCTTGGTTCAAGGATGTGTTAATAAATAAACACAAATTATCATTCAAAGACTGAGATCCCAAAAAATATGTTGGAAACTGATCCCTTCTGTTCTACTTAGTTTAAAAGTGTCCTTGTGTCCTTCCCGTGTCTACAACTTTCTATTTTCCGTGGTTCATCTGTGTATGTTTTACTTTTTCTACAAATTTTGATACTGTATAATATATAGATCATTAGCACAGTTTTAAATTCATGATACGTTTAATCAACTAAACTGCTTATCCCAAACATCTAATTGCACCATTTACAGAAAAATTAAACACTATTTGTTCAATATATTAGTAACTTAAACAATTTGAAATGTGGGCAAAATTTTCTCCTAAGGAAACATAATAAAACAACCGAGTATTCATAAGACATGAAATGTTTTCAAATTTCAAACAACTTAAGATTAATAAAGTAGCAAATAAACGTGTTATATTAAAGAAGAAGTAATCGTTGAAGTGGTACCAACACTAAAAGAAATAATAGTAGTAGTATCAGTTACAATAGACTAGGTAAAACACAAATAGTTAATTCTCCCTCCTTTAAACATAAATACCCACATTTCAGTATTAGAAATAGAAGCTACAGTAGTTAGAAGAACACTGCCTTAGCTTCTTTCCATTATATTTCTTATTATACGAGTATATACATTGTTTATTTTGAAGACAGATTGATCTAGATCTCATTTTGATAATGAATCTCTTTTCGATTATTTTTGTGTATAATTTCAAGCATGTTGATGATAAGCAGGTTATGGTATAAATAGTTGTTGCAATGCGAGTTTTTACCATGAATATAGTATATTATTTTTAACCACTTCCTCCCCCCCTCCACTATTTTATTATAATTTCATAGCTGTTATCAAATTAAGTCTGTATAACATCTTATGGTCATATGAGTTTATTGTCTTATCCATTTTTTTAGCTTTTCTTTGGTTTCTACTTTAATTTCGTTTTTATTTCTGATTCCCTATTTCTTGGTGTCTTTTTTAACTCTTTAGGATTTTATTTTGCTCCACAATTTTCTAGTTTTATTACTGTATGCCTCATTAATCTTTTTAATTTTTTTTACTGTTTTATTTTCGTTGTTAACAGAATTCTCTTATTCATGGATTCTCATTTTTTGATGCTTTTTCTTTGATAGTTCTTTGGTATTACCTTGTAGAATGTTGGGGTTCAGCTCGCTGATGTGTTATTGGTTTAACATCGACGAATCAATCACTTGTTTCGCGATCGTGAAGATAATTAGCCGAGATGGAACATCTCCTGAGAAAGATTTCGATAAATTAAATAGAATTTCGTGTCCATACACCCACCATTCCCCCTAATTTGTCTGCGCTGGTACGTTGTACATTATTGCTCATATATAAAATTATATTGCTCGATAATTTGATATTATCTCTATAATTCGATCATATTATGAGCCGAGGAAACAAATTTATTGCACTCAATAATTATAAATCACCAGTTAGAAATGATTGAAAATTTTAAATTTAATTGCAATTTATCATGACCTCGGAAACCGTAAGTGTTTTAAAATGAACAAAACTAGAAATATTTTATACAAATTTCGGACAAAACCTCTGGTTCGATACGTTGTAAGAGTAAATTATGTTTAAATTTGAAGACTAATAGTAACGTTGTCAATACTATCAGTAAGGAGAGGGTCAATAGTTTTTCTTTGTTAATTAAAATTTTGCTACTAGTTTATCGAAAAAGTAATCTCAAACTTTTTGTCTTGCATTGAATATCTTAAAACTGCAACATCTTTAGTTTCATTGACTTCATGGTTTTGAACTCCCAGTTACAGATCAAGTCTGTTAAAACTTATATCTATTATAGAAACAGTAAATATGAATATTATAATAAAATAGTTGCCCGAATTCCGTACATATTTTGGTGGTTTGATGTTAAGAGAATCGGGATCACATACTCTGAGCTGGATTTAGAAGAATATTGAAAACTATTAAAAATTAGTTATTTTTCTTTCTTGTTATGAATAAAAAAGGTAAATAACAAAAATTCAACTTTGGCTTTCTCTCTTAATTTCATAAACAGTCAAAGATGATCAAAAACAACCTTATAAAATATTCAAAACGTACTTATATGAACAAATAATATTTTTTCCTTTTAATAACACCTAATATTTAAACAATAGAAAACTTTACAAAAAATTTAAATAGGAATAATTTATTACAGATCATAAGTATACATTGTCAAAAAACATGTGTCAGCAAAAAACTAATTAATTTTAAAGCTATTAAATTCAAATTATTCCAAGCACTCGTAAACACTCGGCTATTAGGAATTACGTCACATAGCACGAAGTGATAGAGCGCAGCAGGTAGATGCAATTGTAGCTTTGGTTACAACTGTTTGTGTATTTTTCCGATTCTTTTCTTTGATTTTGTGGGTAAACATTTTAGTTTGCTTGTGGTTTTTGTCCATATTATAATATACCAGACATTCCCTTTAATCTTGGTGAAGTTCCAGTTACTTTATGTAATATACTCTGTGGTGATAAACCAACTGATACATCATTGTACAACTAAAACTAAGCAAACTGTTGAAAATCGTTTGATATGCTTCCAGAAGGCGCGAAACTTTTTAAGAAATAATATTTGGGTAATGCTCTTTTTAGATGTAAATAAATGATATTATAAAAAAAATGTAAAGTTCCCCATTGTTTTAACTCCCAACCTTCACCGGTCAAACTGACAAAAACGTAATTAGGGAACGGAGAGGCGTAGTTGTGGATGTCATATCTAACGCTTTTATAATCTGTTATTGATAAATCCAATCTTTCATAAGTTTTTTGTAATTAACTGCAGTTGAGTGCAATTGCGTGCGCCCACGGAAATACCTACCATCCATTGATAACAATCTTAGACACGAAAATTCCTCTTAACAGCTGGATAAGGCTTCTTTTCCGAGATATATGCCTCTTTAATTTCATATTACATCACCTAATTACTACCTTCGATACGACATTATACTCGTATCTTTTATTAACAATTTTATTGTTGGAAAGCTAATTTTTCATGAACTTGTAAGTTCAGGACCTTTAAACTTTTTTAGCCACGGATTTGGCTTCCATTATAAAAAAGTGTAAAAAAGTTCAGCTTTATTAGATTGCCTTCTGTAATAAATATACTATATTAGTCAAATTTAGTCTGAATGTGTAATGCCTGTCAATTTCTTTAATCTTATCTGTCGATTCTGTCATAAGAATATTTGAAAAGTTTTGCTAAATCGTTGAATTTTAAGAGGACTGGATACTGATGAATTTTGACCGTAAAACTTTAACCAAACTAGAAGGATGTACACAATATTAAACTCAATAGAAAAGATCGTACTAGAATGCAGAAATCGTAATGATGATCAAACTAGACGGATCAACAAAAAACTAAAAAATAGAAAAGACCCTTCTAGTTGGATGCGAAAGTACCAAAGCGTATGTTTTGTATCTACTACTTCGCTTCTTGAATTTTCTTCTTTATCACCAAATTTTATCATTTCAGCAATTCATAAATTAATTATCAAAGATAAATTATACTTATATTGAATTCGTACATTATTTCAAAGCTACTTTATTAATATATTTTTCTGGCTCGACTTTCGCTAAATCGCATTTTCAAAGAGTGACATAAGATCGACAGATTTCTTACAAGTGTACTTGACTTCATATCATAAAAATTACAATGGCTCATTATCAAGCATTATGTACAGTACGATTTCTTACTATAAAATTATTAAAATATAATATTGTTCTTTTCCTAAAAAAATCGTTAATATTATATATGTATTTAGTCCAAAAGGCAAGCTAAAATAATTGAACTGTCCAGGTTTAATTGTTTATTCAGTACTATATACTGAGGACATTTTATATAATTCTTGATTTTATATTCCTCCAAAAAATAAATTTCTTCTTTTTTGTCACTAAAATATGTATTAGTTCTGTATGATCTGTCATCTTTAGGTTGTTTGGGAAATATAAGATTAATGACAACCTTTTCTTCCTCTTTATTGATTTGTTTTATTATATTAATTTCTCTTTTAAAATCATCTCCACTCATTGATACTGAAAAAGTTTTATGTATCATTGAATTATAGACTGCTAATTTATGTGACATAGTGTGATTTAAGTAATAAGGGATAGTCATGTTTCTATGAGTTGGTTTACGATAAATTGAAGATTACAGTTTAGTCTTTTGATAGATTTGATATCAAAGAAATTAATAGAACTGTTATCTTCAATTTAAACAGTGAATTTTATTTTTGGATGTAAATCGTTAATGACATTAAAGAAAATATCCGATTGTCTACCACTACCACTAAAACCAGCCAAAACATCACATATCTATACCAAAAGAATACATTCTTGGACATATTTGAATTAAAAGTTTTTTGTTCTAAATTGTCCATAAAAATATTTGCCAAAATTGGTGATATTGGACTACCCATTCGTAATCCTTCATTTCGAATATAAAATTTATCATCAAAAAAACAAAGTCATTTTGATTGAGTAGTAGTGCAATTAATTATTAATATAAAGGAAATTATTGGCAACATTTGTTTAACGTAAAGATTTTTACAGATTGCAAATAAAGCAGCAAATTAAAAAAATCATTAAGATTGTTAATATTCTGATTGTAGTTATAATTTCTATTTCCTCTGTACATCAAAATTTTAATTGGTGTTAAACTAATTATTGCAACTAGTCTACCGTAAAAAGTTGTTTGAACTAAATTATAAAATGATCTATGTTTTAATATATGCCATAAATTGAAAATTATATAGAACGTTCAAGTTATTTATGCTAGAATATAATCATTTATTTCCATATTATCGTCTTTGTAAATCATTAATAAAACATCCAATAATTACACTACTATTGTCGACTACAACGGGCTGTTTTTTCTTTTTATTTATAAATAAATAAACAGAAATATTTCTTAGAAGTAAATCGATACAAGCACATTATTTTATTTATAATCCTAGATATAGTTCAATAATAGGGTTTGTTATATACTTAAAGTTTTAATTCAGTTAATAATTAGTTCATTTTTGTCATTATTTCTGAAACTAATAAAATATAGATCTTAAACTTTATTATTTCGGAAACACGGTTGTTAAGTGTTATATTTTAAGTTAGATTCTCTCCAAGTGCTCTATTATTCATCAGACAACGTGTATAAAGAGCGGCCACTATTTCAATGTTCTTTATAGGTATCTTGAAAACCATTAGAGTTTAATACCGTCTGGAAATTTGTAATTTAATACCAATGTGAGCGAAATTCATGATTCGGTTATATACGAGGGTCATTTGAAACGTTCGCGAAATGTTCCAGAGCCATTATGCCATCACGAAAGTGCGATTCTGCAAACATAAACTCATCACTAATCTGACACTACTTAGCAGAACGAGTTACAATTTGATATTCATGCACAAGACACTTGGCGCAATTTTTTCCATATATTTTATTCGAACTGCTGTTGCCCTCTGTGCTTCATTTCACGAACTTTTTGATATTACCCTCATATACCTAAAATATATACAGCGTGTCCGCAAAAATAATGCATAGGTTTAAATTTTACGTAGAACGTCTCATTTGTAACAAAGTATTCTAAAAAAATTTTTTCTAACATTATTTTACCCAAAAATTCACTTTTACTCGGAAATGTATACATGGCAACACCTCAACTTTTTAATATGTGTCATGTATCCAAGGAATATTTACCTGATGAATCATAAAATTGTGTTAGTTTGCAGATAATTGAGATCGTTTAATTCTTTTAAGTTTATCGTTTGGTAAAGTATTTTTGCGATGTTTTGTTGGAAACGTGTAACCTAAAAAAGTAGTGATATAAATCTTTTGGATCGTGTAATAATGGCCGAGAATAAATTTTTCGCTCTACTACATTCATTATTTTTAGAACTTTTAAAAAACTATTGTTTATACTTGGTTGAGTTATCGGTGTTGCCGGTTTTAGTTGCATTTTGGTAAATAATATTTGGATAGGTCTAAAATTCTAATATTTATTATTTTGAAACTGGCTGACTCTGCAAAAAACATTATTCTGCATACGTTTTTACACGCTAATTAATATTTCATTTTTATCTTTTTCAGTATACCATAGTTTAACTATGTCACAAAAATTTTAAAATGGTCCAAGACTAATTTGGAAAAATATACTCATTTCCTTTTTGGTGAAATAGTAAAAAGCGTTTCTACACAAATTCTCAAAAACGCTAGTACAGGTAAAAAAAACAAAAATGGACCAATTTACATTTTTTAAATATTAATTGTTTAACTTCTTTTCCCATTTAACTTTAAAGGTCTACGAACAAAAGGTTAATTATGGAGAGAGAAAAAATCTAATTAAACATGGGATATACTTATTCAATGACACCCTTTGTGGGTGGAGGAGGTAACGGTAACCCCTTTAAATTTGGAGACTGTAATTATGAAAAATAATGGTAAAAAAGTGAGTGCTTGGGTATAGGCGGGACAACGTGAGGCCGGACTGACCCTCGACCTCAGCGGTGAGAAAGGCCACATTTTCAGCGTGTTATCTGCGGCCCTCCGATCTGGAGGTCTCGAGCACTGCATTCCGATCCACCTTTTTGGCATTTGTATAATTTATTGTTTCTCTAAATACCAAAAAAAAACAACAAATCGAAGATATTGTGCTCTCGGTTTCGAAAGAAGGGACTCATGACTTTAAAAACCGATAGAATTGAAAATGGTAGGCAGTGTGTCATTAAAAATAACATAAAATGCTTTTTACATATTGCAACATTTTCTCCAAATCGTAGTATCAATATAATTACATGATAACTGCGAATAAACAATTTTTGATTCAAATAAACACTCAGTGATTTCTAATAAAATCTAAGGGGCTTACATTGCAGTATTCTTTTTTTTAACTTAGTAAACTCAACCTATGCATACATTCAAGAATGCAGGTAATTAATTATTCATATTTTGTGACGAAATTTAAAATTAAATCAATCTGCATAAAAATTATCAAGTGTACTTTGTCAAATTATGACAGTTAACTTAAATTTTCGGGATCACTGCTCTCTACAAACTAATTTTTAACATATTGTCTGACATTTTGAAAAATTCTGCAATTTTAACTAGATGTGAACTACCCAAATAACATCATGTTATAATTCATTATGTAAAAATGTTATTTTCTTATTTCTAGTCCTAACATTGCTTCATGCTTAAAGTCGAAGCTTTCAGTATAGGGTTTTCTCTAACTTTATTCAAAATTTATAAAAAACATAATAAAATTTATTATCATTGTTGAATTTTATTTACTATTAGTTTGTTCCAACTAAATATAGGGTTTGGCAGTGAAGACAGACGCTTTTCAAAAAGTCATAATAAAACTGTCAATTTTCATGTTAAAATTTTTTTTTTTTTTGTTAATGCACTGCATTTTTACAATCTACTCTATTCACAGAGTAATAAGTAAATAGTCTATTAGTTACTAAGGTGAGTTAGGTACCATCCACTGATGGTTCTCTAAGAATTATTGTCGTGGGAGGTCTTCTGGCCATAGTCTCTTTAATCTTCTTTCGGCAAATGGTCGTGGTCGGTGGTGCCTTTTTTGTATCTTGTGGAGTTAGCTTTTATTACATCTTTGATTAGTGGGATGTTCAGATCGTCGTGAAGTGTCTGGTTAGAGACGTACCATGGGGCTTTACTTATCATACGGAATATTTTGGATTGGAATGTTTGGAGTATCTTTGTATTTGTAGGTTTACTGCAAACACCTAGTTCTATTCCGTATGACCAAATTGGTATGAGTATGGCTTTGTAGAGAAGCCGTTTACTTTCAAGAGATAACTGAGACTTTTTGTTAAGTAGCCGGTGTATATTCTTTAGTTTAAGATCTAGATGTTTTCTCTTGTTTTTGATATGTGACTTCCATGTTAGTTTACCATCTAGATGCATTGCCAAATATTTGACAACTGGTTTTATGGGGGTCGGAATATTATTAATAGAAACTTGTGGACAAGCAGATTTTCTTGTGGTGAAAGTAATTTGTACTGATTTGCTGGGAAATGACGGCGAATAACGAGTATTTATGCGTTCGCAGTGTGGGCCGATGCCTCATCTTACTGAAACCAGAGATGTCGGATGGGATTAGTCTTCGTCGTAACTCAGTCAAAAAGAAGTTATTGATCATGTTAACATAGCGCTCTGAATTCACACTTACAACTCTCCCATTGGCGTCTTCAAAAAAGTAAGCGCCAATAACGCAAATGTTGGAAACTGCGCACCAAACTGTAGCTTTCGGGCTATGTAGCGGTCTTTGCTGTAACTCTCTCTGATTTTCTTGAGCTTAATAACGGCAGTTCTGTTGGTTCACCATGCCGTTCAGATTGAAATGACCTTCATCAAACATGAAGAAAATGAGGTTCTCATTTTAATCAAAGAGTGCGCGAAGGTGAGCCGTTGTTCGTAATCCTCTGGCTGTAACTGTTGAACAACTGCCAATTTGTAGGAGTGGAACTGGAGGTCAAGGTGTAAAATACGCAGAAGGGCTTGTCGGACTCGTTCAACATTTTCTGGGGTTCGAGTCGTTCGTTGAGCCCCTGGGTGCTTTTTGTTCGTCAAAACACCTCGTGTACGAAGTGCTTGAACCGAACGAAGAATGGTGTTTCGTGAGGGAACACTTCGATTTCGGTGAATGTTGATGTGGCGACGGAATTCACGTTGACCTGCCGTGACAGACTCGTTATTTCGGATGAAGCATTCGTACGGGAAAATACGGTGTTCCAACAACCATAGCTTCATGGTATTGACTGATACAAATGCTAAGACCCTACTGATCGATTGGACATTCGGGGAGGAAGTACTAGCCGTTTCAAAATCGTCCGCCTTCCCTGCCCCACCCTGTCGGCCGATTTATTTTCTTTAACTATGGTTAATAATTCATTTTTCACCATTATCTTCGCCATATATAATTTTTTCACCAACTATTTCATTTCTTCTTTCCTAATGACTGTAGTTGGAGCTTTAATAAGTCGTTGAATGTGATGAAGCACTACTAAGAGGAATAATAAAATTATATCAAGGTGATAATCTCCTGTTTTTTTTTGGATTCTAAAATAAGTAATCCATTTTCACAACGAATATGAAGCACGATAAATCTTGAGCTCTTTTTAAATCTATCGATAAATCTTGGTCTTGGTTTAAGACGTTCTTATTTACGATATGATCTGCATTTACCCAAGTTTCATACAGGTAATACATTTTTTGACCTTCTTGGATATTTAATTGTTGTGGCAAATATCTAGTCTAAAAAGTACAATTTTCCAGGGTTCATAAAAAAACGCAAAATTTTGTAAAAAAAATTCAAGATGTTTCAGTGGATGAATGCGAATCAAATTATGTAAAAGCTTGCAAGTTGCCATACATTTACTTATTAAAATATTTTTTTTAAATGAAATAAAATAATAATTGCATTAATGACATTCAAATCTTAGAATCTTCTTCTTTCTTCTCCTTTTACTCATATAGGATTCGTATTTAAGCTTTCTTTTCTTCAACACTTTCTAGTTTAGTTTTTTCTTTTCTTGTTATTCTATTAGAGCCCATTCTCATTATATGACGTGGAACCATTATTTTGACTTAGAGTCTTTTTTGCCATTTCTGTCCCTTTGTTTCCAAGTATTGTTTTATTTATGGCGTACTACATTTGTTTTTTTTGCAGGTTCTATTTCTATTTTTTCGTTCTCTGTAAAATATGTCCAAAATAGTCGCATGTTGTTTCGATGTATAATGTTTCTTGCTTGCAGGTTATTTCATAATTTTCATTTCCCTTATTATTAATTATCATTAGTTTCCTCTTCTTTATATTGACTTTAATTTTTAGTTCCTCAATTTTCCTCATCTATACTTCGACAATTTGTTGCATGCTACTTCTTGTTTTTGCAAACAGTATAATATCGTCTTGATACAGCAAGCTTTATATTTTCGTGGGGATAAAGTCTTTGCATCCTGTATACTTTTTCAATAGCGCCAAATATTCACAAATATCAAAGAATACATTCAAAAATAGTACTAACATTATATGAACTAGCACAAAAGCAAGCACATACAAAACTATTCCATATTACAAAAATCAGGTACTTACCAACTAAATTGTCCGAACTGTAATGCCATCTATATTGGCCAGACCCTTAGAAATTTTAACATATGGTACAATGAATACTTGCGAGCTTCTAGATTAAAAACACCAGATAAGTCACGCAAAACACGTCATTGACACTAAATACAAACCTGCACATAACAAAACAATTGAAACAACAGTGGAAGTACTTCAGATAAATGACAAAAAAGAAGAACTTGATTTTTTGGAGCAATTTGAAATCTAGAAATATCTAAAATGTTCTCAGGACTTAGTATTGAATAAACAATTAAACCTAGGAAGATTAATTATATTTATCATTTTTATGTTAATTAAATAGAAGTTATACGCATTTTTTTCTTCAAACGATCCATTTTGACTCAAATTTTAGTGGAATTTTGCGAAAATTTGATCAAATGTAATTCCTCTATTTGGAAATCGTTGGATTCAAATTCAAATTATGTCTAGGTTTCAATTTATTTTATAGTTTTAATAAATAAAATAGTTCTCCGAAACAACAGTGACTCGTCATAAATAATGAACCAATAACATTTTCGCTTGATTAATTATAGATTATTTAAAGTCATAATTTAACTGCCTTTAATGACTAATGATTATAAAATGAAAAAAGAACGAATATGCTTATATTTCAAAGTATTTTTTTCATAAAATTAATAATAGGAGTCGTAGAGCTATTTTAAGCAGGCACACTTTGTAAATAAAAGCTTTAGCGTTATAGATAATTATCTCAAATTAACATACATTTTTCGCTTTCTCTCCGATTTTCTATTTTTAGTGTAACTCACTAAATATCGATCTTAGGGTGAACATGATTAAATCTAAAATTGTAACGAAATCAATTTTCTGCAAACTGTATTTTTCTAATTTATTCTGAAGTTAAAAATAAGCCAGTTATTTGAAAAGCAAAAAAAATCTCCAAACCTAGTTTTACTCATAACAACTGATTGAACTTTTATTTTAATACAAAATTCCAGTTTTGTTACTTACCATAATCATTTATGTAGATATTTGTCAAAAATCAAATCAAATATTTAAATTACATTTTTTCCCAAAATTTATTTACTAAACTAAACGCGGTATATTTATTATATTGCTAAAAGAAACGTGAGTTCAAATATTTTCCCATGTGAATTTCACCAGTTTTAGATGAAATTTTAAACGTGTTATTTAATATCGTGCATGCAATTCATTGTAAACGTTTTGCAAAAGGTACTACTCATTTCGGCACCCCACTTAATATTAATCACATACTTATTTAAAAAATCAGAGAACGTTAACCTTTGCAAATTGGTAACACTTATTATTTATAATAATAATAATAATAATCACAACAATATTAAGTAAATAGAGTCCTAACTAGCATTTATGTGTTATACCTTTTCCACACTACAAAAAAAAATATTTATGAGTTACTTAATTTTAATATAATATTGTAAAAAGTCACATTTTTAGCATATTTTAAATCGTTTCCAGTTTTTTGAAAGTGATTTCTTTCCACCGTTTTTTGTTTTTTTAAGCTTATTGCAGGTTTTTTTTTAATCTGTGGTTTCTTTCAGTATTTTTAATTTTTTTAAATTATTTTCCATAAAAGCCGATACTCAACCAACATTTATCATTCCAAACAATAAAGATTCTACACCTGATTTGAATCTTTTTTACAAATAACTAAGAACTTGTATTGCTAATATAGAAGTAATTCCTGACATAGGAGCTGATCATCTACCTATCGTAGCAACCATAAATTCGATTGCAATTTTGCAACATCTACATATAAATATCAATACCATGAAGCCAATATTGCAAAAATCAATGAAGAAATTAACTAGTGCATGGCCAGCGTTGACAAAGAGAATATTACTTTGGACCAAATTTCTAACTTCAATGCAAAAATTATTTTACAAAATACTCCCAATGTTAAAGCAAAATTTTATTCTCACGAACTCTCACCATTCATTATCAAAGCAAAACGTAGAATGTACAGAGAGTATGAGGTTAATCCTACGCGAAAAGAGCTATCACTGACTACAATAAAAATATCCAAAGACACATCAAATATTTCCAATAACATAAGTGGTTAAAAGCTTGTGAAGAAATCAATAGAGAACATGGAAGAACAAACTAATTAAATACAAACACAAAACAAGTATTCCTGATCTGGTAGAATTAATAACAGACCAAGAAAAGGTTAATAAATTTGCAGAAAACGTTGAGCAACATTATTAAATTTCCACAAGTTCTCTCTTTGACTTGCAAACTTGGAACACTATAAATCGAAGGCTCGATCAATTTTTTCAAAACTACACTCTCTACCGTGATGCTCCTACGATTGATGAAGAAGAATACTTTAACATTTTAGCACACCAAAAAACTTCAACAGATAACATTCCTTGGAACATTGTTAAAAAACTACATTTCCCACATTTTTCTTAATTTTTGAATTCTGTCTTAGGCATGGTCTCTTTGCAGAGTGCTGGAAGATAGGAACTATAATCGTAATTCCCAAAATGAACACGGACCACAAAAGAATCAACAGCTATCGCCTAATAATACTCTTTCCAGTTTTAGGAAAACTGGTTGAAAACATTGTTAAACAAAAAATATCTTCGCTGACAGATCATCTAATACTCCCCTTCTAGTTTGGTTTCAGAGAGCGTCTTTCTTCTCTACTCCCTACTACAATACTTGTTTCTAATGTCCAATGTGCTAAACTCAACAATCTCACAGCTTTCTAAAGGGTGCCCCAGGGATCTCCACCTCTTTTGTATACATTTTGACACAGCTCTTATTTCTCATAACTCCAGTCTTAATAATACGAGAACAAATAAAGAAGCTGAATATTGGTTTAATAAATGGAGGCTCACCATTAATCCGTCAAAATTTCAATTTATCAGTTTCAAGCATTATTTCCATTTTGGAGTCGAAGCTAAATTTCAACCAACACACTCAAAAACTTATAACTAAAGTCAAAGCTAGAGCAAAACTATTTCGAGTTCATACTTAAAAGAATGAAGGTGTAAATATCTGGACAGCCACAAAAATTTATAAAACTATATGTTGACTAGTACTGGAATACTGGTACCCTGGATTTTTAAATTCTAGGAATACGGCATCTAGAAATCTTCAAGTAGCGGAAACCGCCTCCCTAAGAATTTTAACCAAAATAAGACATCCACATAATCACCTTTATCACCCGTCAAATGCATACCTGTATAGTGAAGCGAAAATAGTACCAATATAAGAGAGAAAGAAGAAATTAGCAACGAAGTTTGCCAAAAAGCCGCACAATCAACAGATCCTTTTAAGGTTTCTTATTCAACGACAAATACCACCCAGAACCACCCATTCAAATACCCGGAAGAAACTATTCAAGAAATCCTTACAAGACTTGCCAACGAACAAATTCATTTAAGTCTTACAAACTTAACATATGCACACACACGTTTTTTATGTAATTTAGGATAGAAATTGTTCCATTTTCATGTTTCCAACTGTATTAGCAAATTTTCTTACATTATCACAAAAATTTTACAGGCTGCAGGACTTCGGTCGATGGCCTTTTGGTTGTTTTATATTTTATAATGACCAATTTTATTATTATAATTTCCGCTTGAGGTTTTATAAAAAATTGTAAAAAAATTAAAAATTACGCCTTATTTTATTAGTTTGGATAATAGTGTAAACTCTAGATGCAAACAGAACATTAGAACTTTCAAATGTTCGATTTATAAGTAACTTAACATTAGTTTAATATTAATAGCTTTTACAATTAATTTAAATGACCAATCACAAACTCATTTTCCTTCGTTATAAGTATCACAACATTCACAACGAAGCATTTCTTACAGTGGTGGGTATAGAAGAAATTGAAAGGTATTACAGTAAATTTAAGTAACAATTTAGGTACTAATTTAACGAAAGTGTAGTGACACTATTATAACACCATATTTTGACAAAATTTTTTAGGTCTATTTCAAATACAAATCAGGTATATTGATTTGGTTTGAAATGACCGCAATGGGCATTATCGTTTGGGTCTTCTCTTTCCCAGCGGTCTTCCAGGTGATCTTCGTATTTTTGGATTCTCGAGTGAAGATCTGTGGTGTTCGCAGTCGGCCAGTAAAACCGCTCTTGTGCTGATCGTGACGGTCTTCGTGAGAACGCTCGACAGGCGTGACTGTGTTTTTCGAACATTCTGTCTAACATTTTTACCGGCATTCTAAATTTAATTTGTATTGGAAGGTATTTAAGAAAACAAAGTAAGTTTTTAACTATCTATTTGGAAAATTTTTATTCTTTGATTTAAAAAAATACAATTGTTGTAATAATATATAACATGTGTTTTTTACATTTTGGGTTTGTTATAATTATACAGAATATTAATTTTTAAAGTATTTTGATAGTCATCATCATCATAATCATATAGCTTTATACCATAAGGTGTCAGGTTTACATTTATTTTTCATATACACAATTTTTCCATACTTTTCTGTTTCTTCTTAAGGAATTTGCATCTTCCCAAGATTTGCCTCTTGCTTGTACTATTTTACCTAATACTTTAATCCAAGTTTGTCTTGTTTTTTCTCTTTTTTGTTTGCTTTGTACTTTTGCCTCATATTTGCGTTTTACTTGTCTTGTATTTTCCATACGTTGTATGTGTCCCCACCAACTTAGCTGACGTTGTTCTATAAATTTTAGGACTGGTTGTACTTCTAGTTCCTTTCGTATTTTTGTGTTTCTGATTTTGTCCTTTCTGGTCACTCCTATTGTTCTTCTCAGGTATTTCATTTCTGTTGCTTTTTAAAATTGATCTATATACTGTATTATTATACACTTTATTATTTGTTTTTTTGGAAATTTCTTTTTTATTTAAGAATTACTGATTCATGGCATAGTAAAGTTTAATTGTTTTTTTAATTCTTTCATTTATTTCTGCATCCTGTTTTCCAATTTCCTCTAACGTGACTCCCAGGTATTTAAAGTCTCTTACTTGTTCTACTTTTACATTATCTATTTTAATTTCAGTGTGAATATTTTGATCTCCTATTACTAGAATTTTAGTAACTCCTTCAGCTATCTCGACTCTTTCTAAGTTTTTGTATCCAACAAACATATTTTTTACTTTCCGTTCACTTTTCTTAATGATATTGTCCATATGTACATTGAATAATGTTGGGCTTAGTCCTTCTCCTTGTCTTAATTCCATGCTGGTTCTGAATTCTTCTGACTTTCTGTTGTTTTGTATTATGAAATTCTTGTTTGTTTTATAAATGTCTTGGATAACTTTTATTATTTTGCTTTATCTTTTAGCCCTGTCCATACTTTTGTCCTAGGAACTGTATCAAAAGCCTTTTCCAGATCTATGAATGCTGTTTTATCGTGAAGATATGATCTTGAGTACTCCTTCCTAGTCTAAATCTACTTTGCGTTTCAGATAGTTGGGTTTCTAGGGTTGGCTTAATTCTATTATCTATAATCTGTTCGTATATTTTTATAACAGTATTTAATAAAGATAAATGTGACATTTTGATAGTTCAACATTAAATATTTCGAATTATAGTGTACTCGTATAATGTAGTTTTTGAAAATATTTATTATTAACGAAATTGTTTCTAATTTTAACTCCACTAAAATAAATAACTACCGCATTACTGACGATTTCTTAAATGTCGCTTTAAGACCCAAAGATGCCGCATGAAATCGTAAATTCCAAATATTTCCAAATTGAATTAAGATCATGAGATGATTCAAAAACTGAGACGCAGATGTTTACACCAAAGGGGGAACGAATTCCTTTTTTTTAAAAGTACCGAAGAAAATTACATACGTCCCCCTTCATACAGATTTTTTTAAATTTAAAGTTTTAATGTGACTTTTTTTTAATTTCAACCGTTTAGCAGTAAAATGACTTTTCAAAAACTAAAAAAAAAACAAAATAGTCAGCAGGTTACTCCTATCCACTAGAAATATACTAATTTATAATCTGGCAAAATATGCATTCACGTCTGACGTTCACTGGCACCTAGAACATGTTTTCGGAAATATATTAGCGAATTTAAAATGTTACTATGAATTTTTATGAAGTATATACATAAGAGATTAATTTTTTTCGATAAAATTATAAACAATGGAACTTTATTTTCATGAAAATGTGTAAAACAATTTTCAGATGAAATCACTCGCTCTACGGGCTCGTTATACATTTTTATGAAACCGGGTTTTCGTCAAAAATATATATTTAATAATAAAAATAGAGAAGTTTCTGTTACAGATGAAAGACTTGCTTAATTCTTTTCTAAGAGTTTTAATATCAACATCCAATAAACAATTCTTAGAAATAACTATTTTGTATATGTTAAGGTTAAAGCTAGAATGAAGGGTAATTCTAGTTTTAACCGGTTAAGACTGCGTCTAACCAATCCTATGTTTAGTTTAAGTGCAAATGTACATATAAGAACAATTGTGAATAATAACCTGAAAGTGTTAAAAATAAAGGTATCGGTGCAACAATATTTGAAGTGAAAAACTCTTACCGATTATTTGTGGACCTATATATGTATAGAAAAGAGATTTATTAACAATGTTTTTGAGAGAATAAAATAGAAACTTTTTTTTTGAGTGCGATCTCAAGACGATAATCGTGATTTGAAAAGAAGGCAATTAAATTTCTATAGTCGGGATCCGTAAGAACTTTACGTAGTTCAATTTTAGACAATTACATTTAATAATTTATTTTCGTTTTGAATACAAAAAACAGTGTTGTGTAATTTTTATTAAAAAAATTTTATAAAACTATAAAAAAATATGTCAAATTTTGTCAATATTTTTATAACCAACAAATTTCGAAACTCTCCGGTGATATATTTTAGGGCATAGAATGATTATAATTTTAAATTTGAAAAATTAACGACCTCTAATTTATAAGCTTTAATGAATTATAAAAATTTATTATTTGTTTAACTATTGTATCATTTTATAATATAAAATAAAAAAAAATATATTACACATCTTACTTAACCGTGTGTATATAAAGTACGCAATAAATTCATTTTAAGCTAAACAAACAATTTTGACGAAAAATCCTGAAACAAGTCGGTTTTTGATTTTAATTTAATGTATTTTTACATAACAATTAAATATACAGGGTAAACCATTTGTGAGAAACGATGTCATTGGCATTTTTTTAAATGGCACACCCTGTATATTTTTTTAATGTAAATTTCAAGACGATTACAAAAATATATCGTAATTGTGTTCAGTAATTAATAGTTTTGAAGATGCGATAATTTTAAAATTAATACCGGCATATCTTTGGTTATCATTATTGTAAAAACTTGTCAGATGTAAAAAGATGTGATAATAACTCAGTAAGCTACTCTTTAAAACTCTTTAATGATAGTAACACTTGTGAAGTGTAGTACCAATTTAGTTATTCTAAATTTTAGAGAGCAAAATTGAAAAAATAATTAGGGAGTTTGGTACCGTAGAAGATCTACCTAAATCAGGGGGTCCAGCACTTGCAGAGGATATTAAAATAAACGTTTTATTGGCTATGGAAGAAAATCCACCCAACAGCGTTCGGCAAGTTAGTCGAGAACATGATGTTCTTTTTACTTCTATTCATAAATTAAAACATAAAAAGTGGCATCCGTTTAAGGTACACCTTGTACAAGAACTATCAGATGACGACCCGGATCGTAGAATGGAATTTAGCGAAACTTTGATGGGTAAGTGTGGTAATGATCCACTTTTCGCAAAAAACTTTATTTTTTCTGATGAATGCACATTTACATTAAACGGTGAAGTTAACAGACATAATTGTAGATATTGGACAAAGGAAAATCCTAAATGGATGAGAGAACATCACACTCAATATCCACATTAATGTTTGGACAGGAATTATTTGAAATAAAATCATTGGACCCTATTTTTTTGATAGAACTGTAAACGGGCCAACTTATCTACAAATTTTAATTAACTTTTTGATTCCAACTTTAATGAATTTATTCCATAGTGCAAACATTCCCGGAAATATCGATGGAAGTCTGTGGTATCAACAAGATGGGGCGCCGTCATATTATGCAACATATCTTGACGAAGTTTTCCCCAATAAGTGGATCGGTAGACGAGGACCCATTGAGTGGCCACCATTAATAAAGTTCAGCAGGAATTTATTGATCGCTTAGGACACTGTTAAGCACAGGAAGAAAGAAAACACTTACTGTAATTTATTGCGTGGCAATTTATTGTTACTGTTGTATTATTTTGTTATTTAAAGTTATTTAATTAAAGGTCTTCAAAAATACAAATTTTAAAATTATTGTATCTTCGTAACTATTAAATATCGAACACAAGTATGATATATTTTTGGAATCATCTTGAAATTTGCAATCTAAAAAAAATACAAAGGGCGTGCTTTTTAAACAAATTGTTGATGACATCGTTATTCACAAATGGTTTACCCTATATATTTCATTGTAATCTAAAAATATGTACATTAAATTAAAATCAAAAACAGAATGTCTCAGTATTTTTCGTCAAAATTATTTGTTTAGCTTAAAATAAATTTATTCCATACTTTATGTACACACTGTATATTAAACATTCATTTGTTCCTTATATATCCACGACATGATTTAATTTTATGGACATCCCATGTATATATATATATATATATATATATATATATATATAAGTGGATAATTCTGATATTTAGTACAGAAAGAATGGAAAGAATGCTTTAATTTCCTTCAAGTATTCTTATACTGTACATACAATAAGAAGTCAGTTTTTTTTAATTCAGTCTCCAGTTGTGGTGAAATGGTTTCTTCAAGAAGAAATAGACCGTTGCGTTTGAAAAAGTCGCGGTTACGGCGCAAGATGTTAGAGGCGACGTTGCGGTAACCGGGATGCCCTTAGAAGGAAGCTGGATCACTAATGTCTCATTTATAAGCCACAAGGACTAATCAGAGGAATCTTACCTAGGAAATTACTAACAACGGTCTCGATCGCTTTGTACAAAGTGAAATAATCGATAAGAGAATTTTAAGAATATCAATTTTAACGTGTATTAGTTTGGGGATGAAAATTCCTAGACTGGATAGTAGTCCAGGATTATTGAAATATTGTCAAATTAGGTTTTATCTTATGTCAATTTTTTCTAATAAATATAAACAATACATTTTACTTATCTTGAATTTCTGCAGTATATCATAGATATTTTTTCAATAGCTTTCTCTAACCAGGTTTTCCTGAATCGCATAATAAGTGGGGATAATTTTAAAAGGGAAATTAATATAATGAAACAAATCGTAACCTCTAATTATTAACCATTACATCTAATAAATAGGTTGATTAATAAAAAGGAAGAAAAGGTTGCCATTAACTTTATATTTATGAAACAACCTAAACGTGACTGGTCATATAGAACTATTAAATATTTTGGGGACATTTCAAATAAAATATCAAAAATTCTATCTCGTCAACATCTACAATATCTTTTAAAGTAAGGAATAATGTAGGTTCATTTTTATTAAATGTAAAACCTAAATTTAAGTTTGTCCGGATTGTAGCGCCATTTATCTTGGCCAGACCCTTAGAAATTTTAACATAAGTTACTGGGAACACTTATAAGTGACAAAAAAGAAGAACTTTATGAGCAATTAAACCTGGGAAGTACAATTATTTTAGATTATCTTTTGGACTGAATATCTATTTAATAGTAACCAACCAAAAAGAAGAATATTGTTATATTTTAAAATTTTGTAGCAAGCAATTGTACTGTAGATATTGCTTGATAATGACTTGTTGAAATGTAATTTATCTTTTATATTTATTATGGATAAATTCCACAAAGTAAAGCTACCTTTCTACAAAGAGTTAATTCAGTTTTTTTTGTTTTTTGTTCTTTTTTTTGAACATCTTTAAGGTCTTTTCACGTGGTTTCTTTCTTTTTTTTCTTTTTGTTAAAGCATTTTCCATTTTTATCTATGTGGTTTTCTTCGTCATATATTATTATTTATTTTTTAAAACATTTTCTATTCCTTTCAAAGCGATTACTTTCCTAATTTTTTGAAATTCCTTGTATTTGCCATTTACTTTTTTGTAATTTTTTTTTAAAAGCATTTTCTAGTTCTTTCAATGTGTTTTCTTCCTTAATTTTTTGGTTTTTCCCAAAGCTATATTTATTTTTTATGGTTTCTTACTTTCTTCAAAAGAGTGTTTACATTTTCTGTCTATGTTGTTTCCTTCTTTAGTTTTATTTTTTTTTAAAGCATCCAACTCTCTGTAAGTGTTTGTCCTCAATGTTTTGTTCTTATTTCAGCAATTTTCTATTAGTATCTATTATTATTTATTGTTACTTCCTCAATTACATTTTCCAGGTTAGATTCTTTCTGTATGTTTGTCCATTCAAACATGTTTTAGTTACTTCTGGTAATGATTTCCTATATTATGTTTTTTTTATTCGTAAGTTTTAATCTCATAGTCATTTTTTCTTCTTTATTATTATTATTAAACACCGTATAAATATTCTCCTAGGACAAATCAAAATTAAATTGGTTGTCAGTATGGCGTTTACAGATCTATCAAGATAATTAGCAATAATCTTTTACTAAATTGTTGTTAAACGATGTAAAAAAGCTGGTTAAACAGCTCGTCTTCTTGGTTATGCTTTTCAACAGACCCTGATACTAATTAAGATATATATAAATTTATCGAGACTATTTACAGTAGCTGCGTATATAACGGTTATAGTTAAGGAGCAAAACTGTTTTACAATCAACCTTATGCAATTTAAACATGTGATTAAAAATTCAGTATCCCCAAATTTGTAAATTATTATTATAAATTATGAACAATATTGTTATCATCATTATTTCCAGAGTCAAGATGATGGTTTTAAATCCAGGAACTAATATGCAGGGCCGGCTTTCGATCACCAACCACAAATGACATGGGTCAAAGGTCGTCCCGTCAACAGGGTCGTCAAAGCATCAAAAACAAATTTTCTTTATTTCCCCACAAAAATGCAGCCATTCACGACCCGCATCTCCAACAACCCATCAAATTTCAATATAAAACCAAGAAAAAAAATAACAGCCAAGACCTAAAATGCATCAAGCAAAATAGCGTTAATATTAATAGTGTGCAAGTAAGTACAAAAATAAATAATCGCATTATAAACATAAAAAGTGAGTGCATATTGATAATTAACACTGAAAAGTGACGATACATTGACAGTTGACGTTGACAAATGTGGTTACTCTTTTCTTCATCAATTATTAATTCTTGTTTTAGCTGCACAACTCTCTAAAACCGTTAGACCAAAGCAAAGAATTAACTGAGGGTACACATTTCAAATGTAAATTAGTTAAAACTCAGAATATCGCCGTAAGGGCTAAGTCCGATCCGAATTTAGTACCTGAGAGAAGTAGAGAAAGGGGTCATAATAAAAGAAAAAAACTTAAAAACGATACACCACAATTTGGGTACGAGATTCAGGATGTTGATGGATTTTTGAATAAGGTAACAGTAAATTATTGATTGAAATTTGCACTTAATTAATGTTTTGATCGCTACAGTTGGGTTTATCAATTGATATTGTTGACACAATTGACAGTTACCTATATCAGTATACAAAGTGTTTTATGAGTATGATATAGCTTAGTAGATCTGTAATAATAAAAGATACCAAAAAGAGTTATTTAGAAATATTATATCCTCTATTTTACTTTAAATTTGAAATCCTCTTTTTTTCCCCATTATAACAATATATGCATGGTATTTAAAAAGTTATAACTAATTTTTCCATGAAAATCGTGACAAGTTTATAACGCCCTGTATAATTAAAAAGTAGTACAAGAACAATGATCTATTGAAGCCATTGTTTTTCGAATGATTCTCGAAATTTATAAAAATGATTGCTAATATTCATTAAATCCAATACAGAGTGAATCAAAACATAAATACAAAATTTTCTTAGTAATTTTAAATTGATCACCTTGTATTTTATATCACTATCGAGAAGTACTATTACCAAATTTCTATTTTTATTAGGTGGTATTCTCTATCTCTAATAACTAAAACTTTTGGCTTTAACGTTAAATTTGCTAGAAGGTGAAGATAATGTTTCTTTTGATTACTTGCTATCCAGATTAATTTCATTAATTAACAAATATGAAAAACTGCTTACCCAAACAAAACTGAAATATGAGGGAGAGCATCTAGCAAAAATGTGCATCAAAGACTTAACTACTCGTTTTGCTAACATTTAAATTTTGGATGGAAAGATCCAGTTGTAGCAGAAATATTTTTTCCTAAATTTAAACTAAAGTGGTACAACAAGATAAAAACGGGGACCAAAATTTGGATGATTTTTTTATCAATTCTCAAGATCACACCTTTTATTATAACATATCTCCTGAGTTTTATCACAATAATCAATCATCCTATATATGCGTAAAAATAAAACATTCGCTGAAAGAAATTTTTATTAATGGTTAGCAAAAATTGAATAATGACTATCAGCAGGTTCATTCTTACAATTATTTTTGTCACTTTGCTAGACATTTAATACTATTCATAATTAGGTAAACTTTGCTAATAATTTCTAACCACATATTTTCTCATTTCATAATACGATTATTTTATAGGTAATAAAATAAAATCTTAATAGACTGGAGTAACCCTCTTTATACATATAAATTTACCATATTATAAAGATTTTAAAAAAATAATAAGAATAATTCACTATTACGTTCGTAAAATAAATGGATAGATACAAACCAGTAGCAATACCAATGATCAATTCTTTGTTATCCCTCGTATACACTCCAGAAAACTTTCACGATTCGCCCTTTCTGACATCACTTTCAACCAATCAGAACTGATTCTCCTTCTCGCAATTAACACAACGGATTTTTACAAAGCACAACAAGTTTTGTAAAAAGTTGATTGAGAAAGAAAGTAGAAATTGTGAATTGGAATACCTCTTCAGTAACAAATTACATTTGATAATTAGTTTATTATTAAAGTGAGTGATAGTTGGTGTAAACCGTGATTTAAAAGACACACGAAGTGTATTTGTTGTACTGTTTTGCATAAATAAAGAAGATTTATTTGTTACTAATAGTGTGTTGTTATTTTTTATTGGAGAAAAGTCACATAGAATTTATATGTGTGGAACTTGCAAATATAAAAGTAAACGGTCCACTTGCTCCCACATACATAAATTTCTACAATACTGACGATTACAATATGTATATACGTGATTTAAAATAAAACAAAATTAAAAATTATGTACAACCTTAAATCAGGACACATTTTAAAATTAGTCACAAATATAAAGATTGTTCAAGGCCGTTGTGCCAGATCAAATATTTAAATTGGAATAATATTTTCTATTGCAATATACTGTGAAGTACTGATAGAGAACACTATAGCTAGAACCATAAAAAGTTTACATAATCAATAAGAAGTTGTTGGAGTTCTCTGGTAGTATCATGATACCTAAAAATAAAAAAAGTTCTTTTTTAAAGCAATACAGCAAAGTTTAAATATCCACAGGATATAGGTAAAGGGGTATTATAAATATATAGAGAACAAAACACAAGGAATATAACTCTTGGGTGATTACATATTAGTGCTCAAAATGAAAAAATAGATCATGTCAAGTTTTACATTTAATAGTGGGCAAAAACGTATCTCAAGGGAAAAGTAAATGTGCACGAATTGTAGAATGAAGGATGTAGGCAAATTATAGAGATACACAAGAGTTATTTGGTCTGAATTAAAAAAGATATATCATAATTTGTGTGGCAATGTTGATAGCAACACAACTCGGGAAATTTTCAATATTAATTTTAATGGTAAACCATGAGAAACATTGTTAAAACCTCACAAATGATTCAAAGAATCTATTTTAAATAAGATATGATCATAAAATATCTTATATTTTGGAAATTTTAATAAAATTAACTTTTGACAGATTAAAATTTTCACGAGCAAAATTAAACTAATTAGAATGCCTCTAGAGACCTCACTTTTTGTTGTGCCTACATTTCGTAGATGAAAATTTAACTTATCTCATAATTTTGGAATGGTTCGGAGTCATTTTAACACTCAAGAGACGCATGTTTTTGCTGTTGCTACAATAACATGAAAAACCTAAAATTGAAAAAAATCAGAAAAATTTGTCCTAAAAGTAGAGCTTCGTAAAAGTACATTGGACTTTGTCCATACTACACTTGTATTCTAGTGATTATGTTAAATTGAGTCCATAAAATCGGCTCATATATGTGTATAAAGTAAATTTAATTTTTAAAAAACAATGTCTAAACGAAAAAGGCATCTGCCTACATACCAATTGTGAAAGTGGGAGTCCGTTCTGAGTTTTTTCCATAACCTCGACGAGTTTCTAAACCATATCCAGCTAAGATAGTTAAAGGTTCCAACCATAAATCTGAAGATTAACCTAGTGGAATTCTGCAGCGGCGACCACAAGATGAGGAAATAATTTTTCAGAAACTTTCAAATAAATTTACATGTTTTTGGCTAGTATCAAGTAGGCCATAGTATTAATAAAGACAATTTAAATTAATCATTTTTCAAAATCATTATAATGATTAGCATAAATCATTGTATACATATAATAATAAATATTAGTTGTACTAGGTTAGCTTAATGGTTGCAGCTATTTATAAAAGTTTAGAAATATTTTTTTTTTGATAACAAGTGTGGTATAACTTTTAAAAAAATCTCATATTTCGTTTACTTACCCTCAAGTATCTACACCGAACATTTTCACTTTTTTTGTGCACGCTTACGAAGTTTTTCCTTTCATTTACAATTTTCCTATAGATTTTTTTCTTGTTTATCACATCAGACACTAAAGCAACAATCCCGCTAATTTTGTTAGATGCTTAGAACCCCCTCTGAGAGAGAGCTCATGAACTACTTACATGTCCGAACAGCATGTCAATCATACTTTAGCCGGCAAATTAGAGGTGGCAACACGTAAGTGAAATAAATAATTTGAATTCGAGAACTAACGAAAATGAACTTATACTAATAAGACATAATAATACATATAAATTTTGCTGACTTTCTCAAGTAGTCCAATAGAAAACTTGTTAGATCCATTCCATGAAAATTATGACCACTTTTATACAAAATCGATGTATATTTAGCGCCCCCGTATCTGAAGAGGGAAAATTATTTGTCAGTTTTTCAACACTACTAGCTTGGGTTATATTCTGCTTACTTGATGAATCATAAAATCGTGTTAGTTTGCAGATGATTCGAAACGTTTAATCGAGTAAGTTTATCGTTTGGTAAAGTAGTTTCAATAATTCATTGAAAAATGTCATTTTATGCAAATCAAGAATATCACGATATGTTAATTAATCTGATCAGCGATGTTTTGTATCGGCGTCCCAAAGATTGTTGGAAAGCGTAGTGTATTACCTAAAAAAAGTAGTAGAAATCGTTTGCATCGTGTAATAATTATCAAGAGTTATCGGTGTTGACAATTTAGTTGCTATTCGTTAAATAATATTTGGAAAACACTAATATTTATTTCTTTGAAAAAAATTGACTTTAGAAAAAAAATGTATGATAAATTTTTATTCTACATACGTTATTATTCCTCATCCATGAAAATGTGCATTATTTTTGCGGACACCCTGTATACATGATGAATCAAAATTCGGTACCAACATTTTCTCATTTTATTTAAGTAGAACATCCTATGTTTTTTTGTCCCATTTGGATAGACATTTAATAGCTCTTTCATTTTCGAAAACTATTCCCTGTTCCACACTATATAATACACTTAATAATGGTAAGTATGGACGGAAATAATTATAAGTAAGAATTAAATAAGTACTGTTTACTAAAATTTATAACGAAATTTTGTATAACAAGCGCATTTCGGAATAATAATAGTAATTTATTGAATAAATATGTTACAGCATATCAACTTGGTTGTCACAATTACTCACTTGATTACCGTTATTCGATTTTTTTAATTAGTATAAAATTTTTGTGCTTGAAAAAAATGCTAATAATAACATTTTCCTCAATATACTGTAAAATATGTAAAATAAAATTACTACCTATAAACATTAATTTATTAACACAGTGCACGTGTTGTCACTTTAAAATTTTATTCCAAGTCATATTTATAGTAATTCGATACGGTAATTGCTTTCCGAGATCGTTATAACGATCTCATATTATCTATAAAATAAAAAGAATCAACTACCGGTACGTTGTTGCTATTGAGATTATACTGTACGGATTAAATGCTTTCCGTATATTTTTTACGTACACCGGATGTCCCGGATTTTTCAATGAAAAAAATTGTGTGCGATCATGGGCAAACCCATTGAAATGAAAATCTCGCGACTGATCGGCGCTAATAGTGCCATGTCAGCCTTGATAGGACCTAAAGGTTAAATTATAGACCACGATTCCAAAGGTACATTATCTTGGCTTTCGAGATTGAGGCAGATTCTCATGGGCCGCGGACGCACGAGTCTTTACTTTCTTTTTCTTTTTCGTTTCTCTGTTTTCACATGTTTCAGGCTAAATAGGAAACGACCACGTGGCTTAGGTGAATGAAGAATTCTCAAAAAAAAAAAGAATATGGGTGTACTTGGGAATTATTGAATGGATTATAATGCATTGGTATTGGTTAAAATTGTCATTGTCAAATGATGGTTTCGATAACTTTAATAAACTTAACCAATTCATTCTAAAATTAGTTCTGCTCTCACTGTAATTATTATTAATAAGTTATCATTGCAAATAGCTTTTGATTATCAAGTTCATAGCGAAGAAGCGGTCATTCAATTCGTTTTATTAAATTTCTACTCACTTTGAGGTTAGGAATAAGGATATACAATTTAAAAATAAACGAGTTTTATTAAAAATGATCTTCAATTTAATTTCGTAAAATCTTGGCTTTAAATTCGGCATTTTATAAGATCTCTACTTACCATATTGTTATATACACATTTGGTTATTTATTTTAATAAATGTATGAAATATTTTAAATATTATTTTCGGGGGATTTCAAACCACTACGTAACTTGGTTAATGGACATTAAAGAGGCTGAATAATACAATAACAATGTATTTATCTATGAATAAAAGCAACTCTTACAAAAAATTAGGGCAACTTACATCTTGAAATAACTAATACATTTAATCGCAAGGGTAGGCACTATCAACCTCGATCATCCGAGAACCCAAACTTGACTTCCAATATTTTTTTATTTTCCCACCAAGAAGACCCCAATGTTTATTAATTTTGATGAATTTAACAAAAATGTTTATTTGTTATACGGACGCGACCTTGCCCCAAAATTTTCGCTCACGTAATATTAAATAAACACACTGAATATTATAATTTATATATAATATACGTCGATATTTTACAAAAAAAAATCTAAATCGAGGGAATAAAAGACTAATAAAAGGAAAATAAACTGAGGTTAGTGAACTTAAACCAGAGGAAAAACCAAAATGGGTTGGAAATACAGTTAGGGTAGGTGGTTACATAAGTCATACTACCAATATTAAAGGTAGAGATCTGTCTGAAAATCACCCCTATCAAAAAGGGAACATAACAAGGGCCAAAGGAACATAACAAAAAAGGATAAAACGCCAGCCAGCCAATAGTCCTCGACATCTGACTTCCAATAATAATGGAAGGCTGTTTAACGGGCTGAAGGAACAAAACCATGAGGAACTATGAACAAACACCCTCCAGAAGGGGGTGAAAAAAGGAAACCCACAAGTAGTGGGTAGATACTAGTAAACATATAATCAGAAGAAGGAACCTGGGCCAAACAGACAAAACAATGTAAATTAAATCGGACGGAAAAAGGCCCTAATGGCAGGAGGTGAAGTCCTGATGATGACTATTAACGTCGAAACTAGTTATCAATGTTATTAAAGTGTATGTGGTAACGATTTCGAGTTTTCTTTGGTTTTATCAAAATATTTGAAGTCGTAAGTTTACAAAATTTCGAGTTCAAAGTTATTATTTTACAAAATCTCCAGTTTAAAGCCAATAGTAACTTCATGTTTTTAGAAATTTCGTTAGTTTAAAGCAGATATTTTGGACATTGGCTTGTTTAATATGACGATATTTTGCGAAGTTGTTTGTTTTTGTATTAAATAATTATTATTTAAACTATTTTTCCTGATCGACAAGTTTGACAATTAATTTAATAGCCAACTTTTGAATTTTCGATAATTTTAAATGTGTTTTTAGTTATGCGGGTTTTTGTTGAAAACGACAAAGTTTTTTGAAAAATAACAGGAGTAACAAATACTTTTGAATCAAAATCTATATAAAATAAAGCAATAATTTTGTTTTTCTAATAACTGAAATATTGATTTTTTCAAAATTTGAAACCTCACTTTTAAGGTCTATAACTTCTCAGGGGTGCAACTTAATATAGAAGTAAGCTGCATTAAATCACCTTATTTTAGGTTCCTCTACATGCCCCTGCTCTGTGTCGGTTCTTATACGAATCACCCTGTATATAAAAAAAATTTATTGCATTTTTAGGCTACAATCGAAAAGCCGGCTAATATACCGGTGGTCCTAGCTTTCCCAACTGTTTTATACCAAACAAGAGTCGGCGGGTATCAAGCGGAAATCTCCCTTCCTCTTGGTATGGTCGTCAACGCAATTTTCAAAAACCAACATTGGCTTTACGTACAAACCCCTCATGCTGAAGAGGGTTATGTCAGTTACGCGGCATGTCTTCCTTTAGGTAAGTCCTAACGATTTAAACTCATTTAGAGGGTCTAATTTCTTTAATTTCAGGTATAATCCCGCCACCAGATGATGATAAATTAGCTCCGTGTTGGGAAAAAAGCACGGATGTGTTTCCTAAACCTTCGGGGAATATGACAGATACAGAAAAACTTAGCTCAAAGTCCGACTACGACAGTGATACGATACGATGTAGGACGAAATCTAGAAACGCAGTTAGTACATGCGGAGAAAAAAGTATCGACAGGTATAAGTCTCGAATTCAACAAATAAATCACTAATTCCACAATTTTGATTATTTATTTTAGATTATATCTTAGAGCTGCTGCCAGTGCAAAGACGAAAGGTGTGCGGCACACGTTGTTGGTGATTGTGGCGGATTTTTGTGGCAGTGGAAACAACAATATTTTAGTGAAGAAAGGAGACGTTGTATTCCTTCTGGACGCCAACGTCAGAGGGTGGTTTTACGTTAGAAATAAGGAAGGAGGGGAGGGGTACATACCTGCCGCCGTGGCCGGCCACGGATTCTTGTAAATATAGCATTTATTTCATAGTTTAAATAAATTCATTGAATATAAAACAGGACCGTACCTTTTCTTTCATTTAAAGTCATTAAAAAATCATGAACTTGACAATTTTTCAAGCCACTAACAGTTTAGAAACAATGATATAAATCACGTTTTCCTCCTACCTTTAAATGTGCACCAGAATGTAAATACTTATCATCATTATCATTATTTTTTGTCCCCAGCAAAAATTTACAAAAAAAAATTTATACAATTCGTATAATGGTCCTAGCATCATATAAAAGTATACATAAAATTGCCAAGATAATCGAGATGAGGTTGCAAAACGAGAACGAAAAGTTATTGCAAAATAAAATGTTTATTTTTATATCTTCTATTAAAAGACTGCATATAAAGTATGTCTCAAAAAGCTGTTTGCAAATAGAAAAAAGTATAAAGTATAAAAAATTCAAAATGTTAATAGGAATTAAGAGTTATGTCCAAATGTAGATTCGCGATTTATTTTCAATTACTAGAAATTTTGAGTTCCTTTATTTAATAAACAATCTAACATTTACTAACGTGTTTACTGTGAATTTTTTTGAATTTTTGGTGATACTTGATTCTTAAATGTTTCATGGAATTAAGATTTTCTTGTCAATGTTTACGTTTTTAGCTATCGATAGAGTAATATTTAAAAAAAATCATTAGAAGTGTGTTTGTTCTGTTAAATCTATATAGAACATGTCAATAAAGTTCCAAAAAAGGACTTCATACAGAATTCATTTTGTAGTACTGAACAAGTGCGATGAAAACGAGGCGTGTTTAAGAATATTGGCCAAAAAACTTCCCTCTGAAGTTCCAGGATGAATATCAAATAACCGTCCTATAGAGATCTCAGATCTCCAGTTTTAACTGGTTAACAAGCATATAGTTTGTTTAAGAACCTTCTTTCACTAAGTTATTTATATTGTGAGGTCATATAGTGTCGAGAATTTTTGCTGGCAATTCTATTCGATTCTAACAATTGCCAAAATCGTATTCTTCCAAATAATATGAAAATGTTTACTTTTATTATTGCAACTTCGATTAAAAAATAAAGCAATAAAGAGAATTGCAAAAACAGTTTATGTAAAATCCCACAACATAAGGTTGGTAATAAATAACCAACGTTAAGTTATGTGAAAATACATATGTTTATGTGGCAATTATTGTATATATTATTTTATGCAAATAAATTACACTCTACTTAATGTAACTAACTCTCTGCAATCTGTTATGTAAAATTAAGTGTTAGCAATGTGCTATTAATTCATAAGGTATGCTATAGTACCAAATATATTATGTAATGACTCAAAATCTTTTGCGTAAAATTAAAACTGGGTATGTATACTTGCATGATAAAATATGTAAAGGGCAGTATACTTAATGCAAAATCAAATTAAATAATTTGTAAAATTAATAATTGGAAATGTTTATTTAAATTTTAAATTAGGTAATATTACACAACATTTTACATAGCTTTTAGTGACCCGTATTGGGGATGGATTTGTTTACTTTTATGGAGTTAAAATGTTTGTGAAATCTCGAAGGAGGTGTCCATATTTTATTCTTTTCTAATTAGACAAGGGTCTATAATTTTTTAAACGAAATAAAATAATAGTAGGATGAAACCCATTGGAAAAGGAAGAGAATATAACAAAAATGAAAGGAAAAATAATTTACGGGCGATATGAGGTCGGGAAGTAGAAGGGGGTGAGTTTTTAAGGGTAGAAAACTGTTTATCTCGATTTCCGGCAAAATTACAAGTTCTATGGAAAAAAGTTAAATGGCAGAGTTGTAGGTAATAAAAAGATCTACAACTTTTGTATTTACACTTTTTTCACATAACCTAAAAAATTTATGTGAAAAATTGAAATAACCAAGATTTGGTTTTTTACTTTCATCTTTTACAAAAAAAATTTTTTTTCGCGAAATTTGGTGAAAACTTTCCTATTTGTGTCCCAAACATACTGTAATTTTTTTGATTTAAAATATTTATTTTTTCGCCTTATTTTGACTTAATATCGAAAAAGCACCCTAATTTTCAATCGAAAATTCTCGCGCCAAAATATCTGCTTTTTTAAAAAACTCGGTGGGCTTTTTGTTCGTTGAAATCTCTACTTTTCGATTGACAATTAGGGTGCTTTTTCGATATTTACAATTTTAAGAAATGTTACTAAAAACATAGAAACTTTAATTAATAATAATATAAAATACATTTGTGTTTTGATAGTTTCTTCAAACTATCTTCCCATGAGTAGGAATACGTATTTTTGCTGTCTCCCAATATTCATTAATATCCAAGGTCTTCGGTAAATCTGATATTTTTTCCATTTTTCTGGTGTAAGCTATAATTTTACAATTAGGTCATTAATTATAAAGACATTTACCTGTTCAATTGTTTCTGTCCAAAAAATCAATACTGCAGCTGAAGTTTTATGACTACCAGAAATAATTTGGGCATCATAATACCTCTTGTAGTATTTAATATATTGAGGTTATTCAAAAATTGGTCTGTATTACATTACAATGTGAGTCTTTGAACACTAAAAAAACTGTTTTTTAACATTTGCCGACTGTATGGTACCGGCTGCTGTATGTGTTGCATACCATCAGGATGCGTAAATATGCCCTTTTTTAGAGGGTGTTGTTTAAAAAAAGATATGGCATGTTATTTTTGTGGTCTATAACATGGGAGAGGAAAATGTACAGTATATGGAAAGACTTGCAATATATGTCATAAGTTAAATTACTTTTCTACAGATTGCAAATCAAAAATAAAAAAGCTATAGCAGGAGGGAGCAAGAGACAAGTGAATGAAGTAGTTTGAGGTGTTACTGAGAAATGTAGCGATGAAGAGGAAGAAGACAAGTTTTTTGTGACCGCAGTTAAAAAAAAAATAGGTGACGTAAATAAAAAATAGTGTAATTCCACCAGCGTAGTGATGTATGCGATTAGATGGAAAGAGAAGGTATTTATTGCAAAAATTGATAAATCAACAGAATGGCTAAATCCCCTACATATCTTGAAATTAGTGAACTCATGTCAAATAAGAATCGACCTTTTAAAAATACTTAGCAATCATTCCTGGGGAGCAGATACAAAGTTTTTATACATATATATCAATCCTGGATTGGAAGTAAAATCGATTATGGCGCCATATATTATTCCAATGCAAGTAAAACTCTACTAAAAAAATTAGACATAATCCAAAGCATATCCTTTAGATTCGTACTGGGTGCCTACAGGACTAGTCTAGTTACAAGCCTCGAAGCTCTTACCGGGAAATATCCTCTCTCAATTCCAAGACAACTCGTATCATTAAACTATGCAGCCAGAATATCTTCTAACTCAAATAATATAGCTCATTGAGCGATATTTAATCAATCCTTCCCTAATGATTATTTTGACCCTAAGTCTAAAATGTTCTGGCTTCAACTTAGACCAATTTAAATTCTCTCTCCTTACAACTCTAAATATTCATCCTTGGACTCTATACTTAGTATCATCTTGAAGTATTATAAGGATATAATTCATAAAAATCCTGACTACAACACGATTTTCACAGACGCATCAAAAAATGAAGATAGACACGAAGCAATAGTTGTATTCAGCAACACAGAATTTATCATCTGCATCTCTAATTTCTGCAGTATTGTTACGGGACAAGCAATATCTATTCTAGTAGCCCTAAAATGCTCGTTTTTTTTTTAATAATTACGGACTCTTTAAGTGTACTTAACAGCATAAAACGAGCGTACCCATCGCAATCAATATCAATTAGAAAATAAAATTTTTATGGGTACCATCACAAAACAAGGTGCGATGATAACATTCAAATTATCAAGAATACACCATACACTGACTTCCAACTAAGCATAAAGAAACATTGCAAAAACAAATGGCAGGAAATATGGAATAACAAAGTTTCAAAATTAAGAGATAAAACCAGATATTAACATCAATCTAGCCCTCCCGGCTAAAAGAAAAGATCAAGTAATAATTAACAGATTAGGAATCGGATATTCATATGTAACTCACAAACATCTAATAACCACCCACGTCCAGATTGCTCATATTGTGAAACATCAATTACCGTGAAACACATTCTTGTGGAGTGCCCCTTACGTACTCGTATATGAGAGAATCCAAAATAGTATACCAAAAATCACATGGAATATGAAATCCATACTAACAGACAATATGTACATATGTACCAAGACTGATTCATTTCTCATATTTAATTAAATATAAATTTATGCTTGTAAATATTCTTACAGTCGTGTAACACCTATATCATACTGTTATCTTTTTACTTGATAATAACTAATGATAGTCTACAGAATATTGCATTACAAACACTATAAGAAAAAAATGCGAACACATCTCCAGAATCAGTAATTAAAGAAGATTATGATTCATTTTAAGAAAAATAATAAATTATATCTCACATTTAAATACCTTAAAAGTTTATACAAAATATACCAAATATTTTGAAATTATTTTATTACTAAAATTTTTCTTAATAAATTTTACAACTTTAAAATTTTTTGCCACGGTAAACATGTATTAAATTATTGCCTGGTTTGTAGTGCCAAAAGTCTACCAAACCTACATAGGGTACAATCACCATTACCAAGTGAAAAACGTCAACTTCCTCAGGGTTCTTTACGAACTTCCAAATACATCATAGATTATAAAACTTACTTGGCAGCGTCAAATCTTTGTTTGTGGTTTTGCTTTTTAAGTTAGAATTCTGTGATTGTTGCTACCTTAGGAGGTTGAGTGGTTTTACTTATAGATATTTGGCTGTTTAGTCTACCTTTCACTACGAGGTGATTTGACAGATCTGGACTGTTGTACTCAACTCTGTTATACAACTTTTTATGGGCGATAGAGAAAGATGGAAACTGAACACCTCGCTATGACATTGAAGTCTGATAGGAGTTTGAATAATTTTTTCGTAGGTAAATTGTCCTTATTAGGCCCACTCTTTGAATAAAACTTATTAATACGGAGAACTGTGTTCTGGATGATTTTTGGATCTGATTGATCTTCTTTTAGGAGTCGAGTCTTCTATTGTACAATCTTCTTGAAACACGCTTCTTGCGTATTTTTCGTCATCGAAATAGTTGGTTTTCTTTGGTCTTTTTATACATGTTTCGCCAGGTTTAGAACATTTAGTTAAAGATGCACGTAATGTTTTATTCAATCGGTCAGATTTAGATGACAGGTAGTTTCCAAAATCGGATTTTATGCCTGCTTTCTGTTCTCGAGATTTTTCCAATTTTTTTGAAGATTTTGCCTTAATATTTTGGGGTAGTTTCATAGTGGAAGAGGTTTGATATTTCGGTAAAAACTCAAAAATTGGTTTTTTCTTTACTCCAGCTACTGATGCTGATTTAACTCGTTTATATAAGGCATTAATATTTTCAGGTTGCCCTACACTTTTCTTCGAAAAATCCTTCAATTTTCCAGAGTTATTTTGCGTTTTGCCACTAACAGATTTTTTAACATGTTTCTCTTGTGGTTTTCCAGTTGACGATTTCGTCGATGGTATTAAATAGGAAGCAGTGTTAAATTCACGTTTTATGGTTGTAAAGCTAGAAGCCAATTCTGTAACTCCTGTTGTAGGTCTCTTAAACATTCTCTTTTCGGAGCTGAAATTACAAACTAATTTTGACGTGCTTTGTTTTAATCTTTTCTTTAAGAACTCAGTGTCAAAATTGGGGGAGCTTCTCTTCTCTAAATTCTTACATTGCATTCCGATTTTGTTTAACTTTAGAACGTTTTTGCTTTGTTCGTATATTTTACCAATATGATTCAATGACGAAATTGAGGAGGACATTGGAATTTTTTTGGATAAATTGTACATTACAATAAATTTAAAAAAAGACAATTCGAAATCTCTGCTGTGACAATTTACATGTCAAACAATATATACTGTAATTTCATTGAAGCCGACTGCGTGGAAGTTTGGCAGATTGCGCATTATACTGGGGGTGTTAAAAAATTGGTTTTTATAGCATTACAAGGTGACTCTGAAAAATAAAGAAACCTTTTTGCCAATCGAAGAATAGTTACATATCAATAGGATAGCAAAAAAGAAGAGAAACGGTGACTTTACCAGAGAGTTGAGGCTAATCTTTATTAAAAAAATATATTTTAAAGCTTAAATTACTTTTACATCTAAAGACTATCTATCAATAATACCAGTTAAGACAGTGTCAAAATTAAATTAAATAAATTAAAAATATCAGTCATTCTTCTCACTGAAGTAAGCTAACACTTTCATTTCGTATTCATGATTTGAATTCTTTTTGTGAATTTTTATTTTATTTATCAAAAAGGATATGATATTGTAACACTCGAGTGGACTTATTAGACTTTATTTATAGAAAAACTGTTGTCCTTTGATAAACTGAAATAACAAACTGACGTAAATGCAAGCGATCTATTGTTTATTTTGGTGTTAAAAACACGACTTTAGCCGGTCAATTTTATTTAGCCTAGATAAATGTGAGATCCGTCATTCTTTCCTACTGTACAACCCTCGAGCACGAAGTCTTTTTCATATGGTTTCAACTGAAACGTTCACACATGTAGCTTCCAGAAGTTGTCGTTGCAGCTCTGGATGATAAACACTGGGGTTTCTTCTAGCATTTTGGCACACAAAGCGGTCCTGTTGTTCAGTTGTGACTCTTTGACGAGTTTGTCTGGGCCTGTTCTTGATATTTCCTAGTTTCAAATACCTTGCATATGTTTTCGATACAACACCCTGTGTAACGCCTACTATCTCTGCTACGTTTCTTTAGAGCATTCCTTGTTCAATGAGAGCAATAATGTTTCCCCTCTGAACATCTGTTAGTCCAACATAAGGCATTTTTTGGACCGATATAAAATTACCTGAGAATCATGATTTTACTACTGAATACAAAATTCACAAAATAATAAATCGTAGCAGTCGTTTCTTCTTTATTATCATGTTTGTTTACAACAAAAAGCCTCATCTTAAAGTTGGATACCAAATTTTTCCTTACAAAAAGTTTCGTCAGAAATACAGAGTGATTCCATGTAAGTTGGTTGTGTGTATATGGAAATATTTCACTCTAAATTACATTTTGTGGAAGATTTTTGCCAGTTTTAAATTTTACCTTAAAAAAATAAGTGTATTCTTTTTTATCATTTTATTTCATTATACAGGAAAACACTTAAATACATAGGTACCATACATATTACATTTTTAAATTTTATTTACAACATTAGCTTATTAGGTACATTTGCACTATATCGAATAGGTATATTTTTCAAAGAAGGAACATTCATTAAATAACTTGCGAATTTTTCTAACAATTGACATTTATTTAGGTAACAATTCGACAGGAAGGGGTAAACCAGACTATTTAGAGGTACCTACTTACTTAGAGTTGCAAAAAATTTGTCAAACTTGCTTTGTCTTAGTTTTAACAGTAATACGACGAATCGGTTGGTAAGTATCTTATTATTGACAACGGTTGGAGATGCTTAGTTAGCAACCGATTCGTCGTTTTACTGTTCAAACTCATATAATGCAAATCCGACAAACTTTTTGCACTTTACCATTGTCTACCACTTTCAAAAACATAATTTTGCATTATTTTTATTTTTTTTAATTAAGTTTCGGTGGGTGATAATGTAACTCTTATGATAATTTAGCCGAATGGTGACAAACAAATCCTAGTTAGTTAAAATATACAGTGAGGAACAAAAGGCGTTCGTGTACCTGAAAAATGTTTGATTAAAAAAATTTAGAACACGTTGCCAGTGAAATGTTAATTGAATAATTCAAAAGTTTAAAATAGGAGGGTTGATTTAAGAATAGCAGTGGTTTTAAAAGAATGGAAAGCTGTCATTTTTAAAACTTTAGCTGTCTGTTATTTTCATGTACAAAACAGAAATTTTACATAAACTATTGTAACGGTCTAAAAAAGGAATTAAATAATTTAACTTTGGATAAAATAAAAATTGATATGTACTTTAAGATAGTATATATGGGGTAGTATAATGTAAACATATAAATAAAATAAAAATTGGTTAAAACAATATATAAGAACACTTTCAATAATTATAAGAGAATTCTGAAAATAGACAACTATTACCATAATTTATCATAATTGTCCTGTATGTGTAAATATGTAAATGTGAAACCTAAATTAATAATTTTTTTTATGAAATACTTATCAGTCTTAAACTCATCAAAATGATGTCAAATCAATGGAAAACTGTTAATTTAACGTTTTTCAATTATAACAAAATTAAAGTAATTTATTGTAAGAAAATGGGCTTTGTTGTATCTGAATAATACGTTAAATTTTAATTTAGAAATGGAAATTACAACGTCAAGATGCAAGTACAAACATTACATTTTAATTATAAATAGTTAATAATTTGGATACAACAAAAATAAGCAAAAATTATATCATATTTCAGAATTTGAAAAAGCTCTCTTCGGCTTGAAACCTGAAGAAACACTATTGTTCGTAAGAAATTTAAAATATATTACTTAATATGAAAATCAATTTTTCTTAAAAAAGTACTAAAACTAAAAATTAACTGATATTAACTGATAGTAAATAACTGTTAGTATTATTTATTATTATTAAGACAATTGTATAAATATAAACTGTATTGTGTTTAACTTAAAAAAGGAAAGATATAAGAAAAAGACAATAGTTCTGTCAATATAAGTGAATTAACCTTACCTGCTGTGGATGTACTCAAATAAAAGGGTAAAATTGGAATTTTTAGAATATTTGGGACAATTGAAGAGTTGATAAACCGTATTTAGTCAGCGGCCGTGATATGACAGAAATTTTGAACTAACCAGTAAGAACAATTGGACTTTTACTTATTGCAGAAGAAACTACAAAGTGGTAACTGTTAAAGATTTTATTTTTTTTTGTGTTAAAAAATAAATTGAGATTATTATTATTATATAACTATATTGTTTGAACCACATTTTTTTGAACTCATTCAGAGATTATTAGTCAATTGCATCTCATATAATACATTCAAATGTAACCGGGCATAATTATAAATATTACTATAATAAAATTTAAGGAGCTCATTACACTGTATAAGATTTCATCATTCAATTGAATCGAAGGTCTTTATTCCTCACTATAAGGGGAAATTTAAAATAAACAAGTGTATCTTAATTTTCACTGAAATACATTTATAAAATGGTTTTACCCTCTATTATATGACTATGAAAAGAGCTAATACATCATAATTTTTATATTATATCCATAATTACTTTAGCCTTTCCAGTTATCATTTTTTACATTGTGATATACTTGACATTAGTTTTCATAAAACTACATACAAAATAAAAATAAGTATACTGAGCATTTTTTACAATAACAGTCTTAGAGATTTCGATCACAGTTATTTTGAGAAATTAAAACTTACTTTACTATTTTTTAATAAATATTATAGATCTAGATAGAATGGACTTTGTTGACTACACAATTTACATATTAAATTTCCCTACTAAAAGAACAGTTGTTTCTTAAACGAAAAACATATCTCTTAAATACTCTATAAGTAATTGAATCAATTTAACTTATTTGTATGACTTCATTTTTAATAATTTTGGTCTTTTTTCACGATTTGTATATTTTCAACTATTGTAACAGTGTTATACATAATTTAGTGAAAAATTATACAGGGAGCGGCATTAATGCGCCGCAGCTCGATTAGTCCGTATTATTGATGCTACGAAAAAAAAGTTTTTACGAAAAGTGTAGGCAATGTTGAGATTCATAGACATAAAGTGTGATATATCGTTGAAATTAGCTTGGCAAGAGGTTTATAAAAATGTTAAAATATACGGGGTGTTCCATTAAAAAAACAAATTTTTTGTCTGGTACTGAGTTCCTGAACACACTGTATATTTGGGACTAATTTTAAAATATGAATCTCAGCACTGCCTACACTTTTTGTAAAAACTTTTTTTTCGTAACTTCAATAATTGCGGACTAATCGAGCTTTGACACACTAATGCCCCACCCTGTAGATAATAAACTCTTCAAAATTTGGCAACTATCAGAACGAATATTGACAAGTGATAAATCAGTTATGTAGTTTTAATAAATAAAATATTCTGTCGTAAGAAAAAAGTCTAAATGAACTTTTTCTGATTTTTTAACTACCTGAAGATTAAAATGGTTCCGTAACGAAAACAATGAACTTGGCGAGGAACATTTCACAATTAGAAAAGTCATACTCTAAGGCTTTAATTAAAAAAAAACTTACGTTATTTTAAATTGGGCTATTACTTATATATTAATTTTTACTTAATAACTAGATATACTTTTATCGAAGTGAAGCGTATTTCCCAAAAAATAGTTGTTAGCCTCAACTATTTCACAATAACATAATACGATTTTTTTAAGTAACTTTGTATGGACATTGATTTTGGATATAAATGTACACATGTATTTTATCATATTAAAACCCTAAAATTTACAGCGACTAGACTATATGAAATCGTAACAGTGAAATAGTACAGGGTTCTACTAGAAATATGAAAAAATTTTTATGGATTATAGGGTTTTTGTTATGTACACACTTTTACGACACTAACAATTAACGTCTTTTTAACAATTAATTCAACAGCGATAGTTTTACATCAAAAATATTTTGCACGTATAAACATTAGTTAAGTATTTTAATGCCTAATAGTAGATTTACCCTGTATATAAACACTGTCATAAAAATGATAAAAAAACAAAAGAAAAACTTATCTACACATATAATTACAATCATTTATAATTAATTATTATTACATCAAAAATAATAAATCGTTTTTTACATATTAATCATAAATTTTTCAAAAATCTCAGCACCACGTTTATGTCATTCTCCTACAAACACCTACACCGAAGTGTCCTGTTCGTTAGCGAAATTTTCGCTTCGTCAGCCAACCATCATACACATGGCGACTTTTAGTACGGATTCTTTTTCGATATGCATCTTGCTGATGCCTTTTTTGGCACTACGTCACCTAAAACAAGTATTTTTAAAACACCAAACCATTTAGACAATATCTAAGTATAGTATTTCTATTCTAAATTGCTAAACTTAAATTTTAAATCCATTTACGAAGTTCCTCCAATATAAACAGTTGTAAATGTTAAGAGCTTTATAAGTAATGGGCATGTAAATATTATATGTACCACGTATAATCACTTCATATGTCAGGTAGGTTCAGTTGGCCAAATCAAGTCGTTTCAATGAATCGGACACGCATTTATAAGTATTTGACTGAGTTTCTGTGGTCGTAAATCACTCCCCTTCTAAGTTCTCAGGCAGTAGCGCATGTGAGTGATTCTTTCCTTAAAATTTTAATTTTTCTATTCTTTAAAAATTGGAGTTTTGGAGATCGTAGCTAATAGTGAATTATTGCAAGATCATGAAATTCCACAAACAAGTAATGACAATTATATATTTAAAAATAAATATGTACCCTTACAAAGGCAACAAGTTGTTTTAAATATGTTCTAGTGTTTAAAACAGAAGATAGTGTAAAATCGGACAAGAAAATAATGGAAAGAATTTCAACCAATTTTTTTTCGATTAAGTTAATTTTTTGTTTAAAATGCTCTTAATAATTTTTAACATCATCTGAGGTTTTTGCTAACTGATTAATTTTTTTCCAATTAAATTCACAAAATGGTTGGTTTGTTTTACAGGAAACGATTCATTAATAACAAAATATGGCTCCTTATTGAGGGGGTGCTCGAATTTAATTTGCTCAATACTTCAATAATTTTAATTTTTACCTTTTGTACTTGGTAGAAAATTTAAGTACATTAGATTTAAAAAATGTGTTAAAAAATTGTGTCGACAGGGGTATGGGAAGAGCTTTTCTTTCACAAATTCTATCCCACTAATGAAATTGTAATTTTAATATTATTTATAATTCTGCAATAATAACCCTACTATTTTTTATAACAATAAGATTACTAATTTTTTGAGATATTATAAGTTAAACAAGAGGCTGTACAATTATTTTAATTTAAATTGCATATTTATTGTTGTTACTCATATTTGTGTCAGTGGCTTTTGTTATAAAATAGCATTTATTTTATCTGAAATAGGATTTTCATTTTATTCTTCCAGGTTTATAATAATATTTAATAATGATTTAAAATTGAACAACTACAAATACCAGATATCCCTGAATATCAGTCATTGATCAACAATTTAAAACAATTTATGATAAATGTTTAATGTGACCTCTAGTAACGTTAGTACATCTGTTTATTCTTTTGTTAAATTATTATTAATTTAAAAGATATGTTTGGAAGACTGAAAATGAAATTAGCAGAATTCAGTATTTATTATCACAGTTCTTGGAAAAATACGAGATATTTCAATATTTGGCTGAAATAGAAGTCTAAAAGTTTCCAGACAGCCAAGGAAATTCTTACACCCTCTACTAATCTGACGATGGATTGATTTTTATATACTATTACAGGATAATAGGATGCTGCTCCACCCTGCATGAACAAAATGTCTCTCCTTCGGTTAATCGAAAACCTGGTGTTTGTAGAAACTCAAAATTACGAATTACTACTTAAATTTTGAGGTCTCTTCATATGGACACAACAAACGCTCATCGCGCCATGTATTAATTTTGACTTCATATTAAAAGTGTGAATCTCAGAAAAGAGGTGCGGATTGTGGCAGGTGATAAGGTCCTAGATTATCTTTTGCAGTGTCTGTAAAACTGAAGATTGGCTTAACCTACTAAGCGCCGAAAAAATCGAGTAGTTTGAGGAACATCAGTAATTTATGTAAAAGAGCCGCCTCTGCAAAAACAAGATTAAATCTGAAACCTAATTAGTAATTTTAATTGTTATAGGAATATTTTAATAAAAGTACGAATTCATTAGTCAAAAAGCAAGCTGGTCTGAGAATTATAAATCTTTTAAATACAAGCGCTCTCAAGGGTTCCTTTTAAAATCAAACAACAAATGTTAAATTTCATTTTTAAAGGCATATTACTGAAAAGATGAATCTTCAAATGACACCACAGATGATTGTAATTGTATAAAAATAATGGGCATAGTTGGAGAAATTGGAATATATCTGGGCGTTTTTTTTTTGGGATTTTTCCTCCCATGAAAAAAGGTGTCGTTCTGATTGTTATCCCATCATATAATTCTCCGAATTGAGGAATAGAGATCTGTAAAAGCCGACGCTCTTTAATAAACCGAAAGTTATAAAAAATCTGTAGAAGCAAAAGTAGTGTTAAAAGTTCAGATCAGAAAGCACGTGTTTTTAGCATTGTTAAATTTTGCCGATACTTTTCTGAGTTAGTTAAGGGAGTGCAAACGGTTTACCAAAGAGCTCGACGAGGCTTAATACTTATTCAATCAGTAACTGAATTCGTCCAAAAAAGCTTTGGAGATATCTGCAAGCATCGTAAAAACATTATGAGACACGATCCCGCCACTGAACCCGCAGAATTCGCCCCAATTGTGGGGGATTTCGGTTCGCTGTCAGTTTGAAATGAGACACCTGTTTTTCTTCTCTCAAAGAAAAACCACTTTTCCATAAGCTGTGGCCGGGGTCCTTTAGTGAATTTTCAACAGAAAAATTATGATTATTCAATAAGATTTCCTAGCAGTTCCAATTATTTAACAGTACTAACAAATTTCTGACAGGAAAAAACTCTCAGGTGATACTTAAAAACAACAAACAACAACAAACAACAACTCTATTTCACTTTTCCTTTAATTAATTCCGTTCTTACTTTTCGATTCTGCTACTTTCATTTCCAAACAAAGATATCAAATCTAAGCAGCAAAATCAAAAAGATTTTGTTCTACCAAAAAGTACATAATATTTCTCAACGAAGTAACATCCTTCTAAATTTGTATAAAAAATAACTAAAACAACAGTTATATTCACGCAGTTTATTAATAAAACCATTGAAGAGGCAACAAGTACCAGCACATGTAAATTACACATCATAATTAAGTTAAATTTATGTATAAGTAAGATTTGCACGAAAATATGTAATTTGTAATCTTTACACAATAAATCAATATTAATGTGGAAATCTGGTTTTCGTTCCTAAATTCTTGTAATCAAGACCTAAAACATTCCACTTCACCAAACACACTTGGAAACCTATGCACGTATTAAATTAAAATAATTGTAAGTTTTAAGTTTAACTCGAAAAATATTAGAAAGAATGAATGATTTTCGTACGGAATTAAAACATTATACTAAAATACCAAACTCGTCTGGGGCCTAGATTTTAGGAAAAAATACTTTTTAGCTCTCCTTATCGTGCGCCTCTTGTATTTGATGTCCTAAAGTGCTTTCCACCAAGTATGGTAAGCAATTGTTAGAAATTAAATTTTGATAACAAAACTCTGTAAAAGGCTATATTTAACTAAGCGATTTGAGTTCAATCACACTATTTTCTACCAAGAATGTTCAGGCCTAAAATATTTACAATTATTAATGAAACATTCTGTATTCGACATTGCATTTTGTTTCTATAGCAACCGTTGAACAAAAGACTACTTCTCGCCATAATTTGGCACACCCGTTTTTATAGAGGCAACTTAAGTAAACAAAATAAAAGTTAATGGAAGAATAACATTAATATTTATTTTTCTCTGTCGTTACCTGGACTCTGTGGTTTCTCCTCCATCAGGGTCGCTGTCGTCACCAAGGGAGTTGCCAGGAACTTGAATGTTATAACTGATAGACCGGAAATTTTTTCCTTGAAGCTGTGAACCATCGGAGCCTCTTCTGGAGTCGCGTAGACGATTCGTGCAGAAACATTTGCAGATAATTCTCTTAAAAGCAAATCTGCAACATAATATTGTGAACCTAATGCTGTTTTAAACAGAACATTTCTTATACCTAAAGTCTTTAGAGAAGAGCGCATAGATGAGTGGATTAATGGCGCTGTTACAGTAACCAAGCCAAAAGAGCGTCGAAAATAGCAAGGGATGAATGCAGTCTTGGCAAAATGCCCTTACAAGATACATGGTAAAAAATGGCAACCAGCAAAATATAAATCCTCCCACTATAATGGCCAATGTTTTAGCTGCTTTTGTCTCCATACGAAATCTTTTCACCTAAAAGCATAAAAATAATTTAAACATAAAACGTATAGTTATAATTAACCATTTGCCAATTCCTTTACTGGTTTCCAAGCTCTCTGCGCATTCCAAGCTATAAAAAATGTATAAAAATATCTTTTACTAACTTGTGCTTTGATATTTCTCCTTCCCATCCTCTTAGACATTGCCCTTTTGGCATTTCCTTCCTCGCAACCGCTGGGACTCGGACTTGAAGCTCTTTCACAGGTGCTATCACAGCTGCTCGATCTTCGTGAGGACGATCTGCGATAAGAACCGAGCCTCTGCACTTTCAGATGAGTTTCTTGACCGCCAGGTCGGCACAATGTACTTACTGTAGAATCTTTTCCGTTCGCTGTATAGTGAACTGCGTAAGATTGTTGAGCTGTTGGTGTAGTAGGTGTTACCTGAAATTTAAAGGAGCATTTTGCAGAACTCAAAATATATATGTAATTAGGGAGGGTAGGATCTTGAATATATTTAAAGACTTTTGGAGTTTTAAATAAAAAAGTGTAATATCTGATAGTGACAAATGTTTTATTTGATTATAGTGGTAACTCACAATAGGTCAAGTTTACCGAATAACAAAAGAAAAAAATTGCTCAACTCTATTTCTTGAAGGAGCGCTAGCCTTTGGCAAGGTCTGGTATGAGGGACTAATCTACAAGCTAAATAAAATGTTGCCAAGACAGTATATAGAAATCTTAAAATGTCGAACAGACTTTTCAAAAATAACAAAAAAAGCTTATTCACACTTGAAAGACATCCAAGCAGGAGTACCTTAGGGAAGTGTGAATATCTGTTGGATATGTACTTTATACCAAAGAGGATTCATAAATTGAAGCAGGTGAAACTAGCCACTTTGTGCATGACACAGCACTAGCAGCAACAGGGTAGGATGAGTGATACCAGATACGAGTGGAACAAAAAATGGAAGATCAAATTAAATGAAATCAAATCGATACATATTAGATTTACTAACAAAAATCTGAAGAATAGTCCACGTCTGATAATAATTGGATCAATACTCCGCTATAAAAACAAAGCGAAGTACCTTATTTGGCACAAGACACCAAGATAAGATGGAAAGAGCATGTTAAGAAGAAAAAAAGAGGAACTCAACCTAAAATTCAAAATAATACAAACATTCTAAAATGTACATGGTGATTCATATAAGAACCGACAAAGGGGAACTTAAAATATGGTGATTTTACGTAAAATATTTCTAAATTAAGTTGCACCCTGAGAAGTTATAGGCCTTGAAAGTGGGGTTTCAACTTTCTAAAAAAATCAGTATTTCCGTTATACTTGAACTTTGGTACACGTTGCGAGTGTACCAAGAGCATTAATTGACACTAAGTACAGTTCAATTCTAGCATTCTAAAGGATTGATAAGGGATGAAGCACTATTAAAATGTGACAAAACTATTTAACCCATTGGTGGACCTAAAACATTATTACTTTATTTTATATTTTAATTCTAAAACATTTCTTACTTTTGCTATTTTTCAAAAATCTTTGTCGTTTCCAACAACATCCCGAATAACTAAAACACGTGTTACAGCAGTGTTATTTAAAATCATCAAAAATTCAAAAGTCGGCTATGAAATTAAACGTCAATTAATTTGAGAAATTGCTTGCTGAGTGTTTTGAAAATGGACGAGAAGTTTCCATTTAGCTAACAAGTTGACATACTAATAGTGTTTCTGTGTAAAATTTCAGAAAAATATCGAAGAAGATTCCTAATCGTGTGATCCCCATGGAGAAACATTTTACAATGTTGGAAGACGGTCTCGAGAAAGAGGCAAGTTTTTCAGAAACACTCGAGAACGTGCTATTTGAATCAGAGCACAAACCGAAGAAGTTATTTTGGATGGAATTGAAGCAGACCCACATACTAGTACTAAAATTCTATCTCGACAAACTAGTACATCGCAAACTTCTGAATACCGAGTTGTCATACATAATCTACTGCATTCATATTATATTCAAAAATAAAATGTTTCGATCGGTGTTATTAATCGTTATTTTATTGGTCCAGTTATTTTACCGAATCGATCAAATGGGGAAACTCATTTAGAATTTTTCTTGACAAGGTGTCACTACAACTCTGGCTGGAACATTGATTTGTGTATGATGATTTAAGGGTTTGGTAAGAAGTAAGAAGATCAATTTCAGCTCCAGGAGGATGCAAAAGTACGTCAGCTGCTTAATAACCACCATCTCTTTCGAAAACTGAAGAGAACAAAATAATTTGAATTCGTTTACCAAAACAGAGCATTATGCGTATGAGAGTGCCGTTAGTTTAATATTTAGCAGCAGAACAAAGTATAGGACGTCATTGGACTAATTTAGTAATAAGTGCCTAGTTGTAAGATACTCATATAAATATTAATGGTTGATCTATTAGACAAGTTTTAATTGTTGCCGCAATAAATGTGGTTAATAAAAAATTCTGAATTAGTTGGTTAATTTCAAAGTTTTTCAGTGTGATTTTAAAGAAACTAATTTTGCTTCAACTCCGAGCAGAACATTCACGAAGTTACACTTAAAATTAGAATATATTCAGGAAAAAATAACAACTTCTTGTGTACACCGTACTCGTTAACAGCGTTTGCCGTTTCCAGGAAGTTTTATGAACCATGAAGCCCGGCACTTAGTAACACTTTCGGCGGTTTTTTTTTACAGCGACGGTCAATAAAGCATTCTGGAGGATTTAAAGTGTACGAAATTTAATTAATTTCTTAATAAGAAACCCCTTCTCTTTTACCACGCTTTTAAGGGCTTTTAAACCTTCTACTATTAATTCTTTGGGGCTACTGATGGAAGACATTAACATATAAAAATACCGAAAAGCCATTTCGGAAGCGAACAACGAACAAAGAACACGCTAAAATTGCCATTTGAAATGTTTTCGGCATTAAAAGAAGTGTAAAGTGAAAAAAAATATTAGAAATATATTGCAGCTATCTATTTTTCAAATATATCTTAGATGCTTGATGCCTAGAAGGTGCAAAATTTATTACCGAGTAGCACATAATTAGGTGTCTAATTGAAACATACTTCTTATGTAATATAACAAAAATAACTTATATTTCACAAGCAAACCGTCTGAAGGCATTAAAACATTTTAAAAATAATCAAGAAATGTAAAAGCTTGGTTGTACTGTAGTCATTACAATTAATATTTTATAAGTTTTGTCATAAATTCCAAAGTCAAATATTTTCAATCTCAAATATAACTATATTCAAAAATCATTTATTTCTTAAAACTGCGAAATATCTAAGAATTTACAGAAAATCAAACTCTAATAGTTGTACTTTATCACAACAATATAAATAAAAAGATATTAATGTTGAGTAAATTATGTTTCTTAATTCCTCAAACATAACTGTGACCTATGCCAGTTTTTGTATGATCACAGGCAAGTATATATTTAAATAATTATAGTCTGGCTATTGGTAAGAGTTTCCTTTAAGTCCCCTACTCGGACGGGGACATGTTACACCACTGGATACGTCTCGTCGAGTAAATTACGAAAATCATATTCATATTTGGGGGAGATTCATATTTTTCGAGTTATGGCCCAAATTGTGGTACAATTTCACTTCTTCAAATCGGCTCCAATTTCGATAATTTTTGAATATTTTAGATGATCATCTTTTATGATTAATTCAGCTCGTAGTAAGAGGTGATCATAAATCGAGCAGTTCAAATAGATGCAAACATGTAGTATTCAACTGGCCATCTCCGCCGAGATAAAATGAATTTTAAGTTATTTCCTGGACCTCTGGGGATGAATGTGCAAATTATTTACTGGTAACCCATCGATGTTCAAAATAAGGACTATCTGCACATAACTTTTAATGTTTGATTGATTTTCGTGAAACTGAATCGCATATGGCAAAATGGCGTCACTGCAGATTGACAGCAATTCTGGATTATACATATTATATGCATATTTGAACTTCATAACTCAGTTCTAAATAATATCAATTCATAAAGGACACTATGTAATTCATCTACTGTGATTAAAAAACATAGCAATAAAACTGCATGAACTCATTTAAGTAGAATAGTACAACACTTGACTTTATCAAAAACTATTTTTTTATTTCTGGTTTATTTGTATTAAACAGCACAACAAAAATGTTTTCCAGCAACAGGATGGAGGAGGTCACTTATTTTTTAACCAATCAACAATTGAGTGGCAGTGGTGTTTTTATTATTATTCAGTAAGGCATAATATTTGCATATAATATGCACTACCAGTGCAGTACAGTTTATGATTTATAAACATATTTCATGTTAAAAAATTAAAAATTATTTTATTACATCTCGTTTTGTCTTATCAGCCACTCAGTATAAGAAACATTTTGAATTTATGAAATATCGTTGAATGTTCAGTTTAAAATTTGCGGGTCGTGTTCTTTACAATGTCTTCGAACGTTAAAAAAACGTTTCCTGTTTCCTGTTAAACCCTGTAGATAATTTAATATGTATATATTTCTCTACAAGTCACTTAATGGCATGACTGATGTTCATTAATATTAACCTTGTTAATCTGTTGTATATGTATGTAAAACAAGGAGCCCTTCATTGTGTCCTATCGTATTCCCTCTCGACCTACTGAATTATTATATGAATAATCTAATCAACAGAATTCTGGGAAATTTCATTGAAATTCAAAATATTTGCGAAATAATTTTTCGTAGGAGTCCTCCGTGACAAGACGATTCGTATGCGTTAATACGACTAAAAATGGATAGAGGATGTTTGTTTATTTGAATTGGAAATTTTTACATTATTAGGTTCAGGTTAATTTTATTTGTAATAAAGATATTTTTTATTTTTAACTAGTGTTATCCAGTAGTTGTATATTTTATATAGACTGACTACTTTTAAATGGGAAGAGGCTTGCTATGAAAAAATGGTAGTAATTAGAAAGTTTATTGAATAAGGAAAAATAAATAAAATGATAAATTAAAATTCAGACTATTTGGATATCCTCAGATATACCCGTAAATAAACAATTTAAAAATAACACAGGGAGGCGACATGTTGATTTGTTTAGATAAATCATAAGTTGATCAGATTCTTAAACATTTAAGTTATTTAAGGTACTCCTAGCATGAAATCACTTTCCTATAAATTTCTTAAAATAATTATTTATAGGCTAGAATAACGTTTATTAATAAAGTCCGAAGTTTTAGAATTTTTGACCATTTAGAACCCGTAGAATTTTGAAATAATTTAAGAGAGTAAAAAATGCCTTTTAAATTAAAAAATAGCCCGTTACCGTTTTGGATTCGATTAAAAAATCAATTCTTTATAATTCCAACACGATGTTCAAAATTCAAATGTACTTTAAACAGGATAATATTACCAGTCCATAAAATTTCATTATATTTCTAATTTACTAAAAGTATTAGCAACATTACTAGTTCTAATGACAAAATTTATACAGCTGAAAATAAAACAAAGAGATATCTCACTCTTCCATTAATCTATCCTTTTCTTAAATTTCATACCTGCAATAAGTGACCCCTAAACGCAAATTACCTTCTGAACTATCAACGAAGATTTATGAACTCAACATTCATATCTAAACTGCATTATTAATCTATATCAAAAGCAGATTAATGTTAATAATAATATTCAATTAGCACTTTTATTGTCTGGAATAGTCTAAGACATTATTTTTTGTAAGATTTTTTAAAATTAAATAGATAAAATAACCCCTATTTAGTACCACAATCTACTCTTTATTCATGAGAGATGAAATATATACTGACATACAACTTATTCTGATGTCTTATAATCCGTTATAAAATTTGAACTCGTTATTCAAAAACATCTGGGAGATATACGATAAATAAAGATTTTCATTTCATCCCTTTTTAGGGTGGTACCTCCTCTATTATAAAGATTTGGGAAAAAGTGTATATAAAAAATTGTCGATGTACTATACAGTTTTTCCAGTAAATCTATGAACGTGCGTCATTCATAAATTATTTTATTTATGTAGCATCTGTTTCTATCGACTTTAAAAAGAGCATACCAAATATTTAAAAAAATTTTTTTAATGAAATAAGTATATTAATTTGATCATTTATATCCGCAGTACAATAATAATAAATAGCATTACAAGAGGTACTAGCCTTGCTGACGCATACTTTTCAATTCGCTTGACATTCTTGACATTTGAGATGTCATCGTTGCTCTTTATTTTTATGTTCCTACTTTTGTGAGATTTTTGGTTTTAAGTAGTATGTCGTCTTTTCTCGTTCATTGACGTCACTGTGTTCTACTTAATTCATATATTTTTATTTAAGACGCACGTTCAATTATCGGAGATTTCGTAAGCTCTCGCATTCTGGTCCATCCTGTATATTTACAAAAGTCAAAGCCTTATGAAAGGACTGATTTAGTTCTTGAACAATACTTAATTAAAACACATCCTAAATATTTTTAATACTTTTCAAGTTGACAGTTATCAAGTAAAGGGTTTTCACGATAAAGTTGAAATGACGTCACAAGAAAAATAATTGCGGCGTTGTCATGTCTCAGTTTTTACGTTCACTTAAAGATAATACTGTGACAGTGCTTCCTTTTAATGAACAATGTGCTTTGTGTTAGTTTATTTTATGTTTGAAATGTAAAAGTAGTTTTGAAATTTGCAATTTCAAGATATGTAATTAATTTTAAAACGAAACTCTAAAAATCTATACTTACGTCTCTTACAGCAGTCATTGGAAGTAATAAACCTCCATTTTGTCGTACGCGTTCAAAATACCTTATTAAGTCTATTACCATTTTAACCAAAGAATGAATGTCCAAATATCAATAAATGACAAGTATTTTGGCAAGATCCCTTTGGCAAGATTGTAAAGTATTGCCAACTTTAAAAATTTAATTTCTTCTGTCCGTTAAGTGTAAATCGCTTTTATTCTTAGTTTTTTGTAGAATTGACAAATAGAAACATTGCAAACTAATGACAGATATCTAAGTTAAACAAACATTATTATAAATTAATCTGAAGCCAAAAATCAGCTTATTTCAATTATTTAACAAAAATTAACAACCTGTCTATGAAAGTTTTAAATGTTTTTCTCTCTCTTCCTCTAATTCGAAACAGCTAATTTTTCTATAGTTATACATTTTTTATACAATATTTAAATAAAATTAAAAAACGAACTAAAGCATATGAAAATTATTAGTTTTGTTCTTCTTCTTCTTTCTCTTCTTCTTCTTCTTCTTCTTCTTCTTCTTCTCCTCCTTTTTCTTCTTCTTTTTATTTTTCTTCTTCTTCTTTTTCTTCTTCTTCGCCTTCTTCTGCTTCTTACTCTTCTTCTTCTCTTTTAATGGTATATATCCAAAGGAACAATTTATCAATTTTTGGTTTTGCCATTTGTTTGATGGTGCAGATTTTTGTGAATCTACGAATACATTTCAGAGAAATAAATCTCGCACTCTTTAGACCCACTAATGCTTATTATTACCGTCGCTAGATTTTATGTTAGTTACTCCGGTTTTATTAAAATGCAAAAAAAAAACAAGCACAAAGTGTAATTTTCTCGTGAGATAATATCATTGAGTAGTGGTGATTAAACTAAGCGGCCCCGAGCGTGCAAGAAAATTTCCAACTTTTTATTACGTGGATGCGGAGTTATTTTAAAATTCAGATTAATACAGAATTTCTTCAACAATTGCGGCTATTATGAATTCTGCCAGGCTGCCAAAAATCGTACGGTAGGGAATATTTCATCTAGCACCGATGCTGAATGTCAAATGCGAATACAAATGGAAAAAATTAACTGTTCAGGAATCGGGGAGAGCTACGGGAAAACGGGAATATTGAGATGACATTTCTATTGTGGTTTGATTTCGATGTATGTCAAATCGAAGCCGTATTCTAATACAAATTTACTGAAATCGTAAAATGATTGAAATTTAAGCTGAATATAAAAAGAAATTTATAGAAATAGCAGAAATTTTACCATGTAAACTAGTTATAACAGAAGTAGAGCAATATCTCATTTAACTTAAACTAAAAATGCAATAGCTCTAAAGAATTTCTTTCCCAGTTAGTTTCTTAAAAAGGCAAAAAAAATCATAATAAAAGCGCAGGAATAAAAAATTACAGATATTTTATTTAGTATTTGGGTCAACGATTTTCTTTAATCGCTTATAATACTGTTAATATTTATGTAAGGTTACCAGTTCTGGAAAAGCAGAAAATTTTCTAAAACAAAAGAAACAATTCTCCTTGATAACATTCAAAGAAAATCGCTCAGAGTACCTAAGTCTGATTATAAATAATAAAAAAAAATGATCCTCATGCTAGTATCTAAAATCACCGCGAAAGCGCGAATATAAAAGCATTCTTAAATTTCAAAAGAAATATAAAAACTTTGATGTTACGCTCTTGATCATTCCAATTGAGTAAATTTTTGTTATTTGCTTTATGCTCCTTGTGATTTTTGTCAAGTTGCCAAAAGGAATTCAGTTAAGAATCTTGTTATGACACCGCTGTAAATCTGAGGATCAGGACCGGCCTTAGACAACACTTGGGTAAAAATTTCCTCGGTTCCGTATACAAACTATAATAATTAAAAAAATTAGGGTTTTTCTACTTTTCTTGGATATGTTATATCGAAAAAGTAGTAAGTTAAAATCAGGGTATTTTATTCATTTGATTTACTCCACAATAAAAATGTTAAAAAATTTCATGAATCGATAATAGATGAAAAAGTTAGTTTTTTGTTGTGACGTTATAACTCACGTTTCACAAAATGGTATTGGTAAACAAAAAAAAATTATTTACAGCTCGATCTTTCACTAGTTTTTCACTTTAAAATTTCTCAATTCTAATATATAATGTTAGGGTTTGGCCTAGTTGATATTTTAAATTATTTAATGCATTTTACGATAAAAATATGATAAAGTTTCAGCACGATGTTTCTTTGTCGAAAGTTTCATGAAAAATATTTTAGCGAGATGTTTATCAGTTAAAAGTTGATGAGAAAGTCTCGTTGTACGTGCAATTTTGCACTTTTTCAATGGAATTTTTTGTTTCTTGGCGAATCAAAGATGACGGACAAAGCACGTTATCAGAAGATATTTTACGTCGTTAAAATGAGACAAAGTTAATAAAGAAATGAAACAGAGAATATGTTTATTTTCGTTTGTTGTAAAGTGTATGTTTTGTTATTAGAAGTTTGCGGGCTTGTCATTACTTTAATAAATTAAAAATACTAGAAAATTTTTATTAAATGATTAAATGAAAAACTTGTTTGTATTTTAAAATTTATTTTATGATTTTTCTGTGTTATATTCTTACTATGAGTTTCATTATACACTCCAAGCACACACAATTTTGTGTAATAGGCATGCTGTATATTATTTGAAATGAAAATAATCATTATTAATTTAATGAAACCACAGAAATTTGGCATTTGAATACAATCTACTTTAATTTTATTTGTAGGATTTTAGGAATCTATAAAAGTTTAAGCTATAAAAATAAACTTCTAAATTTTGACGGTATCTTTCCTTCCACAAAAAAATGTTATGTTAATGGAATTAAATGTAAAAAGGTTATGTAGAGGATGGTACTTAACTATAAACAGCCAGTATAATAAATAATGTTTAAGTCAGGCCAGGCCGGTCCTGTTATGCAAAAATTTTTACCTTTATCAGGTCGAGCTCATTTGAATAAGATTTGATTGTATCTCGTTAAATGTAGAAGGTAAAATTAAATGAAAATTTGCGATTTTTTTTCAGGATTTTTTCACGAATTCCGATCCTTTAATTTTAATTAAGGTATTAAATTCTTTCTTTTCATTCATCTGATATTTCTTCAGATGCGGGTGCATGATTTTTATTTTTTTATCGAATGTATTCACATTTTTTTAAATAAAATTTTTTAAGGACGATTTTAAATCTTACGAAAATTTACGCTTTTTAAAATAAAAACTGGAAAACTGAACGAAAACTTTTCCTAAATGTCAACTGCCTCCATTTAATAATAATATTTCAATTTCCTCTCGACACTCGAAAGAATCGAACTCTCCGAAATGCGGCTGCAATTAGTTGTTTCTGGAATTGTACATTCTCGTTCCTGGTGATTACAACCCGATACATTTCCCTTTCATATCAACAAATCGCTAACTATCGGTTTAGTGATGATTACGTTAATGCACGACGGAAATCGATGTAATAAGGTTCCATTCGCAAAATTCAATATAAAGTTGATAGGTGAAGCTGCAGCTTGATTTGCTTTCGGAAAATGATGTCATTTCCAATTTGGAAAAGGAGAAAACGTGTTTATCGCTTCTACAAATAAGCTTCAAACTTTGCAATATAAAGTGGCTCACAGCCATCTGTAAGACAATCGTTAGCCTTATTGATTCACTTACTATCCAGATATTTAGCTTATTATTCAACGATGAATCTGATATACAGCGACTCTCGCAAGCTTAACGCTCTTCGCATTTTTATAAAATCAATAATTTTAACGGGTTTCCTTGCACACAGCTACTAAGAGAGTTTACTAATGAATCCCCAAGTTTCAGAATTTTTAACCCTTTAGAATCCGAGGTAATTAATTAGCAATTTTCAGGATCACTTCTCATTTAAAGTATGTAAAACTTCAGTCCACCCAACTACACTAACCGGCAAAATTACCGCATGACTTACAACACTGGCCCAAAGGCTTAAATCACAAAATGAAGTACCACAAGGAAGTGTCTTAAGACCAGTGCTATATGTACTGTACACATTCGGTATTTCTTAATTAGACAATAATACTATTGCCACCTTCGCTGATGATACTACTATTTTAGTTGTAGGGAGCAACAATGAAGAAGTTGCCAAAAATCTATAAACAACTATTAACCGTATCAACGACTGGACAAAAAGGTGGAGGATCAAACTCTATGAGACAAAATCCGTCCAGGTTAACTTCACGAATAAAAGAATAGATCCTATACCTGTCAGACTAAATAATAATTTGATACCTTATTCAAATATAGCTAAATACTTAGGTATTCCCTTGGACGGCAAGCTTCGCTGGAGAGCACGTGTCAAAAAGAAAAGAGAAGAACTAGGACTCAAAAACAGAAAAATATAATGGCTTATTAGAAGAAATTCCACTCTATCACTGCATAATAAGCTTAAGCTCCATAAGCAAATACTTAAGCCTCTATGCTTCAATGGCATCCAAGTTTGGTGATGTACCCAATAATGTAATGTAGACATGATTCAGAGATTCCAGAACAAAGTACTGAGGAACATCGTAGATGCCCACTGGTACATTAGAAACAGAGATCTCCATCGGGACCTGGAAATGGAAACTGTTAACCAGACCATCAACAAATTTGCTAGGAGTCACAAAGTTTCAGAACAACCTGAGGAATACTATTGAGTATACTTTAGATTAAGTTGAAACCCTAGTTAGTTTAAGTTAGAACCAAATTGCTCATTGGTCAGCATTTTGTAATTACAGCCAAATATACCGTAAGGAGTACCTCTTAAAAAAAACGTCCAAGACGACGATTTAGACCATTTAAAATTGAATTGTTGTTATTCAAAATATTCCCTTTGATAATTTATGCACTTTTTCGTGATAATAAACTAGTTCATAATATTTTTTTCCAATCTGAAGATGGGCGTTTGCCACACCATTTTTAAATGTTGCAACTGCATATGGGCATGAAAAACGTTGATCATGCAATTGGTTTTTGAATTTTTGAAGTGTATCTATGTCGTTTGGACTTAGATCAGAGATGTATGGAGGATGAGTCATTAATTCCACCTTTTGTGTGGTTTAATAATCAATTGTTTCTTGCGCTATGTGGGGGCTTGCTTTGTTTATTGATTTTTTTTCATTTCAGAGAATACTTCTCGTAAACAAATAGTTGTGTAGTAATTACTGTTCTATGATTTTCTAAAGGAATAGGAGCGACATGCTTAATTTTCGTCACAAAACAACCAATAATTTGCTTCGAAATACTCCGAAACACTGATTTGTTGTTTTGTTTCCAATTCATAAGAATATATCCAATTTTCATCACCACTAATAATGTTATAAACCAAATTTCTTAGTTAATAAAAATCATACAGAATAATAGCCCGATACTGTGTTCCTGTTGCATTCTATGATGATTGCAGTATTTCAAACTACTCCCCAATGTTTTAAAAATGTGTATTACATGAATATTTAAATTTAATGATACCGATCGATAGCTAAATCTCACTCTGGTACTGTACAACATAGTAAGATTGTAATAGTTCGAATTATTTCCAGCCTCCACTTTGTCTCAGTTTGTATACCTTTATAATAGTGTCATATAATTCAATACAAATCACATTAGATTAATCTAATTAATATTTATAATACCAATGTAAACATTATTATTCATATGATTACTTGAAAAAATTTAATTCTCCAGTTGTTCAGCCACGTTTTATCAGGTCTAAATGAATTTGGAGTTGCTGAGTTGCTATTTGTGGAGATTCATAGATGGATATGACTGCGGTATCGTCTGCGAAGGTTGCTAATGGGGTATTAGGCGTAGTAGGGATATCAGCGGTGAAGAATAGGTAAAGCAAGAGTCCTAAGACGCTACCTTAGGGCACCCCAGATTTGATTGGGTGGTGTTGTGATAGTTTTAGATTAAATTTTGTTTGGAAGTAGCGACCTGAAAGGTCCGATTTAAGGATTAGGTAATGGAGGTGGGAAGGATCTAAATTTGTCTAGGAGACTGTCATGCAATACTTTATCAAAGGCATGTTGTATATCTAAGAATGCGGCGTGCAAATTTTTTTTCATTAAATACTTTTGTAGACTTTATTTATAATTTTGTGTAAATTCTTGTTTAAAACTCGAGTGACTAGCTTAAATCCAAACTGATGTATCGGAATTGTGTTAATAATGTTTACATCTTCTTCAGTAAAATTCTTTCGAAAGTTTTTGACATACTCGGTAGCAAACTTATTGGCCTATATGATGTGATACTGTTTAGTGATTTACCAGGTTTATGGTGTAGAAAATAGTAGTTAGCAGAACTAGGGTTTTTGGGCAGTTGTTTTAATATTTCGTTAGTTATCATGTCAAAACCAGGTGCTTAATCACTGTTTTTCTTATTATTCCTTGTTTGGATCTCTCGAACTTGACTTTCCAATCTCTTTTCATTTTTAAACCAAGAAACCCCCAATGTTAAATAAAAAATAAGTTCTATGTACAAGGCGATATTTAATTAAAACCCTATCGTATGATGTGCTTCCCCCTTCGAATAGCGCCTGCTAGTTCTCTATATAATACTAAACAAACTATATTCTTTCTGGTAAGTCCGGCCCTGCTGTTCCTCTTCTCAAGCGCACTTATCTTCATTTTCAAGTTTCGCTGGTTCTATCTTTCATCTCTCTCTAGTCACTATTAGTGTTTCTCTAGACATACAGGAATTTAGTTTAACTTGTTATTACACCCTTGCAAGACAGTGATATTTTGTAACCCTCAATTTCATCGACATTAGAGCATTTTGTTTGCTAATATTTTTACGTAAAGTTTTGGATGAATAAATTGGGATCCATGGTGAGTACTATTTCCTTTGCAGTCTCTCTTTTCTTCTCACAAATTTGGTCGTATTGTCAACGACCAAACCTCTTTCTCCGTTTCTTTGTAAGAGAAAATATTCCTGTTAGTGCGTATACTAGGCTCGTAGTGACTTCCTGGTGTGTGAGCCTTTGTTGTTACACCAAGTGGACCATTCCAGAGGGAACTCATTAATAAAACAAAAGAAAAAAAATCAGGCAGAAAAAAAAAATGATGCCTAGGACAATTCTGGATTTCCGTCTACATTCTTATATATTGTTAAAAAAATTTATTTGTCGTTGTTTCTCTAGAAAATTACTCGAAACTCCAATTTCACTCATTTTATTTCTCATATTTCATAATATTAACATATACTTTTCATTAAAATAAAATTTGATATCTGGTCACTGTCGGTAGGCGAAAAAAACTTGAAGAGTCAGCATTATTATATCATTTGCTTCAAATAAAATTGTATTTTCTTGCAAAATAAACAACGATATTTTACTCCTTATAGATAAATATAAATACTTTGAAACTTGGACCAGTAATTGTAGTTTTGTATGACATTTTATAATTTGCATTTTTCAGTGTCTTATCTGACTAAATTTTCAAATTAAAGCAAACCTTTTACCCTATTCTTAATAACTAAAAATTTGAACTAAAGTGCGAAATTAAATTGTAACTATAGAACACTAAATTTAAATTAAAAATAACAAGAGTACTAAAAAATTGTAAGGGTGTTATGAAGAATAACCCTTGGGATTGAAACTACGATACATTCACCATATTTTACGTTCCAGGTTATTTGCTTTCAATGAATATATGAACAAATTTAAATATTATTTTGGAGGTTAACCCACTTCCTAAATTGATTAATGGAAATTAAAAAAAACAATAACAATTTATTTATCTATAAAAAAAATTAAAACAAAATACATCTTCCCTCACTTGACTTTCCCAATTTTTATTTATTTTCAAATCAAGAAAACCTCAATGCTAACTAATTTTGATACTTTTTTTATTTATTATACGATCGCAACTTTCCTCTATACATTACGTTGACGTAATATTAAATAAACAGTAAATGTTATAATAAGGAAATTGTTAAATAAAAATGAAGTTCTATGTACAGAGATAGATTTAACTAAATAATAATACTATCGTGGGCGAGATATCAGCAGTTTTTGTGTTGTGGACAAGCACGGGAAAATTTAATGTTTAAACGCCATATACGACATGGGTCCCCTCAAGATCATCCCTTGCTACTCTTTTGTATCATTCTTATATAGTTGTTAATGTTTGTTGAGCACTTTTTTTATCTATATTAAATTGTAATTGTTGCTGAATTTGTCGTCCCTTAGTTGACTTCTTACACACTTAGTGAAATCCCGACCTTATTCAGGAGAGGTCCCGTTTAATCTGTGATATGGTGGAGGTTGCCGTTTGCTGAATTATTAAATAATTTTTATATGATGAAGGGCCCTGCTGTGGCATGGTGAAGGTGCCCAATAGTATTAGTAGTGATTTTCTAGAAGCCACTAAAAATTAATATTTTGACTGATTATGTATTCTTTAGTCAGGGTTATTAGGATTGAGCAATTCATCTAGAAAATTCTCAATGGTGAAAACAGAACGTTTAATCATCTTCTACTCCTAATAATAATAGTGAACTGAACTTACTGAAAGCTTCCCCGGCGACAAATTTTCACTGGAAGGATGACTGACGCTTATATGAACTTTCTCCTTACGCCCTCTAGTAGATGGACTCGGACTTGCGGTGGCACTTCCAGTGGTCGTGGTACTGTTACTTCCGTTACTGTGTGGAGAGCCGTAGGTTCGTTTTCCCGAAGAACTGCGTCCTCTGTGTATACGTAGGGTCAATCTCTGTTCATCGAAACGATTACCAATGCCTTTAGAACCTGAAAAATATTACCATTATTAAACAACGAATAAGGGGCAGCAGCACTTTAAATGTAAAAAAACAGCGGATACACGGACATATCGGAATATCTGTTTTCGTAGACGTAGGGAAAATTAAAATCTGAAAATATATAATCGCTATACATATATTGTATTTGTATTGATATGATTATTGGGAATTCAAAATAATGGAATTGTGATCTGGCAATAAATAAATAAAAATTAAAATTATTTAAAACAAAAATTCTTATATAGATAGTAAATAATATTCAACAATAAATAAATTTTAATAAAAAACAATAATAATCAAAATAGTGATATATTTTTTAAATTTTTGAATAAAGATAGAAAAAACCTATATTGAAAACTTATTATTGAACCATTCAACTTTAAGGATGAAGAAATGTTTTGATTTGAAATTAGAAATTAAAATTTTTACATATTGAATTCTAAAATGATGTTATTTGACTAGTTCACATTTAAGTATATTAACATTTATTTGAAATTTTAAAATAAAACTTTGCAAATTTTGAATGAAAGTAAAATATCAATCATATTATTATTGTTGAATTTAGTTTACAAGGGATTTACAACAAATGAATAAAATAGAAGATATTTTAGTTTTTAAATCCCAAAATACGAATAATATGAAACTATGAATAATTGAGAAAACTTTAACAAAGAATATATCGTATTAAAAAATATTATTAGTATTATAAAAAAGAAAGAATGATGTTTCTTAATTCGTAATAATTTTATTATTAAAATTATGTCTGTAAAGATATCATAAGTTAAAACGTAAAAATACTGCAAAATTTTTCAAAATATCAAACAATTTGTTATGTTGCATTCCTGATTTTCATCAGAATTTATTTTATTTGTTATCGTGAATGGATTCATTTATTAATATTTAATAAGTTCGCGCTATTTATTTATAACCTAGTATTTGGACATGTTTTAATTAATTAAAATAAGTATAGCGTATTATGTATATTATGTACCTGGCAAACTCTTTATTAAAAGAAAATCGTGTTAGTGCCCCGTAATAAAAAATCATTATGTTTTTTAATTTTTTATTGCATCCAAACTGGAGGTGATGTTTTTCATGGGACACTGAATCCATGCCAAGGAATTTAACACACAGGACCGGATCTTTGGATGTGTAAAGTATAAAACTTTCCAGTTTTTAACATTTATTAATATTAAAGCAAATTTAAAGGTTAAATATTTAAATAAAAAAAGATATTAGGTTGTATAATATTATTAATAATTTTTTTATAAGTAATTTGTCGCATCCAACGATAACATTATTTCACTGAACTCACCTGAGATGTATGTAATAGTTACAATAAAAAATTTATATTAATACAATACATCCTATTTATCCAAAGGGTGTAGGGGAACACTGCACATTTAATGAGTGCACGAACTTTGTTCATTTTTTTCTATTCTGTGCTAATATTTTCATTCTGTCCATGTTATATTCCTACTCATTAGTAATATTTTTAGTGCATTGTCCCTAGACTACTTTAGTCTCTTCTTCTTTCCATGTCTTCTAGATCCACATTCTCAGTTAGTTCACTTTTTTGAGATATTTCGTTTCTGTTGCTTGTAAACTACTTTTAAGTGGTGTTAATGCCCATAACTCACCCCCCTAAGTACTGTAGATGCTCTTCAGGACATTGATTTTTGTTTTTCTATTTCTTTTCTGTTAATAATTCCGTTGTTCATAGCATAATAAACTTTAATGGCGTACTGAACACGCTTATTTACTTCAGTTTCTAACTTTCCCATTTCGTGTATTGTGACTCCTAAACATTGACAACTGCCGACCTTAAATATAAATTCACTTGAAACCCTTAATAAAAGTTCAAAGGGTTTCTGTGTATTGTTTCCCAATCTCTGTTCTCGTATCTAAATATATAAATTTGAGTGGCTTTAATAATTTATCCATGAGATGAATTTTGAAGAGGCTGCTCGTCATTTTTAGACTCAATTAACATTATTACATTTGAATTTTTCATGGATTTTTAGAACACCTAATTACGATTTCAATGTGCCCATTTAGTTCTATGTGACGTACAGCCGTGACCTAAATGGGAAACTTTCAGAACTTTTAAAATTCGGAAAATAAGACGTTTCAACTTCAATTTTTTTATCCCCTCCTTTTCACTTCCCCAACCCCTTAATTTTAAATAGGGAATATACCATGTGTGGCACGTCTTTAGAAAGGCATTTTACATGGAGTGTTCAGGCATATGATTATCCACGATTTTTTTTGATATTTACACCGTTTTTGCAAAAAAAAAGTGCAACACCTATTAAAAATGAAACGCCACGCCTATGTTTTGCTAATGTTTTAATTGTTTCTTTTACATCAAAAGTAAATTAAAACAAATTTTGCAAAAAATAGTAAATTGATACTAAGACAGTTTGTTTAACATTCCTGTTAGTTAATTAATTTGGGTATTTTTTGAATACTTCCAAAATGGTATATTTATTGCAGAACGAGTTGAGACTATTTCCATATTTTTTGAAAACGGGAAGTGTGCAAGAAGAACAGCGAATTTATTTAATCAGCTTCATGAAGACAGCCTTCATCACTCATACGTATTAGAGCTAGTGAGAAAATTTCGTCAAACAGGGTCAGTAGCTAATAAAAAAAAAGAACTATGAAAATCGTGTTAGGATTGAAGTGGCAGTAGTAGCAATTTTAGGTCATATTAATTAAGATCCTACAATAAGTACAAGAAAATTGGCGGAAGAATCTAATTTTTCGCGCCCTACCTTTCGTAGGGTTTTGAAACATCATAAATTTCATCCCTACAAGATACATTTGGTACAGGAAGTAAATTAAGATGACCCAGACAGACGACTACAGTTTTGTAAGATTATGACTGGCAATATAAATACTAATGCAAACTTTTTAATCAATATTTGTTTTTCGGATGAATGTTCCTTTTTTTGTAAATGGTACCGTAAATCTACCATTGGGCCATTTTTTTTGAACGGGGAAACATATCTCGAATTACTAGAGGACACTATTGATCCTGCTCTCACAGATACAATCGGACATGATAATAGGTACTCAGAAGATGATCTCTGTTTTTCCAACAAGACGGCGCATCTCCACATTATAGTAGAGCTGTAAGTCAATATCTTAATGAAGGATTTTCTAGGCAATGAATTCGAAGAAGAGGCTTTATTCAATGGCCTGCAAGATTTCCCGATATAACGCCCCTGGATTTCTTTTTGTGGGGTTATTTAAAGAGCAAAAGTTATAAAACCGACCCGCATTGTTAGAAGGACTAAAACGACGAATAGTATATGGATGCAGTCTAATAACCCCTGAAATGTTTCAAAATGTTCAACGTAATTTCGAACAGCGACTCTACAATTGTACGGAAGTCGATGGACACCATTTTGACATCTAATTCATTAATTCATTATTAATTTGAGTAAACTGTTTTATGTATCATAACTTCTAATTTAGTTAATTTCAGTTACATTACAATTAATTATCGTATTGTTTTTGCAAAATTTGTTTTAATTTACTTTTGATGTGAAAGAAACAATTAAGACATTAGCAAAACATAGGCGCCGCGTTTCATGCTTAAGAGGTGTTGCACTTAAGGTGTTGGACTTTTTTTTGCAAAAACGCTGTAAATATCGAAAAAAAATCGTGGATGATCATATGCCTGAATACTCCATGTAAAATGCCTTTCTAATGACCTGCCACACATGGTATATTCCCTATTTAAAATTAAGGGTTGGGGAAGTTTAAGGGAGGGGGTTGATAAATGGCAGATGTTTGTATCGTAAAAATGTGTCCCCCTTAGAACAAAAATCGACGGTTTCAGCATTTCCTTAAAATATAATGAATACTGGCAAATATCGGGGTGGACTGTTTTCTGCTGCCGACTCTGTATGTAAAAACATGATGATTTTTAACGTTTAATGTACGTTTAACTTTAAGAATAATGCATGAAGAGGGTTTGCACCATATTAGCAATCTATTTATATTATCAACTAATACGATCTTTAGTACATTCAGAAACTCAACTCAAATAAGGCATAAAATTCATTAACCCCACAAACATGTTGCGATGTTTGACTTTAAATAGTAAATTGTTGCAGCTTTTGCATGTTCAAACTATTCCAACAACTTCCTCGTGTCGAAGAATGGTTTTTAGTGGTACAATTTAACGCGGTTTGGAAGTATCCGCATAAAACTGCGGATCATAACACCACCATTGACTATTAAATTGTTTATTTAAGGAAGCGCCCTGCAGGTTCTGGGCAATAAAACCGGATGTGCATTGAGAATTTCAACTAGAAGTTCCATTGTAAAACGGATCCGAACAACTCCAGTGCTTTACAGAGTCAATGAACGTGTTAAATAAAAGGAACACGAGTTTTGAATGTGGAAGGAGTGTAGAGATGTCTTTGAATTAACTTTCCAAATTTGAATCATTATAGTGCCCATTTTAAATGGATTAACTATCAACAAATCTGTTTTCATCTAAGTTGGGAAGTTGGCATCTTTCGTTACTTAAAATTGTTGAATCTCACCATTAACTAAAATTACATTTACAAATGAACACAGTAAGAAGCATAAAACAGGGAATATAGTGCAAAACAGAAAAGAAAATACCTAATAATATGAAAAGCTCCAGCAGAAGAGAACTCCATGAAACGATAACGTACATTGCAAAACTGCCTAAAGTTATTGAAATCAAAATGATTTGTTTTACTGTGGTCATTATAACTTGAATGTAAATTTTACATGGCAGTTATTATGACGTTATTGCTACTTTATATTTCTGTAGATTCATTTGAAGCTTGTACAGCATATTACTAACATTGTATTAACTATTTTTATATTTATGTACAGCATTATTTCTATGATTTTTCAGATTCCAAATAGACTAGAAAAGAATCAAAATTAAAAAAAATATATTCCTAAAACAAGAAAAACCAAATTGACTAAAAATAACATATCAACAAGTGTTTTTTAAGGTTATTGTAGACTAAGTATCGACTTATCTTAACAATAACAGAGTTAACATATAACTCAGCTTTACAACTTCAAAACAGCCTTTATATAACCTAGTTTGTGTTCTTATTTATGACTTTAAGAGCACATAACCACTACGACAAAACTTGTTATACAGGGTGTTTGCGAAAATAATAATGAAAATATGTGTCATGTAACCGAAGAATATCTACCTGATGAATCATAAAATCGTGTTAGTTTGCAGATGTGATCTGATCATTTAATCGTTTTTAAGATTATCCTTTGATAAAGTAGTTTCAATATTTCTGTGAAAAATGGTATTTTATTCAAATCAAGAATATCACGACATGTTAATTAGTCTAATCCGCGATGTTTTGTATCAGTTTCTCAAAGGTTGTTGGAAAGTGTAGTGTATTGTTTTATAATTACGTGTGCTATTTGATCTATGAATTTAGTAATAGTAAATTTCAATTTTCGGGTTGATTATTTATGTTGTACGTAATAAATTATTACTAATTCTTATAAACCAGTCTATGGCGGAGATTTTTCAAATATTCTAAAATACAGAAAAATATTTTCCATCCCGTTGGATTTACAACAAATAAGAACTACATAACTTTGCATACCCACTCAAACAAACAGACATTTTCAAAGCACTTGAGCAAAAATGATTTTACATAACTTTGCATCAGTGACGTAGGTGTAAAATTTTACCCCACCTATTGTTATATCAAACGACCATTTTGCTACCCGATTTAATATACTTTAAATTATTACTTTAATTGAGTCGTAAAAATATCATCAGCAAATCTAGAGCTAAAGCAATAAATTTTCATATATTTTTGATTGTTGCATAACATTTGTTAGATTAATGGAGTTACGGACAAGTGGACAATTGAATTTTTTTGATGTATAAATCACTTCATAGAATGCATTTATTTTGGAAAGACAGAAATTCGAATTAATTGCCTCTGCGAATTTATTACAAACCCTATTGATTCAATATTATCAACTTTGCTAGTTAGATAGATCCTTTATTAATTTGATGAATTTAGATGCAGTTCAATCACATAAATTGTAATTAAAGTTAATATTCCCCAAAATAAGTCAAATCAATAGTTTATACCTGGTTTTCAGGAAAAATAGTTTACCAAAACGGTAAAACAGTTTCGTTAATAAATGCAAATTGGTAATAACGCTAATCGTAATATAATAAAGCATATTGAAAAAATAGCTACGAAAGGATCAAGCACTTTTCTTAATTAAAATTTTTAAATTCTTATTATATAATTATCAGCTCTGCAGGTCACGAAGACCCTTGGCTGGTGTGTTCAACTTTCTCCAGATTTTCTTATTTACCGGTTTCTCTTTAAATCTGTTAATTACTAATTTTTGCTATATCCAATTTCACTTGTACTTTCCATCTTATTATTGATCTTCTGTGTCGTTTTTTACCACTGTTTGAACTAATGAGAATAACTATAGATATTTTCTGAACACTGTCTATCCAGCTTAGCCATAGGGATTTTTTTTTAATTTAATGTCGCATCAACCACGAAGGTTATTAGCGACAACAATACACAACACATTACTACTAAATTTACACAAATAACAAAATTAAATATTTGTAAATTAATGTCTTTCAAAAACAATAGAATGTTGTGTATATTGCAGTTATCTCCAAGGAGGTCAGGAAGATTGTTTGGGAGGTTGTATTTATCCCTAATATATTGTAATGATTGGCATTCTATTAGGAAATGTTTAACAGTTAATTGAATAAACAATGATTACATGTTGGTCTGTTATTTTTAGTTATACTATAGAGATATGTACTTCGAGTGAGCCGTAGGGATTTTACAACTTCCTCTTCCAATTTCTTTTCTCCATACTTATTACTCCCTGAGTTTTTTTGTATTTTAATTTACTTACTTATTATTTCCTCTGTGGTCGGTGTTTCCGTTTTGGTGCTTGCTAATATCGTCGTTGTTTTCTTCTTCCCATACTCCATACTTCATTTAAAAGCTAATAAAAGTATTCTTTCCATCGATATAAAATATTCTCATCTCTTGTTATTAGTTTACTATCTTTGTCGTTATAGAATATATTACTCGATTAGTATCTCCATTTTTCTTGTTTTATTCGTTTGTATAAATTACTTGCCTATTTATTTTTATAGTTTTCGTTTATCTCCTTTTTTCTTCTTAATAGTGCCCTGGTCATTTTTTTTGTTCTACATACTCTCATTTTTTCTTGTTCTTAGACTTAGTTTATTTAATTCTGTTTGTTTTCCGTTTACCACCGAACCATTCTTTTCTTCTTTTTTATTTTCATTATTTACTGCTTCATATTCCTCATATATACACTCTTCTTAGCTCTTTTGTTCTTTATTTGTCAGTTGTATTACCTTCTTTCTTCTTACCGTTTCCGTCTTTTGATTTTTTATCGTAGAAGTGGTTTGCTTCATTTCAGCTCTTACCATAAAATGATTAGAATCTGTATTTGGGCCCCTGTATGTTCTTACATTTCTGATAGCTCTTTCTTCAGTTCTTTATACTAGTAAATGGCATATTTGGTAAATAGTACTTCTTTTTTGTGCTTTCTGTGTACTCTTGAATATTTCTTCGTTTGAAAATACATGCTCTCAATGATCAAGCTTCTTTCCCTTCGGAAATCTATTAAAATGGTCTGTTTTAACTTGTTAATTCTTGTTTCCTTTGTAATATAATTATGTGCCTAAACTCTTCCTCTTTACGGTAGATATGATTTCTTTTCGTTAAAAGGTTCTAGGAGCATACTGAAATTGTTGAAATATAATAATTTCATATATATGGTGAAATTATTAACTGATAACCCTAATCATATTAACCTAAACCAATATAATATACATATTTTTAGTTTCTAATCAAATTTAAAGAGATTTGCTGTAAAAATCAGCCACAAACTCAGCGAGCGGTGAGTACAGTTGCTTTGTTATGTTTTATATATACCTATTGGTTATTTGAAAAATATTCTTCTTCAATGCCGGCATTCACTAATGTTTTTAATTTTTGAAAATATTATATGAATTTATTTATCAAAAATATTTTGTGTCAGCATGGAGGAGTCCAAAGAATAAAAAATGTATAATGTATAAATAAAACATTTCATTTTATTGATTATGAGTAACAGTATCTGAATTGAGAAAAATGGAAAAGTTGAAATCATCAAACGGAAACAACATGAAATATGTATAAATCTTTAGAAACGATAACCTTTTATAATTTAGTATAATTTTACATTAATTTTAATATATACATTACTTATCTGTGAGCTCAATATCACTATAATCTAAATTAATAATAATTTTGATGGAAGTATCATGAATATAAGAATTCTATTTTATGAATATATGTAAGATTGAATTTTTCCAACTATCGTACTCGACATTTTCAATCTCGCGTTCAATTAATTGAAGTATGGAAGCATTGATAGTAGGTGAAACATTATTCTGTTTCATTACGGATTTTAACTGATGCCTTATATGTTCCATTTTTGTAACAATTTACTATTTTTCACTCTCACTTTAAAGTAAATACTAAAATTATTATAGAAATTTAAACTCATACTTGATGTAATGAGTTGTTTCTACATCGAAGTGCAAATATATAATATAAAAAATTTATTTATTCTAAAATTTTAATCCTTAATGTAATTTTAATTTCATTAGCGTCACTGACCAAGGTCCTGATTTAGTTCTACATTATTGGTCGATAAATAATATTTCACTAATAGCGTATTTAAAAGTGGCCATGAATCTTTATTACAGACTAAAAAATTAAAATATTATATTTGTGAGCGCACCATACCAACGTGTCTTAGTGGTTAGTAATACATGAAACAGCAACCAGTAAAAGTTAATATGTTCACTGGTTTAAGTTTGCTGGGCATCTCTATATCTATGCATTTCAAATTAATAAACTTAATAACACTCTCTTTTTTTCGATTTAAAAAATGTCAAAGGCACTTCGTTAGTTGCTTCTGAATTATACAGCTTATTTGACATGGCGTTTGCGAATGAAAATATATTTACTTAGTGTATGGCATAATAATTTCAAGTTACATTAATAAATTGCCACTATGTTATCTCTATATATTCACATTTCTATATTTTTTAGTAATTGATAATTATTACATCATACAAAACTTAAATTGTAAGCGTTTTTTAATTCGACACAGAAAATGTTATTCATTTTTACTGGTAGCGGTTTCATGTTTTAACAATCACTAAGATTATAACTAATAATATAGCTATTTATATCTCTTATGATAAGCTAATTAGATAAAAGTGTGACCATAGAAAAGCATAATCTTTTATACTTAATTTTTAACAATAATAACTCTTATTTCTGGTGTTTAAGTTGTTTGTTTTTCTACTAAATTATTAGTATTTCAATTTTTTTCCTGATCTTCAAGTTTGATGTTGAATTTCATTGCCAACTTTAGAATTTTGGATGATTTTAAATAACAGAGTTGCAATACGTGTTTTAGTTATGCGGGTTTTTGTTGAAAACGACCAGGTTTTTTGAAAAATAACAAGAGTAAGAAATGTTTTAGAATTAAATTCTACATAAGATAAAGTAACAACTTGTTAGGTCCGTCAACGGGTTAAAAAATTATTCTGTCAAATTTAATGTTATATTATCACTTATCAGCCCTTTAGAATGCTACAATTGAACTCTACTTACAGTCGATTAATGCGTTTGGTACACACCAAATTTTATTTTTGTAAGTTCAAGTATAACAGATATCGTTTTTTTTTTCAAAATTTGAAACTCCGCTTCCAAGGTGGAGCAACTTAATATTGAGGTAAATTGCGTTAGATCACAATATTTGAGGTTCCCCTACATGCCCCTTCTCTGTGTCGGTTCATATATGAATCACCCTATATATTAAAACCTCTCGGTTTTACTGAGTTGATACATTGTTTTTAATGAACATCCTGTATAATAATTTTCATGAACGTTCAGTGTAATAATTTTCATGAACTTCGTATAAACGTGTGTTTTGACTAAATTTCTAGCGATATTGTGTTTAATTACAATTTATGTGGTCGAACTGCATATAAATCAAATTAAACGGTCTCTTTAAATAATCATGTTGATATTATTGAAATTCCGGTTTATAATAATTTTCCAAATGTAATTTCAATTTTTGTCTTTTCAAAATAATTTTAGTAAGTGCATTTTATGGCGTGATTTATGCATCAAACGATCGTAAACTGACGAAGAACAAATCGAAATGAAATATTAAACTAAAGCAGAACCACTTGTCCACGTGTCCATGTATTTAATAACAAATGTTATATAGGATTGAATTGGAGCCAATAATGCTTTTGGTTCCTAGGTTGCCAACTATAATTTAATCGAACATCTGTATTAAAATTCCTGGTCCTTTAGAGAATTGCTTATATTTTTGAAGATTAACGTACGTTCTTAAAGGTTGATTTTCGGTTTCGAAGTCTCAACTACAAGGGTTATTCGCCCAGTATAGTAAAATACAGATTTTCTTCGAATACTCATGAGTAAAGCATTTTTTATGGATAGGCCGGTGAAAGATGAAAACCAAGGAGTTCTTTTTGTAATTATAACGTATTGAAATACATAATTTTCGGTTTTTGTATAAAATCAACCACGTTATAATGAGGGCCAGATGGAAATGTGGTGCCTCTGATACTTCTTTGATATGACTCTATTCTGTGATCCAATATCTACGTATCTGTTTTGATTTTTTAAATAAAAATAAAAAATAATAAAACAAACATCTAATAAATAGGTTGATTAATAAAAAGGAAGAAAAGGTGTCTGAAACAACCTAAAGACGACGGGTCATACAGAACAATTACATATTTTGGAGATATTTCAAACTAAATATTAAAAATTATATTTCGTGCAACATTTTCTACAACATCTTTTAAAGGATGAAATAATGTATATCCTTTTTTATTAAATGTAAAACCTAAAATTAATAAATTTTCAAAATCCGGTATTTACAAAATAAATTATCCGGATTGTAACGCCATCTATCTTGGCCAGAAATTAAGAAATTTTAACATACGCTACTGTGAACACGTAAGTAGACCTGAATACAAATTTAAATGGTTTGGCAGACTGTGGAAATTCAAGATAAGTATTATTTATATTTATATATATTTTATTTTTATTCAAAATTAATTTTCATAGCACGTATGTTTTTAGTAAATGGCATACGCTTTTGACATTGAACAGGTTATCAAATTTTTTAATGAATGCTAAACCTCATACAATGTACACTTTCAACCTAATTAGTCTAATTGCTTTATTATAGTGGTGATTTGAGTTGGTGAAAAGCTACTATATTTCATTAAATACGTGTCGTAAATTTTAAGGAAAATCAGAGAGAGTATTCCCGCAGGCAAAGTTTCCAGGTTCATACAAACTAAGTTATATACGTTCAATTAGCTAAATTTATATTCATTTTGTAATACTTGTGTGCGACTTGGAAAAGTTTACGTATTTTACAGGATTCGGTGCATGCGGTAAATTCAAAGGCTTCACTTGAAAGTTGGTAACAGAATCGTGAGACATATGAAGTTTAGAAAGTTGGTGTAAACGGCAAAAATTCGCTTTATTTTCGTGCTGTTATATAAATAAAAGCATAGCCTCGAACTTCTTGTTCTTGGCATGAAAGGCGACATATTGGCACTTACATCGAACAAAGTCGTAACTTAAATTAAACTCACTTTTATAGTTTTAACGGTTAGAAAATAACGTTGTTGTTTCAACTTTAAAATATTGCAATTCGAGATAAAACCTAGTTTTAAGTTTTTATTCTATGGTTGGTGTTTTACATATTGCAGCATTGAATTCTAGTTAAAGCTAAGAGTCAAAACCTACATATTAACATAACGGATTGGTACATTTTCTACCAATCATATTGAAGACGAAAACCTCTTTGTTTTTAACATGGTGATCGAAGTATACGTCGACTAATTTATTAATTTTATTGACTGAAAACTGAAGTATATTTAAAAAATTAGTTTTCATTAATGGCAAGGAGAGAAATACCAAACCAAAAAACCAAACGATGATGTTTTGGCTCCACACATTCCTTTTAAAGCATAAAAGTGCTCTTGACAATGATACATTGTTATTTTTATGTTGAATGGAGAGGGATTTCTTTAAACTGAAAGGATTGAAACGTAAGGTAAGCGCTTCTATTGTGATATGAGAAAATAGGGCTTAGGGAGAAATCGCTTTCTTTTGTAATACGATTTCCACTTCAATAATGCAAGACCAGGATATACATGTACCACAAAATAACATAATCTGGTGTAAGTCGATGTTCAAAACATATTTTTCATACTATCCAAGGAATCGTATTTCAAGCAACATTTTATTTTCATCCAGAAAATATTTCTACAGATTAACATTAAGTAACTTTTATCTCCTTTTCTATTTCTAATAATTCAGATACAATTTTTTGCCTTAAAATAAGTCCTTTTGCATCTTGACCTCAATTAAGAACTTTTTTCTTGTTAAAACGAATGATGAGCTATTATTAAAGATAATATTTTATCTGATATCTGCATATCCCGACCCATACTTTGAGTGTTACTTTCCACTGACTTTGATCTGGTGTTCGAGGCTATCGATGCTTTTAAGTGCACTCCAACATCGAAAGATCTAATAAGACGAGCGGAAATTCTGACAGCAAACTCCATTCTTTAAAATGGCTTTAGAAAAAAACAAGTTATGGCTGATTTAAAAATTTATGTGCCGAACGAGAAGTTCCACAAAACTCCGTTAAGATTTAATTTTACTGTAGTGTATGTTGTACAAAGAATAATAAGTGTCGTTTTTGTTATATTTTAACGTAAAATTCGAAAAATAAGATAAAAGCTATAAAAACAAATTTTGAGTTAACCATTTCTACTTCTACTTTGTGGAATTTATCTGTAATGTAAAAGATAAATCATACTTATCTTGAACATATTCCTAAGCTATTTTTTCAATATTTTTCTCTAACCAGATCGTATTTTTAAATGAAAACCCAAAATTAGTTGCATTTGACATTAGTAATATTCTTTCAAAAATTCCTCAATGTATACCATTAAGAACCAAATTCTTAGAAAAAAAACTAAATCATAACTAATGAAATTATAAACCTATTTAATTCATGCACCAATAAAAATTGTTTGTTGTTGTTTTGGATGATCAATTTTATATCCAAAATGAAGGATTACCAATCAGTATTCCAATATCGCCAATTTTGACAAATATTTTTATGGATAATTTGGAACAAAAAATTTTAATTCAAATATCTATAAGGCTATATGTTTTGGCTGGTTTTACAGGTAGTGATAGACAATTAAATGTTTTCTTTAGGTTTATTAACAATTTACGTCTAATAATAAAATTAACCGATGAAATTGAAAATAACAAATCCATACATTTTTTAGATATAATTGTCAAAAGAGTAAATTGTAATCTTCAATATTCAATTCATCGTATTCCAACTCATACAAATGTGACTCTACCTTATAACTCAAATCACCCTATGTCACATAAATTAAGAGTTTATAATTAAATGATACACACAGCTTTTTTAGTAACAATGAGTGGGGAAATTAACATAATAAAACAAATCGCTACCTCTACTAATTATCCATTACATCTAATAAACAGGTTGATTAATAAAAAGAAAGAATAGGCTACGATTAAGCTAATATTTCCGAAAGAACCTAAAAATGACAGGTCATATAGATATCTTTAAAGTAAGAAATAATGTATTCACAGTTTTATTAAATGTAGAACCTAAAATTAATCAATTAAAAAAATCACGTATTTACAAACTAAATTGTCCGGATTGTAACGCCATCTATCTTGGCAAGACTGTATATAATGCTTGATAATGATTGGTTGAAATATTTATGGTTAGAAGTCAAGTATTATTATAACAAATGTGCCAATCTCCTGTCACTCTTTGAAAATGCGATTTAATAAAACCCGAGTTAAAGAATAGTAGAATCTTTAACAAGGTTAGATTGAAAAAAATTCGATACAAGTGGAACGTTGCCAACGCGAGCGCTAAGCGTCAGGAACCACGAGTATTGAATTTTACGATTTTTAAATGAGTAAAAGACTGTGTTTTCTCCACGATCAAAAATGCACTCGATTTTTCACTCATTATTTTATTTGGATTAAAATTTGTTATTACGGCGCCGTCTTTTACATCTGCATTTACAGTTTTGACATCCATGCGCCTATAGATATTGTTTAGAACAAATTCAGAATATTCATTCCATCACTCGTTATGGAATGAAAATACCTGCTGCAAAACATGTAAGAAGCAAGTGTTTCTGAATAAATATTCTATCTCAAGAGTGATTTTCTTGCATATAAGCAAAAGTATCACACTTCACAAGCAATTCCACAGAAGTAATCTAAGTTTTATTTAAAAGTTGTATTTCTCGCGGTGGAGGTGTGGGTTGAGCTGATTCAAAGCTACAGTATATTAAAGAATGTCTACTGATATCATATTCTAGAACTCCACTATGCTGTACTTGAAAATTTGTATATAGGTGATCAATTAGGGACATTGAATTATTAGAAAAGTGAAAAGGTTCAGATATAGTTTGAACTAACAAAAACGGTTCTACAATACAATACAATTTTCTGAAAACCTTACATCTCCAAAATCGTTAGTACTTCGACAGATGATTGTGCGTTTTGTTTATTGGTGAGAGTTAGAAAGAATAATACGGTTTATACCATGTTAATTATATCGGCCTTCAGTTTAGTCAGTTTGATTAGATTCCTTAATGAAAAAATATTCTTTCATTTAACTAACTCCTCTTCGTTTCTGAGTAACTAGTTTCAAGTTTAGCCTTGCTAAATCTCACACAATATTTGCACTGAAGGTTCTTTTTCTTCCTGCAGAACATTCACTCCTTATATTTATTAGGTTTTTATTCAGTTTGCCAGACCATATCAGCAGACTGAAAATTATTCCAACTACTTTTTACCATTTTGCAGATTCTTTATTACTTCCAGGTCCTTTCATGAACTTTTATTCCTCTCCTGGAGAGTTTAAAATTTAATTTCCATTCATTGATTAAGGTATACAAGTATACTTGTTTTTGTACAGAAATGTTCTGGTCCAATTATAGCCTTAATTGTTACTTCTCTTCTCCAACCAGAACGTCTACCATTTCCGTCCCCTCAAAGTTTGAAATGGTATCCAGGCTAGCATATCAGTTATCGTTTTTAGTTCTCCATTGCTGTCGAGTAAATAGCAGTAATTCGTAATTCGTAATAAGGTGAAACTCGATAGGGGTTGCAATTTAAAAATTTTGGGGTTTTCACCCCCTAACAAAACTCCACAGTGTACGAAACTTTTAAACCATCTAAAAATGTAGTTTTTATGGCCCTTTAGTTTTTCAAATTTTTTCTTCACTCGTTACAAACAAAATATTCTTGTATTTGGCTTAGTACATCTATTACCAATTCCCGCCCATTATCTTCCATGTACCAGGTTATTTCTATAAGGGATTCTTTATTCCAGATATATTTTTCTGGACTATGTGGAACTTTTTCCCAAAGCGATATTTCGGGTGCGTGTCCTCTACCCATTATTTTATTGTTTTTCAAGTCCTTATACAACATTGTTAATTTGCCGTATGTAAATTATCTATGAAAGATAATCTGCTTAGTGAGGGTTTTGGTTTTAACTTGAATTAAGATGTATAAGGTAACAGATTTAGAAGTGCGTCTAAGCATAAAGGAAGCTGTTTTCATAAGATTTGCCGCAAAGTAGTACGTGAGACTGAATACTAAAATTTAAGAATCATATGCTAGGTTATCATTATAATAATGATAAAATGCATAGTCCATTTAGGAAATTAATATAATTTGTAAGCGAGGACATATCTCATAAAGATGATTAAAACTGTTTTAATCATTTTCTGAACAAAGCGAAACAGCGAAACGCGCGATGAGTACATTAATTAGATTTGGTGTCTAAGTGGTTCGAGATTCAGCAAGCGCATGAAAATAAATATATTGATATTTGTTAAATCCATACATACATAAAAATAACAAAGTTTACATTTTTTGATACACATACATCATCTTAAATTAAATTTATGCAGAGCGGCGCTCGTGCTAATTAAACTTAATGAGTTTTGTAATGCTAGTTGAAACCAAACTACCGCCTAACCCAGAATGTTTCTGCACAAAATCTAAAATTATTATTCATATAAAAATGTGTGACTTATTATCTGCAAAAAATTCAAAATCGCGCAATGGCTCCAAGCGACTACAAAAATTGTAATTTTTATAATTATTCGTTATTTAACGAAAAATTGAGCAGCAGTGAGTCGTGTTTCTAGAATGAGTGATGTAAGTGAAAGACAATTTAAACCATTAAGAAGAAGATGAGCAAACAATGGTCCATTGACTCTCATGCAAGAAGAAAAAAGCATGTAAGTCAGTCATTTGATAAGATTTTTAACAGTTTATTGAGACAAATTGTGCACAACGATTTAAAAAAGAGATTTCGCCAACTTAGATACTAATTTATAATATTTTTTGAAGGGTTAAGAATTCGTGAGCATGTTCGTTTATTGGCAGATTGAAATTTGAACATGTCACTGAACAAAATTGGAGTAATTACGTTGCACGTGTCAGAGAAAAAGAAAAACGAAATGTGGGCCGCCGAGAATCTTTAAGACGAACTCAAGAAGTCAAGTTTGGCGACAGTTCTGAGAGTAAGATTCAGACCCTTACGACGAATATGTATAGAAAGAGAGAAACGTAAATATAAATAGCGTAAATATTTTGTTTGACTATAAATGTACCATTCTCTAATTAATTTTGAGTACAAAGACAAGGGGTTTAGGCATTTCATTGCTAGTATTTTATTGTTCTTATAGTATTTACTTGCTATTGACAATGGTCTCTATGACATGCTAAAAATATTTTTAGACATACCAGTTTTTAAATCTGCCAGTTTCAAGCTTGGAACAATAAATAAAAGCAAACATTTTTGCTGTGGCAGATGCACATTTTTTATTTTTAACGTTCTGTCAATATCCAAGTAAATAATTACATATAATTTGCAAGAACGAAGATACAATGGAAGGTATACTTACAATTTTATTACACAGATTTCATAGTGCAAACCTAGTGTGATCCGCAGTTGTGGTTTTATTTTAAACTAAGGTGTACAGTGGTGGAAGATTTTAAATTAAAAGCACGTATTGAATTACTGTCGACACTGTTCTCAAAGAACTTGTTGACACAATAACATTAAACTGAGCATTAAAGAGTGTTTCATTAGAGATTTAGAAACAAAAGACATAATTTATCCATCTAATTAAAGTTTGCGGTTTGTTAAAAAAAATAGTTACCCTAGACTAGGGGTTCTGAATATTTTGTACTTTGCGATCTCCCATTCAGTAATGAGTTAAGAGCCAAGCCGTAGGATTTTAAATTGATGTCTAGCGCGCTGGAGATGCTGTCGGATTGTTTGGGTCAGGTATCGAAGCTGACCTAAATGTTAGTTTGTAGTTCGTGACGCGACTATAAATATACTGCATTTGTGGTTGTTGTTAGTTTCAACATGCTCACTCCTGTTACACAAGAAGTCTGGTGCTCGAGCCATAAACCTTGTTGTGTGTTATAATTATGGATAATTTTTTGAAACTTGAAGAGAAAGAATCTTGTGCTTCGATAGGTCCAAGTGGCGTTCGTCCAAATTCTAAAACTCGAAAATACGACATAAATTTTGGCTTTACCAGCCTTGAAGTAAATGGTGAAGAAACCCCCCAATGCATTATGTGTTTCTTCTTCTTCTGGTGCCTATTCGTTCCGAATATTGGCGACCATCCTGGATATGACAACTTTGTTTACGGTTGCTCTGAATAATTTGGTCGTGTTTTTGAGAACCATGTCCTTAGGTTTTTAAGCCATGATATTCGCCTTCTTTCTGGTCCTCTCTTACCATAGACTTTCTCTTAGAGAACATATTTTAAAAGGCTATATTTGCTTTCGTTTCTCATAATATAGGTATTCAAGTGTTCTTCTCTTGATGGTGTTCATTATTTCTAAGTTTTTCTTCATGACTGCTTTGTTGGTCACTCTGTCCACCCATGAAATCCTCAATATTTTCCTGCAGAGCATATTTCGAAATTATTTGTTTAAAAGTTTAAAAGATAGAAACATTTTCTTTGCCTAATAAAAAAAATGCAATAAAGAAATCTTTTATTTTTTTGTAAGTTGTAGCTCGCCTCCTAATTAGGTTAAGGCACCAGCACTGCTGGTAGGTGAGTGACAATATTAAGCACACACCATCGTCCGTTCAATGCTGTATTATGGATTTTTATAAAGTCGTAAGTTTCAAACTTGAAAGTCATCCCACCCTGTTAAAATTAAAATACGGAAGGTGTCTACTGATCCGTTTGATCAGATAGTGTTGCGTAAAACATTTTCTGATGCAAAAAGCATATTTATCTGGAGTTTTTTAGACTACTTCCCTCGAGTAAGGCTTTATGGTTTTATCACATTTAGTGTGACAGCTTAGAAGTCTCAAAAACGAGCCGGCATAAGACCCGATAGAAGAGATAAATCACACGATGAGATGAATTTAAACGTCCACAGGATCGGTTTTAACGATAAAGTCGATTTTTTTAATGTCTGAAGGTTGGCATAACCTACTCAATCCTATTTTTAGGGCTGTAGATGAAAGTCGCATCAAGTTGATACTAAGATTGTAATGATTACTTGGTATTTTTCGTGTTTAGTTAGTGAATATTTTCATATTTTTATTGATTTCTACCAGTCTGTGTTGAAAACGAATCCATAAAATTGGTTTTCTATATTTACGTGAAGTGGCGCATGAAAAGAGAAAGAATTCCGTAACAAACTAGCATTCACTTTAGCTTTAATGTGTGTTATGTGTGTATTTAGTTCGTTTCTCAGTTGTTTGTGCTGAAAAACATTACCAGAGGTATTATTCAACGTCGCCTTTTTATACCAGAAGTTTAGGTAATGCAATAAAAGGAACGCGAGGCACGTTGCCTATTCTAGTCTCGAATTCGACCGTTCTCTTACGTCCGTGCTTCTTTCTTTGCCTTCTTTCAAATTGTATAGTCCTGGAATACACTCGCCAGGATCCATACACAGAGGCGGCGCAATTTATCGATGGAATTTCGACTAGCAACAAAAACTCAATGTTCATTCGTTACAAGAAATTTCTGGTGGTAACACTAAAAGTGAAACAGAAAAAAATCAAATTACCAGAATGAGAATCTAATTATATCGATTTGTGTATTATAAAAAGTAAGACTAAATAAAATATATGAAAATGGAGATAAGGAAAAAAGTTTTTCTTGTAATTTACCACTGTTGAAAAAAAAGTTACGGAAGTTAATATACTTGTTGATCACGTTTTTTATAAACTTAATTAGAAGGCTGTTTATTCTCTTTTTAATATTTCTAGTGCAAGTTTATGCGTACGCCCATGTAATTTGAGGCAAAGGTGGCCATTAATCAAGGATTCAAGACCTTTCCAAAGGGGTAACATAATGGGCTAGAGGTTTTGTCTATAGAAATCCCGACCTAAGTTCTAGAAAAAAATTGCAATGAACTGAATTTTCGATGTACTTGAATTTAATGGATTGGTATATCTTGAAAGTATAATAGGGGTATATGGTTCAAAAAGGTTGGTAAATTTATGTAAACACGATAAATTATTATTAATTGTAGATCATGGTAAATAATGAAACACAAAATCGGTACCACAAAATTCTTTAATTCGAAATATTAGACATCTAGTTTCAACTATACACTCATCATCAGGTCTGTAATCAATAATTGAGAGTAAATAAAAATTAATGACAATAAATAAATAAGCTTTCCTTTTCTCTTTCGTATCTATCTTTTAATAAAGAAATACATTTAATCAATTTTTTTAAAAGTTTTATAAAAGTAAATTTCCTCCTTTCCTTATAGATCGTATTTGTAGTAAGGTCTTTTACAAGTTTAGATTATGTTTTCACCCATCACAAGTCAATATCCCTGTTAATCAAGATTTTTCCGGTTCCCTACATTTTTTTGACACCTTACTTCACAAAATTCAATACATTTTACGGAAGTTTAATATTACTACAACTTTCAAAACCTATAATAAACTTTCCATATTTTTTTTGCAATAGTAATAAAGATCTTATCTCTTTTTTCCATAAGTCTGCTTCTTATATTAATAAATATTTAAACACAAATATATCCATATTTGAAAAACCTACTTTCAGAAATAACAATGTGCTACTCCTATATAATTGAAATAAATGTAGGAGATTAAACTTGTTAGAATATTTAGAAATCTATACCGCTTAGTCTGCAAACTGGCTCTTATTTAATAAACAAATTCAGACTGACATACCTTACATTTTTTTAAATCTTCTATTTTTTTAGTCATGGAATTTCCTCTTTATATTTCGTTTACATTCCATATAAATTTTATTTATGTTAGATATGGTCATTGACCCTTTGTTTACAATTCCAAATTAAACTTCTCTTGTGTTCTTTCCCTTCTTAATAATTACTTAATTGGCCTTCATTTCTCAACTCTTCTTTCTTGTCATATTTGACTGCTAGCGGAATTTTAGTTCTTAGGTTTCTATGTAACTATTAGCTGATTTATAATTACGTTTCTCCTCCTTGTTCCTTCAATTTATATGCGAACTTTGTCCTTTTCACTGATGCTCGTGTCATTTTTCCCATTGCTAGAGGGCAATTTCCCTTATTGGGACTTTTTGTTTCTGATTTGGTTGCTGTAACTGTTTGTTTGGCCATTTCTAACCACACTCCTGCAGGTTGGTTTTTACCATGATTGTTGCTTTGGTCTTGTTCTAAGACCTCTAGAATTAATTTGTGATATTGTTTCTCATTTTACTTTCCGTCTCCCTTGGGTTGCCTCTCCCTACTTTCGATAATTCTCCTTGTTTTCTTACCTTCGCCTTTCAATCCAGTTGCGTTCTTTACTTGCCTATATTTTGGTTTAACTATTATAGTTTTCCTCGAATTTTTTTCCTCATAGAGCTAAGACATTGTTTCTTTTAATTATTTAAGGTTCAAACCTAAATTTCCTAGTTTTACGCATGTACACGTACTTCCAGTCCAATGTACAACCATCTATCTCTCTTTCAAGCTCTTTATTTATTTTCTTGCGCATCTTACGGTTCCAACTCAGCATGTCCAACGAACAACTTACAAAAAAACTCTAAGTCTACTGTGGCGGTTAAGTTTCCTGGACTTCAGAGAGTAGCATGTATGGTCATTACCACATGTTAATTAACCGGACATGGATACAATTATAGATCTTACTCCTCTCTACATATTGTTGGAACAGAAGGCCAAATTGGCCTCCTACAAATCCGTCTTGATATGAGAGACTATCTGATTATTCTGTACTGCCGTGGGAGATTAGTACTTACCACACTTTGGGAATAGTTTAGGACGTGCAGTATCCCAGAATACACATAAAGAAGTCTTTTAACGTCCTTTTTCCTGGATGGAAAAAGGAGAGATCTCCCGTCCAGGGATGTCTTGCGTACTGTACAAAGATGGTCAAAAACATAATATTATCTGGGAGCTGGAGTATTCACCAGAAAATCGAGAGTTGACATCTCAATCAATCTCAACATCGGTAAGTATGCTACCACCTTTCAGGCGCAGATATTCGTTATAGAATTGTGTGTAAGAGAGTTCGATAATCATTTTCTCTTTAAAAAAAGTACTGGTATTGACATGTCAACTAGCCAGGCAGCTCTAAAATTATTGAGCTTTAACTGGCTGGATTCGAAGCTGGTGCTTTTTGGTTGAACCACATAAGACCGTAGTGGAGGGGCGCGCTAACGTCCACTTAAATCGAATTATAATATGACTTTTATGTAATGTAATACGTTACAAGTAGATCAAGATCACAAGGTGGGACTTGATGGAATCCTTAAGGGGTGATTATGCTTATTTGGAAAGGTCAAAGAAAAAACCTTGTAACTCTATTGCTATCAATGACAAGTACCATTCACGGATAACGTTTCCTTATTCATGAAGAATCTACGATGTTTTATTGAGGAGAGTATAAGAATTTTTGTAGTATACCCTTTTGACTTACCCTTAGTAGTTCTGAAACCCTGGTTGATGGCCCTTGTAGTCCTAACTGCCGCCCTGTATATCCGCCAGTAGAAGAAGAGCATGACGAACATGGGTATGTAAAAAGAACCGAGTGCCGAGTAAACGACGTAGCCGGCCTCGTTAGTAAGTTCGCATTGCCAAGGACAGTGTGGGTTTTCCTCTCCGTGCTCCCGATGGTTGTGGCTCGAATTGCTGGCTGTCTCAATCGGTCCGTATTCCAGTTCGGGGTCGGGAAGCTGCTGAAACAACACAGTTTCTATCAATATATAACCCCTCGACTTCGTTTCATGCTGATAACGAAATTATCGGAGATAGTAATTTAAGGAAAAAGTTAACTGCCTGCAGGGAAAATTAGTTTAACTGTACAGTATGAGCATTTTTTAATCTATTTGTTTTGTTTTCCTTTTTTTGATTATTTGTTTTGACTGTGGAAACGACCAGTATTTTATTTATATTTCCATTTTTTTTCTTATTTTTAGGGCATCGTTTTCTGTGTAATCGACTTCATTATCGGAAAAAATATAGGTATCGACGTTGTCCACACTCACGTTTTTATTTACAAATGAATATTTTTCCAAGATTTTATTGCCTCAATTTTCCATTTGAAGTGATTTTATCGGACAAATCCAAGCGTGAATATCTCATCTGTTTCCTGTACGTGACATTATTAAGATCCTTGCATTGATATATTAATCTAGTTACATTTACTTGTTTAAATCTCCTTTTGTGCTCCCGTGTGACAACTGCAAACGAGGTTATTTCAGAAAAGATATGAATAAATGTTTCCAGGAAAAAAATTTTTCACAGTAACTGGTTGAAAACAATGCCCTAATTTTTTTTATTTTTATTAGATCTACAGTGTGATTCGTATAAGAAACAACACAGAGCAGGGGCATGTAGGAGACCTTATTTATAGGAATTTTAATTTTAAAACATTTCTTACTCTTGTAAAACCCGAATAACCAAAAACACGTATTGGCGCTGGTTATTTAAAAATATCGAAAATTCAAAAGTTGGCTATGAAATTAAATGTCAGAGTTGTTTATTTTATTGTTTACAGCTACCACTAATTATAAAATAATAATAAAGCCTTGCAAAAAAGAAGGTTGAAACACCATTTCTAAAACCAGAACTGGTTTGGGGAATTAGCCACAGTGTAGCAATTGAATAACTACGGATTGTATATACTGGAGGAAAAGACAATCGTTGATACTTTTGGGAACTTATAACCAAAAACATGATTAATAACAGGGCCCTTTTAAGACATTGTGAATTGAAACGACACCTAAATAAATCTCTAGCAATGGATGAAACACCCATGTAGCACAAACGGTTGGGTCAATAATGGCTAATGAACGATTAGTTGGGTAGTTGTGGATTGAGCAATGGTACTACCATTATCGTAGGTCCAACGTTGAAAAAGTGTGGGTTAACCAACAGTAGGTTTTCATAGTCATTTGCCAACTACAAGCCAACCGTCAAAATAGTACATTAAACCAACGGTGAATTCTGTAGTTGGACCAAAGTTGTGCCAACGGAGATTCTGTGAATGTGTCGTATATTTAAATTTGGCCTGTGTAAGTCATTGTAAAAGTGAAGTGAACTTTAGTTGTCGTCAATGGCACGTTTTTTTTAAGTGATAGCGAAAGCAAGAATAATTATTAAAATCCACTTAAGTGAGAAAGGTTATGTTGTCTAATAGTGTAATTATACCAATCGAATGGTGTTTATATTGATTATTTTTCAGAAAACAGAGTATGTACAATGTAATTGAATTTACAAAACAGAGAGTGGCATTAGTCTGGCCAGGGAAACCTGGCTAACATCAAGAAAAAAAGAATGTGACTGGCCACCCTACCAAACATAATTAAGCATTACTAGATGGCTCAAGCCCTGATGAAAAGTGGCCTACCTATGCCATAAATTGAATTTTTTTATACGAGGTGTTAGAATAATGTGTAAAAGTTATTTGTTTTGTTTATATTTTTTATTTTTTTGTTCATGTGTATATTTTAAGTTTTCTCTTAAATGAATAGATAAATGTATGTTAATCATAAATATTTTTTTGTTTCCTAAATCCAGCAAAAAAGCTTATATACCGTAAGTTTTATTCACTTTTATATAAAAATGTGAGACATTTTGCATTGGTCAATGAGACTTTCAGTGATAACAGTACTTATTTAAGGATGAGGAATAATCAAAAATATAAATAAAAAAAAAAGATCCACACATTTTTGTCCTAAAGTGAACTGTTTTCGAAAAAAAATCACATTGTATTTTATATCTATATGGCTATTATATATCTAAACAGGGCAGATAAATTCATCGAGCAACGTGACAGATTTATTTATTTACAAGACGCCATGTTCAATTTACCGTTGGACATATATGTATTGATGCACTTTTATCTAAAAATATATATGTATATACATATTACGTTTCTATAATACACACAAGAATCCGGCTGCTAATTATATAGTTAACCTTTAAATATGTATACTATTATCGATGACACCCTGTATATATGTATCCAAATTCTCGGTGAGTACGCAGTATTGAGTAACTTAAGGGTACTAACACCAAGAAGAATACCAAATAGAAGAAGATGGTCTATCGAACCTAAACCAAGCCGAAATCTTAAGTTTGGAGAAAGAATTAAAATATCAGTTATAAAGGCTCTGTAGCAGGAAAGGGGGATAAAAAAGATTTTTAGATGCAATGTACACGTCACGCTTCAGCATATATACATAATAACAATTTATATAATTTCAGTAAACCGTAACTTCTGGCTTCCTAGCGTGGGCATGGATGTAGCAGGAAAATTTTTGTGAAATAGAAATATTGTGCCTGGTTATATGATTAAATTCCCAATACCATAAAAGAAACTCCTGTGTAAGCTGACCAACTGTTTTGCGGCTTATTTCTTATTACGGTTTATGTGCATTAATCTCTAGAAGACTACTTGCATTTAGGAATCACTCTTTTATCTTATTTTTGTGGATGATACGATGATGTATCAGAATATAACGAGACTGGTGCTATAGTATAACAATGAAATATTTATTTAAAAAACTTCAACAACTCTACTTCAAAGTACTCTCCATTCTGTTCAATACACTTATCCCATCGCTTTATCCACTTGTCATAATCTTCTGAGAAACCAGTTTTTGATAGTTTGTTTAGTCTACCCATCACAGCGTTGTTGAACTCTAAATCCGACTCAAATCTTCGACCTCTCAATTCTTTTTGACTTCGGGAAACAAATGGAAGTCACATGGAGCAAGGTCGGGAGAGTAGGGGGTTAACCATAATTTCTACCCCTAATTCTTCAATTGTTCGTTGACAAATCGCTGATCTGTGAGCCGGAGCATTGTCGTGATGCAGTGTCCAACCCAAGTTTTGATAAAACGGTCGTTTTTTCTTTAATTTTTAAGGGTCCTCGAAGTGCATTAGAATAGTACTACCTAGTTTCTGTATTTCCTCTAGGTACAATGTGATCGTAAATAACGACACATTTATAAAAAAAAATCAAGTGCATCACTTTACCAGCGCTTTTAACAGTTTTGGCCTTCTGCGGTCTTGGGCTGCCTTTATTCTTTCATTGCATACTTTGAGACTTCAATTCAGGATCGTAATAATAAAACCAACTTTCGCCACACGTAACCACATTATTTAAAAACTGTAGATTACGTTGCAGTTGCCTTTTCCACTGGTGACAAATTGTCTCTCGATTCGCTTTTTGTTCATCGGTCATCACTTTTGGAATCCATCTTGCAGCGACTTTCCGGTACCCTAAATTTTCATGAATAATTTTTTGAGAACCGTAAAACAAATTAACAATGTCAGATATTCCTTTTATGCCAATCCGGCCATCATTTTGTATCAAGTCGTTAATTTCTGTAATTTTTGTGTCAGTTCGCGCAGTTTTTGGTCGACCAGGACGAGGTTCATCTTCAACTGATTCACAACCGTCTTTAAACTTCTTATGTCACTCAAACACTCTACATCGTGATAAACTATTATCTGGATATGCATTTTTAATCGTTTCAAAAGTTTCAGTTGGTGTTTTACCCAACCGAACACAAAATTTTATCGCATACCTTTGTTTCACTTTCATTTTTTCGACGGGTACGCAAAACACTGACAATTCAATAATTAATTTGTAATAAACGTCAAAAGTTAAATCAAATCCTACTTGAGGAAAAGTACATTAAAGATAAAGCTTTCATGTCACATTTTTTTGTATCATAAAATTCTACCTCTGAAGAAGTTACAGCACCAGTCTCGTTATTTTCTGATACATCCTCGTAATAAAGTTAAACTTCTATACATATATGATATACGTTTAATTTACTAGTATCGAGATTTGTTACACCAGAATTCATATGAAGACAAACGTAGATTAAAAACCGATTGAAACGTTGTGAAATTTAAAACGTCAAGGCAATAAATGTTTCTCATACAGTATAATCCAAATGGAAAATACATCAAAATGGCCGATTGTATTTAGGGAGACAAATCGACACCTTGCTTCTCATTTGCCGTTATAATCACATCATCTGGATTCGAGCACATTCGCCCGTTGAATTATCGGGATTTCGCTAGAAATTTCATCTTAGCTCGATTCGTGACCGAGCTCAGACTGGCTTGAATATTTTGCATGAAATGAAACCCAATTCCAACCCATTCACATCCAGTTACGGCCAAATACATTGCCCAAGTGTCAAGCACAAAAGACTTATTGTTATCTGAACCGATTCTGGGCTGTGCTGCAAGATAAAAGATATTGCATCTGGTTTATATTTATTTAAATAAAATTCATCAGAGAGATTTAGATTTTGTACAGAATATTCAAATTTAAAAAAAACTTTTGTGTATTGTTTTAATCAAATTTACTTACTGTTCTTAGGGAGTAATGGTCTGCCACAATTTGAGTCCTAAAAGTTATTATTATTACTAAATTAATATATGTATATAATCACTGAACAATTTTGACAAAAAACATTTACTTTATTTCAAAGTTAAAATGGCCGATTTTAATTCTATATTTAGAGAAAACAATCGTGACCTCTTAAAGTGTGTTTCTTGTAAATTCGCAAAATATGTAATTATGCAAAAGTTTCCGTGCCTTTCCTTATTAAGACTGTGTTGTTACAGATAATATCTCGAATTATTTTCATTGCTTTTTCAGAACCATTAAAGACGTACTCTAGATGTTGCATTCGCTGATAAGTTTTATATTTAGATTCGTAGGTGCTTCGAAACAATTAAAAAATATACTGGTAGAATCTTTACACTGCGATCTATAAAAGTTACCCCCTAATTCCATTACAAAAAAATATTAAAGAGAATTATCAGACATGAAATAAATACACTTTTATTAGTAAAAGTGGAAAGTGGATATTTTTGAATCCCAAAAACACAAAGGCAAAATAAATGTATTTAAAATAAACTGAATAAGTAAAACAATACGGCACTGGTTTATTATTATTTTCGCCGGGTTTGCTTGTTGACAAAAAATAAAAAAGTTAATATTGGTATTTTTTAGAAAACACATTTTTAACTTTTAATTAGAATTAATTTTGGGCTGGTTATGGTTAATGTTTTAGTTGAAATTTCTGATTTTTTATTCCGCCAATTAGTTGTTAGCTAATGAACTAATAAATCTAAGAAAACGGTGCTTCTATTCATTGTGAGTTATATGACCCATATCTGATAAATTATTTAAATGTTGTTGACAGGATGTATAGATCTAACGTAATTAGATATATTTTTGTAGAATTACTTTAAATATAAAATTTACGAAATCTCGTGTGACTTTTTAATTTACGTCAACAAATAACAAACATATACTCCAATTATCAAAAAAAACAATGTAGGAGAACACACTTGGAATATTCATTATTTTGAGAATTTGATAACTTATGGAATCAGTTTATTATAAAAATAATTTAAAGATTATGTTATACATATACAGGGTTTCACAAAAGTCCGGGGACGGAGCTATAAGTTTCTAACGAGTGAAGAAAAAAAACTGAAAATTTGGACATCACTAAAGGGCCATAAAAACTACATTTTTAGATGGTTTAAAACTTTCATACACTGGGGAGTTTTTTTTAGGAGGTGATAACCCCAAAATTTTTAAATTGCAACCCCTATCGAGTTTCATCTTACTTTAAAGGTAATGAAAATATAAACACATCTCCAAAACCCAAACCCGATATTTTGACACGTTAACTGCCATCTGTATCAAAACTGATATTCATTGTTGAATGGTTGTGTTAAATTTGAGCCTATTTATTTCTTTTTTAAATTAGTTAAAATAATCTGTTAAAATTGCCCAAAAACTGACCGAAAAAGAAAGAATTAATCTTTTAATGATTCGTGGCTTTGAAGATAGATTAAGATCTCACGATGAAGTGCGATGAGTCTTCAATGATTTTTTTCATGAACTACCGATTTCCAAATCAACAGTCGAAAGAATTGATCGAAGATTTAAAGAAGAGGGAACTGTGAAAGATCTTCCGAGAACGGAAAGACCGAAATCTGCAACAACTCCAGAAAAAACCGAAGAAGTGTTACTGTCTTTTGTTGAAGAACCTTCAAGATTCCTATTAAAAGCGTGTCAGGTACATGAAATCAGTTAAAATTCGGTTCACAGCATTTTTGCAAAAAAAAAATAATTATTTCCCCTATAAGATTCACCTAGTTCAGAAATTGAACGAAGATGACTTCGTCACAGAAATTTTCTTCTCAATATTGTTTTCTCTGGTGAACCTACTATTTACTTTAATGGTAAAGTTAATAAGCGCAATTGTCGTTATTGGGCTGAACGAAAATCATTTAATAAAAGAAGATAATTGCAGACACTGCAGAAAATTAATTTGTGGGCTGGAATTATGGGAGATAGAGTAATTGGTCCTTTTTTTATTAATGGAAATTTGGACGGATGCAGATATCTAAAACTGTTAGAAAATCAAGTGGTTCCAATTGTTCGTGCCGTATGCCCTAAGGGTATTTATTGACAATAAGTGGTTTCAACAAGATGGTGCTTCTCCACATTTTAATTGAGACTGTCCGAGTCGCAGGTTTCCAAACCGTTCGATTGGGAGAAGAGGTGAAATCGAGTGGCCACCACGACCTCCGGATCTTACACCACTCGATTTTTTTATTTGGGGGTTTCTAAAAAGTAGAGTGTATGCAACAAATCCAGAAACAATAAATGATTTGCAAAATCCAATACTTGAAGAAATCACCAATATCACTAGGGATAAGCTCCAAAGGGTTCAAAATTCCAATTATGAGCGTTTGGGTCATTGCAAAATCGAGGAAGGTCAACAAATTGAAAATTTATTATACAAATCGTAATAAATAACTCTTATAACTCTTAAAATAACTAGGTTTTGGGGATGTGTTTCTATTTTCATTCCCTTTAAAATAAGGTGAAGCTCATCCCCTAAAAAAAGTTGTATGAAAGTTTTAAATCATATAAAAATGTAGTTTTTATATCCCTTTAGGGATTTCCAAATTTTCAGATTTTTTTCTTCACTCGTTAGAAACTTATGCCTCCATCCCGGGACTTTTGGAAACCCTGTATAAATTCTAGTAAATTCTTTGTTTGTTCGTTGCTGTAGTAAAACTTTATTTTGTTGATTTCTGGAAACACTAGCTACATACAAATACTCCCTCGTATTTTTTGTTGTTGCCTTCAATTATAACGAATATTCAATTTTATCATCACATCCAATGATTAAGAGATCGTGATCTTGAAAGCTGACAGCTGACATTAGTGGGAGAATTTATTGAACAAAATTCTCGAAAATTAATTTTATTTGTGTGTGACATGAAAACAATGCGTGACTTTGAGAGACTATCAGATCCATCCCTGGTTCGGGCACCTCCTAATTATTGCCCCTGAATCTTTTATTTCACCCTTTATATTTAGGTCCACTTTGGGAATCGTTTATTATCGTACAATGGGCAGGGTGCGTCGTTAATAACATCTGTCAATAAACGTTGCAAAATATAAGAAAAAAATCTTTACTAGATGAAACTCTATAATCGATTCCAAGCGATATAATAATAAAATGTTAAAGTTATCGGCCGCATGTACCATTTGAGTTGAAGTTATTTTAGTTTTATTGAAGTTTTTCAAGGTTAAACTAAGGATATATTGGCTTCTTGGAAAATGTTTCTTTATATTCCAAAAAATCACGAGTATATATCTTATTGCAACGGTTCCTGTCTGGAGATTCAAACATTCCCCGAATGTGGGGTAGTAAGATCAGCAGTTTTCGTGTCTCCACTGGAACTGAATGCCGCAAGCGCCATGAGCCCCCTCAAGAGCCTCCCTTGCTAAGAACTCTTTTTGAATCATTCTTTTATCTTTATTAATGTTTGTTGAGCTCTTTTTGTTTACCTTTATTAGATTCTAATTGTTGTTGAACTTGTCGACTCTTACTCCTTACACACTTACTGAAACCGCGCCCTTATACAAGAGAGGGTCTAATCTGTGACATGACGGAGGTTGCCGTTTGCTGAATTATTTTTACGAACCCCTTTTAATACCTCATAATCGAGGGCTGTGCTGTGACATGATGAAGGTGACCTTTTAATTAGCATGGCTCAAGGATCTTTGCGTGACAGTATATTCAACTTGAATTCCCTGTTCTGCAAAAAAAATGGATATGTCCTTTGATATTCTCGTATATTGGTCTCCATTACCACAACGTAATTTACTGATTTTAAGATTAAAAGTGTAAAAGTAGCCATATAGTTATAAATTTGTCTTAATGATTATAGCAGTAAGTAAAATGTGTAAAGTCTTCGATAAAAGTTAGGTCGTACATCATATACAGTTTATTTACTTTCTAAGCTATTATGCGTTACAAAATTTAAAATCTGGAAAAACCCAATACCCATAAGACCAACCATACCATGGGATTTTGGCCTTTTTTAATACTAATAGTTTAGCCTGAGTATCGATGAAAATTTCTGCTGGAGACTGTTCACTTGCAGGGACATATTATTTCAAGATGCAGGGTGTTAAAGTTATATTTTTTATGTATTTTTCCTTAATACTTGTGGGTTATTTAGATTTTATTATTAGAAATTACTTAAAAGCCATTGCAAGGTATTATTAGATATATGTATACTTCCATTATCTACCCAGATATTCTAAAAATTAAATGGGTGTCAACAGAATACTTGTGATTATTTTTTTTTCTACTTTTAGTTTAACTTGTTTACTGTTCACTGGCCAGTATCACATTATGTTGGTGATTTTTTTGGATTCTGTAATTTAAAGATATGGTTATGATGTATCATTCAGAAGGTGAAGATATTGATGTAAACGACCCGGAAATAATGAAAAAGAAATGCATCAATCTTTTAGTTGATGCAAAGCAAATAGTTCTGACTGTATATATGAGTAAATACTAAACTGTATATTATATTTTTACCTTTACTGGAAAATATCATGGAGGTCTAGACGACCAAAAATTTCCATGGTTCTATAAAATTTCCAGTGAAACAGGAAATTGATCACTTTTGATAATTTTGCAAAAACAATATTTTTAAAGGTCTTTGTTCTCTTACTAAACTACTAGTAGCTCATATTAATAATTAGTAATTATTTTCAGAACTCTAGGAAAAACAGCATTTTTGCCCGATTTTCGAGTATCAAAAAAATTATTCAAAATGGTGCAGATTGTTGTAACAAAACTACTGAGGAGAACTGGAAAAGTTCAATAACATATGTAAGGACAGTCGAAGATAAATATTTTAATTCATTTCCAAAAATAGATTTGTTTATAAATTTAATAGAAAGTGATAGTTAGAAAAACATTGTAGAAACAGATCATTAGTTTTTTGTTGAAATGTAACTGCATAATACTTTTAAACATTTTGTAGGTAGTTTCTCTTTTCTCACTTTTCTAATTCCAACCCTGTCTACACCCTGCTCACGCCAGATTCCAGGTAGTCCAGATCTTATTAAACACTTTAGAGCTAAATTCACTGAGCCTTGAATAATAGTGGTCTTTTCTTTACCAAAATTTACTTTTAATCCTGGATATGTTAACTTACGAACAGAAAGGAGATTATAGGCTAATTCAGGACCAATAAGTATCTCATTAGTTTCTAAAGTTCCTGTTTCATTTCCAAGATTTAACGTGTTCTAAAGCTACTGAGTGAAGGTATCAAATTGTTGTTTCCTTGTTTTGTAAAAGTAGAAATAATAAGATTAAACTCTTCAGAATATTCTTGAGCTTCTGTTATATTCGCCCATTTGAATGAGTTGTTTCGACGTTCTTTTTTAGTTTCCTGCACTCTTGTGACCGACCCTGTTTACCACAAAAATTAAATTTAACACTCTGTACCTCTCTTATTAACATTTTATTAAAGCAAGTTAGTTAAAATTGTAATATTTTAATGTGGGGATTCTACTGTACTTCTATGTTCAATTACTTAAGGACCACCCTGTATACGAATGCATAAAAAATACTACTGAATACTACAAAATTAGTAAAAGAGCGAACATGAAAATAAACAGCAATGAAGACATCTCAAATAACTACACTGTCAAGACAGTCGAGCGAATTGAAAAGTATGCGTCAACAAGGCTAGTACAGCTTGTAATCTTTTTGTTGTACTACGGGTAAAAATGATCAAAACAACATACTTACGCACTTTTAAAGCTAATAAAAAGACATGCTATACAAACGGGTTACGTTTCATTATATCATTTAAGAATGACGCACGTGCAAAATTTACTGGAGGAACTGTAACTAATTATTCGCAATAGATCTGAAGAAACTAAATAAAACCTCCTTGACAATTTGACTACTCTGTTGCCATGAACATTTTTATGCGCATCTGAGGATTGTTATTCAATATTGTACAACGTGTATGTGAGTTTTGCCTGTACTGAAGCCGAAATACAATATTCGGTTTTGAGTAATCCTCAAGTCTCGAAGATAAGTAGCTAGATGTGAGCTGTATGTATACGGTTTCGTACAATATCACGAGACTTCGGAGATGTAATTTCAATACCAGCGAAGGGATTTTATACCGACACATCTCCCTAATAAAATCAGACTCGCAAGGTATCGATACGAGTATACATTTACTGGGACACAAAATATTAAGCTCGGGTTAAGGTTCGGATCAGGTGCTTTGTTTGGTTAAGAATAAATTAAAATGTGAAAATTGCCATCCAATCAAGTCTAATTACAAATTGAAATAATGATTGACAGGAAAGATCCAGTTATTCGTCGGCGAACGAGATCATCTAAACAGAATTATTCGGATAAAAAAAAGATCAAAGAAAGTTCAAGAATAATTGCAAATGTTGTTTCAAAGAATTCTAATTGATTTCACAGCGTACGGTGTTAATTGCTTTCGATGACCGTTTTATTTGTAACATAAATATACATGCTGAAAACAGCAGAACATTAGTAATTCAATCAGTCTGAAATTCCAAACCATTTGTTTTTATTTCTTCCAAAAATTTACTATCCGATATCTTTACTTCTATTACCGATCCATTTTGTAAAAAAATAATCCGTTAATCCTTAATTTATGGCAACAATAAAAGTTATTTGTTTCGCCTCCGACCTTCCAACTTCCCGACTGTTGTTTTCACAAACAAGAAAAGTTGATGTTCATTTTATAGGCGATATTTTATTTAAACAGCCTCCGTCAATTTTCTTCAACAAACACATCATTTCTTACTTTCCGAGATTGGTACAGACCAGAAAAACAATGAGAAATGAAATAAAGTTTCGCAGAATAGCAGAATTGTTTTCTTAAAACTAAATCGCTTCAGGAAATCCATCGATGAAAAAGTAACACATAGAGTTCAATAATCTTTGATGGTTCTTTATAAATCAAAAGTGAAATGTTGGTTTTTTCATTATAATATAAAGAAGGAAGCGATATTACAGAAGGAGATAAAATAATAATAACAGTTTAAGAACTGACGAATAAAAAGACGATGAGAAGAAATAGTTATACAGGAAATGGAATGGGTAGTACGTACCACAAATATAAAGAAAATATTCCCGAGCCGTAAATCGTTCCGCATTTCAAAGTTTACCCAAATAATGTATTTTACTTTAAGGACGGGAACAATTTTTCGCTCAAGTCAATAAAAACTTATCATCCTACTAACTGCGCCAAACTGAATATCCCCGATTGAACAAATAACTCTTCCTGGAAATATTTGACAAGTTTCCCGTCGAACAAATAAGTTTTGTTGTTTGTTTGGGGACTTGCTCGACCTCCTTTACTAATAATCAGCATTCTATGGCAAGGATATAATTCGAGAATCCACCCCAATTTAGGCTTTTCAGCTTAGACGGGATATATTCCGTATTAGTACGTAATTCTTTTTTTTTTCGGGTTGAGTGTATTTGTAAGTGGGCGGCTGCTTGTCTGAAACGTTTTTTTTTTTCGAAGTATTAAATGGCTGTGAATGTTTTATAGGCTTCCAAGATTTCGGAGAGTGGTTTTATAAGGCGTATCAGAAAGGCGATACTTGTGTTCAATAGAATTTGGATTGCATGAGCTTTTAACTCCCTAATTAGACATGTTTAACTCGAATTTAACAATTCGATACCCCAAAGAAGTAGGTAAAAATATATAAAAAAATTATTCTCGCACTATGTATTAAATAAAATTTCACGGATTAGTTAGAACGCGGTAAAAATTCGATATAACTTCTCAACTGACGATTTGGCTCGTTGAATTGATTGCTTATATTCGTTTGGGTTATTTAAAATGGGGTACCCACGCAGTTTTGCGTGAGTATAATTCAGTAACCATTTACATTTTTAATTTCACGCGAAAAAGCCATTTCATGGCCTCAATTATTTCCGAATTATTGATTGATTTACGTCACAGACAAACCGTCAAAAAAATTCGAAGTTCAGATTTGGCAGGAGAATTATTTGTAAGATGCTGTTTAATTAATCCGCTTTACTTCTAAGAGATTCCAAATTTCAAATGGGTACTTTTTGATCTGTAAATGATTGATTGCATGTCCCACAGCTCACGGCACTGAGAAATAATCGATGATGATCTCAAGAGAATTCTCAAACGTGTATTAAGACAGGGTTTTCATCGACCAGACAGACACCCAAGATGATTGTGAAGACTCGGATAGGAGTTATTTGGTGAAAGTATTTTATCAAATTTTAGTTTTATAGAAGCATTAATTAAAGAAGAATGTTACATTTTACAATTCGGATTTTTAAAATTATGTTCTATATATTAACTTTACTACAGATATAAGGTATTTAGATTCATTTAGCGATAAAATTGTATAAGTTTTTATTTTTTATGTCAAAATTAAGAAATGTCGAATACTAAATAACAGGCTTATAAGACAAAATTAGGTTGTTTCAATATTTTCAGTAAACACAAGAAGGTACTTTAAATGTAATTATTATTTGATTATAGATTGTAAGCCTCTTAAAATATATTCGACAATGAAGTTTTTTAAAATTGTAACGTAGATTGTAAATCAAATAGTAAACAAGTTGGCAGTAGAGACACAGAAGTTACTTAAAGTATTTGAAAATTTGTGAAATTTGAGTTCATTTCAGGGAGAAAAGAAATTGTAATCTTAAGAGTTTGAGAATATTTTGCAACAATTTAAAACATCGCATTTATGTATATATAAAATTCGCGGTTTTATTATTAACTTTACTACAGGTACATAGACAAGACAATTGAATTGATATAGTGTTTAAATTCTATATGTATTGTTCAAAATTAAGAGATATTGTTTAATTATTAAACAAAATTGGTTACGTTATTTTTAAGAAATTTTCATTGAACTTAGGAACGATATTTATAGATTATTATTTATTAATAAAAAGGTGTTTATATTGTTTCATAATATTTACAAAGCTCTTAAGGTTTTTAGACTAATTATTTTCTCAACTAATTTAAAATTTAAACATTTGTATTTTGAAAAAGGTGTCTCAAATTCATCTCCAAATTTGACTTTCATATTTGCTCTATTCTTTAATGTAAGCCAGTAAATAAACGGAAAATACAAGAATTGGGGCCATTTTAGTTATAACTGTAAATAATGTAAAAGTTTGTAAATAAATTGTAATGAATTCTGGTTTTTTGAATTAGTAACAGTTTTAAACTTGCACATTTCCCAGACAATTACTTTAAAAAGATACACACAAACAATTGATTGGATAAAATAAGTTTTAGGTGGTTATTAGAGCTAAATTCGGTCCTGCATGAAAACTTCATTTATTAATAAAAGTCCCATCCAACGGGAAATAATATTTTATCGAGTACAGGCGTCCTGTGACGTAGTACGTGCTAACATGGGTTACAGGACACGTCGCTCGTGATCATATTTCATCTTGTCTAATGTGTCCCTGATACAACTTTTCGTACATGTTTTTCATGCATTATCGGTTATTTATGAAAACGTGTCGCACTGCGTTTTGAAAGTATTCACAGTATCATGAAAATACGATTTTATTACGGGTTTCAACGGATCGGGATAATCCTAACGACTTATTTGAACTGTATCCGGTGCCCACTAAAGTAAATTTTAAATGAGTGAATTTTTTTTCTCAAATAAACTTTTATAACGTATTTATACTCCAATTGCTTTATAGTTACTATTCGACCGCTTTATTGTTCTACAAAGAGGTGCTTAAATGCAACATTTTGCTAATACAAAAAGAATGTAATTTTAAATTTCAATTAGCAATGAAAACATTTTTTCTTAAAAGTGTATGAATACATTTTTGTGACAAAATCACGAGCGCGTAAGACGAGTGATTTTGTTTGAGAATTATTTCATACATTTTCAATGTTTGAAATTTTATTGAAAAATGTTAACCTCTTATGTATATACTTCCAAAAAATCATAGTTAGTTTTTAAATTCGTTGATATATACTTATTTTTAAGACACATTTTTAATAATTGAGTATATAGTAAAATATTTTTCCGAGACCTTATTTGTGTATATGAGAAATGCCTATTGTGACTTTTATCATTCTCGATGTAAGTGTGCTCCATAATTACATGGGTCTGACTCAAGTCGTTTACAATTTTCGTAAACGGTATTGTACAATTAATAATTCAAATTTTTACGAAAACCTGCACTTGGCCGCAGTCAACGTCAGGTATAATCTGTCAAAATATATCAACACCTTTGCCAAATCATAAATTTGTATATTACTACTGTATAGGCGTGATCTACTGACACATTTTTTCCAGTATTTGAAATATCGTTTTACTGCTAAGCGGTTGAAACTAAAAAAGAGTTGCATTAAACTTTAAATGAAAAAAATCTGCATGAAGGCGTGGACGTATTCCTTTTTTAGTTTGGATAGTTTTTTGTCATTTTCTCCGTTACTTAAAAATATTATAAAAAATATTATAAAATAATCCGTTTTCAAAATAATTAGAACTTAAAATTTCACGCGGTATCGTTGGCTCTTAATATCGCACTTTCAAAAACTTTTCTTGTTTTGACTGTAATAATTTTCGTGGACATCCTGTAATATTATTAAATTCAATGACAGTACACGATTAAATAAGACGTTATACTTTCATAAAAAATCCAATATATCTTCGAATTACAAAATTAATCTCTAAAACGATCACAACCCTTGATTAGATTTTTTCAAAATAATTGTATTTATATACAAAAATTTAATACATTATAATATATAGGGTTTCCCAAAAGTCCCGGGACGGAGCCATACGTTTCTAACGAGTGAAGAAAAAATCTGAAAATTTGGAGATCATTAAAGGGCCATAAAAACTACATTTTTATATGGTTTAAAAGTTTCATATACTGGGAAGTTTTTTTAGGGGTTGACAGCCCCAAAATTTTTAAATTGCCACTCCCATCGAGTTTTACCTTATTTTAAAGGTAATGAAAAAAGAAAGACATCCACAAAACCAAAACCCGGTATTTTGGTTATTTTAAGAGTTATACTACTAAATGAGAAAGAAACATGTTTAGGTATTACAATTTTTATAATAAATTTTCAAATTGTCGACCATCCTCGATTTCGCAATGACCCAAACGCTCATAAATGGAAATTTGAACCCTTTGGAGCATATCCCTAGTGATATGTCGCATATGTGATTTGTCGCATATGTGATTTGTCGCATACACACTTCTTTTTAGAAACCCCTCGAAAAAAAATTGAGTAGTGTAAGATCCGGAGATCGTGGTGGCCACTAGATTTTACCTCTTCTCCCAATCCAACGGTTTGGAAACGTGCCATTTGCAAGTCTCGAACTGCTCGGCTAAAATGTGGAGGAGCACCATCTTGTTGGAACCAACTTATTGTCAATACCCTTAGGGTATACGGCACGAACAATTGGAATCACTTGATTTTCCCTCTTCTTGAAATTTTTCGATCAGTTATTTCGTCTGTTGATTTGGAAATCGGTGGTCGTTCATGAAAAAAATCATTGAAGACTCGCCGCATTTCATCGTGTGATCTTATTCTATCCTCAAAGCTATTAATCATTAAAAGAGTAATTCTTTCTTTGTCGTTCAGTTCTCGGGCCATTTTTAACAGATTATTTTAACTAATTTAAAAAAAGGAAACAAATAGGCTCAAATTTAACACAACAATTCAACAATAAATAAATTGTCACTGTCACAAACTGTTTATTAAATTTACCCCAACAAGTGTGTATAAGTTTTGATACACATGGCAGTCAACATATATATACACTTGTAAGCATACGTTATTAATTATTTTTAATATTTAGTACTACATATATGAAAAGTCCGGATTTTTACCCAACAAAACACATATGGGTCTCTTTAAAGATGAAAATTAGAAAACGAAATGTGCTTCCAAGAAAATTGCAAGACTTGTATAGGAGCTCAATATGAATGGCAACAAATTTGTAAAAATGAAACGAGAAATTTAATTTCTGGAATGGGAATGCTTATGCATGTTATATTAAACGCTAGAGGATACACGATATTAAATACTTAGATACTTAATATTAGTAGTAAATATATTAAGGCATCATCGTCGAGTTTGGAAATTTCTTCATTATTCTATTCAGAGAAAATGTAACAAAAATTAAGTGAAATTGTTTCGTTTAACCAGTCTTTCATAATATGTAACATTTTATATTTCTTTTACTATAACTGAAACACATTTATAATTGTTTTCTATATCCAAGTTATATCAAGGATGCTCAGGTTCAGGGTTGGAAAATTTGAGCATTTTCTTGTTGTTTAGAACGACTTTTGTTGGATTGTAATGTTTGTCTCTAATTGAACTTTTTATTGATCACTAACTTTTAAAGGATAAAATCTTTGAAAGTGTCTTAAGAATTTACTGCCCCACGATATCTTCAAACCAATAAATAACCTTATTGCTAATTCTTGCTAAAGATTTATCCAATTTTATGAAGTATTCTTTTTCTATTCAACCCAAGTTTACAACTTTCAACTTCTTCCGTTTCTTTAGTGTTTAAATTCTCATTCCTATGTAGTCGTCTTCATTTTTAAGTTTGAGATCGTATTTGTATCTGTGTCTCGAATCATTAACTTCCACTTGTTCTAAATCAGGAATTCCTATTGCTTTTATACTGTCTCACATACAAAAAGGCACTAGACAAATAGTGTTCGGTTAAAGAACCGTCAGGTTAAGAATCTCGTGACCCAACACGTAACATAACACAAACATAAACATGACATTGTAAATACACGAGGTCATAACTAATCAGGTCGTAAACTTGAATCATTCAGTAACGGTATTCAGTAGTCCCCGTCTGGGGATTCGAGTGATCTCCCGACCATGTGGGAAATATCAGCGGTTTTCGTGTCGTTGACTATTACGCCACGGGAAAGTGCCATAAGCGCCACGAGTAACCTCAAGAGCATCCATGATGATGATTTCGTATCATTCTTATATATTGGTTAATGTTTGTTGAACATTTTTTATCTTTATTAAATTGTAACTATTGCTGAACTTGTAGTCTCTTACTTGACTTTTTACACACTTAGGAAAACTGCGCCCTTAACCAGGAAAGAGTCCGTTTACTTTGTGACATGGTGCTGAATTATTTAATAATTTTTTTTAGCTCCTTTTAATAGCGCATGACCAAGGGCCATGCTGTGACAGGGTGAAGAAGCCCTTTTAATTAGTACTACCCAAGGTTCTTTGCGTGAAAATATCATGGACAAGCTTTGTAGGTGTCAAAAGTTGCCAATAAGTCTAGGTAAATTATTTATTGATTCGCAATCACATCAAATAATAGTAAAGAATTTTTCAAAGGCGAAACTTATCAGAAATTTCTTCAAATTTATTAATAAGTGTTCTGACCATCATCCCCACTCTTGACGTTAAAATTTTATCAGCAATGCTTTTTAATAAAAAATGCATCTTGTAAACTGATTGAATAAACCAGCAAGAGAAGGAATGCTACGCTCGACTTCGGCTTCTTTTTTTTTGTTTTGTCTCAAACTTTATTTTCCACCAAGACATTCATCCTAATTGGCATTTCTTAGTAGTAGTATTGTTTTCGAATATTTCATCAACAATCCTTTCATTGTAATTGCGAAGTTCTAGGGCCGTGTTTTATGGACTATTAGGAATTCGTGGCGTTTCTTTCCCTTCGCGTTGTAAAATCTAGTGATTACGTATTTACCTTAGAACGAGTAAAGTAGAATTAGGGAAAATATCTTAAAAGGAGTAAATCAATGCCGTTCTCGGGGCTGAGTGGTTTTGAATGAATTCCAGTGAAAAAGACGATCAATAAGACCTAATTAATTCCGGGTTCACTAAATTCTACTCCTCCGCATCGAATTGAAAATGCCAATAGTGCTTAGAAGAAAAAACCGTTATTCAACAGGAGAGCATTTTGACCTCGATCGTGATTGAGAAAACAGAAATGTAAGAGTGGGAAAAAGGTACAATTCCACCATAAGCATAAGATTCAATTAGAAAATTTTGAAATATAGAAAAGTTTTTATTTTATCCAAACATTCATTAATTTAGTTCTAAACTTTTGCGTTGAATTCTTTCAGTTTTTATTATTCCAATATTTAATTGAATAAACCAAGCGATCTCAATATCGAAGTTGATAAGTTTCAAGAGAATTGTTAATTGAATCACTGACGAAATAAATTTCAGGATCATTTTCTGCTCAGAATGATTAATCTACAACGGAAAAATGTATCCGACAAAAACGAAGTTTACCAATTACCTAAATGAAATATAACCTTTTCTTTAATTAGGTCCTATTTAAATTATAAACGTGATAACGATTCAAATTAAAAGAGTTTTATCAATAGATTTTATTAACTTAAATTTTTCAAGGATTTATAATTTCATTTCAATTTATTTGGTTTTATGAATTACGTTTCTACTTTGAATCGTTCTAAAATACTAAGTGTTTAAATTCAATTGGATTTTTGATTACAGTACTAGTCTTGTTGGCGCATACTTTTCAATTCGGTCGACATTCTTAACGGTGTTGTATTTGAGACTTCATTATTGCTGTTTATTTTCATGTTCCCTCTTTTGCTCTTTTGCATTCGTATATATTTTGAAACCAGTTTTTTTTGCAATCTATCACCTTATTACCTTTTACTTTTGGAGTAAGTATATATTTTATTTGTATTTTACATTAAAATAAAAAATTTGTGTTTAAAAACTTGGTTATGAGAACAAGAATAAAATGAAACAAATTAATCAAATACAAAGCAGAAAAATTATTTTTAAAGCATCTGTTATATTTATTTTTAGATTATGCCTGGAAAAACTTTAAAATCACAGGCTCAATAATTAGTTTTAAATTTGTGCGAGTATTTTGAACTGGAGAAAAGGAATGGGGGCGTTTTGGAACCACAAGTTATCAATAAATACCACTAAACACTTTATCGACATAATAGAGTTACTTTTGGCGATTTTCCAAAATAATACATTAAAAGAATCCTTTGTTTGAAATCTGAAAAAAAGAACAAATAAGACTTGTCTTTTTTTATAAAAAAGTGCTAGTGCCTAATGAAAAAAAAGGAAAGTATTCCCGGCGAATCCGTTATTATTCTTTGTTAGTAGGGATGTCTAATTTCTTGTTGTATTTTATTCCTTTTGTATACCATTTTCGGTTTACTCACATGGCTTCAAAAGCTCTCGCCAAAGCTGATATAATTAATTATAGAGCGCTCCTCCTACGAGGACTTTATTTTTCGCTTAAAAGGGTTTTATGAGTCTACCAAAGAGGCTTATACTGAAAGCAAATATTTATTCTAAATAAGGATAGATTTTTGTTAAAATGGAAGCATAAGTCCAAACGAAGATCTGCGCAGAGTGCTTCTAGGTATTTTCCATTAATTTATCCATTAATACCTGTATTTTTATTTAAAAAAAGTGACAAACTTCGAATATAACGCTCCGATAAATTAATTTCTCAATGCCTTTCCTGTCTAATCAAACACTCAGAAATAAATTTATTTGAACAGTGCCGAATTATATGGAAAAAAGTTTAGAAATACAAAAATCGACATCGACTGTCAGAAAACAAACCGGAATCGGAATGATCGCCGGGGAACATTTATACAGATTCTTTGAAGTAGCTACGAATTAATGTCTGAGATGGAAAGACAGCCAGAAGCAACAAAATTAAATAAAGTAATTAAAGGCCGAGAGGACGAGAATATTTTGATTAAAATCAGGTACGTCAACTGATGAAAATCCGACTCTCTTCACCTCCGTACGAAAATATGTGAAGTTTAACTCATTTAAGAAGTCATTAATTTATTCCGGTTTTAATTGGTTGATAGGATAAAAAATGAGTATAAATTCTAAGATAACAATTTGAGATCCTTGTATTGTTAACTCATTTTCAAAGCATATTTTTATTTCTAGTGCCTAAATTGATTTTTAGTATATCTTGAACAATCTAAACCACTCACAAAATTGTTTTGTCACAGTATTAAAACATCTACTCTTATTTTATCATCGCATACGGAACATTCCCTAGAGAAATCGCTGAAAACGCCCTCTCACAATTTTTTGTCACTGTAAAACAAATTGCTGGTTTATTGAAGAAAAGGGCGCCAAAAAGGCGAATGACAAGCCTATCATTTCTTTATGCCGTAGAGCAGTGGCGGTCTCAAAGAGGCACACATAAAAAATCAATTTCAATATTCTCTGCAAGCTAAACTTTTAATTGTTACGGTTCGTACTTTTTGTATCTAGATTGATATTCCGCAGCAGCAGTATAAATCTTTATTTCCTTGATTAAACTCCCTTATTTCATATCAAAAATCTGAGATCTGTCCTTATTTCTGATTTTTGTATCGCTTGCTGCTTTGATTTGATACCCTGCAATTTAAAGCACAAATCTTTACATTTTAGATTTTTTCTTTATATTCTAGACATAGTAATCTGATTTTATATTATTGAGCTTGGTCCCACATAGGCAGTATTCTTTGATTTGATAAAACATATTTGAAGCAATAACCTTAAATTTCTAGATTTTAAACATTTATTAATATTCTGGACAATTTATATAATTTGATATCTAATCTAGTGCCTAGTCCCACAAATTCTGATTTTGATAACTCTGAATTAAACCTTAGTAATAATGATTTAATTTCATAACAGGTAATTAATGCTTAAATCTTTACTTTCTAGATTTTAAACCTTTATTTATATTTTGAAAATATTAATTGATTTTATATCAAAAATCTAGTACCTAGTCTTCCAACTTCTTCCTTTAATAACTTACACTTAAAACCTGGTGATAATTCTTTGATTTAATAGTACATAATTGAAGTATTAACCTTGACATTCTGGGTTTTAAACCTTTATTTATAATTTGGACATATTTATTTAATTTTATACCAAAAATCTAGTGCCTACTCCCCCTGCTTTCTGCTTTTAATAACTCTCACTTCAAACCTGGTGATAATTCATCAATTTAATAGAACATAATTGAAGCATTAACATTGACTTTCTGGATTTTAAACCTTTGTTAATTATTTGAACATATTTATTCGATTTTATACGAAAAATCTAGTGCCTATACCTCCAGCTTCTGCTTTTAATAACTCTTACTTCAAACCTGGTGATAATTTTTCAATTTAATAGAACATAATTGAAGCATTAACTTTGACTTTCTGGATTATAAACCTTTATTAATATTTTGAAAATATGAATTTTATTTTATATCAAAAATCTAGTGCCTAGTGTCCCAATTTCTGCTTTTAATAACTCACACTTAAAACCTGGTGATAATTCTTCGATTTAATAGAACATAATTGAAGTATTAACCTTAACTTTCTGGGTTTTAAACCTTTATTTATAATTTGGACATATTTATTTGATTGTATACCAAAAATCTAGTGTCTAGTCTCCCAACTTCTGATTTTGATATCTCTTACTTAAAATCTAGAAATAATGCTTAAATTATAACAGATAATTAAAGCTGGTCATAATTCTTTAATTTGATAATATATTATTGAAGCCTAAACTTTTACTTTCTAGATTTTAAACCTTTATATTCTGGACATATTAACCTAATTTTATATACCTGGTCCCGAAACTTTTACTTAAAAACTCGTCATAATTCTTTGATTTGATAAGAGATAATTGAAACCCAAACTTTTACTTTCTAGATTTAAAATTTTTATCTTTACCATAACATTGCAATTTTTTACTGTAATACCAGTTACAAGCATACTTAAAATAAAGTTATCTTTATTGAGTATTTTTTAGTTTCGATACCCCTTAATCTACACTGACATACCCTTGGTTTTGGTTAAACCTAAATTCACCAATTTATAAGGAAAAACTATGAATTTTAATAGATTTAAATTTGAACAGGCCGAAAAATAAATTGGCAATTGCTGTTAGTGAGTGCTTCTGGCGTTAACTGGTCTAAAGTCTTATTTAAATTTTGTATGAAATTTGAAAAAAATGCCCTAAGCCGCTGTCAGAGGTGACTCGGATGTTCAATGGGGGTATTAGTCACGTCCTGTTTCATTAAAAAAGGGGATTTAACAAATTGATTATGCAAATTAAATGTTTTAAGTTAAATAAGGAAATATTTTTTTGTGAAATGAAATAATATGGAAAACAAACGGTTAAATTTCAGTTTGTTTAGGAAAGACAGCAAATTAAGGGGCGCTAATGAAAAATTCGTTACGGGAAATTGGAAAAAAATATAATTACGAAAAAGTATTAATCACGCCGTTAGTCAAATTTGTTGTGCATACGGGATGTTCGATGATAATTTTAACGATCATTTTTCATTACAATTACACAATTGCCTTCATTTTTTCTGTTATCATGATAGTATCATTCCCTTTTCACCATCTTTTTTGGCTATAAAAATGTATCAAGTATCATTAATATATTTTTAAACTTTATCACTGTTACATAAATATCTAAAAATTAACATATTTATAAAAATCATAAATGTTCTATGGATTCAAAAATATCATAAAAGTGTTCGTTCTACTATCTTACTACTATCGTAGAAGCTTTATTGTTTCGCACAAAAATTGTTCAACATACAACCACAAACATTTTTTTTAGTTTCATGTGAAATGTAATAAATAAATAAATACTAAAACTTGTTCTTCTAATACAAATACGTCAAATTTGTGGTTTTTTGATCTGTAATTAAAAATGTATTAAATATGACTGATTCTCCTAAAAAATGTTAATGTATATTTTGTTAATACAAGCATTTATAAATATCTTCTATTGTCATGCAAAATATCTTTTGTCTATTGTATTAGTAGAAAAATGAAAATACATGTGTTCAATTGACTTAAATAGTATTCAAAAAACAATATACTCTTATAAAAATTATTGTAATAGTTAAAATTTGTTCTGTTGACATAAGAATGTCGTAAATTTGTACTATTTTCAAATAAATTGTTTTTTGATTGATATGTAATCAAAATGTAATTAATTCTCACAAAAAAATGGTCAAAAAACATTTACTGCTCTAAAAATTATTGTATTGCCACAATAAATATTTAAATTTATTCTGTTAATACAAAAATGTATAAATTTGTTCTATTGTTATGCAAAATGTCTTTGAACTATTGTATTAATAAAAAAATGTAATTAATTGTGCTTAATTGACATAAAAAATGTTCAAAAAACAATATACTCCTGTAAAAATTATAGTAATGTCGTAAAAATGTTAAAATTTGTTTTGTTGACATAAGAGTGTCGTAAAATTGTACTATTTTCAAATAAACTGTTTTTAAATTGATCTGTAATCAGAAATGTAACAAACGTGATTAATTTTCATAAAAAAATTGTCAAACAGCATTTACTGCTATAAAAATTATTGTATTGTCACAATAAATATTTAAATTTATTCTGTTAATAAAAAAAGGTATAAATTTGTTCTATTTTCATTCAAAATGTATTTGAACTATTCTATTAATAAAAAATTGTAAATAAATGAGTTCAATTGACATAAAAAATGTTCAAAAAATAATATACTCCTGTAAATATTATTGTAATGTCGCAAAAATGTTAAAATTTTCTTCTGTTAACATAAAAATGTTACAAAATTGTACTGTTTTCAAATAAACTGTTTTTGAACTGATCTGTAATCAAAAATGTAATAAATGTGATTAATTCTCACAAAAAAATGATCAAACTATATTTACTGCTATACAAATTATTGTATAATACAAATATTTATAAATTTGTTCTATGGTCATGCAAATGTCTTTGAACAATTCTATTAATAAAAAAATGTAAATAAATGTATTCAATTGATATAAAAAATGTTCAAAAAACAATAAATTCCTATAAAAAAATATTGAAATGTCGCAAAAATTTGTTCTGGTAATATAAAATGTCATAAATTCGTACTAAAATTGTTTTTGAACTGCTCTGTAGTCAACAATCTAATAAATGTGATTAATTGTTACAAAAAGCAATGCTCAAGAAATAATACAATGCTATAAAAATTATTGTATTATCGCAAAAAAGTTTAAAATTGTCCAGCTGATTTAAAAATCTCATAAATTTGTACTATTTTCATGCAAATTAGTTTTGACCTAATTTTTAATCAAAAAAAGCTTAATTAATTGTCACAACAAATGCTCAAAAACAATGTTCTCTAATAACAATTATTGTATGGCAGCAAAAACAGCAAAACTTATTCTATTAATACAAAAATGTGTTCTAGTCTAATGCAACAATGTTGTATTCTATTAGAAAATTGTTCTATTGTAAAATCTGTCATATTGTCACAATAGTACTAATATCATAAAAATAGCCAAAAATTGTCCCATTCAAACAAAAATGTCAAACTATCATTATTTCGTTACATAAATATTTTAAAACTGTTCTATCGTTGTGCAGGTGTCAATATTCCTAGAAGTAATTGATTATCTATTACCTAAGTAAACTTGCTATTATGAAATTAGGCTGAAAAATGGCTCGCTGGTTTTTTAATCAATCTTCGCCACGAAAAGATTTATTTCAGCGTGGGACAACGTGTATGAATCCGTCGAGATATACGTGCAAATTAGTATTCACGTCTACAGTATTTATCCGCGGGCACACTGCTATTTTTAGATTCTGTTTCCTCTACAAGGATCAAAGGCTAGGTCATGGTGTTGTAGCATGTCTCGGCTTGGCAGAGTCTGCCGGATCCATAATTATCTAGATCTCGTGTAATATTTATCCGTTCCCTCTTTGATATCAATGCGGAAGTTCAGCACGTAAGTAAAGCAGCACATAATAAACATAATTTTCCTCGATGCCCAATCGAAAATATTGACTTGAACCATATATTTACTAAAAATACTGCACTTCAAGAGTCGTGGTCCCAGGAAAATGGAAGAATTCATAGGATTATCAACTTTCATAGAGTCATAATACTGCAGATTGTAAGTCTGATCTAGCTTTCGTTTTGTGGTATAGTTAATTTCAAATTCGGTGAAAATGCACGGTCTAAAAGCAAGATGTCATAAACAATACTTTATATATAGAAGGTTCTCCGCAGGTCTCAAATGTGATATGTGGGATTAAACCAAAGAAAAACTCGAAGTTTTTACCACATATACTTTAATTTCTTCCTTCTTCCGGGTTTTTGACTGTTGATATATCCGACATTTTAAGTTTCGTTGAACTAAGTGAGGTATTTTGCCTGTTTGGCTTAGATACTGTTTTCTTGAGTATTTGTTTACACTTATTTGTTCATTCTCAGTGGGTTTTCCTTTAATATTGGATGTCAGCCGTGGGGAGCAACAGACTGGTTGCCTTTTTTCACTTGGTGGATACGTTTCCCTGATCCATTTCACCTTCCCAGTTGGTTGTGGGTGATACTTACACAGGTCTCTGCCATTAGTATTGGTTGTCAGATTTTTGTCGCCATCTACCCGAACTGGCTTTCTACCCTATTATGGGGATTCTCCTCATTCTACCCGATCAAAGTTGATTTTATGGAGGAATTTGAAATGAAGAAATATCTAAAATATATAAAATATCAGCATCAGTATATAGTACTGAAAGAGCAATTAAATCTGGGAAATTCAATTTTTTTAGATTACCTTTAATATTACCTAAAAATTTTGTTTCAAAAGAAGAATATTATTATTCAAAAAATTTTAAATAAGAAATAATACTGAACATATATTGCTTGATAATGATTGGTTAAAATGTTTGTGATGAGAAGCATATAAGAAATATGTCAAACTTCTGTCACTGTTTGATAATGCGATTAGCGAAACTTGAGTCGCACAAAATATATTAAAAAAAAAGCTTAGGAATACTGTAGAAGTTCAAGATAAGTATAATTTATCTTTCAGGTTTATTAAGGATAGATTCCACAACGTAAGGGAAGAAACAGTTAATTAAAATATCTTATTGTATTACCAATACTGCCAATATCTTCAATATATTTAATTTGAATTACCTCTTCCTCTAAGTGAATTTGTCAATTCTACAAGTATATATATATAGTAAATATTGTAATTCGTTATTACAACGCAAATATCACAAGAATTATAGCATTTCAAAATATTATTTTCTAGTATATCTCCGGGATCACTTAATCGTTTAAGTGTAGTTTAGACGACAACCAGTCTATGGTATTTCAAGGCCCACCCTTTCAACCCTTGTATCCTAAATAAACACACTTCCCTAAGTGACCCGGTAATTCTACGCTAGTGGATTGAAATAAACCAATTTGCTGTACATATTAAAAGGCCCGAATTTCATCAACAATTTGCGATCGTGCTTTGTAACATTCCATTTTAAAATTCGAAAAAAGCTTGTTTTTTTTAAGAAAAAGTCCTATTTTACAAAGAAAATTAAAATAAGAGCAGAATAAAGAGACCACAATGAGTAAACTCTACGTAACACCAAAGGATACCGATACTTTATTGACAAATTTGAAACATTATTAGTTAAAAAAATATTACTGAAATCAATTATTTTTTTAAGAATACGTACCTTCCTATCTCTCCAACCAACCAATGGTGGAAAACATATCACGAAGCTCAGTATCCATAATCCAGCAATGAGTCCTTTTGCTCTGGAGTGGGACATGATGCTGGGATACGTTATGGGTCTTGTCACAGCGACGTATCTATCCAAAGAGATGACGCACAGGTTTAGTATGGATGCAGTACACATCCATACATCAACTGCTAGCCATACTTGACACCATATGTCACCAAAGATCCATACCTGGAAAAATATGGATAGACTAAGTTAAATTCGTAGAACGATTAAAAAGGTAAGATCTGGTCACCGCAGAGGCTTTTTAAGAATGTTTAAGAAGTGTATTAAAAGTGTTCGCGAATATAATTCATATTTTTAAACGGTATATAGAACGTGTCCTTTGCAACAATAATATTTTAATAACATTTTTGTTTATCATTATTAGTTTACACAAAAATTCACCTTAAATATTTACTCGAAAATTTATAGGCAACACTTCAAACTTTTAATAAAAATAGGTGTCATACAACTAAGGAATATCTACCTGACAAATCATATAATTGTGTTAGTTTGCAGAAGATTCGGTAGTGGTAAAAACCGTTGGAATCGTGTAATATTTGTCGAAAATATATTTTTCACTTTTCTATATCTCCTGTCATCGACCATTCTAAATTTCCAGGTGTAAAATAAAAACTTATTTTTAGAACGTTTAAAAAACCATTCTTTATACTTGACTGAGTTATCGCTGTTGCCGGCTTTAGTTGCTTTTCGGTAAATATATTTAAATAGATATAAAATACTATTATTTATTTACTTAAAACGGGTGACTTTAGAAAAAAGTTATGTAAGATATTTTTATTCTGCATACGTTGTTATACCGCATACGTGTATTACTTTTGCTAGCGCCCTCTATACGGAGGTCAATGTACAGACGCAGGCCTTTTCAAAAATTAGTCTCTCACTTTTTTGGCTTCGGTTAGTCAAAGTTGAGTAAATTGATATTGTTAATGGAAAATGTCCTACGCTAACAAATAATCAGCATTAAATCGACGGTATAAGAGTCCAGAACAATTTACATTAGTAAAAAATTGATGTTTTCATTTTAGTCAAGGCTTTTTCCTAACGATTTATTCCTTACAAAACAAACTCTACATGAATTGGTTCGTTAATAATTTACTTGTGAAAATGATCGAGTTCTATAAGAACACCCATTACGAACGATTTCACTTGGATAATATTAGAAAAGTTGCGTGTTCTTTTTTCGTGACACAAATAATATACATTAGTAAATACATATAAAACACAATCTATACTATTCGAAGGACAACTTAATGTCAAAGTAACCAAAATTTATCGTAATGAAACATCACGAGATACAAAGGTGTAATTAACGATTGATTATCGGTATTTATTAACTATACAAAAAATTGTATAAGTAAAAGTAAGTACTCTGAAGCTATTTATAGATAAAATTACAGTAGAGCATCACATTTTATATCTAATTTACTATGTAAAGGTTAACTGTTTATTATTAGGACATGTAAAAATAAAATAACCTTAGCTATACATTTTCTGTACTTTACAAAGTAACCTTTTATGAAAACAAGTCCTATCTATCTTTTTGCTCGGGAAGTAAGTTTTCACGTATAAAATCCACGTGGCACTTTTATCGGCCACTCCGAGGGGATATTTTTCGGGATATAACATGAAATGTGGCTTCGCCATCGGCGAAATGTTAGAGCGAAAGACCCTGATCAATTTCCAGATAGAAATTCAAAGTAGATTTTTCAGTGGAATCCAGGAAATTCTGAGTGCAACACTGAAATCATCGGGGAACGTAGACATACGATTTGGGAAATCGATTTTGTAGGATTATTAGATAAACTTGCTTATTATGGGTATGTTTCAGGCTTTCACGACACAGGTACAGGTTTTTCGAACACAGATGTTTGTAAAAATATTATGATGTATACAGTATGAGATGTATAAAGAAGCCCTTAGCTTTATTTCATATTAAAAACTGAGGTGTAGAAATCCTAAATGCTTACCTGACCCTCCAAATGTCTACAAATTTTTGGGATTTATCAAAATCAATCCTTTTTCTACAATTACAAAGTTGCGTGTTTTTATTTTGATCTCGTGACGAAAATAAACTGTATCAGTATGCTCCGTTGACACTCACGAGCTTGCAATGTTAATTCTCCTGCTTTATTTATATTTTTTTCTTGGTTCTAACAGGAAATCATTTAACACGATACTTATAAGCTTTACAAGTATTCTGGAGTAAAAGAATTTGTATAGAAGGCCGTTTTTACCCATTAACAACGATGTAAAAAGATTTGTTTCCATTCAGTATTCAAAGAGTTTTTGAGGAATAACGATATTCATTACCTACGACCGAGCGTAATAGACTACTTATTTACAAAATCAGATGCAACTTTACTGTTACTACAATTGCAACTCTTAATTAATATAATAAGTGGTGATACAAACAATTTCAACGTGGTCGAATTTCCTTAAATGACATTTTTCGAGCTCTTCGACCATAAAAGTAGAGTACCGGCACATTACTGCTAGAAACATTCAAGCAACTTTAAGGATTGATGTGGGAGTAATTAATACCATTTTACACAAACATGTGAAAGTCCGTAAGCTTTGTTCTCGATGGATTCCCCATAACTTGACGTCGGCTTAAAAAGAAGACCCTGTGTGATGGTGCAGATCTACACTAGATCACTTTGACTGTGGATCTACATCATAACAGATGATGACAGTAGGGGGATACTGCTATGATCCCGAAAAAAGCAACAATCGTCAGTTTGGGTCTTTGAGAATGAAACGGCTCCAACAAAATTTGTTCGTGTAATAAGGTGAAACAAAAAGATGGTCGCTACTTTTTTTGGAATTTCTGGGCATGTTTCCACTGTAGGACTGAATGATAGACGTACTTTTTATCCAGAATGGTACACTACCGTTTGTTTGTCTCAGGTTCTCGAAAAGATACGCGAAAAACGTTCAAAAGAAGGATCATCTTGCAATGAGATAACTCTCGGAGTCACACTGCTGCTCGATTGAGTATTTGAATGCTCAAAACATAGAAATAATGGGTTATTCGCGGTATAGTCCAAACGTAGCACCTATTGACTTCTTCTTATTTCTACAAGTAAAGGAATAATTATGGGAATCACGTTTTACATCGGCAGAAGAAGCGGTTGACGCCATTAAAAATAAAATAAACAAACTACCGCCAGAAGAATGGAGAAAATGTTTTCAAGAATGGCTTTCGCGGATGCAAAAATCAGAAATAAATATAATTTACTAGGCTCAGCGGAAAGAGAGCAGAAAACGTAATTATCGTAATCTATGTACCCCACACTATGTGTACAATGTATACAATGTCTGGCTGATTAAATAATTCTTGTGAATACTTGTTGGTTCTCTTTTCACACATCGTTCATTTTTTCATTTGTACATTTTTCGTAGACCCTTTTTCTCCCATTCTGTGAGAATATCTTGTTCACTCTTATTCATTTTCCAAGTTTCGCTTTCAAACAATACTATTGCCTTGTACACTCTCAGTTTTTTGCTCCTCTAGAGAGCAGTTTACTGTTATTTAGTATATGTCCTTTATTTAGTTTTCTCTTCATTAATTCCTACTCCCATTTCCACTGCACTATGTTCTGACCGTAACAATACTTCCCCACTTCTTGTTGTTATGACAATGTTTTCTGCAAATGCCAAACATTGATGGTTCTTTGGATACAGTAATCCTGGTCTATTTTTTTCGCTTTTTGTGTACCATTTAGTGAATTCAAATTTATAGTAAGTAATACTGAAGATAATGAGTCCGATTTAATCCTTCTGTCACCTCAATATTTTCTATTATTTCTTTTTCTATTCATATATTAAATCTATAGTATTTGCAAGTGTTGGTTTGATCATTTCCACTAATATATTGCTTTCTCCTAGTTTATCTCTCTTTATCTTGTCAAAAGTCTGTTTAAAGTTTATAAGACTAGGTATATTTTTCTCTCAAATTCGTAGCTTTCTGCCTGAATTTCCCACAGAGTGAATATCTGGTCTACCATGATCTATATGAGACAAGAATTTAATAAGCTGTATTTAATAAAGCTATACTTTTATAGTTTTCCAAATTCGCTTTTTTCTTACATATTTGAACGTTTCGGCTATTAGCCATCTTTGCTATTTTTGTAGTTTGTAAATTTATGTACGATTTCTCTTATTTCCTTTATATTCCGGATATTCTCATCTTTTTGTTACTCAAATTTATTATTCTCCTCTCGTTTATTTTTTCTCCCATCGTTTGACTTTAGCCGCTCCCGAACATTGTTTCTATTTGCTAAGAAAAGGGAAAAAAAGTAAGAGAAGGCAAAGAAAGACAATGAAAAGCAGGAAAAGAGAGGAAAAGCAAAGGAAGGCAGGGAAAAGCAAGAAAAGGCAGGGAAAGGCAGCGAAAGGAAGAAATAGCAATGGAAGGCAAGGAAAGGCAGGGAGAGGTAACAAAAAGTAATTAATGAAAGGCAAAGAAGACAAGAGAAAGCTAGGAAAGCAAAGAAAGGCAGTAAAAAGCAGGACAGGCAAGAAAAGCTAGAGAAAAGTGGAGAAAGGTAGGAAAAGGCCAGGATAGACCAGAAATAGCAAGAAAAGGCAATAAAAGGTAAAAATTGAAGAGAAAGGGCAAGAAAAGGCAAGGAAAAGCATAAAAAGATAAGGAAAGCCAAGAAAATATAAGAAAATGTATAAGAAGGCAAGGAAAGGCAGGAAAAAGCAAGGAGAGGCCGCGAAAGGCGGGAATAGCAAGGGAAGGCAGGGGGAGATAACAACAAGTAATGAAAGGCAAAGAAGACAAGAGAAGGCTAGGAAAGCAAAGGAAGGCAGTAAAAAGCAGGACAGGCAAGAAAAGCTAGAGAAAAGTGGGGAAAGGTAGGAAAAGGCAAGGAAAGACCAGAAATAGCAAGAAAATGCAAGAGGAGGAAAAATTAAACAGTAAGGGCAAAAAAAGGCAAGGAAAAGCATAAAAAGGTAAGGAAAGCCAAGAAAATATAAGAAAAGGCAAAAAAGGCAAGAAAGGTAGGAAAAGGTAAAGAGAGGCAGCGAAAGGCAAGGAGAGGCAAAGGAATACAAGGAATGGACTAAAATGATTATAACATAAATTAAATTGTGTCTTAAAATCAGTTTATTTATTTAAATTAATCACTGTTACTAATAGTTTTTCACGAGTTATATTTACATTACTTGTTAGTTGAATATCGTGGATAGGTGTTATATATCCGTTTGTTTTTTTGGTTTGTAGAAGATTTATTATTAAATAAATATTTGTTTTCAGTGTAAATACAGTCACATGGTTTATAATACAAAAAACATAAAAGAAGTCGAAACATTGTTTGAAAGTCTAGCTCCCAATTCTTGTCAATCCCGGGGCTTTGTATAAATTAGAACTTTATTTCATTTGCAAATAACGTGTCGGAGAGTTTAGAATTCCTCGCGTTCGGGATTATTGCTCGACGACAAAATCTTCAGCAATATTTTATATAATAGAATGTGATAATTAGTACAATAATTTATAAAAGAAAATACTTAAAGAAAGACTGAATAGGCAGATTAAAATTACATTTTTTAATATTTTTAGTATATAATAATTTATGTTGTTCTTTTTTTAGATAAACACATAAAATGCTAAGCATTTCAAACTTTATAATTGTATTGGAGGTTCGATAATGCTTCGTATGCACACATCTTCTTCCTTATTCTTTTTCTTCAATTTTGAGGCCTTACCTACTAGAGATAATCGACCTGTATTTTACTTCTTTTATCAGATACTTGTGAGTTCCTAAAAATTCCTATAAATGTAGGATTATATTAACTAGGCAACAAAAATAAGAAAATGTGTATTATATGGGTTAAAGCATAATGAATATGTTGATCAGTTAGCCAAATCTGCAATAATAACAATGTTGATTTTCTGGATAGATCGGTGAAAGATGAGAACCAGAAGTTCTTCTTGGGAGTTTATTGTATTGAGAGTAGAAATTGCATTTCAAAACATTTACTGTTTTACGCCATTTTATAATACTCTTTTTTATAGGACCAACCATGTCATAATGAAGGTTAGCTGGAAATGCGAGTCGCTTGGTATGTCTTCCAACCAATTCTATGTTTTTGGATGATAAACATAAGGACTTTGTAGACAAGAAAAAAATGAAAGGCTTATGTATATTAACATTTAATTTTTTTTGTAGTATAATGAAAATGGCATTAGTATTCAGGTGTAAAGTCGGGAATGGAACGGCAGCTGATCACATAAGGTCAGAACTTTGGGAGAGTAAACCTCGTAACACACATTCAAATCGGATTTAGAAGCATCACTAAAAATAGGCGATAGTTAGGAACCACGTACATTATTTCTAATAAAAAGCTTTGATTACAATTAATCTTCAAAGTAAGACCACTGATTGGATGGATTTGACACTCGAGTAGAAACAATATAAAAACAGTTGATTATTATTCATCTTTACCACTCTCTTGATTTATTTAATTTTTTTCTGTCACCTGTAGTAAAATTCTTATAATTCTTTAATATCTCAATGGTCCCAGAATTGTGATGTTGGTTAACCATTAAGGATCGATACAAGAAAATTCTGGTTGAATAGAATTTTAGGAGAGAATTTTTCGTAAACTTGAAACCATTAAAAAAGGGCTTTATTTGTAAAAAATAATTATTAAAGGGCCCCGTCACTTTAAAAGCTACGATAATTTCTAGAGGGCGCTGATATATTAATAATTATAATAATTTTTCTCAAAATGATTAGAATAGTATGATAACTATAAAAGATAAATGAGACTTATCCTGAATTTCCACAGTATTACAAGGCTGTTTCTAAATATCTTTCTCTAACCAGGTTTCGCTAAATCGGATTTTCAAAGAGAGACAGAGACAGAGACAGAGATTAAAGCTTTGTTAGAAGCGTGCTTGACTTCATACCATCAACATTTCAACTAATCATTATCGAGCAATATATACGGTATGATTTTTTACTATAAAATTTTTAAAATATAATAATATTCTTCGTTTTGTTAATATTATATAAATATTTAGTCCAAAATGTCGTCTAAAATAATTGAACTTTCCAGGTTTAAATGGCTGTTCAATACTTATACTCACAACATTGTAGATATTTCTTGATTTCAAATTCCTCCAAAAAATCAAATTCTTCTTTCTCGTCACTTATATGAAGTACCTCCACTCTTGTTTCAATTGTGTTGTTAAATGTAGTGTTATGTATATGTATATATGTATAGTGTCAGTGAGGTGTTTTGCGTAATGTGATTTATCTAATTGTTTTAATCTATAAAATCGTCAGTGTTCACTGTTCCTTAATTGAAAATTTTCAAGGGTCTGGCCAAGATAGATGGCGTTACAAACCGGACAATTTAGTTTGTAAGTACCTTCTTTTTTGAAGGTATTAATTTTAGATTTTACAATTAGTAAAAATGAACTTTCATTATTTCTTACTTTGATATTTATTGTAGAAGATGTGATATAATTTTTGGTATTTTTTTGAAATATCTCCAAAATTTGTAATAGTTCTGTGTGACCTGTTACCTTCAGGTTGTTTCGGAAATATAAGTACGATTATAAGAAATATGTTAATATTATATCACTCTTTGTACTGCCAATGAAAAAAATGTCTTTCGTTACAATCAACAATTATCTTCAAAAGAAAAGCACTTAGCAGCGCTATCTGATGTAAACCTTTGAACTAGTGGTAGCAAAATGAGTGACGAGTAGATTTTCCTCGAAATATTGAAACCCGAAAATCTTATTTTGCGAGTAAATATTAAAATATTTTTAATAAAATTCATATCGTTAGCAAATTCAGCATGAGTCGACAGGCTGAGCTGGGGCTGGAGCTGTCTGCGAAACTAATTTACAGAAGTGGGACGGTTAATATTTACAGTTCCCAATAGGACGTAAATTACGCGGCGTGAATTTAAATCTATGAGCGTCATGGTAAGCGGATACACTCGCAAATATCTCTAATGCATGTGACAAAAGTTTGATGAAAATGTGCGGTTTGTTGATACGTTTAATAAACTCCAAGCTAAACAGCGTCTGCTACAGACAAGTGCGCTTTACGAACTTCAACACAACAGTTTAAGATTGAAATTAGCCAGAATAGTTCCACAGAAAAATGAAAACAACGGCTAGTATTAGATAAGGTGTTGATGTAAATATGTCAAAATTTTAGTCTGGAAAAATCTGTGCCTGGGAGTTCCCTTAAAATGGAGAAAATTCAGCTCATTGCTCAAAAACACATTTCTACAAGCTGCCTAAAATCTTCAAAGATTATGTATATTCACTTTCAAAACAATCACCTGTTGAGGAGGATCTCCCTCATAATATTTTTCTTTTTGCAAATGATTTAGCCAGTAAAAGACCAGTCTTTAAATAAGTGATCCATTGAAACCTTGAAAAATATTGAACTGAAATCCGAAGATATCTGTCGGTTTCAGCGTAAAAAGTTTATACAAAAATAAATCATTGGAACATACAAAAAATCTTTAAGAAATAAGAGAATTGCTTAAATTCGAAGAGGTTGTCTATATCCTGTGAAATGAGGAATCTCTTAATGATGGATCTGCTTATCCAAAACAAAAACACTCGTCAGTATTCGAAGAGCAGAGATATTAGACCCATTAAAAACCAAAATATAATCTGCAATTATAATTAAATATAGCAAGAATTACATTAGCAAAACTAAATCAATTTTATGGTGTGATGGTAATAGCATGTCTCTTTATTTCAAAGATTTGACCCCTTGAGACTGTTTCATTTTCCTAAATTGTTTTTATAAAAATAGGAAGAAGACATTTTTACTTAGGGTATTGGATCAACCGAAGATGATTATTTCCAATTAAAAAATGGCCGTATACATTATTTTTATGTAAATAATCCGCATTTAAATATTAACGGTTCCTTTGGCAGGGATTTCTTGGAGAACTTCTGAAACTTGACCGTAATAGAAAGCGCAAATTCGTTCTTTACGCGGCGAGAAAAAAAAATAAGAGACATTATGTTAAAACTTTTCGAGTTGTCTGTTCGCTGTGTGAGTTCTAAATGAATATTTTGACATGGTAACGCCAGATTTATGCAGCTTTTTCATTTCTTTCTTAATGCTTTTTCTCCAGAACATGAATGTGCATAATCTAATAAAAAAAAATAGCGAATTTTAATAATGACGTTTTCTCCTGAGAAAAATTGAAAAACATGTTTCAGATTTGTAGTTAAGGTTTAGTAAAAATACAAAGATAAGAACTGCAAATAAGATCTATCCAGAATAAAGATTTTATGAATTAGATCGTAAAAAAAACGAAGTTGAGACATTACAATAACTACTAAAATATCTAAGGAGAAAAAAGAGGAAAAGGAGGACTTTTCGTACAATTTACGAGAAGTAGACAGGATACAGACGAATACATAATAATAGAAGATATCGACGGAAGAGTAGGAAACGAGACGATAACCATTAGTGAAACTGTGGAGCGTTTTGGGGAAAATGCCAAAAATGCAAATACAAACATGAAAATAGACTTTTGCACAATGAATGACCTAGTGGTTGCCGACACCTTTTTTGAACACAAAGAAATACACAAATACACAAGAGAAGTAAAAGCAACAAACAAAAAATCAATTATTGACTTAGTACTAGTGAATCGAGCGAGTTTGAAAAAAGTAAAGGACGTTAGAGCCAAGAGATGGTTTGAAGCCGGCACAGATTATTATTTAGTTGAATTAAAGCTAAAAGAAATGAACACTAAATTTGCAAGTCAAATAACAAAAACGGAGAAAATAAATAACATAAAGAGCCACAAACTACATCAAATTAACATCAGACAAAATTAAAGTAGAAGCGGAAACACATTGGAATAAACATAAAAATGGAAACCTGGACATTTTGCAAAGAAACACTGATCAAAGCTGCTAATAAAGTTTGAGAAAAGAGAAAGAATTTTGGAAACTTTAACAAGAAGAACACAACACAAAAAGTTTCGATACCAACAGAACAAGACAATACTATTCATTTTAGTTATGGACGAAATTTCATAATTATATGGAAACGATGGGAAAGGAATTACAGAAAAACAGGGGTAAGATAACTAAGACCAATAATAATTAAAGAGTTACTATATGCTGATGACCTACTGCTAGTATCTAATAGTAAAGCCGACCTAGAAGAAGCAATAGAAAGCTGGAACAGGTATCTCAAAGAAAATGATATGAGAATCAACTTTAACAAAACAGAGATAATAGCAGTAACACGAACATATGAAGACATGCAAATCAATATAGATGGACCCACACTTACGACAACAGATAGTCTAAATACCTAGGAACGACACTGGAAAGAAAGGAATCAAGAAATAGGTGACATTTTGAAAAAAAGAGGAGCTACATTGGCAGAGGCAAAGACTTTAGCGAGAGACAGGAGAAGATGGAAGCGGAAACCGGAACCCGACACTTAATGGTAGAAGGTGAAATGATGGAAGAAATTAGGCACGATACATTATGAAACACAGAGATTAGAGAGATATACCATGAGAATAGAAAATAATAGAAAAAATCGATAATAAACAACTTAATTAGTTTTGACTCTTTATGAGAATAAATCAAGAAAGACTAATTAAAAACATAATAGACGAAAACAAGTAGAAGAGGAAGGAAATACCGAAGAAAACATGGGCTAGCATGATAAATGAAATAATAAGAAGGAAATGTTTAAAAGGTCGTGAGAAGACTGGCACAAAACAGGAAATATGGAAGTAATTGGTTACAGAAACTACAAATATAGCACACCATAACTGAAAATTTGAAAAAGAGAAATTATTTAATGCAGCCTTTTTTTTGCAAAAAAGAAAAAAGCTGAGACAATATTATTCAGCTAAATGTTCTACTTTTACTACATGGTACGCGAAAATGAATCCAAAACAGAGAAAATATTCTCCACATATACAAAAATGCATATTTTGGATGCAAAAAACGTCACGTGTCTGATAATTCTCGCAGCATATGCAAATATATTCATTTTAGCTTGATTCCATGAGCTCATACAATAGTGAAGCTATCTGTAAATCAAAAACATATGGAGAGTTTTATTAAGTTTTTTACTCACGTCATTAAAAATACATTCCTAGAGATAAAGGCAGGTCCGTCTTCATGAATTTTTTAAAATCAAGTACGGTAAACAATTTATTTTCTAGTTCTAATTTACTCAATACCTCTATTATTCCATTTGTCACAGTGAAAAGCTTTTTTACAACTAGTCACAACTCAATTTGTCTAGAACGGGTTAAAATGTACACACTTAGTGGCACACTTTTAAGTAATCTTAGTGGTTTCTATTATGGTCAGCAATGTGCGAAGTTTGAAAAGCAATAGAATACGAAGAATATTTTTGTATAGCCAATAATAGGTATCAATTTTTTTGCATTTTTAATGATACCAATAAATATGATGATAATGATAAAATATTTGGTAAGTGGTTGTAAAATATCACTCTACCTCAATAAGATATAAATGCCAATGTTTGGAGAATTCTCTATCAAACTTATACTGTTTCATAATATTTTTATGCTGTTTGATTAGCGAATGTAATATATTTAGACGTCAACAAGTTTATCATTTGAGAAGTTTTAATTTTAAATTCGGGGCAGAGTTTCCGAAAACATTGTGGTATACTGCATTATCTATTACAATAACAGAATTTTGTGGCAAATTTGGTATTAATATTTCCCTAAATAATTTTAATTTTAAAACAATTTTTTAATAGTTCTCAACGGTGTATTGCACCCTTTCAAACGGAAAAACAACATTTGCCCAATATTACATGTAATTGTAAGTTATTGATTAAAATTAGGAATAAAGCTCTTTCAAAATATTTAACAACAAACTCAGATGCTGATAGGCGATACTGTGTGTCTCTAAGAGTGTGTCAAACGAGAAAATAAAAGCATATATGCCATTTACCTTGTTCCAACGTAAAAATATTATAAAACGAACTTGAAAATTTTTTTCAGAATGTGGTACTCGTATGCCAACTAGGAAATCGATTCAAACTAGTTTCTAATTTATGTACTTGTTCTTTTAGATCAATGCAAGGCTTTTGATTTGGTAAATTTTGCTTTACTGATTACTAAAATGGGATACCTTGGGTTTAATGAACAGAGTCTTGAGAGGGTTAAAAGTTATTTATTTGGACGCTCCCAGCGAGTTATATTGGATAGAGGTTTGCTAACTTCTTCTATTAAGGAAACTATACCCCTGAGGTACCGCAGAGCAGCATTTTGGAATAGTTTTGTTTGATCTTCTCACTTCACTTTTGTCCTGTCAAATTTATCAATAGATTGATTACATTCAGTTGTATAATAATTAACGCTGATTAAGAAGTATTGTTACGTTTTCTGAAGATTATGGCAATGAGCATATCTGCTCAAATTTTTCGTAACTCTGTACAGACCCGTCATTCATTAATAATAAAAATAAACTTATCGAATGGACAAGCTGCACAAAAACTTTAGGTGTATACATGAATTCAGTTTCAATATTCATATAACACATATATTTAAAACTTTCTTTCTAAAATTAAAAATCTTTATAAACTCAAATCTCAACTAAATGAAGTAACTGAAGTAAAAAACATAAAATAAATAATACATCTTAACATCGATTATTGTAGTATTGTTTGTTACAATACAATACAATAAGGCAAAATTAGAAAATGCTTGTATCCGTTTTAAATGTTCTGTACCGCCATTTTTTTTTGCACAAATTGCTTACATCTAAAATTCTAGATTATTTGTACATATTGATATTAAAATGTTCCAACTTTCATGACAGAAATATTAGAGTCAATCCATTCGACGTACCACGACTTAAAATAATATAGTTTAAAGGTAGCTTTTCTTAGTTGGCATCTACCATTTTAAACCAATATATTAATTATTTAGAATTGTCTTTATATAGTTTTAAGAAGATTGTTTGGTAAAGACTGACTCTTTGAATTACAAACTGGAGTGGAAGATAAACCTTTACTGTTATGTATAAATGTAAAACATGTTTGTGCACAATAAAGATTATTATTATTATTAATATTATTATTATGGTTATCATAATAATTGTTATTTTTATTATTAGATATTGATCGTTCACCTGCTTTGGCCAGCTTCTAAAACTCTTCTTTTTATTGTTTAATCGAGTATCTATTAGTCTCAGCAACTTTTACTTTAATGATAGTAATACTTTTTTATACTTTCACACATAGGCTTTAATTCACACTCATAAGTGTTTTGTAAAATTATATTTTATGAAGAAATAATCTTTTTTAAATATTCATATATTATTTTCTTTTCTGAGCTGCGTAAATATTCCGATATTTTAACTCAAGTTAACTCGCTACTCCAGATACTTAATTCTGCATAAATTGTGCAAATGAAACTAATTAACTTATCCATAGCCCCAGCAGCACATTGCTACATCTGTTGTACCCAATAGACCTTTCCTGATAAGAAAACACAGGGTCAAATATGCTCAGGCGCACCTCCCACTACCTGCCTAAAATTTCTCCTCACTCTAGTAACATATAAAAGTGACAATATATCAAAAGTACTAACAAGAACTGGAACAACAAAACACAACAGTGATACCAATAAAAAAACTAGGTACTTTTAAATTGCCAACTTAATACTTTTGACTTCCTTTTCCCCCTACAATAGACCTTTCCTGATAAGAAAACACCGGGTCAACTATGCTCAGGCGCACCTCCCACTACCCTCCTAAAATTTCTCCTCATTCTAGTAACATATCAAAGTGACAATATGTCAAAAGTACTAACAGGAACTGGGACAACAAAACACAACAGTGATACCAATAAAAAAACTAGGTACTTTTAAATTGCCAACTTAATTCTATTGTTGTTTTTTTCCCCACAATAACTGAAGAGAGGGAGTGCGCGGAGTCTACATCACCCAGGGAATATTTCAAAACATGATAGGTGAATTACTGTGGGAGTTGGTATAGGATTTTTAGTACAAATACCGTTGCACGTCAGGAGTGACGTACCTCTTTCGTCATAGTACTGCCAACTAATTAAAATTTCCCTAACTAAGATAAATCATACGAAACATCACGAAAATTCACGAGGACTCATGAACGTAGTCACAGTACTAAAAAACCGAAAAAGTAATCGTAATTATTTTGATAATTTTAGAATTATTTCAATTATATTGGCTTATATACGTCTTATTCTTTATAATATAAAGTTTATAAATCATTATTATATGTTTAGTACTCAAAAAACCATAATTTACATTAAATAATTTTGAAATTTTCTACGCCCATGAGACTCGTATTTATGATGAAGAAATGACATTGTAGCGATTGGCATGCCTTGATGCGACGTTGTCGAGTATTTAGATTGAAATATTTCAACGATTTCTGACGTCCGGCCGTCAACCATTTGTGTGTTTTCACCACGTTTTCGGTAATTTTATAATATTGTCTTTATTTTTTGTATATTGTTCATATACGCTTCAATAAATTAATTTTTCATAATAATAAAGCTAAACAACATAACCTAACCTTACATTTTTGAAACTTCCTACATTCCTCGACAATTTAGACAAGCCGACAACACTGCAGGGTCGTGATCTCATAATTGATATATGACGTGCAACGGGATTTGTATTAAAAATCCTATATTTAGTAATTGAAACTATAGCTTATCCCAACTTCAGATTTTAAAGGGAATTTTTATAATGCTAAAATTATACCACAACAGATTTTTACAAAACAATTGCTCTAGATTCTCATTTAAATTTAATTAAAATGTAAACATGGTTACGCTGCTGGAGAAGGTAAAACAGGGTCTATGATGCAAATGTAATGTAATCAAGTGTGCCCTGGACCCTACAAGTGATGACGTGACTTGTTTTTTTCACGTCTGTTTGAACATAATAAAGCTTTAGTTCCCTCTATTGTCTCAAATTTGTTGAGCTCTTGAGGACGATCTAGTGGCTATACAGGGTGTTCGCCAAAATATTGTCCATATTTATGGATGAAGTAGTATTTTACACGGTGTGAAAAGTTAAAAGAGGTAGGTGAAATATGGGAAAGCTATTACAATTTGAAAAATTAGAATACATATTTTTTAAACAAACCAAAAATGATATCGAAAATATTTTTGCTGACTTGAAATCAGTTTGTATTTATTTTTATTTGTTTATATTTTTGGGCTCAAATTCCACAATTATAAAAAAATAGAACAATAAACTTAGCAGCAGGAAATGAGAAAAAACAGTGAAAATCTTGTATGACATCTGGTAAAAATTACGATCGTAGCATAAATTATTATATTGAATCAAATGATTTGGGTCCACCTGAATAATTGGAAATTTATCGACATTTCTTTGATGTTATTTTTACAAACATCTGGTCAGTAATTTTAAATTCAGGAATTACTTTGGCTTAGAAGTAGGGTATTTTTAGCAAACATTGTGATCTTTACACATTTTCCTACTTTTTTATTTAAGAAAAGATTGTGGGCGTAATTTTAGTTAGTGGAAATACCAATTCACCCGTATTTGTGTTTCCCAGTATTTACTATAAAGATTATTTCATTATCAGCGGTTCTGAAGATAGTTTTGGATTTGCGAATAGAAGCACTTGGGTAAATTCTCAAATTATTAGTTTTTGAACATGTGCAATAACAAAGTTTGTAGCAAAGAAAATTCCACATTATTATTACTATGCGATAACCATGAAACGTTTACAAACAATAAATGTTACAGATTTTTGTCGTAATATCCCTTAATTTGACATAGTACGATTCTATTAATGCAAAAAATATAAGTGGTTTTCAAAATCCAAGCATATGACTTTTAAACAAGCTAACTTTTAGAAATGAAACTTATGTTCGCATCTCACGTGGAATCTTAAGTTCCTGCTAACACTTCTGTTAACCATATTGAAATTAGACCTAAAGACTACATAAAATCATAACTGTTACATATGGTTGAACTCGTATTGAAGAAAAGATTCCAAAAATGACTGAATATACATAGTGATGTATTTAAAAAACCAAAATGACTAATAATATCAGAGAAACGGAAAATCTAGCAGCATTGCAAATGTCAAATCTAGAATGTCCGTATTCCAAAATAGATTTATCCCAAATTTTGTAGAATTCGGACTAGCAATTTACGAGATAATTGGCCGTTTCCAGACTTTTGGTCCACTCTCTATAATACATTTTAATGTCTAATTGTAGTAATATAAAAAAAATTGCCCATTTTTGAAAAATAGTTTTCTCTTACACAATTTTTCAAAAACTACTAGATTCATTCGTTGATTGTTTTTTTTTGTTATATTATATATACTGTAAAAAATGTTTTAACAAACAGATATAAAGACCAAACTTGGATTTGTTCTTTTATATATGTTATCGTTAACGGGTATTTTTTTCTGTAGACCTTATTGCATCATCATCATCATCATCATCATCTTTACTAAGTAAACTTAATGCACCTGATATTTTTTTATTGCATAAAATGTACATATATTATATTACATTAAAAGATATATGCATAGTATAACACAGGGAAATTTTGTTTATATAACTATAGTAAACTCTACATACTTGTATTTTGCAAACGCATACTCTTTAAAAACGGTTAATATCAGACCTAATTGCATAAAAACTTTAATAGAAAAAAGTTTTTTAATCACTATGAAATACGTAGTAAAGACACTTCTCTGGTCTAACAAAGAAAATTGTGTGTCCTAATTTTCTTTTACATCCAGGAAACCTTCAGGTTTGGCGAAAGAGGCAAAAACTTATGTCCGGTGCTTTTTAACAAAAGCTATATCAGTCCAAAATGTACATGTCCTCTAAGGATATTTTTTGTAGTTTATCAAAAAAATGCAGATTTCTAAAAATTAAGGGATCGAAGTGAGTTTGAAAAATTGATCGATGTGTTTTTGAGAAAGCGACTATGTTTATCTAAGGAACTAACTGTGATTCGACCAGCATATCCATAAAATATTTCATAAAGAGGCATCTGTGCTTTATTTAAAAAAGTATCATTTCATTTATTCATATCATTCTTTTGATAAACACATTATCCAGACGTTTCAGAGGTTTGAGTATTCCAAAAAATTCTCTTTTTCCACAACCCACGCTAATTAAAACATTTTTACAAAATATACTTTTACACTGAGGCAAACATGATTAACTGATAAAAATCCCCAGTCAAAAATAAGTGATTTATAAGGATATCAATTTCGATTTTAAATTAATGGAGCTTTTGGCTTTCTTTAAATTCATGGTAGAAACAAAAAAAATACAATAAAGGAACTATGACAAATTGCCACAAAGGCTAAATTTTAAATGTCATTAAAAAATAGTTTGTAGATTTAGAATGTTATGCATAACATATTTGATTTTTACACAGAAATGGACTGTATTTTAAGTGGATACTGACTTAGAATTATCTATATATAAATTCTATGTATTTATCTTCTTGAACAAATTAATTTCATCCACTAAAATAACTGATAAACTGATAAATTTTTTAACAACTTTAATGAAGATAACGAAGTTTAACATTTACACTTTAACAATAACTTTGATCAAGTTCTTTGAGTGGTTTTTAGAATAGTTGGCACAAATGTTTCACAGTTTTCAATTAAAGCATCTTATTTTTAGATATTTTGTCTGAATAATGGATTCTTAACGACTCTTTATTTTTGAAAGTGTGGAAGTGACTGAAAGTCGTTGATGGTGATTACGTCTGATTAGTTAATTCTGAGCTCAGCGAGGGCAGTTTTCATTGGTCAATTTTTATAGCATATATTAGCGAAATGATGATTGGGTGACCGATGGATCGATTGTATATGAAATAATTTGGATATACGAATGTATACAGTATGTCTGTTCGTTAAAGTAAACAATATTAAAGCAAAGTTTAAATTTGAACTCACCTTGAATACCTCCCAGGTGGCACTGAAGGGCAGCACTGCCACCCCGACCAAGAGATCGGCAACAGCCAGCGACACTATGAAGAAGTTGGTGACGGATCGCAACTTCGACGAACAATATACTGCAGCAATAACAAGACAATTCCCGACTATCACCATGACGTTTATCAAAGCGAGCACTGATAACGAGAGCAACAAATAAGAGTCGCTGAAGTTCACTTCATCTAATAAGGCCGCACACGCGGTTGCATTAAGTTTATTTCGCATTACATCAATAATTTCGGAGGCGTACTAGCTTACAGGACAACTTTTACTTCACAGGCTAGGCCAACGCTCTTCTGATCTGAAATTCAAGAATAAAGAGTTATCACGCAAAAAAATTATATCAAAATAATTTGATTTTTGTAGTTGCCACTATTAGCCACTATTTTACAAAAATTTGCGATTAGTATTTGAACTAATATTCCCAATGTCCTTACAGACATCCGGTATAAGTAAGTTAAGGTCAACCCAAGCAGTAGTTAAAATCATTTTTACGTAACGAATACCTTAAAAGTTACGACTAACTTTATTGTTACCGTTGTGACGACGTGTAGATTGTACTTGTTACGTTACAATTTCCTAAGTGAGATATAATAATTACGTAACATTAACTTTGTTTCTAAACTGAGACGCAACTATTTAGTTATAAATACGTCGCAAATACTTACTTAAAATTACTTTATATTCTTTTTCACTAACATAAATAAAAAATTGTCAAATTAATATACTAGTTCAAGCTTACTGTGGAATATTATCACAATATCAAAGTAAAATTCATATGCCATCTGAATTCTGCAAATAAGTAAAAAAACAAGTTTATATAAATATTATTGATACTAAAATATATTTTGTCTGAATAAAATCAAACCGGGTATGCTGTTTTTATACTAAAACATTTACATTCGTACTAATATTTCCCAATTTAATAAGACAACTTTTATAATTATCATTTTTTCATATAATAGTTTTAATTTGACTACTTTCAATCAATAGATATAACCGCCTTCAGCTTTTTTGCTATATAGTCTAATATACTTTAAAAATTGATGCTGGAGTGTTAGTTACTACAAAGTTAGTAACATCGACTATAATTAATTCCCTTAAAGTAACTCTTTATTTAAAGTCAACATTAACTGTTATTTCCGGAGCGGACCTTTTAAAAAATTTGGATATAAATTACTTATAAATTTAAATGCATAAAGAAAAAGTAATGCATTTGTTTAAATAACATAACATAAAAACAACTTATTTGCCTTCATGGGGTGATTTAATCAGTCTCTATGAAATCGATATTGGATATAGAGCCACAACCACCCTAACATATGAACCCACTAATCTGACCAAACATACACTCATAATTTATGTATTTTGTGAAATTTCACCTGCAATGTTTTGTTTATAGCTATTTTTACCTTCTTCTTTTTTTAGCTTTTTGCAAAAACTTGATGAGTCACGAAATTTTTTAGAACGCCGTTCTATAATATTAACAAGAAATTCCTTTATTTATATCAAAATAAAACTGATTTTATAGTAAGTGTTTCAAGTCGTATTAACTTTATAGTAACTGATCGTAGTGATATCTGGAAAGTTATTTTTTAGGGCATATAATCTACTAACTTACATAAACCATTACTGTAAAATCGGTAAACTTTGAGGTCATATGTAATAGTCACTAGTACGTTAAAGTTCCATAAATATTATCTTAACGCCTCTAAACTATGAAGGCACAATTTAAAGTAACACTGTAAATAATTATACTGTATCATTGAACTTTAAAGTCTCATCTACTACAAAGTCCTCGCTTAAGTAACAAATACGTAAGCAAGACTAAAATATTAACTTGTAATTTTACTGACTTTAAAACCTGAATAAGTGGTAACATTTACTCAATAGTTTAAATTTTAAAACTCTAATGTAAATCTAACATTAAGACAAGGTTTTATGTCGTTGTTTTGTTTTTGTTACTCTTAGCATAAATCCTGCTTGGGAAGCTATAGTAAGTAATAATCGCTATAAACTGCATAGTTCCATTATAGTATTTATTACGATCTAAAAATTATTTAGCAGAATTATATATACTGGCATCTTATAATTGTGTCTCAGGTACACCCACCGAAGCTTCCTAAGCAAAATGAAGTGTACAATTTTATTATTCAGGATGATTATTTAAGCTATAACGTAATATATTCTTCTAGTCATAATATTTATACATTTTTTATAATAAAACATTTATGAACTATAATTTAATTTATTTATTGACATATAAATACACGATATCTACTTCTTGTTGCAACTTTAATTTGCACAGGGTCCGGCAAAATCATCTCCCATATTTTGCACCGACACTGTGCCCGAATCACTGAAGGGGGGGGGGGGGGAGATTTATTAAGTAGCTTATACCTTGCTATTTCAGCTGGTATCATGAATTGGATGGACGAGCTTCGTGCCTTCATTATCGAAACATTTCTACAAAATAACGAATTACGACGCAGAAAACTTTCCGAATAGTGGACATACTCCGGTTCCAGATCGCAAAACAATACTGTCGTTTGAAGAAAATCGTTGGATCATTCTCTGCGATTTTCCCAGTTTCGCTCACTAACTTCTTGCACGTTCATCATCTTGTAGAACGGAACTTCGGGTTTCTTCTCGATCTAATAAAGCACAGTCGTGTTTAGCAGCTAAACGGGTAGGAGATCTTTTCTTGCAGCTGCGACATTTTTAGGCATTCGAGCACTTCTAGGTCCTCCGGTTGATTTACTTTTTAAGCTTGATCCTGTGGCTCTAAAGTCTAATACCAACAACAGTAATTTTTTCGGATTCGAAACGCGTTATTTTGCAGAAATGTTTCGATAATGAAGGTCCAATTCATGATGACAGCTGAAATGACAAGGTGTGAACTACTCAATAAATACACTAAGCCCCCTCTCCCTTCAGTGATTCAGGCATAGTGGCGGTGGGAAATGTAGAAGATCATTTTTCCGGACCTATACTTCAGCTTTATCTAATGTGTGATGTCTTCCAACAAATGCTTTATGCCAAAGAAAATATCACACAAAATGCATACAATTCATATAACAATTGTACATATCATAAATCATTAAATTTAAAAGGTCAACCAGTTGACAGCAAATTTTCTTTATAGCCAATTCTAGATCTATACCTTCAGATCAGTACTTACTTTAAGCAAAAACATATTTAATATATATTTTTTATTATTTAACTAAATCAAATCTTATGGGACCTTTAGGTATTAAGCCTTAGCTAGGTATTTCTCCAAGACAAGTAACTCGGCATTCCGTAGCAATCAGATTTTTAATGAAATCAACCAATAATATTTCTAATCCAATGAAATACAAAATCAAACCAGATAAATTTTATTTAAAGACAACTAGTTTCGTCCCTTCAGGGTCATCCTCAGGTCTGAAAAGAGTATAAAAAACATAACAATTTTTTTTTAATTTAAAATACATTTGTTAACTTACCAAATAAAACAACAGTGAAAACAACAATGTTAAAAATACAACGTAAAAAGGAGACTTTCCTAATCTCTCACAAAATGAAACACAATTATAAAACTAACTAAATTACAAAATGCATGTGTTATAGAATCGATAAATAACAGTTATGAAACATATTTCAATGTATGTAGGTTTGAAAATCATTTTAACAATATGTATGTAACAATAAATGAAAGACGAAATAACAGGTAATGATGTCAAAATAAAGGTATTGCGAAAAAATGTTTAAGAACTCAAGTTTAGTAATAATAGGTATAAAAATTGGAACCAGGAACATGGAAACACTAAGGACAATTGACACAAGTCATGCAACCCTTAATAAGGGTAGAGACTCGTGTAAGAATTCCAACATGGAAGAAGAAAATAAATGAAAAGGGAAGAACAGCAGCCACTCGACCCTCTTAAATGTCCGGCATCCGGTAACACCAGAAGAGACATTTTTGAAGGGGACGAATGGAACCAGAAAACTTGTAAGAAACAAAACCCATATCACTGTTGTTTTATTTGGTAAGTTAACAATTGTATTTTATATAAAAAATTTGTGATGTTTTTTATACTCTTTACTGACCTGAAGATGACCTTAAAGAGTCGAAACTAGTTGTCTTTGAATAAAATTTATGTGGTTTGATTTTGTATTTCATTGGATTTGAACCTTTGTACCATATTTGAGTGTTATGGATAACCTTCTGTTTTTTAATATTGCTGTTATATGTATTTGTAGCGTGCATTTCCCTAACGCAATAGCGTTTATCTACTACCAAAATAAAAGAATTTATAAGTCTTGATTGTAATAATTTCGGCGAATATTAAATAAATTATTAAAAATTTCTAATGCACTTTCAGTCATGGTAAAATATATTTTTTTCAAAAGAAAAATATACAGTCTTAATCATCATCTACCCTTTGTCATTCAGAATCCGCTAAAGAACACTACTCACATCATGGAAGAACACAACCGATCGTCCATTCTTATCTAATTGGTCTCAAAATTAGTATTATCTGAAACTATTTTTAATACTCACTTTAATTAAATAATTAATTAATTACGAAATAATTAACTCTTCTATCCCCGACGATCGCAGACACTATTTGAGTAATGTCGAAAGCAGACCACTGCCGCATCATCAATGTCTTCTTCATGATGGCCGGTTATATCGCTAATGATGTTTTTAATTGAACGTTTCCTTGTCGTCACGGAATTGCTTGTTCCCGTTTCTAATTGCGTTCTAGACGATTTATTAGTCAAAGGAGGGACATCCTATTTAGCAGTAAATTTGGGATGTGTGGCAAGGTCGGCTCCAGATCGGTTTTGCGGTTTTATCAAGATTTCATTCCGTTGCTGTTGATTGTTTTGAGACCGAGAACGTTCCCGGGAAGATATCTAAAATATAATTATAGGGATTAGTTTAGAAAAGATTAACTTTTAAATTTAGTGACAGTTTTCTTTGAATAGTTTAGAATATATTTTAAGACTAAAATTTACTACAAATACAATGTTGGCATAAATATTCTCTAATTATTTATAACAAATTAAGCAACCTACGAGGATGAGTTGATTAATTCGTGGCTTACTATAGTAAGGCATGATTTTTCCTTTTAATTTTTATGTTTGCATCTAGTAACATCTTGTCACAGTTTGACATTAAAATTTTGTCCGAGTCTGTCAAGTAGTTTTCATTTAGTGTCTTATCAAAGTTTGTAAGATGACGGTGTTTGAAAAAATGGAGAAAACTGAGATTCGAGCCGTGATAAAATATTTTTATATTAAAAGTTTAACACCTACAAAGGTTAAAAATGAAATAGATTCTTAGGTTATTTTTATTATTATTATTTAAGATACACCACGTCCTAGAAAGCTGAAAACTACGACTCCTGCTGAAATGGTTGAGAAAGTCCACAGAACAGTACCGCAAGATTGTAGATTAAAGTTGAATGCGATAGCAGAGATTGTGGGGATTTCAAAAGAGCGGGTACATCATATCCATCATGAAGTTGTGGGCATGAGGAAATTATCGGCTAGATGGGTGCCGCGACTCCTTACCCTTGAACATCCAAAAAATCACGTCTGATCTATGTTTGGAGCTCTTTCAGCCCAATCCAACAGATTTTGTGCGTCGATTCATAACAGTGAATGAAACTTGGATACATCATTATACACCAAAGATCAAAAAGCAACCCAAACAATGGACAGTAAAGGGAGAACCGCCTCCGAAAAAGGCCAAAACAGTTCTTTTAGCAGGAAAGGTGAAGGTGACGGTTTTCTGGGACGCAAAAGGAATTCTCTTGGTTGACTACCTTGGAAAAGAAAAAACAATAAACAGCGAAGACTACGCTAATATTCTAAAACAGCTATACCAAAAAATTCAAGAAAAAAGACCCGGTTTGACCAAAAAGAAAATTTTCTTTCATCAGGACAATGCACCATGCCACAAGCCGGTTATCGCGATGACTAAAATTAATGTGCTGGGCTCTGAACTGGTACCTCATGCACCATACTCCACTGATTTGGCCCCGTCGGACTTCAGCCTATTCCCCAACTTGAAGAAATTTCATGGGGGAAAGAAATATGCTTCAAACTTGGAAGTGATTAAAGCGACAAACAGTTATTTTGAAGAGTTGCCAGAATCTATCTACAGGGATGGGATAAAGAATTTTGAACATCGATGGACCAAGTGCATTCAACTAGAAGGAGATTATGTTGAAAAATAAAAACAAATTTATTCTTCTAAATTATTGTATTATTTGTTAGGCCGCCAATTAATCAACCCATCCTTGTATGTCGTCTACTACCTGACTCACACCTGTCTCATCATCAGAGTCAAGGGACCAAATAGAAAAAAACGGGTACCGGTTCAACGTTAAAAAAAAGTGGCTAATAATGGTATCAATTTGCATAAAACTTTTTCTATGTCATATAAAAGTATTTTAAAATGCTTCAATGGAGTAAACCGAGATATATATTGAAGCCTTTTGTTTACTCCGAATCGGAGCATACCTACGTCATCGGTAAAAACACCTCAATTAATTTAGCCAGAACAATAGACAGATCTATTACAAGCTCCCGGTGAAATGTTATAAACAACAAACCATTTGCTCGAAATTAACATACCATCGATTTGGAATCTTTTGGTAGTGCTGGGGTTTCTAAGAGGATATTAAGCCATCCATCAATTCCGTGACAAAATCATAGCCGCGTTGGTAATGCGTTGATTGACGCGCTTTTTTGTGTGACCTTCCGTCTAACATTTAGTATTTGATGGGGCCGTTTCGAGAGTCGTATTAATCATTTACCAAAAAGGGGTATCTTCGAAGGGTTGTTATTGGTAACATCCTTTTAATTAATGATTGATTATAATGTACAGAAATAAATTGATCGCTATTGGTTTAAGTGTGTTGGCGTATCTGCTAAAAATAGGGAGACGGAATTTCATTTGTTTTTTGGAATAGAACATTAAAATTATCGCACCCCAGTTTTCGAAATATTCAAGTTTTTTATGAAACACTGAGTGCGCAGATTTTATAATACGTTTGAGTTATTATATTAGACAAATTAAAGTTGTACTAAGCAAAACGGCCTATTTTACGTAGTTTGTTTAAAAAAATAGTCGGTAATTAATGTTAATATAAGTAAAGGGATTTTTCTCCATCTTCAGTGATTATTCCACAACGGACGTTTAAAATCTTGAATATCTGATTTTTATTGATTTGCAGTATGTAAAATATTCAACCAATGAAATCAGCTTAACGAGATGAAGTTTAAAAATCTAAATACAGGGATTACCCCTTTAAAATGGCCATCCTTATCATCACTATGAATTCTTAAGATACTATAGAATGTGTAGTTCACCCTTTAAAGGCTTTTTAAAATTTATTCAATAACTTAAATATTTGAACAACCAGTAAATCTATTTCTGTGAAAAATGTAGTTATAAACTGTTTATCGGTGGAATATATTTGCCTCAAAACCAAGTTATTTTAAACGGAAATTTATTTTCACAAGAATTATCTAATTAGCCTAGTTATTTCCAGTTTAGCATCATTTTTATTAAAAATTAAAATTTCTTTACTTCAGACTATTTTTTATGAAAAATTATGTCTAGCCATTAAAGAAGTTTTGCCTTAAGCAAGATTTAAAGTATCAGGTTTGCCCAAAATTCGATTACTGCAGTTTAAATTCACTGGAAATTTAGTAAAAAATCAAATTTCTGGAAATAATTTTGTTAAAAAGCTGTTTTTCTTATTTAAAATACATACATATTTTTAAAATTCGTTTATATTTAAACAACATTCACTTTGTGTAAATTTTCTAGAGAATTTTGTCAAAAATTTAAATTTCTGGAAATAATTTTGCCTCAAAAGTTGCTTTTCATATTTAAAACTTACAAATATTTTAATATTCGTTTTTCTTTCCTTTATTTTAAATTTTGTGGGAAATTTTCCTATGAATCAAATTCTGAAAATAATTTTCCGTAGAAAGCAGTTTGTTTAATTTAAAATTTCCAAATATATCGAAAATTGAAAATGAATTTATATTTAAACAACTTTCACCTTCGTCTGAATTTCCTACACAATTTTGTCAGTCAAAAATTCAAATTTCTATAAATAATTTTTCTTAAAGAATTGTTTTTATTCTTTAAAATTTTATGAAAAATGTTTGCTATAAAACAAATTCTGTAAATAATTTTGCTTAAAAATCACATTTTTTATATAAAATTTCCAATTAAATTCAATATTCACTTATTTTTAAATAATGTTTACCTTAGTTTGAATTATAGGGAAATTTTGCCTATGAATCAAATTTTCTTCAAATATTTTTTCAAATATCTCCACTAACAGAAATTAGTCTCAAATATAACATTTTTGGAAATCTTTCCTCCCAAAATGGTTTTTTTTCTTATTTTTCAAAACTTGATTATATCTACTTTCAGTTTTTATGAGAAACTTCACCTAAAAATTAAATTTATAGAAATTCCGCTTATCAAGCCTAATAAATAATTCATTTAGCGTGAAATTTTAATTTTTTTTTAGTTTCTATTTATGACTAATTAAATCGACCGTTTGAAAAAGTGATTCGTTTTCAAGCATATTTCAGAAAAAAGCTCTTATGCTTTCCTCCAAGCAACCACCCAACCATTACTTGTTTTAATTGTTTATCGGGCTCACAATATGTGTCTACATTGGCAGACACGATGATAAACCCTTCGCAATTCTACGAAATGAAAAGGAAAAAAATCAATTCAGCTCTCACTCACAACTGCCCAATGTAAAAACGTTATTACCTAACTACTAGGTCAAAACCAGTCTAGGTGCATCCTATTTATCTGGGTTTATATGCAGATTTCTGTAGTACAAAGGATGGTTGCTAAGAAATCAAAGGTTTGGTGATTACTTTAGGACAAGGCCATAATGGAATTTTGAGGGTAATATACTTGAATTTTTAGAATTTTACCCATACGTCACTGATTGTTTTCATATGAAATAAGTTAAAATGTTTCAGTTAAATCATCATGTTAGGGTATAATTAGTTTAAAATAAAATTGTTTTTGTAGTAGTTTCAAATCAAGACATGCAAAAAATAGGTATATTTCAAATAAAAAAAAAAGTAGGATTTATCAAATTCAACCCGTTATACATAAAAAATGCGCTTGTATTTTCGTCTTTTTTCGGTGTTCTCAATATGTAGTTAAGGATAAAAGGAACGCAGTTCTTTAATTAACACCGGTTTCCAGGTAAATTCGAAAAAATCTTCTTTTAAAAGAAAATATTTCATTAACTTTGCTGTAAGTAATTATAAAGTGGATTTATTTTCTAAACTGATTATAATTAGTTAAAAGTTTTAATATGTGTATAAGTTTCGGGTGTAATACCTACGTACACCGTACGCTGTTCTCCTTTGCCGTAAACTGATTCAGCTTTATCAAATATTCAATAGTTGTGGGCGTACATTAAATTTACATCAAAACCTAATTATATTGCTTCATCATTATATAAAGCGTATATATAATTTCCAAATCAATAGTAGGTAGGTAGGTCGGTCACAAACACTCGTTCAAATAACTCAAATAACACTTGTAAATGGTTTTTGTTAATTAACATAAAATATGTAGAGTGCGACTCATTAATCGTATCACATTTCTAATGTGCTTTGATTCACTTTTTATTATGTTTTCTCTACTGTTTCTCTTTCTTTCTTTATTTTTCTCACTCTCAGTCTCTCTATTCTTATTTGCACCATCTATCTCTTTCTATCTTCAGACTATCTCTCTTTCTATCCTTTTCCTAGTTTTAGTCTCTCTATTAGTCTCTCTCTCCTGCTCCTGTTATTACTGAGGTGGTGGGATTTTATTTTGATCATTTGTTTATTCTTTTATTTCATGTCGTATGTCATTAGTTTTCTGTGAAATATTCTAAATTTGTGTCCTGTGGTTGGTATTTAATACCCCGTTGTACAAATACAAGTTTTTTGAATAATGGAGAAACTCATACGAGCTGTCATAAAATATTATTAATATTATTAATTAATTAATAGTTTAAGTGTTGCGGAAATTAAGGCTGAGCTGAAATAGATTTTAGGCGAGCCTTCATCATTTTCAATGGTCAAAACATAGATTTCAGATTTTAAATGTGTCCGTATTTTTAGGCAGATACTTGAAATAAGTTAGTTAAACATTCTTATTCGTTTAATTTTTGACTCGCTTATACCGTTTGCTAAAACATACATAAACTTGTTTAGTTTACTTTACTTTTAGTAAAGAAATTCCTTTCGTTGCACACTCTTAAATATCTGGTGCAAGACTTTGAGATTCAGACTCACTCATATTAAAACATTTGCTAGAAACTAAAAGAAATTAAATATATATATATGACGCACTGAGAAACTGTCAAGTTACCATATCAATAAATAACTGCTATTACAGAATCGCTGCTTTATTTTTTAATTGTCAAATACATTAAATCGAAATGTCATCCATATTTATCAATATTTGCAGTTGTTGATAATTCTCCTTATTAAGTACTTTTAAATATTATAATTTTTGCAATTTTAGAGATATTAAATAATTCTGACTAGTGACTTTCTTGCATCTTCCTGTATTTGGGAGTCGTTATAACCTCTGTTTTATTATTTAGCATAATTTTATTAAAATTAGAAATATTAATTAATTTTGACATGTAAATTTTTAAGGTCTTTTACCTTTCTCCCTGTATGGTCGATTCAATCCCCCCTAAAACATTAATACACCCGATGAGACGTCCATGAAATATTTAAATTTTTCACATAAAAGTTTTCCTTGCCACTACTAGTGTATGTCTCTGATCTAGTTCGTAGAGTGCATCCGTAAATTTGGTGTTCTCGCTACCTATCGTTGCTTTATTATGAACTTTTTTAAAATACTATTTTGTTTACCGTGAAAGTTTTTATTTTTTTTTATGTAAAAAACGCAAAATATTTCATGTTTGGGAGATGATAATTGAATTCGTCAAAAAATATTTTCTTTGACTTGAAAAAATTAGGAAAAGAAATAACTTAGAAGACAATGATTTTATGTTTCGTAGCCAATAATTCTTAATACAAACATACCCAAATGTACAGTATGTTGAATTTTTAACTGTTATAATTTTTTTATTTAAAAAATATGTTTGTTATAAAAGTCCTTTTATCATACCAAAAAAATATTATTTTTTTAATTGTATTTATTCATTATCAACTAAAAAAAAGTTGTGTAAGGGTAACTAATTGAAGTCAGTTTTTTTAAAAAAGGAGCTAGATATAAAAGATATACATTTGTAAATGTGACATAGGGCATGTTTGGTTCCTTGGGATAAAAGAACAATGCCTATATTATTATGCGAATAAATTCAAAGCGGAAAACAAGACAATCCGGACGAAAGACATTCTTAGGAACTAATGGAAAAAAATGATTATTGAAAATCTATAAGACAATATGAAAAACCAAAGATATCCCAGAAGACTTAAGGTATTTTCCGAAGCAACAAAAAGGAATTTATTTGCTGTGTGATGATTACAGAGCGTTATTTATATGCGTATTCACTACTAGCTTCAACCTATATTGAAAATTTGGACAAAATAAATCGAGAGAAATGCAAACAAACGCCTTAATACGACCAAATGCATATAGTGCCGAAGAATTTATATAACAATATATAAAATTTGAGAAAATAAGTACATAATTACGAGTAAATCAACAAATATAATACAGGATTCTAAATTACAAAACAAATTATAATTACCATTGAATTATAAATTATATCAAATATTTAAGCTCTTTTAAGAGACATACAAAATGATTTACCATTGATCTCAAAATTCATTAGTACTGATGAGTAAAACCAAAAGTAATTTGTCAGTAAATTTTATTTAATAAACTCGTATGACATGTTATTTTTTGGGATGTAATAATAATTTTAGTAATTAGTCTTAAATTAAATTTAGAATTGAAATTATGCATAGCGGCATATGAGATTATTAAACTTCAAGCTGTATATATTCTTTGTGTCCATAATGTTTTGACAACCGATTTAACTTTTAAAAAAGGTTAATTTGTTAATTCATATGATATTATTATTGTTTATCTTATGGTTTAGTCAAATTTCATAAAAATAGTGAACATTATATAATTGTCATATTATGTAACTATTCAATAGCTAAAACGTGTCACATGATGTAACCCAGGGTATTTATAATTTAAGTGTATACGAAAATCCCCTTTATTAAATGTTAAATTATAAAATTTGGCCACAAGATAATAGAAATTTTTCATTTTGAATATTGTCCTGATATAGTTAAATTGCTTTATCAAACACCTCAAAATTTTATAAAAAAACTGAAAGTGGTTAAAAATTTTAGTTTACTTTTGGATTTTGTTTGGTGATGTGTGTTCAACTTTTTTGAGTTGCCACAGAAGAGAGTAAGATTTGCCACTGATTTTGTACTAAAAAACTAAAAATTTACCTGATTAACCATTTATATTTATTTATTATTTATAATCATATAAATAGATAATTATTTGAGGCTGTAAAAAAATAAACAAGAGTGATAGTTTATTGAATTATAAATGAATAAGGAATTTTGTAAGCACGTTGATTTAATATCCTGGACCTCCTTGGAAGTTATATCATTGCAATTATTTAGGAAGTATAATAGCAAAACATATAATTAAATACAAATAACAGATCATAGACAACAAATAACATTTAATATACCCTAAATAGAACAATTTATAGGAATAGAGAAATAAATGAAAACACAAAGTTAATGATTAAAGCCCAGGAACTCTCTCCTACTAAAGGAAAATTTCACATACTTATTGTTACACTATGTTGAATTACACTAAATTATTTTGAGATGGGAACTTCACCCGATTTTTCCCAAAAAAATATTAAACAGGCCGCTAATTAAATAGTTTAAAGTGTTTTATTGTCAGCTTCTGATGAGAGAGGGGGGAATAGTAGAAGATATCAAACATTTTGGTTTCTCTACAATTTTTTGGTCTTTCTGAAACTAAATTTGTTGGTTAAATAGCCAAAGTCAGCAGAGTATTTCAATTTCAATATTTAAATAAAAACAAGTTTTTCGCTTGTTTGTATTGTTTTATACAAATTTCGTTTATTTCACGTGCTGATGTAATTAGCGGGAAAAAAAAATTAACTGTTATGCCAATTTTTACTTGGCGCACTTTTTGACTGAAACGCTACCTTAAAGTCGCTATGTTCCATTTGCACAATTTCCTGGCGTAAAAATTAAATTAAAAAATATACCAACACTTTTTATAGGACGTACGTTATATCATTTAGCGAGCGTTCCCTCAGTGACTCAAAAACTTTCCCGGATGTCTTGATAGAAAATTAAAATTATTCCCGTAAATCCATCTGGAATGTTGAGAGCGGGTAAAATGTCGCAAAACAGATTTATTGGGACATTGATTTACTGCAGCTAAAAAACGTCTTTTTAATATGCCCGAGAAAAGTGCCTGCAAACTGTTACGTCTTGCATCTTATTTTTGCAACCTGCTGTTGTGTACTTTCGCTAACAAATAAGTGCCGCTGGAAAAGATGAATTGTATTTACCTCAGAAAGAAACATTTCAAATTTATTTTTAATATTTGTTCGTATTGTCAATTATAACATTAAATTAATTGTTGCAACCATTACTTGGCGGAATTTATCTATAATAAATATAAAAAAATAAATTACACTTATCGAATTTGCACAGTATTACAAAGCTTTTTAAATCGTAATTTCTCGACCAAGGTTTCGCCTATTTAGCATTGTCAAGAGTTACTTAAATTAGTAACTTATAATATTATTAATATAAGTATGATTGTTAGAGTGTTCGGACATGTAAGTAGTTCATGAGCTCTCTCTCAGAGGGGGTTCTAAGCATCTAACAAAATTAGCGAGATTGTTGCTTTAGTGTCTGAGGTGATAAACAAGAAACAACTCTATAGGAAAATCGATTTATTACAAATGAATGGGAAGTAAATGAAACATGAGAATTTTTTTAAAAGTTGTATCACGCTTGTTATCAACAAAAAAATTATTTCTAATCTCTTATAAATAATTGCAACCGTTAAGCTGACCTAATACAAATAATATATAATATTATATACAATGATTTATGCTAATCATTATGATGTTTTTAAAAGATGATTGTTTTTTAAAAATTCACTTGATTTTATACACATATATGATTCGATTTTATGTAGTCAATTTTACATAATCACTAGAATGAACTTTTATTCAACTGTGGTATAGACAAAATACAAGTAATTACAATCTTTTGACAAAACTCTACTTTCACGACAAATTTTCTAATTTTTTTCAATTTTAGGTTTAACATCTTCCCTGTATTGGGTGTTATTCCGAACCAATTCCAAAATTGCGATATATGTTAAATTTTCGTCTACAAAACGTAAGTATAATTTATTACTCCCTTGAAAGTTTGAGGTCTCTAGAGGCATTCTAAATAGTTTAATTTTCCTCGTGACCATTATCATCTGTCAAAAGTTAATTTTATTGAAATTTCCAAAATATAAGCTTTTTTATGACCATATCTTCTTTAAGATAGATTCTTTGAATCATTTGTGAGGTTTTAACATTGTTTCTCATGGTTTACAATTAAAATTGAAATTGAAAATTCATGCACATTTACTTTTCCCTTGATATTCGTTTTTGCCCACTATTAAATGTAAAACTTGACATGTCTATTTTTTTCATTCTGATCACTACATGTAATCACCCAAGAGAAATTGCGTAATATTTCTAGAAATGTTATCCATAATGGAAACATTTTTATATCTAATACATCTTCTACAATATCTTTTGAAGTAAGAAATAAAATGATTTTATTTTTATTGAATGTTAAACCTAAACTTAATAAGTTAAAAAATCAGGTACTTACAAACTAAATTGTCCGGATTGAAACGACATCTATCTTGGCCAGACATTAAGAAATTTTAACATACGCTTCTGTGAACACATTACATAAAACACCCCATTGACACTAAACACAAACCTACACTTCACGATAGAAACAACAGTGGAGCTACTTCATATAAGTGACGAGAAAGAAGAACTTGAGGTGAAATATTATTTAGTTCTGTTATTATCCTCCTTTTTAAATATTCAATGGTAGTTAGGTTTGTTGCGTATACTTTAGTGTTGAGATAAAATAAATAAATCCAACGGAATAAAGTCAGGTGATCGAGCTGACCATTCAACAGTATCAATTGGTCCAAATAATTTATTTGAAAAGATCTTTGTTTAGCCATCGACTTGTGCGTACTTTTGCAAGTGTCGTAACATTAACATTAAATATTTGTTAGGGAAATTATAGAGTTTCAAAAGTTAAAACTTCGAAAAAAGTAATCGAAAACGTAGATAAAATCAACGAAATAAAGCGATATGATATTCATCAAAATAATACTTTGACAAATGTTCTGATATTTAGAACACAAAGGCTTAAAATAAATAACGTCATAATATTAGCTTGTCGAAAATATAAATTTTCAAACGATAATAGAGCCAACAATATTATATTGTAAACGAATAATACCAAAATGTTACAATCTCAAAATAAATTGTTTTGAAAAAGTAAATTTAATAAAGTCGTCCATTTTGTCCAATTAGAATGAAGATCTACTATTGTAAAGCTTCAATAATTGTAATATTCTTGTTAATATCTTTGCAAACAAATTAAAGAAATTAATGTTGTATTTTCAATTCCTAAAATCTAATTTAAGCTGTGGGCATACAGCTTGATATGCATTTGATATTACGTACAGATGTGAAAGTATTTGAAAAAATACACTACTTTACCGGGGATAATATAAGTATAGTGTATGAGTAAATTTATTTCCGTAAATTACAACAGTTTCCTACTAAATAATACTCGTTTATTTCCTACTATTAATACAAAGAATATCAATTTGTTTATCTAAATGGTATTTTACTCTAATCTATAAAAACTTAAAAGTGGTTTATTAAAGTGCTGTATTTCTCGTTTTTACAGATTTTTTACACTAAACTCAGTATGTACGAATTCGAAATAACAAGACCTTTCAAAATCTGCAAAAATATACAGGGTGTCCCATTTAAATGAAAAAAGTTGAGGGTACTTCCGGTTAAACCGGAAGTATATTATTAACAAAAAAATGTAGATCAGCTGCATTTTGGCCCATTGCACTTACTTGTAAAATTTCCTAAATATCGTCCGTTTTGTTTTAAAGATATTTACTTGGTTCTATAGTTTATCCCAACCATGTATTTTTATTGTATTCTTTGTTAAATAAATCATAATGAAAACTAATCAATATTACTACATGCTCAAACTACGCTACAGACAATCTATATAAAGTCCATACTGTATTAGTAAAAACTAAACGAGTTAATCTTTCGTTGCCAAAGAATTTCCAATGTAGTCCAATTTTGTTGTAATTAATCAACTGTTTGATTGCTTCTATTTTGTATGCAGGGTAATCCAAAACTCCCATGATTTTCATTCTTTTTAATGAAATACATTCTTAAAAATAACTATAGCATTTTGGAATTTGGATTCATTTATAAAATTAAGTCTTTTCAAAGCACTTTTTCTTGACGACTTAAAATATAGACATATTTTTTAGAATAAAACCTCATGCTTAAAACTTGGCTGAATCTCTATATAAAATAAAGCTATTACAACAAAACTAGACTGTAATAAAATCTCTTTGATGATCAAAGTTTAACCATTACATAAAAATAAAATTAAATGAAATTGAATGAATTCTGTATAACCTAATGCTTTTTCTAATACTTTAAAATATCTAAAGATAAATTCAATTCGTAACAGTAACATTTTTGCAGCTGCGTCCATTTTGATTTATGTTAATTTTATTTTTAAATTAAATTCCGGAGTAAAAATATATAATTTGCTGACGATATTCCCAATTTAATTTTTGGCGAAAATTACTTAATTACATATTTTAAATATTTTTTGTTTCTTTTTTTCTTCTTAACAAGTTTAATAATTATTAGAAGTAGCAATTTATTTTATTATATTAATTTCCCTTTTAAAACCATCCAGCTCTTAAATGCGCACAGTACCGTATGGTAAAAATTTTTAGGGTCTGGCCAAGACAGACGGAGTTACAATCCTGACAATTTAATTTGTAAATACACGATTTTGAAAATTTATTAATTTTAGGTTTCACAATTAATAAAAATGAACCTACATTATTTCTTACTCTAAAAGATATTGTAGAAAATGTTGTACGAGGTATAATTTTTATTTGAAATATCTCCAAATAATGTAATTGTTCCGTTTGATCCGTCATCTTTAGGATGTTTCGGAAAGATCAGGTTAACGGCACCTTTTCTTTCCTTTTATTAATCAACCTATTTATTAGCTGTAATGGATAATCATCAGATGTAGCGATTTATTTTATTATATTGATTTTTCTGTTAAAATCATTGAATTATAAGTTTCTAATTTATGTGACATAGTGTGATTTAAGTAATAAGAGATAGTCATATTTGTATGAGTTGGTTTACGATAAATTGAATATTGAATATTACACTTTACTCTTTTGATAGTTATAATTAAAAAATTTATAAAACTCGTCTCTTCCATTTCAGCGGTAAAATTTATTTTTGAATGTAAATTGTTATTAAATTTAAACAAAAAATCCAATTGTCTATCACTACCTGTAAAATAAGCCAAAACATCATCAACATATCTATACCAAAGCAATAGATTCTTGGAGATATTTGAATAAAAAATTTTTTGTTCTAAATTATCCATAAAATATTTGCCAAAAATGGGAGACATTGGGCTACCCATCGGTAATCCTTCAATTTAAACATAAAATGTATCATCAAAAACAAAGTAATTTTGATTGATACATAAATTAAATAGGTTTATAATTTCCTTAATTAAAATTTGGTTTTTCATTCTAAGAATTTAGGTATTAATGATATACATTAACATGGAGGAATTTTTGAAAACATATTACTAATGTCAAATGAAATTAATTTTGTATTTTCATTTAATTTATGTGTATTTAGTGATTGTATTAAATCTAAAAAGTTTTTTACTGAATATTTTAAATTTGTAACTGTTATTAGTTAAAGTTTACGTAATTTAATCGCACCATATAATTTAGGTGCTTAACGATTTTTTTGATATGCATGTTTTTATCATAGTCATTTAAAAGGAAATTTGATTGATTAACTAATTCCCTAACGTTATTTGAAAATTATTTAGTTGTATCCCTACTGAGAATTTTTTAGTTACTGAACTCAATAAATTCATTTACTTTAGACTTATAAACATTTGTATTTAAAATTATGGTTGCCTACCTTTTATATCTGATTTAAGTTACTCTAATTTTATTTTTTATAGTTTTTAAAGTTAAAATATCACTCTTTGATAATGCAATTGAGCGAAACCTTGGTCAGAGATAAATGTTTAAAAATAGCTTTGTAATACCGTAGAATTTTTTTATATTTATTAAAAATATTTTTTTAATCGGTAATGACGCCATCTATATTATTAAAGTTTTTTAAGGGTCGAATACTTGGACAATCAATTTGTGAAACTTATTCCAGAGTCAACTTGCTTATTTCTATAGTAAGCAATTTATTGAGCAAAACTTTCTAATCAGAGCAATGTTGTATTTTCTCGCATAAGTATGGCATTCATGCTTACAACACTTGCTATAGTGTTGCTGCAACATTCCTGAAAAAATTTTAGGTAGTAGAAAATGTCGATATAGTGGCAGCTATTATTACAAAAACTTCATTTCAGAATGAAATGTCTTTAAGTTAAGTTTTCTGCTAATTTCATTTAAGGTGCTAACGAACTAGTTAGTTTTGTAACACACAATCTTATTGATTTCCCTGATCTCTTGAGCCAACTAAACTTTAGTGTAGTTCAATTTAACAGCAGGCCTAGTTCAACATTTGATAATTAATGCTCATGAAATCACCAATTATTGTAATGTGTGATCATTTTAATAGTTTGTGTAACAATTGTGACTTATTTGCTGATAAATAAATCAGGTTAGGCATGCAGTGCGGAATATATTATGTTATCTTTGAATTTTTCTATTCTTTATTGTAATGTAAATATTTAATGTTACTCTTTTTACTGTGTATGCATTGTTTTTCTTTTTAGTGTTTTATTGCTATTGCTCTGTAAGGGGATTATACAATCTGTTGGGCAATAAATGCTATTATTATTATTATTATTATTATTATTAGTCGCCCGCTCTGTAAGCGCAAAATATAGAAAGCTAGTATTCTTTATTCTTCTAGGAATATTTCAATAAAAGTCAAATTTACAAATTCAATTCTGAAAAACAAGCTGACCTGAGAATTATAAATGTTTTAAATACAAGGATTCTTTCGGGAAAAATATACAAAGAATTTCAAAATCAACATTTTAACATTTTTAAAGGCATATTATTAAAAATATAAGTTGACGCTTCAAGTGACGCCAGAGATGAGTAATTTATAAATAACGGTCATAGTTGGAGAAACCTGAATTTACAGCTGAAAGGTTTTTAGGGATTTTTCCTTTCATAAAAAATGTTATAGTTCAAATTTTTATCCCTTCAATAATTCCCCGAAATGACGACCAAGAATTCATTAATAAACCGAAAGTCAAAAAATATCTGTAAAAGCAAAAAATAGAGCTATAAGTTCAGTTTAGAAAGTTAGACGAATTCGAGAATCAGTTGTAGTCTCGAAAAATATCATCGTGATCAAGTATTTTTAGTTTTGTTAAATTTTGTAAGTTATAACTTGCCGGTACCTTTGCCAATTAGTTAATAGAGTCAGACTGTTTATTAAAGAATTCAAATCATTCACTTGATTCGTTGTATTGTAAATTCACTCGTTGCTCTTCATTTAATTTTTATTTGTAACTTTCACCATATTCTCGCCCAACAAATACGTTAGAAAAATTTCAGTTATTTTCTTTGTGATTAAGTGATCTATAAGTATTCCTACATACTGGGCGTCCCCCTGAATCGGACCCAGGACTAAAAGCCTAAGAATCTGGTAATTGCCAATTTTCGTTATTACTACTAATTAAACCAACCTGTTTCATTAACAAATTTATTGTAATAACCACGGTTTTACTTCCGCTCGGCGAAAATCATTACAATATCAGGTGTAGTGTCGTATATACATTATAATTAGCATTCACCCACATCTATTACAGTTCCCTTAGAGCATTTTGCTTTTTAATTTTGTTCCGGAATAGCATGTTTTTTACATACCATAATTCAGGACAAATTTCCTATTCCAACATTAATGAAAACACTTCATTTTTAGAAAAAATAACAGTGAAAAAACACATACAGTGTCATATAGTATCTCAGCACATTTGAAAATCAACTCCCAGAGATACAGATATTACGCAACGTTTCAAAAGTGTCATATAAATGAAACCAATTTTCACAAGTTTATAACTCATGTATTTGGTTCTTTACGATTGTTGAACATTCAACTATATCTGGTGTTCCGCAAGGGTCCATCTTATCTTCAAAATGATCTGTCTTGGCAATTCCCAATTAAATAGTTTATTATTTGGACTAGGGAATGTTAATATGGTTTTTCTCATAAAGGTTTACAATTTAAGTTTAATTAAGTACTCGTTGTTATATAATAAAAACGAATGGTTTTATTGAAAATTCTGGTCCTTTAGAATTTAGCTTTGATCTTTTTTTGGTTGTGCGAAATTGCAAATTTTATGGGATCACAAACTGAATATGGTATTAGTCGACAAATTCATGAATGCGGAGTGGCCTGTTCAGTGCCGATTATTAATTCGTCAAAAAATAATCCCGAAAAAGGAGACGATTAAAAACTGAAAAAGCCATTTGGTTACTTTTCAATAATAACGATTTGATGGTATACAAGGATAAGGTCGTATTTTTATAAACTATTCTCTCTATAATAAGATTAAACCCATCTTATTAGGTTAACTCTAGTGCAAAATCCCAAAACCGCAGTAGTGTTTCGAACTGTTATAGAAGTTGGTTGTCTGTTGGAACAGATGCATGAAGCAAATTATGGTAAGCCAAGGAGTCCAGAAGTGGAACAAAAAGTTATGGAAGTTAAGAACTGCGACAACGAGGATGGTTGGAGAAAACCGGGACCTAAAAAAAGGTCTAAAAACCCAAAGCCAAGGAAAATGTGGAAATCAAAACTAAGAATCAATACGATACTTCAGTCTAATTTAAGGAAAAGGCTGAAAAAATAGCGGGAATGGGGGAGATTAGACAAATAAAGCAACAAAAATTTATAAAAAGGGTAAGCAATGCAGTTAATTCAAAACAATTTTCTGTTTTCAATAGAAATAAGACAAAAAATTTCTCTGAAAATAAAGAGCAGAGAGATTTAGTTATAAAATACGTGAATGAAAAAGTGTTAAATTCTATACTAATATGGAGAAAAGAAAGAAAATATAAAAATTGAAAGCGTAATACCGATGAAGGGTAAAGTCCCAAACGCAGAAAGTTATAGTTATCTGGTTGGAGTTAAGATAATAATAATTGGTATATAAAATTAGACAATTAGGTAACATAAAAATCAAATGGGAGCAGTACAGAAGGAAGAACAGTGCAACTCAATGCTACAATTGTGAGATTTGGGCATTCCCAGGTTAATTGTAGCATGAGTTTCAATTGTGTAAAATGTGGGGAAAACCATAGTACAAAGGAATGTAAGTTAGACAAAACAGAGACAAGTAAAACCAAAAGATGCAAATGCCAAGGAAGTCATACATTAAATACATGGAAGAGATCGAAAAGGCAAAGAATAAAAACAATATGAAAGGAAAAATAGAAATTAACGACCAAAGAAAGTTTATTAGTAATACGGTGAGCCAAATCACGCAGAATAATTCAAATATTAACGTACAAAATTAAACTATAAAAAAAATTATGAAAGTAAATTTAAAGAAATTCAAGAGTTAACAAATTGGTAGATTTGGTTAAAATGATAAAACTATTAAAATTATTGAAATCAAGCTTAAAACTTCATGAGAAAAGCGTCAATATTTTTAAAATACGACGAAATGTACAATCAAAACTAAGTTCTAAATTTTAACGTTAATAATAAGGATATTACAATGATTGATCCAATCGATCAAAATAAACTAATAAAAATTCATTCAATGCCCGGCTAAAGCCGTAAAAATAGCGGTTTATAAAACAATATAAACCGAAATTAACGACAATAACAAACAGAAATAATATAATTTGGTAGATATCTGGAATAAATAACTAAAATAAATTATTATTATTATTAGTTAACTACTTTCTGGAAAAATGTATGTGGAAAATTTATTGTAACGTTCCTACTGATCAGAATTTATTCGAAAAAAATATTAATTGAAGAAATATATTTTTTTAGCCATGCATGACAATTTCATTGGTGTGAACCAGGAGCAATAATAGATAGATATATATATTTTTTGTTCCAGGAAATACAAGTTTCTATTTCGGAATGTACCGGAAGCATAAATACAGTTATCCTTCATCCTTTCTAATCTTAGACACGCGGTATTTTAAGCCAAAGGTAATTTTTCCACAAAAGAATGATTTTCCGTAGATAAAATGGGTTTCCACTATAAGCTCTAGCTTCTCAGAAAGGAAAAAAAATAAAAAACCAACGAAAAAGGGATTTAACATTACCTGTCCTCCTGAATCGTCCTCGGGATTGAAAAAGAATTTAGTTTGCATTAGTTTGAATATCACTTTTATGAAATAGACTTTGCTGGATATCCTTTTTGAGCTAAAACGATTTTTCCATTAAAAAAGCAATTTAATCGATTTAGATAAATAAAAAAACATTTGTTTTATATATGTAATTACCATTTTTATGGTTGCCGTGGAAATAATCATCAATTATAATAGCATTTTTTATGTTTTTGAACGCCATCTGTAAAATATCTTAACAGTGGAGACATAATGTAGTTTATTGCAGCATTAATTTAAATCAAGAAAAAAATTCAGTCAAGAATAAACTGTTTAACATTTATATCAATTAATTAGCTTCGTTTATAGAATTATTATGTATATGTTTTTTGTAAAAGAAAATGAAAGATTTAATTATAATATAAAATTACAAATTTTATTTGAGTAATAATAGTTAAGCGCCCTGTTATAGTATATGACATTTAAAATGTAATAATTATAATTAATTATTGACATTAATAACTAACTAAACAAATAATATCTTTTTTATAAATTATTGATACTGACATGATAATTCATTAATTTTTCAAACTTAAAATTAAAATTCTATGCCCTAAACTATCTAATGAGTGAGTTACGAAATATGATGGTTATAACAATAAGTACAAAATTTAACATACATTTTTTTATGGTTGTATAATTTTCTTTTAAATTAAAAATCACTCTTCTTTGTGTTGAAAATGAAAATAAATTATTACATTTTATAGTCTAAAATTGAACTTTTTTAACACTTTCAGGTTATTAATCACAATTGTAGGTACAAATACATTTGCAACTAAGTCGACGTCAGTTTTTCCTTTTTATCGAAGAAAAAAAAGATAATATTTGGAAAATAACACCAATTATTTAGAATTAATCTCTGAGTTTTTGATCTCTTATATGTTTATATAATATATATATATTAACATTTGCAAGAAAAATATAACCAAATATTTTTTTCTATTTCTCCTACTACTTTTGTTTCTATACTATTGTGGTTATTTATTTTGTCGCTAACCAGATATCTAAGCAATTATATTTCTCTTTATACACAGAGAAACCTCATTAAAATGTGAAAATTATTTATGTAAGTATTTCCCCGTGTTCCCATACAGGTTACCTTTAGGGTATCATTTATATATAGTCGAAATACAAACCTGGCATATCTTCAAAGTTGCTCCTGATAATAACGGCAACGGTTAAACGTTATATTTAACATCTAATATTCTGTTCGGAACATGATTTATACTAAACGAAATGTTATCTGTTAATTATGTTAGTTATAATTGGATAAATGAAAATTTATACGGGGCAACACCTCACACTTTTAATAAAAATATGTGTCATGCAACCAAGTAACGTCTACTTGATGAATCATAAAATTGTGTTAGTTTTCAGATGATTCGGATCGTTTAATCGTTGAGTAAAGTAGTTTCAATAATTCAGTGAAAAATGGCATTTTATTCAAATCAAGAATATCACGACATATTAATTAATCTAAACCGCGATGTTTTGTATCAGTGTCCCAAAAATTATTGGAAACGTTTAGTGAATTACTTAAAAAAAGTAGGGGTAGAATTCGTTCGGTTCCTGTAATAATACACGAGAATAATACGAGAATACATTTTTCACTCTTCTACATCTCCTCTAATCCACCATTGTAAATATCTTGGTGTATTAAAATAAAAACGTTTAAAAAAACATTGTTTATACTTGACTGAGTTGTCGGTGTTGCCGGCTTTAATTGCTTTCGGAAAATAATATTTGGATAGATCTAAAATACTATTTGTTTCTTTAGCAAAAATTTTATAAGGCGTTTTTATTCTGCTTACGTTTTTATACTTTATCTATAAATATGTGCATTTTTGTCGCGGACACCCTGTATACAAAAATACAAGTAGAAATAATACATATATAAACAAACCTCACCTAACTATTGAAAACTATGACAATTTCCCAAACATTCTCGAAAATGTCAAGAATATTTTGGCAAAAGTCTATAATTCTCTAGAAAAAAAAAGGATATAAATAAGAGGAAACTGATATGAGGTATAGCAGTAGTTAAATGTCAAAGAACGACGTAAACGAAGTATTATCACTCACATTAATTTGTATTTCTTGACAGTTTTATGAAGTTTTTCCTGTAACTAAATCTACACAAATGTAACTATTATATGTATAATAAATATAAATCTATATGACATGAAAATAATTAATCATATTTCCATTACCTAATTAAGCATATTTTAAGATATAATAACAAAACAATTTAAAATAGACTAAACTGAACCCATTTATGACCAAAACAGTTATGCAATAAAAATTTTTTAAGAATATTTTATTTATCCATTTACACTACGATATTACTTTAAATTAAAACAATTACACCAACTAAGAATATAATAAAAAAGTTTAATACTCTCAGACACTGAGACTATTAGTTGTAGATAAACATTTATTATACAAAAGTTATATTTTTCAGTAATTAATAAATAATTTTTTATTTATTATTTATTATTAATTTATATATTATTAAAGTGTTTGTCACAATGAACTTACATCGAACCAGTACTGTTTCCTGCGGCACACCATATTTTTAGTTTTTTGGTCTCTCAAGTGAGTTTGAAAAGTTTACGTACTGCTTTCTATTTCATTAGAAAAACTTATAATTCTACGTTTATTCTTATGTAAAAATAATGTTTTTATGAGCAGCAAAAAGGACACATTACCCAACACAGTTCCTTGTGGCACACCACATTTACTTACAAGTCTTATAATTCTACCAATATTAATAAATAATAATAATGTATTTATAAACATTCAAAAAAGCACAGGACCTAGCACTGTTTCTTGTGGCACACCATATTTAGGATTTTGGCCTCTCTAAGTGTGTCAAAAATGTTTTTATGAGCAGCGAAAAGGACACATGACCCACCAACGTTTCCTGTGGCACACCACATTTATCTATTTTTACTCATTGAGTCTTATAATTTGAAAGAATATAATTTAAGTACATGTAAATAATGATCAACAATAAAGAGATATCTAGGAAACCAAAGATAACGGCATATAAGATAATCTGTACTATTAGTGATAATTTGAAAATTGGAATAAGGTACCATAAAAAAGTAAGAAGGAACAGTTAAAAAAAAATGAAATGTACGAAACTAGTAAAATCACCAAAAAAAAATAGTACAAGTGAAAAAATTCAGCTGGTTTAGACATCTAGTAAAAATGAAGGAGAAAAGCCAAATCAAGAACATCTAGGAAACGAAAACAAAGTCACAACAGAAAAAGAAGATCTAGAAGGATGTGGAATAACACAACGGAAACCATTCTAAGAGAAATACGAGAAGTGTGGGTGGAACTCAGCTAAGGAATTGTCGGGGGAAAATTCAAAAGATGAAAGAACAAATAATGTAAACTGTAAAACGTTAATGAATAAGGAAACTTCGGCCAACTATTTATGAGGAAATGGTTTGGTATGTATCTGTTCATCACCCTTTTTATAATCTGGTAAAAGAACATTTTTAAATTGAGATTATATCCTTATTCATGTAATAATTAATAGGTGTATAAATAACTCAGTTACCTCTCTAATTTTAAAGAGGTACTAGCCTATTAGACCAGGGCTGAAGCCTTTGAAAATGGTAAAAAGTGGAAAAAAATAATAGTAGGATGAAACCCATTGGAAAAGGAAGAGAATATAACAAAAATGAAAGGAAAAATAATTTACGGGCGATCTGAGGTCGGGAAGGGGAAGGGGGTGAGTTTTTAAGGGTAGAAATCTGTTTATCTCGATTTCCGGCAAAACTACAAGCCCTATGGAAAAAAGTTGTAGGTAATAAAAAGATCTACAACTTTTGTATTTACACTTTTCTCACATAACCACAAAATGTATGTGAATAATTCAAATAACCAAGGTTTTGGTTTTTTATTTTTATCTTTACAAAAAAAAATTTTCACGAAATTTGATGAAAACTTTCCTTTTTATGTCCCAAACACACTGCAATTTTTTTTGATTTAAAATATTTATTTTTTCACCTTATATTAAGTCAAAATAATTTGAAAAAATAAATATTTTAAATCAAAAAAATTACAGTGTGTTTGGGACATAAAAAGGTAGTTTTGCCGGAAATCGAGATAAACAGTTTTCTACCCTTAAAAACCACTTCCCGACCTCAGATCGCTCATAAATTATTTTTCCTTTCATTTTTATTATATTCTCTTCCTTTTCCAATGGGTTTCATCCTACTATTATTTTATTTCGTTTCAAAAATTATCGACCCTGGTCTATATTTCTATTCTTCAGTTAAGTTAAGTTTTGGTTTATTACAATTATTTGATTTTGGACTTTTTATTTCCTCTAAACTATATATCTGTTTGTATATTAAAGTCTAATCTTTTTATTTTTATAAGATAATTTTAATTTTGCTATTATAATAACGTATTATCAAAACGGTTGATGGTCAAAATGTCAGTCATCATATTCATTTAATTCATGTGTATAAAATTTTCAAATTTAGAATGTTATTAATATTCAGTATTTTCAAAAGCGACTGATAGGCGTTAATGTTGATTTTTACCGTAAATTTTAATATCCGACGTTTGAAGTTGATTTTAAATATTTTTTATACATTATTAAAACCCTTCTTTTTTCTTGGTGTAGGAAAATGATGGCTTTACTGTGCAAAAGGCACAAACAAACTTTGGATAATGGTTATAAATAATTCATGGGAAACCACAATATTTATCCAGTTCTGTTGTATTTCACATGGTAATTCCGATGCTGGCATAAAAGCTAAGGGATGAATAAAGCTGATCGTAGGGTAGTTAATTGTGACCGAAGGCTCCCCAGAATTTTAATTGGGCACATTTTTATGTTAGCAGATGAGAAATTTTCGATTTTAAAACAATGCGAAAATTAAATATCGTGTTTTGTACATAATGATTTGTATAAAATAGAAATACGATTATTTATTGGAAGAATATGAGGATTCAATAAAAAATATTGAAAACAAGTCAAGGGTTCGTATCCCACGCTTATTTCTTAATACCGTTGTCGTATATGCAGCAAAGTCTTATAATAAAATTTTATAAAAATACAAAACTTACTTTGAAATAATCCAAATTTTTTCATAACTTCGACTTTCGATTAAATTTAGGCATTTATGGAATCCAAGAATCGATTTCAAATGTAATTAATTTCTTTGATTAAATTGAATTGAAGTGCTCTAATCGAATATTAAAAAGCGATTGTAAATTGCTTTAATCGTTTTCAAATAATCTACAAAATCTCGCGAAAGATTTAACTGCTTAAGGAGTGCTAAAAATTATCTGCCGAGTAATAACTAACCCCCATTAAACTCGCACGAAGCGAAAAACTACACAAATTACCACTATTTTGCAAAACTTTAAACACTCGAACATTATCTCACTCTTTCCTATTCGGGATAAAGAACAATATCTCACACACGATTTCGCCAGAAAAAGTCTTTATTTGTGGAATTGATGACCGTTTTGCGTGCCCCTAATGCTCTCTAATGCCAGAGTCAAATCCTAAAGTGAACTGTTTAAACGTGCAATTGCGGAGTTTTTCATTTTCCTCAACCCCTTAAAGGCCTTGCCAATAGAAAAGCGTACTTATGTTCGTACAAGGAACTCCAGAGAGTTTTCTCAAATTTATAATCCCTCATTTGGAGCAGATGGTAAAAACTGAGAGATTTTAATTAATAATTCTATTTTATTTAAATTAATTGTGTCAACCCTTACTTTGTGGAATGTCGTCGAAATAATTATGAAAAAGATAAATTATACTTATCTTGAATTTCCAAAGTATTGCTAACTATTTTTAAATATTTGTTTCTGACTAAAGTTTCGCTGAATTGCATTATCAAAGAGTGACAAAAGAATGACAGATTCCCTTTAGGCTTACTTGACATCATATCATTAAAATCTCAACCAATCATTATCAAACCATACGAGTATGTACAGTATGAGGACATTTTAGATATTTCTTCATTTCATATTCCTCCAAAAAATCAAATTCTTTTTTGTCACTTATATGAAGTGTCTCCAATGTTGTTTCAATTGTGTTGTTAAGTGTCGGTTTGTGTTTAGTATCAATATTTTGCGTAATGTGACTTATCTGGTTGTTTTAATCTATAAGCTCGTGAGTGTTCACAGTACCTTATGTTAAAATTTCTAAGGATCTGGCCAAGATAGTTGACGTTCAAGCCAGACAATAATGATTGATTGAAATGATTGACATGAAGTCAAGTACGTTTATAAGAAATTTGTCAAACTTATATATTATATATATTTAAAAATAGCTTTGTTTGTACTAATGTCGAAATTCAAGATAAGTATAATTTTTTTTTAATTTATATTACTTGAGCCTATATCTGCGAAAATACATATTGTTAAAGTAGCAAATTAAGTGGACAATCTGTATAAAGCATCATCACATTCATTTATAGAAGATCGGTCAATCATCCATCAACGTAAATTAACAATTAAATCAAGTAAATATTGCAAAAGGTGGGTATTTGCAGTTAATTCTGCTCTACACAATTTCAGATAATGTTGATGATGATAAATCTATTTTGTATAGCATCAACACACACGAGTTTTTCAGAATAACACCACTCAACCAAATCAAATTTTCACTCATTCCATGTTTTCCGCCATTGACGTCAAATTTTCATACAATATTTCTTCTACGACCGTTTTATATTATTTCAATAATTCAATTCAATAATAATTATAACGAAGTTCTATTCATACACATATTTCATAATTAATTTTATTATTAGACAAGATTCACTAAAAATGTTTAAATTGAAGTGTAAGCAAAGTAACTAATATTCACAATTTTAATAGAAAACATACATACGATAAGATACAGGGTAATATTAGAACAGATAAATAAATGTAAAATACATAAAAGAAGAAAAAGTGAAAATAAATTAAAAAGAATTTATAAAAATATCATACGAATTTTGAATTGAAGATTAAGCAATTTCTAGAATCCATAATCTTAGAAGCGATATGATACACAGTAATATTAGTAAAGTTGAAAGTTAATAAAAGAAATAAGATATAGTGTAATTTTTGTAGAAAAAAATGAAACAAACAAAGAAGAATGGATAGAAATTGATATAAACGCAACAAAAGTTTGATTATTAACTTTGAAATTATAATGTATAGCAGAATCTAGAATCTTAAAATAAAAGAGGTAAAATAAGATATAGGGAAATTTTAGAAGACATGAAAATAACATTAATGGAAAAAAAACAAATAAAGAATAACGGACAAAAATTGATAAAAACATTTTAAACAAAGAATTTTTAGAATCCACAATCTTAAGATTCTAGTTATAAAAGAGGTAAAATGTGATACAGGGTAATTTTAGAAGAACTGAAAATAGCACCAATGGAAGAAGAAAAAAAGGAAACAAATAAAGAATAACGGACAAAGATTGATAAAAAATAATTAAGATTTCGCATACGAACTTTAAAATTAAAGTTTGAGTAGAATTTTTAGAATCCACAATCTTAAGATTATAGTAATAAAAGAGCTAAAATGTGATACAGGGTAATTTTAGAAAAGCTGAAAATAATATCAATAGAAGAAGAAAAAAAGGAAACAAATAAAGAATAACGGACAAAAATTGATAAAAACTAATTAAGAGTTCGCTTACGAACTTTAAAATTAAAGTTTACACAGAATTTGTAGAATCGTCAAACTTAATAGAATAGGTAAGTTAAGATGCAAGGTACAATATAAAAAAAAATGATACTATACTCACAAAAGAAAAAAAAAGAATAAAGAAACGAAATAGAAATTTCACAGATATAAGGTAAGCTATAATGAATTAACTAACAAAGAAAAGACAAATTTTCTGACTTTGCTTCTTGCGCTAAAATAAGTACTTCGTTTGTTTAAGGGTAGCATTATAAGTTTAAATAGTTAAATGCTTTATTATTTAGCGGTTTCGGTATAACAACAAGTTTTATACGTTAATAAGCCTTTAACGAAAGTTGAAGAGTAATTTTCCAACTTTTGGAAAGCTAAGCGGTAAATTATAGGAACTAATTTAATTTTTCGCGGAGTGCAACTTCAGCCCGGGAAAAATAAAATTGAAGTACTTCATCATACTTAACAGTTGTCAGGAGTTCGGATTTTCACGACTAAGACGATTAAAATTATTAATTTTAAGATGATTCGACCCACATTTCATCGATTGCACACTTGACAAAGTCACCTTTGAGATTTTCAATTTTCGCCTAAGGCATAAATGGATCTTATTTTTTTTCATGTTAAAAGTTCGATTTTTTAAATGCAATGCTAATATTTTGAAGATTTAGGGCTTTCCAAAACATTTCCAATAATGTCATGAGTAAATCGTATGCAAATCTTGAGAAACCCACATAAGCGAGAAGTAGAATTTGAAAGGTTAGGCCAGTGGCGTGCCACGGAATAATAGAGCTTAGCAAGAAATTTCCATTGTTTCATGTTTATAAGACTTTTTACTAGAATTTCTTTATTTATCCTTAATTTGTCTAATCGAGATTATTTTGTATGAATTAACACGCCGTTTTATATCAGATACATCATACATCATCTATAATTTTCATATACTGTTACAGGTGGAAGTTCCAATCTCTTCATTTTTATTATTAATTGGGCTTTTGAAACTAACTTTCTTGCTTGAAAGTTTGAGGCAAGTACTTTTATAAATTTTTTATAGCTTCATTTTTTACTACCCATTTTCATAATTCATAATTTAGAATTTAGAATCTATGGATGTTCTACCTTTAAATTATTTAAATAAATATTTTGAGCCAGTGAGAGCTCTAATTATGTTGAAAAAAAAAACATTTTCAAAATAGGCCAGTTACGCCTCTGGCATTAATATTTCATTAATAAAAATAATAGTCAATCTGAAGTACACGAAGTGGTATTTAGTTCGTTTTTATGTATTTTTTTTTCTTTAACTCGGATATTAATATAAAATCGATTATCTTAGCCATAAAGAAAGTTATTGAAAAAATTATTAATATTTTAAATACTTGCCTCAAGGTTTCAAACAAACAAGAATATATAATATATATGTATATAATAAATAGCATTTCTTTTGAAACCATTAGATCTAATCTGAATTTGACATATAAAATATTATAATAACCTTCTTTCTACAGTAATTTCTACGCCTGCCACTGATCCAACAAAATTTCTAATATTAAATTCACTTAAAATATGACGTTTAATTTCCTGTGGTTTCTCGCAAAGTTTCAGATTACTCTTTCAGAAACTTTTTCGCCAGTATTCCTACTTTACCTAAACAAACCAATGATGCTAAAGAAGAGGAAAAATATTATTGGAAAGAAACTGAAGAGTTTGCAGTTTTCAAAGTTAAATATCTGAAAGTTTAGTTATTAACATTTATCAACTCAAATAGGATTAACGTACGTTTAATTTGAGAAAACGATTCAATATAAATAAAACAATAATTTTAAATAAAATATAGATCAATAACTTTAATTTACTATATTTTATTTATATTTTTCTGCAGTCTGATTCTATGTAGGTTTTATGACTATATTTTGTGTGAACGGTCCAGTATTTTTTTTATTTTGTAGGATTTCAATTCACAATTTCTATGTTATGAGCTTTACCGATTAAACCACTTAAGCCTCTTATTATTACAATTATTTTTTTTTATATTTACTCTAATAAAAATGAACCTACATCAAAATAAGTCACAATTAATTTCATTACCGAAGAAATTCTGATACAGAGATTCACACGTCACTTCTAGTCGAAAAGCAGCTGAAGTCTCTAATAATAAATTCAAAATTATTTGAGCTCCTCCTGTTCAAGAGGCTAAAAGTTCAAATACTGGGAATCGTTTAATTAAATTAATTCATTATGTGAATAAATATTTAGGTTTAAGATAAAATCTGTATAACTGTTTACTTTTTGGTTTTGTTTTGTGACGTAAATAAAAAAAACGAATCTCTTTCTTGTATTTCGTATTAATTTAAGAAATGACAGTGTCATATAATAATAAAATTAAGGACAAACAAAATAAAAACATTTGCATATTACTACTTATTTGCCAACTTCTAAGAAGCGGGATTTATTAAATGAATTTGTAGTTTCACTGTTACAATAGTGTCAATAGTAAATGTTTAGTTTTATTGAATTATTTATAGTGTTGTATGAAATATATTTGTTGAAAAATTGTAGTAGTCATTTGTCTACATTGTGACTATAACGAGTGGCCTGCAAGTTATGCGAGAATATAAAAAAATGTGGTATATTTTTCTATTATCCTGTATAGTTTTTTAGAACATTAATTTTTAGCAACTTGTAGAAATTGTCAAAAATTTATCAGTATTGAGTATCCTAATGACGAAAATGATGAGTTTACTAGAGATACACCTGTTGAGCAAGAGCATGTTTTTATTCTTTCATAACTTTTAAGTAACTCTTGTTACTTTATAGAATCCGATAGATTAAATATTGAAGATTATGTTGATCTTGAAATAATGGCTGACCTTGAGGTTGAGCCTGACTCTGCAAAGTTGGCTTATATTGTAGCAATTTACAGGACCTTCATTCGATCAAAGAAATGGACGTTAAGGATATTTACTCATGCAACAGATCTGTCATGTGCAAATGCCTGGTCAGAAGGCAGCAGCTTTGTAGATACTCCAAAAAAATATCTTGGATCTGCTACATTTCAGGGCCCATGTTGCGCAAGCCTTAATACTTAACAACAAAGCTCTAAGTACCAAATGTGGTCACCCATCTATGGAAGCAAAAATCATCCGTTTTCCTCAAAAAGGTCACAAGCATTATGACCTATAGAGGAATTACGGTATAGTGGCTCTATCAATTGGCCTATACATCTTCTGTATGCAAAATGGAAGGATGTAAAGGTTTTTCAAAAATAAAATGTCAAAAGTACACAGAATATTTATATTTGTCAAAAAATTAAAATACCAATTAAAAGTAAGTTTTAGCAGTTGTTTCCAAGATCATTAATTTTTTTAGTGGAACTAACCATATTATTTGCTTACAATGTAGTCAATTAACTGCAAGCGAAATTTACCTCTTGGTTACAATGTAGTCGATTTACTACATCTTGCAATTAGGTGAGTACGTAGTTTCTAATATTCTTAATAATTCTAAAAAACATCAATTACTCACTGTGCCAAAAATCAGAACTTTTAGTTCAATGAAATGAAAAGTACTGTATCCACCAACAATTGCTTAATCATATTAATATCAATTTGCCCGACAATTTCTTATGCATAAATATCTCCAAGTGTTTCGCTCGGCACACACCATCATTAGAGAGATCAAAAAAATATATATATTATAATGATAATTAGATTGATTAACCGAAGATTCGTGGAGAAAATAATTCAAATGAAAACTAACCTAAACATAAACTAAAAAGAGCTAAAAACTCCTAAATAATAGTAAAAACCAAGATGAATGAATGAAAGAAGGCTCAAAGAACACCGAACGAGCTGAAACAACAAAATCGGAAATAATAGACCATGTTTAGATGGAACATATCAACAAGTGGTCTTAGGTAAACATCATCAAAAAAGAAAAAATTTATTTAGCAGATAATTTCAAGAAGCATGCCAAAGATTTAAGTTAGCCAAGACTAGAGATCGAGGTAGATGAAACCAATATTCAGATGAATAAGGAACTGCTACAGCATCACTTAAATTAAATAAAAATATGTTACTACAGGAAAGTGTTCTTGGTCTCATAGGAAAAATTGCTTGTAATAGAATGAGAACAGAGGAATAGATTAACGAATGAACAGTGGAGAATTAATTTGAATAAATGTTAGTGTCCAGTTGTATTTGAAAATCATGCAGACTATCTGAGTACGAATTGTGGCGACAAACTGAGAAAATATTAATGGTAATGGTGAATTGGTAGACATTCCAGTCTCTCAGTCTATAATAAAATCTTGTTGTATAATCAGATACTTAAACCAGCTTTGGAGTATATCAGACCAGTTTTAATGAAAAAATCTAATAGAAACTGAAAAAAATATACCATTAAATCTGTTTTACTACCTTCACTTACTGTCTATTTGTGATGCTTCATAACTATCTTTTCTTTTGTAATAGAGTTAGATTTAATTTCCTAAGTCCATCATTTCCCTTTCTATTTTCAATTTCATCTCCTCTAAAACTTTTCTATTCCCAATTATCTCCGTATGAATTATCTTGTTACCTTCCCTATATTTTTAATTTTTTTTTTGCTCTAGCATCCTTCCTATTGCGTATTCCCTGTAAAAAGAACCAGTTTCATAATACTGCAGTTGTTGTTTGTTTCCTCTAATCATCTTAATTTCATTGTGTTTGCGTTTGTGGGTAGAGTTGAACGTCATTAATTCTCCAAGACAGCGCCCACACAAGGAAAGATGGAGCACTTCGATTTAAATCTACCATAATAAAACCTGTGGCATATTCTTTAAATAAGTCCGCAGGAAAGCGGTGATCGAAGTGGAAATTCAATAAATTCAACAATTAGAACAACACAAACGAGACGTCATTAAAGATCGAATGGAATAGAAACTGTTGAATACTGAGAAAGAGGGAAAGGTGCACAATAGGTAGAGTAAAGTTCAGTTGAGACAAATGCGAACGGGGAGTGAGGCTGTGGAGGAAGGTTAATATAGTTGAATGATTTCGTAATTCATTCTCGGAGCCAGGCACTTTTCAAAGAAATCGTTTTTTTATCAGTGGCCAGATCAATGGCGCATCTAGAATTTGCCCTCTTTCAGTGCTCCCACTATTCAAATATTTAATTAATTGAATACTGGGCAAACAGGTTGGCAGCGTACAGCAATGTTTTTATTGGTTGTTAGGAATCCAATCGAACGTTCTTTTAAGATAATAATAGTGTTAAATAGAGGATTTTAGAATTGATTGTGTGTTGGAATGCACACGGGTGTAGAAAATCAATTAATGAAATGTTTGAAGCCGTAAAATCAACTAGAAAACTTAATTCCAAAGGTCAACATGGAGATTTTCGATTCCGTAAATCGCGAATTGTTTTACTTTTTGAAAACACTATTTGAGAAATGATTTGTAATTATGGGAATCTTTAGATTTTATGTGATGTTATGTAACAATGTTTGATACTTTAATTATGTATTTGCAGATAAGGCAGTTTAGTATGCAAATGGGTCTAACTTTTAAAAAGTCCTGCTAAACATTTTATGCTATGGAATTTTTAATTTTTTATGTAAAGTGCGACAAAACATTTATTTTTATTTTAAATTGGATGCAGGGCTTTTTAATTTAAGCCCTTCATATAAGAATGTTATTAATTTTAAATATCTATTGCACGAATTTTACCCGTCTCCTCAAAAAACAATATTAAGTTATCAAAACTGAAATCTCTTAAACACTGTTTCAAATTTCTGGAAATCCTCCAAATCCAACCAAGTGGATCTCTCTCTCTCTTTAATTTTATCAAAATTAATGAAACACTCCTAGCCCGATTAAGTCAATCTGGTTGAGACGGTTACTTTCGACTCGACGGATTCATTTTCAACAGAATCATATTTCATCGGAGAAACCCATTGTACACTTTATTTACCTTTTTGAATTACGATCTGAAAATGCTTCTTACGCCTTTTTGAATATTTCAGTCTTTATGCCGTGTGCATTGTTGGAGGCTTTTACCCGGATATTGTCTAATTAATGTCAATGTTTTGCTGAATTGTAAGTTTATACGGATTGTTTTATTAATAAAACAATTTTTTATTTTATTAGTGGAAGGAACCGTATATTACTAAATATTTATTAGTAATGATCCTAATCTATTTACTTCTAAACGCAAGATTTATATTCCATACTTTGTTAATTGCTTCAACTCTTACTTTATGGAATTTATCCATAATCAATATAAAAAAATAAATAATACTTATCTTGAATTTCCACAGTATTTGAAAGATATTTTTTCAATATTTTTCTCTATATTGAGGGCATTTTAGATATTTTTGATTTCATAGTCCTTCAAGAAATCAAGTTCTTTTTTTTTGTCATTTATATGAAGTTCTTCCATTGTTGTTTCAATCCTTTTATTAAGTGTAGTATCAATGAGGTGTTTTGCGTAATGTGACTTATCTGGTTGTTTAAATCTATAAGATCGTAAGTGTTCACTGTACCTTATTTCAAAATTTCTAAGGGTCTCACCAATATAGATGGGGTTACAAACTAAATCATACTTTACATATTATTTAATAATGATTAATTGAAATGTTTGTGACATGAAGTCAACTACGCGTATAAGAAATCTGTAAAGGGATTTAGAAAAAAGCTGGTGAGAGAAGTAATAAAAACAATAGCTTTAAAATAGATTTAGAATATATTCATAAAACTGGGAAATTAAAACATGCACTTATAAATTAATGTCCACTTACAAAAATAGACACGATATTGCTTCTAGTAATCTACGAGCTGTTTATAATTCATAGAATTTATAGGTTTAGAAAACTATCTGATATGTACAATAGTCTGCCTCATTAATGAAGTAGTAATTACCACTTATTGGAGATAATGATTATCCAATTAGAACTTTATCACATCGAGATTATGGCAGACTAACTCAGAATATATGGGCTCTGTAATATGAAATTAACGCACCAATGATTCTAACTGAAAATAATTTAAGGATTTAAGGTATTTGTTAATGTTAATATGCACATAAACCAAAATTTTATAAATATTTGTTGCTTCCTAGATAAATATAACATTATGATTTTGTAACGCTTATATGGATTTAACAACTTTATTTACTGGATAAAGTTTACAAAACTCTCTAAAAATACAATAAATTAACATGAATAACATTGACACTACTTCGCTTAAGTTGTACTTTGACATTTCACTTCTCCTCATACTGTCAGTTTCTCCCTTATTATATTCTTTTCTTGATTTCTAGAAACTTTAAGAAAATTCTAGACGTTTTCGAGAATGTTCGGGAAATTATATATCTGGGTCAGACTGAAAAGGATTTTGTATCAGAGATGAAATGATTGTGTGAAATTTATCACAATACTTGGGTGCAACAATTTACTTTATTATATTAAATTATCAATAATATTATACAACCTAATGCTCATTACAATAGTATTTTTTTTTAATTTAATGTTTAACCTTAAAAATTTTCATTAATGTTAATAAATTTAAAAAACTGAAGAGATTTTACACGTGTTACATCCGAAGATCCGGGCCTGTATCTTGAATTCCTTGGCATGGATTCAATGTCAATGCCAGTCACATGGAAAACATCACCTCCCGTTCGTATGCGATAAACAATTAAGAAACAGAGTGATATTTTTTTACGGAGCACTAACACTATTTTTTTTTAATAAAGATTTTGCCAGGAACATAATATTATATACACTAAACTTATTTTAATTAATTAAAGAATTTATGAAGTATTAATAAATGGCAACAACAAACAAAATTGAATGAATTGTTTCAACTCTTACTTTATGGAAATTACTCATAATAAATAATATTTATTTTGAAAATCCACAGTCTTAAAAAGCGTTTTAATAATATTCAACTCTACCTAGGTTTCGGTATTTGACATACCATTTTCCAAAATAGAAAGAAGTTTCATGATCTTTTTAAAACGTAAACAATTTCATGTCATAAACCTGACAACCAATCATTATTATTATCTAAAAATATATTTGTTTAGTATTATTTAGTTCAAAAGGTGATCTAAGATAATTGAATTTCCCAGGTTTAGTTGTTCATTCAATACTGTATATTGAAGATAATTTAGGTGTTTCTTTATTTCATATTCCTCCAAAAAAGTTTTTCTTTCTCATCACTTATATGAATTACTTCCACTGTTGTTTCCATTGTGTTATTAAGTGTAGGTTTTTGTTTAGTGTCAATGAAGTGTTTTGCGTAATGTGACTTATCTGGTTGTTTTAATCTATAACCTCGTACGTGTTCACAGTAGCGTATGTTAAAATTTCTTAATGTCTGGCCAAGATAGATGGCGTTACAATCCGGACAATTTTGCAAATACCCGATTTTGAAGATGTATTAATTTTATGTTATACATTTAATAATAATGAACCTACATTATTTCCTACTTTAAAAGATAAAATTTCTAGAAATATTACGCAATTTCAGAATTGCTAACAAGAGGTGCACTGGTTTTAAAACTATTTTGACAAAATTCACCCCTCACAATTCAAACAAGTTTTTCCAGTCAAATTCTGATATTTAATTTATAGGTTTTCGAATTCACGGCCCTCTAAAAAAACTAATTTAACAAATTGTTTAATACTTTGAAAAATTTTGCAATATTTTTATATTTCAACTAATGATTTCGTTACATACATAATAACAAATTAAGAAAACTTATCCTTTCTTCTTTAAAACACTAATAATATTTTTTAACACAGTATATTTATTCATTGTTTAGAATTTCTTAATTATTCTACGTCATAAATTGGGCTTTAAAAACTGAAATAACTTCAATTATATTCATAATTTATTAAAAATCGTTTGTAAACTCTATTCAACAATAATATTATGATTGATATTTTATTTTTATCCAAAATTTCCAGAGTTTATTTTATGTTTCAAAATAATGTTAATATACTTTGATGTGAACTGGTCAAATAACATCACATTAGAATTCATTATTTAAGAATTTTAATTTCAGATTTCTAGTAAAAACATTACTTCATGCTTAAACTTGAATAATTATATAACAAGTTTTTTATATCATTTTTTAAATCATCGTTTTGATTAACCTAGGAATTTTCTAATATAATTAATTTCATGTTATTTGGTATTTATTTTTTACTAAAATATAGTCTTACTATTGAATTATATTTATAATGAATATATTTCAACCAACTATATAAACATTTTTTAAATACTTTTAATTTTTTCAATTACTGCCAGATCAGAATAATGGAATTATTCTGAATTCCCAATAATGATATGAAATTAATTTGTCATATTAAAATTTCGAATTCTTTAATAATAAATTCGGTGGGTTTCTAACCGGCTAATATTTATTTAACCTTTTTGAAGGTATATTATGCCTCTATCATTTATCCATGAAAAACTTTTTCTATTATTGAAGACTTACTAGTCCAGGAACATTCCCATTGAAAAATCTGTAGTTTATCGAGATAATCCTCTTGGTAAAATAGAACATTTTCAAGGAATTCACAATGAAATCGTTTGTATGCGCGAATATAAAATGGAAATTATTAGATTGGGCTTTGTGTTTCTACTTTACTGTCGATAAGCTTGAAAATTCTTCTATTGTTGAACTGAACGTAATGAAAATAAGGTTATTCAAATAGAGAAATGGTTACTTATACAGAAAACTCATAAAATTAATTTTAATATATGGAACAAACTCTTATTTTCGTTGAAAATTGTTATTTATAAAGTTTATTGTGTTTATTGTGATACATCAAACTAAAGCTTAAGAAAAATGCAACCCAACCGTCTAAACTATCTATCGATTTATTTTTCAGATAACATTAAATATAGTGAAATTACTTCAGAAACTGAAACAAAGTTATTTACCAAAAAGTCCGAAAATATATTTACAAAAACTGTTCAAAGTGTACTCAGTTGTTCTTGAATAATACGCCTTAGTTCTTGAATATCTTCGGAAGAGGTTTATAAATCAACGCTTTCAAATAGGCCCACAAAAAAGTCAAGTGGCGTTAGATCTGGAGATCTGGCCGGCCATTCAATAAAACCACTTCTACCAATCCGGTGCTTCGGAAATCGTTCGTTTAACCATGACCTTACTGCTATTGCATAATGTGATGTAGCTCCATCCTGCTAAAGGTATATATTCTATAAATGAATTAATTTCGTCTTCCAATAATTGGAGATAGAATTTTCATGTCAGATTTTCCTCCAAAAAAAGTGGTCTGATTATTTCATTCCCATACACTGATTTTCTGAGTGTTATCCTGTAGGAATAGGTAAGAATTTTCGTTGTCGCAATACCGACAGTTATATATATTAACAGAGCCATTTAATTTAAATAAAATGTTGATTCATCACTGAAAGAAATATTTTTGACTAAATTTGAGTCATCTTGTATCTTTTGGGTAATTAGTTCACAAAATTCAATTCTGCGGTCATAATCGTCTTCACTAAGCTGTTGGTGAATTTGTATTTTGTATGGGAAAATCTTATTCGATTTTAACACTTTGCGTATGGAGCAAGCAGAAATATTTGTAAGTTTTGACACTTTTAGGATATAATAGGTGGGATCTACAGCAGGATGACCCAGTACATTAATTTGTGCATTTTCGTCGAGATCTCCGGGATTCTTATTTTTTTTATCACAAACGGATCCAGTTTCTTCATATTTCCGTACTAAATCTATGATGACCTGGTGACTTATGTTGCGATTAGGATGCCTTTCGTTAAAAACTCGAGCTGTTCCTTGAGCTCCGTAAATGAATATTAATGCTATTCTTTCCCGCAGGAAATACACCATTTTAAACAAACACAGAATGCTACAGCAATAAATAACTATTAAAACGACGCAAATAACTAGATAGTAACTGAAAGTCGTAATTGCAATGATCAAATTTTTTTTAAGCAGAAGATGGAATATGAGGGACGCCAATGAGAAATGCAAGTTCCAGGCGCTAGTCGAGAATCACCGCCGCTGATTCGAGCATTTCTCCCGGATCCTCGCGCTCCTCCTCTTCAATCCCTTTCGGATCCTGGTGTCTCTGTTCGCGCCAGGAAGTAGGAGCAGCTCCGCCAACGTTCTAAGCAGGGCCAGCGGGTCGGAATAGCGATCGCGATAGACTGGATAGCCCGGGAACGGGATATGTTTGCGCTGTTAAGTCGAATTAGCACGGTTCGGTAATGATGAGATATTCGGGATGTGAGGGTATTTTATTCGTAAAAAATTAATCTAGAAATGAAAAGCATCTGTACAAATGTGTTTTTTTTTTTTTTTTATGGAGGTGGTTGTTGGGAAGTACAATAGTAAATATGAATGATAAATTCTTGAGATTCCTAAACGTTTTTAAACAAATGTAACTGAGACTCAAGTTTCGCTAAACGCGTTTTCAAATAGTGGCAGGAGATTAACGGATTTCTTATATGCTTACTTGACTTCATATCATAAACATTTCAACCAATCATTATAAAGCAATATCCAGGGTGCGGGATTCGTGCGTCGAAGTACGATATATCCGTTATTAAAGGAGATATCAAAAAAAGTTATTTATAAAAATTATAGGCAACTTCAAACTTCATATTATAAAATTCGTATTTACATATTACGAGAGTGAACCAAACATACTTTTTTTTAAATGGGACACCCTATAATTTATTTCAAATTTAGATTAAGCTCATCTCCTCCATACTTCCAGTACAGGGTTTCATTACGTTATACAGGGTATTTCAAAAGTTTAGGTCAATTGTATACGAAAATCATTCTTATTTCAACGTCCTGTATACCCTAGACAGAACACCCTAACAATAATTTTTTCCAGTCATAACTTTTTGACATTGGTACAGTGTTACGAGTAAGTACTATTTCTTTATTATTGCACTAATTGAATATAGAGCGAGGTAAAACCCGAACACATGATTTTGTCAATTTTTTCAAATGAATCACTCTGTATTTTATTTCAAAAAGTGAAAATATGCGTTATGTTCTTTCATTTTTATTAAACTCTCCTTGTAGCTAAAATCGTTAATTTCTGTGATATTTTCAATTTAATAACAGAAAGAGATTTGTAAATTTAATATGCCAAATTAATTTCAGATGATTATTGGGAATTCAAAATAATAGAATTCTGATCTGGCAGTAATTAAAAGAAACAAAATAAAATATTTTGAAACAAAAATTCTTATAGATAAAGTTGGTTGGAACAAATCAATAGTAAATAAAATTCAACAGTAAGAACAAATTTTAGTAAAGTAAAAAAAATATCAAATAACATGAAATTAACTTAAATTGAAAATTTCAAGGACGGAATAATCAAAATGATTATTTTTTTATTTCAATAAAAATAGAGAAAAACCTATACTGACAATTTGTTGTTGTCATTCAAGTTTAAACATTAACCAATGTTTTAAATATAAATCGGAAATTATAATGTTTACATAATAAATTCTAACAAAATGTTATTTGGCTAGTTCACATTTAAGTATAATAACGTTATTTTGAAATTTTAAAATAAAGCTATGCACAAATTTGAGTTTTTAAATCCCAATTTATGTCATAATATAATAATAATTAAGAAAATTAAGAAAATATTTTTTTTAAACCTACTTCCAGCGTGTCCGGGTCCATAATATAGGGTTTTCCATTAGGGACGCAATTTTTTGTGAGGTTATATTTCATATATCTGTCATTCGTGTTTCCAAGTGACATTGACATTTAGAATCTACTATAGTTGGCAATTTATAAAATGGAAAGATACAGCATGGAACAAAGTGTCCAAATAATTCAGCTTTATTATGAAAATGGACGTTCAAATAAAATTGTTTTTCGTAAATTACGTGATTTTTATACTCGACATAATCGTCCAAATGAATCAACAATATTGAGAATAGTGCAAAAGTTTGAACAAAGTGGTTCAGTTTTGGATGTAAAAACACCAATTCGTCATCGTCCAAGTCGTTCACAAAAGAATATTGACGCAGTTCGTGAGAATGTTGAAGATGATCCAAGAACGTCGATTACACGACGTTCACAACAATTAAACATTCCACAAACCACATTATGGAGAGTTTTACACAAGGATTTATCGTTAAAGGCTTACAAAGTTCAGCTAACACAAGAATTGAAGCCAACAGACCATTTAAAACGTCGTCAATTTGTTAATTTCATCGAAGAAAAAGATGATGAATTTTCAAAAAAAACTCATATTTTGTGACCAAGCACATTTTCATTTGAATGGTTATGTAAACAAGCAAAATTGCCGTATTTGGGGTGAGAAAAATCCAAGACAGATTCATGAACTTCAAATGCACCCACAAAGAGTCACTGTTTGGTGTGCGTTGTGGTCTGGTGGTGTAATTGAACCATACTTCTTTCAAAATGAAGATGGTGCTGCTGTAACTGTAAATGGAGCACGATATCGAAACATGATTTTTTATTTCCAGAGCTTGAAAATATTGATATCAGAGACAAATGATTCAACAAGACGGTGCAACATGTCATACAGCTGGTGAAACGATCAATTTATTGCATGATACTTTTCCTCAGCGTGTAATCTCCAAAAATGGTGATGTTAATTGGCCAGCAAGATCGTGCGATTTAACACCATTGGACTATTTTCTTTGGGACTACATTAAAAGCCTTGTCTATCCGAACAATCCACGAACAATTGATGAATTAAAAGCTGAAATAATTCGAGTTATTGGTGAGATTGAACCTCAATTGTGTGAAAATGTTATCAACAATTTTGACAAAAGAATAAACTATTGTAGAGCAGCTATAGGTGGTCATTTGTCAGGTATTCTTTTCAAGCTATAATTGCCATACTTTAAACATTTATTTTAAATAAAAATTTTAATCCATACATATGACATACTGTGTTTTATTAACAAATAAAAAATTGCGCTCTTAATGGAAAACCCTATATTATTCTAATTCAGAATCTATGATTTCAGGTATAACCCAGGGTACCATATTCAGGTCACTCTTGTTCCTAATACATAGTTCTGATCTCCCAAATGTGATGGAAAATTCTGACATGTATATGTTTGCTGATGATACCCAGGTTGTACAATTCTTCAATCGTCAAGATGTGCAAATCTGTTAACTCGGATCTGCAAAAAGTTCTGCAGTTTTCTAAAGTCCACAACCTGCACATAAACCCCGATAAGACCAATGTTTTACTATTTGCTGGCCGTAATCAACGTCGATATATTGAAGATAATATAAGTATCGAACTGGATAATGCTACACTTGTTTTTTGAGATAATGTGAAGAATTTGGGTCCAATTACCACATGACCTAAAATATAATATGTCTTTAAACCTATATAAAGAAATTACATATCTGGTTTCTTCAACAAGTTCGAAAATTTGTTAGTGGTCTTATAAATCAGAGTACCTAGTAACTAAACAAAATAAAAACAAAAAAAAGAAAATTTTATAATTTATTTTTATTTTTTATTATTATCACATTATAAAAAAATATACATCCCTATTAAAAGGTAGTTACTATTTTACCTGGCTTTAATCTAAAATCTTCTCGAGTGTGACTTTTACCCTCAATTAGGACTACTCAAAATATTTACCTACTTAATTTTTTTAAAGTATTCTCTTATTCTTATAGCAAATTTCTTTTTGTTTTTCGTTGCGTTGCATATATGATCTCTATACATTTTTATCTTTTGTATGCGTATTTTATCTTTGTTAGTTTTAGTTTATATATATATATATATATATATATATATATATATATGTCCAGGAGCAGATACACCAAAATGTATTCCTGTTTTTATCTTTAGTATATTAATTAAATAAGTACAAATAGGGACAGATGCCAGTTACGTTTTGTGTATATGATCCTAATCACGTACAAGTAGATGATTACACTACTTCTGTGATATGCTTTGTTTAATCATAAATCAACTATTGTAATATTTGTAATTGAATAAATATTATATTATTATTAGTATTAGTATTACAATTATTTATACCTCACTTAGGTTTAGGGAACGTGACAGCATGGTATTGCAAAAATGTCATTTGAGAATGTGTATGCTTTATTCTAATAAAAATATTTTATATCTTAGAACTAAAAAAATTCTATAAGAGTCACTAGTCATGTAAATCCTTAATTATTGCCCAATTGTGTACTACCCCTGTTTAGATATATTTTCTCAAAATCGACTGCAGCGCGTACATGTTGTCGAGTTGTAAACAACTTGAGGATGTATCGGAACCCATATACCACCGGTTTAAATGGCTTAAAAAAAATTGTGTATTAGATTTGATATCAGAAAAAAATGTTCTTTGTTTTGTTTGTTCGTTTCCATAAAGTAGTTTATTTAACAAGTTTACAGGATAATTATTTTTAATTTCAAGAGATTTAAATTATCTTCTATAAACACTGGGCTGCATATATGCAAAATTCTATATTTACACTTTTTAATTATATTGAGTTTCTGTCCCAGTGGATGCTGTGACGTATAATTTAAAAATAAATAAAAATAAACTTCATCCCAAAAGATGAATAATTTATTACCTGCATTCCTGATTTTCATCAGAATTTATATTGCTTGTTATTGTGAATGGATTCATTTATTAATATTTAATAAGCTCCTGTAATTTATACATAACTTAGAATTTGGATATGTTTTAATTAATTCAAATAAGAATAGTTTAATTAGTATTATGTGTCTTAGTGCTCCCTAATAAAAGATCACTATATTTTTTTAAATTTTTCATTGCATCCGAACTGAAGATGATGTTTTCCATGTGACTGAAATTGACACTAAATCCATGCCAAGTAATTCAAGAAACAGGGTCGGATCTTTGGATGTGTTATATATAAAAATTTGTCTATTTCTAACATTTATTAACATTAAAAAAATATATAATATATGTTTGTTTTTTTAAAAGTGAAATGAAAGGTTTTTTAGCAGAAAGTTGCGATATTACCAATACTTTAATCAGTCGGAAGTGTCAAGTAGTTTTGTTTAAAAATAATCATTTTTCTATTTAAAATTCACTAAATTTTGAAGATCATCTATTAAAAAATGAAGAGAAATCAATTGCCATCTGAATTCCTCCAAGTATCAATGTATTCTTATATCGAGTCTTATGATAGCATGATAGCATAGGTTTTTGTGGAATAAATAAATTAAGATTGATAACATATGTTTAGGTATTTTTCCTTTATCAATTAAAATTGACTTAGGTTTTAAGAGCACTCAAATCAAGTCTAACAGAAAATTACTTCTAAATGCCAAAATCATTCCCAAAAAAATATTTCAAAATCACTTTTAATTTTTGGAACCATAATGAGGATTCTTACTCTTTAGTGAAAAATTGTAATATTATGCTATCAACGAAAAAAACTTTCCTAACACTTCTATTTAGAAAATATGTGCGCGTTATCTTTTCTAGAAGGTACCCAGAAAATAGCGCGAAAACTCAAAGGTAATCCCTAAAGCGCCAAAACCTCTTTAATCCTTAATTTAATTAGAAATAGAAAAGGGATTTAAAGGGTGCACGATTATTAATGAATATTATCACGGTCCAGTCGCGCATGTCACCCATAATAATAACGAATTTTGAGCTCCTACATTAGATCCATTACCTTATTTTGAATATAAAGGTTTTTCTACTAACTTGTATTGTATTTTTTTGCAGAAACAATAATTATGTCATAATTATACAAAACCGGATTAAATAATTTTGTTGAAACTTTTCTCCATGAAAGAGGACTCCATAATAGTATTTTTTTTTCGGTCTTCGTGTGCTGGTGTATCCTTTGGCGATCAGGTTTCGGTAAGTAAATGCAATTATATGCGATTAACAATGTTTCAGTTGTAACACTAACTAGTTTATGTGTAACCTTTGAACGCTTACATTACAGCCAACCACATGTTATTTAATACCAGAAGTTCCATTGTGTACTCAGGAAAACAATCTCGTTTAAATAGATTAAAATATTCCACCAATTTACCGAGAAATCCGACTTAAAAATTAATTCTATTAGATATTTCTAAATAGGAAGTTAATTGCTATTATTTCATTTTCCTTAATTATCTGTACCCAACTCAAAGCCAAATTTAAAAATAGTACACAAATAAATCATACGTGAATACGTCAAATGATTGAAATCTTAAGTATGCTTTAACATTAAACAGAACAAATGAATTTTTCATGATGATTTGAATGAGAAAATTAACGACTAATTCAACTTTCTCAGTCTCAAATGGGTTCATTGGAAAATTCTTCTTAACAAGAGTTCAAATTGTATTCTAAGATCACTTCACGCTAAACTGTGAGCTCTCAAATTAAATTAACAATTGTTCGAATTCTGAGTTAGAGGCAATGAGCAAGTCCAAAGCCGTGGGCTTCTACGTGAATATCAAAGATGGTAAAGCTCAATAATGCAGTTAATAGAAACAGTTAGTTATATATGGTATTTCAAGGTATATTTTACTTAACTAGGGACAAATATTCTTTTAGAAATTATTTAAGGGTAACCGGTTCATTGTGTATGGAATAAAGGTTTCATTTTTTGTTGTATGTATATTTTCATAAATATAAAAGATAAATTATACTTGTCTTTAAAGTTTATACTTAAGTTAAATTTCCATAGTTTTCCAAAGCTTTTTGAAAAAATTCTTATGTGACTCAAGTTTAATATTTTTGGCATCGTCAAATACGTCAAAGAAAATGACAGATTTTTTACGTACATCAGCATTAGACATGGTAAAGAAATGACAGGTGGCTTATATGTAAATATGGTATGAAATTTGAAAAAGTAAAGGAAGACAGTCATTTTATATTTTTTAAAGTTTCTTTTACTATTATTATTATTATTGTCAATATTGAAGAAACGAGCTGAATATTTATCTTATTGCAAAAGTTTTTCCACTGAACAACAAACTGTTGTTCACAAAGATTTTATAATGTTTGATCTTTAAAAGAAACCTTATAAATCGTGATAAAAATTGTCCTTCGCTCCTCTTTTTAAACTAGGTAATCCTTTGTAAGTGAAATGTGTCCTTCTGAGTTTGTTTAAGTTGCGGCCTCGAGCCTTCAAAACTTCCACTCTGATATACACATACAATTTTTGAGCATATACACGAAGAGTAAGAAAAAAGCGCTTAGGGAATTTTCAACTTTCGCTACTTTTAACAACTTATCTCTCCGAGAAATATATTTAGAAGGATTTTAAACATTTATGAGAAAAACGATCGTTTTTTATGATATTGCGGTTTTGTTACTTTTAAATCTTTGACAAACTGGAGTTGGAGATATAAATAAGTACTTTTAAGTCAAATGTTTATAAAAACAATTTAAATTTTCATAGTTCACTGTCATAGCAATGTTTCATATACATGGTGACGCATTAGTGTGGCAAAACTCGATTAGTTCGCTATTATTGAAGTTGAGATTCACATTTTAAAATTAGTCCCAAATATACAGTGTGTTCAGGAACACAGTTGTGTTTTTAAATGGAATACCTCATATATTTTTCATTTTTTATAAACCTTTTGCTGAGCTAATTTCAACGATGTATCACTCTTCATGTCTATTATGTTTAATAAAGGATCTATAGCCACCTGAAAATCACATTTTTTTGAATTCAGATGTCTGTAGCAGCCAAACCGTTGAAAATCAATAAAAATGGTTTACATATCCCTATTCAGATAGAATTTCAAATTTTTGATCATTCTTTATCAAATATTTTTTAATGACATAGCATAGAACTTGAAAAAGTTAGGATAGGGACATGTAAACCATTTTTATTGATTTTTAACGGTTTGGCTGCTAATACATCTAAATTAAAAAAAAGGATTTTCAGGTGACTGTAGATCCTTTATTAAACATAATAGACATGGAGTGTGAATATCGTTGAAATTCGCTCGGAAAGAGGTTTATAAAGATGTAAAAATATACGGGGTGCTTATTTAAAAAAAAACAACTTTTGATGTGGCACTGCGGTTCTGAACATCCTGTATATTTGAGACAAATTCTAAAATGTGAATATCAAGACTGCCTATAATTTCTGTAAAAAATGTTTTTTGTAACTTCAATAATAGCGGATTAATCGAGCTTTTTCACACTAAAACGTCATCATGTATATTGATATTTTTTTTAATAAAAATAATATGACGTCAATGTTACTAGAAAATTCATACGTACTAATCTTTATGACTGCCTAAATGAGTAACACCTTGTCAAAAAAATGGTACAACGAACATTATGTCTAGATTGAATAACTCGGTACTAATACATTCGAATTGGTTAATAATGAAACAGTTTCAAAATAATTATTTTTTGATGTGACTAAACGTTAGGGCTCCCAAGTAATTTATTAATTTTTAAGGTCGGATAATCCGACAATCAAGGTCATTAGTGCAGCACCATTTAAAATCGGTCAAACAGCACTACTATTATGTAATTTTTTTTATATTAAACTGAAACTAAACAAATCTGAACAACTATAGCAGGAAGTACTATAATTTGAAAATGTAAACTAAATATTCAATATTTTAACATTTTGTGCATTAAAAAGTGAGAAAAATAGAACATTTTTCTACGTTTTAAATATGATTAATGATAAAATTAAACAGAATAATATTTTAATAGGTTAGAAACGTTTATGTGAAAGTTTTTCCGCAATTTAATTTTGATTTTAGTTTAATCTGCCGGCATTTAATGGTCTTTGGCCACTTCATAACCGGAATTCAATTCCTAAAATTTATTCGGACGGAAATTATGCGGGGGTGATAAACGATAAAACCTTTGGTCCTTTTGTAGTGACCCTTTTGCTTTGTAACCGTTCGTTATATAAGTCACTTTTACTCAAAGATCCTTTAAGTAATCCTACGAGTCTTATTATCATATAAACTTATAAGAATTGCTATAAACGAAAGTAGATGACAAGACTCAAAAAATCCGAACAAATAAAAATGGTTTCGAAAATACTGTCGTTGTTTTCATTTTTATCTTCGCATAAAGCTCAGGTTCCTTCTTTTAAATTGGATACACTTAAAAAATATTTTTTTCTCCATCTGTGATTCTGATTAATCACTTAAACTTCATTTAAATTGATCTCTTCTTATTTGTAAGATTACCATTCCTGAAATAAGATTAAAAAATAAAATCTCCAATCACCGTTCGAGTGCTTTGACTGTTTTCTAAAGGAACAACATCTGTTCCCTTCGCTTAATAAACTAAATATTTTCCAGAATAAGAATCTTTTATTTATTCGAGCAAATCTGAAAATCCAATCGCGTCCAACACCGTATTCGAACCCCAAATTTATATTCTAGTGCCTCATTGACCAAACGTTAGAGTAAACATTTAATATCAGGAAAATGATTTCTTGTGTATTCTCGGGGCGGCCAAAAAGATATAAAAGGGCGATATAAAAAAAACGAAGCTCTTCTACGTAGAGTCTGGAGGGAATATTCGCAACTTGGAGGAATAAGTAACGTTAATAATCAGTGGGAAACTACGTTCAAAGGAGAGGACTACGCAACAGGATTATTTAACTACTTGTGAGTTTAAGTAATCGATAAATTATAACGAAAAAGGAAAAAAAAGAATTTCACTTATATTCTAAATGAGTATTTGCAATTTCATCCTGAAAGTCATCTTTTTTTCTATATTCTATAAAAGTATACAGATGCGGCAAATGTTTGATAGAAATGAATATACAAACAGCTTCTTTCATCATATATCAAATATTTCATATTTTATCAATACTTTGTATTTGATTGTTTGAATTTCAGTCACACTACAAAGATATAAATTTTTAGTGTGCGAATTTTAGTAGCGAATTTCGACAGATGTTTTTATTTTTTTCAATGCCAATTTTGGTGATAAGTTTGGAAACAATACCATTTTTGAATAAAAAAAAAGAGACCTTTAAAATGATGTATCACAGGCTCTTACTTTTGGAGTTAATTATCGAAGGAATTCTAGTATATAATTAATTAAATTTTTATGGGACTTGCAAAACCTTAAAAAAAGGACAAACAATTTTTAAGTGCATAAAGTGTTGTAAAAACAAAGTTACAAATAATAGTGACATAAAAGTAGTTAAAATACTTAACTATGACATGAATGGATTTTCTTGAGTGATATTTTCAAAAATTTTGAACTCTTCACGCTGATGTTGGTCCATAACTATATTTGTATCAGGAAGAACTTCAAAATGAATAATTTTCCCTCCTGTGGTTGAAATATTTCAAAAGTAGCGTTGGTTTAGAAAATACCAACTTTTATGTTTCTCGTTGTTTTATTTTTTTTACTTTGTTTTTTAATGTTTATTGTTTAATTCGTTGTAAGAAATATTAACAGTAACACACTTGTGAAAACTTATGTACCAGAAATATTGGATTATAAATATCATTATTACAGGTAAATGAAATCTGACCTCACCTTGAGATTATTTTTGAACCAACATGGATCTAACAGAAAATATACAAAATGCATCCAACATAAATATTCCTTTAATCTTGATAATTGATATTAAATGTTAAAAATATTTTTTTTCTTTCATAACAAAATAGGTATATATGTATAACATTAGTTACCTTAATAACTCCGAATCGCAGCTCTAGCTTTTTATCCACCGGGAAAGAGGGAGACGGAGAATCCAAGTGGGACTTTTTTGTAGCAATACGTTCGAAGATTAACGGGTCGAGATTACGCTTGTTGCTTCTTTTTATCAAATACCCACACTTTTGTGGCAAAATTACGTTCTGCTAAATGTGTAAATATCCTCTGCGATAAGAATTTATTACTGCCCTAGGTTAAATTATTTATGATATTACTGAAAACGACGCCGAACTGATAACGACAAAATTTAAAGTAATTAATTATACTAGCTAATTTCTGGAGCACTTGCGCGCTCGCTTTAGCTTCTATGAAAATGAGAATTGTTTTTAGCTTCTATGAAAACGAGAATTGTAGCAATTAGTAGGAAATCAAAGGGTTTTTGATTTTAATAAGGGAGGCTCAGAGTGCACCAGAAGATGTTCAGAAAAAGGATTTATCTATTTTTATTACAATCAATATTGAAAAGAGAGCCAGTCGAAGATTCCTTGTAACTTTGGAATAATTGTATTTATAATAACTACAAAGGTCTTAATTATATTTTATAAGTATTAAATTTCATTTGAAGCTTTCATTCGAATTTCAAAAAAATAATTATTTTAAAAGAGATTCCTGAAACTTTTATAATTCTGAATTAACTGTTTCTACCTTTACTTTGCGGAATTTATCTATAAGTATAAAAAAGATATATTATACTTATCTCAAATTTCTACAGTACTACAAAGCTACTTTTTTAATATAGCTTTCTCCAATTCCTCTAAATAACATTAACCAAATCTTAATTAATGAAACGATACAACTGTTTATGTCTCAAACAAAATTACTGAGAATACATTTTATATTCAAAATGATGGATTGCCAATGGGTATTCCAATATCACCAATTTTGGCAAATATTTTTACGGATTTTTTTAGTACAGATGATGTTTTAGCTAGTTTTACAGGTAATGATAGGCAATTGGATGCTTTCTTAAATTTTATAAACAATTTACATTCAAAAATAAAATATTATCAATCGTCAATATTATGTAATAGGATAATTGACATATAAAGTTTAATTTAATATGAAATTTGTTTATTTTCTTATCTCCAGGTCCTTGTTGTCCTAGCCACCATTCAATTTTCCTTGCTTCATACTAGACAAGGGTTCTTCAAAAACATTTTCTGAATGTTCGTATGAACTTATTTTCATTTAAATATTGTCTCTTAACATTAACACTTCACACAATCAATTTGTTTACAACATAAAAAAATGTAACTGCAAACATTTAATCTAAATAATCATAAAATGTATGGACTTTCATAAAAGAAACACATCTAGAGATTCTTCTGATTTTAATGTTATTAATATTTATGACAGAGATGTTGAAAGTTATAAATTACTAAATGTATTTTTATGTGCTGCATGGAAAAATACTTAATTTGATTTACACAATTTAAGTAATAAATAAAGTGATAAAAGAAAAATAATATTCTTCTAGCAAGGTTGTTGTTGTTGAGTACAACATAAAATATGTTCCAACTTTCTAAAATTGAATTATTACACTCGTAGATATTAGTTTAGCCTCATCCAGATGTCAATATCGTTGGTAAATTTTGTATTATTCTCTTCATGAGCAGGGAGCAGGGTCGGATCTGTAGGGAAATCAAAGGGCTGAACAAACATTGTGATAGAAGAAATCCCAGCGCATAACAAGAAGTGCTGTAAGTTTAATTTGGAAGAATCCTAGCAACGTAAAAGGTTGTTTCACTGGAATTTAAGCCAAACCACACTCGGTGTTTTTCAAATGTTAAAAGAGTGAACATCTTTCACATCTCTCTGTAGATAATGACGTAGCATTTTATAGATGTCCCTCTATTAATAGGTCCATTAGGATGAAATGCAATTATACCTCGCTAAATATTTTACTTAAATGTGACGTAGAATTGTGCATCATGCAAACAGGTATCTACCTTTGACATTATAATAGCATTAAGGGTCCAAAAATAGAAAATGTAACACAGACGCCATTGGCGTTCTACGAAGATAAATTCAACTATTTGCTGGCACCTAACTGACATTTTTATTGAAATGAAGATTAACCTATATTTCAAATAGAATTTTGAGCTACAATTATTTATAGCTAAAAAACTAAAAAGATATCAATTAATTCGTTTAATTGGCATAGAATATTTACATTTATAAAAATATATAAACACTTCGTTTATAGATTCATAAAGTTGTAATTAGATTAATAAATTATGCGAATTTTAACCTTTAGATACTTCATTTCGATTGTTCAAAAAATTAAGATTAAGAATTCCTTGTAATGTATACAGTATGGTCCAAATGAAAGGAATAAATAAATTATTTCATAAATCGGCGATTTTAGGAGAAAATCTTGAAACCCGTGGATTTTTATCTCGATTGTACAAAAACAAATTTGAAAACTCAAATTTAGATTTCCTTGAAGATGTATAAAATTGTATTTGATTTTATAATTATAATTATGTGTACATCTGAATTCATAAATTCGTTTCAAACATTCTATAATAATTAATAATATTTTCCTCCGAAAAACAAATTTCAAGCAAATTTTAATAATTAAATCCATAAAAATTCTAATAAACAGAATATAACCAACTAGTTTATTTTAAAAATTGTACAAGCTTCACTTGCAGATTTATAAAATTATATTTAAATTCATAAATTATGACAACTTAAACAATTGAATTCATAAATTTCTTTTGAACATTCTAATTAAGGAATATTTGTATAATAAAGCAATTTTAATAAAATAAAATTATCTTTAAATCGCTAGAGCATCCAATCGTTATTTGCAGATTCACAAAATTTATATTTCAATTTTTAAATCGTGCATTTTTAACCCATCAACAAATTAGAATTGCATTTAGATATTAAGTGTATAGATTTTACTTGCAGATTTATAAAATTGTATTTAAGCCCTAAATGTGTGCTAACTTAAGCATCTGAAATACGTTCCAAGTATTTCAACTAAGGAATTGTTTATATAAAATACTATTTTCTTCTATTTTTTATTTGTAAATTCATAAGATTATATTTATATTTAAAAATTATCTATATTTTTTAATGATTTAGAATGGTGGATTACAGGGGACGTAGAAGTATATTCTCAGCAATTATTACACGATCTGAATGATTTCTACCACTACTTTTTTTAGGTAATACACTACACTTTTCCAACAATCTTTGGGAAACTGATACAAAACATCGCGGATTATATTAATTAACATGTCGTGATATTCTTAATTTGAATAAAATGCCATTTTTTACTGAATTATTGAAACTATTTTCCAAACAATTAAACGATCCGAATCATCTGCAAACTAACACAATTTTATGATTCATTGGGTAGATATTCCTTGGTTATATGACAGATATTTTTATTAAAAGTGAGAGGTGTTGCCACGTATAAATTTTCGGACCCTGTAAAATGGTATGTAGATTTATAAATGAATAAGATTTAAGGTCTAAATATATGATTTTTTTTGAAGATTATTCGTATTTTTATCTACATTTTATTTGAATATTTATAAAATTGTATTTAGATTACATGATTCAATCCTGTTGATTAATATTTGACGAAATTCATAAATTTTTTCTGAAGGTTCTTATTAAAAACTTTAGTCTTAATGAAATTTTTATATTCACAAACACATCAAATTTGTACAAATATATTTTGCTTATATTGAAATAATATATCAATAGATTCAATACCTCATCCGTAGTTTGATTCCCCATATTACAATGAAAAAAATGTTCACAGATTAGAATTGTAAATATTTTAATTTTATTGCACAGATGCTCCAAGTAATTGGGCCTCTGGTCTATTATGATGTAAAGAAATAAATATATAAATAAAATATAAACAATTCACTTGCAGATTCATATTTTTTATTATTATTTATACCCTTACTTTGCCGAATATCTTCATTATAATAAAGATAAAATCTTCTTATCTTAAAATTTCACAATTTTCTTTTTAAATACTCTTATGACAATTTTTCCCTTTTACATTTACCATAAAATTATGTTTAGATTCATAATCCTTAAAGTAATACATTTATAAAAAATATTTATAACCAATGCCTTTAATTCAGAAATGATTTAAGAAATACCCAATAACTTTTGAAGTAACTTTTAATGTAGATTCTTTTGCTACGATATCTACGCCTATGATCTTAGAAACAAACGTCATATGGCCACAATCGATGACCTTAAATCAGACTTCCAATTTAAAACTGTGTGTCTGTTCAAGCTGTGTAACTTCTACACCAACCATTAGTTTAGAGTGCGATCAATATTTGGTTTAAAATGACCTATAATTTTACGTCATTTCACTCAAAAAGAACAATAGTAGAAAGTATCATAAATATAACGATTCGATTCAGGGGAAACATCATCCGGTATTACTCTGCATACAGAACAAGCCCTAAACATTTTTTGAAATTAGCTATAAAAATGAATATAATCGTAAAAATACCTGCAAAAATTTTGAAAGAGGAAGCTTAGATAACAAACAAAGAGGGCACTACAAAACGGCCAGTTTTGAATTAAACCAAACTGTTGATGAATGCTCTTGGGAATTAACTAAAATCTATATTAACAAATCTGTAAGCGTGTTGAACTAGTATTTACTATTAATTACAACGCAAATCAATGACAACAATTCCCAGATTTAATTCTGGTTGTAGTAAATACGATTACAATTCATTTTATATGCTTATAATTAGGACATCAAACAGTATCACGAGACCAGTGAATTAAGTGCACTACAATATGTCCAGAGTTTATCTAGTTTTTCCAATTATAAAATCTTTATCCGTTTCTATACTGTGAGGTTTATTACGATTTTTATTGTGGATTTTCACAACAACGATTTATGGAAGTTTAATTTTTGCATTTGGTGGTAAAGCTCCGTTAAAAACGACGGTAGATCGTGGTTTCAATAATTTAAATTTGGTCGTAGTTGCTTGAGGATCAATAAAGGAAACAATACCAGTCGTTGCTGTAAATATTGATGATGTACGTAGAATGATCAAAGAAGACAACATAAGATAAGATTCAGACATCTTTGCTAATTTCTTGGATGTTGATATATTCCATTTTGCGAACTTATTTAGCACACGAGAAAACTATACATAATTCTAATACAAGAACAAGTCAACTAGTGCAAGCAACGCAAAAAAAAAGTCGAATCAATGATCTACCCCTTACATAGTCCAGATTTGGTACCAAGTGACTTTTTTAAGTTTTCTAGAATTAAAATAAATTGCTTGGTCTGCGTTTTTCTTGACCATGGATGCATTCAAAGCAAATGTTTTGAGCATAACAACTTCTGAATGGAATAAGTGTCTTAGTAAATAATTTCACCTTGTTAGAAGGTGGCCATCGTATCTTATCAATAACTTGTTTAGATACCTACGCATGCGTTTCTATATACAAGTAACAAAAAACTTTTTTTTTTGAAAATTGTACAGGTGGTCAATACGATTTGTCATCAGTCAACTTCCTAATTATAATGATCTTTGACGTAAATTAAAAACGTTTAATAAATGATATTTTTTTGGTTCATTATCGCTTCTGACATTTTGGACTGTTCTGAAACTAATAAGTAAGACTTTTAGTTAACAACTAAAACAAATTAAACAAAATTTACAAATGAGCCTTTTGAAGGATTAATTAACAGTAAAGACGACACCAGCATTATTTTTAAATTTTAAACGTTGACTATATTTCTTTAGAATCGTGTCGCGAATGTATTAATAAATTCATACTGTTGCGAAGATAACCTAGTAATCTAATGGACGTAGATTTTTTTATTTTGATTTTTTATACAGTAAGTTGATCATGATACACTCTTCCGAGATTAGTTGAGTAAAGAACTAATTTATTTAGATATATTTTTTTACAGAAATGCACTAAACAATTACGGTATCTTCCCAATTCGGAACTTCTTACCGAATGACTCGAGGTAAAAATTTCAAATCTGACGAGGTGGTAAATTTTTACCTTATTAGATTTCGCAATTGGTGACTTGTTTGCCTAAGGTACATTAACAATTTAAAATTTAATTAATTGTTTCAACTCTTACTTTATGGAAATTATGTATAATAAATATGGAAAGATAAATAATACTTATCTTGAATTTCCACAGTATTCCAAAGAGTTTTGATAATATTCAAGTCTACCTAGATTTCGGTATTTTGACATACCATTTTCCAAAACAGAAAGAATAATCTTCTTCTTCTAAATGTACATAAATTTGGTTAGTATTATATAGGTATTTAGTTTAAAAGGTGATCTAAGATAATTGAAATTCCCAGGTTTAATAGTTCATTCAATACTGTATATTGAGGATATTTTAGGAGTTTCTTTATTTCATATTCCCCCAAAAAATCAAGTTCTTTTTGTCACTCATATGAAGTACTTCCACTGTTGTTTCCATTGTATTAAGTGTAGGTTTGTGTTTTTTGTCAAGTGTTCACAGTAGCCGATGTTAAAATTGTTATACCAGATATAATTTTTGATATTTTGTCTGAAATATCTCCAAAATATATAATTGTTCTGTATGATCTATCATCTTTAGGTTGTTTCATAAAGATGAGGTTAACGGCAACATTTTCTTCCTTTTTATTAATCAAACTAATTATTAGATGTTATGAATAATTATTAGAGGTAGCGATTTGTTTTATTATCATAATTTCCCTTTTAAAATCATCTTTAGTCATTGGCATTGAAAGTACTCTGTGAATTATTGAATTATATGTGGCTAATTTATGTGACATAGGGTGATTTGAGTTATAAGGGAAAGTCATATTTGTATGAGTTAGTTTACGATAAATTGAATATTGAAGATTACAGTTTACTCTTTTAATATTTATATCTAAGAAATTTAGAGAACTGTTATCTTCAATTTCAACAGTAAATGTTATTTTTGAATGTAAATTGTTTATAAAATTAAAGAAAACATCCAATTGTCTATCACTACCTGTAAAACCAGTCAAAACATCATTAACATATCAATATCAAATATCAAAACAATACATTCTTGAACATATTTGAATAAAAAATGTTTTGTTCTAAATTGTCCATAAAAATATTTGCCAAAATTGGTGATATTGGACTCCCCATTGGTAATCTTTCATTTTGAATATAAAATGTATGATCAAAAAAAAAGTAATTTTGATTCATACAAAATTAAATTTGTTTATAATTTCATTGACTGAAATTTGGTTAACGTTTTTTCTTTCTAAGAATTTAGTTATTAATGGTATTTTCATTTAATTTACGTGTATTTAGTTTATATTTCAAATCCAAAGAGTTTTTCAATGAGTATTTTGATACGTAATCGTAATTAATTAAAGTTTTATTAAGAAACTCTTCTCATTTTGTATTTGGAGTATTCATAAAAAAAACTACAGGCCTAATTGGTTTTGTTTCTTTATGTAATTTAATTGTACCATATAATTTTGGTTATTGAGAATCTTGTTGAATTATATGTTTTTCATCATAGTTATTAAAAAGGAAATTTGATTGATTAATTAGTTTCCTAACCTTATCTGAAAACTTGTTGGTTGGGTCTCTAATGAAAATTTTTAAGTTACTTGATCCATTAAATTCATTTACTTTAAATTTCTAATCATTTGTATTTAATATGACGGTTGTACTACCTTTATCTGATTTTGTAACCGTTAAATTATTAATTCTAATTTTATTTTTTATAGTTTACATTTAATAAATATGAAAAGATAAATAATACTTATCGTGAATTCTTCCAGAGCGTTTTAATTAATATGTATTGTCTACCTAGGGTTCGGTATCTGACAATATGCCATTTTCTGTCTTGGAATATTAATAATTAATTTAATTTCCATATTTAATTTAAAATTAACTATAACATATGTACATATATTTGTAAGAGTTATTTTACACACTGTTGTAGTTATTTTGATATTTGATGACATCTTTATCTTGACATGTTTTATCGAAATAAAACCCAACCTAACCTAAATTTAATTTAGGCGTCACTTTCGAATTCTCCACAGATAAAAATTATCGAATCCCCAGTAGCGCAGTATTCTTCTTGCAAAAGGGTAAACTCCCCAGTTAAGAAGTTACAAGTTGTGATTATACCACACTCGCGATTTGATATTTACGAAAACTTTGATGCGGACAAAATATTCAATGATATATTGATACTGAGATGTTTTAGGATTTAATTTGAGAAGCAGACGAAGTTTTTCATTAATTCATTGTTTTGTAGGACGATTCATTTGTTAATCAATCAAAATTGATTCGTTTAAAATTTGATTTTATAATTGATCTTTTCAAAGAAATGAACACAAAACCTCTGTTTTATTTTTCGTTTTTTTTAAGATGTTTCTTATTGTTTTATTATTATATATAAAAACATTATTCTATTATTCTATTCACTAAAACATTAACACAATTCCTTCTTTTTTCAAAAAATAAATAGGTATCATTAAACGAATTTCAAGGAATTGGTTTGTTCTTTGATATCTGTATTTATTCTACGGACCTTAATTAAGCAAGATTATAACAAATACTCACCACTGCATCATGGACCACCCTGTAAACGAAAAGATAAATTTAAACTATTTATACGAATTAAATCATAATTTCTCAATAATTCTATGAAGATATAACAAAAGTAATAATTCTAATCTAAATTAAATAAAACTACTCTTCTCAAAACAATTTTCTCAGATATACTTCTACTAATATTCTCGAAATTAAAGGAGTCAAAGATCGCTTTTTAATTTTTATCTGCATCTTCTGGAAACAATATTTTTTACTACATTTCGTCTTTTGAACTCGAAAAATTTTTCAAATTATTTTATTCGTGTAAAAGTAAAAATTATTTTCTTTATAAACTTTAAATATTTAACAAAACTTAAAGCAAGTGGCCTTCAAATAATTTAGTGTACAACCTGATCCATATGATAGAGCAAAATAAAATAAATTAGGTGTCCATTAATTAATACAAACTTTATTTTAGATGCATGAACTGTATGTTTGTAGTCTTTGTAGTAACCTAACCGGTATGTTATGGTTATTTCTTTTAATTATTAAATCTTTTATAATATTTCTATAAACAACGCTCACCAGATGGACCTCACAAAAAATAATCCATGGGATTCAGGTCTGGCAAACTCAATGGCCATTCGATGTGTCCACATCTACTAATTCAACTTTTAAATCTTTGAGACATCATCAAACTTCTGTAATATAATGTACAGGTAAACCAATTTGCTGAAACTACAGGTTTTCATCAAAACTTCCTCCATTATTTATTAAATTTAGAAGAAAATACTCCATTTAAATTATGCTGGCCTATTTACAGGACCTTCGAAAATATAATTATATTTCTTACAAGTCCGGCCCGTTATTAACTTTTTAGAAATATTATACGAGTATATGATGTTTTCACATTCACATTTTTTTTTACTGAGTTGTATCTCCTGACCTCTCATTTTAATTTTGAAAGATACTTCATAGAGAAAAAAATTTTTTTTTGATCAATCATATTGCAGTTATTTATGATTGCTTCACAAAATTCTATGTTTTGATCTGAATCTAATTCTTATACAATTATTTTATGAGAGAATAAAAATCTCGACAAACCTTCTGAACATAAATGAATTTTCTTCTACTGTAAAAATGAATAAATATTTATTTTCGAAGGACATACCTTCCACATTCTTAATTGAAGATTTAGTATGATACATACGAGTGCTTTATTAAATACATACTTTTAATTCGAAACTGAAAATACATACATAATTTATTTACAAAAATTGTCGATGATGTCATTATGTCTATGTGGATTAATAATTTGTTTATACCATGTAGATAATTAAAATTAGAAATCGGTTTATTTGTTACAATATTATCACCATTAATAAGAGGAAAAAGTAGGACAAAATTTTTCAAATTTTGAAAGTATCAAACAGTTTTCGATACTCAAATATGCTTATTAAAACGCAAGAATTATGACCAGAGGGGTTTTGAAACCTCCTAAAAATATCAAACTTTTAAAGACATTTTAATATAAAAACATGGAAAATTCTAATTTTTCAAAAATTAACCAAAAACAAACCTGATAGAGAAAGTGGTAACTAACCCTCTCAATGGAAGCTTATTCTTAAAAACAAGTAAGCAGAAACTTTATAAAAAAAAAGATTAAATTATATTTTCCATACAGACCTAATCAATGAAAACAATTTCCTCTAGAATCGATGAAAATATATTTTGAAAGTCCCTGGATCGAGACCAATCAATTGCGGATCATCAAAATGAAACTCACTACATAGTTCTATCATACAAATATGCAATAAGCTTAATAGAAGAGCTGGAAATTGGATAAAACTGATTTTATAGGGCGAACAGAACCGGAATTTCCGGATTTAATACAGTATGTCCTAAAGAACGTACGGACAATACGCATTATTTTTTTGGGAGTGACTTCTAGCAATCTGTATCATGGTTTATTGTAAATCTTTTTTCATATTCATCTGTATACTCCAATAACTAGAGAATTGCACGAGAAAGGGGGGAGGACGGATAATTCTAAGGGTAGATTAAATTAATTGTTTCAACCCTTACCGCCCTGGTGGAAAAACACTCTTTGTATAAGGAACTATAATGATTGTTTTATTTAAGCCCAAGATTATTTACGGTTTCAAAAATTTTCTTCTAAATCCGGTCCTATTAATGCAGAGGAATACTAGAATTTTGTTCTTTGATATCGAGTTTTCGTTCTTCCGAGTGAATTTTATTTTTTGTTGGAATTCTTTCCTTTTCCCAGTATTTTTGTGGAAGCAATACAAAGAATTGCAAACTTTTTAACGCAATAAAAATTCCTCTAAACAAACAATAATAAGCTTCAATTAAAAGTTATAAATTAAACTACGATGTTGTTATAAAAATACAGGCAGATTTAATAGAGTCTAATGACGATAAGTGTGTTTATTTTAAGTATTTCACCCTATATAATTATTTTTGTATGTCGTCTTATTGAATGAATTCAGTATTTTCTTAACATTCATACCAATCTGACAGTAATAAGAAATTTAGTTATCTCTTTGTCTTATAAAATTCTATTAAAGTGTGTTTTTGACATCAGAATATATATGAATACCCTTAGAAAACCCGTAATACATGTTAACATGGTATTTTCTTGATACTCTGCGATATATACAAAGGAAACCCGACTCTAAAAACTTTTCTCAAATTCCTTTCACGTTCCTCTTTCATGTCCAGCTAAAGATACTGACTGACATTTTTTCACCGTCAACTTTAATAACGTTGTTTCTACCGTCCTTTCACGCGAAATTTACGATTTCGTCTATTGAAAGTACCATTATTTTTTTGCAAGTACGATTTTATTTCATTTAAAGCTTTCTAATTAAACAAACGCAATTTTGTAAGTAGTAGGTAAAGAACGTCAATAATTGAGTTTGACAACGTTTATGCCGACAATATTAAAAAATTAATATCTTGCATAACAATTGTTGTATTTTTATTTTCAGGAAAACTAGAATCTTATATTTAACGAAACTATCGCATAAAAATCAGCAGGATAGGACTCCTCCAATTTTGGCGTTTATGTACATGCATATTTGGACGATAATTTTCCGGTACGATAGATAGGACGAAGTAGATCAGTGAAATGGCCACCGCGTTCTCCAGATCTAACACCCCTAGATTTTTTGTGGGGCTATTTAAAATCAATGATATTTCGATAAACCTGCCCGTTTGGCAGATTTGCAGCAAAGCATACGCAACCAAATGGCACAAATCAGCTCTGAGATGATTACTGGCAGTGTCCAAATGTAACTGAAGAATTACAGTTTGAACATTTAAGATGAACATTGTTCTAAATCATAGAATATTTGTTTTTTTGTTGATTTTATGTGGTGGTTTCGTCAAAAAAAAAATTGAGTTTTCCTGAAAAAAATTACCTTTTCTCTGACTCTCTCTATCAAAACCCAGAGAAAACATTGGAGGTTGTCACTGAAAAATATTAATTATGACGTCACTTCACGAAAACAAAAAACTGAGGAACTTTCTTAAACATGTTGCATAATTGAGTTAAAAGCTTGGTTCTAAACATTATCATCACACCGTATAGGATTTTATGCAAATATTTATTTGTGAAACACTATACAAAAAAATGGATTACATTAGTTAAATTTGATTCGAAGAAGAGAATGTTTTTGTAACACTATTATAATAATGAAGGAATAGGTGGGTAAATACTGATTTTTCTGGGTCGCCGAGTGAAAAACAAACAAGAAAATACGCAGTAAGCTCATTTAGAGAATGGAAAAAGTGTTATGCAGAAACGAAATTAAACGGCGTAAACAAGAAAGGATGTGCCAAGAAATTGAAAAATTTTACATTAGTTATCATTTCAAACAACTTATTTGCTTTAGTTAAAAACGCGTGTTTCAATTAGAAGAATTTAAAGCGAATTTTAACTTGTATTTTCCTCAAAACATTGGATTGTTTTAACTAAATAGATAACTACTTGTGTTAATATTTGAATGTACATTACGCGAGTATTATTGAATAATCCTTTTTAGATAACTAAGTCCGCACCTGAAATTTCCAGTTTGGCGACAAAAGATTTCTCAATAAATTTTTCTCCCTATGTCCCTTTGCCCCCTTTCCAATTAAGGAACCCGTTTGGGTAAAACAAAGGAAGGTCGAAAAATGAGACAAAGCCGCCACCTACCACCCCTTTCCAGGCCCCCTTTCTAACTGGGTACAAAGTTAATTTCAACACTTGGTTAACCGAAGCTAAGTTTAATAAGCCTTCCCTCTAATCTAGCAAATCCGTGAGTTAGTGCACTCTCAAGACGTTCGAAACAGCTTGCAACGTCCATCTGATATTATTTCGGAACTGGAACATTAATTTACACACCACGCGATTATTTTGCCGATAATTTACTCCAGTTTACAGTAGTTTTACCTTGCATAATGTAAAAGAGCTTTCACTGTTAGTAGAAGATAACAGTACAAACTGTTTTGTCATAGGCGACCAAATTTGGTTAGTCTACTCGTATTTCATAAAATAATCTATAATCTATAATCCTTCTTAGTTATAAATAATTAATGCAGGGTTGGCTCCGTTACAGGTTATTTTGAACAAATGTACAAGAAATGAGAAATGTATTACGAAATATTTATTTTTGTATGTATGTCACACTTTGAATACGCGATTTTGCGAAACCTGGTTAGAGAAAGATATTCAAAAATAGATTTGAAATACTGTGGAAAGACAGGATAAGTATAATTTATCTTTTATATTTAGTTTCTTTTTAGCTTTATTAGTGTATATTAGTGAAATAGAGAAAATATATCTATTAACAGGCAATAATGAAGAAAGGAAACGATCACCAATTAAAAATTTAATCTGTTCAAGGACCAAGTATATATATTCAGGTACAATAAGGCTTATCTATATATAATCGATAAATCTAATTATATCCGAAGGTGTTACGGCATATAAATGTTCTTTATTGATGCACAAACCTTGCCCATTCCTTTCTGTCTCTTGCCATTATTTTTCCACCATTCCGGTCTATTCCACGTTCCTCCAAGCATTGCGCCACTACCCCATTCCATTTTTTCCTTGGTATTCCCCTTGGTCTCTTTTCATGGGTGTTTGTTTTCCATATTCGTTTTCGTTGTCTCTGGTCTTCCATTCTTATTATATGTCCCAACCATTTTAAATGTTGCTTCTCGATGATCTTTACAATCAGTTTCACCTGAAACTCTGCTCTCACTTTTTCATTCCTTATTTTATCCCTCCTTGTGATATCTTTAGTTGCTCGTAGGTATTTCATTTCTGCCGCTTGTATTTTAGATTTCTGTTGCTTGTTAGCACCCAATTCTCGCTATCATATGTTATAATCGGTTTGAAGACAGTTTTATAAACGTTAATTTTTGTTTTTACTGATAACTCATTTTTCCTTATAAATCCCTGTGAATATTTACACCTAAGTATTTGAACGTATTTACTTGTTCTATATTTTCGTTTTTGTTGTCGCCAACACATCTTGATTTTCTTTTCGGATTCCCATTATTTTTGTTTTTTTGGTATTTACTTTTAAGTTTCTGTTTTGTAAGGCATTATTCCATATTTTTAGGTTGTGTTGTAGGTCCTTCCCATTTTTTTGCAAATATTACCAAGTCATCCGCGAAAGCACACTCACTCAGTGTTATTAGTTTCATATTTCTATAACCTATTGGTAGTTCATTGACTTTGTTCTTGATGTCCTTTAGTACATCATTAATTATTATGTTAAAAAGTGTCGGATTCAGCACTCCTCCCTGTATTAAACCCTATTTATGCTTGTGCATTTCCTGTTTGAACATAGTTCAAATTGTAGTTCGAACATAGTTCAAAATTGTTACAAACCTTTAAGTAAAACCATAGGAATCTATATTCAAAGAAAAAGGCTTAAAATTTACACATATTTTAAAATAATAATAATAAATAAACGCAGAATTTTTGGAAGAATACGATGATCGTATTTTCAATGCCTCTTAATTAGGCAAAATTTGTGAAACATCTATTTTTTAATTTTTGGTATTGAACAACGCCCCCTAGTGGACAACTTGAAAATAATTTCCAGGTTTTCCTCAAGGCCACTTTTGTTATAATTTTTTTTTCCCCGAAGTTGTACTATACACGGTTTCCAAGATATAGCCGAGAGCCATTTTTATTGGGACACCAAGTACATATAATTGCCAGTAATATTGTAAAATTTTTTTGTTGTAAGTAACTTTCTTGGGACCGATTTAATATTCCACTTGAATTAGTGACTCTTATTCTTCATATTTTTGTCTTCCAAAACAATATATTCATAATTTGTGGTAATATATTTTACTGGTTTTACGTTATATAAAGCAGCCAATTAAATATAGCTTTAATTAAACCAAAACAAAAACAACTGGTCATGATTGCCGATCATGGCATTTGGTCTCTGTTTGTAGATTATAAAACATTTCTTTATATTATTTCAATATCGAAAACAATATTTTTTTAAGAAGACAAAAGACCGTTTAGGAAAAAAATTTTTTCTCCACAGTTTCATTAAACTTGTTTGATGTTGAATATTTACGTAGTTATTGTGTGTGATCCTTTACGCGCGGGTTTTATTTATTGGATTCTTTTTACTGTTATTTCTTTTATACTATGAAAGTTTGTTGCAAAATATAATTTTCGTATTGGAAACACGATAGCCATATTCACCTCTTTTGTTCTGTTTCGTATTTTTCCACATACCAATAATTTTTCGTATAAAATATTTCCAATAGATGGTTTGATAAAATTATTATCTACATATACAGGGTGTCCCACGACGATTAAGACAAGTAATATATCAGAATTGGGCAGTAGTAGAGAATTATAATTTTGGGGGTGTAAATTAGAGCAAATGTTGCATCTTTTCTTGTTATTGTGTTACTCAATGAGGTATTTGTTTTTGGTCACGTGACGTCGCATTCAAAATTATTAATGGGACAACCTGTATATTTGTGCCTTTCTGTATTCCTCCCGATAAAACAATTCCAACAAACTAGCACACTTGGGGTCTAAAGTGATTAATTCAAGAGCTACAGGTACTTAAACGATTGTAAGTTAAAAAATTCATAATTGAATCCCTTGTAATTTTCGGCAATCTTACATTCGTACGTAATGATTAAGACAAACCAATATTATAATTTTTAATAAAAATTCAAATTAACTGTCACAAAAAAAACTTACAATATTAAAGGACATGTTCAAATTGATGCCCATCTTCGTAAATGCATTTCTCAAATCACTTTAGACCCCAAGTGTGATAGTTTGTTGGAACTGTTTTATCGGGAGGAATACAGAAAGGTACAAATATACAGGTTGTCCCATTAATAATTTTGAATGCGACGTCACGTGACCAAAAACAAATACCTCATTGGGTAACACAATAACAAGAAAAAATGCAACATTTGCTCTAATTTACACCCCCAAAATTATAATTCTCTACTACTGCCCAATTCTGATATATTACTTGTCTTAATCGTCATGGGACACCCAGTATAATATTTCATTTGTCCGATTGAACTAGTAAAAGAACAACTCTTTATCCAAACCGAAAATCCTTTGAATTATTTGGCAGGCATCAATCAAACTTGGAGAGATTTTGGTCGGCTGTACCCACAGTTTATCTCTCTGTATGAGATTTTTTGGTTAATATTGCACGTGTTGACCATTGAAAAATATCATATGCTTTATATACACTAATTTTTGTTATTTTGTAGCATTTTTTTAATGGTCTTTTCTAAGCAACTAAGAACGGACGTCGTTCATATCTCCGGATTGGTGACATCGATAAAAATCTGGAAATTATTCACAGAATTGTAGGTTCACCGCTAGAGCGCGTAATTGAATACCGAAATTTAATAGATTTTACAAAATTTACCTAACTAAAAGGTATTGGAAATACAATCATCATATCCATTTTGCATATTTTTGGTTTCACAAATTTTAGTCTGTTTTCTCAAATTAGAGGAGGGGGAGAGTAGGAAACTTGTTATGAAAAAATCCCTATAACTCAGGTTCTGGTTAATTGATTTTTATTAAATTATGTGTTATTGTAATGAGCTTTTTTCCACTTATGAAATAATATTAAACTCTGAGTCTAACCGATATCGTTTGATTTATTGTTAATAGTTTAAGTGTTTTATTTTTGTATGAAATCACTAAAGGGCCACAAAAACTACATTTTTAGATGATTTAAAACTTTCATAGAGTGGGGAATTTTTTTAGAGGGTTTCACCTAATTTTAAAGGTAATGAAAAACCCAGTATCTTAGTTATTTTAAGAGTTATACTATCAAATAAAAAAGAAATAATTTTATTACGATTTTTATAATAAATTTTTAAATTGTCGACCTTCCTCGATTTCGCAATGTCCCAAACGCTCATAAATGGAATTTTGAACCCTTTGGAGCATATTCCTAGTGATATTAGTGATTTCTTCAAGTATGCGATTATACAAATCATTTATTATTTTTGGTCTTGTTGTATACACTCTACTTTTTAGAAACCCAAAAAAAAACGAGTAGTGCAAGATCCGGAGATGGTGGTGGCCACTTGATTTCACCTTTCACCTCTTCTCCCAATCTAACAATTACTCCATCTCCCATAATTCCAGCCCACACATTAATTTTCTGCAGTGTTTGAGTATGATCTTCTATTATTAAATGTTGATTTTCGTCAGCCCAATAACGACAATTGCGCCTATTAATTTTACCATTTAAGTAATAAGTAGCTTCATAGGAGAAAACAATATTGAGAAGAAAATTTCTGTCACCATCACATTTTTAACGCATTATTTCGAAGAATTCCAACCTTCTATCGAAGTCATCTTCGTTCAATTTCAGAACTGGGTGAAATAATAATTTTTTTGCAAAATTCTGTGAACAGAAGTTTTACTTATTTCATGTACCTGACACGCTTTTCATAAGGATCTTGAAGGTTCTTCAACAAAAGACAGTAAGTAACATTTCTTCGGTTTTTTCTGGAGTTGTTGCAGATTTCGGTCTGCTATATAGTTCTCGGAAGATCTTTCACAGTTTCCTCTTCTTGAAATCTTGTTTTATCCCCAAAGCTACGAATCATTAATCATTGGATCAGTTTTTGGGTGCTTTTTAACAGATTATTTTAACTAATTAAAAAAAACGAAACGAATAGGCTCAAATTTAACACAACCATTCAGTTTTCATACACGTGGCAGTCAACGTGTCAAAATATCGGGTTTTGGTTTTGGAGATGTGTTTCTTTTTTCATTACCTTTAAAATAAGGTGAAACTCGATAAGGTTTGCAATTTAAAAATTTTGTGTATGAAACTTTTAAACCATCTAAAAATGTAGTTTTTATTGCCCTTTAGTGATCTCCAAATTTTCAGATTTTTTCCTTCACTCGTTAGAAACTTATGGCTCCGTCCCGGGACTTGTTCTTACTTTAACCAATCAACATTTCGCTAATATACTCCACGCAAATTGACCAATAAAAACATCCCTCTCTGAGCTCACACTTAACCAATCGTAATCACCACCCACAGTCAGAGTCACTTCAGAACGAACAAGAGTTGCTAAGAATTAACTGAACAGACCATTCTCACCCCGCTCAACATTCGTCAAGAAATCACAAAACTCTCCGCCCAAAAAGAGATTCTCTCGCCCAAATTTTAAATTTAAGCAGGTAATGACTCTTCAGACCATAAAATATGTAAAATTAATTTCAGTTTAAGTGATGATCAGTAAAAATTTATGTCATTCATTATGAACACTACTCAAAAAACGCGCACCTGTTATTAAAGTTTAAATGTTTGAAAATAGTTATCTTCATTAAAGTTGTTGAAGAATAAAGAAGATTATTAGTTATTTATTGGATGGAATGAATTTGTTTACGAACCTAAGCACATTGATTTTATATTGCCAATACTGTTGTAATTTAGTTGTTGGTTTAAAGATGTTGGCAATACTTTCAGCAATTAAAAACAAAATAAATAAAAAAATAATAAAATTAATCATTTGAATTTTGAGCACTTGTTATAAAATTAGCGACAATAGAAATCTAAAATTCCCAGGGTGTTTCTATGCACTTAATCGATGATAATTCTAAGAAAATTCATCTTATAAAGTTCAAAGTTTCCCCATATTTTGTAGCACACAAAGTTTTTAACAGACCCCCAAAGCAAATATAGGCAAACGTCTGTAACTAAATTATGTCTTAAAAGGACCTTCAGAAAACTTATACTTAGACATTAGTTTTCTTCTATACTCGTGATGTTTCCCCTTATTTTTTTTTTGAACCAAACTTTTGCTTTGTCGCTTTTCTGGTATATTAATTTTGAACTAATATTGAACTCACATCCCCAACTACTCATTCATAAATACGCGTTTGTTTGCATGCCAACATCATAAACAGCCTAGCTCTTACTAAAATAGTGAGAAAACTATGTACTAGATGAAAATGACCGCCATCAGCTGATGCTTAAGCTGTTATATTTAAACTATCCATAAACGTAGGACAAAAATGTTTAATAGATTCTATTGGAATATGTTGTTAATTTTTTTTATATTTGCTCTTTTTATATATATATATATATACCTAATAATTTAATTTAATATATTCTAGGCACATGTATTTTTGTTGTGAGCCAGGAAGGTAGGTTGTGATATATATTGATAAAGAAAACAACTTTTTGGTTTTAATGATAATTCGTTTATTTATAAAAAAATGCAAATAAAAATGACAAAAACATTATTAGTTTTAAAATGTAATTATAGTAAGACGCCATAAACACTTTAAAAAAAAACTAAACAGGTTACATACAAATACAAATCAACCCCATCAAAATTATCCTATCAATGTTTATTAATTTTTAAATAAAATTAATTTGGTGTTTTTAGTTCTATTTGATTTGGACAAATCAAATTTCTTTTTTGTTTCATAATGAATTCGGATATTAAAATAATTTTTCAAACATAATTTAATGAGCTGGGTAGGATACGAATCTATTGCGGAACCATTGTAAAAGTGGTCTCCAAAATGATCATAAATATTACTTTTCAAGTTTTTTAAAACATCATTGATTAAAATAGTTATTAAATAATCTAGCTTTTAGTTGAATGTATTTAACGTTTTGCTGTAAAATTTGAAGTATTTTTCGCCAGCTTTGCAAATGTCTATAATGAGTTTAGAAGCATTAGTTAAGTTGCCAAATTTTTTTAAACTTTTCACTACTAACCCACCAATATACGTCTCTAGATGATCTTGGGATATTTTATAAGTGAGAATGTACAAATTTTTTTTTCTGTAACACATACATTTTGTACATGTCTTTTAATAAGAATAATTTAGCATAATAAAATAAAAATATAATATAACTGGGGTGCCATTGGTACAAATGGCTTATAGTTAAATATATTGTTATTAAATCGGAAAATATATGAATTAAACATATTTAGTATTATTTTTTTAACATAAAATGTATTTGTTAAAATATTGTAATTGATCTTTGTTTCGCCTATGAGTCAATTATAACCTTGAAATTTAACTATCATCTTACTATATATATATATATATATATACTATAACTTACCTGAGAAAGGAAAGATTTGTGTATAACAATTTTGTTTTTTTACATATAAAACACTGTTGTACCATACTGAGGACAATAATTTATCTAGTTTTCTCAAAAATTCTATTTCTTCACTTAAAACACATATACAAACAAACTTTTCACTAAACAAAATGGCGACAAAACAAAGATTATGAATGAAAAGCACCTACAACCTTTACGACATCTAACGTCGGCATTGAGTACTATTCATTACATTGTTGTCAGATATAAAATTTTAAAAAGTTCCTCTGAAAATTTTGGGTACTATCATTAATATATGACTATATATTTATGTATTCTATGTTAACAAAAATATAAAATTGGCAATGCTGTTTGATAGAATGGTGCATTCCCTCCAATCGCGCTTATAATGTGACTTAATGTTGGCAGCGGAAATTTTGTAAATAATGACATCTGTCTTTATTGAACTAAAGCTGGATGGATGTTTTCGTTAATAAACATGAGAATTAAATTTAGGATGCATCAAATTATTGGTTTTTACACAAATATTTTTCTACTAGTAAGTACATATATAGTACCGAAAAATCATTGAATTTATTGGTTACAACTTTTATCTTGATTTGTTACAGGGAATTTTCTACTGCTTGAACAAAATTTCAGGAGTTAAAACTAAAATCACCCGAATTAAAAGCTATTACCTTGTGGTCATTTTTGCTAAATTAGACAAAAGTCAACAGATAATTTTTAAATGAACCAACAAACATTATTCAAATATACGACTATTATTTTTTCCCAGAACAATAAAATTGAAAAACTAACTTTGTGATGAAAATAAATTCGACTTTACACGAACATAAACCAAAGCTTTCGCAAACAGGCAAGTTAATTAAATCCATAAAAACTATAGAAGCGTATTTTATTAATTTCAAAAATCACGTGGTTTGCTAACTCTGTATTTATATGTCAATTTTCAATCTGAACAAATAATAATAACGTGTGCTAATAATAAAAGCGAAATAACATGTTGTTTAATTTTTTAATGAATAAATGTTTTAATTACATTAATGATAATTATAGATTTTATATATCAATGATAATTAATGGTAATTCGCATAAAACATTGTGAATTTAGAATTAAAATTTTCAGTTTTATTATTATTGCAGACTTACGATCTTCCATTTTATTTTATTTTTATTGTTAATTAAAATTTTTACGTGTACAATAAATTGAAACTAATAGGCCGAATTACTGTTTACTACAACAAGGACTCTGTGATGTCTTACAATTTTAGTCAAAATTTAGAAATTTCTTCATAAATTTTAAATTTACAGCAGTCTTAAAATATTTTTTTTCATTTTCCAACAATATATTTAACAAAATTTATTTTTTAAAGATTCTGGTACAAAACATTTTTCCATAATAGCTAACTATATCAAACTATTCTCTAGTGTTTCTTCTTCAAACTGGGAAATACAATTTCCAGTTATAGTTTAATTTTGCAATAAAATGTATAATTAATGGGCATATTTTCGGTGGCTTTTGTTGTATTTTTATTTGCTATTAAATTGATAATTATTAATATGAAATATGATTATGATCATTTAATTTACATAAGTTTACGTTTCTTAATATTAATCCTGTTTTATTAATTACAATACAAATTTATTTGAAATCTTTGATTCATGAGGTTATATATATATATATATATAATTAAAACTTCAGATTATTTTATTTTTTACTAATATTTCTATTTTGAATGAACATTTATCTCTTGTGATTACGAAACACATGATAACCTTTTAGTTTTTCGATGTTTTCTAATAATTTTGCAATTAAAAAGCGTAATAAGCGCACTACAGTTAAATTTGCATTATTGTAGACATACGTTTTAAAAATAATTTTATTAATGTAAATGATCAACTTTTTTTAGTAACATTTTTCGATATTGTCAAATTTAAAGGTACTTTACTCTTGAGTAAAACTCATAGTTTTTTATAAACCTCGTATACCACTGAAAAAATTTGATATTTGATGACTGTATTCTAGGTTTTAGATAATGCAGAACTTTTTATGAAGAATAACTTTTTTTCCTAAAATTAATAATAAAAAAGTTTTCTATATGATTCCAACTTAGGGGGACATATTGTATATATATATCTATATATATATTAATTATTGAAATTAGTCGGTATGTAAATAGTTAAGATAATATTTAACCTTATTAATTATAATTTAGTAAAATATTGTTTTTTGTTTCTTTTACTCGCCTTTTTGGGAACATCATTAGTTTACACAAAAATTCACCTTATACATTTACTCGAAAATTTATACGTGGCAACACCTCACCCTTTAATAAAAAAATGTGTCATGTAACCAAGGAATATGTACCTGATGAATCATAAAATTGTGTTAGTTTGCAGAAGATTCGGATCGTTTAATCGTATTAAGTTTAACGTTTGGAAAAGTAAATAATAATAACAAAAGAAAAGTAATGGTAGAGCTCGTTGTCGCGTAGTAATAATAATATGTGATTTTCTTTGCTAGAAGGTTTATGTTATTACACATGTTCACAGACTAATATCAAATTTATCCAACTACTTCTATTCGAAAATCCAAAACTGTCTTCAAAACTGCTGGTAATGACATAATCTTTATAGCAAATACTGGGAAACACAAATAGGGGTGGATTGGTATTTCCAATAATTGAAATTATGCTCACAATATTTTCTTAAATAAAAAAAATAGCAAAATGGGTAAAGATGACATTGTTTAGTAAAAATACGTTACTTCTATGCGAAAATAATGTATGAATTTAAAATTACAGACCAGATGTTTGTAAAAATAACATCAAAGAAATGTCGATAAAGTTCGAATTATCCAGGTGGGCTCAAATGATTTGATTCAATATAATAATTTATGCCACGATCGTAATTTTTTTCAAATTTCACCAGATTTCATACAAAATGTTTTCTATTTTTTCCCGTTTCCTCCTTCTAAGTTTATTTTTATCATTTTTTAGTTTAAATATTTTTAAATGTGGAATTTCATCCTAAAAATATAAACAAATAAAAATAAATACAAATTGATTTCGAGTATGCAAAAATCTAGTTTTTTTTAGTTTATCGTTTGGTGAAATAGTTTCAATAATTCTTTGAAAACTTTAAATTGGGAATATCACGACATGTTAATTAATCTAATCCGCGATGTTTTATATCAGTGCAATATCCCAAAAATTGTTCAAAAAGTGTAGTGTATTACCTAAAAAAAGTAGTAGTAGAAATCGTTCGGATGTGCAATAATTGCCGAGAATACATTTTCCACTATTTGACATCCCCTGTAATCAACCATTCTAAATATCCAGGTGCACTAAAATAAAAATTTATTTTTTTAAAGTTTGTTATTTATACTTGACTGAGTTATGGGTGTTGCCAGCTTTACTTGCTTTTCGGTAAATAACATTTGGATATATATAAAATACTAATACTTATTTTTACATTTTTATTCTGCATACGTTTTTATATTTCATCCATAAATATGTGCATTATATCCACGGACATCCTGTATAGCAAATAAAGTTTCAAAAGCCTGTCTTCATCCTGTCAACTCCTTCAAGTCTACTAATCTACAACTTGGAAACCATGATAAGAAACAAGAAGAACATTTTATTGGCAGGACGAAAAGACACGAATGTATGTGCACATCCAAAATAATAGAAACGTTGCGAAAATTGAAATGTCAAGTTACTAGAAATACACAATCTAAATTATAATTATCTATCACCTTGAAGCGATAATTAAAGTTTTCAGTTTTTTAATTTGGGCATATTTATTTCCAATAAAGTTTATTATTTTTCTCATGTTGTTCCGACAAAAACTCATTGTTTAAGCTATCCCAGATAATATCCATACACCTTATTTCATCCCGTGCTCGATTCTACATGACGAGAATATAATTTGCGACGAGCGAATATAGTATTATTTCATAGTGCAAGGAAAGCAACGTTTCTTCCCCTTCAATTGATTAGTTTCGTGAGAGAAATCTGCTGGTAAAGTATCTTATTTCATTCTGGAAGTTACACTAACCCCGAGGAATTTTTCATGAGACTCTTTTTAGATTGGTTTTCTGTAAGCTAATAATAACATTTTCACTTATAATACCACTAGTGCCTAAATTATTTCCTGATAATAATTTAGGCACGTGTGGTATTCGGTAAGAAAATTTTACACCTCTATTTTATAACATAAAATCAATCAAATGCTTTTATTTTAAATGGTTTCTATGGCAACCACCAAAATTTCCGGAAATTTCGTCTAGGGTACCCACCAAGAGAAAAATTTCCGGAAATTTTGGTGGTTGCCATTGAAACCATTTAAAATAAAAGCATTTGATTGGTTATAAAAATTGGTGTAAAATTTTCAGTGAAATTTTTTTTAAAATATCTATCAGCGATATTGAATTTTTACACAGTCCAGTATATAGAGTATCCGCGAAAATAATGCATTTATGGATAAGGTATAAACACGTATGCAGAACAAAATATTTTTCTAAAGTCAGCCGTTTTCAAAAAAATAAATATTAGTATTTTAGATTTATCCAAATATTATTTACCGAAAAGCAACTAAAGCCGGTAACACCGGTAACTCAGTTTTTTTAAAGTTATAAAAAGAAGTTTTAATTTTAGTGCACCTGGATATTTAAAATGGTGGATTACAGGGGATGAAGAAGAGTGAAAAATGTATTCTTGGCGATTATTACACGATCTGCATGATTTCGATCACTACTTCTTTTAGGAAATACAAAACATTTCGGATCAGATGAATTAACATGTCGTCATATTCTTGATTTGAGCAAAGTGCCATTTTTTACTGAATTATTGAAACTGCTTTAACAAACGATAAACTTAAATCGATTAAATTATTCGAATCTCCTGCAAACTAACACAATTTTATGATTCATCAGAAAGATATTCCTTGGTTACATGACACATTTTTTTATTAAAAGTGTGCCACATGTAAATTTCGAGTAAATCTTTAAAGTGAATTTTTGTGTAAACTAATAATGTTGGAAAAAAAATTTATTAGAATATTTTGGTGCAAATAACACGTTCTACACACCATTTAAAAATATGCATTAAATTCACACCTTATAAATTTATTTTCGAAATCTTTTTGACCCTCTCAATTTTATTGTTTAATAGATTCTTTGTGCGCCAAATAAATGTTAGTTAACAGTAAATACCGAACAGTTAGTTCGTGTTCTTGTATTTTAGGGCTCCTTAAATGAATAATTAATCCGAGAGACTTCGTGACTTGAATTTTCCGCTCACGAACCCCATCGTTAAATTTTTAATTTAATTTTATAGTTTTGGTATAAAGTCGAACATTACTTATTCTCAGAATAGGAGTTTTATAGCCGATCAATGAGTTTTCTATATATGGGTTAAGTGGCAAAAAAGGAGTAAAACTTATTAGAACATAAAATTTCTGAATGTAGGATGGGTGTCAAATAACCATAATATAGAATTTTTAGGGAATTTATTAAAGTATGCATTTAGGTAACGGATTTGCAAATATTAATAAAGCAGAGTTAAAATTTCACTGCAAAAACAATTTATGTAAAATCACACAACATAACGTAGGTAATAAATAACCAACGTTAAGTTATGTGAAAATACATATCTGTATGTAGCAATTCTTGTACACATTGTACATTATTAGTTTATCCTCCAAGAACCACAGAACGCGAAGTTCACCCTCTTAAAATTGGCTCTACGGAACCGCTTCTCTTCTACAAGGGCGATTGCGGACCAGTGGTTTCAAGAACCATTTATCGCCGGATGAGAACCTTTGGGCTCTTTTCATACCGCCCCCATTTTGTGCCACCACTGACCCCTGGGCACCGACGTCATCGTTTAGCGTGGTGTAGAGAACGAGCAAATTGGGACCAAGAATGGAATTCAATTGTGTTCAGTGATGAGTCCAGATTCTGTTTAGGTATGCATGATGGTCGTGCAAGGGAGAGAAGACGACGTCGTGAAAGATGAGATCACCAATTTTCTGTGGAAAGGCATGTGCACCACACAGTTGGAGTTATGGTATGGGGGACTATTACTATTGGAAGTAGGTCACCTTTGGAAACATGACCGCTGGGAGCTGCATCCAGGAGGTCATAGAACCCCCTATTGTACCTTATGTTCAGTCCATCCCCAACAGGACATTCCAATAAGACAACGCACGACCTCATGTTGCTATGGCTTCTTTGGCTCATTTTAAGAACAATCAAGTTGCTTTGTTTTCTTGGCCACCGAGATCACCTGATCTTTCGCCCATCGGGCACGTCTGGGATATTATGGGAAGAAGATTACTCAATTTACCCCACCCTACGAAACTCTAGGGGCTCTACAACACGAGTTGCAAATAGCATGGGTTGAGATACCTCAGGAGGAAATGGATCACCTCATTAGAAGTATGCCCAGATTTGTTAATGAGTGCATAAGACATCGTGGTGGCGCAACACATGATTAATTTTTTACAAGAAGTTAACAATTTAATTTTTATCATATTTTGATTATTTACTAGTCTAACTCAAATAGACTTGTATACCAAAAATTGTTCAAATAAAATAATTATTACTGGGTGTTCTTCGTTTTATGTCACTTTATATCACTGCAATCAGATTTTACATACTATAATTCATATATTATATAATCTGCAATTTTCATTAAGGACTTTTTACTTTTACTTAATCAGCTATGTGAAAAGTTACATAATTTATCCCAAAATATTACATCTATTCTGTAAAATTTTATCTTCGCACAATATTTATGGCAAATTAACTATTTCATAAAATGTAATTTTACATAATAATTTATATAAAAACTGTTTCACATATAAAATTGTATGAAACTTACTTAATTTATTCTGAAAAATGTCATTAATTGTTTTCAGAGTTGTTTGTAGAAAATTTCTAATAAAATTGCTGGGATAATATTAACCGAACTACATGAAATTAAATAGAAATATTTTTTGCAGTTCTTGCGATCTTAATAATAAAAGGTCCCTGCTTACTTTATTTACATAAAAATAAAACATCTTCAACGCCCTCCTGAGAGTACGTACCTGAATTTACAAACAACAGAAAAAAACGGTTATGTCTACTTGCCGAATAAACTTTCGTATGAAAAAAAGGGAAAATGTATTACCATAATGAAATTCATGATAGAGATATTTTCCGCTGAACACTTTTTTGGTATTTCAAAGCATTTCTGTATTTTTGCCTTTGCTCCGTAATTTATTTCTTATTTATGTGTAGTGTAAATTATTTCGCCAGTTTTCGTCTTCAAGGATAACGGAACTTTTTTTTTATATTGTGTCTAAATTTTAATAATTTACACTTTAAAACCTTTGGGAAGGTACATTTAAAAGAATAGAACTGTTTAGAATTTCTGTTTTATTCTTCTTACACGCAATATTTAAAAATATTTAATATCCACTGCGAAAAACTAGTGACAGTTTTCGAAATCAAAAAGTATGTGGAAATCTGAAAATTTGTAAAATACAGCGTCGGTGGTTACAGTATATTGAATATAATTTCGTTATTTTTAGATAATATCAGCGATATTTTATATTTTGCTATTTTGTTGCACTTTTATTTAGGCATATTATTTTATTTTCAATTTAACCTTATTTTATTTATTTATTACAGTTAGCAAAATAGCAATAAAAACAGCTATGGAGTTCGCCCTGTAAACCAATTTTTTAATTATCAGTTATTTTTATTTGAATCTGGGTAGAGGAAGCTACTTTCACCAAATAAAACTGTAAATTCCTTCATTAGGTTTTTATAAGAATATCGATTTACTAAAGAAATATTAACAATTGTGGTCTTAATCTATTATATTTTTAAGCGTTTTGGTTTGATATAAAAAAAATGGATTACATAATTTTCTCGATTATTCGCTTAAAAATTGAAAAATATCACGTCCCTGTATTTTCATTATAAAGCAAAACGTAGAAGAAATAAAGCTTCCTTTTTTAAAAAGAACCAATTAAACCATAGACCATTATATAAAATTCTAATTACAATTTAATTCCGCTGTTGGGAGTTGTTCCGTTAAAAACTCTCAATTTGAATGAAACATAATCTGATAAATACTTGGGCTATGTGGGTTTGGAACTGGGTGGAAAAGTAGAAGAAAATTTCAGGTCAAAGTTTTGTTTGCTTCCCACACGAAATATTAGTTTTTTATTCTCGCGATGTAGCAACTTAGATTTTATTTGTATTGAAATTTTTCCGTAAGACAAATACGTAAGTCAAATACAAATAAATACCTATTTGGATAAATTCAATATCTTAAAATGAAATCATTTATAATTAAGGCTAGGTTTTTTTTAGGTTTAATTTTATTACATCCACTTACATTAGTAAAAAGCCATATAACAAATAAAATTGTTTTCCCAGAAGCCATTCTTGCTCTGATCTAAAAAATCATATTATCAAAAGAATGAAATCCATTTTAAACATTTACTGAATAATAACTAATTAAAAATTCTACAGTATGACCCAACGAAAACTTGACATGGGGATTTTGGACAATATTATCGTAGGGAAAGGTCGATTTTTGTTCCAAGGGGGACATTTTTTTACGTTACTCGCAGCATCGTTACTTCAACCCTTGACCAGTGGGATGAACAACCCCTAGAATTTAAAAAGGGAATAGGGGTCGAGTCGCATATCGTTTAAAAGTCCGTTGAATTCTCTAAACAACGATATGTAGTTTTGTAAATTTGGATAAATTATTTACAAAAATAATTTTTTTGTTAATAATTTATTCAAATTTAAATTATTATATAGTCTGCACCTTCTAGTATATAAAATCTTTACATCTATACATCTATACAGGGTGTCGTCGAAAATAATGCATATTTTTAATTGGAATTTATAAGTGGCAACACCTCACACTTTTAATAAAAATATGTGTCATGTAACCAAGAATCTACCTGATGAATCATAAAATTGTGTTAGTTTGCAGATGATTCAGATCGTTTAATCATTTTAAGTTTATCGTTTGGAAAAGTAGTTTCAATTCGCCAGTGAAAAATGCCATTTTTTTTAATCTAAAAAAAGAAACAGTATAAAAATACACTTAAACAATTAATCTAGCAATTTTCGAAAAATTAAGTAAGTGAAGGATAATTTTTCAAAAATGGGCAATTTTTACAGTCATAGAAATATTATTGTATGTGCAGAGTTCAATGTTGCTTTTTCCATTGACAATGAGAATTTACTTAGATCTAATGGTATTGGCAAGTCGTTTTTGTTTATTTAACTATTCTTTTTGTGTTATCTAAAATTCTATCTTATTCGGGTGTATCTGTGTAAATTCAGTATTTTCCTGGTTTTCGATCTTTCTTAGTTTTCTTTGATTTGACCATATTTGGTTGCGAACGATTCATTTTAGGTGTCAGTAAACTTTTATTGTGAAACATTTTGTTGAAAGCTGTACTTTAGCTTTAAGTCTAATTTGAATATGGTTTACAGAAGTATTATCTGGAACTTAAGATTTCACATGAGCTGCAATATTGTTACAGACATAAGCTACATTTTCAAAAGTTAGCTTGTTCAGAAATCATATGCTTGGATTTTGAAAGCCACTGATATTTTTTGTATTAACAAAATCGTACTATGACAACTTAAGGGATGTTACGACAAAAATCTGTAATATTTACTGTTAGATGCATTTCATGGTTATCGCATAGTAATAATAATATGGGATTTTCTTTGCTACAAAGTTTGTTATTGCACATGTTGAAAAAATAATAATTTGGAAATTTATCCAACTGCTTCTATTCCAAAATCCAAAACTATCTTCAGAACGGCCGTTAATGAAATAAGCTTTATAATAAATACTGGGAATCACAAATAAGGGTGAATTGGTACTTCCACTAACTAAAATTATGCCTACAATCTTTTCTTCAATAAAAAAAAGCAGCAAAACGGGTAAAGGTCGCATTGTTTAGTAAAAATACGCTACTTCTACACGGAAATAATGCCTGAATTTAAAATTACAGACCAGATGTTTGTAAAAATAACATCAAAGAAATGTCGATAAAGTTCGAATTATTTAGGTGGACTCAAATCATTTGATTCAATATAATAATTTATTCCACGATCGTATTTTTTTGCAAATTTCACTTCTTTTAACCTATCACACCCTCTTTAGATAATTTATCTTTTAAAACATTGTAAGTTGATACAAAAATTCACTTTAAACGTTTACTTGAAAATTTATACATGGCAACGCGTCACACTTTTAATAAAAATATATATCATGTAACCAAGGAATATCTACCTGATAAATCATAAAATTGTATTAGTTCGCAGAAGATTCGGATCGATTAATCGTTTTTAGTTTATCGTTTGGTGAAATAGTTTCAATAATTCTTTGAAAACTTTAAATTGGGAATATCACGACATGTTAATTAATCTAATCCGCGATGTTTTGTATCAGTGCGATATCCCAAAAATTGTTCAAAAACGTGTAGTGTAGTACCTAAAAAAAGTAGTAGTAGAAATCGTTCGGATGTGCAATAATTGCCGAGAATACATTTTCCACTATTTGACATCTCCTGTAATCGACCATTCTAAATATCGAGGTGCACTAAAATAAAAATTTATTTTTACGTTTAAAAAACCATTGTTTTTTTTTAAATTTCTTAAATGAAATTGGCTCTAGTCTCGTTTACATCAGTTTGAATTTTACATAAATAATTTTTGCATTACAATGTTGTTAGAACATAATCTAAAGTAAAATTTTCGGGCAATAGTTTATTATATGATTATGATATAATAAATAATTTCTTAAAAAGAAACTTTACCTTATTGCTACTTAATTTGTTTATTCAAAATAGCATTTTCTATATATTTTTCCCATGAGCACAACGGCTCGCGTCACAATCAGTAAATCAAGCCAATGGGAAAAAATTGTTTGCTAAACTATTTTTCAACAATTTTTTGAATAATTTTGGAATAATACATTTAAAATCATATATCGCGAATTTTTGTTTGCACGAAGGTTCTACTAAATAACAGCCAGTTAATAATCGGTTTGAAACAAATTTATCATGCATATAAATTAAAAATTATATTCGAATTCCAACCATTACTATCAAAAATAATTTATGTATATTACGGCAACATTTCAAGGTATCAAAAATTCAATTCATAAATACGGCGCCTTATCAGTACAACACCGATTGATTCATAACACAAATAAAAATATTTTTATCCGTGTAATAAATAATATTATTAATTTTGAATATTTAAATTTAGTTTCTAATTGAATATCAATTATTACTGATGAGTCTGATGACACACATAATCATTTTTATTTTTGTTTATTATATATACTTATGAATCAGTACTCTTTTAAAACAGTACCTACTATATTATTCAATTAACGTTTATTTTTATAATACTCGACTTCGACTCGTTTTGTTTCTTGAGTATACAGGATGTCACTGAAATGGTATAAAAAAATTCGGGGTGGATAGTATTCCTAAAACTTGTATAATTATGGGTCGTTAAATCTATTGCAATGGGCTCCTTAAATTTAAATTACAACGTGTCTTTTTTTATGATTTATAATTATGTCCGGTATAATTAAAATGTATTATATCAGATGCAATTCATTAATAATCTCTGGGTGAGTTCAAAAGAAAAATATGGTTCAAACAATATAATAATCTAATTTTATTTTTAAATATAAAAAAAATGACTCAATAACAGTTACCATAAACAAAATGAAAATTGAGATTAAGTAATAAATTTTAAATTTCTCACGAACAATGTTGTTTTTCTATCAGGTCTCAAACTGAAGGGAGCTCTGTCTGTTATTAAAAAATGAACAACCACTAAAAAACCCCAAAAAAAAGTTATGCATAGATTAACCCCCTACCCAAATGCCAGTCTGAATTTTTTCTAGGTTTTATCTTGTTTTTTAATCTTACAATTTCAAAAATAACATTTTTTTAAATTTACCCTTTAACGCCCCTAACTCCTTTAACCATTAACGATTTAACTACAAGTACTTACAGGAACTTTTTTTACCAATTTTAGGAGTACTATCACAAACCGAATTTTTTACACCATTTCAAGGAATAATTACAATTATATACGAGTAAAAAATATTATGGTTTTTCTACTACTAATTAATTGGAAAATAAAATCTTAATATTTACTAGCAGAGTTCTATTTTTTAATATATCATAAATATAGGAATGGATTGAATTTAGTAAAACTTTAATATTGTAAGCAACGCTAGTAGATGGATTTAACAATCTTTATTTCAAGAAACTGCCTTAAAAAAACTAAAATTACAAATTAAAGTTAATACAATCGTCTCTAATTCGTTAAACTTGACACTTCATTCCTACTTTTACTCTCAGTTTCCTCGTATTAATACTTTTCTTAGTTTCTCGAACATTCCAGAAAATTCTTGATATAGAATATTTTTTATTTTAGTATAGATTATTGGGTGGTGCTTTTTATTTAACATAAAATGTTCCAAATACAGCGGAAAATAAACAGTAGGGCTATAAAAAATGTAACTAAAATATCACCTACCAAGGTCTCCATAACAGAAATTATGTTTATTTTTTTCCAAATGAACTTTGTTTAATGCGGAACGAATCCGCTAATCTTTATTGATGATCGTTGGCAATGTTTCCTTTGAATTTTTTTAATACATTGTTTATTATCTAAACGTATCGTTTACACATTAAAATCGTTAAAAATTTATTACTTCGTTTCGTACCTGATGCGATGAATAGAAATGTAGAAAAAATAAACAGAGTACTTCATTAATCGATAACTTACTTAATGGAAACATTTAAAATTAGTTTTCAATGTGAAAGTTACTTCAGTAAAGTACAATGTAAATTGGGGTTTTCCTCAAAGGAACAAGATCTAATTAGAGACATCTTTAACGAATAGTCAATATTCTTCTCGGGTCAAAGAGTCTACCCTTCATTACCCTGTTGACTTCTGTCACCTCTTAACTATTATCATGTTAAATAATAATCTTTATGATACAAAAGGTTATTCAAATTGCTCAAATGTGGTAACATGGAATGATCAAAAGAAACTCAAAATCATACCACAATTATTTATTGAAACTCACAGACAACTAGTTTCGACCTTTTAAAAAGTCATCTTCAGGTGTCAAAAGATTTTAAGATAAGTTACAACATAATACAATAAATTATGATGTTAAACACAAGCTACAAAACTTACCTAATTATAAAGAAACAGGAATTGAAATTAATATATTAATGCGAAGTTACATGTGGGAATGAAGTTATAATTATAAACAATAAACGTCAAATGTTGAAACAAAGCTAACTAATAAACTTAAAAAATCTAACTATTTAAACTTGAAAAAATTAAAATGAACAACAAAAAGTTGGTCTAACAATGTGTGATTATACAAAAAATACCTTTTTTGGTAAAACACAATATTGTAAATTGTTAAGAAATAGTAGGTAACAATAGAATACGTTCGGAAGACAAAAATATGCCACCACCAAAAGCCAAGAGAAATGGGTAAGTAGGTAAAATAGGAAGAAGGAAGAGGGTCGTTAATGTCATAAAGCCATAGTGCTCCGCTCACCTGAATCACCAATATTAACGGAGGAGACAAGCAGAAGTCGCACCAATGACAGATCCAATTAAACGGAAGGTAGTAAAAGAGCATCAAACAAGATGTCAAATTGGTCAAATTAGACCTCTCAGGACAAACATTGTCCGCGAGGTTTGAGTATAAATGTAAGAAAAATCTCACCAGGGCGGTAAAAGAGACGTACCAAAAAGCGTGGGGACTGGGGGGCATACTCCATACAGGAAGCCACCAAAAAGTACCCACTGACAGTGGGAAAATTGAAAATAACATCCAAAGATATGAAAAGGAAAAGCCAAACTGGCGAAATTAAAAAGCAAAGCGAAAATATAAAATTAGCAATCACACACCGGTTAGACAAACATCAATGAAAGATAAAATGTCTGATCCGACATCTGAAATATACAGGAAAAAGAAAAGGAAGATGTAAGGAAACCAGCAACCCAAGAAATTTACTACTAAGTAAGAGGCGACACTTCTTGATGAAAAGAAGCGAAAGATGTACTGACAATAACCTAACATGAGGTATAACTGTGTAAATAAAACAAAAGGGACTGAGCTTAAGATTGGATGCGATTCAAATTCAGGAAGATATAAGGTTCATGGGGAGGCAACTATTCATTGAGACCAAGGTTTCTGTTTGAGGAACAAGCTAAATGAATTTCATCCTTTCGTACAAGTTTCTCAGAAATAATATGATTGGCGAACGATGAGGGGGTGTTAGAAATATCCGTGTTAAATATTTATTAATATAAGGAGTGTGTTCTTTGATATGACGATCTAATCTATGAGCATATTGGCTGACATAAAAGGCATCACAAGAAGCACAAGACAATTTATATACTCCCGATTTATGGAATAAAGGAACACGGTCTTTGTATCGAAATAATCTAAGAAACCGAAAACTAACTAACGATCTAGAGAAATAGACTAGGAAAGTTGAAAATATAATTTAAACTTATAAAAGAATTTATTGTATAACTTATCGATAAGCGAAATGATGCTTATAAGCGAGGTGATAAATCCTCCCTGCATGAAGTCTTCCTCCTAATCCACACGCTTTGTGGTACATCTCTCTAACCACCCTGGTAAGTTTTTTTCTTACATTTATCCTCAAACCTAGCGGACAATGTTTGTCCTGAGAGGTCTAATTTGGCCACCCTGACATCTTGTTTGATGTCCTGTTACTACCTTCCGTTTATTTGGATCTGTCATTTGTTCGACCTCTGCTTGTCTCATCCTTTATTATTGGTGATTCAGGTGAGCGGAGCACAATGGCTTAATGACATTATCGACCCTCTCCCTTCTCCCTATTTTCCTTACTTACCCTTTGCTCTTGGCTTTTGGTGGTGGCATCTTTTTGTCTTCCGAACGTATTCTATTGTTACCTACTATTTCCTAACAATTTACAATATTGTGTTTTACCAAAAAAGGTATTTTTTGTATAATCACACATTGTTAGGCCAACTCTTTGTTGTTCATTTTAATTTTTTCAAGTTTAAATAGTTAGATTTTTTAAGTTTATTAGTTAACTTTGTTTCAACTTTTGACGTTTATTGTTTATAATTATAACTTCATTTCCACATGTAACTTTGCATTAATATATTAATTTCAATTCCATCATGATTTATTGTAGTATGTTGTAAATTAACTTAAAATTATTTGACACCTGAAGATGACTTTTCAAAAAGTCGTATCTAGTTGTCTGTGACTTTCTATAAATATTTTTAGTATGATTTTGAGTTTCCTTTGATCAATAAACTTTATGACTAATTAAAACATCACATAAACTACATAAAGTAATGTACAGTATGAAAAGTTTTAAATTAAAAACGATTTTTAAAGAAATGTTAAAGAATTCTAAAGACTAGAATAAAACGTGTTCATTTTATCTTTAATATAAATAAATCTTTGAGTAATATAAATTGCAGTTATTTTAACATTATCGCTTTTTAAAAAAATTGCCGAGTTCATTTTGAGCAAGTGTAATACAATTTAGTATTCTGAAATATGTGTGATAACAACTGTTATATCTTCTACTACAATATAGCGAAGCAAAAAGCATTTCCTTTCAAGTACTCAAGTACAAGAACATTTTCAGAAATACCTATAACAATATTAAAGAAAAATATTTTTAAGACCTAACATCTAAAGCAATTCAAATAAAAAAAAATGTGTAGGGGAGAGGGGCCATGAAACGGACACGTAATGAAAGGGACTTAACAATTATTTCGAAAAGTATTCGTTGCAAAGTAACGAATATTTGTTCTTCTGTTACGTCTTAAATAACCACCCATCTCGCCTGAGTTCGCTTCATTTGGACTTGTAATTTCAGAGTAAGGGGGCTTATAAATTTTTTGTCGTAAATAGTAAAGAACGCTTGTATTTTTTAAAGTGTGTTAAGTAAGTGTTTTTTGGTAAATATCGAATAGAGTTAATGTGTACATAAAAAGTATTCATACTTGGCTATCCAGACGTATCATAACAGGTAAATATGTTTAAACTGTCAGTTGGTAAATTAATTTATTATTTTGTGTAAATATTTATGAATGGGACACAATAAAAATTCATTAAAGGGACGTGTCCCTTTCAATATTTAAGTGGCCCTTTCAATACTTAAATAAATACATGATGCAAAAAGATGGCAATGTCTAGCTTCAGATTAAATTTCTTTTTTGTTTTAGTATAAAATGCCTTCAGAAAAGAAGAAAAGAATGCGTGTGGATTCGTCAGTTATAGAAAAAGCTATTAAAGAGGTAATTGAGAGAGGCACATCAGTGAGATCAGTAGCAAAATTTTATAATATTGCGAAGTCACATTTGGCACGATTGGTAAAAAAAGCTAACGAGTCTCCAAATACTTTTATATATAAGCCAAATATTGGAAACAGAAGAGTCTTTACCAAGGACCAAGAAAGTATTTTGTGTGATTATTTAAAAACATCTGCAAAAATGTGTTATGGCTTAACAACGACACAAACACGAGAATTAGCGTACCAATATGCAGTACGATTAGATATTACACCCACCACATGGGACATCACAAAGCAGGCCAGTCCTGATTGGTTAAAAGGTTTTCTGAAACGAAACCATACGTTATCGGTTAGAAAACCGGAATGTACTTCCTTGGCAAGAACAACGAGTTTTAATAAGCATAATGTTGAAAAATTTTTCAATAATTTGGAAAAATGCTTCGAGAAATTCAATTTTTCTCCCCAAATGATTTGGAACGTAGATGAAACAGGTTGTAGTACAGTCACAAATACCCCCAAAATAATTGCAGAAGCTGGTGTAAAAAGAGTTGGACAAATCAGTTCTGCGGAACGTGGATCACTAGTTACCATGTTAGCTTTTGTAAATGCTGCAGGAGGTACCATTCCTCCTCTTTTCATATTTCCGCGCGTCTACTTTAAAGAACTTGCTTGCAAATGGACCCACTGGTGCTCTAGGACAAGCAAATATTTCTGGATGGATAACGGAAGATTGCTTTTTAAATTCTCTTAAACATTTCATTCAACAAGTGAAACCTTCTGCTGAGTCTCCTGCTTTTATAATTTGTGATAATCATAAAACTCACATAACGATAAACATAGTGTTATATGCGCGAACAAACCACATTATCATCCTTACTTTTTCACCACACTGTGCACTATGCAACTGTTTAACATGTTAAACATTCAATAAAATAATTAATAAATCAACATGTCCCTTTTATTAATGCAGACGTCTCTTTCAATACCACCTATTTATGAATGGGACAAAACGCATTAAAAATTCAAAATAATAAATTCCCATTTTAAAATCTTTTAAGAACTTATTCGCCACAAAAGTTTAGTTTTTGATTAAACGTAGTTTCGATTTGTACCAAAACCACCAAATTAAATCATTTTATTTACTTGTAACCATGCTTTGAAGTGAAATGTCCCTTTCATACCACCTCTCCCCTAATTTCCAAACAGCAATCCAGATTCAAACTCTGAAGTCGAAAAGTAATTATTATGGGATAAATAATGAAATGAGTTTTTTAATTTTTTTTCGGTTATCACTACTATTATTAAAAATACTTTGCACCCAAATTTAATGATGGAACTATAGTTAAAAATATTTTTATCCCCAAAACCAATCTTTACACTTAAAATTTCCTAGATAAAAAATGTTTACAAACAAAAATTCATTAAGAATAAATCATTCTTGACCTAACATAGAAGTTTGAAACTTTAGTGCTCCTATTAGGAATCTACCGTCAGTTTGTCTGGTATTTATCTGTAGTTTTGGGTCATAAAACTACCGATCCGTAAGTTATTATGAGCCTTATGATCCATGGGATCATTTTAAGCTGTAATCCCTACACAAGCTTTGATTTTATGTGACTTTTTGAAGGAGTTGATTCCACGTTAGCTGGTAGTCAAAAGTGTCTCCAGAGTATTTTATCTCTTAGTCAAACGTGGTTTTTAATTACTTAAGCACTATTGGTTTGATACCCGTTGGTCCACTTGATAAAAATTGTGGTTTTATGGTAGATTACAACGGGTTTAGAAAAATTCCCCAAAAACAATTCCCCGACAGGAAAATTTCCTGACTGCAAAATTTCTTGACAGGTAAATTCCCCGATAAACGCGGGATAACAAACTCCAGAGAATTTTATAATCAGCGTGTTCAGAACTTGTTTTTATTTTTTTTCCTTCACACGTTATCTGGGCTTAGAAGGAGAAGCAAACTGAGTGGGTATTTAGAAGCTTTTTTCTTTTCTATTATTTCTTTTTATCTTTTTTGTCTAAATGTTTCACTGTTTTATTATTAATATGTAAGATTATGGATTATGCCACGCAAATAAGTGGATAAGCTTCTGTTTTCATAATTCCCAACTAGGGCCGTGATTCGTTGAGCAATATCACGGTACTTTTTACGAACAGGAGGCCCCTTCTAGGTCTCCAACGAACTGTACAATCTGAAGAAACTTGGGTCTTACACGCTCTATGCCACCCTTCTGTAGAATTGTTTGTTTTTGGAAGTCTTTCTATTACAGTTACATTTGTTTTAATGCAAAATCTGAGTCGAGTTCGAACTCGCTATGTAGACGTTCAAATATAATTTTTCTAAAGATGCACTGAGAAAAATGGAAAAAATATTCACAATGCTTTATTGTTGGAAATTCTTTGGTAAAAGCACTTATCATACTAACTTCGAAATGTTTCATTAGATAATAACATATACCTCAATGGAACTGAAATATTTTTCGTTAACTCATGTAGTTTGAATAATCGATAAAATAAGGTTGGCACTGTTTTAAATTTCTAACCGCATACCAATATTCGGTTTAAGCTAGATAGAAGTGATAAATTCCTTGCCATACTCAAGATCAATAGTCTTTCGTCATTTGGTCTAGAATCGTAGAGCAAAAAGGGTTCTCCGTTGTGTGTTAATGTGTATTCTTATGGAAAAACTATATCTTATACCAAAAATAAAAAATATGTTGGCGTTTATTTGTCCGGGAATTTTCCTATCGAAGAATTTTCTTTTCGAGGAATTTACTTGTCGGGGAATTGTTGTCAGGAAATTTTCCAGTTCTTGATTATAAGACATTTGACAGGAACTAATTTGATGTCCCCGTCTTTCATAATCTGCAAAAATATACAGGGTGTCCCATTTAAATTAAAAAGTTGAGGGTATTTCCGGTTAAACTGGAAGTATATTATTAACAAAAAAATGTACATCAGATGCATTTTGGCCCATTGCACTTACCTACAAAATTTCATAAATATCGTCCGTTTCGTTTTCAAGATTTTTACTTGGATCCATACTTTATCCCAACCATGTATTTAGCAAAAACCAAACAACTTATAGAAGTAGTAATCAAAGAACATCGAAATATTATACTACAGGGATTAGATGAAAAGTTTCCAGTGTAAGACAGAAAAAAAAACAAAATATGGAGCCAAAATCTTTTTATTTTTCGGCAGTGTCTCTCTGTTGTTTAATAGACTTCGACCAATGAAATTCAAAGCACTACACGTCGCTCTAGCGAATAGAGTACAAGAAATAGTAATTCAAATACCAGTTCATTAATTTTAACCATCAATAATGAACTGTGACTACGACGCGATATCCTATAGGCACAAAACGTTTTTAATTCCTTTTCTCCAAAATTTTCTGTTTCAGCTGATCAAGAAAGTTAACACAATATTGTCCATTTATTGTTTTAGTTTTTTCAAGCTAACCAATAAAACTAATGCCTTTTGCATCCCAAAATACCGACGCCATAATCTTTTCGACCGATACTCCTCTTTGGTCTCCGGTGTGTAATAGTGTGCAATGGTGAACTTAAGTCACGTTTATAGTTATAAATCTGCCCAAAATTTCTTTTGTAACGCATTTAAATATCAACAATCCGAAACGTTCATATCCTCCCATAAGAAAAATCGCGAATTAAGCACCAAAGATCATTCAAAATTCAAAATTTATGGACTTTCAGGGTCTTAACTTCCGTGGAAGCCAATATTGGAATTCCTGTGCGCTCTGCATCTTTAGTGTTTGTACATGCAAATTTAACACCGATAAAAATAATTTACTTAGTCGATCCACCTAATAGACCAGGGCTCAAGCCTGTAATTTTTTTGATTTAAAATATTTATTTTTCACCTTATTTTGATTTAATATCGAAAAAGCACCCTAATTTTCAATCGAAAATTCTCGCGTCAAAATATCCGATTTTTTAAAAAATTCGGTGGGCTTTTTGTACTTTGAAATCTCGACTTTTTAGGGTGCTTTTTCGATATTAAGTCAAAATAAGGTGAAAAAATAAATATTTTAAATCAAAAAAATTACAGTGGTTTGGGACATAAAAAGTTTTCACCAAATGTCGTGAAAAAAAAAATTTTTTTTCGTAAAAGATAATAAAAAACCAAAAACATGGTTGTTTGAATTTTTCACATAAATTTTGAGGTTATGTGAAAACAGTGTAAATACCAAAGTTGTAGATCTTTTTATTACCTACAACTTTGCCATTTAACTTTTTTCCATAGGACATGTAGTTTTGCCGGAAATCGAGATAAACAGTTTTCTACCCTTAAAAACTCACCCCCTTCCACTTCCCGACCTCAGATCGCCCGTAGATTATTTTTCCTTTCATTTTTGTTATATTCTCATCCTTTTCCAATGGATTTCATCCTACTATTATTTAATTTCGTTTCAAAAATGATCGACCCTGGTCTATAAGCAGAATCCAGCTCAACTTGAATTTCCGTAGTACTAATGTCCTAATATGAAAATATTTAATGACAGCTCGTAATTAGGATTCCTTGATTGGCCGGGAATGTTTCATCTCATCCTCGTATACGTTCACGCAAAACCGGACGTCATTGGAAATCCTTATATGAAAAAGTGGGCTTGTTTCAAACATTTTCAAACGTTAGATTGACAAAAGAGTGAAACGTGAGGTCGTAAAAACGTTTGAAGAGATTTAGAAGATGGTTGAAGGTGTGAGTTGTTATTGGCCAATGTCATTTAACTTTTTAAAGTGAATTTTAATCATTCAAAGGACGGCGCGATTATATTTAAAATATTAACATTTTTTCAACAGTGTTTATCATTAATACTTCCTTCCAAAAAAATGTACAATTTACTTTATTTTGATTCTTTATTTACCATAGTGTAAGAGTATAAAATTATAAATTATTTTTATAATATAATTTTTTTTACATATACAGGGTGCAAAACGAAACCGAAACAGAGCCATTATCAGGAACTGCGTCAATGTTTTAAAAAAACGCAGAGACCCATCGATTTTTGATCAAAGGGGGACACTTTTTTTCGGTATTTTCGACTTCGCTGCTTACACCTCCAAGCGAGGGTAACAATCACCTCAAAATAATATAAATGGCATTAGGGGTGTTTAAATTTTAAAATTCGGCCTAATACTTTTTAATAAATTACATTTTAAAATTTAAATTATGTTTAGTTGTTTACTTACTTCTTAATTAAATTAAATGTTCGAATTAATGAGACACAAGATAGTCTTCTCATTAAGCACTGATACAAAAATTATCTCACTTTGAGATTCATTTTTCAGCATTTATTTTTATTGAAGTCTACTCAATCTATACCAAAAAGTATTTCCTTTAACAACAGTAACAATTAACAATTTTATATTTTTCAAAAAATTTTTATTGTACTGATTTTTTTATAAACATATTTTTAATGTGTGTAATTATAGAAACACATTCTGTATCTTTTTCTTTAACTTAATATACATCCTTCAATTAGACTCAAAATTTATAAAAATTCTGATTAACACATAGACCCTTGTTCCATAACATTTTTTATTCTTTTAATAATTTCTTTTACAAGTTATAAGCTGCATTATTCTTCATTACACTACATTACATATAGTTTATTTCTATAACTAATTCCTTATACAATATTATAAATAAATATGTAATTTTAACTTGCCAGCACTTGTAAAACATTATAAATAATTTCAAAGTTCTATTTTAATTTCTAATTAGACATCCAAATTTATGCCAAAAATTAACGTACCTTTAACGATTTATGGATATAATGACGCTTCTTTCTCGAGAAATATTTTAGTTCCAATAAAATTACTGAGCAATGCCTTACTTGATATGAAATTCCATATATTAATTTAATAAATATGGTAAAGATTCTATATTATAAAACAAATTACCAATACACCTAAGTTTTATATAAAGAATAACAAATTTAAAAAAATTATAAATTAAAAAGCCAAAGTTATTACGGGTTCAAAGATTTAAGTCATAAAAAATTTATACCAAAATGTCTGTAAATCCTAATTAGTATGATTAAATATCATGTTATCTTCTGACATAATGACTAATCTCAATAATTAATGGTAATTTAAACTTAGAATTTAAATATTAGGTACAACCTCATATGACTTACGTAAATCAAAAATTTTACATAGTTTTTTATTGTAAATATAATTTTAAAATAAATTTAATATTAACAATAGGTAAAATCATGTAATTTAAATAATGATAATCCTAATTTAATGATAATTAATAGTTAATTTCGTTAAAAATGGAAGAAATACAACAAAAGTTATGAACCCGTCTCTATTTATTTTAAAGTTATCAGTAAATTTAAACTCTAACTGAAAATTATATACTCAAATTTGAAAAATAAAGTCAAGAAAATTGTTTGATGAAATTATTTACAATGAAAACATGTTTTCGTGATAAATCCAGAACATTTATAATGTGTATTAAAATTAAATTTAGGAAATGTCAAATGTCAAATTAGAAAAAAAATATTTTAAAAAGAGACATCGGAAATTTTGATTCACTCTCTTCCGATTCGTTTGAATAAAAAAAAATGTCTGCTTATTTGATTGAAAAGAGTTTTTCTTGTGAACTTCGGTTTTGGTCATCGATTGGTGTATAGAACTCCCGTGGTTAGGATTTAGAATGCAATCTTACATTCTAGAGGACAACCATATTTAATACAAAGTGTTGCAACAATTAAAAGGTTACATTCAGATCAAGAGGAACTATTTAGCTTGTCTGTTATATTAATGTAAATAAACAATTTTGCCAAACTTTTCAAAAATCTGATGCAATATTTATTACTTTGCGTTTTATGAAAATTTGACGTTTTTTTTTTGCATAATAAAATTTTGCATAATAACTTTTTACATGAGATTTCATTAAATCTTTGTGAGCTTGTTTTCGAATTTCTGGCTATAATTATTATCAAATATTAGCAAAATATCTTTCCAAACAAAAATAAAATAAAATAATTTAAACTATTATACATGAAATGATTTTTTTTTAATTTTGTCACCTTTTGGATTTATAATTTTATATTTGTGTAATTTTAATTAAGTTTGTTTATTTATTGATAATTCCTATTCTACTGTTATTATAGTAAAAGATCAGAACCTTCCTGCAATATATTATAAATGTTTCTAATCTCTATTATTACAATAGATATAGTAATATTTTTAGTTAACATGTATGTGTGTTTTATTTGTGTAATTTTTGGATGAGATAGTAATTTAATTTGTTTTGATTGAATTAATTGTCAGAACTTTTATAAGGTAAAAATGATGTAAAAAACAGAAACTATAATTAAAGTATTATAGAAAATAATTAATTTACTTCATTATAATTTTGGCAAAGTTTGGAAGAGCATAAAACAATTAAAACAAGTACAGGGTTTCCCAAAAGTCCCGGGACGGAGCCATAAGTTTATAACGAATGAAAAAAAAATCACTAAAGGTCCATAAAAACTACATTTTTAGATGGTTTAAAACTTTCATGCACTGAGGAGTTTTTTTAAGGGGTGATAACTCCAAAAATGTTAAATTGCAACCCCTGTCGATGTTCATCTTATTTTAAAGGTAATGAGAAAAGAAACATCTTCAAAACCAAAACCGGATATTTTGACACGTTGACTGCCATGTGTATCAAAACTGATACATACTTGTTGGGTCCAGTACACCGCCCTGTATCATTTTGTAACACAAATAATTTCTTTCTGGCAGTATTAGCTTAGCTCTTTTGCAATAAAAACAGAAATGAAGATAAGTAGGTGTAAAGTTTGTGACAATGACAATTTATTAATTGTTGAAATGTCGTGTTAAATTTGTGCCTATTTAATTCCTTTTTTAAATTAGTTCAAATAATCTGTTAAAAATGGTCCAAAAACTGACCAAAAAAGAAAAAAATACTCTTTTAATGTTTCATGGCTTTGGGGATAGAACAAGATCTTACGATGAAGTGCGGAAAGTCTTGAATGATGTTTTCATAAATGACCACCAATTTCCAAATCAACAGTCGAAAGAACTGTTCGAAAATTTCAAGAAGAGGGAACTGTCAAAGATCTTCCGAGAATTGGAAGACCGAAATCTGCAACAACTCCAGAAAAAACCGAATAAGTGTTAATGTTTTTGTCGAAAAACCTTCAAGATTCTTATAAAAAACATGTCAGGTACATGAAATCAGTAAAAGTTCTGTTCACAAAATTTTGCAAAAAAATCATTATTTCCCTTATAAGTTTCACCTAGGTCAGAAATTGAACGAAGATAACTTCGATAGAAGCTTGGAATTCTGCAAAATAATGCGTGAAAAATGTGATGGTGACAGAAATTTTCTTCTCAATATTGTTTTCTCTGATAAAGCTACTTTTTACATAAATGTTAAAGTTAATAGGCACAATTGTCGTTATTGGGCTGACGAAAATCAACATTTAATAAAAGAAGATCATACTCAAACACTGCACAAAATTAATGAATGAGCTGGAATTATGGAAGAAGGAATCATCCCTTTTTTTATTAATGAAAATTTTAACGGAGGCAGATATCCAGAACTGATGGAAAATCAAGTGGTTCCAAGTGTTCGTGTTGTATTCCCTAATGGTATTGACAATAAATGATTCCAGCAAGATGGTGTTCGTTCACATTTTAGCCGAACAGTCCGAGACTTTTTAAGTCGCACGTTTCCAAACCGTTGGATTGGGAAAAAATGTGACATCGAGTGGCCACCACGATCTCCGGATCTTACACCACTCGATTTTTTCTTTCTACTAAAAAGTAAAGCGTATGCAACAAATCCAGAAACAATAAATGATTTGCAAAATCGCATACTTGAAGAAAACACTAATTTGAAAATTTATTATAAAAATCGTAATAAACATGTTTCTTTCTCATTTGGTAGTATAACTCTTAAAATAACTAAGATACTGGGTTTTGGTTTTGGGGATATGTTTCTTTTTTCATTACTTTTAACATAAGGTGAAACTCGACAGGGGTTGTAATTTAAAAATTTTGAGGTTATCACCCCCTAAAAAAACTCCCCAGTGTATGAAAGTTTTAAACTATTTAAAAATGTAATATATATATATATATATATATATATTCTTCACTCGTTAGAAACTTATGGCTCCGCCCCGGGACCTTCGGGAAACCCTGTATGTATATTTGGATGAATTTTGTGTCATTTCTATTAGATCAATTTTCCCATCGGATCAATTTTAAAAGTTCTGGAATAAACCGCACAGACGCAGGTTTCCCTATCACAAAACCGCAGTATGCAAGAAGAAAAATTATGTTCATCAGGGCGTTACACAATCTACTTTGCTTTATTACAGAAATAACTTTGCCACTATGTGCGCGCTGGTTGACGGACAAATGGTCCTTTTTCATTTCACTACTCATCGAGTTTACAAGCACCCACTTGTGATTTAAAAGGACTAAGTGAACCCATTTGCTTATGCATTTTTCTACTTAAACAATGTTTCTCTTTTAGAAACAAATATTTAGAGCAAAAAATATATTACTGAATGCAAGTCTTTAGAAATATCAAAAATATGTTGAAATGAAATTTCAAAAATTATTATTCTTATTATCATTTCTGTAGATTTGAAAATATAAAAATACATTTTTTATGTAGAATCACTTCAAATAAAGAGAAGTTATATAATATTATATTTAAAAAAATGGGGACGATTCTCGGTCTAAATTATGCTGAATGTGAGTGCTCACTCAGGGAAGGCGAAACAGAATAACCAAAACCATTTTCAAGTGATTTATTACGATTTTATTCGAAAACTATTTTCAGCCGTAGCATTTGAATTATACATAAACTTATTTTCCTTTCTGCTTTTTTCTACTTCTACCCCATAAAACTCACCGCAAAAAATGCTCCATGATAGAGTTATTCAAAGTCTACGTGGCCTACAATTTTTTCATTTCAACCAAAAAAATCGCCGTCTTTTTTCTTGTCAAAAAATTAATTTTAGAAATTCATTCAGTATGAAAAAAATATGACGTTATGGTTTAAAAAAGAAAAGTAAAAATATACAGTTCGTCCACTATATATTTTTATATGAAGAGATAATCCCCAATCATTCATTTGGGTTATAAATAAACCCTCAAGTACATAAAATCACCAACTTAAATGAAAAATCGCTATAAGAAAAAACATTTGTGCTACCACTTTTCTTGATGTTGCACAAGTAAAAATTTCATGATATAAAGCGCTCAAGGCATACTTGATGTCTTGCATTATTGTCGATTTCATAGCCTACTTGCCTTATTAGATACTTTTCGGTTATTATTTGCAAATTACATGTCTATTTTTAAGTTCAAATTACTCGAAAACGCTGCTACTTATGGAAACGCATCAATAATATTTTTTTGCGTAAAAAAACCTGGGAATCTTAGTTACTAAATTGCTTTTTAATAGTTACGTATTTAAAAGTATATGACGTATTCATTGGTACTTACCGTCAAAAACCAATCCATAATCAGAAGATATGAAATGACTAATAACATAAAATTAAATGTCTTTAAGCAAAGTTTTCGATTTGAATATTCAAAATATTTAAAAAAAAGGTGTTTATACAACTTTAGAGACTTGTATCTCTCTTATTATTATTTAGCTTTCAGAAAAACTGGTTTTAGGTGAACTATCACCCCTCGAAGTATGGCTCGGCAATTTTGGATCACCTTTTATATTTCAAACAACAAACAAAAAGAATATTTCCCTGATCTGAGAAACTTTAAAGCTGGAGTACTACAAGGAACTATCCTAGGACTAGTCCTATACCTACTGTACATATCCGATAATCCTCATTTAGATAATAATACTATTGCAACTTTCGCTAATGATACTGCTATCTTAGCAGTAAGAAACAATAACGAAGAAGTTGCCAATAAACTAAAAGCATCAGTCAATCGTATCAGCGACTGGACAAAAAGATGGAAGATCAAACGCAATGAGACAAAATGTCCGTATCAACGTTATGAATAAAAAAAGACCCTATACCTGTCAGACTAAATAACAATTTCTTACTATATTCAAATCTAGCTAAATACTTATTATTTTAAACAGTTTGAAATTTAATTTCACTTAAAAAGTTAAACAAATTTCAACTCGGAATCCATTCAGTTCACTTGATCAACTAAAATAAAAGAAATGAATGTTCGATTCACTTGAATCCAACTGACTTCATCAACTCACTTGAATAATGTAAACCCGCCTTAAACGAGCGCATTATTGAGATCTGTCGTTTAAAACTTTTTTTAGTTTCATGGAATCTACAGGAAAGAAACTGGTAGGTATACTCGTTTTAATTTATTTAGAGAAACAAATGTGGTTCCCCACGTATATGTAGACATCAGCAGTGATAAAACAAAACACAAAAACGATTTTTGAATTGCGGTCCATAAAACAAAAGCTTTATTATGCGAGCATTTGGTTTGCAATGGAACATGGAATTTTTATCTGATGATTTTTCGTCATGAGTAAGTTATTTATTAAATTTTAAACGATCGTTTTACTCGATTCCGATCTGTGGTGGCCGCAATTAATTTTCAGCGCCAGCTCTAGCGGGGTCTATCAAAAAATCGACTGCGCCATGTCACATTCGCATTAAATTTCCGTTTAGTTATATTTAATATAAAAAAGTAATATTCATTTTTTCACTTGGGGACATCGGCATTGGCAGCTTTATTACTATATCCCAAATTCACTTTAAAAGCAGCACTATTATTATTATTATTATTGTTATTATTATCATTATTAGACACGTCTGGTTGAAAACCGCACTCTCTCAGTTTTGTGTCCAATTAGCCTTCCACCTCTGTTTTGTTTGAATATTTATTTTATCTAATACTTCGTATATTTTGAATCTTGAAATCATCATAGCAGATTAAGACTTGTCTTGGAAATTTAACGCTAAACTTCGCCTTGTAGAAACTAACTTTTATAAGAGGCACTTTAATTAAACCGGTATCAAAATTAATTAACTATTAGTAAAATCAATTTGCTCTGATTTATTCGTGCCTTATTGATTTCCAATTCGCACAAAGAGGTAGAATCAAGTTAAAAAACACTTTATACGTCAATCAAATGTTAAGAATATTGATACAGTGAGGAATATATAGAGTGATTCACGAATAAAAGTTACGTTATTCGCTTTTTAGAAATTTAATTATGTTTGTAGTTATATATTGTGAAAAACAAAATAATTGGTTGTATGCAAATTATATACTGAGTGCTTCCATGTTAACGCGAAAACATTTAGAAGTTTCCTTCTTAGAAATCAGTTCAAACCCTACAGAGATGTCACCCCTGAAAAAGCGGAATTAAAATTGAGTTTTTAGTTTTTTTCTGAAGTCTGAATTAATGTCGATAATTTGGGATTTACATACTCTCTTAAATATGCAAATTATTATTATGTCACCACATTTATTAAAACTTACGTTCCTTTACATCCTCATTTTTTCGCATTTTCTATTATGTTATTTGACCCATCTAAATTTGAAATACCACCATAGAATTTGAAGTTTTTCGACGTCAACAATTTTTTTTTTAAATATTGTGCATCAAAAACTTTATTTGAAGACAAGGTTTCAAAAAATTATTCCTATTTTTAAGGCCCATTACGATATTTTTTCATAGTCAAGAATCCAAAAATCTCATTAGGCATTTTTTTATAAAAAAAAAATGTGTACGTCATTGGATTTAGTTTGTAAATTTCAAAAATATACCAGGTAAAATTTAATATTAACTTTTTTATTGATAAACAAATTTTAATAAAAATCAAATTACATCTATTAGGTGCGATTTAAATCCAGTAACGTACTCGTTTTTTGGTAAAAAAAACACTCAAATCCAATAAAATACAAAATCAAACTAGTTTCGACCACTTAAAGTCATCTTCAGGACTGAAATGGATAACCTTCTGTTTAAAAAAATCACTGGGTAACTTTTTTATTAATAAATATATTTTAATAAAAATTGGGGCTATCTATTTGGGAGCCATCTAAATCCAGTGGCGTACTCATTTATTAATAAAAAATCCCTAATAAGATTTCTGGATTTTTGATTATGAAGAAAATATCGTAGTTTGCCTCAAAAATAGGAATAACTTTTTGAAATCTTGTCTACAGATAAAATTTTTGATGCAAAATATTTAAAAAAAAATGTAGAAGTCGGTTAATGACTTCAAATACTTGTTCCCAATTTAGATGGATCACACTGTATATAAAATTATTAAAAATTATTGGTAATTTAGCAGAATAAAGCAAGTGCACTCATTAAATTTATTCCAAACTTTCGAAAAATTTTATTTTCACCTTCAGGTAAAACTGCGAAATCAATTTAGTTTATAATAACCATCTAATACAACTTTATAAAAACATGATGGTACTTACATTTTGTGAGGTTTGTTCAAACCGGTAATGGTCCAAAAAAAATTACAATAAAAAAGGACTAAATATTTAAATTATAACAAAATCTAATCTTAAAACACCAATTTAACTGATTTGACAACTTCAAAATTTATAAGTCTAGAAATAATGTTATATACATATATACATACATATATATATATATATATATATATATATATATATATATATATGTGTTATATATATATATATATATATATATAATGTGTTATATTTTTCTTTCTCTATTTTTATTAGATGACGTCATCTGAAACTAATTAATTAACCACAATTAAATGAAAATTAAGTACAATATTTTTTGATATGGTTACTAAAAGGAAACGTTAATCTAAAAATAGGTCAAATAATTTCGGTTATTTACATAATAATATACAATTTATCGGCGACTCATATGTAACATAATTTATTTAAAAATATGAATCAGTAGATTATTCAAAATATTCAAAATCTCGTTTCACAAATAATTTGAATATTTCCAAAAAAAAGAAAATTATTTAGTTGTAGATTTTAATTAGACTTGGACAACCATATTCGACTAGTGTATGTTTTATAAATTTGATTTTATTGAAAGTCATAAAAAATTAGAAAAAAGAACGGTTAAAGACTATTCAAGACAAAATGATCATTTTTAATTCTTGTCCATTAACGAGTTTTACTAAATTTTCTATAATACGTAAAGACATTCATCATACATTCGAGCAAAAATTAAATGAAATAAAGTGATACGAATATAAATACATACAGAAAGAAATTTTGAAAACAATCGATATAAAAATTTTTAAACCTAATGTTATTTTAATATATAGGACGAATACAGACTTAATTCAGTATAATTCTAAAGGCAAGATATATTTATTAAAAAAATGTTAGTTACAACTTAATTAAATTTTTTTCCTTCTTGTATTTCTACTATTAATGATACTAACATTATCTAATACTAATTAAGCATATTTCGAACGGTTTTCGCTATCGCTAATCCACCTTTTAATGCTAATGTTTATATCCAAGTTTATTACCAAAAATGCTTTTTAAAATGCATATACTCGTAAGTAAATTTTTTAATAGAATCTAGTAATTGTTAAAAAAACATTTAAAACAGAATACGTGAATCAAGTATAGAGTAAAAAACCAGCAATCGGAAGTATTATTATATGATGTCTCTTTATTGCCGTTTTTAAAATTCGTCGTAATATAATTAAAAGCACAAAACCTACTACCTCATAGTTATGGCAAACTTATTTCCGGAACTTCTCAAAAATGTTGGACGTTGATCGATATCTCATCTAATTAAAAATTGATAAACTTCTCCATGAAGGAATAATAACTATTAAACCTTTTATGTATTGAATATCAGAAACATGGTATTAGTTACATATTTGGTATATTTCTGTTCATTCATTGTTAGTTTCCAAAAATATACACCGATCAATAAGAGCTTCATAATAAAATCCTGCAGGCTATCTTTGGAAAGCATCGTGTAAATTTTCAATCTGAAATTTAATATTGGACTACAATAGTGGGCCACAGTGATCTTTACAAAACCAACATGTAAAATATTGATGGATTATTATTTTTTTTTTATACAGCTTATTTGCAAGCTGCTCACAGTATAAAAGAGCAATAAGTAAATTTGTTATAGAACAACAATTTTTATTGCACCCTGTATGTAATAGTTATACAGTTAAAAAAACTGTTTATATTAAATATAATAGCCAATACTAAAATATTTTTTATTCTCACTTAAAAACCAGTATAAATTTCATTAACTTCATTTAAAAATTATTTTTATTTAATTGATTTAATGTATCGAAAAACATAAATTAGATCATTTGTAAAATAGCGGGTTATTGAAGTGAAAATAAATGTCAGTTCTTTGATTATATACCAACCAAATATATTCGCAATATATTTTTTCTAAATCCACACTGTTTAATTGAATTGTATTTTTGCTTAATTAAGCAATTAAATAATAATTTTACTCGTAATTTAATTACCATATACTAAAGTGACAATAAAACGCATTATAGTCCAATTAGTTGATAATTGCCAAACACCTAAAGTAATGAACAGTTTATCTTTAAATCAATAATACAGGATATTTGCATCAACAAAACGCCTTTCTGTTAGTTGTGAAGGATATTCTTATTTATAGTGTCTACTCGTATAATTAAAAATGTTTTTAACATGGTTTCATGTTAAATTAGTAGACTTGATATGCCTGCTATCTAAAAACAACAGAAAAGTTATTAATCAAAATTTTAATTCATATTTTCATCTCAAAAATAATTAATTTAAATGATAATAAATTTAAAACAAGATTATTTAAATTACCTTATTAATCTGTTGTTTTGATAGTAATTTTCTTAGAGAAAAAAATTATTTACAGTTTAAAACATGAGTGATAATTATTATTATTTATTTTATGTAACGAATGTACTAAGTAGTAAATGAAATATTCAATACAGAGCGATTCATCGCAAATAAACCGTTATGAAAAACTTTTACATCACTTTAAAATATATGATCAGCAATTTTTATGATAATTTTTATTAAAATCAGGTCCAGAATATGATCTACTTTTTTCATGAATATTATAAAAACCAAGCCTTGTTGAAGTCCGTGTTCCTTTGGGAATGCCTCCTTGTCGAATTTTGTTTTCATCGCAGCCGGAACATAAATTTAAATTTATCCTGAGGTGGCTTTTTATTTTCAATAAATACAAAACCTGTCGAAATCTTCCACTCCCGTATTCAAAGCAAATATGAAAATGCCAATCATGGAGAAACTTTCGTAAAAACAGCTCAGCCAAAGGATAACGCCGTAAAAAATACATGGCAGTCTCAGAAAGTTATGGAAATAGTAGACATAAATAGTGTAACGGTCTAAAAAGGGAATTAAATAATTTAACTCGGGATTAAACAAAAATTGATATGTACTTTAAGATAGCATATCGGGTAGTATAATGTAAACACATAAACATAAAAAATGCTATGATTTCGAAAAACTATTTAAGCTCCGTCGGAATTTGAAAGATCTCCCTTCAGTTTGAGACCTGAAGAAACACCGTTGTTCGTAAGAAATTTAAAATTTATTACTTAATCTCAATTTCAATTTTTTCAAAAATCAATCAAACTTAAAAAGTAGGTGATATTAAAGCATTCAAATAGTGTCGTTTAATATTAATATAAAGACGATTGTATAAAAATAAAGTATATCGTGTATAACCTAAAATAAAGGAAAGATATAAGAAAAAGATAAAAGTGCTATCAATACACGTAAATTAACTTTTTCTGTTGTGGATGGACTCAAATTAGAGGGTAAAAATTGGAATTCTTGGAATATTTGGGACAATTGAGTGGATAAACTCTATTTAGTCAACGGCCGTGATATGACAAAAAATTTGAACTGAAAGGCAAGAAGAGTTGGACTTTTACTTATTACACAAGAAACCACAAAGTGGTAACAGTTAATCATTTATATTTTTTATATATAAAAATAAAATTAGATTATTTATTGTAATTATATTGTGTGAACCATATTATTCACCCAGAGATTATTATTCAATTGCATCTCATATAATACATTTAAATTATACCAGGTGTAATTATAAATCATAAAAAAAGACACATTAATCTAATTTAAATTTAAGGAGCCCATTACAATAGATATATTTTTTGAATAGTGATAGTATTGATAATAAACAAAAAATTATGTAAAAAGAAAACCATTACAAGGTGGATTTTTGTAGTAATAATTTTTTTAAATGTTATTTTTACTATTAAATATTAATTAGGTATTTTTATTATTAAGAAATCGGTTTCTTCTAAGCATTGTTTTGTATTTATTATTATCAGGTATAAAAAAATCTCATCTGCATTCTACGTTAAATGTTCATTGAAGCAGTGTAATAAAAAGAATATTTTTTTATTTTCACGAGCAAAAAAACTAACCTTTAAAGATTTGATTTGATAGAGATTGTATAAATTTATGTGTGGGAGCAATGATGTTTTCTAGTTGACTGTAACTTTTTATCCGCACATATAAATTCTATGTGACTATTTTCTTCAATAAAAAACACACAACTAGCACGAAACTGTCACTAATTTCACTGATTAAATTATTAACAAATTTACTTTTTGTGTCTGAAGAGGTATTAAATGGTTTCTACTTTTCATTACTTGTACAAAACAATCTACTTTTTATAAACTTGAGGTTTCTTGTATTGGGAGATAAATTAACATTATGTGTGCATTGCGTGGGTGGCTCAAGACTACTCTGTATGTGTGTGCTATTTTAGGGTGAATAGGAACAACTGCCTGACGGCAAATTTGCTTTGCGTTAATTGCGAAGTGCGCAAGAAAGAGAATCGGTTCTAATTGGTTGAAAGTGATGTCAGAAAGAGCGAATCCATATAGGTTTTTATGTAAAACATAGCACGTTCTCGAAAGTATACATGGTGGAACAAAGAGAATTGAACATTGGTTTTACTTGTATAAAATAAGTGAATTTTAAACAGAGGTTTACCATAAACAATTTTAATACTATAAAATTATTTTGACAACTAGTTTCTGGTTCTAAAAAGAAGTCATCTTCAGGTCTGTAAACAACAATAGCATATCTTTATACTAGTACAAGAAAATGAAAAAGGAAGTATAATTCTTTTATTTACGTCACGCTTTTGATAAAGTCTGGTACAAAGGCCTACTGGATAAACTAAAAAACCAACTACCTCATCAGTTCTATGAACTTCATTAGACTTATATCGAAGTAAAGCAGGAGTACCGCAAGGCAGTGTACTAACAATGCTCTAACATCTGTTCACTGCAGATCTACCAACCACAAGCAACACAACAACAACGACAACACCTCATCATGATCCAACAACCGCTTCAAGAATCTTACAATTTTGCCTCAATAAAATACAGACATGGTTACAAAAATGGAAAATTCGAGCGAATGAGACCAAATAAATTCATGTCACCTTTATACTGAGAAGAGATACATGCCTATCAGTACAAATAAATAATCAACCGCTTATCCAGAAAAACAAAGTAAAGTATTTAGGTATACATGTTGACAGAAGACTGACATGGAATTCACATATATTCACAAAACGAAAATTGGGTCCCAAACTTCGACAACTGTATTGGCTAATTGGCAAAAAATCGCAATTAAACTTAACAAACAATATTATTAATATATAAAGCCATAATGAAGCCAATATGGACATATGCCATTCAATTGTGAGGTTCTGCTAGCAACTAAAACTTAGATATTGCGTAACGATTTCCGAACAAAATACTCCGAATAATTACCAATGCACCCTGGTATGTCCCAAACAACATAATAGAAAAGGATCTCCAAGTTACAGTAAAAAGTATAAAAACAAAATTAGTGCGCATCCTAATGTTCTACTGCTGGACCCAGAGATTTAATAAAGAGATTACATAAAAAATTAAACAAGTAAGTTAATGAAACCCATGCCAATCCATTGTTATCATTATTAATTTTGTTACTTATACCTAAAGGAAGCCTCTCAGTGAAGCGAATTCCTGTATCTCACAAACCAAATATTGTCATAAAATTTACTTATCGATATCATTAATAACAGATTGTAAATAAAGTGGAGTTACAAAAAATTATGCTTTTACTCATTTTAAGGATCCTTATTTCACTGTCTTTTCCTCAGCTGGTTCCTACCTTCTTTCCTATTTTTTCCTTAAATTCGTTCCTTGGATACTCAATTGTTTTGGGTGTTGCTTTTCCCTAGTTTATGGTTTAAGAATCTGAGTTTTCCTTATACCTCTCTCCTCATCATAGCTCAAACACTGTTTTCAGTACAATTTCAATCTAATTTGATGTGGATTTTCTTTAACGTGAAAATGAAAATGATTTGCTAGTTAAGTTTCACTTTAATGATTAAATTACTATGCCTTTTTTTACCACATATTAATTTTGATGTTCAATTTTCAATATATAGGATTTTTAATACAAATCCCGTTGCACGTCATATATCAATTATGAGATCACGACCCTGCAGTGTTGTCGGCTTGTCTAAATTTTTAGTTTTTTTGGCATTTTGTAGAAATAAACGTCAATAATCAGCTTATTCACACTATGTTTGTTTTGAAAAAAACATTTTTTTTTATAAGTTAACTATCTAGCAAAGCAAAAAACTAAAGACAATATTATAAAATTACCGAAAACGTGGTGAAAACACACAACTGGTTGACGGCCGGACGTCAGAAATCGTTGAAATATTTCAATCTAAATACTCGACAACGTCGCATCAAGGCATGCCAATCGCTACAATGTCATTTCTTTATCATAAATACGAGTCTCATGAGCGTAGAAAATTTCAAAATTATTTAATGTAAATTATGGTTTTTTGAGTACTAAACATATAATAATGATTTATAAACTTTATATTATAAAGAATAAGACGTATATAAGCCAATATAATTGAAATAATTCTAAAATTATCAAAATAATTACGATTACTTTTTCGGTTTTTTAGTACTGTGACTACGTTCATGAGTCCTCGTGAATTTTCGTGATGTTTCGTATGATTTATCTTAGTTAGGGAAATTTTAATTCGTTGGCAGTACTATGACGAAAGAGGTACGTCACTCCTGACGTGCAACGGTATTTGTACTAAAAATCCTATATGTCTAAATTATGTAACTAGATTGCTATGTTCGTAAGTTTTATCCTGTCTTTTTCTTTCTTGTACTAGTATTAAAATATGACATTGAAACAAGTTGTCAAAATAATTTTATAGAATTAATTTTTTTTGTAGTAAAGATTTGATTATTAGTTATTACAAAACCGTTGCCTATTTTATTATACACTCACCGGCTCGCATGCAAAAACGATTTTTAATAACAGGTGCTGTTCCTACGTATTCAAATTATTACATGCTGGTATTGCTAAAATTAATTGACAAACATCCTCTTGAAATAAGCTCACATTCCTCTAAGGCATAAGCTCCCGTTCTTCTACTAGAGCTTATACCCACTAATTCAAGATTAAAGCAGCAGTGACACGTCTTCGAATTCATCGCCCAAACCACAATCTTGACTTACCGCTGGCTGTTCTATAACAGGAATATTTACATCATGTAAGAACCATTTGGTGGTTCTTGCAGAGGCTGACCTGGTATTATCATGCATTAAAAGAGATCAGCTCCAAAAAAATCAACATAAGGGACAACAAAATCTTAAAGAATTTCATCAATGTATCTGCCAGCTGTCAAAAAATCTCTTGGAATCATATGTAAGTCCTCGCCACTTTTTTGGTAAGGCTCGTTTTTCCAAATCTTCCTCTAACTGTAGCTTCGCTTATGTTGATATTCTAGAAGTGATGAAATCGATTTCAGATTTCTAAAGCTGTATTACGGACATTCTTAGAACTAGGAGAAAATGAGCTACCAACGGACATAAAAATAGAAGTACTAAAGAAAGTAGTAAGACCAACCATATTATATAACAGCGCGACATGAACACTTACAGGAAAACATAAATCAAGAATAAATGCAATGGAAATGAGGTTTCTGCGTAAAATGGAAAATTAAATAAGAAGAGAAAGAATCAGAAATACTACATACCTACAAAAACCATCAGATTGAATAAATAAGCAATAAAATACGGGATGGACAATTAAGATAGTTAGGACATATATGCAGGATGTCCGATTGCAAATTCACAAAAAGACTATACTAAATTATCAAAATTATGAGGCAATCCAAAAAAATGAAGCGAAGATATAAAAGAAGAAGCAGAAAGGAAAGCAATCAAAATTACGACCAAAGATAGAAAAAAATGTAGAGGAAAAATACATGACAAGTTAAAATTTAAGATCATTAGTTTACAGAAAATTCTCTTTAAACATTTAGTCGAAAATTTATACGTGGCAACACCTCACACTTTTAATTAAAATTCTGTTAGTCTTTAGATGTTTGGAATAATTTATTCCGCGATGTTTAAAATTCTAATATTTATTTCTTTGACAACGTCTGACTTTAGAAAAAAAAAATTTTAAACGTTTTTATTCTGCATACGTTTTTCGTGTACCTCATCCATAAATAAGTGCACAATTTTCGCAGATAATATGTATTATCTATGGTTTACACCTCGCGGTAAAAGGTATATGATTAAATAAATAAAGTAAAGTTGTATCACGACAATTTCGCAGATTTTGAAGTGTGATAAAGCGATTATCGTGGACGCTAGTTTTTCGCTGGTGACCACTTCCAGGTTTGGTTCCTGTTTCCAAAAATTTTTTTAAAAATGTGGTAAGCTGTGATATTGGATATTTGATATTGTTAGACAATATATCTTCTTCCGTCTTAAAACAACGTAACAAGAGCATCTGCTATTTTGGTATTTAAGGCCATAATTTTTTGGATTAAATCAATATAACACAACTTTCAAATGTGTTTGACACATATTAATTGTCTCAAAATAACTAAAACAATAGCTTTTTTATTTAAAATATGTTGTTTTGTTGCTATTTTAGCTAAAAATAAAACATCACAAAGCGTTAAAATTAAAAGTTTTTTTTTTAATGCAAGTACTTCGTATTTCGTGCCAGTGAGAGTTTAGATATTGGATCAATAACTTACATTTTAGGTAATCGGTATAATTACCTGCTGTTAATTAAAAATGTCTGTTTTTGAATAATCTTTGGCAAATTAACAAAACGGGCATTCATATAATCTTATTGTTTTATTTAATATATTCATAATTTGTGTTACCTAAATTTTAGGAGATTAAAATCTAATACAATCTTAAATATGAGTACGTCGATTTTAGTGAATTATCGCCTAAAGATCATTTTTAATAAATAATCTACTGTAAGAACTTTTATAAGAATTTAGTTAAAAACATTTCGATTCACTACTTTACTTGTCATTTATCAATGGCAATATTTTTGTCGACAAATGTTGCACTCAAAAGTTAAGAAAATGAATGAATTGTCTTAGTCAGAAAAGTCATTCTATTGTTGTTAATATGCATTGGTAACTAGGGATCAATAAATTTACATTGATCAGATTATTAAATGTCTAATGTATATATTATACAGGAAATATAGTATTTCGTAGTTTGTTAGCAACTGTAAGAAATGTAACAGAATCCGTCGTAAGTACTATAATATAGTAGTGTAATGTAGTACAGTTATAAAATCAGATAAAGGTAGTGCAACCGTCATTTTAAATACAAATGATTATAAATCTAAAGTAAAAGAATTAATTGAATCAAGTTGAAATGAACTAGAACAGTTCTATTTATTTCTTAGATATAAATATCAAAAGAGCAAATTATAATCTTCAATATTCGAATTATTATAAAACCAACTCATACAAATATGACATTCTTATAACTCAAAAATTAGCAACTTATAATTCAATGTCAAGTTGATTAATAAAAAAGAAGAAAATATTGCCATTAACCTATTATTTCCAAAACAACCTAAAGATGACAGGTCATATAGAACTATTACATATTTTGGAATTATTTAAACAAAATATCAAAAATTATATTTTGTACAAAATCTTTTAAAGTAATAAATAATGTAGGTTCATAATTATTAAATGTTAATAAATTAATAAAATCAGGAATTTACAAACTAAATTGTCCAGATTGTAACGTCATCTATCTTGGCCAGACCCTTATAAATTTTGAAATAAGGTACGGTGAACATAAAGCTTTTTTATTGCTTTTTCGACTTGTGGTATTTTTTTAGGAATTTTAATTCAAGAAACGTCTAAAATGTCCTCAGTATATTGTATTGAATGAACAATCAAACCTGGAAAGTTCAATTATTTTAAATTTCCTTTTGGCCTAAGTTTTAGAAAAAGAAGAATGTTATAGCAAAAAATAATAGTATACATATTGCTTGATAATGATTGGTTAAAATATTTATAGTATGAAGTCAAATACACTCATAAGAAATCTGTCAATTGTATGTCACTTTTTGATTATGCAATTTAAGAGAAACCTGGTCAGAGACAGAATATAATTTAATAAAGTTTACAACAAAACATGTCAACAACTAAGAAATAATCTACATAAAGAAAAATTGCTCATTTACTTTTAAAGAAAATTTATGAAAAAAAAACAAGTTTTTAGCACTGGATAAACAACAAATGTGTAAAAAATGTTACAGGACAAGACATGGAGGATTTTTTTATTTATTCTTTAATGTCATTTTGGAGCAACCGTGCTACAAAAACTTTATTATTATTATTTATTATACAATGGAAACTACTCGAAGTCCTACCATATTAAAATTCTATTCAGATGTTCTCTATACACAAGTGGCTACTAGATTCGATTTTAAAATCATCTTCAGACCAATTTCTCACTAAATGAAAAATTATATGTCAAATTAGCCTGAATATGATTTTAAAATCGAAACTAGTAGCCAGTTATATATAGAGAACATCTAAATAAAATTTTAATGTGGTAGGACTCAAGTAGTTTCCATTGTATTTATAAGCCACATAGGAGTGAATTAAATGGATCCCCTGTATCACTTATTGTTTGTTATATTAAACACAAATTCTGTGAGCAATGATCAATAAAGGAGGAAAAAGGTGAGAGGTCCTTTTCGAGTTATAAATGGAGGGAACAAATTAACGGTTGAGAATTTAAAAAAAAAATCATTTATTTCCAAAGCCAGCAGGGTTTCACGAAATAAATATAATTTGAAAAAATAAAAAAGACAGGTCTTTTATTAAATATTGAAAGAAAAACTATAAAAATAAAAACAATATAATAGAATTAATTTATCAATTTAACACTTTCCATAACCCAAAAAACCCATAAAAAAATTAATTAAATTACAACATAAATTTCAGTCTTATTTTTATTGCATACCCTGTATATACGCAGATAGAGAGATAGATATAAGAAATCAAATAGATACTGATAATTAATGCTTCATTAGTAAGTTTTCATATAAATGGTCCCTGTACATTACTTATTTATTATTTAAAAATTAGTATTTCTTTACATTTCATTTATTTGATCATTCATTTTTAATTAATGTTAATAAATATTAGACCTTTAATAGTCGAATCAATATTAATTAATTTATTCCCTAGATACCAATGTATACCAATAAAAATAGATTGATTTTTTTTAAGACAATCCATATTTATAATACAGGTGAGATCAAAAATTTTGTTCTAGATATATTTTCAGCAAAAAATGTATTTTACAATAAGAGATAAATGTGTGGGACCATATTGGAAATAAGAATTAAATGCTGTACTGATCTACCCAAAACAAAACTTGAATTAACCCCTGTTAGAAAAACTGTTTCATGTAATAAATCATATCATGTAATTATTTGATTACTTATGAATTTTTTTTTTAAATATATGGAAAAACATTAAATTGCGAATTTGGTGTATTACAAGATTTTTTAAAATATAGAACTTAACGAAACTAAACTATTCGAATATTAAATATTGCATTTATTTTTAAAATTTAATATTTTTTAAGTATTTCTAGGGGTGAATTTATATTAAACCTGAAGATTAGTAAAATAGGGAATTGTTACTTATATTTCCTATAAATTATAAATAAAAATGTTTATTTTATTTATCAAATCTATATAAAAATGTCAATGATATTTGACGTATTTTTACCACAATAAAAAGTTGAACGAATAAAATATATTCATGAAAATTGATGTTACATATAAAAAATGAGTCGTTTAACTAAAAATAGTAATTTTTTGTCAGCTAAATGTTTAAATTTACATTAAATTAAAATGATAATATTGTAAAATATATATTCTGATTTTAAAACACGGGCCGCACAATTAATCCCATCTCTTTCGAAAAACATGTTTTACTGTAATTTGTGACAAATTACCAGCAGCGAATTGGCCAAAAAAATATATTTTTATAAAAAAAACTTACTTGTATTAATAACACACATATTAAAAGTCACATATGTTTTCCCCCTTCACAACCGAAGCCGAAACAGTCAATTGTTGGGGTTGAATAAATTTCCGTTAAAGGAAATTAGCCAGCTGATTTGCGGCAATTAACTAGCAGCTACTTGTAAACAAAATTGGCGGAATAAGTTCGGTATTGAAGCCGCCGAATTTCGCGCTTTCAACGGCTTGAACAAAACAAGCGAGCGTCGCTGAGAGACTAAACCAAGCAACGCGGCCGCTCTCGGTGCTTCAGTCGGGATCTCTGTCCCGGTATAGGCAGCCTTTTTTGCTTTTGCTCCATCCTAGCTTCGCTTCGCCACTTGCAAAGGTTATTGATGGGGTTGCATCACGACGAATAACTTCATTTTAAGTCTCGAATCCCACTTACCAACAGACGATATCAACACTGGTGTCATGCGGAAATCCTCACTTGTCGATCTCACATACTTTCCAAATAAACCCACTCGAACGTCATTATCTACTGCCAAAAACTGCTCTATATCAACTAACGACGTCATCTTATTAATATTAATCGCAAGAAAAACAATAGTGTAAAATTCCACTTTTTCGATTAGATTAAGGATCACGTGCCAGAGTTGTCTTGCTCAGAATTGGACTTGAAATAGATACGATATAATAATAATAATAATAGTTCAGTTCAGTTATTTATATTTAGTAATCGTTTCGTATAATAAACATTGTTTTACGTTACTGAAAGAGCATTATACTGTACGAGTGAACTACGTAAGGTTACTTTTCAAGAACATATACATTATTTAATATAAATACAAAACGAACACATTGGGATAGTTCAGTAGTCCCCGTCTGGGCATTCAAGCATTCTCCGACACTGGGGTACAGGTAAGAAGGTTAAGTTTGCCAGCACATAGGAGTACATAAATTACTAGAGAAAACGATGAACTTCTTTGATAAAATTAAGAAGCTTTTACTTAAAATTATGTAAATTATACAGTGTATTAATGTATTTGCAAAATAAAACATCCTCTCTTTGAAGAAAAATACAGTCCACTACTTGCGTTGGTTGGATTCCAGCTGGACCCAGGTCACATTAACATCCAGGAGAACAAGGTAAGTCCAATTGGCGTTAATTACGTTTTAATTTGGATCATACTGTTGGGTCAATTATTTTGCCACAAAATTTAAACGGAGAAATATATATAGAATTATTGGAGAGCACCATTGATCCCACAGATATAATCGAAAAATCGAAAATGATAACAGTTACTCAGAAATTGATCTGTTTTTCAACAAAGCGGCGCACCTCCGATTATAGCAGAGCCATAAGGCAATACCTTAAAGAACCATTTCCAAGGCAATGGATTGGAAGAAGAAGCCTTATTGAATGTCCACCAAGAGCTCCCGATTTAACGCCACTGGATTTTTTCTTATTTGGTTAATTAAACAGAAAGATTTATAAAACTGAATCTGCTTCATTGGAAGAACTAAGACGACGAATAGTGCAAGAATACAATCTAATAACCCCTCAAATACTTCAAAAACGTTAGTTGTAATTTCGAACAGCGACAAAATATTAGAAATTAACTCCATATAAATAATTAACAGCTTCTGTTAATCTTAGTTTAAGGAAACTATTCTTACAGAAGTAACTATAACCATCGGAATAAATTAATAGGTGAATAAATGAATGTATCAATATTTATTTTAGTTAAATGACTCTCGTAGAAGTAAACATCAATTGTGTCCCTAAACGATAAATTACAATTACCATTTAGAATGATTAAAATTGCATAAAACAAACAATAAAGCTATTGTAGTAGTCAATATCGAATATGTCCCCAAAAAATTATTTGCAATTAAGGCATAGTCTTTAAAATCATGAAAATATCATAAAAAATTTTGAGATTACCTCCATACAAACAATTAATCATTATCTTAAACTATTTTCATAGAAGTAAATGTGAATGTCAGAAATAACCTCAAAACAAAAAAAAATAATGATCAATCTTTGTTAAAGAATGACTTTGGTAGAAATAAATATTGAATATGTCTTAAATAAACGGTTTACAACTAGCCTTTAAAATCATTAAAATAACGTAAAGAATATTAGAAATTGTCTGTAGGGAAACAATTATTATTGTGTCTTATTCTTACTTTACTTTATAGAAGTAAGGTTCTAGTTAGAATTCATTTGTAAAATTCCACTTTTTCGATTAGATTAAGGATCACGTGCCAGAGTTGACTAGCTCAGAATTGGACATGAAATAGATACCATATAATAATAATAATAATAATAATAGTTGAGTTCAGTTATTTATATTTAGTAATCGTTTCGTAAAATAAACATTGTTTTACTTTACTGAAAGAGCATTATACTAAACGAGTGAACTACGTAAGGTTACTTTTCAAGAACATATACATTATTTAATATAAATACGAAACGAACACATTGGGATAGTTCAGTGGTCCCCGTCTGGGGATTCAAGCATTCTCCGACACTGGGGTACAGGTATGAAGGTTGAGTTTGCTAGCACGTAGGAGTACATAAATTACTAGAGAAAACGATTAACTTCTTTGATAAAATTAAGAAGCTTTTAATTAAAATTATATAAATTATATAGTGTATTAATGTGTTTGTAAAATAAAACATCCTCTGTTTCAAGACGTTACCAGATAAGAAATTTAAAGCCAGTTAAAGCAATATTTTCATTTCTAAGAAGACTTAAATATTTTAATAACCCATTACTAGCAATATTTATACTTATACGAATTAAACAATAAGTTAATTTGCAATTTACATACATTAATGGTCATTAAAATAATTCTTATGACCATTATGGATTAGTTAATCTGTAAATATTTGCATTTTCTAAAGGTAGGTAGAATGAAAATTAATCATATTTGTAAATACGGTTTATTTAAATTTATCTATATTTTTGGAAATGCAATTTCTAAAAATCTGAGTCAATAAATTCACTAAATTCGTCATTGCTATCAATATATCATTATCATCATTGGTATTTATAATAATGACTGAATCGATATAATTGTCTACTATTATTTTGTTACTTTAATATTGGTCCTCTGTTTTTTTTTTACATGATCACAATACTTTTTCTAATCGTCGGGAGTTATTTTACTGAATTCTCTTTCAGGTAAAATAGAATAAGGCTCTTTTTATCATATTTGATAAGTTCATAGAGTTGCTGTTTAAGCATTGCAGAATTAAATAGAATATTTTTTTCAATTAACCACTCAATCATCCTTAGATTTGACTTTGGATAGGGATTTATCTGCACGTTGTGGTACGACGCGTTATTAATCACGACAACGAAATTGGCTGGAATATTTGAAAGAAGTCTTGTTTGTACCCACTTACTCTACTTGTCCCAGTTCATATCATCGTGATAGTCACCTGACTTTAACCCAGATTAAAATAGTAAAAGACAGTTTGGTAAAAAGTCCATTTCAACAAAGGTATGGAGCATAATTGATCTTTTGCCTTTATTAATAGGGATAAATAAACCTTCTTTACTATTGTCAGTCCAACTTTTTACTGTTCTATGTTCGTCGTTAATTTAACTTTCGTTGATATACAATGGATCGTTCTAAATTTCAAAATTGTTGTATATTTTGTAAATAGGTTACACTTAAAATTCTTTTATCCGTATTCTCAATAATAATATTTATATTTTTTTCTGTCTGTTTCCATTTAAGCTCCATTCTTCTAAGAAGCCTTCTCAGAGAAGAATTAGATCCATTCCAACCAAATTCATTTTTTAATTTTGTCGTTAATTTCTCCAAAGTAACCGCCGTTTTCTCAGTAATATGGAACCTACAATTGTTAAATTTTATTTTTGCTTTGACATTACCAAGTTCCAAAAACACTACCCATAAAATTACATGTTTTTACAATTTTGGAGGTAACCATTAGAACATATTTCGATTGAAAATGGCAAATGTGCAGATATTTCCTATTTAAAAAGTAGTCATATATAAACTAATCAGTTCTTAGGGAAGTATGAATGAATATCTAGAATAAATAAACTTACCGATGTATAATGCGTGGAGTATCTATAATTAAATATTCTGGTAAATTCTTCAAAGTTCTTCTTCGCCTTCTTTTCTTAAGACTTTGAAATTTTAGTCGATTTTCCGTCTTTCAACTTATTCCCTCTTGTACAATACGTTCTATAGTTCGCACATAAAAGCCTGTTGCTTCAGAAACGCGCCTTTTTTTTATTTTAGCAAGTAAATCAACCCCATTGCTCTTTTTATTAAAGACATTAAAAAACGCTTCACATGATTGGCTATGAATAACTTTTCTTGCTGCCATTAACACTACTTTCTCAAAACTTACGATGCTACAGGACTGAACAGGTGAACCAAATTAAAAGAGGGAAAGTTTACCTAGTACCTAAGTGCCGTAAGGGACAAGGGGCCCCTTAAGAGCATCTCTTGGTAAGAATTATTTTTATATCATTTTTATATATTTGTTAATATTTGTTGAGTACTTTTTGTTTATCTTTATTAAATTGTAAAAGTTGCTGAATTTCTTGTATCTTACTCTTACACCCGTAAGAAAAATGCGCCCTTATGCAGAACAGAACCCGCTTAATCTGCGACACGTTGAAGACTGTCGTTTGTTGAATTAGTTCATAATATTTATTAACCCTTTTTATTACCGCAACATCCAGGGCCGTGCGTGACAATATTCAGTTAAGCCAGTATAATTTATTACTAAAACTACCTACTTACTAATAATTCTTCAGCAATGATAAAAGATATCTTCAGCGAGTCTCTTAAACTTATTAATAGGAAGCAGTTTAAATCTTTCTTTGAACAAATCTTAAAAAAGTCTTAGACGTTTAAAATTTTGCTATGTTTAAATAAAGGCAAATGGCTAATTCATTTGATTCAACAAAAATTCCAAGATTATGATACACTACAGAACATCCATCTCATGGTCTCCACAAAATCATTGCACAAATACTATAAAGTGAAATAAACAAAATTCTGATCAGGTATAATTTGCCACGTTTTACAATGAAATTAAATTGGGAAACAAACAACGTGTATTTAATAGAAATTAGAAAGATTTACACAATGCATTTATCACCAATAGAATTTAACTAACAGCCAATCAAAATAACAAACAATCTGAAGGGTGTTGTTCTCTCTCTCAGTTTAAGTGCAGAGGTTACTTCGTTGCCAAACAATAAACATCATAATATCAATTTGAGTTTAAAAAATAATTTTTATGTAACTAAATATCCAATTAATGTCATTATCTCAATCTTAGTTTAAGGAAACTATTCTTATAGAAGTAAATGTCGAATGTCTTACTTTTAGTAATTTTTTGTTTGACGGATATCATGTATATGAATTTCTTTAATTTCTTTTAAAATTAAGTTTGATTGCCTTATTTTAAGTAGAGCACACTGTATAAAATATAATATTTTATATTTATATATCGAATCTATATTAAGAAATTTTCTTAATTTATATAAATTGTTCGAACATTCCAATGATGGCAGGTTATATATAGATTTAATGATTTTATTTTGTAGCCTTTGTAAAGGATTTATTATAGTTAAAAGTGAATACATTAAAACCATATCAGATACATTAATGTGGAATATATTAAACAAAATAAATTGTTTATTAATATGTTCATCCCATTTTAAATTTTGGTTAATATATAATCTTAATTATGTCCGAAATAAACTATTTACTTCTTTCTTCTAAGCTTCTCAGTGCTTTTGTGTATTGTCAGTCAACGTTGGATGCGTTTGCGTTCTCAAAGCTTTTTATGTAATCAAAATCATAATTTTATTTTTACTGACCTAAAACATATTTGAAATCACAACACAGCAAACGGAGTATTACGGATGCTCTTAAAACAAACTTGGGAGTTCGAAGGGTGTGACGACTGTCAAGTACATTTGGGTCACTAATTAGCCTCTTTGTACTACATCCTGCTCGTCTCTATAGGCTTTGTTACTCTATATCCGTTCCAAATTTAGATAGATCGCTAATAATTACAATCCCGGTGAATATTCACCTAAAATGAATTTTATCACTGAATAAATGGCCAAATTATTTGTCTTAAATAGAAGCAGCTAAGTAGAAAATTGAAAAAGATCAATTCGTTTGTATTAATTTTGGAGATATTTTTCTCGAAGCAAAAACCGACGAGAATCCAAATTGAGGCGTTTAAAGAATTTCCCAGAGCAATCAATAGTGTTTCGATTGATGCTCTGAAGAACACACACACGGCATTATGTTGTAATTATCTATAAAGCTCGACAAGCCTTGTCAGCAGAAAAGTATTTTTACAAGATCGACCCTTGCTGTTCACCCAAAAATTACTCATGTATGTGATCATTGGTTCCTTAGGCATTCTTTCGTATTCGATGAACGTACACTGCCTCGATTATTATACACGGTATCGCATTTTTATTCTAAAGTAACTTAGCTCGAGAAGAAATTTAGGCTGATAAACATATAAACATGTATATAGAGTGGACCGACTAAAACCTTGTAAAGTTTGTAGTTGTGCAAACTTGAATTCGAACTAAAATATTATCACGTAAGGCCCTCGATCGTGCGTTAAAGAGAAGGAAGGGTTAATAAAAAAAAACATATTCAGCAAACGGCAGCCTCCGATGTATCGCAGATTAAGTGGACCATCTCCTGGATAAGAACTCGAATTATCTAAGTGTTTAAAGAACGAAATAAAGAATAGTCCAGTCCACAAACAAAGACAGTTTAATAAAAACTAACAAACAAAGTACTCAACAACCATTTAACAGGTTTCTTACCAAAGGGTGTTTGCAAAGGGTTACATGTCGCTTAGGGCACTTTCTGCACTGAGCAAACTTTCCCGTGGCGTGTATTCAACGACCAGAGGACCGCTTACCCCACTGGGCTCACTGGACCCTCTCTGGGCCAACTGAGAGCCCAACTAAGAGCCCAAATGACAGCCCAACTGAGAACTCAACTGAGAGCCCAACTGAGAGCCCAACTGAGAGCCCAACTGAGAGCCCAACTGAGAGCCCAACTGAGAGCCCAACTGAGGGCTCAACTTAAAGCCCATCTGAGAACCCAATTGAGAGCCCAACTGAGAGAACAACTGAGAGCCCAACTGAGAGCCCAAATTAAAGCCCAACTGAGAACCCAACTGAGATCCCAACTGAGAGCCACTTGCGATGTAATCGTCTCGTATTTATATTAAATAATGTGTATGTTATTGAAAATTAAACTCACGTACAGAAAGTAAAATGCACTTTTAAGAATATAAGACAATATTATACGAAACGATTACTAAATATAAACAAGTCCGTGAACTATTGAACGGGTGCCGTTTTCGTATGTGACAATATTTAAGATTTTGTCCTCGTTCAGAATCTGGCAAGGAAAATAAAAGAAAAACGGAGAAGGTGAAGACAGACCTGATTGAAAAAATAAAGAAAATGGGAGAGAAGGGAGAAAAAAAAATTCTAAATTATTAGTAGCTTATTGTATAATTAAAAGATTAACACGAAATTCCAAATATTTATTACATTTTTACAGATATAGCGATAACACACGCTGTAAACTACAGTTCACAATTTTAATAAATTTAACTATTGTTGTTTAAATGATTCTATTACTAGTATTTTCTATTTATTGCAATTTTTAAATCATAAAATGCAGAAATCATATGGTTTCGACACTTTATAAATAAATCTTTAGCGAGATATTTATCGGTTATAAGTTAATGAGAGAATGAGAATTGTGAATTGTTTACATGCTCTGGTACATTCGGTATGTCATAGGGGTACTTTTGAGTCATTGTATTTTAATGATACCGAAGAGATCATTTAAAAAAAGTGTGAGATAGATTATATTTGTTTTATTTATATTTGTAAAGTGAAAATGTCCTTTAAGAACATTGCGCGGTTATCAAATACTTTTATAAATTGTAAATTTTCCCATAAGGACTAGTTTTTAGTAAATTAGAAATACAATGGACCGGAATAAAATTTTCCTGTTTAAAATTTATTTGAATTTTGAACCGTGAGATTAGTGCAGTTTTTAAAATACTATTTGAACTTTTTTTGCCTGTTGCAGGAACACCTACTGTAAAAATATTATTTAAAATAAATATAAACATCAATGTATTTATACTTTCATTTTAAATAAATAAATAATGTGAGTTTTGAATTTTAATTATTTCTATTGCTTTAAAATAATTCTTTATTTATTAGAAATATTGTGTTGACATGTATCTTGAAAATAATTCTTATTAAAGAATATTACAAAATGATTTACTAAAACTATTAAATTATCGTTCGTCCAATATTTAAGTTTAAAATGTTACGCTTCCGTTAAATTGCGATCTTAAATTTTGTTTAAATTTTTAATTTTCAGTAAAAAGTTCTATTACATTCAAAAAATGGTGAATGCTCTTAATATGGACGAAGCAATTCACCAAAATGTCATCAAAATTATTTACAAGGATCATGTTATTAAAAAATATTTTCTGTAAAAGTGACTTTTTTTAATCCTGATCCTTTTTACCGTGGCGTGTAAGGCAGGTTTGAGTAGGGTCATGCCATTTATTTCTCTCTCCACTTCTCTTCTATCCCTTGTCACTTTCCTGATCCCTTCCCAAGCTAAACCCTTTTTTGTTGCTGTTTTATTATTTTCGTTTTTTTTTTCTTAGTCCCTTTTTCTTGTTATCTTTGTATTATATAGTCTACATCTCAATTGCGTTTCTGTTATTTAGTCACTTAATGGCTTGATGGTTGAAGTTTACCCTCATTTGCCATTATAGTTTCTATACCTACCTATATATTTGTTATTTAGTTGTTTATTTATCTTCATATTTCTTTTGTTCATTTTTGTGTTTATTACTTCTAAATTTTATTGTAAGTGTTTTTCTTAATTTGCTATTTAAACCGTATTTTCGCAAATATCAATTTTGTTAAGTGCGTTTATTTCATCCTCCAGTAAAATTAATTATTTTTATACATAAAACTTGGTATTTTCTAAACGCCAACGCTAAAAATTGCGTTACTTTTGAAATTTGTCAACCATAGGCGGAAAAATGATTCACCTTGAAGTCCTTCCCGATACAATGATTTTATGAACCAGCATCAGCGTGAAGACTTGAAAATTCTTGAAAATATTATTTTCTTTACACTCAAGAAAATCTATTCATGTTACAGTTAAGTAGGTTAACAAATTTTATGTTACTTTATTTGTAACTTTGTTTTTATGAGACTTTATGCACTTAAAAATTGGTTGTCCTTTTTTTAAGGTTATGCAAGTTCCATAAAAATTTAATCAACTGACAATGAAATACGTCTAAAGATTTTGTCAAACAGTAGGAACAACTTAAATACAATTCGAAGATCACCATCTGGAGTAAGTCACTAAATTCAATTCATTTAACTTTTTTTAAGGTTATCTAATACATTTTTACAATTTTACTTTTTTCTAGTTTCTACTGCATGAAAAATTATTGACATTTCTGTTATTTTAATTAAACTTGTTTATTTATTGAGAAATTCTATTGTATTATATTATAGTCAAATATCTAACCCTTCCTGAAATATATTTTAAATATTTAAATATATCGTTTGTGCTTTTTTCGTTTTTAAAGTTACTTATTGAATCCTTTAAGGTTACCTAAACTTTGTTTCTTATACTTTTGCCATTATTTTTTCCATCTTTTTCTCTGATTTGGTTAATAGTGTTATATATCTGTAGTTCTTGCACATTTTTTATCACTTCTCTTATATGTAGGTAATATGATTTCCAGATTCTAGCCTTCCGGTATTTTATCATGTTTTATTATTTCATTTAACAATTCTGTTAGTTGATTTTTCTGAGTTTCGCCCATATATTTGATCATTTTCGTGGTTATGCAGCTCCTCCTGGCGCTGGTCCCAACTTTAACATCTTAATACTTCTACTACTTATTATTTTCTTATATACTAAGTTACAGTTAAAGCCAAAATGAAGGGTAATCTTAGATTTAACCAATTAACGCTGACTCTAACCAATCATAGTTGAATAGTGTAGCTTAGGTTAGGTCAGGTTTTAGTTAGTTTTTGCATTCCCAAAACTTCCACATTTAACCTACTAAAAATAACTAAAACATAACCTAACCTAACTTAATCCAACCTAACCTCAACTAACACAAGCTAACCTAAACTAATCGAAAGCTTTAGCCGATAAAGGTGAAATCATTGAATCTTTTCTGGCTCTAACTGACTAGGATTATTTAGATCCCGCTTTAGCCGGTTAAACCTCGGCTTATCCTTTATTCACAAATACTCTGCTGTATCTAATTCTTCTGTGATTTCAGCTTACGTGAGTTATTTAAAGTATTATCTCCATCTTTCCATTACTTGTATCTCGTCTGTAATTATTTTTTTTATCTTTCATATTCATCATATTATTTTCCGTTTCCGTTAGTTGTTTCAATGTTCCATAGAATAATTTTTGGTAGTAAATTTGATAACACTACATAATATTTTTAATGATATATTCTATTTTCTCTTATTGTTTCTTTCTCTCAATATAAAACTCATAACGGTCGTTTCTCCATTGTTCTAATTATTAATTAGACGAAATTCCCTATCTTGCCAATTAGGAAGGCGAACATTTTGAGAAAAAATGCCACCCCTGGGTGCGCGCCATTGTTTTGTTCCATCAATAACTTTGAAATAAAAAAGGCAGCATGTGAGGAGAGGCAAACGTCTCGGATAAAACAAATACCTCCCGAGGGATGTCCCGAAAAATAAATAACCCAAAAAAGGTTATTTCGACAATATCAACAGGAAACAAGTCGATAAGTCTTGTTTAGTTTAAATTATAATACTTTTTACCTTGAAAGTTTTTCATAAAACATTTAAACACACAAATGGGTTTATTATGTCTTTAAAAAATCCATTAAGGGATCTCTTAGCTATTTAATTTCCTTATATAATTATGATTTGAAAATGCTCTATGAATTTATAACGAACCTTATTGCTTGTACTACAAATTAATCTACAGTTTCATTTTTTCAATTTTACCCATACCTCACTGATTGTATTTATTTGGAATAAGTTAAGATGTTCAACTAAATTATCGGTACAATCGTATATTATAAACCTAGGAAGTGGCTAATGATCCAGCAGAAGTATGGGTAGTTAACATAAAACTGAATGTCTTAGATTACTTATCGGGTTTGTTTTTACTTTTTATGTATTTTAAAAAAACTCTATTAAGATACCTCTTAGCTCTTCAATTTCAAATAATGATACTCAGTTATACTTTCTCAACCAATCGTTTCCAAAAAAGTACCTCCACTACTTGCACCTTTCTGCAGTGTTCATACTGAAGAACTATTAGATATACTACAATCTTTTAAGTTCTTAACCCAAGATGACAAAAAAGTTTTAAAACGCAGTGATTCTCTAACTCGTATCAAATGCAATCAAAGAATGTACAGCGCTCATCTTCTCGTTCAAGCCATACATTAATGTCACCAATAGCTTTCCTCTAAAGAAGCATGTTAGTGAGCTATCAAACTAGAAAAAAAAGCATATATGCCGTTTACCTTCTTTAAATGTAAATATAATATAAAACGAACTTTGTCATAATAGGGTGTGCCAACTAGAAATTCGAATCAAACTAATTTGCCAATTGAACTCAAATATTCTGAAGAAATAAATAATTTTTTCTTAACTGTTGTTGGCCTTACAACCATTAACAATAATACTTTAACCTCATATCAAAATAACAAATTCAATACTTCATTTACTTTTATTTTTATGAAATTACAGCTAATGATATTATGAGAGCCATGTCAAGACTCAAAGCACAAGCTATAAAGATATGGACCGAATAAATCAAAAAATGTCGTCTTTAGTACTGCCATTTTGTATAGATGAAATTGAACATATTTTTAATGAATTATTATATTTGGGCAAATTTTCTGACTTCTGGAAGGTGGCAAATGTAATTTCCTTTCCCAGTCTACGACCAATTTATGATTTATCTGGAGGAGAATGGCAGCTTTATTGATAGTATTAAATGAAATTATAGTTGCTTTAAATGAATCTCTAATTCCTCTTGGGTACTTCAGGGTAGCTTACTGGGACCCCTGATATTTACAATAATTTTGTTTGATCTTCCAACTTCACTTTCAATTTTCACCTTCTCATTTATTGTCAACAGTACACTGTTTGGATTTTTGGATGCCCAGCCAAAAATTCTTAACTTAACTTTTTAAATATTAAAAAGATTAACTTGAGTTCCACTATTTAATTAATTCCAGATGTGCATCAACTCTTACCTCTATACTTTTTTTGATAAAAAGACATAATATTATTACTGTTTATGTGTTAATGGTCTTTGATACTGAGACACATTAATTTCAATAAAAAAATTTTTTTTTCAGATACCAAAGTGGTTTCGAAATATCCCTATGAATTTAAAGCGAACCTTCAATGTTCGATAGAGTTAGAGAAATGCTTTACACTGTATAAAAATGTATAGACTTTATTTAACTTTTCCTTGTTCTTTTCAAGACAAATTATTACGAATACCCTCGTTCCCTCGTAGATTTCTCCAAAATCGTTTATAATGGTCGCAGACAATCACACCTCGTATTTTCGTTAATGACTTCTTTATGAGACATTTCCCAAGACATAAAATTTTAAGAGTCAAGTTGACAATTGAAATATTCATTTTAGAGTATCGCTTTGAAAATGTCTTCTCTATTTTTCTCGAAAATGGCATTGTCAAATGGAATTCCGGACTATCATTAGCGAAAATCGGGGAAAATCAATATCCTCGTTTATTTTTAACTGAGCGTTTTTACTACATCGCACAAACAGTAGCGATTATAAACCTGAGTTTGTAATTTATTTAGAATTTTTTTTCTCACCATGTTCTTCACTCCGACCAACTAACCAACCCCGTTTCATCTAGGTTGTAACTACTGCATTTATATTCAATATATCGAACCTCCAAGATTGAAAGCCTTGGCGAAATATTTCGTTTTAAATGAAACAGTGGGTCTGGAAATGTCCAAGGTGCGTGGAATATTTAGATTAAAAATTATCGGTGCGCTCCTCTACGGCGCCGGCGTGGAGATAAATATATAAGACGTAGGAACCTCGGTAATGATAATTTATGGACAAGGGGCATAAGAAAATCTCGATAATAAGCGGCCCAAGTTCTAGGAAACCCTTTGTGGTTTAGTTCCGTTCATTACGAAAGATTCCATATGCATTGGCGTACTCTGGGGGAGTAATGAAATTTCAACTTGAATTAATTGTTTCAACCATTACTTTGTAGAATTTATCCACAATAAATATAAAAAGATAAATCTTATCTTAAATTTATACAGTATTAAAAATATATTTTTAAATATCTGTTCTCTTCAATTTCAACTGTAAATTATTTTTGGATTGTTAATAAAATTAAAGAAAACGTAAAATTGTATAACACTACCTGTAAAACGAGCCAAAATATCATCAACATATCTATCTAGTTTCTTATGGCAATATCCCAAATACAAAATTAGCAGAGACTCTTAATAAAACTTCGGATTGTAACGCCATCTATTTTGGTCAAACCCTCAGAAATTTTGAAATAAGGTACTGTGAACACTTACCTTCACATAACAAACAATTGAAATAACAGTGAAAATAGTTCATATAAGTGACAAAAAAGAAGAGAAGGAATTTGAAATAAATAAATATATAAAATGTCCTCAGTTAATAGTATTGAATGAACAGTTAAACCTGGGAAGTTCAATTATTTTAGATTATCTTTTGGACTAAATACCTGTATAATATTAACCAAATTTTTTTAGGAAAAGAAGAATATTACTGTACATATTACTTGATAATAATTGGTTGAAAAGTTTATAATATGAAGTAAAGTTCGCTTATAAGAAATCTGCAACCTTATGTCACTCTTTGACAATGCTAGATAAGCCAAAATGTGGTCACAGAAAAGATATTTTAAAAAGCTTTTTCTAATACTGTGGAAATTCAGATTAGTATAAATTATCTTTTTATATTTACAATAATTTCGTATGATCGGATTTTACTTTTTACTTTTTACATTAACCACAATGGAAATTTGTTTTTTCTTTCATTTTTAGAAGAAGATAAATTTACTAAACTATTATTTCTTAGCTAATTCCAGAGATTAATAGATTTAGTTTTTTTTCTCTTCAGAACTACCCAAAAGTTATTTTTGTAAACAATTTTCATTTTAAAAATAACAATGTGGGATCTCGGAAAAATTAAATACACATTCTACAATTTTAAAAAAAGTGTATAGTTTTAAATAACTACAAACAGTATTCTTATGATCGAGATGGTGTTATACGAAAAATAAAAATTTATTGCTGAATCTTGCTATTAATACCAGAATTGCTAGTCTTTATTTTACACAAATTACGTTTAATAACGCAAGAAATTAATTTCAATGAAACATTTACTTTTTTCAAAAAAGGCTGAAAATGTCATATACATAAAAAGAAGAGAATAATAACAAAAATGGACAAAGAATGTTAATATACTTTACATTTTGATAAATGTCAATTTTATGTATTTTTTTTACTCTCTACATTTTTATTTGTTGACCAAATTGATGTTATATTGTAACGGTATTTTAACAACTAATTTTTCTAAATCTCAATATAATTTTTCCCCAATGATGGGAAAGAGAATTTCTGAAAGCTTGGAGTAAATATTATTAAGACTACATTTATTTTATTTACAGTTTTGTATAATACCAGGTTTTAACAAACAAACAAACAAACAAACAAACAAACAAACGAACAAACAAAACTTTTACAATTATCCTAATATACTTCATCTGTAGAAATTTTTCTTCCAAACAATATTTTCACGAAAATATTCCCTGTTTGAATTTACACAAACCAATTTTTTATAATAAATTAAAATGATATATTTTTTCTTTCTTTAAACTTCTTTCTTTACTCCGTTTTTATAATCAATCTACTTATTCTAATTTTACCTTGACCCATCTGACACCTGAGAACTCTGCTGTGACATATGATATGATTTGTGGAATTTTCCTTCTTCTCTGCCTTTCTAAATTTTATTTTTTCTAATGTTGACCCGAAGTCCCTGATATTTGATAACTTTGCCAGAATATTTACGCCACAAAAAACTTTTTCTTTGTTTCTTCTTCTTTTTAAGGAGAACATAAATATTTTGGATTGAAAACCTTCTATCAATAATTTAACTAGTATTTCTTATACATATTAATCGTATACAGTGTGTACAAAAGTATGACATAAATTCATTTTAAAATAAACAAACAATGTTGAGGAAAAATCCTGAGACACGTCGGTTTTTGATTTTAATTTAATGTATTTTTACATAACAATTAAATATGCAGGGAAACCATTTGTGAGTAATGATGTCATAGACAATTTTTTTAAATGGCACACCCTGTAGATTTAATTTTTTTTAAATTGCAAATTTCAAGACCGTTCCAAAAATATATCATACTTGTGTTTAGTAATTAATAGTTTTGAAGATACATTAATTTTAAAATTAATACCGGCATACCTTTTGGTTATTATTGTAAAAACTTGTCAGATGTAAAAATTTATTATTAATTTAGTATTAATATATATAATATATTATATATATATATATATATATAATAAATCAGGGAAATTGACCTTTTTCCAATACCTCCTGCAGTAAATAATAATTTTAATCATATGTTTTAGAAAATGAAGAATAATATTGGTTAGAACAATTATAAAACAAAATTAAACCTATAATTAAAATGTCTGTCAATTTCTTGTCATCTTATCTGCGATGTCAAAGGGTGAAACAACTGTCATAAGAATATTAAAAGTACTGGAAAATCGTGAAATTTTAAAAAAGTGTATTTTATCTTTTACATTTATACAGATTTATATAGATTCCACAAAGTAAGGGTAGAAACAATTAGTTTCATTTAATTTAATACGTTGTAGCTTATTTTCATTTATATAGATTCCAATAGTTATTCTGAATATTTTTAAGTTAATAAAAAAATAATTAGTGTTCAAGTCCATATCTATATTTTTTGCTATATACAAAACCTTAAGATGAAATATTCTTTTTAATAAAAAAAAATATTTATTGTAATTATTTTCATTTTACACAGTTTTACAGAAGGTTACTTTTTAAAAATGTTTGCAACTAATTAGGGAAATTTAATGGGTACTCCAATATCACCAATTTTGGCAAATAATTTTATGGATAATTTAGAACACAAATGTTTTTATTCAAATATCTCCAAGAATGTGTTGTTTTGCTATAGAAACGTTGATGATGTTTTCGCTGGTTTTACAAATAGTAATAGACAATTGCATGTTTTCTTTAATTTTATTAACAATTTATTATGAATAATTTCCATAAAGTTGAAACAATTAATTTTATTTCTCTATAAAGTTCTCCAAAAAGGAAAAATTAGAGAAAACAGAAAATTTCATATTACCACCAAATTCCATGTGGTGAGCATAAAAAATCATCAATACAATGTCAGTACCAATATTTCGCGTATCCTTTAACCTGTATAACATCATTTTGCATATTTATTTTCATATTTTAAGTGAGCATAAAGTCGTGTTTTAAAAACACCTTGCAGCAAACGTTTAATTAAAACCAACATGAAAACTCTTAAATTTTTGAATTGTGAAAACTACCTTGATCCTATTTTTTATTGATTGGTCTAACAAACGTAATACATAGATATTTTAAAATTCAACTAACATGGCCAATATTCCAATAACATTAATACTTCTTTGGATATTTCCATGACTTCCTTTTTAACTTATGGCTAAAACAATAATTAAAATCAATAATATTTAGTAGCAGTATAAAACAAAATTTCCAATTTTAAATCTGATAATACCTAAAATGAGCCAAGACCTGCTAATTAAAAACAACTTCATAATCTTATTTCCTCTAATGGAAGTACTAGACATGAAAAATTGAATTAAAACGTTTTTGTTTTTGTTATCTATTTCTATTAATGTTGTTGCAATTTATTATCCTCTAAATTGAGAAACTTTTGTCTAATTCAATCATCGACATAGAACGCGAAATTAATTACTGTGAAATTATCTTGTTAGGAATAATACATTTTGTAATAAGAAACATTAATAGAGTAGAATTGGAGATATTTCAAAAAATAATAAATAAAAATTTTCTCCTCAATGAAAAGAGATTCAATATAGAAACGGAAAAAAGAATGTAGCCAACAACGATATAGATATAAAGATAGTTTATTAATTATTTGATAATAATAAAATAAAATGACACCTTTGGAGGAAAATTAAATAAAAAACGAAATGTGTTTCAGAGATTGCGATAAAAAATATGTTGGACAAATGAAAAGATACGTACTAGATTTTAAAGAACATTTAATTCTTTTAAAATATGATAGATCTGAGAAATATTATGTTGCCGAAAAAGCGTTTACCAACGGTCAGTTAAATAAATGCAGTTAATAAGTTAAAATAACTTAATTAAAAATAATAATGATACAAGATTGCTAGACGCATACTATAGCAATTTACAGATGTAAGCATACCCTAAATAAGGACAAAGGACCTATCCCTTTCAGTCCATTAAATTATTTATTCATGAATGACTGATTTTAATTTCACCTAACGTTCGAATACTATAAAAATTATATTCGTAGGTTACGATTAGTTTTAATCATCTTCTGATAATGTTAACATTGTTCGCGATACAAGCGCCTAGTGCAGTATTTTTATCTAGTGTTTAAGCGGTTCAAGGCTCAAACATTGCAGAGCACATAACTCTCCATAAATACAAGGATACATGTAGATACAAGTAATATTTTGTTATGCAGTAATGAAATTTAAAGTGTGTAATTAGACCTCCTAAGGGATTTCTGCAATTATAGTGCAAAAATTATATAAATAGATTGTTTTCGATTGTTTCTTACGTTTTTGTTACTAATAATCAAAAGTGAAAAAGGAAATAGAAAATTTGCTGGAAACAGTTTTTTGAAAAAGTGTCTGTGTGATACAAAATTGTTTCGGAGGTGTGATCAAAACTTTGAGATAAACAGGGTTGTAAAGATAGATCCATTATGTTAAGAGTTAATAAAATTCTCGCAACCAAAAGTAGAATCGAAAAGAGGAATAAAGAAATTATGGAATGTATTGGAAGAAATCATTAACTACTGTGTGACCGTAATTATGTTAGGTTAGTTTCTATGAGGATAGGAATATCTTTCCGGTAATGGAGGATTTTCCTCATTGTTCATTTAAAGATGGTGTTTTTTGGCAATGCTAAAGAATAGTTGCAGTTGAATAAACTCTGTTACTGGTCAGTGCTATCCAATCCACACTGGCTCTCTGGCATAATATTCATACTTTTTTTAACAAGAGCTTGGACAGCTAACTCTCCCTTTCCAATTCGTTTGTCCCAGAAAGAAGGACGTTAAAAAATATTACCAGGAATTCAATTAACGCCAAAGATAGCTTTTGCCTAATCATAACGATTTAAAGAAAATGGTTAGAAGTTCCAGGAATTAAAACCATAGTGTACCAACCTGCTGACCTATTATATTTTTATTATGGATTTTGTAATTTCAGGGGAGAGTAAAATTTACAAAGCTGAATATAACATTAAAAAGCAGTTTCTATTGGGTGATACTGGTCCTTCATTATTCAGGATACTAATGTTTAGACGATGACATAACCTCAATTAAAGTAAATTGTTTAGGCTATTAAATTTACATATTTTCACTCTGAACTAACAGGTTAATCACAGTTTTTATGATATTTCTTTAAAAAATGTACAATTAAGGTTAAATATGACGATTATCTAAATAATTATTTAAGGTATTAAACACTTATTGCAATAAAAAAGAGGTTGAATTAAAAAAATCATTCAAATATGCCACTTTTGAAAAATTTCTAATCTTCATAAATAATAGAAGAATTTTTTTACAGATTTTCAATAAATCAAATCACTGGTTTGTTGATAGAATGTTCAAGCACACTGCTTCCATTTTTTATAAAAGAAAAAAAAAAGAGTTCTGGTAAAAAATATTTGTACTTGCTATCGAGATATACCCAGAATCTTAACTTTAGTCTAAAGCTCGAATGAATACCTATTTAGAATTTCTTCCTGAGGATGATTTGGATCCAGGACTTTTACTCGTTACTTCCAAAGCAAGGCATTAAAAACATAATTATTTCCCCTAAAACTTTAGTCTCCTTATAAGCTTGTGATAAATATATGAAGATACTAATAAAAAAAATTAAAAAAATCATCAAAACAACGAGAAACATATAAATTGTTATTTTCTAAAAGCCCCCGCTTAAAATTTTCCTACTTTTGAATTTTGTCAACCGTAGGTGGAAAAATTATTTACTTTGAAGTCCTTCCCGATACAATGATGGTTATGGACCAGCATCAGCGTGAATACTTGAAAATTCTTGAATATATTAGTTTCTTATCATTGAAGAAAATTTATTCATATTTCAGTTAAGTATTTTAACTAATGTTATGTAACTTTGACACTTTATGCACTTGAAATTTTTTTATCCTTTTCTAGGTTATGCAAGTTCCATAAGAATGTAATTAATTTGCAATGAAATACCTCTAGAGATATTATCAAGCAACAGAAACAACTTAAAAAGATTTCAAAGATCACCATCTGGAGTTAGTCGCTCAATTCAATTTATTTATTTTTTTTTATAAAGCTATGAAATAATTTTTTACAATTTCTCTTTTTTACACATCACACTATTGGAATTTATTCTTGCCTTTATGGACGAATCTCTTAGGACATTTAATTCAGGAGTTATAGCATTTCCTTTTTTAAGTGTTCCGCCCATGTTTACGGCAACAGGGCTGCGGCTGGTGCCCTGAAATTTTGTAGATTCACTGTAGGATTAGCAAGAACTTTATACTTGTTGTACAATTATTAGCATCAGTTGGAAATTAATGTGCCGCTGTATAACTATCAACGCTAGACACATAATACTAATCCTCCAAAAGTTGTACTTAATAAATAAAGGGCAATGTAGGTTCATCAATTAGGCTTTGTGTCAACCTTCTTCGGAGTTCTTTTAACCCTCTTTCTCAGTTTTCTTCTTTTTGTGATACAGTGCGAACACAAAGTGTTACCCTCTAACTCCCTTACAACAAAATATTTGAGGAAGTGCTCAGAGAAGTCGATTTATATTTTTAATGAAGGTTATTTTGATTAGAAAAATAATACCCCAGATGTTAACCCTTCTGGAGAGTAGCAAACTCCATAAAAATTTAAATGGCGATACGGGCTTTTATATAAATTATGGAATACATTTACATATTAAAATACTTCTCTAACAAGAAAGACATTTAGAAATAAATTTTTTAATTCGCTACAAAAATGTTTAATGTTGTCGATAGTTTTCACACTCTATAGTAATTTATTATAAATTTGTAGACCCAAGTAAATTTCGCGAAATCTTGAACTTATATTGAATGGAGTATATGAAAGTTGTTTTTTGGGCGAGAATTTATATTGTGCCAGTCCTTATTTAAACTAAATTTTCTGTTGTTTTTAAAAATAAATATAATACACACACCTCATATATAAAAATTGACATAAGTTAACATCACTCTATTTTATAAACGATCCTCTTCAGACATAAAAAGAGGGAACTACAGCCATTATTAGTGAAAGTGGTGAAGTCAAAAATCCCAGAGAAGAGTGTCCCCCTTTAATCGAAAATCGAAAGGTCTCTGCATGTTTGTAAAATGTTGACGTAGTTTCTGATAACAGCTCTGGTTCGTTTTCGATGGTCCACCCTGTATACACCAACAAACACACTACCTATAAACATGTCTACTTTATTCGGAATTGATTACATGAAACAAAGAGAGAAACAAATACCATCTCAACCAAAACTACTTTTGGCAACACTGCTTTTGTGATATACACATTGACTAGAACATTGCACAGGCCCCTTTCTAACGAAAAATGTATTCATTTTTTTGTCGCACATACAAATGGATGGGGAAATATGTAGTATGTGAGAAATGGTGCATTATAAATTATTTGACTCAAGATGTTCACAATTTCCGCAAACAGTACTGTGCAGATAGTAACTCAACTTCTAACGGGAACGTATGCCAGACTGCAGTGAACGTCAAGCAAGAAAAAGATGAACTGAGTGTAAAAATAAACGCACCAAACGAGAGAAAAATTACAATGGTGTGAATGGAAAACCGTAAACATAACCTATAAAACATCAACACTGTTGTCAGATCATAGATTTGTATAGTTGTATGATATAGGCACAGTCTGTTGTCTAATTTTTCCCAGTAAGTATTTGAAATAATTTTTTTTTAATCTGCTTAAAGAGGGGACGTGTTTCTTTTTTTGTTTTGATAGTTTTTTGTCATTTTCTCCTGCATTTAAAAGTCTTTTAAAAAAGAAGATACGTTCCTGTATTTTGGTATAAATCTGAATATCTCACTTTTTGAATAACATTGCCACATTCGTAAATAGAAAATGTTATTATTTCAAGGTTGTTATATGCATTGATGATAAAGATATTTGAACTTTGTCAAAGTGTTTAGACAGCTTCGAAAAAATTTTACAGTGAACATCCTTTGAAGCTATATAGGGTGTCCACGACAAAATCTCTTTTTTTTATTTGAGAATGTACAAGTTTTAATTTTGGTTGAAGCAATTCTTCTGTTACTTTTCTTCTCACAGCATTATTTATCATGTGTCTATTCAGTAAAGCATCACTGCTGTTTTCGTGATGTCGGTGTTACGTTTCTTTGAAGGTATCTACTATTTTCCCATGGAGTATATTTTAACTATGCATGGTCTTTTTGCACATTTCCATACGGTTTCCTTAATTGTTTAATATTTTTTTTATTTTCATAAATAATCATTACATATTTATCTGGAAACCATACTAGAGACACATCGAAGTTTCATGGAATGTTCGCGACCGATTGGACCTTGAAAAAAAATTAAAAAATAGACCATGGGTAGGATCTCATCACTGGGTTACCTAAACTAGAATTTATTAATTAATAATTTTAACCAGTAATATAACAATAAAAACAAATTTTGGAGGGAGCTAAGACATTTTTAGGTAGGTATGTTTCCACTGATTTCTACGAACAATTTTTAAATTTACGCGTATTTTTCTTTTTTTTTTTTTGTGTCGGAGAAGGGCGTGTACCACCCCAATCTATTGGTATGGGCTACTGGTTTTAACTTCTTCAGAATGACTCTTTGTTTGAATAGGACTAAAATATATGATTAATAAAACGCGTACAAAAAAAATAAGTGTTTATATTTATTATTGTAATTGTTTTAAATTCTTCAAATAACTAATAATATTTGTTCTTAAAATTACAATTTGTATTTGCAATTCAGCAATCAATTCATCTAAGTTGAACCTCGATCTTAATTATATGAACGCCTTGTCTGAAGAGAGGTACCTCCAGTTTCTAGCAAACTTAGCCACGTATTTTAAAGCATGAAAACATTCCTAATTTTCCGTTGTCATATCACTTGCCACTACTAGATTCTAACCTCATTTTCTTCAGTGTATCAAATATATATATATATCAAATAATTATATTTCACGCCTTGACCTCAATGATTATGTATGTAGATGTTTACAGTAAATTGCAAAACAATTATTTTGGAATTTTCTTTTATTTATACAAACATCGAACTAACACAATAAACTCAAAATTTTGGTAACTTCCGTCCACAAACATTAAATGTTAGTAACAATAGTAACAACATAACTAAGTTAACTAAAAATTCCGTCATTTGAAATTGTGGTAGAAAAATTATCGTTTTATCTTAGGACGGTTATGAACCCCACCAAATGTCTTAGATTCAGGAGTCGATCCTGATTTTTGTTTTATCAAATATTATAGTTATATCTAGCCTTAATTTTTGGGCAGACACCCAGAATAGTTTAGAGGTACATACATACCCAGTCTTAATATAAGGGCACACACCCAGACTGGTAGAGGGGTGTGGCTAATCACCCACGCGAATATTTAGCCTAAATACTACAAGATCTACACAAATCCCTAAATATTACACACATAATATTTATTTGGGATTCCTTGTCTGATGATGATGAAATTAATACAGGACTTTTCTTCGGTTTTCTGGTCTTGTTTTTTATTTTTCTACTTAATTTTTCTAATTTTTGCTTTAGACCTGCAATTACATCTTCTAAACTCGAGGTTTCTTCAGTAGAAGGTATTTTCAATCATATTTTTAAATTTTTAAAATTAATGTTTTATGAAATATACGTGGTTTCTACGTATGCACGAAAAGGAAGAATGGGTTAAGATATGGCACTACTAAGTGATACCGACAACAGTACATTAGGAATATTGCTTTAAAATACACGGTTAAGTTTGCTGAAAAGTGGAAATACTACATATGTGATCATTGAGGACACGGCGTGAAATATAACTGAAACATTGGATGGTTTCTCTAGAGCTGGGATTAATCTTTAGTGATTTTTAATTAACTTTAATTTGCTGAAACTCATCTCATAAGACGCAGTCGAAGTAGGAAGAGTCAGAAAAAATATTCTTTAAATACATTGCAAAATCTTATTCCATACAGACAAAGTTCAAAGAAAATTGTAATTTGTAATGCGATTTTTTTAGATCTTCCTGGGGCCCCCCTTCCATCTGGGTCCTGGACACGTGCCCCTATTACGACTAGTTACGATCCTGACTGTCGGAACTGAAATAGGGACAAAAAAATTTTTGTTTAAGTCACTCAGTTGTGGCTATTAAATATAAACTTCAGATAAAGTGTTTGATTTTTACAGTAAGTCAAAGTGTACGACAGAGTACTTTATTGTGACAATATTGGAGCCAAGACAGTGACTACTGCTTATTGTCACATAGTCGTGCTTATGTTAAGAGCCAACATCGACAAGTGACTTTTTCCAACAAAAAAAATTTGCCTTCTTATAGACCGTATGGTCCATATAAACCTACAAACATTCTGACTATAAACACTTCTCGTTTCTTCCCATTTGATTACATGAAACAAAGAGAGAAACGAATACGATTTCTACAAAACTGCTTTGGCAACATAGTTTTTCCACTAACATACTGCACAGGCCCGGTTCTAATAGAAAATAGATTTAATTTTTTTGGAAGCACAAGGTTAATGGTAATAAAAATTTAAAAGATACAACAAATATTTGCCGGCTTTGTCCAGTCAAATTTCAATTAACAATGAAAACATGGTTTCATAAAAATGCATAAATTAATTTTTGTGAGAAAATCACGAGCGCGTAGGACGAGTGATTTCGTCTGAAAATTGTTTCATACATTTTCATGAAAACAAAGTTTCATTGTTTGTAATTTTATCGAAAAAATCAACCTCTTATATAAACATCCTAAAAAAACGTAGTAAGATTTTAAATTCGTTAATATTTTGTTATTTTTTAGACATTTTCCGAGAACTTATTCATGTATACGACAAACGTCTATTGTGACTTTTATCATTCTCGTTGCAAGTATGCTCCATAACTACTTAAAAGTCTGTCTTAAGTGGTTTACAATTTCCTCAAACGGTACTGTACAAATAGTAATTCAAATTTTTCCGAAAACCTGTACTAGGCCGCCGTCAACGTCAGACGTGAAAGCATAATCTGTCAAAATATATCAACACAGTTGCCAAATTATAGATTTGTAAGCGGTTGAAATTAAAAAAAAGTAGCAATAAAACTTTAAATTTAAAAAATCTGTAGTATTCCATTTTTTGTTATGATAGTATTTTTGTTATTTTCTCCAGTACTTCCAAAATTAAAAAAAAAAAGGAATACGTCCCTCCTTTTGGTGTAACAATCTGCGTCTGCCAATTTTTAAATCATCTCATTATCTCAATCTGCATTCGAAATATTTGAAATTTACGATTTTATGCGGTATCGTGAGCAAATATTATCGAGAGGTAAAGGTTTTTAAAAAGTTAATTGCTTCCGAAAATCGCTAGAATTAAATCATTCGAAAAAGAGTCAATACACTCTAGGTATATTCGTTAAAACACAGGTTTTAAGATTAGTCAGATGGTAGCACAAGTAACCAGTAGTCTAACAAAATAGAATATATATATATATATATACAAATAATTATCTTTATGGTATGGATAAACCTGTAGATTATAATCACTATGTCATCCATTTTAATGATATAGTACGTGAAATTAAAAAAAATAATTTCTCCATACAAATCAAGGGTTCATACATCGTTTTATTGGTCGAAGCATAATTCGAATACGACCTCTGGTGTAAACAGAGTGAACCCTTCAGAGCAGTAAAATAAATAATAGTTGTGTTATTATGCCGGAGTTGTTTTCGAGTTTTCATTGTGTAAATTTATTTGTATAGGATTTTTAATACAAATCCCGTTGCACGTCATATATCAATTATGAGATCACGACCCTGCAGTGTTGTCGGCTTGTCTAAATTGTCGAGGAATGTAGGAAGTTTCAAAAATGTAAGGTTAGGTTATGTTGTTTAGCTTTATTATTATGAAAAATTAATTTATTGAAGCGTATATGAACAATATATGATCCTCACACTCAAGACACTTCATCCTGCCAGTTTTAAAGTACATTTGAAAAATGTTTTTCTCAGTTGATTCATTAGCAATCTACAACTGTGATATTCTTCTTCTTCTTGCTGTATTATCTACTTTTAATATTCAATAATCTGTTATAAAAATCGTTATATTATGTTGTTTATTTGTACTATATTTTTATTAAATAAATAAAATAGAGACATATAAAAAGATAGCAAACTATTTATTGTTATTAAAATAAGACAATGTTTTGTTTAAAAAAATATATATTTTTCTTATAAGAAACAATTCAACTACAATATTAGAATTCATACAAAAGGTAAATCCTTTCTCCTAATTCAAATCTGAATCACTTGAATCACTGTCATCGCTGTTAGGATTAATAATAATGGGATTAATTTCTAGTCTATCAAAAACTCGCTCTCTTTCATACCATTTTTGTATTTCTTTTTCTGTATGTTTAATAGAATTTTTTCATACTTCAGGAGTAATTGTTCTAAGAGCTTCAGACCACATATTTAAAGAATCTTGCAACACGCTAAAATAGACAAGAAAACAATTTCATATTTCTAGACATTTGTATAATCTTTAACTTACCTCTCTGACGGCAGTTAAGGGTAATAGTGGCCCATTATTATCACGCTCCCGTTCAAAGTACTGTATTAATGAATATACAAGCTCTTTACAACGACTATTTAGTTTTTTTGGCATTTCGTAGAAATAAACGTCAATAATCAGCTTATTCACACTATGTTTGTTTTGAAAAAAACAGCTTTTTTTATAAGTTAACTATCTAGCAAAGCAAAAAAATAAAGACAATATTATAAAATTACCGAAAACGTGGTGAAAACACACAACTGGTTGACGGCCGGACGTCAGAAATCGTTGAAATATTTCAATCTAAATACTCGACAAATTTTAATTAGTTGGCAGTACTATGACGAAAGAGCTACGTCACTCCTGACGTGCAACGGTATTTGTACTAAAAATCCTATACTTACTTTACCTTTACTACTTTGTAATTTTTTGTAATGAGAAGCTCAAGAATCGTATTTACGGATATTTGTTTTACTATTTTGAAGATTGATGACAGCGCCCTCTAACGAATTCTACTCTTCCCAATATTTTAATATATCACAGTCCCCATTGTATTTAACAAAAAAATATCAAAACAATCTATTTATTGTTTGACAGTTTTTTAGTAATCAAGTCAATTTGTGTTAATCAAAATTCTAGTGATATCAAGATACTAATTTTCCGGTTCCTTTTTAAAAAATACACCAATTTTTGCAATAGATCATTAATACTACTCCCACATTACAGTAAGTTTTATTTTTTTATATAATTTTTTTATAAGAGGTATGAAGGTTTAAACAAAAATTATATATATATATATATATGATCTTTACAAAATATGTAATGTCCGTTGCAAAATATAAGAAATGGACTTTCCAAATCCCTCGATAAGCTCTTCATGGGCAGGGTAGGCATTAGGATTGTGAATAATAAGAATGAATATAAATAAATCCTAAAGAATTATTTATTATTTATCATTTTTGTTAATTTAGTTATTTGTTATTATAAATGCAATACTATTAAATTTTAAAATTTTATTGATTAAAAATAAGAATATCTTAACGCGATTACGATAGCACTATTGTCGAAGATTATCCGGTATTAAGCAGTTCGCCGAAATACAACCCTGTTACAAATAGTACTAAACATGACGAAAGCGTACCAATGCAGCAGAAATTTCTACTGAAAGTCTGACGAATGTACAAGTAACATAAGGCTTAATATTGCCTATTCGAAATGGTTTTAATGTCATACTATCGAAATCGCTGTCGTTCTTTGGGGATTTGGGAAGTCCAATTATTATATTTTGCAACTAACTATAAGGTTTAAATATTAAGAAAGCTGGTAAAATTTGCATTTAGGTCTCCCAAATGGAGAGAGAAATGTTTATGCACCATTCGAATCATCTCGTCAACTAGAATACGTAAATGATAGTCAAATTTAGGGGAGATCGATATTTTTCGAGTTATTACCCAAAATATGCTACAATTTCAGTTCAAAAAATTTGCTCCAATTTCGATCAATTTTGGTGTATACACTAATTTTATTGTACTGAATTCGAATTTGAAACAAAGATTTTATGTCTACTTCTAAGAAAAAGTTATTAAAATTTTAAAATGAGAACTAGTACTACCTGCTTGTGTTCCAGTTCCAATGATGAATACCAAGTGTCTCTACTTTTGGAGGACCTAAAGGAAACTAACGTCAGAAAGTTTATTGGACCGGAGAAAAATGCCTAAAAAATACCATCACTTCAGGTTTTCTAGCAAAACTCGCGTTGGTAGTTTTATTCAAAGTGAAACACCCATTTAATTGGAAATCTGGCATCCTCTTCTTGATCCTAAAAATTCTATTCATAAATTATTTAGTTCTCTCATTTAAAAGGTGGCGTAGCTTACATAGAAAGCAAAAAGACTTTTGGATAGTCGAAGCACCCACAATTCTAAAGATATTCCATTCTAGATTTACTCTAGAGAATTCCTCAGCTCCAAGAAGTTGTGTTATTTATCTTGACAACTTTGTTTTATTAGTTGAGAATACACTGTTAAAAGTCCGCCAAGAAACACGTGATTTCGTGAAGGAAATGTATATTACCTCAAGGTGGAATTTAAGTATCAAGATAAAGTCTGGTCTCCCAATAAGTTGTGCAGAAGATCTTCTTTGTGGTTTAGGAAGAAACACTTACTTTATTTTGGCATTTCTATTTTGTGACAAAACAACATTACCAACTGATGTTTTTGTTAGGTAGATGTGAAAGATTTCAATTAAAAAAAAAGTAAATATCTTACCCAAACCTTAACTCAGCTATTAATCTAGTTTTTCTCCAAAGAGGAGACGCTTGTTTTTTGCAATTCAAGCGTTAATGAAGTATTTTAAACAGAAAATGATTCATCAAAACACAAAAATATACAAAGCGTTCTCAAGCGCAGACTTTTGGTCGAATTGTAAAGTAAAAGAAGCCCGAGAAGCCTCCAAAGCAAAACTCTTGGGTATGGTGCCTTTTGGACCACTGACAAATATGTCACTATTATTATTATTAATAGCATTTTAAAATTGTTTATTGTTGTTGGTTATATTGATGGTTGTAAGAACAATCTGGAAACTGGCGTGCATATATTTTCGCTATTCTGATGTGCAAAAATCTGTGAAATAAGTTGTTATTTACATTTAATATTGCTTAAAAATTTACTCTGCTGTCCAATCAATTATATTTTTAAGATGCATAATTATAAATTATCACGATATCCGAGGTATTGTGCTACAATGTTTCCAAACACATTTTTAATTGTAGCATATTAATGCTTCTAAAACAATGTCTTCTTTCTGATAACTATTTTCTTATTTCGCTATTTCCTTTTTTTCGGTTTTTATCCTCTTCATTTCCTATGGTCTGTGAGATCAGACTTCATTTCACGCATGACTTTCAATGAATCATTTGTTTCTCATCTGTTTGCTGATGACCTTTAGATTATTTGCATCTTCCAAAAGCCTTTTCTACTTCTTCGTTGTCTGCATTTCCTTTACAATGCAAATGTCGTCATTCTCCATTTTATCTAGTTTGTACTCCTTCACAATAAGCGGGCTGAACCATATCGACTTACCGGACTTATTAACATTTTTTAGCTTTACTACGCTTTACTGAAACTTCAGATTTTATTTGTAACTTTTATTTTTCAAACCACTTGGTTATATCGTAAGGAAACCGGGTCTGGATTTGTTCTAGTTTTATTTCTAATCAGTTTTTATCGAGTTAACTACACTTTGATTATATTCAGCAATTATTTTCTTTGGTATTTTATACACTTTCAACATATTGATGTTATACTGAGCTAACTCTTCTTCTGTTTTTGTATACAGGGTGCGCCATGTTTCTCAAAGATATTATAAATTCTTATAGCGGGTGTATGTAAGTCCGCGCCAGCTACAATTTAATATCTGTTATACGTATACAGGATGTTCCAGATTAGGACAGCAATATAAAGTTCTATATTTTTATTGGACCACTACGTATTATAATTTTGAAGTCTACTGAAAAAAATTAAGGGTTTCCTATACCTATTCGTATTATTTGACTTTGTTTTTAATGTTGTATTCCGGAAAAAATTATTTAATTCATTTCTAAAATAAAAACCGATTTTTGTATGTTAATTTTGAATTGTTATGACTTCTAAATAAATAAAATTTTGAATTATTGCTTAGGGTGTTTGTAATGAGTCTCAATACAGTGTAATATTTTATTTAATTGCAACGTTACTGTAAATGGAACATTATTGGTATAAATATAAGACAAATTCCTTTTAAACTGGTAAAATGTTCCCTATAACAAAAATTCAGTAGGAGGTTCTTTATTAAAAATTATGGGGAATTTTTTCTATAAAAGATGTCCTTAGCCCAAATTCTAAAGAGATGTCACGCCCAAAAAGAAAAGAAGAAGATTACATACTCTCAAAAAGATGTAATTATGGTATTTTTTTCAGAAACACTATTGTGTTATAAGAGGGCAAAATTACAACCCTTATTTTGTCAGAACGTTTTTATGGGGCTGAATTTCATAAATTACCCCTGTTTTGTTTCTAACTTTTTTATTTCCTGCTTTTTTTCTATAAAACTAATAGTTTTCGAACCAAAAATAGAAACACAATACAATTGTTTTTAATGTTTAATAAGTAACTTAATTGAAAATGTAAAAAATTAAGATGGAAGTTATAAATGTTATAGTGAAAAAAACCAAAATTACTTTATTAAGAGCGTATATGTAATCTATCAAAAAATTAAAAATCAATTTTAATTTCATTCTTTCGAAGGTGATATTTCTTTATGAATTGCACATTATTGTTAATGTGTATTAACATAAGTTATAATAAAGGTAATACTGACCAATATGTTATAATAATAGTAATACTCAAAATATCCTTATGAATATATCTTTATGAAGGTAATTCCCAAAATTTCAAGTTTCAATATTAACTGAAACTTGAGAAAAAAATAAAAACTCGGTTTTAATTTCTTCCTTTCGGGAATGAGATCTCTTATTCAAGAGTTGGGCTGAGAAACATTTTTATAGGAAAATCATTTTTAACGAGGTATCTCCTACTAAAACTTTTTCGCTTAGTTTTTAGAAAGCCTCTATATAAGTAAATATACAAGAAAAACTATTATTTTTTATACACTATGTCGCTGTAGATATTAATTTTTCAACAATATACGAAATTATCGTTGAAATCAGCGTAACGAAACAAAATCAAAAATATATTATTTAAAATAATCAATGTATTTTTGAAATAAACTTTTATTTGGATATTTGGTGTGTTTGGTTTCAGAATTTCCTATATAAAATTTGGGACACGCGATATTATGATACTTCCTAAATATTCATTGATAAGTTGTCACTGTTCCAAATATTTATCACAATTTGTAATCAAAAGAGCATGATAAGGACGTTTCTTATAAACATTAATTATATGACAGATCGTGTTTGTAGCAATGTTGGGTTTTTAATAAAAATACCTATTTTTATTTATAAAATAATACTGTGAGATATCTTTGTTTCTGATGTATAATCAATTTTATTACTTGTTTTTGTAAAATCTCCAATAGATATAAGGTGTTACTGAGGCTACTACCCCAAGCCAAGTTACCATATTGCAGAATGGATTCGAAAAATTCGTGATACAACTTCTTCAAAATGTCTTAACGATAATATATAAAGCTTTTTCTCAATTCGAGGCAGAAATTTGTACATATTTATCACATCTCATATTATAATCTAAAATGACACCAAAATACTTAATTTCTGTTACATTTTGTACATTTAATATACCTAAACAATTGTCATTTGTGCTACAGTTCATTTAATTTCACCACTGAAATATTTTGTTTTCCCAGTTGAATGTCAGTATGTTGAAATTAAGCCTTGTGGTAGGCCACATTCATTTTGTCGAATTGAACTAAGATATTTGTTTATCGAAACCTTTTGCGAATATGAGGAAAAATGTTCATTTTCGTACTTGAGAAATGTTCTCATAACTGTTTATTAGCGTCAAGAATATGTGCTGAGAAATTACCCTTAAAATACCATCCACCTAAAGAAGTATTTGAAAGGTTATTAAAAAGGTTTATTGAGAAAAGGTAGTCTCGCTTACACAAAACAAAAATTATGACCCATAAACGAAAACCATGAATACTTTTTCATAATAATCTAAATAACAATTGTCATTACATAAAAAAGAGGAGACTTTTTTTATTCGATGACTTACTTAATAAATAATGCGCTATGAAATCAACAATTTTTATTGATGCAGATAACTAATCCAAATAAGTCCAAAATTAGTACAAGGTATGACTTTATATGTTACTTAGGAGAGATAATGCCACTAATTCCATTCAGCGCTGATAATAGACGATTAGTTGTTGTCACTCAGTTGTTTTAAGTAATTTTTTTGCAAATTTCAGGGGCTCCCACAACTTTACTTCGCACAACCAGTTGAACAACTAGCGAACTTCCGCGTATAATGCCCGGTTATCAAGGCAGACCCACATGCCCCCCATCGTGTCCTCCTGCTACAATCTTCCCCAATTGCTGTTCGCCGAGACCTTGTTGCGGCCCTTTTCCACAAAGACCGTGCTCCCCTTGCGCCAGCCCCTCATGTCCTCCTTGCTTTTCACCATGTTGCCCCCCATCCTGTGGCCCCAGATGTGGTGGAGGTATACTATGAGCGTGACACAACTTTTTGTCCCTAGCAACGCTTTTAATTAGTATATAAACATTGTTAATGTTGGTGTTTTTTTTTGAAGGCTGCACCATTCCGAGATGCCCAACGCCATTTCCTTGTCCGATAGTCCCGCCTCTCCCATGTCCTCCTGTATCATGTCCGTCACCTTGTGGTCCCTGTCCCACGCGATCCCCTTGTTCCCCATGCCCATCACCATGCCCCTGTCCCCCTGGTATCTGCCCGCCATCTTGTTGTCCTAGATGCCCTAAGAAATGCTGATAGATCTTCATCAAAAATTGGATAAGATGGGTATAGTAGCTATTTTATTTTAAGGGAGGAAAATACAAGAGGGTTTTGTATTAAAAAAATCGCAGTCTTTGGAGGATGAGAGTACATTTTTTTATTGATCTAAATTTTTGAGAAAGATAAAGTATTACCCAGTATCGTTTTTTGATGTATTCGCCGCAATATAATTTTAATAACTAGTTTTTTCTATGCGGTACCTCGCTCTGAACGTCGATAATAACTTAAATGCACTTTATCATTCAATTTGACCTTTGATAAACAATATAATTTTGTAAAATACAACTTTAGTTATATTTAATTATTTGTATTAGTTTCTCGCGAAGAATCAGTTAGTAAAAATGTATGTCTATGTTTTGTTAATATTGGTTTTTTTTATTTCTCTTTTTTATACAATACGGTTTTATCACCGTTGCTGGAAATATGTTATGGAAATCCCAGGACCTGAAGGCCGTCCAATTATTGGGACTATGCTCCCTTCATACAATCCTGGTAAGTATCAATCTAGATTAGACTAAAATTTCTTATTACTCGTTAACTTGTCATAAAAATATACAGTATCTCTACGTAAGTTGGCGCCACATGGAAAACTTTTTTATTAATTTTAGAAAAAAAAAGTGTTTTCATAAGTTTTGCATGGTCTAAAACCTAAAAAGCAACCATTATACAGAGTGGACCAACAGTCTGGAAACAGCCAATTATCTCGTAAATTGCTCGTCCGAATTCTATAAAATTAGGGATAAGCCTATTTTGGGATACGGATATTACAGATTTGATGTTTTCAATATTGCTAGATTTGCCGTTTCTTTGATATTAGTCACTTTTTTTTAATACAAACTATTTTCAACTACATTAAAACGTAACAATTAAAAGATTACAACATTTTTAAAATAATTATTACTTTATCAAGTGTTAAAAATGTGCTCCATTTGTGAGTTGAAAGTACTCTAATAGATGGTAGAATGCGTCTACCATATTTCTCCATAATTCTCTATAATTCGTTGCCTTAGCTCTGCAAAACTTGCTGGTTTATTTTTAAAAATTGAATTTTTCAAGTATCCCTAATAAAAATAATCTTTAGGATTTAAATCAGGTGAACGTGGAGGCCATACAAACTGTGTTACATATGGTTAAATTCTAAGGAGAAGATTACAAAAATGACTGAATATACAGGATGAGGTATTTAAAAAACTAAAGTGACTAATAATATCAGAGAAACGGCAAATCTAACAACATTGCAAATGTCAAATCTGGAGTCTCCGTATCCCAAAATAGGTTTTTCCCAAATTTTGTAGACTTCGGACTATCAATTTAGGAGATAATTGGTTTCGAGTCTATTGGTCCACTTTGTATATCAAATTTTCATATACGAGGTTTGTCAGAAAATATGATTTCGCTCAAGAGTAAACCTTATTTTTGACAATATCGAAAATTGTTAGAAGAAAAAGGTGTTTAGATTTAAAAATAACGTTCAAATATGTAACAGTTTATTTACATCGAAAAACTTTCTTTTTTCTTTTTTGGTCTTCTCTGTGATAACGTTAAAAATTTAAGTTTACCCATTAATACGTTATTAAATTATGATGCACTAACATGTTTGACATGGAACGTCAAAACGATGTTTGAAAGACGTATTTGTTTATAATTAAGTATGGAAAATAAAATTGAGATTATGTTAATAGTGAGTCACAATTGCTGCAGAAATATCGAACATCCAGAAAAAAATATTCATTATGGAGCAGTAAGAAAAATATTTAAGACTTAGGCGTAATAAATTTAGCAAAAAACGCCAAAACACGATTGACAATGACATTGCGTTTAAAGTAATGCTCTCTGTAATTGAAAAAGAGCATCTCTGTTAACAAATCTTTTATAAAAGATTCTAAAAAAGAAATTTCACCCATACAAACCACAATTAATTCATACGTTAAGACCAGGAGATAATGATCGACGCTTTGAATTCTGTTGTGACATACAGGGAAAGTTAAAAGATAACCCATTAATTTCAAGACATATATTTTCGAATGGAGCAACATTCTCATCCAATGGAACCGTTTCTATCCAAAACTGCTGTTGGTGGAGTGATACGAATCCAAATTTTACAATAAAACCTCGGAACCTATATTCGTTCAAAACAAATGTGTGGTGCGGAATTTATAAAATTAATGATTTTCTTGACAACCTTCCCTTGCTTGAACGTCAACAGATATGGTTCCAGCAGGATGGTGCCCCATGTCACAGCAGGTTAGTACATTGAAAATGTTTTAATGGAAGAGTTATTCATCGTTTTTCGGTAATTTGTTGGCCACCGCGGTCTCCAGATTCAATTCCACAGGGTTTTTTTCTTGTGGGGGTTACTTAAAACAAAAGGCCATTTCAAAATGTTGGACCATTTAGAGAGAATAATTACAGAAGCGGTTAATTTTACAAATCCTCAGACGATTAGGAATGTATTAAAATAATTTTGTAATAGAACTGTAATATGTGGAAGCACTTGTAAATTGAGGATAGAGATTGTTCGTTAGTATTTATTATAACAAAATTATTTATACAATTTTTTATTCATTTAAATTTATAATTACAATGTTACAAATTTTGAAATGTTATCATTATTCAATTAGATATAAATGTTTTGATAGTAGTAGTAAAAGTTAATTAAGAATTGTTTTATCAAATTTTTAATAATTAATTGTAATGTTTTATTGCGCCCACTTAAATCTTCAATGTAAATAAAAATAGTTATATATTTAAACGTTATTTTTAAATCCGAACACCTTTCTTTTTTTTTCGATATTGTCAAAAATAAAGGCACTTCGTATACAACTGAAAATTTGATATCTAATGATAGCAGAATTTTTTTTTCTTAAAATTAATAGTTTTCCATATTCCGCCAATTTATGTAAACACACTGTATATATAATAAGTTTTGACCGATATTTTTAAAATGAAAATGTTTGTTTTATTTCTTGTTTTTTTTTTTTGTAGAAGTTGTTTTTAACGACGACCGCACAAGAGCTCTACAATATTACCCAATTTATAAGCTTTGGAGTTTTAATACGTATTTTATATCATTATTATCTCCTGAAGATATAGAGGTAAGTTTACCTTCCTTTATTTTCAGATCGATACTCTTAAGAGTAGGAACTTTTTATATATAATATATATTTCAATATAAGTTTTTGTTGACAATTTGCAGTTCCTGAAATGAAATTAGCACCGTTCTCAATTTTTTTTAATAATTCATTTTGTAGCCTAAATAAAATAGTGTTCTTCAAAAGAAATGGTAATAGTCGTTTTGAGAAAAAAAGCATATTCATGTAATGGATTTCATTTTAAATAAAGAAAATATTTTAACTTTCAATTAATTAATGACGCTTATATTTCAAAAATATCAAAATGGACCAGAAAATTAACGCTATTACATAGAGATAATTTTTTCTTCATGAGAATAAAAAGAATTAATAAAAAAAAATTGAAATTTCACTTGTTTGGAGACCACTCAAGGCGATTAAAAAATCCTCACAAAAATTTTGTTTTTTGCAATTATATTTTTGGAAAAAAAATTTAAAATGGTTGTTAGAGCTTCCTTTACAGGGCTGTAAATCACAACGGAAGGTTATTGTGAAAAATTTTATATGAAAAACCTCCCTTCAATTTTGTCGTACAATCTACAGTGCGATCTTTATTTCCGGATACCTCGTATTTATGATAAGAATAAAAATGTATATTTTTAAACTAAGCACTTTTTTTCTAATATTTTGAATTTTTTTGAATATTGTTTTATGTCGTTTTTGATAATTATTTCTTGAGAAACAACTAATTTTTAAATGTTATATATATCTGACAATATGGAATTCCTTTAATGGTAATAATTATGTTATAGAACTTCTAATAAAAATCCAAAATCTTTACCACACCTATTTAATTCATACTTCATTCAACTTATAAACTTAAAAATAATAACGACGACTAATTTCAGCTAAAAAGACATCTTCAGGTCTAAAAGATGAAAAAATTGCTATGCAAAATGCACTAAACAATAAAATAATATAAAATAAACAACAACTTACCACAAAATAAAACAAAATGTAGCACAATGAAAAACAGGTTTAGTAGTGGTAACATTAAATTAAATTTTAATTCAAAATTATTAAAATTTGACACTTAAATAAAATTGTATTAACTGAAGTTTAAATTAACTTGTATTATAAAACGTATAAAAAAATTATTTTTTACAATTTAATTTAATACAATTTTATTTAAGTGTCTAATTTTGTTAATAATTTTGAGTCAAAATTTAATTTAATTTTACCACTAAACCTGTTTTTGATTGTGCAACATTTTGTTTTATTTTGTGATAAGTTGTTATGTTCACTGTTTATTTTATATTATTTTATTGTTTAGTGCATTTTGTACAGCAATTTTTTCATCTTTTAGACCTGAAGATGGCTTTTTAGCTGAAACTAGTAGTCGTTGTTCTTTTTAAGTGTGAATTAAATATTTGAGAATATGGATAATCTCCTTCAATAATTTAGTTATTTAGGTATATCTATTTATATATATTTTTTAAATTTTTAGTTGTTGCTTACCAATTCTACACATAATAACAAAAGCTTTTTATATTCTTTTTTACACGAATGGCTCGGAACAGGATTACTAACTAGTAATGGTTCGTTTTTTTTTTATTTAATTTTTTTGTTTGAAATTAATTTTGAAATTTTAAGGCGATAAATGGCGCGCTAGACGTAAATTACTGACACCAGCGTTCCATTTCAATATTTTACAACCGTTTATCGACGTTTTTAACAGAGAAACGAAACATTTAGTTGACGATTTAGAAAAAAGTTGCCACAAAGATTATATCGATGTGGTAAAACCAATAACTGACTTCACTCTCTTTTCAATTGGAGGTAAATTTATTTTTCTTTTACGTATATTCAATTGAAATATCGTTTTAATTTGGTTTGTAATTTTAATTACTGAAGATGATACTTTTCAGAAACTTCTTTAGGCGTGAATCTGCGAGAAAACAATCAGCGTTTCACCTACAAAAACGCGATTCACCAATACGGCCACACATTGGCCCAAAGAATACTCAAACCGATTTTATACTTTGACTTTCTTTACAAACAGACTAAAGACGGCAAACATTTAAAAAACAATGCGAAAGTTTTGCACGATTTCTCTAAAAAAATTATCGAGGAAAGAAGAACACAAGCAGATATTAAAAATGTCACCGGGATTTCCTACTCCGAGAAGAAACGCTTGGCTTTGCTCGATTTGATGCTCGAGGCTGGAATGGACAACGAAGCAATACGAGAAGAAGTCGACACTTTTATGTTTGAGGTATTCTAATTAAAAGTTAGTTGGAGTCAAATAAAAGTCTTGAATTTATCGCGGAAAATATAAAGGCTAATTAAAATGGGTACTGTAATTGTTATACACAATTACATACATATACATATAAAATGTAACACTTTACAAAAATAATGAGGCCTGTCTGTCATGTAAAGAGAGTTATTCCAGATCTACCTTTTAATTCCACTAATTGGCACATATTTCGTAGTTAACTATTTGAACCTAAGTATTTGTTACATGTGACTTTCCAGATCAAATTTGTCATAATAGACTAATTGTAATTTTTCTAATGTCAATAAGGCTATTTGACACACTTTACATCCCTTACGGGAAAGTAGCCGGTCTTAGTACTTTTTTATAGGGAGTGACACCCCGCTCTTTATTTCTATTTCTACACCTTTAGGTGTGTCTTCTCGTTTTCATTAGATTTCTCCATTTTTGCCTTTCCTTTATTTAATCCAAAAAAACTCAAAATCGTACCACAACAAATTTCATTGACAATCCAAAGTGTTCTAAAACACATTTTTGGTTTTACAAGTTGGTCCTGTTATGATCTGGTTAAACGATTTTTATAATGTTAGTGTTATTGGAATGAGCTTTTCTCCATTGATATAATTTTAAACTCTGAGCAATCTAACCAATAACGTGAATGCACTGAGGACGCTGTTTCATTTTTTTTAGATATTTTGTCTTGAAAATACTAAATGGAAACATAAAAAGAAGACTAAATTGCCAATAAAACAGCGAAAACCTCATGTAGATATTTTTTTCCTATGTGTAGATATCGTTAGAAATACGTAAATGGTGGGAATTTTTCAAAATCTAAGTGTCAAGTAAACTTAAATATTTAATGTGCAGAACGAAGACTATAAATTTCGAGACCCGTTTACAAATTTAGCAGTCTGTCAATTTATCAATTTAGATTTATCTACTGTCAAGATATTTGACTCTTAGTTCTGTTGCATAAGACTAATTGCGAAACGACTTGCCAAAAAAAATCTATCTGGAAGTCAATTATTTTAGCACCTGTTAAAATTAATGTATCTTATTACAATTAGACTATTTGATACTTTGTACTAAATAATGTCCCAATTTATTTGTCCATTAACCCAATTGATACAGTTCAAATAAAGCAATAAAAAAATACAACAGATCATTTATTTAACCTTAGTATCTGTCAAGTCTGTTTGATCTGTTTTCAGTTAAGTTATGAATCTTACTGACACTGATGTCCATTTATCTTATTAATAAAAGATTATTTTCTTTGTTATTTTTAGGGACATGATACAACAGCACTGGCATTGTGCTATATTTTGGTAACTCTAGCAAACGAAGAAAAATATCAGGTAAAGTTTTTTAAATATACAGGGTCCGGCAAACCTCTGTCGTTGTTCGGTAACTCCTACTATGCAAAATTTAACGATTTATTTGAAGGATATCTATCAATGGGGGCCAAATCCAAATATTCTAAAATTATTTTCATTTATACCAGGTGGTCCAACAGTAAAATAGGCACATCACTTAATTTTTGTTTATAGAATGACCCAACTTTTTTTACATTTTTAGATAGTCTATGGTCACTGATATATACCTACAAAATATTACTTTTAATATACAATTCCCTTCGGAGAAAAAAGAATACCCAAAAATATTGCATTATGACACTCCTATTTAAAAATGCTTTACTCTTTCAGATTTTACGTTGGAATTTAAAAAGCTACCAATTTAGAAACCCAAATGACCAAAGATTTTTTTAGACCAAGTTTTAATTTTTATTTTGTGCAGGGTTGTCAAAAATTAATTTCATTTTTAAAAAATTTCCAGGAAAGTTCTATCAAATTTTTCAAATGGAAAACCATGTATGTAATATTTTGTAGGTAGTACTACTGACTATAGAGTATCTAAAAATGTAAAAAAAAGTTGGATTATTCCATTAAAAAAACTTAAGTAATGTGCCTTATTTTACTGTTAGACCACACTGTATACATGAAAATGAAAATAAAATTGCACGTGTTTGAAAATGTATTTTGCACAATTAAATGAGTATGTTTGGTTACAATTTTAATTAATAGCAAGCTCAAAGTTTAATGATGTTTTATATAGGTATTTTGTAAACAATATAATTATTTTTTATTTATTTCTATGTTTTATATCATTATACGTCCATTTTAAGTTCTGTTTGGTTGTATATTTTTTGTATATTTATTAAGAATAGTATAAATCTTCTACAATTATTGCAAAATTGTTGTTTTGGTAGATAAATTTTTATTGATGAGATTTTTCATAAAATGTTATAAAGTAAAAAAACAATTGTGGCATAATGGTAGAACATGTTTTTCTTGTCAAAATACAAAATTTAAAATAATATATATTAATAAAATTTGGTAGATTCAGATTGAAGTTTTTCTAGCCGGTGTGTGATTTCATACAAAAAATTGTCCTGTTTTCTTGATTTCGCTTTCCTTTTTACTTTTTCGGATGTTATTTTCTAATTTCCCATTCCACACTCTTTGTGGTACGTCCCATTAATTAGCCTTTTTTTTTTAGATAATATACTACACACTTTCAAAAATCTTTGGGACACTGATATAAAACATCGCGGATTAGATTAACATTAACATTAACATGTCGTGATTTTTTTACTGAATTATTGATACTACTTTTCTAAACGATCAACTTAAAACTTAAAATATTTTGTTGCAAATGAAACGTTTTACATACCATTTGAAATTATGCATTATTTTCGTCAATACCATACTCTATTTATTACTAAAATTATACTTTGATGAATTTACGACTTCATTTAATAAATTGAAAACAAAATAATACAAAAATAACACTAAACTTCGCCACAAAATAAATTATGTTGTGTTTGAATTCTAATTTTGGAATTATTTACAGGATGAGGCATTAGTGCGTCGAAGTACGATATATCCATTATTAAAGGAGTAATCAAAAAGTTATTTACAAAAATTATAGGCAACTTCAAACATCACATTATAAAATTATTTTCGTATTTACAAGGTGTTACACATTACCAGGGTGAACCAAACATACTTTTTTTTAAATGGGTCACCCTATATATTATTTCAAATTTAGATTAAGCTCATCTCCTCCATACTTCCAGTACAGGGTTTCATTACGTTATACAGGGTATTTAAAAGTTATGGTCAAGTATATACGAAAATCATTTTCATTTCAACGTCCTGTATAACCTAGACAGAACAACCTAACAAGAATTTTTCCCCAGGCATGAAATTGGTACAGTTTTACGAGAAAGTGCTATTTCTTTATTATTGCTCCAATTGAATATAGAGTGAGCCAAAACTCGAACACATGATTTTGTCAATTTTTTCAAATGATTCACCCTGTATTTTATTTTAAAAAGTGGAAATACACTTTGTTCTTTCATTTTTATTAAGCACTCTCTTTAGCTAAAATCGTTCATTTCTAAGATATTTTCAATTTAATAACAGAAAAAATGTTCTATTATAACAAGTTAGTTATTATGAAGTTAATGAGTTTTATAAGAATATTGTCGTAATAACCAATGTTTTTTTAAATTTTTTATAATAATTTGTTGCACTTTTATTTGTTCACATTGTCACTCTCAGATGGTTTACCCTGTTATTAATTAAAAATAAAAATTTCCATTTCAAACATATATACGTTGACTAAAAACTCGATTTTAGCTGTTTGTAAAAACCTTTTTATAGAACGAACTTTATGAAGAAATAATATCAATTCTGGGCGACTCTACTAACCAACCGACTTACCAAGCGATGGGCGATATGAAAATAATGGAAAGATGCATAAAAGAGTGCTTGAGGTTGTACCCGAGCGTCCCTTTTATATCTCGAGTGACCGGCGAAACCATTAAAACACATTCAGGCTACATTATTCCTAAAGGATCTGTAACAAACGTTTACATATACGATCTACATCACAGTCCAGAGGTTTGGGATAATCCAGAGGTATTCAATCCAGACAGGTTTTTGCCAGATAATGTTGCACAGAGACACCCTTTTGCTTACTTGCCTTTTAGTGCAGGCGGAAGAAATTGCATCGGTAAATATGTATATTATCATTCACTTTTAGACTTTTAGTTTAAAACACGCTACATTTATAGTGTCTCTATTCTAAATTGCAAAGCCTCAAAAAAAAGCTCATAAAAGTCAAAGAAGATCCTTGGGCGTAGGTGCTTAAGTACGAGTATCTACATAAATTTTATATTCATGGAAATAATAAAAGACTCTATACATAGTGTATAATTATATATAATCCAAAATTGGTTTTTATTATTGAATGAAAAGTTCTATTTTTGAGAATATTTTTTTTGTAAGTTAATTATGTTACCAGACATATTATTATTCAGTGTAAACCGGCTCAGTCTAGAAAATTAAATAATTTTAAACATATTTTTTCAAGATGAAATACATATGAAAAATACTCACTAAAATTAATCATTGCCCAAACAAAATTTTTAGAAACTAAATTAAGCATAAAGTGCTGCTATTACTAGCAATGATTTTTAATGCTTTAATCGTCTTATTTAACCCTACTTCTTTTGGGCTTCTGGCTGGCACTGGTATTTTACTAAATTGTAAATAACATTCGCCCTGTAAAGGTTACAAACTAAAAAACTATTTTTGATGTATAGAAATAATTAATTTAATTTGCTCACATTTAAAAACAAAATGGAGACAGGCTGCTACTATCAGTTTATCACAGAATAGACACTAAAATTCAGTGTTGCCAAAAGATAATCGATAATCGAATTAAATGGTGACAGCTTAAAGTAATAGTTTCATTTCTAATTGAAAATAAATGTTTCAGGACAAAAGTTCGCTATGTTGGAACTGAAAGCTGCCCTATCTGGAATTTTAAGAAAATTTAAACTACAACCGATTGATACAAGAGCCGACTTAAAATTTAAAATCGATTTAATATTGCGACCAGTTGGCGAAATAAAAGTAAAATTTGTATATAGAGTATAAGTTTATAAAATTTCGATATCAATAGGTATATAAACTTATAAATAAATGAAAAAATAATTAGTGAGTTTACATATGAATTACCAGATAAGTTTTAGAAATAACCTTGACCCCTCCAACTAGACTTGTAGCATCTACCGTCAGATAAGTGCATATAACTTGTTATTATAATAACCAACTAGTTTTATTCATATCTACACAAGCTAGAAATGATTTGCGTCGTTTTACTTACGTTTATTCTAGTTTTAATAGTTTATTATTATATAAAACGCAAAGAAAAATATGAAAAATATTGGAAACATTTGATGGCAATACCCGGGCCAAAGAGTAAGCCATTCTTCGGAACCAACTATATAATGCATACTCCAGGTAAACAAAATTTATGCTAATAGAATTAATACCATACCAAAAAATTTTAAATTAATCGAGTATCAAATTATAATTGAACCTTAATTGTTGATTTAATATGTAGTTTTGTAGCTGAATATTAAAATATTTTTAGTAAATCCGTGCATTTTGTGTTGCCTATATTCTAAACTTTTATAATAAAATATCCTTCGAGCGTGGCAACACACAATACATTTTGAGCGTATTATGGGTTATCAGCTTAATTTATAATTTCATTCTAAAATATTTGCTGCACATATTTTTTTAAATGAAAGTAAATATTTTACATGTATATAGACACTTAACACTAAATATTTTTTTGTAGTATAATATATACAACAGGGTGGGCCATTTAGTAACATTAACATGCTATCTTGTAAACTGTGATTCACACAAGATTATAAAGGAAAAAAGTTGCTCTAAAAAGAGTCTAACAAAACTGCAAAATAACCTTCAGGGTTAATGCGGCTTACTTTTAAATAAAAAAATATAGTCTAGTTTATAACAAAGTGCTAGCCGTAATTTTTCACCTGTATACTAATTAAATAGCCAAAAATTTAAAATTAGTATACTATTAAATTTATGTCGACGCCCTGTATAATTATAAAAGAATATTAATTTTTTTCTGCCTTTTTTATAGAGTCGCTATTTATTAGAGATAGAAATAGAGCCAAAGAGTTTTATCCAATTTATAAAATGTGGACTTTTGATACAGGAGCAGTAGCCTTGTTAAGTCCCGATGATATAGAGGTAAGTATATTATTAGCATTTTAAACTTTTAGGTTGAATATACCAAATTTTAGCTATATTTTAAATTATTTCAGTTAATTCTAAATAATACTAAACATATCAACAAAAGTATGATATACAATTTTCTGCACGACTGGCTAGGAACAGGACTTTTAACTAGTGGAGGTAAAAAATATTTGAAAAAATATATTTGTACCATTTTTAATCCTATAAACACATTTCAGGAAAAAAATGGCATGCAAGAAGAAAAATTTTAACACCCGCGTTCCACTTTAACATTCTCCACGAATTTATCGACATGCTGAACAGAGAAACAGAATTTCTAGTAAAAAACTTAAACACACTGTGTGAACAACCCTACATCGACGTTATAAAACCAATAACCGAATATACTCTATATTCAATTGGAGGCAAGAGGATTAAAATATATATTTTTTATTTTTTCGGGATTTTTTGTTTTTGTCATTAATGTTAAAAAAGCAACACTAGTGAATACCCCTCAAAACGATCAAGCAATGCTATAAACTTATTAGTAATAACCAAATTTGAAGTGGCTATCAAGCTATAAATATTGTTTATTGAAATACATTTTTTAGAAACTTCCTTGGGCGTTCCTCTCCGCGAAGATCCAAAGTGTGAAGAATACAAAAAAGACGTATACAACTACGGAGAATCTTTCTCTTACAAAGTGGTTCGACCATGGCTTTGGATCCCTTTTATCTATTTTTTTAGTTCTAAGCGTGTAGAAGATAAAAAAACCGTAAAAGCCTTACACAGTTTTTCGAGCAACTTAATCAAGGAACGCAAAAAATTATTTGCTCAAAATCAAAGTTACTCTCAAAGAAAAAGACTGGCTCTCTTAGATTTGATGTTGAAAGCCAAAGAGAATGGCGCGGATATCGATGATGAAGGGATTAGAGAGGAAGTGGATACTTTCGTTTTTGAGGTTTGGTCAATTTGCCAAAGTAGCAATATTTGAAAGTATGATTTTTATGCAGTTTTGTTTTTAGGGGCATGACACCACTTCAATATCGCTTTGTTACACATTGATGCTGTTAGCAAACGAAGAAGAAATACAGGTACCCGTCTAAAATTGTTTCTTCTTTTATCTTAACCCTCGAATTGTTGATATTCTTAAATTTTATATTCTTTTAGGAGGAAATTTACCAAGAAATATTAACAATCTTAGGAGATTCGAATCATCCTTCTTACAACGATTTGGGGAATCTAAAGTTCATGGAGCGTTGTATTAAGGAGAGCCTCAGGCTCTATCCTTCTGTGCCAGTAATCGGAAGAATAGCCGGAGAAGATATTCAAACAAAAACCGGATACACAATCCCAAAAAATTGCAATATAACCATATATTTTTATGACTTGCACAGGAACGCCGACATTTGGGAGAATCCTGAAAAATTCGACCCCGATAGGTTCTTACCGGACAATATTGCCACAAGACATCCTTTTGCTTATTTGCCTTTCAGTGCAGGAAGCAGGAATTGTATAGGTAGACCAAAAATTTGAAATAGCTCTCGAAAACTAGATATAGATCTATTTTTTTTAAATGGAACTATTTTACTTCTATTTGCAAAATGAAAATAAACGCGACATATTTCATTTCGAGCCTGTTTAAATTTCTAAATGTATTGCTTGGTGAGGGGAAGGGGGAAGGTTAGAAATCAGAAATTTCTGAATAATTATTACAATTTTGATGCGTTTGTTTCTTGGAGAGGGGAGTCACAAAGTTTTGAATACTTGATTCTAATTTTGATAATGTGTTATACGGAATCCTATTTTTCAGGGCAACGTTTTGCAATAATGGAAATTAAAGCAGCTTTATGTGGAATACTCCGAAATTTCAAATTGAAACCTGTAGATACGCCAAAAGATATAAAAGTTAAAACCGATCTTGTCTTAAGACCAGCTGGAAAAATTAGAGTTAAATTTGAACCTAGATTAATAAATATTTAAGGAAATAAAATGTGTTTTTTACTAAGAATCTTTTTAAAAGGTAAAAATACTTGTAATAATTATATATATTTTGTCAATTATAGTTTTTGTAAAAATATATAACTACTAAAATTAGATTTAGTGCACTGTAGAATATCCTATAAGTGCCCCCAGATGAATGGAATAAATTCATCATTTTAAGTAAGATTCTGAAACAGATCGGTTTTTAATTTCAAACTTGTATTTTTATTAAACATGAAATTATCGCGCATTTTTCTTTTTATGAAATACGTTTTTATAACCGTTGTTTGAAATATGTCATGGAAATCTCAGCACATAATGATCATGCAATTATTGGAGCAATACTACCTTCATTCGATTCAGGTAAGTATTGAAATATCTAATCTTAGCAATATTTTGCTATAGCTAGACAAAACTAAAATTTTTCGAAAAAAACCTTTATTTTTAATAAGAATATATAATCATTTGCACTAACTGGGAGATTTTTTCATATCTCTTAGTGCTTGCCAAATTTGTATAATTAACCAAAATACATTCAAAGCGTTTTTAATTTTATACAAATAGACATTTTTTTCTTTGGAAAAAAATATTTTTTGCTTAATTAACCTTTTTGGGATCACATAGAATCATTTATTCCCAAATCATTCCAAATTTGATTGAACGAGCGTTTAATGGAGGTTGCCAGAAGAATTTTTAATAATTTATAATACAAAAATATTTGTGCACCTAAAATTGTTTGATTTCTCTTAATTTAAAGTTTGTATTATTATTTGCTGTATAAACGACATTTTTCTTGATCTAGCATGTTAAATCCGTGGATCGAATTTTATTTTTTTCTCAAAAACTATTAGTTAATATGAAATTTTTTCAAGAGAACAAAATATTTGGAAATCGATAAGATAATAAGAAAATGAGTTTTCTAAATTATAAATAATATTAAATACTTTAAGGATTATGAAGTTCCCTCTTGTGGAAAAAACTCCAAAATAACACTATGAAAATATTTTGTTTCTTGCAAATAATTCTTGAAAAATAAAATAAAAGTTGTTTTTAGGGCCTTATTTAGGGGACTGTAAATAAACAGCGAAAAGTTATTTAGCAAAATTTAAGAACATCGCTTCAATTTTGTCATACAGTTTGCAATAAAAAAATAGCCCCTATGGTTGGAATTATATATAATTTCAATATATTTTTTTTTCAATTAATTAGTTTTTTAAACACGCTTAAATCTGAACATATTTTTCATTTCTAATTAAAAGGTGTAATTTGTTGATGTTCGCATTTTGATACTAATTAATAATAATAATTAATCTACAATTTAGTTCGATATGTTGAAACTGAAAGCTTCCCTATTACATCACAAGCCTATCGAACATTTTGAAGGGATTAAGTAAACTAGCATGAATTATATTCAGAACGATGCTGCTATATGAAACAATAACTTTGGATAGTGTCTCATTAATTTTGGACAGTAAATTGACTTCAAGGGTAGATTGAATTTTCCATACGCAGGTTCTTTTGTCCGATAAATTATTTTTGTACGGCATTCTTTCCATTGATAAAAAAATAATCATCTAGAATCTACTGCCGTTCAAGAATAACGGTAACGGATGTCAGGATAATTTTTGATTTTCTGAAAAATTTCACTGAGAATGCTGGTCATTTAATTCTTCACGGCGTTTGTACAATTCGATTTCTTTGCTTTCATTGATTCATTAGTCAGCAACGCCATACATATTTGATGAAAAACTAAGGACGTAACCACCTACCCCTAAGTGAAATACAGGTGGTGATTTGACCCAACAATAAATTCAACGATCTTAATGCTACACATGTTATTATTAACACCCATTTTATTCGGTCCAATAATTTTAATCTGAAAGATGATTTTCAGATATTTACAACATATTACATGTCGCAGAGTTCGTACCCAAAACTTCGGAAATGATAGAAGGGCTAAAAATAATGATACACCATAAATGTACACTTGCTGGCGTTGTAAACAAATCTGCCCCTTGTGAACTCAGGTACGGACTAAGTTCAATGGTTAATGGGGCATTTTGTTTCCTTTGATATTTTTCACTTCTAAATATGACAACTAAATTCCTCAGGCATTTTTAAAAGAAAAATGGCCTCTTGTGATAACTTGATAAAATTAACTCTTTAAAAGATATGTACTATTTTATTATAGCACTGCACATTAACCAATTTTTTAAAAGCTACGATTAAATCTAAATTTTTAAGTGCAGCAGACAGAGCGAGTCGTGGCCGATGGAAGAAATCGTATCTTCGCGAAGTCAGAGTCACTGTTAAACAGAGAAAGTATTCAGAAAAAATATACAAAAATACAGACTAAGTGGTAAATTAAAAGATCACCTTTATGGTTACAATTTTTTAAATGAACTTAAAGCATTTTAAAAACTGACTTGGATATTTTGCGTATTTTAAAATATGGTTACCTATTTAGGTATTTTGTTTTGTTAAAAAATGTAAAATTAAAAATTGTATTAAATAATTACATATATTTCCAATCAATATTTATTAGTTAAAACAGTTAAGTATTGACTTCAAAGTAATTAATATTAGAATTAGAATAAACATTTAAAAGAAATCGATAATGGATATTCATGAATTTAAATAGATTAATTTTACTTGAATACTCTTTTTATTAGTTTACCAAAAAAAAATTAGTTTTCATAAAAATTTCTGAATTACATATAAATCGATAATTATAACTCAATGATCAACATTATTTAAGTAGAAATTATAAGAAAACATTTGTTTTCAATAAATTTTAAATAACCAGTAGGTACTATGAATCAATATAAAAGTTTAATTAATACCATTTAAATAAATACAAAAAAATATTCAAGATCACAATCACTGTTTTTCTCTTCACTTTCCGATTTAGAATCTACACCCAAATTAATAAAAAAAATGTCCGTAACTGCGTCTGTAAAAGGTTCTGCTTCCTTAAACTTTTCTTCCCTCTTTATCGCATGATTACTAGGTTTTTTCTACTCAACAACACTATTATCATTCCAAAAAGTAACCGCGGTATGAGTACTATGGAGTTTGAGCTATATATATAATAAATAAATAAGACACTCTTAATTGACGAATATTGTGCTTTCTCTTCAACGAAAGCCCATTGATGTTATTATTTTCTGAAGAGAATCTATCCCTCCTGCGTTTCCTGTTTATTCAAATATTCTGCATTGTAGCCATTAATAAATGTATTCGTAATTATGAATAACAGAATGATTATTATAGGCAGTACACCCTTATCTGCATCGTCTAAGTCAGTTTTAGGCTTATTTCTATTTTTATTACTTTTTTTTGGCGATGTAAAAGATGATCTGACACAAGCATCTATTTCCTTGACTATTCTTCAAATACTTCTTTCAGACACACCCGTTGCAGCAATAACTCCTTTACACAACTTATCGAGTGGACCGTATATTTAAGAACAATAGCAACCACTTCACGAGTTTGCCTGTTTAAATATAGATTTTTCAATTTACTTTTAAAATCCATTATTGGCTTAATGCGGCACCGCACTACTACGTTTATCGCTTTAAAAATCGTAAAGAACTGGTACCAAAAGGTTATGAATTTCTTGCGCATCTCGGGGCGGTACTCCTTACCGGCCACTATTCGCTCTGTTTGTTATAAATAATTGTCTCAAGTCTTGTTTGTGGAATTTCATGATCTTACGATATTTCACTATTTAGCTATGGCCTGAAAACCCCATATTTTTTTAAAGAAAAGAAAAATGAAAATTAACTCTGTTAAATAGTTATAAAATGCGTGTGAGATTGATTTACGCGATTTAATTTCGCCAACTGGACTACCTCAGATATCAAGTAATTATACCTAGTATATATAATACTTAAATACCCATTTCTTAAAACGTTCTTAACATTTATAAGTACTTATATCTCGTAAATGGAGTAAAAATGTAAATGTTGCAATTTACAATAGATATACTTACGGGTCTAGGGTGGGGGATACGCCAGTTGTTTCTCTCGCTTGTACCAGCAAATATGTACGTCAGCCTATCTCAAATTTTGTAAGTTTTGTGTACCTGTACCGTATTTCCTTATAATAAGATATTTACGTAAATTTATACAGAATATGGATAGATTTTTAACTGGACGTAAGCGAGTATTAGACAATAGTGAATCATCAACAAGTGCACAGTCGACCATGGTTTCGAAAATAAAATCAAGAAAATATTCGCAAGAATACCTAAATTTTGGATTTACCACTACTAAAACAAATGAAGAAGAAAGACCTATGTGCGTCATTTGTTTAAAAATGTTGGCAGCAGACAGCATGAAACCTAATAAACTTAGACGCCATTTGGAAACACTTCATAGTGAGTACGTTAACAAGCCCCGAGAATTCTTTGAATTAAAATTAAAGTCATATGAAGAGCAAACATGATTCTTCAAAAGAACTTTGTCTGTGAACGAAAAAGCTTTACTTGCTTGCCTCTTACAAACAAAGTATCATATAAAATAGCCGGATGTAAAAAGGCTCAAATGATTGGTGAAGACCTTATTCTGCCAGATGCGATGGAGATTGTAGAAACTATGTTTGGAGATAATTGTGCCAAACAATTGCAATCCATACCTCTTTCAAATGATACTGTTGCCCGCCGAATTGGTGATATAGCCGAAGATGTATAGCATCAGCTTCTTGAAACGTTGCGTGACAAATTGTTTTCGATTCAGATTGGTGAAGCAACAGATAGCAATAAAGACGCTCATTTTTGCCTATGTCCGATTTTGTGTATATCAGTAGCAGAAGAACTACTTTTCTGCAAACCTATAGAACTCAAAGCAACAGCACTCGCTTTGTTTGACATTTTAAATTATTTTATTAATGAGGCAAACATAGAGTGGAAGATTCCAAAGTGTACAAGCACTTGTGAAACAAAAATCTCCGCAATGTGTCTGAAACTATTGCATGATCCACAGAGAGGCTCTGGCTTCCAAAGAAATCAGTCCTGGTCTGAACATTGTGCTAACGACGGTTGTAATTCTAGTAAATTATATAAAATGAGTCCCCTAAAATTAAGAATTTTTAATGCACTTTGCAAAGACGTAGGTGCAGAACATTTGACGTTGCTATTTCATTGCAAGGCCAAATGGCTATCGCGTGGGAAATTTTTACAAAGTGTTTACGAGTTAAAAGAGGAAATTGCCACTTTTATAAAAGAGGAAAACCGCCACGAAGCCGAAAAGTTTCGAGATGCTTTATTTGTGATGAAAATGAGTTACTTGGTCGACATATTCGAGAAATTAAATACCTTGAATGTACAACTCCAAGGAGCAAACACATATATGTTGGAGCTGTGGAGCAGAAATATGAAACAAAAAAAAACTAGAAATGTTTGCAAATTTGAATGAGTGTGTCAAAACAGACAAGGAAAAAGAACAGTATGTGAAAGTTGTTTTTGTAACAATAGAAAGTCATTTAGGCATGTTGACACAGAATTTTAAAAAGTATTTTCTTGCTAACGAAAAATTGGTAGCAAGTTACGAGTGGGTTAAGGATCTATTTCGAACTACTCCCGAAGGTCTCTCAACTGCAGAAGAAGAAATCTTCATAGACTTTACTGCAAGCAGTGAAATCAAGAGAGAATTTAGTAATAAATATATCTTTGAATTTTGGGCGGGAGTAGATGATGCCTTTTCTCCACTGAAAACAACAGCATTTCGTATATTATTGCCACTTTCAACATCCTACCTTTGCGAAGCCAATTTTCTGCGATGGCTGCTTTAAAGACAAAATATAGGTCTCGACTGAATATAGACAAAGAACTGAGAGTGGCTTTTTGCAATAAAAAAACCATCTTTTGAAAAAGTTTGCTGTGCGACACAGGTCCAAGCCTGTCACTAATAATTATTAAAGCTATTTTTAATTTAGTACTGATGAGTTTATTATTAGTTTCATTTGACATTTGACAGTACCTACTGATACAATCATATTTAATATAATTAAATAGTATATTAGTTTAAATGTGTACTGTACTAACTTAATTTTTTGTAATGTCAGAATGAATATCATTTTGCTTTTCTTTCAGTGAATTAAATTTTTTTTAATAGTAATTATCATTTTTTTTATTGTTCATTTTGATGTGCTTTCTGGCGCCCCCCACGTGGTGTTATGGCGCTCCCCTAGAGGGGCGCGCCCCACAGGTTGAGATACGCTGATGTACGGAGTTGCTGAATAATGAATCTATTAAAGCAAAAAAATCGAATTGTTCAAACGTCGTGCAGTATTAAATGACCAATATCCTTAAGGAAAATTTTCGGAAAATTAGAAATTCTCCTGCTGGATTACTTGACCTCTTTTCCGATGAGCATATGGTCTACATGTCCAATTTTCAGAAAGTTCAAATTACTGCCTATAGAGATATACAAGAGCTGGCTTAAAATTTAAAATAGATTTAGTTTTGTGACCAACTGACAAAATAAAAATAACATTTACATATAGATTATAATAAGTTTATAAAATTTCTATTTTAAATATATATTAATTAATAAGCCAATTAAAGGATAGTTAATTTATAATAATTTGCTTTACTAGATAATTTATCTATTAACCTTGAACATCTAAAAAACTTGCAACAATTAAAGCTAGCTAACAGCATATAATAATTGCAACCAGTTTCGTGGTTGTGTTCAGTCGCTAAAAATGATTTATCTCGTTTTACTCACCCTTATTCTATTTTTAACATTTAATTTTTATGTAAAACGTAAAGAAAAATATGAAAAATATTGGAAACATTTGATGGCAATACCCGGGCCAAAGAGCAAGCGTTTCTTAGGAACCAATTACATAAAGTATACTCCAGGTAAACAAAATGTATATTAAGAGAATTAATACCATAAGTAATTTTAAATATAATTGATTGTATCAAATTATAGTATTATATATTTTTTTTTTCATAGAGGCGCTATTTATTCAAGAGAGAAATAGAGCTAAAGAGTTTTATCCAATTTACAAAATATGGGTTTTTGATAAAGTGGTAGTAGCCTTGTTAAATCCTGATGATATAGAGGTAAGTATATTACTAGCATTTTAAACTAGTTTTAACCTGAATATGCCAAAGTTTAACTATACTAATTTCAGTTAGTTCTAAATAACACCAAACACATTAACAAAAGTATGCTATACAATTTTTTTCACGACTGGCTAGGAACAGGACTCTTAACAAGTGGAGGTATTAAATATTTGACAAAATATATTTCTAACATTTTTGAATCTCACAAATATATTTTAGGTAAAAAATGGCACGCAAGAAGAAAAATTTTAACACCGGCGTTCCACTTTAACATCCTCCACGAATTTATCGACATGCTGAACAGAGAAACAGAATTTCTAGTAAAAAACTTAAGCACACTTTGTAAACAACCCTACATCGACGTTGTAAAACCAATAACCGAATATACTCTATATTCAATTGGAGGCAAGAAAATAAAAATATATAATTCTTTTATTTTCGGGTTTGGTGGATTTTCCTTAATATAAAAAGTGTAGCACGGATGAATAACCGTTAAAAGGGAGTGGCAATGCTATCAAATTATTAATAAAATAACCAGAATAGAAGTGGCTACTTACCCGCTATCACAGCAACATGAGATGATAATTGTTTATTGTAAATATATTTTTTAGAAACTTCCTTGGGTGTCCCACTCCGTGAAGATCCAATGTGTGAAGAATATAAACAAGCCGTATACAACTACGGAGAATCTTTCACTTACAAACTGGTTCGGCCATGGCTTTGGATCCCTTTTATCTATTTTTTCAGTTTCAAAAGGGCAGAAGATAAAAGAACCCTAAAAACGTTACACAGTTTTTCGAGCAACTTAATCAAGGAACGCAAAAAATTATTTGCTCAAAATCAAAGTTACTCTCAAAGAAAAAGACTGGCTCTGTTAGATTTGATGTTGAAAGCCAAAGAGAATGGCGCGGATATCGATGATGAAGGGATTAGAGAGGAAGTTGATACTTTCGTTTTTGAGGTTTGGTCAATTTGTCAAAGTAGCAATCATTGAAAGTATCATTTTTATGCAGTTTTGTTTTTAGGGGCATGACACCACTTCAATATCGCTTTGTTACACATTGATGCTGTTAGCAAACGAAGAAGAAATACAGGTACCCGTCTAAAATTGTTTCTTCTTTTACCTTAAACCTCGGATTGTTGATTATTTTCTTAAATTTTCTATTCTTTTAGGAGAAAATTTACCAAGAAATATTAACAATCTTAGGAGATTCGAATCATCCTTCTTACGACGATTTGGGGAATCTAAAGTTAATGGAGCGTTGTATTAAGGAGAGCCTAAGGCTCTATCCCTCTGTGCCAGTAATCGGAAGAATAGCCGGAGAAGACATTCAAACAAAAACCGGATACACAATCCCAAAAACTTGCAATATAACCATATATTTTTACGACTTGCACAGAAACCCAGACATTTGGGAGGATCCCGAAAAATTCGACCCTGATAGATTCTTACCGGACAATATTGCCACAAGACATCCTTTTGCTTATTTGCCATTTAGTGCAGGAAGCAGGAATTGTATAGGTAGACCAAAAATTTTTAATATGTTTCTCGAGAATTAGATCTAAAAAATTAACCTATTTTAATTCATTTGCCAAAATGCATTTGAGAACGGAACATTTGATTTGATTCAAGTTTAGCTGAAAGTATTAAACTTGTTTCTTGGAGAGAGGAGTCACAAAGTTTTGAATACTTGATTCTAATTTTGATAATGTGTTTGTTATATGGAATTCTATTTTTCAGGGCTACGTTTTGCAATAATGGAAATTAAAGCAGCATTATGTGGAATACTCAGAAATTTCAAATTGAAACCAGTAGATACGCCAAAAGATATAAAAGTTAAAAGAGATCTTGTCTTAAGACCAGCTGGAAAAGTTAGAGTTAAATTTGAGCCTAGATTAATTAATATTTAAGCAGATAAAATTCTGTCTTTACTAACAAACTTTTTAAAATGTCAAATATATACCACCAAATGAATTTCAACTGACTACAAATTACCGTGAACTTCCGGTTAGTAATGAGAACATATATATTTACCGTTTATTTTTTAATTTAAAAATTTAAAATATCTATTGCATTTGGTGACTTTAGCACATGTATAGCGCATTGGATAACGAGATTACAAAAACTACGTTATCCTCTGTAGACTACACCCAATACAATCAACCATACAATTTAAATCGTCTTCAACTAATGCATAATTACAGAAAATAAAAGATACTTGCATTCTTAATAATTGTACGTATTTTGACAATTATAGTTTTATAAAACTATGGAAGTGCTAGAATCAAACACAGTGCACAGTAACAAATTATCTAAGTGCCCTCCATACCAATAGAATAAATTCATTTTGAGTATAATTATGAATTTTTCGGATTATGAATTTCGAATTTCAATTTTTAAACATAAAATTATTGACACATACTTTCATTCTTTCTGAATTATGATAATCCCTCAAAAATGTTAATCTAAAAGTGGTTCTTGGGCCACCTCGTTCCAAAGCGAATTTGATTTTCTTGTCAGTAGTCTACATTTTTCAAATTTGACATTATAGGGCACAGTAATTTTGAAAATGTATTCTATTTTAACATTTTGTAAACTCAATTAAAATATTTGTTTGAAGGCATACTTAAATCAAAAATATTTTAAACTAACTTCTCTCATTTTTTTTGGCTCTTGGACAAGAAATACTCTCATTCTGACATCGTTTTTTTAAGCAAATTTAACTTCTGGCACCTAAACTTTTTGAAAAATATAGATCTCTCACTTCCATACAACGAGATAACACACCAGGTTTCCTGTTCCCTTAGAATTTAATTTTACAGAATCTTCGTTATTATGTACGATGATCGAAACACAAAGCACTAGACACGTCTATGAGTAATCGATCTTTTATTATCTCTCATTTCAAGTGCAATATTTGAGAAATTCTTCCTCTCCATGAGGAAATTCTAAATTTGTTGAGAACAACCACGATATAAGCAGATAATTAGAATTCTCTCTCTCTCTCTTGTTCATAGAAAAAGACTAGAAATCGAGTTAAACAGAGGTGTGAAAGCTAAAGAAATTAGAACAAGTAGCTTAAAGATAGACATTACTGTTATATACATTAGTTTTAATAGTACATTATATATGCCATATTCTATTAAATAGATTTTATGTATACTACGGTCACAAATATTCTGTCTTATTGACTTGAAGAAATTTGCTATAGAAATCAGCCATTACCTCAAAGGGCGGTCAGTACAGGTCCATTATTATTGTTATAGATACCTACTGATTATTTGAAAAATTGAAAAATACTATTCTTCAATAGTGGCATTCGCTAATGAGATCAATAAATCGATCTAATTTCATAGATAAGCCAGTACCACGCTCACCCTTTCTTAAAGATATTAGATTATTAAAACTTCTTAAGTTTGACAATGTTGTTTTAATTAAAATAGCAATTTCCTTCATGCACTGGTTTTCTTCAACCTTCTTTTTTAGGTGATTATAAGAAAAAGGGTTTTAAAAATTTGTTTTGCGTCTATAGACAAATATATACTTTTCGATACTCGAGCTAATGAAGCAGGTTCCTTTAAGAGTTCAGTATCTACAAATTCATTTAACAATACAGCATCATCAACAGGTTTATTTAACGCACCGTTATTGTCCATTACTTCCACATAATTAACACTTGTATCTTGCCATGGTCGCCACATTCTTATAACAATTTACTTTCTTTCACGCTCAGTTTGAAGTTAATACTAAAATTGTTATACAAATTAAACTCATTCTAATCATTCATGTAATTTTAGTGGATCGGTAAATAATCTCTTCACAATTGTATAGTTAAAAGTGGTCAGTTGTCTTTATTAGAGATTATACACTTAAAATATATTTGTACACGCACTATAGCTATTTTTATCAGATATAATCATGGCATCAGTTCCTCAATTCCTAGAAAGCAAGCGAAAAGTTTAAATAATTTACTATAATACAAATTTGCAATTCATTATTAAAGTAGATTGACAGAATCCCATTATGCGACAAATAAATTATGTCAGATGTCATTTGTCAAATATCTAACCAGTTTTTTACTTGGATCTAATAAAAAACAATTTTCGACACAGTATTAAATTTATTAATAAATATCTTCACAAACTGCACGATTACATCCTAAAAGAGAATTATATAAAAGTTAAATAAATAGATAAATTCCTCGGAATCGCGTCTTATGGTAGGTACATCTAAGAAAATTATTACATTTAAAAAATAAAAAAAGGAATAAAAACGAAAATATGTACATTTCAAGAGCCCTACACAAATTTCAATTTAATTTCACTTAATTACATCATTCACAAACACGATATTAGAAAATGAAATCTTACAATTAAATAAATTCTGTCCTTACATTAAAATCAAATCATAAAAACATTTCTATTCAAATAATATTTTAAAAATAACAAAAACCGGCAACGCCTCACTCTAAACAAATGTCAGGTGTCTACTGTCAACATTTAACTGTTGTATCTGAATATTTGTAAGAGAAAGTAAAATGTCACAATTTGAAATTTTCCGATTAACTAAAGCCTGACTCAAAGTGTCCAGAGAATATATATACATTTAGTGATGTTTTAATTGAAATGCTGTAATGGTGCCTATTTCACAAATCTGATAAGGCGTTCCTATAAATATTTAAAAATAAGAATAAAAATGTAATATTTAAACGAAAATAAAAATATAACTTAACCATTTAATCATATTTAAGAAAATACAAAACAAACGCAACTTCTTGGAAAAATGTCGGATTCTTTAACACCTTCTACCAACAAACAACAAAAGCGATCAGGTTTTAAAAAAATACTAATAACATCGATTCCACTATGAAATTGTTATTTTGTCGGTAGATTTTGTAAAATAAATCTTCAATATAAAATAAAAACTTAAAAAAATAAACTAGTCATGACCTCATAAACGTTTCAAAGTTCTCTTCTTGTCTTTAAGTATCTTTTTCTTTTCTGCTGTAAGCTTTTTATCTCCGGCATGTTTTTTGGCGAGAGGGCCATCTCCTTGTATCCCTTTGCATTTGTGTTGCTGAAATTCAATCCATTTTTATATATTTATTATTTTAACAAATAAAAATAAATTACCTGTGCATGAATTTCTGTCATCATTTTTGCTCTTTGATAATAATCATCATAATGTTCTAACAGTAATTTACCAGCTTCCTCATTAAGAGCAGATTCTGCATTTGGGACAATTAATAGACACTTGACCGTCTGAAACAACAAAGAATAGTTTCATATTAAAGTTCATTTCTATACTGTTTAAGTTATTTGAATAAATACGCAAATATTTATTTATTTATTTAAGTCCTCCCAGAAGAACAAATACTTATAAACGATATATATATATATATATATATAAATAGCGTTTCATATGTTAAGGGAAATATTTAAGAGGCATATAGAAGTCACACAGATGGTTTTAATAACCTTGCATACAGTGGAAAAAACTTAATTGTAAAAAGTTGTTGTTGTTCTCCCGCCACTAATACGAATAGTAAAATTTTGAAACGTCAATTTTAAAGAAAAAAAGCACTTTATTAGTTGTACGTAACAAATAATAGAAAATAAAGAACAAAACTTAATAACTCCTGCCATCAATTTGAATGGTAAAGTAATGTGAGAAGATAAACGTTTGTACTAATTAACAAACATTTATTAATGCTGGGTTAAAGAAATTTAAAATAATTGCTCAAAATGTCCAGTTTTATTGCATGCACTTTCTTGTACGTTTCATGATGTCTTTCACTGATTTTCTAATAATATCTCTATTGCTTCTCAATTCCTCGCATTCTTCTTCTATTCTTTGAAGCTGTTATTCTCTAGTGATTATTTCATGAGAGTACACTTAGATCTTAGGTGTCTCCCCCTACATAATAATCCACTAGGTTAAAATTTGAGAGCCTTGAAGTACAATAATGATATTCATCCCTTCTTATTAGGAAAGTTATCCTCTAAAAAATTCCTCATAATAACTTAAAAATATGGAGAGGCACATCATATTGAAAATGCAATTAGCGATTGTTTACATCCTACAGCAAAATCGGTAACAGATTTTGTAAAAATATAAATGATTTTTCAACAGTCGGTACCACATATACTACGATCAAATGATTATTTAAGGCACCACACCAAATATTATATAAAAATTTATATTTGGAATGACTGTCTGGTTGGGATGGGCTTTTTTCTGTCCCAACATTCACCGTTTCTGGTAAACTTAGCTGAAGCATGTAACAAAATAGTAGACATTTTTAGCCTCTTTAATTCTTAATAAAAATGTTTGTTAATTACTAAGAATGTTGATCTTCTCACCTTACTTTACCATTCAAATTGATGGTGGGGGCGTATTTAATTGTGTACTTAATTTTTTATTATTTGTTATGTAAAACTATTAATATGAGACTATTTAAATGTTGGAAATAAAGAAATATTGAAAGTTGCAGGAAAAAAGAATATTCGCACTTTTTTCTTTTATGGTTTCCATTCAGTTTTAAAATTTTACGATTCAAATTGGTGGCGGAAGAACAACAAAAGTTTGTTACAATTCAGTTTTTTCCACTTTATACAAATCTAAAATGGAAATACTAAAATTGTAATATAAGTTGTTTTGATAGTTTAAATAGTTTTCATTTTTTCTAAAACCGAACCTGGATTTTCATATCTCTTAATAATTCAAAACATTCTTCGTCAGAAGTGTAAATTGTATGCTAAAAATGAAAAAAATATATTAATATTGTGAGTAATTCAAGAGTTATGACCAAATGAAAAATTAGGCATGATTAATAAAACACCCTTTAACTCAGTTTTGGAAGCCAACAGACTATATTTGTATTTAGAACCACTATATAACTCTATCTGCCTCTAAATTATTTCTCTTTACCTATGAAATACCCTGTATAATATACACAATGCTAATAGAAAGATATAGAGTAAATATTTTTTTAAATCATATTTAAAATTTTAAATTTTTTGTTTCTTTTATTTTAACTAACAGGTCATTATAGATTTGCATTCCTTGGAAATAAATATATTTCTACCAATTTACGAGATTTCCTAAAATTATGTTCCTGAATATTACAAATTTGAAAATTTCAGATTATTTTTGTTCACATAAATAAAAATAGCAATTTTTAGTTTATAAATTAGATATACATCAAGCAAATCTCTTGATTTGTATACATTGTCTGTAGCCTCTTAGTGAGGTAACTTGTATACATATTTAATCATTTAATTTTGTAGTGGTTGTAACGGATTCCTTAGTGACCTATTTGCAATTGTGTAAACTAAGCTAAATATTGTTATTTGAAATATATTAAGCAATAATAAATTTGTTTTAGGATTTAATCAAATTAACTGCCTAATTTGAAATAAAAACCTAATGAAGACAAAATACTCTTCATGAATATATTCCTTAAAATTCATAAATGTTTGTTTCATTTTATTATGACTGAATAATCATAAAAGTAGATTTATTGTAATTTATACTATATTAATTTCGATGCGATTAAACTGAAATATTTTTTATATCTCCAACAATCTCTTTCAATTTTTGATTATTATTATAAAATATAAATATATCAACTGCAAATAATGTAATGGAGCTTCCTAAATTTAAAATGAAAGTGAATAATACAGGCCCTTAAGGAACAACACTTAGTCAATTATTTGAGAACTTGACTAATCGTATGCATATTGTTGTGGATTTATTAGATATCTATTAAATCAGTTCTTAGTTTTTCCTGGAATTCTTAAAGTTTTTTGAAATCAACAATACCACATGGGTTTTGTAAATCAATTGAAGGAGTTTACATGAATCTTTTTCATCAAAAGTTGTATGTTTTTAAAATCTATTACTCTATTCAACAGATTCACATAAACTATACCATCCCTCTTTATTAAAATAGCATACATTATCAAAATAATTTATTAATCTATCCATGTATGACTTTCTCGTGTAAGTAAAATTGCTGAAATTTTAATAAATATTAATAAAATGAACTAAACTAATCGACTTCACAATTTTCTTCACCAAAATATTCATAAACTACTTTATTCATTTTTTATTTTGTTTACAGAAATATTTGATGGAATATGCACATATTTGCAAACTCATATAAATAATGTTTATTAAATTTTAACAAAATTTTGAGAAAACAGTAAAATGGCTGAATTCACATTTTTCTTCAACAAAAAGCAAACCACTTTTGTCACTCACTTTAAGTTTAAGAATTAAAATATTAACAAATACTCACAAGTAATATGTGTTTGATTCCGAGGTCCGACTTCCAATCTTTTTTAAGTGTATTTACACATATTTCTCCACTTGCAGCCACATTGGGATGAAAAATTTTTGTTAGGAAATACGCTTTGGGTGGTTCTGTTGGAAATCCTTTGCCAAGTGTTAGTTTTACTTTAAAAACACCTCCAAAATAGGGAGTACCTGAAAAAAATTATCCATAACTACAGATTTTCAAAAAATATCTCCATATCAGGTGCTACATGTTGTAAAAAGTGCAAATTTAATAGGATGATGCTACTCACCCGCAGGCCCGTCAATGTAGGCTTGGATATCAGTAACATCTTCTTCATTAATTTGAACTTTAATTCCTTCTGGTGGATTATTGACTAGATCTTGCATTTCCTTTACAACCCCTCTGATTATTTGTGGGGAGAGGTTCTCTACGTTATTTGACATCTGAAACGAAATAGTCAGGATAGGAACTATTTTAGGTGAAAATTATGTTACTTACGGTTCCAGCAGAAGCCATTTTATTTAATATCACAATTATTTAACAAAAAATACTCTTAGAATTAGAGCCAAGACCCATTAGAATATTGTTATTGAAGTTCAACTTGGCGTTCTAATGAAGTCAGAATGTCAGAAACATTTTGAACTGGTTAGCCAATCAGGACAAGTACTTCATTTACAACTTCTGTTTACCTTCACATACAGCGTTGCCATAGTCACATGTAGGAAAATTAATCATACGAGGACCGCCAGAAAAATAACTTAAATATTCAACACCAGAAACAAGAAAAAGCAATTTTATTTACATATTCTTCTTTTATATCTCTTTTGGTACCCAAATACGATTCATCTTTTTCTTTATCTTCTTCACCTAAAATTTGTAATAACAAGTTCAAATAAATACATGAGTGTAATTGGCTTTGTTCAGGTGCATCTAAAATATGACATTTCCTATCTGACCTACCTGTTGAATTCTAAAAACAGTTCTTGCACTGATTTTTGTAACTGAAGCAACTCGTTCAATAAACAGAAATTAAAATAAATATGCTTTATATATCACTAAATTTTTTTCAGATTCTAAAAGAAGTGTTACTTTTATTTTATAAATGATCTTAAGGAGAGCTTTTCTTATGAAAGATTCAGATTATTATCAATTCTACAATGGCCAATGTTTGCTTCTTCGGTCATAAAATCAACTGTTCATTTAATTGATTATGACAAACTTTGCATTCTGTTCTAAACATATCGATTAAATAACTCACAACCCTCGTAAACCCACTTTTTTAAAAAAGTATCAACCTGAATGTCACCAGTACTTTAAGAGTAATTAACAAACCTGAAGATAAATTTCCACTGTTGGCAACACTGCATGACAAACATGAAATAGTGATTTTTTTACGTTACAATATATTTCCAGTGCTTCATGTAAATTCATGACGTCATAAGATGACAAAAAATTTAAATATTTAATTTCGAATATATATTTCTTTAAAATAAATTAAAATCTTAATATAAACAACCCTATCATTGCCAGTTTTGACAAATTGTAGGAGTAACTCAGATTTTGAAAATAATTTGTATTACTTAAAAAACAGAATATATTGTACTCCACTTAACACATACACAATTGTTGCTATTTAGGCTAAAGAGTTTCGGTCTTTGATAAAGAGTATTTAAATTTAATTTTTAAAATATCGTTTATTGTTATTGTAAGAAGATTGGCAACGTTCCATGCACACACTCGTCTATTTAGCTTCGTACCAAAACAAAAGCTGTCTTGAATGTTAAATATAACGTATAAATACGTCAAAATCTTCAATTCGCATTAAAATTTATAAGTAGGAATAAAGAAAAACGATGTCCGAAACGGTAAGTACTTTAATAATACTATAAACCTTTCTTTTGACCCTTTTAATCCCCAAGGAAAGGGACATAAATTCTACAAATTATGAAGGTAGTTTCATGGGAGATAGTGCATACACCAACTATGTTAGGACATACGATGATTCCCTTTCAATGCCGCCCGTTACAAATGATTATAAAATGTCCTATGCTCCTACAATGGTAAATTCTTAATTTGTATTTCACATATGATCAAACAGTGTCTTGATTTTCAGGAAACTCAAATAAGAAAGCTGAGATTATCCATGGAGGATTATAGGGAGGTAATTCTCCAAATAAACAGCGTGTTATTGTGGGAGAAACAATGGTATCCAACAGCTATTCTAACAGGTAAATAGAAATTATTTGATCGAGTTTTAAGGGTAAAAAACAATATTTTAGGCTGTACTATACTTTATACTGTTTTATGGTTAAGCGAACCCAGTATTCTAACTATTTTATCTTCAATTGGATTAATAATTACTGTTGGAGATTATATTTTGCCAACAATAATAGCTTCTCTGTTTAAAAGTGAAAATTGGAATTCCTATAAGCAGAAATTGTATGAAGAAATTTGTACTAATATTGTCTTGTACAAAACAAAATTTGAATTACTTGTGACTTCCTATTATAGAATGAGAATTACCAACTCAAAATTGGTAAGAAAATAAAATTCATAATATTTCTAAATACTCATATTTTTTTTTGGTTTTTTAGTACTTCACTATAACCATTGTTGCACTATCTGTAATGACTTGGTTGGGAAGCTCAGTAAATAATCTACTATTGTGTTATTTGTCTACTGTCATGATTCTACTTCTACCTGGTATGAATTACAATGGATTTTTGAACAAAGCAACTGAGATGTTGTCAAAAATTTTTACAGACTTAGTGGAGAATGCTAAGTCAAAAGTTGGACAGACGAAGCTTGATTAAATATTTATTTTTTAGTTTTGCAATTGATTTTTGTCTTATAAAGGCGTTTTAAAATCGAAATAAGGTTTTCCTTTCATTGTGTAAAAGAAATTTTAAAAAAGTCGACATATCAAAATTTTGCGGTTTTAAAACGTTATGGTTTGAATTTATTTTTGAGTTTGCTCAAAATATACTTGTATTTTATTAGTAGAGGTAGCTGTTCATACATACTTTAGTAAATCGCCAGAGTGATAATCAGACTGATGTTACCATATATTTCCTTAAATTTAATTAGTTTTATACTTAATAAATTAATTTTTTACTAACTACATAGTTTGATTTAAACCCAAGATCGAAGTGGTCTCAATGAGATAAATTATCGTTATTACTATACTTTTAATTTCGCATACAACATTATAATTTTCGGAGCTGTAATTTTATCTTTAATTTTTGAAAATATCGAATTGAACCCATATAAGGTGTGTGCAGAAAAAGAATTGTTTAAAACATAATGAAACAATTTAAATACTTTTGTTGCTAATTTCGTACCTTTAGAAATAACTCGGGGTGATGAAAAATAGCAATGTAGTTTGCAAAGATAATTTTTCCTGAAAATATTTTATTTCTTGCTATTATATATGCAGTTATATTTTTACCAGACAATCTCTAAACAGAATTTTAATAATTAAATTATTTATTAATTAATAATGGCCTATGTTCAATTAGACCATTTACCCAACTTATTCCTTATAATTTTAAAATCGGGAGCTCACATCATGTTCATACCCACGCCAGGATTCGAACCTGGGACATCGGATTTAAGCATATGAAAGATCATCTAAGCTTTTTGTGGCGACAACAAAAGACAATATGCCACTGTGCACTGGCTTTGTGTCTAGTAGATTATCCAAAAACTTTCTGAATTGCCTCGAATTCTTAGTTCATGGGAAAACAATACCGGACGGGGGTAATTCCAATTGGTTTGAGTTTATGAAAAATATATATAGTAATTATAAAATTATATCTAGCTAAAATAAAAAATTTTTATTGACATTCCCTAATATTTAATGAATCATACAAAATAATAAAATGTTGATAACAATTATTACTATTACTCAGCAACAGTTAGCAAGATAAAGATTATTTTGAAGTACATGGAAATAAGTATTTTTAATACAGTGAACTCTGTAAGAATACATTCTTTGGAAGTGATTATGATCTTATCGGAAATATCTGAACAGATTGAATATTAATTTGAAATTTGTACTTTTTTAATATAACTGCATGAGTATTAAATCACATAAACACGATAATTAAAATATTTTTATCATTTGATGATGCTAACATAATTAGCGAAACTCGAGTAGATTTTAAGACAATTTCGACAAATCAAAGATTTTCGTCCCCAACGTAGTTTAACATTTTTCCCTTTAAATTGTGATCCACCTAAACGTAAATTAAATGGGAGGTTGCGCAGCTCCTCCTTCGAAAGGGAATTTGATTCTGTTTTCAGCAGGATAAAGTTTGTAAATTTTGCGCATTAAAGGGAAACAACATTGTGATTGATTAAACTAATAAGGAGAAACAAGATAATACTGGAGAATGATCGTCATTATGACCCTTGGATTATTGACATCGAGTAATTCAAAAAAAGCAGATATTTTTATGTAGAAAATATTCTTAAAACTTAATGTTTATCTCGAAACGACTTTTTTTAAACATGTATGTGCAGTAATTCGAGTAATTATTCCATTTATATTTTTTTATCGAAAATTTCTATAATAGCAGTATATAAGTCTATGTGTAGTATTTTCTTCAATTTTAAAAATTACTATTTTACAACTGAAATTGTCGGAAGTGCCGCAGTTTTGTTAAAAATCAATTTACAAAAAAACAGTCCGCTCACAAAGATAGCTACGTTTATACAGGTTAAGAAAACATTTGGTTTTATTCTTTCAAATGATTCTTTGCAAAGAAAAGATGTTCAATAGACCAAGAGGAACGAATATTCCTTGAGCCACCATATATTTGAAAACTGTAATATTTCAATAAAAATTTGCATGAACATAATTCAATGTAGACTTAATAACATCATTTCTTCAATCCAAATAAAATTTATTAATATACAATAACGATCTTCCTCCATAATAACGGAGGACAGTTAGATTGAAAATGCAAAATTTTGTTAGTCTTGTAAACCCGAGGCATTCGTTTCTAATTATTATTGTTTTGTACAACGACTCCAATGCTTTTTTTTATTTCGTAACACGAATTTGTAGCTTTCAATAAATTCTATTTACCTCAATTATCTTAATGAGGCGCAGTTTCTCGAATAATATTTCAAATGAACAACACACACTGATATTAAATAGCTCCATCCAAAGTAAATGTTAATGATCAAATCAAGAAACTAAGATTGTTGAATATGTCCACGTCTTCCAATTTATTGCATTTAAATAATTGCTAATCATACAAGGAAAAAACACGGTGGTGCCTTGAATATCATATTGATATCAAATTAACATGTCACTGTTCACTGTTCTTTCAAAATTCAATTCATTAGATATATCAGCCGAAACGTTTATTTGTTGAGGAAATTGTGTCTGAACGAGGAGCTTCTCTTGAATCGACAGCCCTGTTGGTTAACCGTTAAATAAAATTTAGCTTTATCAAAAAAAGTTTATAAACATGTGCTTCATTCTGTTCGTCAATTACAGAAGTCGGTAGGGATAACCATAATCTTATAAAGATGATTTATCTATCTTTAAAAGTCACCTAAACAAAGATTTGCGTACACAATTATCAGCAGAAAGTTGTTTACTTGGTATATGTGGATTTTCCTCCAACTCGAGCGTTTTCTTCGTCAAATCGAACAGTGCTTGTTTCTTGTGCAGCTTTACGTTTTTATAGATTAGGATACGTGCTGACCCAGGCATTTTTTATTAGAATGTTCGAAAACCTGTTTTTGAGTTCAGTGTTGATAGTTTTTGAAAGCATAATTAATGGTTTACTTTAATTAGGTTTTTGAGTAAGATTAGATTGTTAGGGGCATTTACGTATTTAGAAGCCTCCTTATTATCATAAAGGTGCGTGAAGAAGAAAACGTTTGAATGTGACCACAATTTTCAGTTAAAACAAATAATGAGATTATCTGTATACATATAATCTTGGTAAGGCATATAATCTGCATCTATAAAATGTAAAAAGTAAAGTTTCACAAATGTTAATGACGCTTGATTCATTATTAGTATCAGAATTTTTTTGTTTGTACTATATCCATTTGTCTTTGGAAAATAGAAATACTTTATGGAAGAAAAGATCAGTGCAACATCTTCAGTTGAACTTAGTTTCTTCGTAGGATGTAGGATCAATTTCGTTTTATTATTTTCTGGTAGTGTTTACATTAACTTTTACAAAATAAATATAAAAATATATTAAATTTCTTGTCCAGGTGTTTTATTCGGTGGTTTCTTTAATTCGATACTCTCGCTTTCATCATCGGTAGAATCTTCAGTCTCCAATACTTTGTCTCTTTCCATATCGATACCAAGGATGTCCTCGACAAATGTATGAAAATCAATCCGCTACATAAAAAAAATCAGTTAAACATCAAGATTTTAAAATTAGAACGACTTACTTCAGGTAGAAAATCGAAATTTTCTTGTTGTTTTTCGCATCTCATTAATGTGTTGAATAATTTACAAGCATTCGTTACACTTAATGCTTCACCTACAATGATTTGAAGTAATGAAAAGAAATGTTTGTTAACGTATAAATAACGAACCTTGTGTAGTTAGGAATTCTATGAATTTCTCTTTTTTAATAGAATATGAATAGTTTTCATCATGTGCGTTGTCAAGAAGAATGCTGAATGCGTTGATGAGATCAGCTTGCGAATATCCATACACAGGTTTGTGGTTGCAAAATAATTTTACAAAGTCGATAAAGTTTATATCTTCGTTGATTTTATTTGTTTCGTCCATATTTCTAAATTTCACGTCTATCATGATATTCTCCAACTAAAAAAAAATACCAGCAATAATAAATAATATTCGAAATGAGATACATGCAGTTTTACCTCAAAATCAGAAGGATAAAATCCTATTGTTCTGAATAAATCAGGTATTTCGGAAATATTTATACTGTCCGTTACCCTTCGCGGCAAGTCGATATTCTCTTGTTGCAATATTTGCATGTAATAAAATAAATCTTTTATTTCATGGAATAGCCATCCGTGATAGCCACCTTCTATAAGACAGTAAAATGGTTCCAATTCGTTTCCACCAATACGTTTCATCATTTCCACCGATCTACAAACACGCTTAAAAACATGTGATGTAAAGGAGGATAGTAGAATAGAAAGAAAAATTAGTGCGAGAAAGAAAACTAGGCTAAATTTACAACATACTTTGATTTTTAAAACTTTACCCATACGTAGCCATATCTGAATTTATAAAACACGTATCTATAATGCAATATGTTTTACTATCGACAGTGTAAATATATTCAGCAGTATTTTGTCTTATAATCAAATAACTGCGTTGTTATAACTTCTAATTACAATTTAACATCGAAAAAAGACAAACAAATAAGCGATAACACATCTTTTATGTTTGACAGATTGAAACGTTGAACTACTAGAAAAATATATTTTTTTTAAACTAATATTATTTTAAAAGTACATTTTTTTTATCATTACAAATTTGTTAACCTATTTCCCTAAGTTGATAAATAGTTCCCGTCTATATTTTCATCTTACAGGAACTAGTAAGTAAGAAAATAACATCAATTTTGATGAAGAATTAACAGAATTACTAGGGTTGGCGAAATTAAATGGAAAAGAACATAATTATGTCATAGATGAACTTGTATGGGAAGTGTTGCGATTACCAGTCTTACCATTGTGATTTTAATGCTACTGAATTAATTTGGGCAGATTGTAAGTCATATTATAATAAAAACAACAAAGTTGGATAAAGCGATAAAAAAGTCATCAAAGCATTAGAATAATGTGACGCCGAAGTCTGGGCAAAATGTTTTGCTCACGGAATCATTCATAAAAAATGGTATGATCATAGAAAATGTATTTGTAAGAAAGAAATTGAACCGTACTCCTAAATGTTGGAAACAGTTTTGATTCAAAAAGTGGAGATGTACTACGAATTATTTAATAAACAAACGAATGATGTATTTCTATACAAAAATCTGTGTAAATTAATAAACGAAGTTAATAGTTAGAGGTAAACATCATTCAAATAATTTAAATATAAAATGTATCTGTAGTAATAAACATACATTTTTATGAATTTTTATTTGTTTAACACACACACACACACACACACGCACACACACTATAAGTAATCTAAGACATTCAGTTTAATGTTAACTACCCATACATCTGCTGCAATTGTAACCATTTCAATAGTAAAAGATTTGCGAATTTAGTGTATACCTACTTAGTTTCTATTCGCCATTTAATGACGCAGTGATCATTTTCACCAAATGTAAAAATATATTTTCCACATCGAGACAAAACAAAATCTTCCAGCTAAAAAAATATTTATATAATATAATTCTGTTATAGACTAAATTTTAACTAATAAATTTAGACTTATTGTGTGATTTTTTTATGATACCTTTACAGGGTGTGCCAAGTATCCAACATATTTATATGGATTTCCATCTGGTGGTAGAATATGCAAACCAAAATGTCTTTTTGTCGCAAACGCCATGTATTTAGAGGAGCAATGTGGAATAATCTAAAACCAGGCGGTACATAAATTATATCATACTGAATAAAGAAATTAAGTTTTACCTGCATTTTGCGGATTAACTGGTTTTTAAAACATCCAAACGCCGGTGCAAGGACCAAAGATTTTGGAATTTTAGAGGTTTGATACAAAAATTTCAATTTGTGCTAAAAAATATTTAGTAAACATTGAAAAATAGTGAAATACTAGAGATGGTTACATTGTCATCAGAAAGTAAGATATATCCTAATTGTTTTTCTCCTACCACTGAGACCCAATAAATAAAACTCAATGGAACAGCGGTTTGTTCGATTCTCTCTGAGCTTTCAATTGTAAATTCATCTTGACTGAAAGAAAGACATTTTTACTAGTCATTTAATTTTTTTTTTAATCTTACTCTAGTTTGTCGTTATTATACTCGATAATATGACGGTCTTTGGCTATTGTATAAAGCTTCCAACAATTTTTAGTTGGTATAAACATCAAATCTGTTATGTTTCCATAATGCGGTCTGATTTTTCCACTGCATTCCCATTTTTCCTTTTCGGTATTAAATGCAAATATAACAACTGTTCTCTTGTCGTCCTAAAATATTTTTTTAAAAAAGCTCACCCTGATCTTTATGCTGAAGCTGCCAAATAGACTAATTCTGATAAAAAGTCGATTTTACCAATTTTTTATTTAAGATTTATATGTTATAACTAAATTTGCTTACGTAATAGGCAAATTGCAAGGGCAACGAAGAAAATCTTATTTTCATTATGTTGTTTTTGGTAACTTGAAACGAGTATTTGGGATTTAGTAAAATGGGTTCTAGTACCCATATTTCACCGCTAGTTTTACCACAAACTAAATGAAATGCTAAAAAAATGTTTTATTATATCTAGTTACAACAAAAAATAGGCAATTTTGAAATAATTTCATACATTCAGAGCTGTATTTTATGCAACTTATGGTAGCAGTTTCCTCTTCTTCTTTGGGCAAAGTATTTTCACTTATAACCTCTTTAGTTTTGTAGTTCATTAAGATTATCCGATTACTTTTGTATGCAATGATAATAAAGTCCCTGAAAAATATCAACTAAAAGTACATATCGTACTCATTTTTTCCTGTCATAAGGATCACTTAAAATTCGATAGACTCATTATAAAGCCTTTTTTCGGGTTAATCTTGTATTTTGACAAAACTAAAGGTAATTTAGTTTATCACTTACGATTCTTCGTGGGCTTCAATTGCAGCAACATAATCATCAGCTGTATGAAATAAGGAAATGCATTTATTGTTCACAACATCTATGGCGTACACATTACAGTGGGCGGTTGCTTTAAATTATTAAAGGCACAAAATAAAACTATTAATTATTTTAAATGTTGTTAACTTATTCAAAATAGTTTACCAACAAAGAAATCTCTGACAATAAAGGGGGCCCGATCCATGGTAGCGTCTGTTGGTAGATTTTGTTGGAACAACACTTCCAATTCTTCAACCATGTCTAAAAAGTCGCAGTTCATGATTTCCTCTTCTTTAGTCGGTACTAGAATTGAATTTAGATTAATTATTTATTTGAATTAGAGGTTTAGATACGATTGTAGATTCTCAGTTAGGGATAATCGTCGGATTTTGGTATATATTAATTTTTGAACCAACTTACCCATAAGATACGTATTCATATCATGCAACTTCAATTTCGGAATCAAATTGAAGCTTATCGACGAAATCGGCCCCAAATTAAAGTTAGTCAACCAATATAAAATCATCAATCTTTTGGTAAAAAAATAAATCCGACCCAATGTATCACCAGTCACAACTAACCTATAAATTTAATCGAAATACTAACTCTTTATAAGGAAAAAATCGACAAATGAGCTACTAGGCTACACAATGTTCATAATAAACCATACGTTTTATCTCTCTGTATAATCAGTAATTGAAAGGTTAGTCAGATAATTAAAAGACCTTTCAAATGCGGTATCACAATACTTAAACTATGTCATTATTATGAGTTAAATGACTTGTTAATCTTGACAGTTATGTCAAATTTCTTACCCATCTATAGTTGTACAACAGTCAATCGACACTTCAGATATTTTAACGGCATTTCGAAAAATTTTATTATTGTCCAATTCGCCTTCTTCGAACGGCCTGGCATACAGGGTGTTACCAAATACTAGTAGACAGCCTTTGCTGCTTGAAGTGTAACATTCGTGACATTTGTTAACGTACGTACCACTGGTCAAGTGGCCTATTTTACCCCTGTGCATTATTTGGGGGGTTACTTGGTTTACAAACTTTTTGTTCTCCTTATCCTACAGAAAAAAGATTTTAAAATATTTGGAAAAGAACACCGAATTTAAAGATTGTCATTTTGTTAACTTCATAAAGAATATTTTAAGTTTACATGTATTAATTTGGACCTCTGTAAAAATAAGTAAGTACAGGGTGAGTTATTTTTTTTATTTATAACCTCTGATGACAAAGTTTGGAACTAAGCTTTTAACTCAATTATACAACGTGTTTAAGAGAATTCCTCGGAGAGGTCAATTTTATTGTTTTAAATGATAAATATTGACAAATCAAATTTAAGTTGTAAGGTCTTTAGCTTTTGTGGTATTAATTTTTTTCAATGACAGTTCTCAATTTTTTCTCTGGTTTTTGATAGAGGGATTTATCACTTGCACGACAATATAAAAAAATTAATAATTTGCATAACAATTTTGTTGAGAAAAAATAATTTTTTTCAGGAAAGCTCAAATTTTATTTTCGAAGAAATCACCGTATAAAATCAACAAAAACCAAAAATAATCCATAATTATGACGCTACTTTTCCGGAACGATGGATAGGACGAAGAAGATCAGTGAAATGGCCACCGCATTCTCCAGATCTAACACCCCTAGATTTTTTTGTAGGGCTATTTGAAATCAAGGGTTTATTTCGATAGACCTACCAATTTGGAAGATTTCAAGCAGAGAATACGCGATGAAATGGCACAAATCAGCTTTGAGATTACTCGCAGCGTCCGAAGTGTTTAAACTCGTGCATGGCAATATCAGGTATTTGAAGGATTACAGTTTGAACAAAATGAACGTTATTCTAAATCGTAGAATATTTGTTTTTTGTTGATTTTTATGTGGTGGTTTCGTCAAAAATAAAATTAGATTTTTCCAGAAAAAAATAACTTTTCTCAACAAAATTGTTATACAAGGTATTAATTTTTTTATATTGTCATTCATGTGGTAAATCCCTCATTTAAAAATCAGAGAAAAAAATTTGGGGTTTCCATTGAAAAAAAAAATAGTTATGACGTTACCCCGCAAAAACTAAAGACGTTACATCTTAAATTTTGCTTGTCAATATTGTCATTTAAAAAATAAAATTGATATGACAGAGGAATTTTCTTAAAAACATTGCACAATTGAGGTAAAAGCTTGTTTCCAAACTTTATCATCACACTGTATATTTTCACAAGCATGTCATATTTAAAAAAATATACATATATTATTCTCTATAATTACTTACCCACATCAGTAAAAAGACTTGCTTGGAAAATACAATCATAATATGTTCTTCAATATTCGGATTGTAAGATATCATCACTGGATAACCATGTATATTTGAAATCCTATAAGAATCTGGAACGAAAATAATTTGAGGAAAATGAGAAAAATTCGTTAGATTCTAATGGAAAAGCAGCTAAAATCAATACAATCATAGAGAACTGGTTAAAATTCTTGTAAGTAAAAAATAACCGGAAATCTGTAGAAAAGGTAAAGAATTTTTGTATCTAGGGAACAAAAAAGCTAAATCTCTAACATTGAGAGAAAACATGCCAAAACGCGCAAAATCTAGTAGAAAACAAAAAGAACCTAAGGAAAAAGAAGAAAATTTTCGGTAATTTAAAAATTAGTAAAAATTGTTAGAAGCTATGCTTTAACAAGCAAAATGGAAAAACAATCAAAAATCTCAAGCATTGAAAAAAAACAATCAAAAATTTACATGGAAAAAGAAATTATTTTTAAATATAGAAAAAAAACTATTAAAATTTAGTTGAAGATAAACAAATCCCTACTTTCTGCAGGAATTTAGAGAAAAATAGGCTAAAAACTACAGAATCAACAGGAAAATAACCAAACCGCGTGGCATCTGCGGGAAAACTAGCAAAAACCCTTAAAATTAAAGAAAACCAAATTACATTTCCTAGAATATAGAAAATTATCCAGAATTCCTACAATCAAAGCTAATAAAATCAAAGATCCCAAGTATCAATAGAGAAAGAATTTATAAACGAGAATCTAGATAAAAATAGACAAAACTTTAGAACCTTCATAGGGCAAAATAAAGTAGAATATATACAAACTAGTACAAAGCGATAATTTATAGGTTCTAGTAAAAAACAAGTAAATATTCCTATTATCTAAGGGTATCTAAGGGTAAAAAACCTAAAAATTTTTGAAATCAATTGGAAAAAATGTATAAAAATCATGAGAATTAAGGTAAAATTATCAGAAATAAATGCTTGAAGGAATACAAGTAAAATACATTTATATTTAAAGAAAAATGAGCAAGTAATTTCCTAATATATAAAAAATAAACAAAAATGGCTAGCATATTGGAGACTAAGTAAAAATCCCTATTACTTAAGGGGATCTAGGCAGGGGTGGGCTGCCAAATTTTGAACAACTAGCTCGCTATTATCATAAAACCAAAAAAAAACATTGTCTTCATTTATTTTTGACAGTATAAAATATATACTATATATAACAAAACAAAACATTTATTGCACAAAAAAATTGATACATTCCAAATTTAACATACGGTGCTATGTATATGCATAATTAATTAATGTAGAGTCCATATGCCTTGTTCATTTGCAGAAACATCATTATTGTGCCCTTTTCTTACCCTTGTTTCTGTTGCTAACCTGTGATTCTGGTTCATCCAAGATGAAACAAAAGGAATGGCATCGAAATTTGCTATTGGTTTCCCCAATAAATTTATTGTCATTAGATTGGATATATGTTCCACAGTAAGGCTGGTTCTTAATTTTGATGCAATTAAATTCAAAAGGCTAAAACCTCTCTCAGCTTCTGAACTCCTAATAGCAATTGTGCTTGCTATTTTTTTTGCTCTTAAAATTGAATCAGGTAAGTGAACATTATTCAGTTTTATGTTTGCGTCTACAAAGTCACGAAAATCATTAACATCTACTTGAAACTTTAAAATTTCACATAATTTTATCTAATGACCAGGTAGAAGGATCTAAAATCTCGAAAAGCTGCACAAATTTTTCATAGTTATCAGTGTCATTGTTCTCGTTCATATCCTCATCCATATTTATATGACTAGCCGATAAAAGTCTTGCTTTCATATTCTTTGCTATCTAATAATTGCTCTCTGGGAAGAGCTACAAATTTATTATTGTAATCAAATGGTATGCATTTGAACTCATTTGATGAAATTAAATTTTGCACTTTTTTCTCGTAGACACCAAAATTATCATTCTTGTGTAGTTCTATAGCTCTTATTAATTAATTGATCAGCTTTAGATATGGTAATTTTTCTTGATTGTAGCGCATTGGATAGTATTGACAATTCTTCTAAGATATCTATCATTAAAGCTAAATCAAATAATATGTTTTCGAGTGTGTGGCACATCGGCGCGATGTGCATATTTTGCATAAACGTACTATTAAAATGGCTTATTATTTGGTTTTAGGGGTAATTTAAAAAACGGCTAGCAGAGTTTCAAAAATTTTAACAACCGGTCCGCGAGAGCAGGACCGAGCCGGCTCCAGCCCACCCCTGGATCTAGGGGAAAATAAGGAAAAAGTTCAGAATCTAAAGAAAAATCGTATGAATGTAGAGGAAAAGCAAAAGTCCATAGACTCTAGCTGAATGCATATCTAGCATCTATGAGTAAGCAGGCAAAATTACTGCAATTAAGAAAAATAGATATAAAAAGTTTCTACAATACAAAAAATAAACAAAAATCGCTAGCGTCTAGGAGGAAAAATAAAAGTCAATATTAACTAAAGGGATCTATGGGTAAAAATTCTAGAATCTAAGGAAAGCATTTCAAGAAAAATAAATGGACAATCCTAAAAACTAAGGAAAAACACGTAAAAATTTGTACACTCTTTGTAATTTTAGTATTATTAGTAAATTAAAACAAGTAAATTAATTTTGATTGAAGTTTAGATACCGTCAGGGACATCATTTCCTAAAGTCCATAGCCACATGTCTACTGAATATACGTCATCTTTTATACCTCCGATTGTTATTAAATATCTGGCACTTGGACTTATTTGTACCGTATTAATTCCATACTTTGTATAAACGGAATACATGGACAAAACAGGTGCGCTGGAATAAACAATGTTTACCAAACATCTAAACGATACAAACGATTACATACATTTTATCTGATTCAGACATTTTGCAAGTTCCATCCCATATATTTAGGAATCCATCTTCTCCATTATCGGCCGTGACAATCCATTTTCCACTCTTATCAACTGATGTAGATGTAATAAAATGGTGCTTAAATGTATTATACATTATTAAAAAATTATGTCAATTTTGAAATGAAACCGGAAACACAATAGTATTGTCCACACAGAATAATACGAGGTTAAATTGATTTTATAATATATAAGCAGCTCGATATGCTAAGTAAATGTATAAGTAACTAAATACTCACATGGCCCTCCAAATAATTCATTTTTTTCTGACAGTAATCGTAAATTATTGGAAAATGTGAACTGGCAAAAAATATTTTATTAGTTTCTGTTGTTGTTAAATTTATTATATTAACTTTGGGGTTTATACCAAAACTCCAAACCAGTTCCTTAAATAAATATGAACATTCGATTTGAGTGGCTCAAATAAGTTGATAGGCAATAAAAAATTTAAAATAACTGCAAATATTTACAAACGGTCTAGTTTTCAACAAGATCGAAGGATCCTTAAAAATTTGCGGTCCCACTGCAGTGGTCTGCTTTTTCGTGTTTAACAAATTAGTGTCAGATTCGGTAATTTCCCCATGATCAGAGGCCACAGACGTCTGGGAATTTAGAGATTCCCTCATGAACATGTGCTCTTCAGTGTATGTGAATTGTTCCATGTGGATTTTCCTTGCTATGTACAGCAAGTCTTCCTTGTCTTCTTTGTGTGAGATGCTTTCGTCAGACATGATCGATAGATATATTATTATGTAGAAAAATAAACTCTAAAAACCGTGATATTGAAGTTACAATTAAATAACTGCCGTCAAGACAGAAGAATTCAGCTCATGGGGTTTTAAGTTTGGTACTAAATAGTTGGTAGCGCATAGATTATACAGGGTGATGTATTGGGAAATCATGTAGAATTTGCGTGGTCGTTATACCCATAGATAAATATAAATATATATGGTTATACCTATAACTGAAAAGTGTCCGACCTTCGTCTTTTTAAAAATAAACTTTACTGTTTTTCAATGTACGTTAATTTGGTGTAGTCTTACTGAAGGAGTTGTTTCCACCTTGACAATAATAAAAAACAAATGCTGCTTAAAAGTACTACATAATTCGCGAATTACAGTAACTTTCATTTGAGCAAAAAGGTATGATGGCATTAAAGGCAATAAAGTCTCCGATAAACTTGCCAAAGACGCTGTCCTTAGGAGACGTTCAAGAATTTTATGCACTGATCGACATAATACCGACCTTAAAAAAAGGGTAAAAACAAACTGAAATGCAAAATTTTGTTATAATCAATAATCCATATACGCTAACCATCCTGAGCTTCCGAACACCATACCACTCATCCAAGAATTTATTGAAAGCAAATTTTTCTCCACAACCATAAAAATGGAACTCATTCATAGTTGTTTTCCTGCCCACATAGCTATATTAGGGATAATTCCGTTTTCCAAATATACTTGCGATAAATATTTCGATAGCAGACTTAAATCATCTGATTTTTAACTGCAGAAATTATAAAAATTCATCAATACATTTATTAATCTTATAATAAGGGAATACAAAAGGTTACATAACAGAAAGGTACTTGATGCTCTTGTAAATCCAATTAGAGAGACTAAAATCCAAAACATTCACACCCACATACAACGATAAAAAATATTTTCGGTGAAGTTTAGACCATACAAAAACTATTTTTGATACTTTTAACAAAAAATAAAACTCAAACTTCAGAGTAGATCAAAAGCTTAACTTCCTCAACAATACACATTTATTAACACTTACAATATATACATTTGTTAATCAACATTAAAAATTGACAATATCAACTATCATATTTGTGTGTAAAGGCATAAGTAAATTCAATTTCCTGCCTAACAAGGGCTACTGGGCCTAGAGCCCACTGTAAAATCTTTATATTGTGAGAAAACGCAGATCTGAAACAAATAATCCATTATGAAAAGAATAGTAACATAAAATTGATTTTTTCTTTAAGAGTATAATAATACGTTACATTATATCATGTAATATGTTTTGTAGAAATCGCCTATTATTGTGCTAGTAGAAAATAGTATTCATTTTATTACTAGTGCAAAAAAGAAACTATACCAACGGATTAAATAAAAGAGGTAATTTTGATATTTTAGTTTTGAGTATTTTTCCACTTTACAAAATAGTACATTTAATAAATATAATGTAACAATATTTTTATTTATTTAAAACTCATTATATGTTGCGCCCAGCTTCTGGACTCGACAAATAATGTTAGCTTTCTACTACTAGTAACATAATATGCTATTAAATACCTTATCTTTTAATTGCTGGCATAGCTGCAGTCCAACAGTAAAAAGTACTAATACTTCATTCAACCAAGGTACTGAACACTCGGCTGGTGTCGGATCAGGAGTCATAACACCCTGATTATTCATTAAATGGTACATTACAAATACCAGTTTGTGGCTTTGAATGTAAAAACTTATTGCTATATCCTCCGCTAAAGGCGGTGAAAGAGATTTCTAAAAATTGAAAATTATATCATTATCATATTAAATATTGACATTTGATATTCAAATAATTAAATCATAAAATAAATATGTTGATATTTTTATAAAAATGACAAGAATATGTGTATGACTAACAAGCTTAGCCAAAAATATTTGAATAATTTGCTTTTATTGATATTTTAAATTTAAAGAATATCCTTGATTTCATTAAATAGGAATTAAAAACAAACGATTTGAATGTACAGGTTGGTAAATTATATTTGTCACTTGGGTTTGAGCGAAATGAAAAGAGATGTATAGATTTAAAATAAAGCTGCTACAATTACATTCTGCATGCATAACTAGTTATTTGCGCATAAAATTCAAAATTTGCCGTTAAAGATGGAAGTTGTAGATAGTTAGTTCCGTAAATTATAGATTTTTTCTGTAAAGATTTAGTTAGAGAAGTAGTAGGTATAAAACATATTGTTTAACTTCAAATCAACTTTATCCTACTTTGTTCACACCAAAGTATCCAACTATCTACAGAAAACATCTCAAAAAATTCTTTGAAGTATTCCTTAACATTAGAAAAATTTAAATCGTAATTTCTCTCAAACAAATAAACTTTTACTACCGCCTTAACACTTTCAATAAGTTTTAAATCAGGGTTTTATGGGGGCAGCCATTAATGTTAAATCCATATAAACAACACATTTGTTTTTTCCCTGAACTTTTTTATTTTGTGTAGATATTCCAGTCTCAGATGTCAAATTTCACGACATTCCATTAATAAATATCTGTTAATTTTTCATTTTGTCCTAATGAAAGCAAGGCATTATCCAATTAAATATTTGATTGCCTTTGCCTTTTTTAGGCTGCCCTGAAATGTAACATTTTCTTTTTCAGCTTCCTGTTTCATTATCAGAACGGCTCTTGAACTAAAATTAAAATAAGGATGTTTTATACTACTAAAATGAAAGTTATTTATTTTTGGATATTAAAAAAGTGTTTAATTATCTCATATTTATATTTATTTACTTAAGTTACTATTTATGTTTAATCCAATTATTTAAAAAACATTATTTTATAAAAGTTAAAGCAAAAACTATTACAAAAGGATCATTTTTATAGAAAAATATATTTAGCTAAGCTAACAAGTTACTTACAATAAAAAACTTTTTTTTAAGGAATTCTACAGTGTACATTGTTTCACTTAAGTCGCTTTAGTTTTTAAACTAGCCATATCAATTAAACAAGTTACAACTTGTAAACATACTTCTTTAGACTGTATAATCAACCTAAACATCAGGTAATTGTCTGCGGTGATCAGCCTTATGTTCTGCTACAGCGCATCTTGATTAGCAAGTGACAAAATTCATTTTCCAACCTGTACCTAAATTACATATTTTGAAAACTGTTATTAAAGGTTGTCTTTTATGAGATATTTATTAAGTGTTTAAACAAAATATTTCTTCTATATAACGTAAAAGTGTTTTACATCCACCTACAAAATTATGTATAACAAAATGTAGGTAAGTAAATTACTTTTTGTCACCATGGCCTTTAAATTTTGATAGATTGAAAAAAAAAAATTAAATACACCCATTTTTGATATTAGTAAAATATTTTTCTTTATGTGGATAACATTGTTTACAATTCAATTAACAAAAATATAAACATTTTTATTTTAAACAAAAATATTTTTCTCAAGAGCTGGTAAATACATCTGAAGTTTATTAGAGACATATTTGTCAATAAAACAATATTTAAGAAAAATGATTCATTAATAATTAACAGTGGAAATAAACTGAATAATCGCCTATTCAGGTTTAAAGTTAAGGTTAAAAATGGTTTGAAATAAATGTAAAGCAGTTTCGTTGACAATAAACTAGTATTAATGTATCATTAATCAATGAAATTTAAATTTAAAATTAGCAAAATTTGGTACTATGATTAAGGCAGTACCATAGGTTGCCACCCCAAGTCGGCAACATGATTAATGTTGGCTTCTAGTGTGTAAAATAATTCTCAAGGTAACATTTAAAATACCACGTTCTGTAACTGAAACCTTATAATAAGAGAAAAGAAGAGGAAGGAGTCAAAAAGAAACAGAATAGCAGAAAAAATTAAATGGAATAGAAACAAGTTAAATAAACACTCATTATGGAAAAAAAATTAATCAAAATCAATTAAATTGGTATATTATGATATTGATTATTCAAAATAAGGGAGGTTAAAAATTTGAAGAACAGACAAACAAAATTTTTCACCCCTGAAGAAATATCAGAAATAGACAATTATAAACTGATTTCCGGTAAAAATTAGTCAAATTGAGGCTACATTTATAATTTTTCTTACCATATTTCGACTTTGTAGCAAATCATAAATCGTTTTCTTTCTGGGCACTATTAAACTAGTGCGACCTCTTTGTAAGCTACCCAATATATTACCTAATACATGTAAAACTTCATCCGAGGATCTAAATAAGAGAAAAATAATTGTTACTTTTTTGTTAATTTAAATTATTATTCATCATACTTGAATTTGTAATGTTTCCCAACATCGTCAATATGAAAAATTGCTTGTTGTAAATGATTGGCTGCATCTTGAACTTGCTGCAATTTCCAAGGGTACTCACTCTGTATAGTAGTGCGTACCATTGCAGTTGTAGTTGGCCTCACCACTTTAAAATTAATATCCTATAATAAATCAAAGAAAAAATACTGTAAACATGTGCTAGTATTATAAAGTCCAAGTAATTTAAAAGCTATTAACTCAATTACTATTAATAAAATTCACAGTTGCTGTTACTTACCGCATGTGTAATACTGTCTCCAGTGAGGGTAACCACGCATTTTAACTGATCTGCAGGAACAGACAAAACAAATTTGTCTTGCTTTGCAGAATTATCATGACCATATAGAGCTACAGGGAACCTCCTAGCACATTCCTAAAATATTACGAGTTTTAATACATTCTTATTAGATTCGTAATTTTAAATACCACAAGAATTTGATGGATTTGTTCTAAACCTTTGTGGACTTCTTGGTTTAATACCCACTCGAATTCGTGTTGCTGAAAAGTAATAATTTTAATCAAATCAATAATTGACCTAGTTGATTATTAACTTCTATTATAAGGAAATAAAATGTACGTACTAAATTTGTAGCTTCTTCTTTCTCATCACAACACTCCGTCATTTTCCCCGTTTTTAGCCCAAAAATATTTTATTTGTTATATTTTATTAGATCCATTTACTTTTTGAGATACAAACGTTTCCACTATTGTGACATTTCTGTAACTGATTGACACAAAGCAGCCATCTACTGTCACTGTCATAAATACTACAGTTTTCTGTGATGTCGATCTATTTATTATTATTATTATTCCAACAAATTTAAAAATTGGTATATTATCATATATATAAATATTTCGTTTGGTATTAATAAATTGTGCGGCGAAAGTAAGTTTTGATGGATAATAGATGGCGGACATAGTTCCTTGTACAGTAAAAGTTAAGTGCAAGTGCTAAAAATTATTATATTCTTTGTTATAAATATACCTATTAATAGATGTAAATAAATAAATTACATTTCTTGTGCTTATGAAATTTTAATCTCATTTTGATCGTCACTACATACTTTTGTGGGTAGATGGCGTGATTACTTTAATGTACATTGGTGGTCAAGTGTCAAAATTTATAAACAAAAAAGAGGTGTGACAAGATATTTGAAACTAATATCGGTCACAAATTAAATAATTTTATTATTATATAATTAATTACACAATGTCTCAAGATATTATTTTAAGTGGTAAGTAACCATTTTGCTACAATTTCTTTGCAATTTATAAAATTGAGTAATTATTAAATTAGTGAAATGAAGTTACTTATTAATTAAAATTAATTTATTTAATAGGTAATTTGGATATGCTACATAGCTTATATGATTTTAAAGCAACATATGCCAAAACTTTAAGCTTTAAATCAAATGAGTATTTTCTTCTCCACCAAACTAATACAAAACACAAAAACTGGTGGGAAGTCATCAATGAAAGGGGTGACCTGGGATATATCCCTTCTAATTACGTAGAAACAGTCACAGTAAACCCCTCATTCTTCATCCAATTCATCGAAAACTGTCTAGAAAACTTAAAACTCCCTTCAGAACAAGGAAAAATCGAAAAAAGCGACGTGCTTATCCGCTTGAAGGAATTAAAAAAAGAAATCGAACAGTTACCGCAGGTTTCACAGAATTCTATAGGCGCAGATAGTGATGAAAATCCACCTTTATTATTTAAAAACTCGGATGGTAAAATCGAACCTATTAATTCTGTTACATCAACTTGTTACTCTAGAAAATCGGCAGACGAAGAATTCAGCAAAATATCCCAAAAAGAAAGTAAAAGCTCGATAGACAAATTAGTTGAAAGTAGTTTAAATGATGAGATAAAGTCTGGAGTGTTTAAGGAATGTAAAAAGTAAGAGATATTACTATCACCCTGTAAATATATACAGAAAGAATTTAAAATGTTTTATATTTTATTGTTTAAAAAGAAAGGAGATGCCTCTTAACTGGGTGTCAATGTTTATAAATGAGCAGGGGCAATATATTTATATTAAAAATATCAATCAAATCGTTTATAATCACGCTTAAAATGAATTTATTCCATTAACATGGACCACACTGTATATAATAATGCTAATAATGCTATTTTTTTTTAGAATAGCGGTACTACTACTACTCAGTAGGGTGCTATTTGACAGTACTAACTTGATACAAATATATATACAGAGGGGCCTATAGTTATAAACCGGGGTTATCCAATAGTGAGATAAATTCTAATATCTCATCTTTAGATATATCAAAAAATTCTTACTTTTTTCAATGTTCAAAGTTAATTTCAATGATTAATTTTTATTGTATTTCTTAGGTCCGAATCAAATGTATCAAGTACTATTAGCAGTAATGTCTCGCCACCAATCAGCCACCAATCTGTATACGATTTAGTAGAAAATGTTAGAATAAATACGAAACTATCACATGAGATGTCACGAATAGCGGTGGTGACTGTTGTGCAAGGTCTCCATGAACTTCTTCCGGCATCAGTGTTTCCTTATTTGAGTACAATTTTATCACATTCTCAAACTTGTTTAGTAGATGATGTACAAATTGACCAAACTCACGACGCAAGTCGTTTAAAAATCATATTTAACGAATTAACTTCTTGCAAAGAAGACGCTCAACAGAGGAGTTGGATGTTACATGAAGACGAAGATGTTATTAAGGAGTATATCATGGAAATGATCTCAATTTTGGTAAAAATATATCAAAATAATGTAAAATAAATGAAAAAATCATTTTTGAGTTGAGTGTAAAAAGGTTCCAAACAGCCGCTTATATTTCCTAGTTATTTTTCAATAAAAAAAAAATAGTCACTGGGGCTTAATCCAATGTCACACCGTGTCTTATAGAATTACTTTCGCTGGTTTTTCCATCTTATTTGGGATAAAAATTCTCTCTGTAACTCGGCAAAATTAATTTTTATTTTAATATATTTCGGAAATTGAAATTATTAGTTTCGTAAACTAATAATGGTCATGCTTTGAGATGCCATTGCAACTAAAATTGGCCTTTCTGCTTTTTAATCGGACTTTCTCTTTAATCTGCCCTTTCTACTTTCTACTCCAACCATTATAGTTTTGAATTGGGCCGTTATGCTTTATATTCTGCCTATCTGCATTTTAACCGAACTTTATACTTTTTAATTAAGCCTTTCTTTTTATTCGGGCATTCATGTTTTTTTATCCTGCCTTTCTGCTTGGTATCTTGCCTTTGTGCATTTTATTCGGATTTTCTACTTTTTAATGTGTCCTGTAATATTTAATCCATTTTTCCTATTTTTATCCAAGCTCTCTATTTTTTAATCAAGCTTTCTTTATTGAGTCCTTTCTGCTTTTTATCTAGGCTTTTTTTCGCTTTTTTCTGGTCCTTCTGCTTTTTAATTCATCCTTCTTCATACACTTAGGGCCTTTCCATTTTTTTAATTCGATTTTTCTACTTTTTTATCAAACCTTTTTTAGTCAGGTATTTCTCCCCTGTATACAAAATAATTCTGATCGATTCTATTGAACGATTTTGTTTTTAGTCAAACGCAGATGCTGGTATATCAAGACACGTGGTATCAAGTGACCAATACCATGTGATAACAACATTAATTCAATATTATCAAATGGAAGTTAGATGGTCTATAAGACAGTTGTTATTGCAAGCATTTGGGGTACTTTGCAGCTTGGACAAGACTGTCATAACGATCATGTTGAATTCTGTTTTACCTGGTGAACTGGCCAGGTATGTAAAGCTAGTTCAACAAGAAAAATGTTTTTATTTTTTTTTTTTTTTCAGAGATATAATAACTAATCCTAGGAACATTCCAAAATTAAATTATTCTACTTTATTGTTGACTATGATTTTCTCGATGGGGGAATTTATGCCAGTGACGCATAATGGTAAATCCAAAAATTATATAAAATGTCATTATTATGGGGTTATTAATTTTTTTAAACCAAAAATATAATATATCTTGTTTTTAGACTTTTTGGGTAAAAGATTTCTTGCTTTCATTCTCGAAAACATCGAATCTCCCCCCGATACGGACTTAGAGGAACAGATACCAGATTTGTTCTTGAATCTCATTTTAGCGTTTAATCTTCAATTTTCAGAAGAAATCGAAAACTCTGTATTAGCAGCTTTAGAAGATAGAGATGTTGCCAAAACGTTTACAGAAAAAGTATTATTGCTCATTAACAGAGAAGGTTCATATATTTTTAAAATAAATATATTTTGTTTTAATTTTTTTATTAATATATGTATATAATAATTTAATGTTGACAACATTTTTGTCAATCATGTATGTCGCTATTGACTGAACTAATGTGTAATTATCTGTTTTTATATTTTTTAGAGGACCCTGTAAGAGTTTTTGACCATGAACCAGCACCTCCACATTCCTTACTAAAACTTTTTAATGACCTATTCAGTCGTAGATCAACTTCTGATTTATTTTATACAAACGATGTGAAAGTCCTTATTGATATTATTGTTAGGAATATCTCAGATTTATCAACGGGGGACGTGGTAAGTAAATACTAAACTGTCGGTGTCTCTTAAATTATTAGACTAACTTAATTGCCAATGTCACTTTTAGCGACGAAGACAGTACTTAGAATTATGCCGCCGTGTCATGAGAAATACAAATTATGACGAACATCGGCATAAAGTCGATGAAATACTGAAATGTTTCACAAGGATATTTTGCGAAGAGAGCGATACAAGCAAGTTTGATCAAAAATTGGTCAAAGATATATCCAACGAGTTTCCTCATCTTTTTAAATGAACCAAATATTTACCCATCTTGGCTGTTTATTTGTATGTGATATCTTTTAAATTTTTGAATTTTTTTTATATCGATGTAGTTTATCTAGAGTTTTATGAAAGGGCATCTGAAATATTTGCAGGCGCGTGCTCCTTAAAAAAATATATAGAGTGATTGAAAATGGATTTTATTTTTAAATGTAGATTTATCTAATAGAGGACACATACCACGTCACCTATCAGTTAATATACACTTAAATATTTAAGCAACACTTAACAAATTATTAAGTGATCCTTAAGTATTTAAAAATATTTTAATTGCTTAGTGATGTTCCTGACAATGGCCTTAAGTAGGCTTAAAACTATGGCAGCTCAAAAAGTAATTTCATTGATTCGTAAATTACTCTGTACAACTCGAAAATACTGGAAAATATATTTTAGGGATTGAAAAATTGTTTTAATGTTCCCAGTGATATTTAAAAAAAAATTCTCAAAGCTTCCACTTATTTTTTTGTATTTTGTATGCGTGAAGGCAAAAAATCTTATGAATGAAAATGTCCATTTTTTATTATAACATGACACATTTATCTTTAATTGTTGCTATAGTAGTTGTAGTAACCGCACACGGTTGCCATATTAGCGTTTTAAATTGATATATTTGCACTTACATGTATGTATCACTCGAATCATGTAATAACTTGAATCCTGTATACATTTTTTACTTATTTTACTGTCCGCATAGGTAAGTTGAAAACCGAGCGCAAGTCCATTCCAATAAAATTAGTTACCGTCTTTTTTAAAAGAAAATAGTGTTGAAAAGACACGATTGAATCATCCTATATACATTTTTGCCAATTGTATCGTAGTTGTTGAATTGATATATTACTGAGTACTGAGATTAATTTCCGGATTTTTTACTACCTACTGAGTGGAATAGTAAAATAAATCATAATTTTAAAATAAAATTCATGCAAATAATTTTTATTGAACTGAAATTTAGTTATAGATTTCTGGTTTTAGAATTTGTAAACATATGGAAAAAAGTTGTTGCATGTTTTCTGCTGCGCTTAAAGGTACAAATAAAACTATGAGATTGATATTTTACATCTATATTTATTATGTAAATAGCATAGCATTAAAATAAATATTTTTCATGTAACTCACAAGAGTTTATGTTTACAGTTATATAAATAAAATATATCAATATAACAAAAAGTAAGTATTTTTATTTATATTTAAAAGATAAATTGTAGTCCATCTACACTTCTCCTGTCATCATCTCCATAAATTCTAAAAAAGTATATTCAATTAGAAATATTATTTATAGATGATATATTAAATAGAACCTACTAGATGGCATTTTAATTAAAAAAAAATTAAAAAAGGAACCAAACCTATCGCCGAAAAGTGAAACTTACCATCGAAATCTACTGTGCCGGAGCCATCTGTGTCGATTTCTTCGATCATCATGTCTAATTCCTTGTCTGTTAATTGGTCGTCTAATTCTCTTAAGATTTCACGCAAGCAGGTTGTTGGAATATAACCATTTCCTGAAAAATTTCACATAATTTAAACCGATGCATCTTCTGTTTTGTATTGAAGAAAATAATCAGATACTCTTTCCAACAAGGTGCCCCACGACCCCTTTCTTAATTTAAAATTTTTGGGGGTTTGTCATAATCCAGAGGTAGTGAAGTTTCAGTATATTTCGACAAGTTCATAACCACGCTTAAAATGAATTTACTCCACATATTTGGATCGCACTATGGTGTTGGTATTACAAAAGAATGATAGCAAATTTTAAAACCTCTGCTAATTTTGAAAAATATTTAAAAAACTCAAAATCCTATTAAATTACGTATGTTTGTGTAAAGATTAGAAAAATTCTATAAAAAATATAACAGGTTAAAATAACGGTTTATAAAATTTATGTTACTACTAGGTTTGTCAAAAGTTATTTTTACAAATCGGCTAGACATTTTTGGAATGTGAATGAACTCGAAAATTATAATAAAAAAATGGGAAACTCACCTTCTTTGTCGTATAACCTGAAGGCTTCTTTGAGTTCTTTTTGCATGGCTTCATCGTCTTCTTCAACAATGAATTTGGCGGCCAGGGTGACGAATTCTTCAAATTCCAAACGACCGGACTCTAAAAAAACAAAAAGTCCGCTATTAGGAAATCTAAAAATAAACTCTGAGAGTATTTGAATGGTATAAAAATTAATTAAAAGTTTGTCACATTTTTTTTCAACAAATATTTAGAAATGAATTTATGCCCATGTGGGATCAGGTATAAACGGAGATTTCTCTGAAAATCCTTCAAACTACAAATTTTAAAGATAAAATGAAGCACTGTGAAGTACTACATGGCAATTTTTTTCTGAATAATTACTGTTTAAAGCTTATATATTTATTTGCCAAAAAACCTACTGTCAGCATCGACTTCTTCAATGAGTTCTTCTAAGATTTTTTTGTCAAAAGGTTGACCCATGAGACGGAGAATATCGGATACCATATCGCAAGGAATGCTTCCTGATTTTTGGCTGTCGAAAGCTTCAAAAGCTTTGCGGAGGACTACAAAAAATATATTTCAATATTAATAACTTTATAAGGACGAGAAATATGAAATAAATTAAAATATATATAATATCAGAAAGATAGTGACTCTTTTAAGCATAACTTGAGATGGAGTGACTCCTCTGATAGCACCAAATATTTTTTTTATATAAAAGAAAAAATATTTGTTATTTAAAATAAATATTTATCAAATCTTTAGTTAAAATATTTATATCAAATATTTAATGAATGTTCTTTATATCTTGGAAAAGTAATATTTGCTGAATAATATACAGTAAATATTCGTTTCTTTACGTATACAAAATAATCAAGCGCGTATATTATATAAATATTCTGATAATAATAAATAAAAAATGAAAACTGTAATTGTATCAATTTTTGTTTTTGGATTTTTTTTTGACCTCATCTATAAGATTTTTATTTAAAATCGGGGTTTATTAACATTTGTCTGTGTAAAGTCGAGATTAATTAAACACACGATATCAAAGAGATTTCTGTTTTTAAAATAGAGTTTCATAAATTTCTCTTTTAAAGACGGGATTCATTGAAATGCAATAAAATGTTTTAAGGTCGAGATTTAAATGAAAACTGGGATTTTTAACAATTAATGATTTTAGAAAAGCCGGGATTTTTGTTGAAATTAGGATTTTTCTAATAATTTGTAATTTTGAAAAAATTCATCTTTATATAGTAACTTGTAACAAATTATGTTTTCAATCAAAACTGTGATTTTTTTAAAAACTAGATATTTTAATGAAGAACTGTATCTTTATAAAAAAATAAAGAGTTTGCTAAAAATTGTGATTTCAGTAAACAGGAATTTTTGTAAAAATCTGGGAATTTTATAAAAAAATTGGGATTTTCAAAATAATTTGTTATTTTAATAAGAATCTGTTATTTTAGTATAGAATTAAAGTTTCGATAAGAGAAATACATTTTTGTGAAAAATTGGGATCTTTTAATAATCTATGATTTTAGTAAAAGACTTATTTTTTAACAATCTGGGATTTAAAAAAACAACTTTATAAAAAATGTTTGCTAAAAATTAGAATTTTATAAGAATTTAGGGGTAAAAGGATGCGCTGATCCAGTTTATACTCCACTGGCGTACGTGGATATTTAAAAACTAATATAGTTGTATGTATATAATATTGTGGATTGTGTATGGAACCAAGTAAATATCTTTAAAACGAAACGGACGATATTTTTGAAATTTTGTAGGTAAGTGTAATGGGCCAAAAAAAAACTGATGTAATAATATAGTTCCGGTGTAACCGGAAATATCCCCAAATTTTTTAATTTAAATGGGACACACTTTTAATCGTACAATTTATTTCCGTAAATATCAATTTCACAGTTTGGCAACAATTACCTACTATATATTACTCGTTTATTTTTTACTATTAATACAAACAATATCAACTTTTTTATCTAAATGGTATTTTACTCTAATGTATAAAAACTTAAAAGTGGTTTATTAAAGTGCTGTATTCCTCGCTTTTACAGATTTTTTACACTAAACCCAGTATGTACGAATTCAAAATAACAAGATCTTTCAAAATCTGCAAAAAATATACAGGGTATCCCATTTAAATTAAAACAGTTGAGGTTATTTCCGGTTAAACCGGAAGTATATTATTAACAACAAAATGTACATCAGCTGCATTTTTCCCCATTGCACTTACCTACAAAATTTCATAAATATCGTCATTTTCGTTTTAAAGATATTTACTTGGTTCCATACTTTATCCCAACCATGTATTTAAAAATCTGTCGCAACAAATATTTAACAAACGTTTTTAAAAAATTATATAATTAATATTTCTTGCTATCTGGGTCATTATTTAACTTACTTCCTTTTGGTAAATTTTAGCTTACTTACATTGCAGAGTTATAAAGTTCTTAAAGACGGTCATGCCCGTGGTTATATTTTAACGTTTATATTAGTTCTAAAATTAAAATCGGATACGCCGACGCTTCCCGGTAAAAATGCACAAAATACGATGAACTCTATCATCGCGGCCGATTACATTTCGAAAATAAAAAATCGCCAACAAGTGCAAAACAAATCTATCAAAATACATCAACTGGAGCAAAATGGTGTAATTGAGCGCATGGATTTCCAAAATAATTTGCTTGGCGTTATTGAGAATTTGTATTTTAATTCGGTTCGTATATACTATATAGGATGGACACTTATTAATGACAATGAGTTGGTAACTTTTAAAATGTAAAATGTGGATTTCAGGAATAATTTCCTTTGCGTCGTTGAGAATTTGCAATTTTTATTCGTTTCACATACAGGGTGGATAGTTTTTGAATTGTAATGTGTTAGTAGATTTTTATCCATAAAAGAGAGAAAACTGAAATATATCAGATCTTACAGGGTTTATTAGCACTAGCAATTTGACTTGAAAATTATATAACAGTTTTCCAAAGTTATTAAAAAACGCTTCACTAAATTTTAACGATAAATCGAAAAATATTTAGTGTGACTCACCGAAATTGGAAACACCACCATGGTATTTTAAGTTATAAACCTATTTAAAAATTTTTTTTTAAATATTGTGTGTCAAAAACTTTATTTGGGCACAAGATTTCAAAGAATTATTCCAATTTTTAAGGTACACTACGATATTTTTTTTATAGTAAAAAGTCTTGAAATTTTATTAGCGATTTTTTTATCAAAAAACCGAGTACGCCTCTGTCTCCCAAATATATATATATATATATATATATATATATAACTCGACTTCTAATAAAAAACGTAATAAAATGGTAGATATCAAGAATAGACTATGTAAAAGTTTACAAAATGTCAACCAGCGATTTTTTTACATAAAAAAAACGCCACTTGTTTTAGATCGCATTCAAGAGGTGTAACGTGTCTTTTATTAAAATATGTTTATTAATAAAAAAGTTTTTTAAGTTGAAATTTTGTAAACTATTACCTGATGTATTCTGAAAATTTAACTAAAAATAACTTTTTTATTAATAAACATATTTTAATAAAAGTTGGGTCACATTTATTTGGTGCAATCTTAATCCAGTGGCGTACTCGCTGGTTGACATTTCATAAACGTTTGCTAAACATATTTTAATAAAAGTTGGGTCACATCTATTTGGATGCAACCTTAATGCAGTGGCGTACTCGTTTTTTGATAAAAAAATCGCTGGTTGAAATTTTATAAACTTTTATACTTGGTATATTTTTGACATTTGCCAGCCTATAACTTTTTTATTAATAAATATATTTTAATAAAAGTTGGGTCATATGTATATGTATGCAATCTTAATCCAGTGGCGTTCTCGTTTTTCTGACAAAAAAATCGCTGGTTGACATTTTATAAACTTCTACTAGGTATATTTTTGACATTTGCCACCCCATAACTTTTTTATTAATAGACATATTTTAATAAAAGTTGGGTCACATCTATTTGCATGCAATTTTAATACAGTGGCGTACTCATTTTTTTGATAAATAAACCGCTAATAAAATTTCTACATTTTTGACTAAGAAAAAATATCGTAGTGCGCTTTAAACTTTGGAATAACTCTTTAACTTTGTCTCCAAATAAAAATTTTTAAAGCATTACATTAAAAAAAAATCGGTTAATAACTTCAACTATGGTGATATTTCCAATTTAGGTGGGCCACACTGTATAATTAGCAGAATATATGATTCGATTGGTATACAGTGTATCCCAAATAGGGGCTGAATACAAAGCCCTCTTCGTTATTATAAAAGACAGAAAACAAAAAAAAGCAATATGACATTTGAAGTTTAATTTTATTGCCTGATAATCAAAAAATATTTGTCCCAGTTGAATAAATGAAAAGAAAATTAAAAAATGCTGACGGACTGTGATAGGCATATTCGCAAAAAGAAAATATAAACGGGTGGTTCTTAAAAATAAATGATATTTCTTTAACTCAATTACTTCCAAAACGAATACACCAAATCCAAATACATTAAATCTGAAACAAAAACAAAAATGCTCTTAAATTTATTTCCCATTTAAGGGAAAACATCACAGCGATGGTTTAAGAAAATTTAATTTTAAAAATTAAAAACTAATAGAGAGAAAAAAGTTGATATTGGAGAAGGACCGTCATATGGCCTCGAGATTGATGGCAACGAGTAATTCAATAGATGGCAGATATTTTTATATAAAAAAAATGTTCTTAAAAGTTAGCTAAATCTATGAGTAGATATTTTCCTCGATTTCGAATGATTCTTTTTTTAAAAAACTTATTTCATAAAAACTAAAATTGTTCATCTAAAAGATCAACTTAAAAATTTACGTTTATACAAATTAAGAAAATATTTGGTTTTATTTTTTCAAATTATTCTCTGCAAACATTTGTCGAGAAGTTACAATATTATATTGATAATTATAAAATTTTTTATATTTTTAAATACAAATTTGTATAAACATTTTTCAATGTATTTAATAGCATATCCTTTCTTCAATCCAAAAATAATTTATTAATATACAATAAAAAAGTTGTAAAAATTGGCAATTTTCCAGCCTCACTCAGTATTCTTCCCTCTTAACTGACTCTCTATTTTATAATAACGAATTTGGGACACACTATTTATTAAAAAATTTAATTTTTAAACATTAACTCTGTTTTGTTTCTTATTGATATTGGTGTATTATTTTTAAACTTGGTGTGTATTATTTGTATATTTCTTGGCTAGTGGGTAAATAATACGAATTTGTTTTATGTCTCCAAAATATGTAGAGACGTAATTGGATCGATGTGATATTTTGGCATTTTTTGGTTTGATTCGAAAGGTAGAAATAATTATTTGGTTTCCCAAAATAATGAAACCACCGACTTATTGTATTTTAAAAAGTGAGTAAATCAACAAACTGATTTATATTCTTTAAAAGACAATGAAACCTCTTATCTGGCCTTTGTCCAAATTGTGGCAGCTGCGAAAGGCATCAAAGTGATCAGCGACAGCTCCTACGAAACACCCTGTTGATTATCCGTGTCGAGCCAAATTTCATTTCGAGGATTTCTTGCCAAACGGACTTTTTAATATTTCACAACCTGTTTTGCTACTTAGAGACGCTTATAAATTTCCAGAAAAAACATATTCTCAAATGTAAACATATCTATTTTCTGAGGCTCGAATATGCAACGTTGAATTTGTTTTCTTGTGTGAATCGTTTCTTTTAATAAAAGTCACATTAATTATTAATACAAAACGCTTAATTACTAACGATTCAAATGGAAAAGTTTTTTACTAAACAAAAATGGCCTTATCGGTTCCCAATTTAAATACCCTGTATATTATATATTATAAATTTATTGCCAGAGATAGTTTAGTTACTTACCAGCGATTTGTTCTGGTGGGAGTTCATCCTAAAAAGAAAAAATAAATTAATTGGGTTCCTTTTTTCTTGGCGTTAAAATATTGTATTTTCTATTTAACAAAAAGCCAAAATTAAACTGCTACCAAATAAAAGATTGGTTCAAAGTGGACGATGGATGGTCTTCCAAATGAGATAATATTCAGTTTGATATTAAAATATTAACTAAATAAGGCATTAATTAATGTTTGACATTTGTTCATTTATTAATTTGACTAAAATATCTTTAAAATTTTCCTGATTTCTAAAAAATATTCGTATAATATAGAAATGGGCTTTCTAATGAGGCAAACACATTGGAAAGCATTTTTTATCCTGATTTGTCACAAAATTTCACTGGTCACTACTTTCACATAAAAAAGAACAGAAATTGAAAGATAGAACAGATAAAAAAGTACCATTTTGTTTTGTGCGTTGGTATGGATCAGAAGACGCTGTTACAAATACCAGAGAAGAACTGACTTCTCTCCAGTCCCTCCTCGTTATTATTACTTTCCACGCAGTTATAGTGGTTTTCTAGCTTTTACTTCTATTAATTCGAATCAAGATCTCTATACAAACCCACGCAGAACGGTTGCCTTGCCATGCCGAAAAACGCTTCCCGGCCAATGGGCACGTTCGAAAGCGACAGCAAAATCTTACATTTCTGTATTTTTAGAAGTTTCCAACTTAAACACATGCGAACCGACTCACCCACTATTTATTTGATGTGTAACATAAATTTTCTCGGCGGTTTATTTAGGTTGATACAGTTTGATTAACGTTTAGGTATTTTTCAACTGGAATTGACGTTCTATTACCAAGCGGGGACCTGGGGTGCAAAACATTTTACCCTTCACCCACAAAGTGGCCAAATACATACCCCGTCGCGCCGGTACATTCGAGATTTTCTAGATCAAGAATTATGGGATGGATTCCATGACTTTTTGAATCAAATTGTCCTGTTCCATTTTTTCCTGTGTGTTTCCTCGCCTTGAAGTTCAGTTTTTTATATAAAAAAGTTTTAATTTTTTTCCCAAACACAGTCCTCCAGAAAATTTAAATCTATTCATCGTTGAAATATCTAATTGTTGAGTCATTTTGGGTGAATTGATTAGGAGTAAGTTATTCCAGGTCATTTGGATCTGCCAAAAATTTGGAGTTTATTGATTAAATTTTCACACTCTGCGAATAAAGCTAGTACAAGTTTCGTTTCTGAGAACTTGTTTATTCAAAAGGATTGTTCATTTTACAAACTTTTGTAAACTGGCTCCCTCCATGCTTGCTCCTCTTGTTTGCTTACTTTCCAAGTATCCTCTCTTTAATTATATCTTGCTTTAGTTCATCGGCGAGTCTTCTTAGCTCTTTTAATAATCCAACGAAGTTTTTATTGTTAGAAAACATTTCCAATGGTTGCTTTATTCTACACGCCATTCTTCTTACTTATTGCTAGCATCCAACATTCTGTGGCCAATGAGTGAGCTGGTTTAAGAAGAGCAGTACTCACACTTAATCAAATGAAGAATCCTTTCTATGTATACAAAAATAGAATCCAAGTAATCTAGATCATTATAAATTAATGATCTTACTACTATCGTTAAGTTAGCTCTAGGAAGTTGACCTATATGTGCCTTGGCTTCTAAGATTAAACATTTTTAGAATTTGGTAAATAGATACTTTACTGCTGATTCTACCAATGATTATCTAATATTTCCTTCTAACTTCATTTAAGACAAATTATAGGCCATTTCCTGGTTACATCTAGACTAGTAGCTAGGTCATTTCTACCACTTAAAACGATAAGAATATTTCGTTTAATGCTGATGAAAGTTTTTTATTCGGCTTACCATGGATATGTTCCAGAGAAATTTTTAGCTGAAAATTGCTTAATTTGCTGAATTTCCTCTATGAATTCTAAGGATAATATAATAATGTGTTTTGTACCTTTGTAGAAGTAGTAGATTTTTTTACAAATCTTCATATTCAACTTGTCGATTTGAGTAATGAAATCTATAACTCGATGGAATCCAAAACTAATCGTTGGATCTGCCCAAATCTGTTTGAAATTGTATCAGTTTGCTGATAAAATTTTTGTGTCCAACATATCAACTACAGTTTTCATTAGACGACTTCCCAGCAACTCTCAGTTTCTGTTCTAGGATTCAAATTGGTTTTGTGGGGGTTGCTCTTGTATTTTAAACCAGTTTCAGCTGATAGTTTTGAGGGCGGCTTTTTACTGGCATCACAGCAAAATGTGGAACCTTTCATTGGAAAAGTTCTTCGTCCATAGAATAATCCCAACCCATACCAGATTTTCATATGGCTTATTTTATATGTAACTCTTGCATAATATTTTAAATCAAACCGAGTCGATCGAAAATCGATATTACAGTCTCTTGATTGGAGTGTTTTGTGGGATGGGAGTGTCAATCTTCATTAACACTTCGATGTTCAAAGTAACTAAAATTGTCCGATGTTGCTTCCTATGAAATTCGCTAAATCCTACTTCCATTACAGTAGAGGTTGGTGTCTTTAAATAGGATGTTCAAAATATTTCTCTCATGAATTTGTTATTCTAGCTATTCTTAGGTGACTCTACCTAACTCTTCTTTTTCTTTTTCCTCCCGGGTGCCTTTTTATTGTTCTATTCCTTCTTTTCTTTGAAAATCTTGTTCGTTTTGTTTTCATTTATCTCAATCCTTAGTTCTTGGTTAGAGGTCAAATGGGATTGGGTGGCTTCTTTTATAACGACACTGAGGTTAATGACGTTAATTTTTGAGGAGATTCTTACTTTTACGAAGACAAATAATCCTTTTACGAACTCTCTATGGGAATGTTATCAATAGTGTTTAACTGCTTAACAATGAGTTAGTGGGTAAGAATTGTGTAATCCTCAGTATAGTAAGAATCCTGTTGTAGATATATCGATTGTAATATTAGTGATTTTACTGAGGACTTGGTTACAAAGTACTGGTTCGGGATTGGTGTATCTGGCTGGAGATCCTACTACTACTTTTCTCCTTTTTTAATTTTTTAACTGAGCATGTTTTATATACACTTTTTCTTTTAGAAACTGGTACACAATCATCTGAGCGTACGCAATTACTTATCTGCCACTTATATCAGAGTTCCTCTATTTATTCTCGGTGTGACATTCTTGAGTTCTATATAAAAATGTGTTACGGATAAATAGTCTATTCTATCTAACATCTTTGCTTGTATCTGTATATCTCCCCATTTCTAATCTTAATACCTATTATGAAATCCATTTACTCATTTTTTCCAAAACGTTGCTTAACCCATCTTTTTTTATCTAGTCAAACGCCTGTCTAAAATGAATAAACAAAAATTCCGTTTGGAACTAAACTAATTTTTTTTACATTGACTTCTTCAGTTATTGAGCACTCTTTTTTGAATCTGCACTAATATTGATCCAGCCCTTTCCTTCAATAGTTTCTGCTATGAAAATTAATATTAGGAACAATAACCAATTTTATAATTGTGTACTAATTTGATTTTTACAAAAATTCAAACAGTCATGTATCCCAAATCGTCTTTAGGTGAATATTGTGTTTTTTTATTAAAATTATAATTCATCATCTTTTTCATTGGTTGTATGATGGGTTGACTGAAGTTACCAAGTTTTGTTAAGTTTTAGGCATCATTTGGATCCTTTTTTCAATAAGTTTTCTTCTTTCTTGTTTCTAGTCCAGACTTGCATGTTTTTTCATGTTGTTTTAAGTACAATACGTTCCATAACTTTTACTCAATCTAGCTCTAGCTGGATCTACCTTTTTTGTGGAAAAGAAATCAGTTGATTTTGTCCGATTTTGTAAGAAATTTTTGAAAATGTAGATGACATTTAATGTAATGTAATGAAAATTTCTCGATTGCGAGCTCTATGTTTATCTTGGTCTCAATAGAGTTTTTGGAGTATTTAATTGAAGAAGAAGATTGTTGAATTTTTACTCATTGCTTTGTAGAAGATCAACTTGAATTGGTGATCAGTTTTCTCATTACGACTTTGACTGGTGTTGGGTTTGTTGCTGTAATACCTTCATTTCTTTAAATTTAATTATATCGATTTTTTAGCGGGCCACTGGAAAAGCTTTCTTCAGTTTTTTTTGGTTTGTGGTTGAAATTCAATTGGAACGATGTTATACCTTTTGCAAAAACTTCAAATTCAATACCAATTTCTTATGTGTTAGTTTTACTGCATTCATAATATTTTTAATTTCGATTCTATTTCTTCTTCTTTCAGTGCCCATATACAGTAAGGTTCAAATGAAAGGATAAAATTCGTTGTTTCGTAAATTGGTTATTTTAGGGGATACTTCTGAAACCCGTCGATTTTTATTTTTAAATGGGCGCTTTGTCAGATCACCGTTTTATTTTTCATCAATAAAAATTTTAAATAGAAAAGTGGGTCTTGCAATACATCAATTGAAAGGTTTTGTAAATATCTGTTCATCCATATTAATTATGTTTTTAAAAATAATTATCGACGGATTTCAGGATTTTCCCCTAAAATCGCCGATTTAGGAAATAATGAATGTATTCCTTTCATTTGTACCATACTCTATTGTAAAAATGAACAAAAATATCTTTATACTTTTGATCGAAAATATAGACTTTAAGACAGTAAAACAGTCACACAATAAATAATTGATTATTTTGGCATGGTAACAAATACCATAAAATAAGCATTCCAATAACAAAGACGGTTTATAGCTGACATAAAATTTTACAGCAATTATTTCAGCTTTAAATCGGTTTTAGATTTCAAAGAATTTGGTTAAAATATAGATTCTTACAAAAATAAATACGTGACAAAATGACAAAATACCATCGCCTAATTTGGGCAACAAGTAATACATTTTTAAAATATTCAACATATTTTTTTGTAATACTCGTATATGTTTATATTCAAACTAAAAAATGTATTTCAATTATATTTTAAGCAAACACGTCCACTTTTCAACCTCCTGTACAGAATATATATATTTAGAAAATTTAATTTTTAAAATGTCATTCAACTGAAATCCTTCAATTCGAATTTTCTCATAGCCGTCAAATTTTCATACAGGCTGTTAGTGTACACATCTGGCTTTCTCTAAAAATACTACTAGAGCCAGGAAAATCCTATTAATTATATTTTAAAACTTATAAAGCATTAAAGTAATCCAATAAGAGTAAGTGTTTTACGATAAAACCCACAACATGTTTTGAAACATGAAAAGTGTTGCAGACGAAAATATACAGAAATTTTGCGAAAAATTAAATTGACTTGCGACTAGATGCGATTTAATCCTGGGTGATAATAAAAAAAAATAAAGTACTGCCAAAAATATTTTCTTATAATTCTTGATGATTTAAAAAAGTTGTTTAATTTTCTTTTTCTTTTGAAGGATGCCACAAAATAAGTACATTAAATATTCCAATTGTAACTCTAATTATTTTTTAAATGTTTTTAAAGGCGCCTTGTATACTATTAAAATATATTAAACTTTTCTCTTGATAATCCAGTACAACCTCCTTATATGTAGGTTCATTTTTTACATTCAAAATAGAGTGATTTTTGTAGGGAAATTTTATAAGTTAATTGCAATCTATATTATACAGTGTGACCAATTAAGTCGGCATCATATGTGAAACTTTTTTATTGTTAGATTTACAAAAAATGTATTCTTTATAAAAAGTTCTGCATGGTCTAAAACCGAAAATACAGTTATCAGATATCAAGTTTTTTGAGCCGTATACGAGGTTTGTCAAAAAACTTAATGCATGCATTAATTATTTAAATGTAATAGTATAGTGTTACATAACTTACAAATTATTAAAGATACGTTTTTCATGGTAGATGGATAATAATGAACATCTGACCGTAGTTTTCGAATACGTTTCAAAAATTTGATATTTGATGGTTGCATTTTCGTTTTTAGACTATGCAGAACTTTTTATAAAAAGTAACTTCTTTCATAAAACTAACGATAAAAAAATTTCCCGCATGGTGTCGACTTACTTGGACACACTGTATATATATGACTTATCAAAAATTTTGTTTAGAACAAACCGAGCTTAACATTTGAAGCTAACTTTCATTGATAATAATTTAGAAACTATTAAACTTAAAGTGTTTATTTAATTTATTAATTAGAATCCTGTTTTTTATAAAGAAAATTGGTAACACTAAACTTCACTTCACTAAACCTTGCACATAAAAGATATTTACGAAAAATCACTTACTGCGGACATTTTGATTCAAGAAACCAGCAGTAGACAGTAAAATTAAAGTAAAGCAGCTGAAAGTCGGGGGAGTATTCAACAACTGTCTGAAAGAGAAGTTCTTGAGCTTTATATATGTCCAGAAATAAATTTTATGAGATGACTGATTTACAGCATTGAAGGTTATAATTCTTGAGCTTAATGGATACATAGACCCCCACTGGTTTTCTGGGTTTCTGAAGTTTGAGACAATAATAGAATATGTAGTTGGTTGTAGAAATTGTGGGAAAATGTTGCAATTCTTGTGTTCCTTCTAGAATTTATAGCGATATCTAAAATTAGTGCTTATTTTTTGAAGTTGTTTGTAAACAGCTTTGTTTTGAAGAGAAATTCATGTTTTGGATAAAATCCAATAAAGAAAGATATTGTAATAAAAAAAAACGATAATGAATTAGAAAAGTAATTCATTCTAATGGAAATCATAATAAAAGTGACAATTATTAAGTTATTTTTCATCCAAAAGAAAAAACTGTAGCACGTAATCATGTACTATTCTATTCTAATACTAAGAATGTCATAACTGACTGGAAACAGTTGCCAAATCGTTATTATATTAGACAAACTTTGGCAAATTCATCCGAACTTTCTAATTTTTTCATTAAGTACTTGTTTTATTAAGGCTTTTCTGATTTTTTTATTCTGTCTATCTGCATTTTATTTGAACTTTATTTTTGAAGAAGCACTTTTTTGTTCAGGCTTTTATGATATTTTTTCCTGCCTTTCTGCATTTTATTTGAACTGTCTACTTTTTAATAAACCCTTACTGCTTTTTTATCCTTCGTTTCTACTGTGTATCCCGCCTTTCTGAATTTTATTCAAACTTCCTACTTTTTGATGAAGCACTTTTTTGTTCAGGCTTTTCTGCTATTTTTTCCTGCCTTTCTGCAATTTATTTGAACTGTCTACTTTTTAATAAACCATTTCTGCTTTTTTATCCTTCGTTTTTACTTCGTATCCCGCCTTTACTGAATTTTATTCAAACTTCCTACTTTTTGATGAAGCACTTTTTTGTTCAGGCTTTTATGATATTTTTTCCTGCCTTTCTGCATTTTATTTGAACTGTCTACTTTTTAATAAACACTTACTGCTTTTTTATCCTTCGTTTCTACTGTGTATCCCGCCTTTCTGAATTTTATTCAAACTTCCTACTTTTTGATGAAGCACTTTTTTGTTCAGGCTTTTCTGCTATTTTTTCCTGCCTTTCTGCAATTTATTTGAACTGTCTACTTTTTAATAAACCATTTCTGCTTTTTTATCCTTCGTTTTTACTTCGTATCCCGCCTTTACTGAATTTTATTCAAACTTCCTACTTTTTGATGAAGCACTTTTTTGTTCAGGCTTTTATGATATTTTTTCCTGCCTTTCTGCATTTTATTTGAACTGTCTACTTTTTAATAAACCCTTACTGCTTTTTTATCCTTCGTTTCTACTGTGTATCCCGCCTTTCTGAATTTTATTCAAACTTCCTACTTTTTGATGAAGCACTTTTTTGTTCAGGCTTTTCTGCTATTTTTTCCTGCCTTTCTGCAATTTATTTGAACTGTCTACTTTTTAATAAACCATTTCTGCTTTTTTATCCTTCGTTTTTACTTCGTATCCCGCCTTTACTGAATTTTATTCAAACTTCCTACTTTTTGATGAAGCACTTTTTTGTTCAGGCTTTTATGATATTTTTTCCTGCCTTCCTGCATTTTATTTGAACTGTCTACTTTTTAATAAACCATTTCTGCTTTTTTATCCTTCGTTTTTACTTCGTATCCCGCCTTTCTGAAATTTATCCGAACTTCTTACTTTTTGATAAAGCACTTTTTTGTTCAGTCTTCTCTGATTTTTTTATTCTGTCTTTCTGTATTTTATTTGAACTGTATACTTTTTAATAAACCCTTTCTGCTTTTTTATCCTTCGTTTCTACTTTGTATCCTGCCTTTCTGAAATTTATTCGAACTTCTTACTTTTTGATGAAGCACTTTTTTTGTTCAAGTTTCTACTTTTTAATCAAGCTTTTTTTAATCACTCCTATTTGCCTTTGTATCCGCCTTTTCGGTTTTTAATCCATCCTTTTTTATACAATTTAATCCGACGTTTCTACTTTCCAATCTATTCTTCTTTTTATCCGATATTTATTTATTTAATCCGGCATTTCTGCTTTTTAATCCATCCTGGTTATTTGATGTAAACCAAATTTCATGGATTAAACAGATTAGTTATTAACAAATACTTTAAGGCTCAATTTATAATTTTTAAAATTTCATACAGGAATTATACAGTGTGTTAGTTTAGTTTGTTACTTTTTTGGGAAGATTTCTTGTTTTGGAGGTACCTTGGTCAATTTAATAATATTACACAGTTAAAATCCTGCAGATTTCTTTTAAATTGATTGTCCTTACACATTATCAACATCCCTTTAAAGTTTTAAGCTCTTTTAATTGTTTTTTATTTTATGGCTGCTTTGTTATGTAAATTAAGAACAATATTTACATTATATATTTATATATATATATATATATATATATAACAATTCTGAAATATAACTTTCTATACGAAAGGAAAAAATCCCAAAAGCCTTTCAGCTGTAATTTCAGGCTTCCCGAACTGCCCATTTGATGTCATTTGAAGCGTCAACTTATTTTTTAATGTATTAAAATGAAATTTAACATCTGTTACTTGATTTTGAAATTTTTTGTTTATTTCCCCCACCCCCCCTTCCCCTCCCTAAAAACACTTGAAACCCTTGTATTTGATAGACTTATAATATTCTGGCCAGCATGTTTTTTAACTATTGCATTTATAAATTTGGAAATAACTTCAAGTATTTTTCAAGTTCTATGCTATGGTACAGAGTGATAAAAAATTTGAAATCACATCTAAATTAAAAAAATGTGATTTTCAGGTGGCTGTAGATCCTTTATTAAATATAATAGACGTAAAGTGTGATACATCGTTGAAATTAGCTCGGTAAGAGGTTATAAAAATATAAAATGTTCCATTTAAAAAAACAAAATTTTTGTTTGGCACTGCGTTGCTGAACACACTGTATATTTGGGACTAATTTTAAAATGTGAATGTCAAGACTGTCTACACTTTTTGTAAAATCTTTTTTTTCGTAACTTCAGTAATAGCGGAATAATCGTTCTTCGACGCACTAATCTTAACAGACTCCTTAAGTAATGCGTTTAAACTTGTATTAACATTGGAATATTTCCAAAAAAATCGCATTTTAATTTTCAAACAAAACACTTAGAAATAAACTTCGTAGAAATATAAACAAACAACTACGACTCAGTAAAACATTGTTGATACCTATAATTTATTAGTGTGGCGACACAGAAAATAAATTGAACGAGATAATTATTAAACACTACATTACCGATATATAGTGACCAAAAATAAATTGCTACAAACTCGAATTGAAAATTAAGTGAACGCAAACTTAAAATAAAATATCTGCTTTCAAATAAGGCAACAACAGGTGTATCATATTTTTAGAATTTATAAATTTTCTAGCGTGTATATTTTATTTCGATGTGTAGGAGTCTCATTATTGTAATTGTGCCGTAAGAATTATATAAAAATGAATTTTTTACTGACTTTGTATAAACATAAATATATTTAGATGTATTTTTTTTCTAAAAGTAGAATGTTTTTTGCTTCAACGGACGATATAACAAAGGATATGGTCTATCTGTGCCTTGAATACGTTTCATTCAAACGCTTTTGGATACTTTTCAAAATTTACGCTTTTGTGACCCACAATAATTTCTCAGTTGTCGTTTATGTTTGTTTGGGAAATATTTTGATGCACCTTAAAGTTAATATTAATATTAAATGCACCCCACTGACATATTCCTTTAAGTAGTCAACATAACCTGGAGTCTGGGAGTTAGGTTTGATGAAAAAAAAAATGTATTACAGATGGTTTTTTAAAAGAATCTATTTTTGTAGATATTTGTTTGGAATATATAATTACATTTTCCAACCCAAAGAAACTATAATTCATATTAAATACCCGTCACTCGCTCAATTTTCGATTAAAGTCAGCGATGAACTTTTGATTAAAAAAGGATTTATTGGAGATGTTAATAAAAATCTTTTTTCGTTGATGTTTGTGTGGTATATACGGGGTGAAGCATTAGTATGGCAAAGCTCAATTAGTCCTCTGTTATTGAAGTTATGAAAAAAAAGTTTTTACAAAAAGTGTAGGCAGTCTTGAGATTCACTTTTAAAATTAGTCCCAAATATACAGGGTGTTTCGTAACTTAGTGCCAGACCAAAGTTAGGTTTTTTTAAATGAAAATTCCAATGTTAGTACAAGTTTAAATGCATTACTTAAGGAGTCTGTTAAAACTTGCGAATATAGAGGGTGCGGCATTAGTACGTCGAAGTACGATATATCCGTTATTATTGAAGTTACGAAAAAAAAGTTTTTACAAAAAGTGTAGGCAATTTTGAGATTGACATTTTAAAATTAGTCGCAAATGTACAGTATGTTCAGGAACGCAGTGCCAGACAAAAATTTTGTTTTTTTAAATGGAACATCCCGTATATTTTTACATATTTATAAACCTCTTGCCGAGCTAATTTCATCACATTTTTTAAAATTTAGATATATTAAATCTATTTAGGAAATTCAAAATAGGACCATATCTTCAGACCTATGGAAGTGTCTCGCATAACATTTTTCAGTTTTTATATTTATTAATATAAAAAAACTAATATATTTTAATTCCAATATTATAAATTAAATTATTTAATTTATTGCATCACACATTAACATTACATTTTATATTTTATCTGAACTTACTCTGAGAGATTAAAAAGAACCATATGATATAAAAAATTTTAAAATAATAAAAAAATAATACCTTTTACAATATACAGAGTGGACGAAAAGACTGGAAATGGTCAATTATCTCGTAAATTGCTAGTTCGAATTCTACAAAATTTGGGATACGGAGATTCCAGATTTGACATTTGCAATGTTGCTAGATTTGCCGTTTCCCTGATATTATTAGTAACTTGGGATTTTAAATACTTAACCCTGTATATTCAGTCATTTTTGAAATCTTCTCTTCAATACGAGTTCAACCATATATAACACTTACGATTTTATGTAGTCTGTATGGCCTACACGTTCACCTGATTTCAATCCTAAAGATTATTTTTATTAGGGATACTTGAAAAATTTAGTTTACAAAACTAAACCAGCAAGTCTTTCAGAGCTAAGGCAACGAATTATAGATGAATCTCCATTAATTTCTAGACAATCATGAAGAAATGTGGTAGACTCATTCTACCATCGATTCGGGTACTGTTAACTCACAAATGGAGCAGATTTTGAACACTTGATTAAATAATCATTATTTTAAAAATGTTGTAATCTTTCAATTGTTACGTTTTAATGTAGTTGAAAATAGTTTGTATTAAAAAATTTATTGGGACAATTAGGCGTTGCCAAACTTCTATTATATTTATTTTAGACCTTCTAGGCTACATAAAATCATAATATTTACATATGGTTGAACTCGTTTTGAAGAGAAGATTCCAAAAATGACTGAATATACAGGTTGATGTATTTAAAAAGACCAAAATCACTAATAATATCAGAGAAACGCAAAATCTAGCAACATTTCAAATATCAAATCTGGAATCTCCGTATCCCAAAATAGGCTTATCCCAAATTTTGTAGAATTGGTACACGCAATTAACGAGAAAATTGGCCGTTTCCAGACTTTTGGTCCAATTTTTATATAAATTACACTTTACATAACACTAAATATTAATATTTATTCTACATCCCTTTTCATTTTTTCGTTGATGTTTGTTTGGAATATAAAATTACACTTAACGTACCCGTTAAATTAATATTCATATTAAATACACGCCTCTGACACCTTACGCTCCATTTTTGAAGTAAATTGGAGCCTGGGATTATCGTTTGATTGAAACATCGAAAGATTTATGAGAGATGCTTTAGAAATATTTTTTTCATCCATTTTTATTTGTGATATAAAATTTCATTTTTAAATTATTAATAGTATTAAATGCACAAAACATATTTTATTCATTTCGTTTTTGTTATAAAAAGTATGCGGTAGCTTTGGTTGACTTGAAAGAGATGTTTAATTCAATTTACTGTGTTTCCAAATTCCGTACAGGATATAATTTTTTTGGTTGCAGTGTCACTAATTACGGCTTGACCCATGAATCGTCCTCTCATTGGCCATACGTTCGTGCTGTTAAAAACCATGTTAACTACGAAATGTTTGAGACTGTAATGGCCCTAAAATCCAGATGCTGTAAATACTTTTATACCATAATTAAGCGTTCTTCTTGCAAAATTTTGATGACATACTCACAGCAGGAATAGGACATTTGTCAGGATTTTTCACCCCTAATTGAGTCATTAAAGGTACCCATTGATATTTAAAATTTTTGAGTAAGAATTTACAAGGGTTAGTGAGCATTGGAAGGAACGGTATTGCCTTTGATTCGCCATTTGTCAATTTCTGCATTTTTATCTGTAACTAAAAAATACGTATTCAAAATCATTCTAAAAATAGAGCGTATTTTTAATACATACACCTAATTTTTCATCCAAAGGTCTAAGCAAATGAACATCCAGACTTAAAGTTTTCGCGGTACGATTTATTTTAGTTAATTTTACGTTTTCGTAAGGTGATTCTATATCCGTATATTCCGGACCTGTGCATGCACCCAAACTGTCCACCAAATAATCCAGAGCCTAAAATACTTTATTTTTATTTATTGTTTCAGTAAAATAAATAACAGTGCTTTTGTATTTTGGCATAAATCTTCACATTTTGAGCCAACGGTTTCCATTCAGAATATTTACAATTAATTAATAACACTGTTAAAAAATAAGTATAGCTTACCCAATCATACTTAATAGTTAGTAAAAGTAAAAAAAGAGAATTATATCTGATAACAAACATACTACTAAATACAAAATCTTCTCTTGTTTCCTAGTTAAGAAAACTAAGATCAATTTTACATATAGGAATTGAATAAATTTATCAGATAGATATGTATGTTTATTGACTGTAAAATTAACTAATAATGACTTTTTAATATTTTAAACCAAACGAATCAAATTATACCAATTTGTCTAATGTTTATTACTAAATACAGTAAAATTACAAAGTATCCAACAAGAGTTCAAAAATGCATTAATGCATTAATTAATAAATAAAACACAAATCAAACAATTTATCTCATAGCATAACACACAATAATACACACCATTTAAAATATATCATTTTTCCAAAAATGTAATTTATTTAGTGTAAATCAACATGGATATCTTAGTAAAAAATCTATTCAAACTGCCATATTTCAATTTACACAAAACATTATAAATTTAATGGAAGAAAAATATTTGACATTAGGTATGTTTCTAGATCTGTCAAAGGCATATGACTGACTGGACCACATGTTATTATTATTAAAATTAGAACGTTATGGAATCAGAGGAAATTATTTAAAATGGATACAATCTTACCTAGAAAATAGAAAACAAAGAGTATGCATTATTTTCCAAAATATTAAGTGAAATATATTAACAAATAATGTGGGCATCCCACAGGGAAGCATTGCTGGACCACTTTTATTTATTATATACATGAATGATTTGTGCAAACATAACTTTAAACCATATCAGTTTATAACTGTACATGCAGAAGACACTAATCTTCTGGCAGGTGGAGAAACATTAACCATTAACATTTAAAATAACAAAGCAATGGTTTTTACAAAACAAATGAACTTTAAATGAGACCAAAACTAATATGATACTTTTTAATAACACAACATTTAATGAAAAACCCAATGTAGTTGATTTAAATAATGATATATCGTTTCAATTGACCGAAAATACAAAATTCTTAGGGGTAGTTATAGATAAAGTTTTAAAATGGTCACAGCATATAGATTTGACTTCAAAGAAACTGAGCATCATTACGAAAAGGTTAAGAACTGTCAGTAAATATTTAGATAAGGAAGCATCTAAGACTCTTTACTTTGCCAAATTCGAGACTGTCTTAAGTTATGGAATAATATTTTGGGGCAGTAATAGTAGTACTGAAAAATTATTTGTGATACAGAAAAGAGCTATAAGAATTATAAATCATATTTAATCCGGTCAATTTAGACATTCTAAGGTGCATAAAATCCCAACAAGCTGAAAATCAGTAAAATTGTTAAAAACATAATTATAAATAATATTTAAAAGTTCCCCATCATTTCCGTGTATGGAAAAAATTTTATTCAAGGTCAAAGGTCAAGAAAATGAGTTTTTCACGATTTTCAGCAAAACGGTAAGTTTTATCATAAAAGTACCTTAGACAAAAATTATAGATCATAAAATTATCTTTAAAAAATGTATCAATTCTTTTTTTTCTACGAGCCACCGTTTTGGGTCCAATCCTCTTTAACATCTACTTAAACGATCTCTTTGCACTAGATGTGGAAGGGGAAATAATAAGCTTTGCAGGCAACACAGTAGTTATTTAAAAATCGGAAACATGGAGATCTCTAAAAGAAAAAGTGGAAAAAAATTTCAAAGCTATAATTCAATGGTTTGGTATTAATATGGGCAAAACATATTACATTACCTTTACATCTTATGCTAGTAATTTACCAAGTTTCCAATCTCTACTTATAAAATATGATAACGTTAGTCTCACTATCTCACCAGTAAATAAAATAAAGTATCTTGGCATATATATATGTACAGAGGCTCACTTGAAATGGGATGCACATATTGATTATTTGGTAAAAAATTACGTAGTGTAACATACAGACTTAAATACATGAAACCCTATAATAATTAACTAGATATAGCTCAAATGCGCATGCTCTACTATACTCTATTTGAAACAATAAAAAAAGAAACATTTATTCTAGACATATATTTTTATATTATCTATAAGTGATTTATAATAACTATTCTCGTGCTTTTTTTTTGTCGCTCATACTGAAAGAAACTACATTTTTTTACAATTTTATTCATTATAATCCATGGTATATTTATATGGTACAACCCATGCACAGGTTCGTCCTTCTGTGGGAATTCTATATTTATTTATCGTTAACTGAAAAAAACTATTGTATATTTCAAATTGAATGGTAAATAAATATTATTGTTATTATTATTATGTATTTTTATATTTATTATAACACTAGCAAACAGTAATTATATTATCCATATCAGAAACTAATGATCACCGAAAGATCTCCATATTATATGTCAATAACATTTTTCAATAAATTTTAAAAATTATTACTTAGTTTAATTCTAAATCTTTCTGACATTAGGACAAAGTAAACTGACATATTTAAAAATAGAAATAGTTTTAATACTTTTACGTTTTTATACAAAAAAAATATTTCTACATCATTAAATTGATTTTTTTATTCAAAATAATTATTTTTTTTGACTACATGCTGTTGCATTTCGGTCTCTTAAATAAATCACTTGAATTGGTTGTGATTTATTGTAAATAATCTTTTGTAATTGGATATTTTTTCTTTTTTTTATGTAAAATTCCTGTTATTCTTTAAGTTTTTATCTTCCAAAGTCCTACGTTTATGATTCGTGGAAATATATTTATTTTATTTTATACAGTGTATACATACAAATGGAATAAAGTCATTTTAAGCTTAACAAACAATTTTGAGGAAAAATCCTGAATCAAGACGGTTTTTTATTTTAATTTAATGTATTTTTACATAACAATGAAATATACAGGGTAAATCATTTGTGCGTAACAATGTCATCGACAATTTTTTTAAATGGCACACCCTGTATATTTTATTTATTTTAGATTGCAAATTTCAAGACAATTCCAAAAATATATCATATTTGTGTTTGGTAATTAATAGTTTTGCAGATACGATAATTTTAAAATTAATACCGGCATACCTTTTGGTTATCATTATTGTAAAAACTTGTCAGATGTAAAAAGATGTGATAATAACTCTTTAATACTTACTAATGACAGTGTCACTTGTGAAGTGTAGTGCCAATTTAAGTATTCTAAATTTGCTTGTTGACACTTTAAAAATGCGTTTATCTATAAAACAAAGGATTGAAGTTCTTATGTTAATTGGTTGTGGCGATAAGATGCGAACTCAACAAGAGGTATGTGCTATCTTTAATAATAAATATCCAGAACAACCGATAAGTCAGTCAACAGTGAGCAAAAATGAAAAAAAAATTAGGAAGTTTGGTACCATAGAAGATCTACCTAAATCAGGCCTGGGCGTCCATCACTTGCCGACGATACTAAATTAAACGTTTTATTGGCTATGGAAGAAAATCCACACAACAGCGTTCGGCAAGTTAGTCGAGAATATGATGTTCCTTTTACTCTATTCATAAAGTATTAAATCATGAAAGTGGCATCCCTTTAAGGTGCACCTTGTACAAGAACTATCAGATGACGACCCGAATCGTAGAATGGAATCTAACGAAACTTTGATCGATAAGTGTAGTAATGATCCACTTATCGCAAAAAACATTATTTTTTCTGATGAATGCACATTTACATTAAACGGTGAAGTCAACAAACATAATTGTAGATATTGGGCAAAGGAAAATCCTAAATGGATGACAGAACATCACTCTCAATATCCAGAGAAAATTAATGTTTGGGCAGGAATTATTCGAAATAAAATCATTGGACCCTATTTTTTTGATGGAACTGTAAACGGGCCAACTTATCGGCAAAGTGCAAACATTCCCGGAAATATCGATGAAAATCTGTGGTATCAACAAGATGGGGCGCCGCCACATTATGCAGCCGCCGTTCGAACATATCTTGACGAAGTTTTCCCCAATAAGTGGATCGGTAGACGAGGACCCATTGAGTGGCCACCAAGGTCACCGAATCTCACGCCATTAGATTTCTTTTTGTGGGGTCATCTAAAAAATGTTGTATATAAAAGTAAACCCGACGACATAAATGATTTAAAAGATAGAATAAGGCAAGAAATAAAAAACATTTCGCAGGAAACCATTAATAAAGTTCAGCAGGAATTTATTGATCGCTTAGGACACTGTGAAGAACAAGAAGGAAGATAATTCGAACACTTACTGTAATTTATTGTGTGGCAATTTATTGTTACTGTTGTATTATTTTGTTATTTTAATTTAATTAAAGGTCTTCAAAAATACAAATTTTAAAATTATTATATCTTCAAAACTATTAATTACCGAACACAAGTAAGATATATTTTTAGATTCGTCTTAAAATTTGTAATCTAAAAAAATAAAATATACATGGTGTGCCATTTAAAAAAAATGTCGATGACATTGTTACTCATAAATGGTTTACCCTGTATATTTCATTGTTATGTGAAAATACATTAAATTAAAATAAAAAACCGATCTGTCTCAGGATTTTTCCTTAAAATTGTTTGTTTAACTTAAAATGAATTTATTCCATACTTTATATAAACACTGTATCTTGACTTATAAATTATGAATAGCTTGACCCTTATAATATCAATTATTATATATAAAATAAATATCTGTCTTTTTAAAAACGAACGTCGTGTGTCAAAAAGCAATTTGATGTCAAATCTTATTACTTATATTTTAAATTATTATTTTATCACCCTGTATAAACTGTAAAGAAAACAAAAAAAAATCTATAGCTTACCCAAACATGGTTAATAGTTAGTAAAACTAGAAAAAGAAAATTATAGCTTATAGCAAACATACTTTAAACGCATAATAACAATGTTTCCCAATTAAGAAAACTAATATCAATTTCATAGATAGGTATCGAATAAATTTATCATATATATGTATGTTTGTTGACTGTAAAATTAGCTAGTAATGACTTTTTAATATTTCAAACCAAACGATTCAAAGTATAACAATTTTTCTAATGCTTATTAGTAAACAAAATCAAATTGTAATGTATCCAACAAGAGTTCATAAATGCATTAATGTAATAAATAAAACACAAATCAGATAACGTATCTCATATTTTTAATATAATTTAACATACAACACACAATAATGGAAAAGTTTAAAATTTTAATATAAAGCGGTGGATAGACGAAAACAAAACAAAGCTTTTATCAACTTTTAGACGAAAACTTCGACCTGCCAAATTTTTATTAAAAGGTCACTCTTTTCTGGTATATTCGGCCTCGCCATTTTAATGTCAAGTATCTGATAAATTTATTCTAACTTATGTCTCGCCACTCCGTATATATCATTCTCCATTATTACCTCAGCAGAAATTATTCCCATATTGCAACATTAAACTGTAGTGCCACTAAGATGTAGGTAATTACATTGCCAGTAAACTAAAATAACATAAATAATAATAATTATTATTATTATTGTATTTAAAATTTAGTGTTGTGAATACTTACCGCCGATAATAAATTTGTCCCAACAGTAAAAATATTTGAAGCTCTCAATATTGGTTTTTCCAGTGTTAATGTCAATGCTAACATTTCCACCTACAACATAAACAAATTCTACAAGACGTTTCTATGAAACACTATGAATGTTCACTTTGTAAGTAAGTGTACAAATTAGAAAAAAGTTTGCAATTCTAATTAATTCCATAATTAACGCACATGTTAAATCTATAAGTAACTTCAATTTTAGACTGTTCCATCATCAATTTGCTGCTGTTTTCGATTATCGTTACAAACCATTGTTAAGTTGTGCAATTTATTTAAGCAGTACGAAAGTAAATTAATCTATTATTTAAAGACAAAATATTAAATCTAATAATGTATGAAACCACTAAATGTACGAAAATATTATACATATTTTTCAGAAAAATTCGAGTGTTTGAGCTCTTCAACAGAACTTACAACAAGCACTTGTAAAAGTTTTCATTCGCGCTCAAAAAGTCAGTTTTACACTCCTCATCCATCTTTCTGTAATTTCATTAAAACTTTAAATTAATATCAAACTGACATTTATTAAAATGCGTAGCCAGAGTTTGGGAGAAGTCGAAAAAATTTGAACAATTATGTCTGTACTCCTTGAACTCATTGAAAATAAAATAAAAGTGTATTGTAATTCTATTCTAAATTACAAAACTCCATTTAGGAGGTTCGTCCAATATAAGGATAAGTAAAAGTTAAGAACTTTATAAGAAATGGGCGTTTAAATATTATACAGGGTGATTCATATCTATTGGCACATGGGCTAAGGGCAGGTTATTTGGACCAAAATATGGCGATGGGACCAAATATTCCTTAATAAAATATTGCTGTGGAATAATATATAGTGCGTTAAAGTTGATTTTTTTTTTCGTTCTTTTCTGCTAATAATCAATATTATTTTATGTAATATTTCACATTTTCTTACAGGGGGCGCCACGAGAATGATTCCTGATGATGAAATTAAGTGGTAGCTTCATTCTGCATAAATCATAATTTCCTTCTTACATCTAGAGACAAATCATCCAAAATGTCACTAAAAGTATTTTGCAAAAAAAATAAATAAGAATCTCCATTTAAATTTGGTTAAAGTTAGGATTCTACTGTACTTCTATGTACAGTTACTTAAGGACCACCCTGTATATTTGTGACTAATTTTAAAATGTGAATCTTAAGACTGCCTACACTTTTTGTAAATACTTTTTTTTGTAACTTTAATAATAGCGGAGGTACGTGGGGCAACTCGGCCCCTCCGATTGTGTTAAACCCCTTACAACTCATCATTATTAGACTAAATGACCATTCTTCTTCAGAATTTAAGTATGAAGATTTTTCAATAACTAAAGAACTACTTTTTTTATTCATAACGTTTACATGATAAATGTTAATTACAGATTTTTTAATTTATTTTTAATATTAGAATGGAAGCAGTTTTTTTTAATTTGGTTTTAAGAATGTTTTTTTTTTCTATTTTTCAATTAAAGTTCATTTTTAGTTTAACCTGCTTTCAATAATTTTTAACATCATCTGAGGTTTTTGCTAAGTAAAATTGGTAATTTAGCAAAATACCAGTGAATATCAAATTTATACAGATATTTAAGCACCTACGCCCATGGATCTTCTTTGTTTCTCGGTTTTTTTTGAGCTTTTTTGGGGCTTTGCAATTTAGAATAGAAATACTTTACAAGTAACAACATACTTACCTGGTCAGCTTCACTTCTGGATAGTTTACTTATGGGATATGTATACAAAAATGATAATAAATCATCGCCCTATAACAAAAAGAAAACTAATAATATTGGTTGATATATTTTTCACTGAATAAAATATTACCGTTTCAAAAATTATTTTTCCATTAATCAAAAATTTTAGTGTAAAACAATTAATAAGCAGTAAATCAAAAAACTGAATAACGTTATACTCAATATGGTTTTCTACACAAAAACCGTAATATAAGTACGTAAAAACTGAAAGGTATATGATACATAAAAATAATTCTGCATATAAAAAAATGTTTCCTATTGAAATAATGTGTCCTTTATAGTTAAAGCAAAGTTTTAAATAATATTTTTGTAAGTATTGAAGTCTGGTGACAAGACAATGGTTCCTGTTTGCAAGATTACGTTCAGTTTCCTTAAAGAAGTTTCGAAACATGGTTTTATAAATATCGGTTACTCCGTTGAAATACTGTGCAAGACTGTCGAGAATCATGAGGTTTACAGACATGACTACTACAAAACACTTATCTACAAATGTTTCAGTTTGCTTGAAAGAAGTTACTGCATGGTAACACGTATACATTGACATTACAACAACTACTAATAAAGAATTATTATAGATCTTCTTGGTATCTGTAGCTGTTAAAATTGTGTCAATGCCAAAATATCTTCTGTTTTCCACCAGTTTTATCAACTGCCTTGTGTATTTTAATATAGTTCTTTGGTAATACTGAGCGGATATTGTGAAAGTAAAACTGTTTAATAATTTAGAAAGAATTAAGTTTTGCTTCATAACATTTAAAAGGCTTAGATCGTTTTTTAGTAACATAACAGACACAGTCAAAGCAGATACCAATACACAATTGTATACAGCGTTTAATATTTTTATGGGAATATTCTCTTTGAAATTCCCGTTTTTGACTCGTTTGCTATGCGGACATTCTGGCGAAGCTATATAAATTATTCCAAGACTAAATAGTATACCGGGTTTGAGGGCACAAAATAGACAATCATGTGTATCGCTTTTGATAAACCACAATTTTAAGTATTTCAACATATCGACTCAAATAATCAGAATGTATTAATAAACTGTAATGTTTTAATTCGTTGCTTTAGATTAGTTGATAGTATTATTGATTTAATTCTGTATTAATTTTTAAATAGTGTAATAGGCCGGTATACAGAATCAGACAAAATACATCATCAGTCTAATAACTCTGCATATTTTAAAATTAATGAACAGGTTTTTTTATATTAGTTTTTGTGAATTAATAACCTTTTCCAATAGATTTAAATCAGGTCATCTAGTAGGCTATTCAATAGGACGCCGAAGTCCAATTCAACACCAGGAAAAATATAATAATAATAATAATAATAGAGGAAAAGAGCTAAATATTAGCTACGGGTTTAAAAATTTCTAACGCTATATTTGAGTAATACGGTGCTGCTATCTATTGAAAATAGCCCGAAATTAACGTTCGAAAGCTTAGAAACATCTGCAGTGAAGTTATGGAGATATTATTAGTAAACAACTTCAGTAATGGTCGAAAGTTTTGTTTATTAAGTTCAAAAACTTTGCCAGGTATGTGATCTGTACCATATAGTACAGCAATAAATAAAAAACTGGAAATGTGTTTTGCATAAATCGATAGTGTAAAGATAATTTAGTAATATCTGCCTTGAAATTTCTTTTATTTTACTAGTTTTAAACCTTATCCTATCTTTGAATTGTAGCTAATCTTGTTCGTAGTATGCTCTACTACCCATTTAAATCAATTTTGTTAAACTGTACTCTTCCAGTACAAACTCGTAAAATTATTTCAGAATGGCTAAAAACACTGAAAAAATAATCAAAAAAAAGAAAATTATGGAAATAAAAAGATATGGAGGGGGCTCTCAAAGCGATTACAGATAAGAAGATGGAGTTTTTAAAAACTGCGCATATGTATAATCTATGTACCTAGATCAACTCTGCAGCGTTGTACAAGAAAAAGCGTTGGACCAAAATTAGCTGCACACACCAAATTAAGACGAAAATATGTAGTAAGCACAGCATTAGAGGCAAATGGAAGCTAAATCTCGAACATCCATTTCAAAAATTCCAAGAAGCTGGACGATCTTGGTTAAGACTCTTTTTACGTCGCCAAAAAGTTCTGTCAATAAGAAAACCTAAGGGTACCTCATTTGCTCCAGGGAAAGGTTTTAATACTGAACTCTTTTTATAGTTATAAGCCGAAACTGAAATGCAAAAGGCAGATTGCCTCTTTGATATCTTCAGAAAGAGGTTCACTTATAACCTTAATAACAACAGTGAGTGCCGATGGTCAAGACATCCCACCAACGATTATTTTTCCAAGGAAAAATATGAATCGACAATTAATGAGGGGAGCACCACCAGGTGCAATTGGAGCTGTATGTACATCCAAGTGGATGGGTTGAAGCTCATCTATTTAATCATATATCATCAATAACATTTTATTGACATAGTGAAATCAACAAAATCCTCCCGAGTGCTACTTATTCTAGGCGGTCATTATAGTCACACCAGAAATATAGATCTTGTAGATATGGCTATAAATAGGATACACACAAATTACAGCCTTTAGATAAAAAGTTCATAGGGGTTCTTAAGACTTATTATAGTGAATAAAATCAGTATGTGGATACATCACAATAATCGTTCACTTACTGCCTTTGATGTCGCTGAACTTTTGGAAAAGTCTACTTAAAATGAAATTGCAGTAAAATTAAATAAAAATTTCTATTCGTGTCTTGATCAAGAGTTAAGTTGGAAGTTTCTCTTGCCGTGCACATTTTATCCTTGAAATAAACCTGTCACTTTGAAAGTTATTTTAACGTCCAAAATGACTTTTAATAATAGTAACATGTTTTATATTTAATTAAATAGAAATGTTCATACTTTAACTATTTCTATCATAAAATTATTATATACATCCATAGAGTAATTCTACCATATTACTGGATGGATGTGCAGCTTATTTTTTTGGATTTTTTATCAACAGGTTAATCAACTAATGTTGTTGATAAAACCTTCTAGAACCAGGCTACAAATTAACTGATATCAGTAAGGGAATAACGAACATCGTAGTTTCCAAAAGTAAATACAAAAACCACAGTTGTTATATAAAAAAAAACAGATGTATTCAATTTAAATATTCATAACTCTCGACATATCGATTTGAAGAAAATTTATTAGTAGCAGAGATGTACTTACTAAATTAGTTAAAAATGCATGAAAATATATCAATTTTTGTAAATAATACTAGTATCATATAGAAAAAATGTACAAATAATTTTAACTAATCTCTAATCCATTGTCCATAGCAATTACATTTCTTATTAAATGTTTCCCTAAGTTATTTTTTAAACACTGACAAGTACTTTTTATTTAATTTTTTGAAAACAACTTCACTTTTAGTTCCAACTTGTATCATCCTCTAACTAACTATTTTAAGGAAAATAATTTGTGCTACAAAAACCAATAAAGCAGATTTACAATTATACCGTTAATAGATCATTAAAAACCCTATCAAATTAGCTGTCACTCAATCTTTATTACTACTTAAATATTATTTTTTAATCAAAATGTGCTTCTTCAGAAATAAAAAATCGTCCAACCATTTCCTCAAAAAATGTGTGGTACTGAAATTAGTGAGAGGGAGGAACATTTTACAGTTACATTGCATAATATAAGTATATAACAACGTTTTGCTAAAAAGATTATTATTATTATTATTACATATTGATGAGGGCAGAGGGGCAAGCTCCTATTGAGCCCAATAAAATGAACAGATAATACCTACTAGTACACAAAAATAAAAAATAAAATTAAAATAATAGGTACACTAGATAACAATGCTCAAGCAAGTTAAATACCAAGATTAAAAGTAATACTACGGATGTCATACATTTCTATTTGTTAATAGTTGTTATTAATATTATTATTAAAACAAAAGTTATTAATAATAAACGTTTTACCGAGAGCCAACCAACTAACAGCTGAGACAAGAACTGGGCTACACTGCTACCAATTTCAGGAGACAGAGCTGAGGAAATCCAGCAAATCTCCGATGGATGGTTTTCCTAATACCGGTATCAGTCAGATCTAAATAAGGCAGGTCGAAAAACTCCTCCAAGAAAGCAATGTTACGCTATCGATCATATTAGAAAGAGTTTACTTGGTGGTAGCCCCAAAAGGGCCAAGTTTAATTAATGTCGGTCATTGACCAAAAATCGTTAAAAAAAAATTTATACAATCTTCCTCTGTTTCTAATATTTATTTACGACTTAAAATTTAAAAAAATTAAATTGGCATATTTCGGTTTTTCGAATTATTTTTGAGAACTAGGTACAAACTATTAGGCATTAATAAAATATTTTTTTTAAATGAACTGACTTGTAACTCTTATCGTTTTTGAAATAGTTTTAAATTTTATATTTCCTGTATCTGTAATTGATTCGAAAATCATACGACATAAGCCATATAATTTTGAGGTGGAGCAATTTTTGTAAAAACTAAATTATTTTAAAATGCAATGATTCTAACATATCAGTTGCAAAGAATACGTCTTGTACTAGTTCAGTTATCAAAATAACAGCCCCTATATTAATTTTGGTAATTTGGTCTACCCACTAATCTTGTACAATGAACTTACCATAAAACTTAATTCGTCGATTTCCCAAAAATAAACAAAAAAATATGTCATAAGATAAATAAGTAGTACGGTATTAAAAGTAGACATCCAATTCCACTCTGTTCCCACAAAAACAGATGTATAATAATTCAAAAACATCTTTATTAATGAATATATTACGTAAACGAATTGGGTTGCGTACTGTATCACATTTCCAAACGCAAAAATGTGATTTTTGTAAATGTAGGTAAAAGCTAAATAGAATCTTTGCGATTGGCGTAGCTTTTCTAAAAGTGCGGCGTTTTTGTGAAGCATTGAATCTTTTAGAGATTTGAACATAGTTTTAAGCATCATCCTGTATATTGCAACCGTGCTGGTAATGTAATTCGAGTAGCTCATTGTATTCACTAAATTTGCTAACACAGCTACTGAGAGAAATATGTTTTCTATGTTAAAATATCCAATTTTAAATAGAAATATTAGAAATACTGCGATCCATGTTAAAATATGAGCGGTTGCTGTAAATGTTGAATACATATTGATGCGTTTTACATGATTTTCTATTAAAAAACTTTCAATTACATAATCTTTTCTATTGTCTATTAGTTCTAAGAAGGCATTTGTAAAAAGTATATATTTTTTGTTGCAAAAAATTATTGATGCTGTAAAAACGAAAGTATTGACGAAGTTGGGAAGTAAAAAAAAGTATTGAGTTTTTTTCTCCAAATTTCCATCGTTTATATTTAAAGAATAGATTATTATAACCACTTGCGTAGCCAAAATTCCTGTCCAAAATATCGCAAAAATTGTGTTGAATTTGTTTAACACAAATTGTTGACTTGTAACATCATTTTTATGCGGACAGACCGCTCTAGCAATATAAGGTGCGGTTAATCCCAAATAAATTAAAGGTCGAAGGGCACATATTAAACAGTCTGTAATGTTTTTCTTTGACTTCATATTGACATGAAACAATTTGAAGGGACAATTGTTTTAAAATGCTTGTATTAACACGAAAGGTGAATTTTACAATAGATAGAGGAATTAATGTAATTTTAACGTTTGTTTATGAATTAGTATAATCAAAAGAATAAACATTTATATAGTATATTACTTTAAAGTATAGAAATTATTTTCCTATTTATTTTATTTGACATTATAACAACATATAGCAGCAGCAATAATCTTCATGCTATCTACAGAGTGGCCCAATAGAGTGTAAAACTCCAATGTTGTGAACTCACACACTGAATTGTAAAGTTGAGAAATAAAACTGTGTAGTGTCCAGTAATCAGTTATATTCCAACAAAAGTAGAGGAAAATATTATATGTTACAATTACAAATTAAAAAGCTAACAAAAGTACATCTGACTTGTTCAACAACTGACGCAGAAGTCCCTCATAATTTCGAAATCTCAGAAGACTTGAAAGTTGCAATTCAAAAGAAAAATAAGTAACGAGTGAGAAGATATACTAAGCCGCTTCCAGGCCGGAAGTGAGATGCCGAAGTATGAATGGTGCCGCAAATCCGTTCCTATGACTTAGCGGCAACTAAGGCAAACCACTATGGAGTGACATATTTAGTCACTACTACGTAGCAGGTACTAAATGTGTTGCTTGGGACATCATATTAGAAAGAGCTTACTTGGTGGTAGCCCAAAAGGGCGAAGTTTAATTAATGTTGGTCATAGCCCAAAAATCGTTAAAATATTTTTAATACAATCTTCCTCTATTTCTAATATTTATTTATGTTTTAAAATTTAAAAAAAATTTGCATATTTCGGTTTTTCGAATTATTTTTGAGAACTAGGTACAAACTATTAGGCATTAATAAAATATTTTTTTTAAATGAACTGACTTGTAACTCTTATCGTTTTTGAAATAGTTTTAAATTTTATATTTCATGTATCTGTAATTGATGCGAAAATCATACGACATAAGCCATATAATTTTAAGGTGGAGCAATTTTTGTAAAAACTAAATTATTTTAAAATGCAATGATTCTAACATATCAGTTGCAAAGAATACGTCTTGTACTAGTTCAGTTATCAAAATAACAGCCCCTATATTAATTTTGGTAATTTGGTCTACCCACAATCTTGTACAATGAACTTACCATAAAACTCAATTCGTCGATTTCCCAAAAATAAACAAAAAAATATGTCATAAGATAAATAATTAGTACGGTATTAAAAGTAGACATCCAATTCCACTCTGTTCCCACAAAAACAGTTGTATAATAATTCAAAAACATCTTTATTAATGAATATATCACGTAAACGAATTGGGTTGCGTACATTATCACATTTCCAAACGCAAAAATGTGATTTTTGTAAATGTAGGTAAAAGCTAAATAGAATCTTTGCGATTGGCGTAGCTTTTCTAAAAGTGCGTCGTTTTTGTGAAGCATTGAATATTTTAGAGATTTGAACATAGTTTTAAGCATCATCCTGTATATTGCAACCGTGCTGGTAAAGTAATTCGAATAGCTCATTGTATTCACTAAATTTGCTAACACAGCTACTGAGAGAAATATGTTTTCTATGTTAAAATTTCCAATTTTAAATAGAAATATTAGAAATACTAAGATCCACGTTAAAATATGAGCGGTTGCTGTAAATGTTGAATACATATTGATGCGTTTTATATGATTTTCTGTTAAAAAACTTTCAATACCATAATCTTTTCTTTTGTCTATTAGTCCTAAGAATGCATTTGTAAAAAGTATATATTTTTTGTTGCAAAAAATTATTGATGCTGTAAAAACGAAAGTAGTGACGAAGTTGGGAAGTAACAAAAAGTATTGCTTTTCTCTCTCCAAATTTCCATCGTTTATATTTAAATTATGAATTATTATGACCATCTGCGTAGCCGTAATTCCTATCCAAAATATCGCAAAAATTGTGTTGAATTTGTTTAACACAAATTGTTGACTTGTAACATTATTTCTATGCGGACAGACCGCTCTAGCAATATAAGGTGCGGTTAATCCCAAATAAATTAAAGGTCGAAGGGCACATATTAAACAGTCTGTAATGTTTTTCTTTGACTTCATATTGACATGAAACAATTTGAAGGGACAATTGTTTTAAAATGCTTGTATTAACACGAAAGGTGAATTTTACAATAGATAGAGGAATTAAAGTAATTTTAACGTTTGTTTATGAATTAGTATAATCAAAAGAATAAACATTTATATAGTATATTACTTTAAAGTATAGAAATTATTTTCCTATTTATTTTATTTGACATTATAATAACATATAACAACAGCAATAATCTTCATGGTATCTACAGAGTGGCCCAATAGAGTGTAAAAGTCCAATGTTGTGAACTCACACAAGGAATTGTAAAGTTGAGAAATAAAACTGTGTAGTGTCCAGTAATCAGTTATATTCCAACAAAAGTAGAGGAAAATATTATATGTTACAATTACAAATTAAAAAGCTAACAAAAGTACATCTGACTTGTTCAACAACTGACGCAGAAGTCCCTCATAATTTGGTAATGGTGTTACCGAGGGTTTGGGTATAAATGCTTTAGGGTGAGCTAGACAAGGAAGATCTATCCAGTGCTGAAGAGCTTTCCAGTCTGCTCATTTAAAGATGTCTTTGGCCATATGCTTTTAGCAATGCTAAATAATGATTCCGTTCCAATGAACTCCGATTCTGCTTCTTTTCACGCGAGAGTTACGGGATTCTCGTTGCTCAGGTCCCTTGTGTTAGTCTCTTAGTGGTAGTAATACGATCCAAGGATTCGATGCAGCTCTACGACAGCTGGAGTTTAGTGCTTTTAGAGCAAGAGAATATTTTGCCAGCTCTCTTGCACCATGCCAATATCTCCGCATGGAAAATGGTGGCGTACTTGCGTATTGTACACTCCGATTCATGACTCACATAAGGTTTTCTAGCCGGCAGGCCGCCCATGGGGGAAGAGATATCTCCTGGCTTTCCCGTTCGTCTCTCCCAGGCAGAAGGACGTTAGAAGATTTATGTATGTGTGTTCTGGAGGAAAGAACTTCCGAAATAATTCCCAGAGTGTGGTGGAATACAATCAGGACCGACATACAAATATTTTTTCTTGGATATTACAGAATTTGTTAATAGTTATTAATTATATTATTAAAATATAATTTAGTACCAATATACGATTTATGAAACATAGTTTAATACGATATAGGTTAGAACCAGAATAGAAAATGCTTTCAAAAAATAAAATAAAAATACAAAGTCCATATTAGAATGAAATTACTTGGTGGTGGTTTCAAAAGGACGAAACCTAATTAGTAATGTAATTCATGTAGGTAATAGCCGAAAGCATCTATAAAATATTATTAATAAAATAAAATCTTCCTCTATTTCTAACATCTAACCTCTGACTCAAATTAGAAAAAATTAAAATGGCATATTTCAGGTTTTCGAAAACTAGGTACAAACTATTAGATATTAATAAAACATTTTTTCTAATTTAACCGATTTGTAACTTTTATCGTTTTTGAAATAGGTTTAAATTTTTTATTTCTCCTATTTGCAATTGAAGTCTATAAAATGAGCCATATATGATTTTGAAGTGAAACAATTTTTGTAAACTCTAAATTATTTAAAACTGCAAATGTTTTAACACCTTATTTGAAAATATACATCTTTATACCAATTCATGTATCAAAGTGGCCGTACCCTATGTAAAGTTAGATTTGCATAGTTGCATGTTTACATATTCCCTTTATACAATCAGTAAACTTACAATCAATCTAAACTCCTTCATTTCCCAAAAATAAACAAAAAAATGTATTGCAATATAATTAATGAATACAGCTCTAAAACTAAATATCCAATTGATTTCTCTTCCTACAAAAATGATTCCAAAATAATTTAAATACATCTCTAAAAGCTAAATACAATCTTTACGATTGACGTAGCATTTCTAAAAACGCGGCGTTTTTGTGAAGCATTGAATCTTTTAAAGTTTTTCTTTGATTTCATATTGACATGAAACAATTTTAAGGAACAATTGTTTTAAAATGCTTGTATTAACACGAAAGGTTAATTGGTTTGCCGATTTTATAATAGATAGAGGAATTAAAGTAATTTTAACGTTTGTTTATGAATTAGTATAATCAAAAGAATAAACATTTATATAGTAGATTACTTTAAAGTATAGAAATTATTTTCCTATTTATTTTATTTAAAATTATAATAATAGCCGCAATACTTTTTGTCCTGTACTTATAGGGTTGCCAAATATTTATTTGCAATGTACCTAGTTCATCATCTCGGAAACCGATAAGAATCGGGCACCAAGCAGGTAGTAATTGGTAGTCCAATATGTTAACCGGTAACAGAAAATTTTTAATCCATAAAAGGCCCATCATGAACCGGACACCTAAAAACAAACTATATATCTAACTATACCATTTAAAATAAACTATATCTTTTATTGTCAGCCTCAATAAGGATTCAGCTAATAATTTTTTCCGATCTGATTACATGAAACAAAGAGAGAAACGAATACGATTTCAACAAAAATGTTTTGGCAACATAGCTTTTCCATTAGAATAGTGTACAGGCCCAGTTCTAAGAGTAAATAGAATAAATTTTTTTGGCACACATACGAATGGATTGGGTATAATATTTCTTTGCGGTTAGTTAAATTTATGGAGAAGTGGTGCACTAAAAATGATTTAAAGACAAAGTTTACAAAAACGGATCAATAATAACAACGTTAATGGTAATAAAAATTTCAAAAATACAACCAGTCATATTTCAATCAACAATGAAAACATGGTTTCATAAAAATGCATGAATTAATTTTTGTGACTAAACAACGAGCGCGTAACACAAGTGCTTTCGTCTGAAAATTGTTTCATACATATTCATGAAAACAAAGTTTCATTATTTGAAATTTTATCGGAAAAAATTAACCTCATGTATATATTTCCGAAAAAATCATACTAAGTAGTATAGGCGTAATCTACTGACTAATCTTTTTCAGTATTTGAAATGTCGTTTTATTGCTAAGAGGTTGAAATTAAAACAAAGTTCAATTAAAACTTTAAATTTAAAAAATCTGCATGAAGGGGGAACATATTCCTTTTTTGTTTAGTAGTTTTTGTCATTTTCTCAGGTACTTAAAAATATATTTAAAAAAGAAATATGTTCCACACACTTTGGTGTAAAAATCTGCATCTCTCAGTTTTCGACTCATCTCAATCTGTTTCCGAAATATTTGGAATTTACGATTTCATGCGATATCGTTGGCTCTTAAAGAACTTGTTAATCTTTCGGTGATTATGCACTAACTCACTTTTTAATATCGTTATAGAATTTTTTGCCAGAAAATTGAGGGCAAATTTCGTAATAGAGTGTTGAGAAAATTACAATTTTTGAATGTTTTTGTTTAAAGTACTTTAATAAATTATACTGATTTTATTAATAAGCTTATTTTTAATTTTTCTACTAATCGAAACATGAACGTTATTTTCTCATTTAAACTGAACTAATCTATTTAATCTACATAATATAAACAGTGTAATTAACAAAAAATAAAAATATATTATGAATACAATCTCAATAACAGTAAACGAAAAACAGATATTAGTAAGGAAATCATCCTATCTTCTAAACTCTATTTTTTCAGTCATTTCAAATTTATGAAAATTTCAATATTAGTCAATATTACCGCTCTGTGAGGTAATATCAGCAGCTCGATAGTAATATCACCTCCAAATATTAGTTGGCCTTTAAGAAACAGTCAGTGTCACAATAATGTGTAATTGGCATTACCATGGAAATTAAATTAAGATAAAATTAACAAGAGATAAACAAAGCCTTCAATATTATTTTTTTACTGACAGTTGGAACGTTAATTTTTTTTTACCAACATGAATGTAGTTTTTAATAAATCAAAGTGAGTGTCAAATATAGACTGTTTAATTTTAAAATTTTATTAGAGTACTGAAATAAGTGCCCGTTTCCATTTTCTATTTTTAAATGCAGTATATCTGGTTTCCATTTACATACATTAAAACATGCATACAATATTGAATACAATCGATAAAAAAAAATTTTTTTTTCAATGCTCAAAATGAATAAAAATTTTATAATAACCCGAAAAATCCATTTTAATTATATTATTATTAAACATGATAAGCTGTTAATATGATGTGCTTATTTATCTCAAATAAATCGTTTTGGTTCCAAAAGAACTTTTGTAAAACAACTTCTAAAATTTTATGAGGCCCATGCTTCTAATTCTTTCATATCATCATCGTCTTCTTTTTCTAAAACAAAATGTACCCCATAAAGTCTTTTTATTTTACTGGAAAACAAATACAGATATAATTTACATGTGTATAAGATTTCCTGTAAATAAAATTCGGATCACTTTTTTTTGTGTACTTACTCGCAACCGTTTTAGCTACCGCCGGTTCGGCAACTGCTCCGGTAGGCACAGCTGGAAGTCCTGTAGGACCAGGTACTTTCAGTAAATCTTCTTCTAGTCCTTCCTGTTCAAGCTCCTCTAATTCTTTTTCCAGCTCATCATCATCCACGTCATCAGTGAAACCAACTGGATTACTGATAGCATTTGAGATCTCGTTGGCGACATCATGTTGTTCAGCTATATCATCCAATATATCACTAATATCATCGACATTCCTGAAAACATTTTGTTAAATACATCTATTCAATTCAAAAAAGCTTCGGAAGGACCACAACTATGTATTATCTCGTTTTTGTTCAAATTTAACTTGAAACAGGTGTTGTTTGATATATAGAAAGTATTTCAAAATTACTATTGCCTAATCATGAAAAATTATGTAACTCCAAAAAGTCGCGTTGTTTCGAGATTTAGTCAAAAAATTGGTTGACATAACAATGTTACAGAATCCTCTTCTATCACTTTTTACCTAAACCTAAGAAATTTATAAATTGAAAAGAAAAACGAATATTTTTATTTAATAAATTTTGAGAATTGTTTTTAAAATTAAGAAAATATGAAAAATTCATTTACTGACACATTGCCAATAAATGTTTGTTATGAAATGTCATCTTATATAAAGAGTTTAAAAAAAGTACAGATAACCATCATAAAATCATTAGTTTAATGATACTTTCCTTAATAAAAAATGTATTTATTAAGAATATGCCTCAATGAATAAAAAACAAAGAGAATATTGTTTTGTTAACTGCATATGTATGAAATAAATTCGATTTCTATACAAATTTCAAAAAAACAACTTTAATTAGGACCAAAATCAGTTTAAACTATGTTTGATACGCTACTGTGCACAATGGAACCATTAATATATCACATGCTTATTTATCTTGCAATTAAACAAATGCAATATATATTTGTAGATTATTAATTTAATTAGATTATAGAAGCCTTTTCCATATTCATCCCCACTCTCAGAACCTGCCAATCATCCCTTTCATTGCTTGATAATAACGGATTTGTCATTTTGACTGGTGAAATTTGTGGAGACTTGAAAATTGTTTTACTTAAGTATATTGATTTGTCCTAAAAGGCTATTATTTAATTTAGTTCGCAATATTTTATACGTCTGTCTTTGTTCATTTTGGTTGATTTGATGCTAGTAGGAGGTTATACCAGAGCCGTACTTTTTAAATTGTTTTAGTCACAAGCCACTAACGGCGTGGTATTTAAATGAAGTTTTCGGAATGGTGATATGAAGACCATTTTAATTTAATTTTCTGAAAAAGCAATGAAACAGTATACATTTTATTTGAAACTAAATGCCATACCAGTATAGTTTTTTTTTCTCAAGTGGTCTTCATCCATTTTTTTAACCCGAAAACTAAATTGTATCATAATTAAATTGATTGTTTCTACCCTTACTTTGTGGAATCTATCCATTATAAATATGGTTTGTCTTAGATTTTTATATTTTGGTCACAGGATTCTCCATTCAGTATTAGTATAAATTTTTTACAAAATATTCTGTAGGTGCAAAATAAATTTATCAAAGTATTAATTGCATCCTATATTATTTAGTTTTTAAGAATTACTTGTATTATTAATCTTTGTGTTCGAGAAATATGTAACACCCAAAAATAGAACAAGCCGTCACTCCCTACATCAATTCCAATTAAATGTTTTCACTATTTAAAAATAAAATCAAGCGTTACCTTACGGTTTTTTTTGCCAGGCGGATGAACTTAGCATTAGATTGTTTTAAAATGAGCGAATATTAAAAAAGTGTTTCGTAGTTATAAATTTTCATCATGAGGCTCTTTGAAGAAAATGTTCTTTTATATTGATTAAACTGCTTTTATTAACAAATATATGACAGTGTGCACTAGCTTTTTAAACTGTTTAATTTTTCAACCAATTGAAACAAAAATATATTTGGAGAACTATTTTTTTATACAGATTTAATCTACTTACATAATATAAACATTGTAATAATATATTAAAAATATCATTTCAATTATAACTGTCTTTTTTGTATATATCCAATTAAGTGCTTAATATTCTAAACCAGATACAGTGTTTTATCATTTTTACGGTTTTATATATCATATTTACAAAGAATTAATTTCTATGGTCAACATTTTTAGTTCACCTTGTATAATATTGCTGTTTGCTCAATATAAATGTAAAAAGTTATTCAATCACTAATTAAAATGCAAACATGTAATTAATGTCAAAATAGTAACTGATTAAGAGCTTAAATTCTAAAATCTGTAATTAATTTTAAATAAAGGATTTTAATATACATGGGAAGGCTAATAAAACTTTGTCATATCATAATTATAGTTACAACTCTTAATTAAAATGTAACCCTCAATTGAATAATTGGCCTATTTTTAACCGCATACTTTTATTTTTGTTTTTTTTTTCAGCGACTTAAATGCATTTTTATAATGGTAAAAATAAAAATGTAAATGCTTTAAATTTCAAATTTTATTTGAGTACCGGCGTAAATAATCTTAATTTTTTTTATTTTTAAATACAATATATCTGGTTTCCACTTATATATATTAAAATATGCATAAATCACTGATTAACATCGATACAAAAATAAACAATTTTTCAATACATATAACCAAAAAAGATTTTATATTAACCGAAAAAATTCTTTTTAATTATTATTGTAAGCCTAAAAGCTGTTAATAGCTAATAACGTGTTTATTTATCTCAAATAAGTCCTTTTGCTTCTTAAAGAACTTCGTATAGCAAATGCTAAAATTTTATGAGGCCCATGCTTCCAATTCTTTCATATCGTCATCATCCTCCACTTTTTCTAAAACAAAATGTACCCCATCAACCTTTTCATTTATCTAAATTTTATTTTACAGGAAAATAGATGCAAGCCTGAATTTTTGACTGGTGATAACTGAAACCAAGGTTGAAAAGTGTCAACATTCAATTATCATTAGTCAAAACATGACATCTTATTTCCCATAAATAAAAGTCTGGTCATATTTTGTTATTTTTTCACTTACTAGCTGCAGTTTTAGCAGCTGCTGGTTTGACAACTGCTCCGGTAGGCACAGCCGGAAGTTCTGTAGGACCAGGTACTTTCAATAAATCTTCTTCTAGTCCTTCTTGTTCAAGTTCCTCTAATTCTTTTTCCAACTCATCCTCATCCATGTCATCCGAGAATCCAACTGGATTACTGATAGCATTTGTGATCTCGTTGGCAATATCATGTTGTTCCGCAATATCATCCATTATATCATGAACATTATCAACATCCCTAGAAAATGATCGCTCAGAAACTTCTATCCAATACGAAGCCGCAAAAGGCCACAATTTATTTGACTTATCTTGTCTTCAAACTCGAAATTTTTTTATAATTATTCATAGGGTGTTTTAAAATTCGAAAACCAATACCAAGAGAATCCTATTGTCAAATCATGAAAAATAATAAAAATAATCCATATCCACGAATTCATCCTTTTTTTTAACCTTAGGTTTTGGGACTTACTAAGTTATATAACAAAGGGTCTAAAATTATAAATTTCTTAGTCTCTTAAAAAAAATGTGATATTTTTTTAGCTTTTGATGAGTCTTTACAGAACCATCGACAATAATTCAATTTACCACTAAAAATAACAATGTGCACTCACTTGTCACTTTCACTCCTGCTTATTTTTATATATTTGGTTTTAGTTTGATTTAATGAACTTGCCGTCAAAGTAAGACATACAGAAAATTTTGGTACTATTCATTAACAAAGAACTATTACTTTTTATAAAAAGTTCTGCGTCCATAAAAAATGATTATGCACTATTAAAAAAAAATAAAAATTTGAAGTATACAACTTCTATTAGATTATGATTTAATAAATGATATTACTTAGACTAAAAAAAACATTATAAACGTTTTATTTAAGTTTATAGTTATGGGCCTCCTTAGCATAAAACATTTCTCGACATTCCTAAAGTACTTTTTATCTTTCACATTTAATGTCAAGTTCATTTCAACTAATTTTAAAAATACGCATGCAAAATTAATATACCCAGAAATAAAACATTGTAAGACAACGCTTAAAATCTCTGGCGGAAAAATGACGGAAACTGATTGAGAAAGAAGGACCAATACATAAATTTATGCAATATACAATAAAGCCTAATTTCATTAAATTCAGAAAATTGAAATGCTTAAGTGACTTAACTAGTATAACATAGCATAGTATAATATAAGCACATAGAAATGTCCAAAACATAACAAGGACAACACCTGAAGAGAAAAACTAAAAAAAGGTGACAAAGAAAAAGGTGACAGATTTAAAAGAAAAGAATTGCCAGAGAAACAGATGTAAATGGAGAAAGATTGCAAACCTATGGACCTAAATGGCCTACGTACAGCTTATACATACATGCACTGGTGCAGAACTTTTAATAAACAATAATGTTACTTCAAAATAATAATAAAAATTACCAACTTAATTAGAAACACAGTATATTTTTTTTAATGTTTAGACATAAGGCCTAGCATATGGAATATTTAAGTATATCCATAAGAACTAGTGTAATTAATTAATTAATTAATTACAAACTCAAAAATAAGCTAGTCATTTTTAATGGTTTACTAAGAAATACTTGTGTTAAATAAAGACATCTTAATAATCTGGCACGTTAAAATTTACAAAGCCTAAATGTTGTTTATTTTCCAAAATAATTAAAATTTTAAATTTTTCTGAAAAATAACAAACATCTCTTTAAAGATTTTACAAAATCTCGAGTTTGTAATAGATAATAAAAATCTGGAGAATTAAAGGTGGAGATTAAAAAAAATAAATTTTAGCCATTCCAAAGCTTCATAGTTCAATGAACAATTTGTTACTTACAAGTTTTTGTGAGCTTTTTTGAGTGCATCAGCTGCGTTTTTCATTGAATCTAAGACTGCAGTGTTAGTACTAGCACCTTCTAGAGCTTCCCTTTGCATTTCAATTGTTGTAAGTGTGCCATCAATCTGTAGCTGTGTTTTTTCCAGCCTTTTCTTCTTTTTGAGAGCCTGAAGGGCCACTGTAAACAATTAATTTACATATTTTTTCAAACATTTAATATGACAATAATATAATCGATAATTTATGTTATAAATGAATTTGGGATAATTATGTGATGTATTAACATTTCTTACAATGCTATATGCAATATAAAACTGAATTTCCTTATATTTTTCTGAATATTTAAAAGCAACTTATTTTCAAATGAATCTTAGTTAACATAAAATGTTAGTCAAAAATTTAAATGTAACATAATAATTTATGTTTATAATCTTTTATTTGGTATGTACAATCGCTCTTTTTAAAAATGCGTACAACTTCTCAGCCATTGATACCTTGAAACTCAAATAAAACTAAGTGGGCATGGCCTCTAATTTCAGTAGAGATGTGCTGTTTTTTAAACTTATTGGATAAATACCTCTTTTATTTTTTGATGCATTTTTTTTGGCTAATATGGTATATTCCTCTATTTTCTTTTCTAAAAATTCTTGTTTCTTGTATAACATTTCTTCAGTTTCCCTGAGTTTTTGGATTGCTTCCCCTGGCGTAGGCGCCACATCTTTTTCTTTTCCTCCGAATATTTTGCTAAAAAAGCTCATCTTAAACTAAAAATTGTAAATATAAATTCTAAAATTCGTAAAAAATTATTTTCTTTTCTTTTTCACTAGTATTAGTCACCTATCAAAATAGCAGTACAATTGATTTGTTCGTAGGAACGTTATTGTCAAAAATAGTGTTATAAAAAAAAAGAGAACGAAAGAAATTTATACGGATTAGAAAGAGATAACCTTAGTGATGTATAGTTGACAGTTCTATCAGTTTAGTAATAAGAAAGAAGCTCAAAGTGAGAATAATCGATTATTGTAGATGTCATCGCGTTTACACTGATGTATAAATTTAAATTTTTAGATTAATTAAATTATATATATTTGAGATTATTTTAGATACCGACAGCAATATATTTTATGTTAGTAAAGGATAACATAAGATCGTCTCTTTTTAAATCTTATGTAAGCTCTCGATTTTTGTTGACTTAAATTGTTAAACGTAAAAAAATCGATGTTAATATCGATGTTTAACAAAAATAATCAGGTTCAACTAATTAAACCATCAGTCTTGTCTGTGAAGTAGTGTAATAAAATATGGCGACACAATCAAATGCACTGCTGGAACGTCTTGACAAACAAGGCGTTCCAAAGTCAAAAAGAAAACTTCAAAAACATCTACGCAGTGCAGGTTTAGCGTATATATCACGTACAGGCAAATTAATCCCAGCAAAAAAAGTGGCAGGTAGGTAGAGTGCAATTTTTTTGTAAATTAAGGCCGTATTTGACGTACATAATCGTTCTAGGCATTGTGAGAATAATGATATGAATCATGATATTGCGCCGTTTTAATTTATCTCCTTTCAACTCGTCAACATTACATTGAGTTAATGTTTTCTCGGATTTATAATAAATATCGTATAAATAATGCCATTTGTTTATTGTGAAAATAATTTTGGGCGCCTATTCGACCTTCTGTATCTAGGTCATGTAATTTACTAAAGGAACTGATGATGGCCTTGTCGCTAGGGCACGTGTAATAATTTTATAACAGGTTCGTAATTACTAAATTATGGAAATTTCGAATTTGAACTTGTCTATCTTGACCGATTTTATTGACATCGGGGAATATATTGCAAAAAATGTACTTATGGATATGTAAACTAAATGTTTTTCAATTTAAAAGGACTGTTTCAATTGAAATACACTTCTATTGGAATATAGCAAAACTTATGTTTTTAAACAAGGTAAAGTTGAGAAGTGATTGGGTGTTTTTGTTTTCGATTGGAATTAAAGTAGTTACCATATGATCATTATATAGAATATTTTTGTTTACTGGTAATTTGTATTTAGGAAAACCTTGAAATATTAATGAGGTATATTTAATTTATTTGGATGCGTGAGAATTGTTTTAATAAAATCCTTTTTTATTTTTTTTTATTTTACTTTACAGGTATATCGGATCTAACGAAAAATTTTTTAGTTTGAGTTTCTGCCTTGTCTTTTTAATTGACTAATGATTTTTGATCAATTTTCTAAGTATTACATTTGCCATTTTATATGTAACCAGATTTTTATGAAATTTTGTTTTAATTTTTAATGAAACAAAATTATCTCTATATAATTTTAAAATATCGAGCTGTAATGTAATACAATGTAAAAAATTAGTAATTACAAAATAATGATCAACAATGTAATTGTACAATTCACAACATAAGTAAAACAGCAAAATTAATAGAACTTTATTACATCGGACTGATAATTCCATTTTTCTGAAGCTGGGTACCAATGCTTCGTGATTTTCTTGTGGTGTTCCCTATAGCAATTTTTGTTCCATATTGCTTCAAAGTTGCTCAATTGGGTTAACATCAGGACTGTTGACTGACTGCTACATAACTTCAGGATTTTGTTGTAGATTGAATGATTCTGGCAGTGTGAGGTTTTCCATTATTTTGCACAGAATAAAATTGAGACAGACCTAATTCACAAATGGGATAACAATTAGTTCAAAGATCTCGTCAATGTATCATCTGTTCTACTGTTCGGTTTTCCAAGTTCAAAATTTGCCCACCTAAAACCAATATAGAGCCACCTCCAAAAGGTCTCGCTTCTCACAATATTGAATATTAATGTCTTTCTCCTTGACTTACAAGAGTATCATTACAATCTACTTTTATTGGTAAACAGCACTTGAATCTATTCTTTCTTGTTCCAGTTTATATATTTATGTCCAACATTTCTTTGAACATTTTGCTGCACTATGTGGTGCCAAATATCGTACTGTTTGTGTAGATATTCGCCTGCCATTTGCTTCAAAATTCAATTAGCTGTGAAGTCGTTCGCGTTCTTTGTAATATGGAAAAATTGGATAAATAACGAACTTCTCTAGGGATTCTCTGTCATTGCGGATAAGGTCTTCGGTAGCGACTCCCCTGAGTTTAAGTCACGTTTCGTGAATTGCTGGTTGATTCGTTTACAGCATTGGAGCCACGTCCTTCCTACAAAAGTGTGACAGTCCTTGCAACTTGAATCTTGTTAAAATGTCTTCTTGATACTATAGGTCTTCCTAACGCATCGTTGTTCATGATTTCACTCCGGCTTTGATACAACACTTGACTCAACTTCAAAAAATAACTAATATCATTTTAGATATAATATAATTTATTTATCAAGATACGAGCAAAAAAAATTTCTGTTGATGAAACGCGTAGAAGTTTGAGATAATTTATAGAAAAATCGACAATACTCTAGAAAAAATAGAAATTACAAACATTTGTAAAAATACCATTTTCTTGTTACTAGTTTATAATGTTTATGTAGCAAACCTAATGCCTGGGTTAAAAATACATAATTCGTTTCTTATTATACAGAATGTTTCAAAGAAAAATATATTAATTATAGGAATTGGAATCATTGTAAATTGCCCGTTAGTTTTGATAAGCCCTGTCCCATTATTGAGTTTCAGATGTTTCATTGACTTTAACTCAATTTTGCTTTAATTCAAACTTTAAAATCGCACAGTATAAAAATCTCACAATTTTTTCATTAAATATCTAATTAAAATATAGATCCGGCTTATCAATGTTTCCTCACTTGTTTTCATCTCAAAAACACAATAATAAAATTATAAACCTAACAGACTCTTTCAAACTGCAGAAAAGTTGATTTGGTCTGGTAAATATTTTAATAGTTTTGTTGAAAGCTAGGTTTATTTCAGGTTTGGAATGAAATAATAATTTTTTTGTAAGCATACGAAAATATTTCCTTATATTATATTATATTTAAGTGATTATCAATTTTACCTGTCTCAGTACATTGACGGAATAACAGAAAATTACTTAGTTTTATTAAGTTTTAAAAATAATAATTTAATTCCTACATATTTTGGAATTTATTTTTTGACATAATGAAAAAATGTAAAAATTAAAATTTCTATAGGGGCGATTTTAAGGTTAACCCGAATTAAAATGGCAGTAAAATCTATATAAAAACCATTTATGCCCAACGATACATACAACAAATATAATGGATGTTTCTGAATTACTCCAGTGTCCACACCAAGAGTTAACATATTACATTTCACTCTGAAACGCCCTGCTGTATACTGTTATTGGTGACATTAATTTAGAACCTACTTCCGCTTTGCAGAAGAGCTGTGTCAGTGTCCCCACAAATGTGATTCCAATGTGCCTTTGGAGGCTAGGCGACGCCTTTTCACCCATTTCTATGGGCTCGGTGAAGCGGACCTTCAAAATAAATTCCTGCGACAACATATGGACCTCAGGGCCAGGCTGAATGTGCCAGAGACATCGAGTTCCGGACGTCCCCCGCGTCGTATCACTTGCAAATATTTGGTGCCCCTGATGCCATCTAGCGAGACCGTTGAGGTTTGTCAAAAGGCGTTTGTTAGCGCTTTTGTTATTACCACCAAAAGGGTGAGGTTACAGAGAGAAAAACTGATCGCCAGCCTTGGCTTGAACAGTTATAGCAGTCACAATAGGTAAGTCATATAGTCAACAGAAAGGTTCGGATATTTTACCAAATTTGTAATTTTTAGAACGAGATGTAACAAAATATACAAAATTTGCTCAATACCGTAATTGTTTTATAAAGAAATTATTTTTCTTATTAATAATCGCGCTTTTGGAGTGCAAGTTTATCAAATATATGAAAAACTATTTAAAATTGCAATTTGAATCTGAATAATTTGGTAGTAATGATTCGACTGTTAAATCTAAATATCCCCTTTTTCCTTTTCTAAGTCCCTTCTGATATCTTAACTTTCCATTACCGATTATCGTTTGCTCTTATGTATTCCAATAGCTTAGCTTATTTTTTGATTTGCAATATTTCAGAAGCAAGAACAACATAACCAAAAGTAATGACCGGGCGATAAAAACGGAGAACATGAGCGTAACAGACGACACTAATATATTAAACTACCTCCCTCTACCTCTTAAACTCACGCTAAAGTTACCAAACCAAGGTGAACCAACAGATACCACAGGGTCCTCAGCATCCAAAGAAACAAAAGTGCCTTTACACATAAGCAAACGATCCAAACAATTGATCGACAATCCTTTGATTCCATTTGGAATTCTCCTACCAGAAGGAGTGACGATCGCGCCGGTGATTGCGACCCCCGATCACGACAGAGACATCGCAATAGTCCATAATTTTTTCTCCAATCAATTATGGAAGCCGGAGTATATCGGCGCTTATTCGTGAAGAAAACAAATCTTGTCAAGTGTGGTAAGTCGAAACATGGTGATGCATCCTGCCTTCGTACTTAGTTTAAAATAAAAGTTGTTCTAAATGAAAATTCACCAAAATGAAATCCTTAAAATGCTTTGTTTCATAGCAAATAGGAAGTAACTCTATAGTAATGAATGACCAAATACAAGCTCGTGGAAATATCCACACTATTTTGCACAGTGCTTGAGGTACTTTAAACACGAATTTGTACATCAATTATTATTTGAGGGATTTAATTAATTTTAAAGGGTTTCAATCTATGTAATATTACTTTTTACATCACTGAAACTCAGTTTCTTTGAAATATGGTAAACAATCCTGAAACACTTTGGGAAGTCTGTAAAAAATCCAAGTACCCTGCTTTGATCCATGAAACTGCTTCAAGTACTTTACAAGCGCTTGTTCAGTAGACGTGCCAAAATTGACTTTTTAACAATCGACAATTTAAATGAATAAATTAGTTTTCTAGTTCACTGTAGAAATTTATAATCAGTGTTATTTATACATTTTATTCTTTTCTTTCTTAGTTGAGTTGTCGAGAACATGTTAAATCATCGTAAATAGTAACGTTTTAGGCATTCAGCACTTTTTCGATAAGTCAACATCATAATCAAGGTCATTACTACACATGTTTTTGACAGAAAAGCGCCATTTTGAGATGTTTTTAAACAGCACTTTCGTTTTGTTGAAAAATTCTATTCTCTTAAATATAGCCTGCCAATGTATTGCTCTACATAGTTGCATTGACATTTACACTTGTAAAGTAATATGATATCCCGGCAAATTTTGTAAGCAACAACTTTTTATATATATTTATATATATTTTTTGTTATACGTCGATTTATAATTATACTATTTTTTTATTACAATTTATTATGTTTAGCGGAAAAACTTTTTGGTGTATTTCATTCAGGAACAACTATAATAACTTTTACAAAGATTCAAATAAATTTATGTATTGTTATTTATATATGTAGAGTTTATTTTATAGTTACTAACTAAAAGAATTTTATCAAATAGTTTTTTTTTGTTTTATGTTTATTTCATGTGATAGGTTAGTAAGGGATTTTATTTTATTTTTATTAATTATTATTATTATTCATGTTGGTAATCGGTTTAAGAAATTAGTTTCTGACGATAGTCACTAAAATGTAGTTGTTATTAATATACTTGATATTGAGTAAAAGAACGTTTTGCTGAGTTTTTTAGATATATTAATATACAGGGTGGGAACAGTGAATTTGTTTTCTGTGATAATAATGTTGATACCGAAAGGGACCATGAAAAATTGCAATATGGAAAGTTAGAAAATAAATCTACAACGAAATACTTAAAATATACACGGGATGATGTTTTTACAATATTGTGTCGCTGTACAGTAGGTTATAAAAAAATATAACTACAAAGAAAGTACTTAAACAGTATTTATTTTTCTATGGCTCTAAATATAATTTTTCCAAAAGTAGCACGTTTTTGATACTAATAGATATAAATTATAGTAAATAAGAGACCGTTATTGAATATATATCAAGTGTTCCATTATATTTTTCTTTGCTTTAATAGCATAACATCAATATTTACAAAAACTAGGAAAACATAATGGGACATCCGGTATTAATGACATATTTTATTTAGAACAATGTGAACATTTGGTTCTTGCCTAAAACCATTCTAATTCATTGTTCCTGTACCATATTAAATTAAATCGTACAAATATACAAAAGGATTAAAATTGCAGTTTTTATAGCAATGACACTACAAAATCTTATTTCTATTTCAAAGCTGGAATTTTTATAATCGGTGACTTTTATACCAAAATAAATATTTTGTGATACAGAAATGTTTTTTAAATTTTGTAGAAATATTGTTATAAACATATATCTAAAAAATGACATTATTGCACATTGACGTTAAAAAATAATCTAAAAAAAAATAAAAAATCTAAACCGACCCCAATTCAAATTAGTTGTTATAAATATACAAAATATCTATATGTTTCCATTTTCTAATATTTTTATAATATCTAAAGTATTGCGTAAAACCTTGATAAAACTGAGTCTGTGGTTCAAATAAACTTAATGTGCCTTAAAGAAAATGAGAAAATGTAAATTTGAAATTTTTTATGGAATACTTAATCATTGTGACAATCTTTTTTTCACTATACTGAAAATTTTTCTATTTTATTAGGTACTATACTTTTCTAAACTCGTTCACTCTATTTAGGAATAGATGGCAAGAAAAATTAAGAAAAATGTTGTATTTATCTTTTCCAAAACAAACCTAGTCTTAAATATTGGAAAATAGAATAAAACTAGTCTCAAAGATCCACAAATCGCCATCAATTACTAAATTATAATCGCGTCAATTTTATGATAATAATGTCTGGTCATAAGATATTAAAAAATACGAGGTAATAAATAAAAAACGGCAAATTTTCCAATTTTATAAGTAGTATTTTTATAATACTGGGCTTATGACTGGAAAATTATTATTCAAACAATCATATATTTGTTCAATTGAATAACAAGAAGATTCTGCACACACGAATCTTGGAAAAAATATTAATTAAGCAGTTCAATTAAGAGAGTTCTTAAATTTACCTTCTGCTGTCAATAAGACGGCTGCCAATTTTAAATATCGGTTGATATTGATGACTTATAGAAAAGTTCAGAGTTAAATTTAACCATTTTAGTCTGGAAACACAAAAGTAATTAAAATTAAATCGCATTTTAGCGGTAGAACAGTACATTTTTTATAGAATAATGACCAATTGCCAAAATGTTACTTATGCCGCGTTTAGACAAAACAGAAACCTTTAGTTTATCAAGAATTTTGCAACAAAGCTAAAACATTTCAGCGACTTTTTTGTCTCTGCTCTGTTTTGCCTCCGGATTTTGTAACAATCACGAGCCCCGTCTCTTGTCAGTAAATATTAGTGTTTCTGTTCTGTACCTTTGAAAGTTTCTAAAAAGTTGTGTTTCCTGTTCTGTTTGGTCTGGACGCGGCGTTAGCATTAAAACCCTTAATTATGTACAAATTTTTATGGCATTTATTATTTTCTTAAAGTAATAAACACTACCATAATTTACAATTTTTCGTTGGAAGAGAAAGCTTGGATTTAATTGTGTGTGCGTTATCTTTGTCCTGGCGTTTTTACCTTATTATTTTTTTACCTGTTTATTATTGTTATATTTATATTTTGCAGATTGTACCTTATAAAAACTTGTTGTCAATAAATTGTTTTATAATTCTGTTTTATTTTAAATAGTTTAAATTTAAACCCAAGCTTGGCCTATGATTAATTAAAATTAAAAAAAATATATTTATGGAAGTTTCGAAAATATTATGTATAAAGTCGATATTCAATTTTGAAATTGTTATTTTTTGACACGAAACTATTGCAGCCATTTCCACTCTATCAATTACGAATACTAAAAATTTAAATTAAAAAAAGGTGTTCCAAAGGGTATTTGATTCTTGTTTTAGCAGTAGAAAGTTTTTTAAATTTTGCGCATTAACAGAAAACAGAAAATTTGAAAATTTGTTAAGCCATTTAAATTTGGCACGGATTAGCAAATTAGTTTTGTTACTTACTCTAAATAAAAATGTGTTTAAAATAGTTGTAAGTTATTTATCAATATAGCTAGGTCAGAAAACAAAGTTTGTCATGGAGTGTCGTGAAAGTAAACATTTTGAATTTTATGATGGAATGAACGAATGGCGAGTGCACAATCCGTTAAAAAAATAAGTTCTTTTTTATAATTAGCTTATTATTTCTAAATTTCTATCGAATTTACAATTTTATATTAATTTATCAATTTATAATAATATTGTGTAAGCAAAGGGCATCTAACGATAATCTGCTGCAAAATGTTAATCTCAATAGCTTAACATTACAATTAACAGTTATAGTTTTAACTTTTATAAAATGCATATAACTGACGCACTAGAAAGTAAAAAAAGTAGTATCTAGTTAAAAGAAATTAACTTCTGCTGCTCAATAGAAAATGTATAAAATTGATTAACTGGTCGCCTAAAATGATCTATAAGTTTTAAGGCTGCCCCCATATCACCCTTAAATCCTATGGAAAGTGTTACAATATTGATCATTTGCAAAGAACAATTCAGGAAGCATGTGACGATATTACTCCGGCTGTTATTAGACATGTAATAAAAACATTTTCTAAAAGAATTAAATGCTTAGAAAGAAACGGTGTACAAGTTGAGATGCTTATTTAGTGATGAAAAAGTTAAAACGGATTTTTCTTGTTCATGCACATAAAGTTTGATGTTACATTTTCGAAATAAATAATTCTAATTACGTATTTGTCTATAAGTATTATGATCTAATTGCATACTAAAACCTAGTTTTCTATTTCGAACAACTTTTCATAATTAAAGTTTTCGATATTGTAAAAAATAAAGGTACTTTACTCTTGTATCAAATTCATATTTTTTGACAAACCTCGTATACGATTTAAAAAATTGACATCTGACATTTGCGTTTTACTTTATGGGCCATGCAGAACTTTTTATAAAGAATAACTTTTTTCGTAACATTACAAATAAAAAAATTTCTCATATGTTGCCAACTTTTTCAGACATATTGTATATATATATATATATATTAAGTTTAAAAGGTAATATAAATTAATTGAACTTCCCAGATTTAATTCATTTAATTCAATTGTTTTGTTAAGTGTAAGTTTTTATTGAATGTCAATGTTTTGCATAATGTGACTGTCTGGTTGTTGTAATCTATAAAATCATAAATGTTCAATATATTTTATTTCAAAACTTCTAAGGGTCTAACTTGTAAATACCTGATTTTTCTAATTCAGGAATTTTGGGTTTTATATTTAATTAAAATGAATGTATATTATTACAGAAGATGTTGTTCGAGATAAAATTTTTGATATTTCATTTGAAATATTTCCAAAATATGCAATAGTTTTGTATGACCTGTCATCTTTAGGTTGATTTTGGAAATATTAGGTTAATGACCACTTTGTCCTCTTTTTTATTGATCAACCTATTTATTAGATGTAACGGATAGTTATTAGAGGTAGCGATTTGTTTTACTTTATTAATTTCCCTTTTAAAATCACCTCCATTCATTGGTATTGAAAAACCTCTATGTATCATTGAATTATAAGCTGCTCATTTAAATTATTAAAAATTAATAATGAATAAATTAAACCATTAACTGAGCAATCAAAAAACTATTAACTCCAAAAGAAGATCTCGAAAAGTCAGAACGAATCACAGTCTACATATAATAAAATAAAAACATCTTGAAACTGGATATGTTAAGAATATTGATAAACCTAGAAATGTTGGATTTGATGAGGAAAATATAAAGCTGTAGAGAGACGCAAATCCACATTAAGCAACTCATTGTAAACTTGCTGCTGATAGCAAATCTAATAACTCAATCTTCGATTAGGCGACTTGTGTAGAAAGAACAACCTAATAAAGTGCATTTGTTTCAGAGATAGATTTTTTGGTTTTGGTTAAACTATATTTTATTTAAACGAAACGGTTAACAAAAATGTCCTGAAAAGAAAATCCTCGTAAGCTGTTGAAGGCTCGAATAAAAGTTAAGTTTTCGGCCTGTTCGATCTCCCGATTTGACCCCTCGAAAATTGATATAAGCAAATTATTCACAATATAAGCCCTGAGATCATACAAAATGTTAAACTTGAGTTAAAAATTGGTCTTGCCTATTGTCAAGAGCAAATTTGCGATCGTTTTTTGAACATTCAATTTTATTGGAAAATGATTTGGAATTGCACTTTGAATTTTATTTGAGACCTTGAGCTACATTATGGTGTACATACTAATTTTTGAAAAATACAATTTTGTATTATAAATTACAAAAAAAGATAAATCCATTTCAACATGTTCTCCAGGACAATAATTAGAGTTAAACAACTCAGTTAAGTTTAAAGAAGCTGACAAATTTTTGATTTTCAAAATTTGTATTATTAATGCGAAAAATTTTAAAAATATATACTAGTGAAATAAAATCAAATTACTTTTCGAAGGAGGTACTGTAATTATCTTTCTATTTTAAAATTTTTTGAGGGGTTGTTATACTTCAGAGGGGAAAAAAGATTTCATTTTAAAACATTTTATATTAAAAAACAACCTGTTTCAATTTCAAAATGAATTGATTCCACATTCCAACAAAATAATATGTATATTTATGAATGAGGTGTAATAACAAATGCAGTATAAAAATGTCTTATAATTTTTTTTATTTTAGTACACTAAGATATTTGAAATGGTTGATTGCAGGGGATTTAGAAGAGTAAAGAATGTATTTTCTCGGTAATTATTACACAATTCAAACGATTTCTACTAACACTTTTTTTAGGTAATATACTACACTTTCCAACAATTTTTGGGACACTGATACAAAACATCGCGTGTCAGATTAATTAACATGTGATATTCTTAATTTGAATTAAATCCCAATTTCAGTGACTTATTGAAATTGCTTGACCAAACGATAAACTTTATTGGATTATAAACTGAATCTTCTGCAAACTAATACAGTTTTATGATTCATCAGGTAGATATTCCTTGGTTACATGACACATATTTTAATTAAAAGTGTGAGGTGATGTATACATTTTCGAGTAAATGTTTAAAGTGAGTTTTTGTGTAAACTAATGATGTTAGAAAAAATTTTATAAGAATGAATATTTTGTTGCAAATACCATTTAAAAATATGCATTATTTTCGCGGACATCCTCTATATAGAACCCACTTTATAATAGAGTAGAAATCCTGTTTTGATAAGAAGACGAACGTATATATTTACTCTACTAGCACACAGATGTCTCCTGCTTGTTGATTCTAATTAAAATTCAGTACCTTTTATTCAATTATTCTTTCATCTTTAGTTTCCTAATTCATTCTATTCCGAAACATACATTTCAAATAAAATACCGTTGAAGAAAAATTAGAATTGTTTTGTTTTCTGTGAGTGTTTCAAATTAGTTGGGACACGTGCTACTATAGAAAAATCAATATATTCTAACGCCAAACGGTCCAGTAAGTAGAATAGAATTTGAATGAGGCAATATTCTCTACAGCTCTAGAGGGTATACAGGGTGTTTCATTAGTAAACATATAAATGCTAACCGAGGGTTGGTGACAGTGATGCAAATCGTTTAGAGTAACGCTTTTCGAGAAATTTGAAACAGTATTTAAAAAGATAAAAGTTAAATTATTTATTTTTTAATGGGCTGCTCCCAGGATAATCAGCATACATTTATGAAAATTGTAGCATATTTAAATTAATCAACTAGTTACTTCAATTTAGAATAATTTAATCAAAACTTATTTTAAATGATAAGAGAGTGGGAAATTAAAGTGAAAATCTTTTAATTACTATTATGGAAAGTCTTTACCATTTTTTATCAGATAAGCCTCAGATTTTTATTTAAAATAAATGTTTAATGTAGTCATTCATTTCAACTCACCTGCTCTTCTCCAGGATCTGCTTCCCATGTGAAAATTAACTGGCGTTGTACGAATTTCATTAGAGCAGTCAATTATGCTTTGTCATCGTTACTCTTCAGTATTAATCGACCAAATAATGTAAACCAAAGCTTTTAAGTGGCCCCACAAAAGGAAATACAGTGGATTAAGATCTGGTGATCTTGCTGGCCAAGCTTGTAGACCACTACGTTCTTTCCATGATCAAAAAGTGTTCATAGTACTAATGAATACTTTTTGGTAACTAGTTTATTTAATTTTTTGAAGCAATAAAATGTATTAATAAATTAATCAAATTTTGATTCTTTAATTAATTTGCTAATTAATTAAATAACTACTTGATTAGTTTAACACACCACAATTTTCATAAATTTATGTTGATTAACCTGTGAGCAACCCATCAAAAAATAAATAATTTAACTTTTGTGTTTTTCAAATACGATTCCTTCAATTTTCTTGAAAACCGTTGCCAAAGAGACTTGCAACAAGAGTACCTTTTTGTGGGAAAAAGTAAGTAGTTTTAAAAAAATGAACCCACGTTGTAAAAAAAACCCAAAAAAGCAAGAATAATTGAGGCCCCGATTAACAAAAAAAGTTATTAATATAAGCACAATAGTTTTAAAATATGTGTATCTATAGGGTGTTTGAAAATATATTTAAAAATGTTTAGTACCGTTCTATAAATTCACACAGTATAGTTTTGTATAGGTAGGAATAAAAGTGAAAACATTTTTATCCCTTTAATTGCACAAAAATGTCAAATGTAGTTCAAAATTTCAATATGATACACAGAATAATAAAGAGTACATTTCATATTTCAGTTATTTGAGCTCTTTTCAAAGATGCTAACTGATTTTGAAAATTTTGATGTACAGAATGTTATTTTTTGACTAGAAAAATTTATTATTCTTTTGTTATTCCAGATCTGGATTTCTTTCTGGCTCTTACTTTAATTTTGTTCTGTGAAAGGATCGCACATGTATCAAATATAAAAAAATATATTGGATGTATCGTTGGTTGCAATCTTTGGAAGAAATGTGCAAATTGATAAAGTACCCTGTATATCTGTTACAAATGCTGTTTAGGATCATCTCATTGTCCTTTAGCCACAGTTAGAGTTAGTCCATTTACTAGTAATGACACACCCTGAATACTTCATAAGTAGAATATATCTTGTAAAGTGATGGAAAATATATTTTTTCATTTTCCACATAACTTTAAACATTGAGTCACCGTAGACGCGACGGTCCATAACTTCAGAAGGGTGCATTTTATGAAAATTTTGTTAGAATACTATTTTGGGTACTTTCAAAAAAGCCATAATTAAAATTAGTTCTACTTACACGGGTCGTCCCAAAAAAAAGATATGTATCGAAATTATGTTTTTTTAAATGGAATACCCCATATGTTTTTACAATTTTATAAACCTCTTTACGAGCTGATTTCAACGATGTGTCACATTTGTGGTCTATTATGTTTAATAACGGTTCTACAGCCACCTGAAAATCACATTTTTTTTATTTAGAGCTCAGTAGCAGCCAAACCGTTGAAAATCAATAAAAACGGTTTACATGTCCCATCTGATTTTTAATCACTCTGTTTCAAATATTTTTTAATGCCATAGCATAGAACTTGAAAAGTTAGGATAGGAATATGTAAACAGTTTTTATTGATTTTCAACGGTTTGGCTGCTACAGACATCTCAATTTAAAAAAATGTGATTTTCAGGTGCCTGTAGAACCTTTATTAAACATAATAGATAGATGAAGTGTGATACATCGTTGAAATTAGCTTGGCAAAAGGTTTATAAAATGTAAAAACATACGGGGTATTCCATTTAAAAAAACAACTATGATACATATATTTTTTTGGGTCAACCTGTATAAGAGCAATTAATTTAATTTTTTTTTGAATATAAACAAGAACGTACTCTTACAAAATTCCAGCATCTGGAGTTACATACCATCGCGTCTACGGTGACTCACCCTGTATAGTAACTTTTTCGGGTTTTGATTTAAGGAATCAGGTTTTCATTTTTCGTACAATATTAACGAATCTCCCTGCGTAACCGTATTTTTAAGTTTTAACAATTTTACCTGTTTGATGATCCTATTTTCAATAACTTAAATCTTTTTCTTATAACTGATGGCAGTGAAATTTTAAAAAATCCATGTACTCAGTTTTTGGCAAAAAATTAATATTATTTGTATATAGTTTATATATAGGTTTAGATTGGTACACATGTTATTTTTGCCGAATTTCTAACGATATCATTTGTCAGTGTAAAATGCGTCATGGTTGCCCACTTTAATCCCATCCAAAATTTCTAAGAAGGTCGCCATTTAAGAAGAATAATCAAGGTCCTTGATTGGGCCTTGAGAAACTTTTAGCAACCGATTTAAAGTAAATAATATTGGTTTAGATATACTTACATGGGAAGAAGCTCTTTATAAATGCATATTCGATTTGCTAATTTCGTCATAAATACCATAAATTAGGCGGTATATAGGTATATTAAAATAATTTAAAAAAGTGTATTAAAAACAAAAAATGCCTTAGAAATGGATTTTTGATTTATATTTAATCATAATCATTTTTAATTAATATTATTGAAACGTTTCTTTGCTCGAGTTTTTCTTCTTTTAACAACATAATTACTCTGTATGTGCCATCACTATTCTATGAAAATATTTAAAATCTTGTTTTTTCCGAAAATGTTATACCAGTTTTTATAATTTCGCTTTTACAGAAATGATTAATATCCAGTTTCGCATTAACCATAGGCGGCGTTACATTGAAATTGATAAATAAAACTTCGAAAAAAATAATAAAACCTTGTCAACAATTTTTTCAGATCATCTTAATAAACGCTTGTTAAATGTTTTTTAAAAAGAAAAGATATATATTTTAAGTTTAAAATAACCTTTATTATGCCATTTTGTTTAATTTAAAAAAATACTTTTCACTTAAGTCTATTAATATTTGTATGTGATATAAAATGCAATTTACAGCATCTTCTGTAGAACATATAAATGAATAGGTTTTTTCTTTTAAACTGGTAAATATGCGAAAATTCCGTATTGAAGAAAATAGCAAATTATTTAAGAAATTCGGCTATATAGGGTGGTGAAATAACAATTAATATATATTATCATAGAAAATTTTAATAAGGCAAAATCGAATACTATATTGTTGAATATTCATTTGTTAAGCTTTAAATTTTTAAATAGCCCTACATTTCAATTTTTTTAAAGAATACTAGAATGAAATAAAAAAAAGTATTTAAAACCAATCCCTAAAAAAATCAAATTTTCTATAAAAAATTAAAAACACGTAGTAGTATTTGGCTTACCTTGTATAAATAAAAAATAGTAAAAACTAATAACTAAAGGTTTTTGAGAAATAAAATACACTAAAATATATTCAATATGTACATTACCTTTATTCATAATCATAATATCATTGTAGGTAACATTGAAGGAACTACAGTGAAAGTAATTACTTTAATTGTACTTAAATTGTATGCAATACTCCTGTAGAAACTGTACATAATAAACTACATATAACCAATTTTCAACACATCGTTTCATATAATTTGGTTTATAGCAAAACAGCCTTATGTAAAATGTTAATTTTATAGAAAAAAAAAATTAATCTCACTTCCTTTTCACTTTGGCCTTATTTTGGGAATCACAGTTTTTCCGGTCCACGCCAGTTTTCACGTTGTTTAAGAGAGTCTTAAATTGCATTATTTGGACCGCAGTAACGGAAGGGTCGCTACAGGATTCCAGCCATTTTAAGAATTTTTCTCCGTGTTCCAGAGCCTCGCTTTGACTCAAAACATCTTCCTCATCTTTGGGAATTTTCTTCTCTGATTCCAGCATCAAATTATCATTGTTATTATTGTTGAATAACAAGTTATCTAAAACGGATCTGACTTTACAGCCGTTTTCTTTTCTGTTATTATCAATGTTGTTGTCTCTTAATGATAAGTTTTCAGCATTCTGTTGATCTATCTGATGAGGAGTTGTTGTTGGCAAGACTTCTTTTGGCGTCGGATCTTTGGTGAGTTGTTGGTACAAAATCGGTTTTTCTTGCTCTTTATAAGCGAATTGTTTGTACCATTTCCAAAACCAGGAACTTTGGTCCGAACTCATCCCATTGAATCCAGGATTACTGCTCGATGGGAGCATATTGAGAGCCCCATTCGAAGTAGGTTTAGTTGTAGGTGTTTGGTTGACGTTAAGGAGTGATTGCTGGGATTTCAGCCAATACCAGACTGATTCTTGTACTGAGTTAATATCTTTAGGGAGTTTTTGTTCTTCCGTAGCCGGTAGGATGTTGTTTGATGATGATACCGCGTTGGAAGATTCAGATTTTGGTGCTGGTTTGGATGACTGGAGACTTTTGAGTTGTTGTTGTTGTGTTAAAAGCGCATTCCATTGTGCCAGGAGCGAGATATTTGTACTAAAATCGGTGAGAGAGTTGTTTAAGTTCGGTATGAACATTTCGGGCCTGTTAAGACCTAACTCGACGCTCAATCGCGCCAATTCGGCTCTATTTCTTTCTCTCTCCGAAAGCGAATTGGAGGATTTTGGTGTATTATCGATTGGTTTCGATTCGTTGACATCTGGAATCGGATAGGAACTGGGATTCTTCATGCTCAAGTTGAATGGTTGCTGTATATCATCTAATTTAGGTTTCTTGTGGGAAGTATGGTCCAAAGATTCGTCGGTGTCCGGACTGGATTGTCGGGATAAATACGAGATCTTATCCTCGTTCTTGCACCATCCCCGCAAAGTGGACTCCGGGACTCCGATGTCCCTGGCGACGGACGCCTTCGACTCGCCGTCGTGCACCCTCCTGATGGCCTCTAATTTTTCGTGTGCCGTTAATGAGCGCAGCGGCCGTTTGGTGGTCTTCGCCGACGACATTGTCACGTCCGAAACGAATATCACAACAATGAGGCACGTGGTTGCACGCCAATGAAAAGTGTCCGATTGAGTGCGCAGTTCAAAAAAGTCATAAAGTGAAAAGTTTTCTGAAACAAATATAAAGTTGCCGCAAAGTTTTGACGAATGCACACGGCGGCAGGAAAGTTTGAAACGCACGCGCTGCACCGGTGTTATTACGAATTTTTTGGCGCGACCACTGTTTCTTTGTTAATTAGAGCAAAGGGCACATACCGCACGGGTCGAACAGTTAGTAAGGAATAGTTTCTTGTGAATCTAAACCGGTGGTCAGTTTCCTTTGTCCAGCCGATCAATACCAACGACGGACTAGCGCGAACTGAGCGCAGGGCAGGCAATAGGGAGGTAGTTCGCGGGTCCCCGCGTGATAGCTTGACGTGACACCCTCCCACCCCCTCGGAGGGACAGCGGGCCCCTCGGGAAGAATTTCTCTCGCAACGGAGCGCGAAGGGCGCGTTCACGCAGACCGACGTTCGCATCCTAGACCCGACATTTCTCTTCTCTCTTTTATTTCACGTGCTCCAACAGCTGATGATAACAAACTCGGGTACAGATGCTTCGCTCGGCCCCGCACTTATTCACCTTCGAAAAAAAAACACCCTTAACTTTACCTCTTTCTTCGCGGCACATTACATTCGAGGACGAAACTAATGCCGGCTATTCTGCGTAGACAACTGTTGCGTTTTTTCTTCAGGTACACGGATCTGCCCTGCACCCCACCATCGGCTGCGAAAGGGATTTTTCGACAATTTCACGCGCTAAATCTCTTTTAAATTCAATCTTTACATTCTCAGAAATGCTTTTTCCCGAAACAAGCCAAGCCGTTTAAATTTGCCGTTAACCATTAACCTTTACTTAATGATTCATTTAAAATTTCATTACCACTAAAAACAGGAAGTTTTTGCCTTCCTTGAGAATTATTTTTACTTGGAGATATACAAGGTGTCCATAAAATATTAATCGAAAATATAATTTCAATATTATATTCTGATCTTGTCTATATTATAAACGTTGAAATTTTATATAATCAAATATTATTTTGTCTTCAAAATCTAAAAGTTCAAAAGATAACACAACTTAATTTTTTATCACAGATTGTGTGAAACATTATTTGAAGAGTATTTTCAAAAATTAAACAAAACGAAGTTTTTTGAAAAACACTATGACAAAACTTGATTTTTTGTGTATTTAAAGATACATAAATGATTATGATTATTTGCGACTCTTATACAATATACTTCAAATTCAATGCAAAAAACCGTAATTGTAATTAGAAAACCTCAACGGTTTTTCACATAAAATTTGAAATGAGAATTTTTAACCGTATGTGATATACAAACGGTTGATTTTTTATTTTTCACCAAATAATTAAAACCGGTTTTAAATTTCGTAGATAAATTCAAGACACTTTGAAAGAAAAAACCAGAAAAAAACATTGGATTATTTTTATTTTGATCGTGCTGTACTTTGTTTGCAAATTCTAGATTTATTTTCCTGGCTTGCTTATAGAAAGTGGCTAAAATATTTATGATACAGAAAAAATCTCATTTATTAAAAAAGTCATAAATAAATCTTGAAATAACTGTTGATTATTTAAAAAAACATACGGACTGGTTATTTTAAACAGAACGCCCTATATACATATTTTTACATATTTGATTTTGTCTTAATGAGAAGTTTTCAATGATGTATCGTACATTGTGTTGAATAAATTGTGTCTCGTAAACAATTAAAAAGAGGATATTTTAGATTTTAACACCCTTGCTGTATATAAGTAATGAAGTTTTGTACCCTCATTTTTCAAGTATTTTCTTTAAATTTCTAAATTTATCCGAAATAATTCAGTAGGAGATTTTTATTAAAAATTATGGGGGATTTTTTCTATAAAGGATGTCCTTAGCCCAAATTCTAATGTCACGCCCAAAAAGAAAAGAATTAAATAGAGTTTTTAATTTTTTTATCAAATTCCTGTTAATGTAGAATTAGAAATTTTAAAGATTACATACTCTCAAAAAGATGTAATTATGGTATTTTTTTCAGAACCACTATTGTGTTATAAGAGGGCAAATTACAACCCTTATTTTATGTTTTTATGGGGCTGAATTTTATAAATTACACGGTTTTGTTTCTTAATTTTTTTATTTCCTGCTTTTTTCAAAACAAAAATCAAAACACAATTGTTGTTAATGTTTATTAACATAAGTTATAATAAATATTATAATAATGGTAATACTGAACAATATGTTATAATAATAGTAATACTTAAAATATCCCGCAATTACCTATATATGAAGGTAATTCCCAAAATTTCAAGTTTCAATATTAACTGGAACTTGAGAAATAATAAAAATGTCTTCCTTTCGAGAGTGATATCTCTTATTCAAGAATTGGGATGAGAAATATTTTTATAGGAAAATCACTCATAATTTTTAACGAGGAATCTCCTACTAAAACTTTTTCGCTTAATTTTTAGAAATCCTCTTTATATTAAGTAAATATACAAGAAAAACTATTATTTTTTATAGACTATGTGGCTGTACATTATCGTTGAAATCAGCGTAACGAGACAAAATCAAAAATGTATTCATTTAAAATAATCAATGTATTTTGAAAGAAACTTTTATTTGGATATTTGATTTGTTTTGTTTAAGAATTTCCGGTATAAAATCTGGGACACGCGGTATTATGATACTTCCTAAATATTCATTGATACGTTGCAACTGTTCAAAATATTTATCACAATTTGTATTCAAAAGATGATAAGGACGTTTCTTCTAAACATTAATAATATGAGAGATCGTGTTTGTAGGAATGTTGGGTTTTTAATAAAATTAACTATTTTTATTTATAAATTACAGTGAATTTTATTTCTCTTATAAATTTAAATTATTTAAATAATTAATAAATCCTTCTGGATATTATTCTCCCCATTCCAGTAAGAAATTGTTAATTTATATTATACAGTATATCCACGGATGGGGTTTACAAGAGGAGAAAATTTTTTATTTTTAGTTTCATCGAAAAATGTCATTTTTGATAAAAAGTTTTGCTTATTCTACAACCCCATTAAATGAAAAAAAAATCATGGTTTACCCTACCTGCTCCATTTTATAGTCAATTTTCAAGTTTCAAGTTCGAAACATTAATTATATTTTAATTAGTAACATTTATGTCATGATCCAAGCAATACTATTTCAAATTATCATTCTTTTAGAATGCTAATTATTCAAGAAAGGATTTTGTAAAGATAATTTGTTAAAGTTTGGAACTTAGTGCAAAAGTTCATAGGGCTTCATAGAAAATTGAGTATGAAATGAAACAGGTAGGGTAAAACATGATATAGTTTCCTTTTACTTGGGGTTTTAGCATCAGAAATTTTTATTACCAAGAATGACATTTTTCGATAAAACTAAAAATACATTATTTTTCTTTCTTGTGCACCTAATCTGTGGACACACTGTATAATTTTCAACGAAAAATCAGTGTGAAGACTGCTTTTCGTGCGACCATTTTTTTTAGATAACAATAAATTTAGGGCACTTTTGGCTCCTATGCAATTTTAGAAACTGTTTATGTTATTTACAAAAATACTGTATAATCAGTGGGTATCTTGTGCCCATTAAACCGCACCAACGGGTTATCGATTACTTAACGGAAGAATATCCGGTGGAAAGGTTTCGAACGCCCTGTATAAAACGCACCGCGAAGAGAAACATACCCCGATATCGGTGCGTTTTCTCAATAATTTTGTGACAGGGTTTCGGTACAGCGATGGCAAAAGCGTGACGTGCACTTTTGGATGGCGGCGTCGAACGTTGCGGGTAGTCGCACGATTTTTTCCCAGAATCGGCCAGGCAAACAGATTAGGTACAATTCCGCATGGCTATTAAATCCCTCAAGGACACAGCGAACGATGTCAAGCACGGCCCTTCCGACGCTCTTCTCGGAATCGGTATCGGTATATACCTCTATTTCAAACCCCGAAACGAAGGGCTGAAACGCGTTTCACGTTTCTTTCTGCACAAACTTCAAATTTGTCCTAAACGAGGCCAAGCAATTAGCCCTAAAATGCGACGCATTCTACTTCTCAAACATACCTTCAAGTATTTTTCATCATGGATCACATTATCAAATAATTATTGTTATCACTTTTACTTGAAAACGATTTTGAATTATCTCCGCCAACTTAAAATTATAGGTATATACAGGGTGTTTCCAAATTCGCGCCCCACAGAGAACATGCTTATTTTTTATGCGAAATTATGGCGACTTTCTATTTACCACTTTTTCACTTAAGAGTGTTAAAAATTCGTCAAAAAAAGTTTTAAACTGATTAATATTTTTAATCAAATTTGGTATCCACCCTTTCTTAGTTAAAGGGCAATCAATTGATAAAAACGTAGTTTTACATACTTTGAGAAAAAAACTGGTACGTCGCTAGTTTCTTAAACCGATTTTCATAAAAATGACTATGCTCTCTATTTCTCTAAAAAAAGCTACTCTCAACTTTTTTTTATATTTCATCCCTTTTAATCAAAACTCAGCATTTTTTAATTTTTGTTGTATTAATTTTTATGTAGCATTTAAATAAAATTGAAATTTCATTTCCCTAATATTTTTCGAAACAGATGATTTTTTGGAAGAAATTAGGTACAATAAGATAAAAAAAATATATAATTTTTCCAAAAAATCATGTTTTGGAAAATTTTACAAAAATGAATTTTTAATTTTATTCAAATGTTACACAAAAAATAATATACCAAATTATAAAATGGTATGTTGTGATGAAAAGGGATGATATATGAAAAAAAAAGTCGAGAGTAGCTTTTCTTAGAGAAAATCGGTTTATAATACCAGTGTGGTACCATTTTTTTCTGAAAGTATGTAATGATTACCCCGTATGTACGCCATCGTAAAATTTTTTCATCAATTTGTTCCATGTACTAAAAAAGGGTGTACATCAAATGTGACTAAGGGATGTTAATCAGTTTAAAAGTTATTGAGTAAAACCTTTTTTTTAAATAATTTTTAACACCCAGTAGTTTACTTATCCATTCTTAAACCAAAAAAAGGTAAATAGAAAGTCGCCATAATTTCTCATAAAGAATAAATATGTGCTCTGTGGGTTGCGAATTTCCAAACACCCTGTATAAAAAACTGAAGGAGGCATATGATCTATATTTAAAAAACATCCAAGTACAATTAGAACAAAAACCAAAATATTTTTTGTCTTTTGTACATAACAAAAATAATACATCCAGAATTCCTGGCAAACTAATCTACGAAAATACCTTTTTTGAAATCCCCAAACAATTCTGAACGCATTTGCCAATTTTTTAAAACTCTATACTCCTTATTTTCGGTCAATCAGAATTCAATTTTGTTTATATTTCCTTACAAAGATATAAATTATATTATTTTTCGTTAATTAAAATTTCGATGAAAACCCCGAAACGAAGGGCTGAAACGCGTTTCACGTTTCTTTCTGCACAAACTTCAAATTTGTCTAAACGAGGCCAAGCAATTAGCCCCAAAATGCGACGCATTTTACTTCTTAAACATTCCTTCAAATATTTTTTTTATTATACACAATCGTGGATCACATTATCAAATTATTATTATTATCACTTTTACTTGAAAACGATTTTGAATTTTCTCCGCCAACTTAAAATTATAGGTATATCAGGGTGTTTCCAAATTCGCGCCCCACAGAGAACATGCTTATTTTTTATGAGAACTTTCTATTTACTACTTTTTCACTTAAGAGTGTTAAAAATTCGTCAAAAAAAGTTTTAAACTGATTAACATTTTTAATCAAATTTGGTATTCACCTTTTCTTCGTTAATAGGCAATTAATTGATAAAAACGTAGTTTTAAATTATTTTGTAGTGGCGTCGGTACGAGATAGTCATTACATACTTTCAGAAAAAAATTGGTACGCTGGTTTCTTAAACCGATTTTCTTAAAAATAACTATGCTATCTATTTCTCTAAAAAAAGCTACTCTCTCCTTTTTTTTGTATTCCACCCCTTTTAATCAAAACTCAGCATTTTTTATTTTTTATTGTATTAATTTTTATGTAGCATTTAAATAAAATTGAAATTTTATTTCCCTAATATTTTTCGAAACAGATGATTTTTTGGAAGAAATTAGGTACAATAAGATAAAAAAATAACTAATTTTTTTCAAAAAATCATGTTTTGGAAAATTTTACAAAAATGAATTTTTAATTTTATTCAAATGTTACACAAAAAATAATATACCAAATTATAAAATGGTATGTTGTGATGAAAAGGGATGATATATGAAAAAAAAAAGTCGAGAGTAGTTTTTATTAGAGAAAATCGGTTTATAATACCAGTGTGGTACCACTTTTTTCTGAAAGTATGTAATGATTACCCCGTATGTACGCCACTGTAAAAAATGTTCATCAATTTATTCCATGTACTAAAAAAGGGTGTACATCAAATTTGACTAAAGGATGTTAATCAGTTTAAAAGTTATTGAGTAAAACCTTTTTTTTTTATAATTTTAACACCCAGTATTTTACTTATCCATCCTTTAAATTGATTAACATGTTAAATCAAATTTGGTATTCACCCTTTATTAGTTACTGGGCAATCAACTGATAAAAACGTAGTTCTAAATAATTTTGTAGTGGCGTCGATACGAGGTAGTCATTGCATACTTTCCGAAAAAAAAATAGCATTAATGAGAGACATTTGTTCATTAACATTTCTGAATAATTTCTACATAATAGTATCGATTGTAGTGATATGCGAGATCAAACGTTTTATTTAAGTGTTCTAGAGTAAGAACAAATATATTAGTTAAGTAGCTCTTTTTGTTATGTGCAATAATTATAATAGTATTTAGTATTTGTAATTATTGTGATATTTTTCCTGCTCACTTAATGATTTGATTAAAATATCCTCACGTTACTTAGATTAGATCTCTAATATTATTTTACAGTTGTTTTACTGATGAACGATAGTATTTATTTTTTGTATATATTGTCCTGTAAATGGGAAACTTTTGGGCAATAAAGTGGTTATTATTATAAATTCTTACATTTCTGCAACTGTTAACTGCGTTTAATAGTTCATTTCCAATAACTATCATAATATTTTTGGACATAAGCTTTATGTGTATTTGGACAATATAACATTGTGTTGCATTTAGATTATGCATTTTTGAGCAAATACCACTAGCTTCTAAATTTTGTTTATTTTTTGAGATGCTCAATTCTCTAATTGTTGCTAGAAAGAGAAATATAATTGTGCATCATCTGCAAATGAGTATACTTTTAAATTATCTATAGATTGATAAAGATCAGAAATATATATTGAAAAAAGAAGGGGCCCAAGGACAGAACCTTGAGGTATCCACGAAGCGATGAATGTAAAATTATATGTAATGTTACCGGCAATTACTTTCTGACGACGGTTAGACAAAAAAAATTTTTAAAAAGCGCAGAGAAATCTCATCAAATCCAAAATAATTTAGCTTGATACAAAGAAGAGCATGGTCGATAGTATCGAATAATTATAAAATAAGAAAATTTAGGTATGGCTGACATTTATAATTATAGAAAAGTAATCAAATTTACTACATGATAGGTGGATAAAATACAGTGTGTTCTATGAGGATGTATCAGAAAATAACGAGACTGGTGCTATAGTACAATTAAACATTTATTTAAAAAACTCTCCTTCAAAGTACTCTCCATTCTGTTCAATACACTTATCCCATTGCTTTATCCACTTCTGAGAAACCATTTTTTGATAGTCTGTTAAGTATCCCCATCACAGCGTTGTTGTTGAGATCTAAATCCGACCCAAATCTTTGACTTTTCAGTTCTTTTTTGACTTTAGGAAACAAATTGAAGTCACATGGAGCTAGGTCGGGAGAGTAGGAGGGGTGAACCATAATTTCTACCCCTAATTCTTCAATTGTTCGTTGACAAATCGCTGATCTGTGAACCGGAGCATTGTCGTGATGCAGCGTCCAACCAAAGTTTCTCCTAAACACTCATGTGAATCGTCAGACTTTTCGATATTGGGTTACAGAAAATCTACACTGGATGCAGGAGCATCGTACTCAATACCCAGAGGAAGTGAATGTTGGGGCGGGAATAATAGATAATAGAATTATAGGACCATATTTTTTCGAAGAAACCTTAACAGGTCCTCGATATTGACAATTTGTGCAGAACTTCTTGCTCCCAGAATTAAACCGGTTGTTCCCAAACAGAAATTATGGTGGGCCACTGCATTATGCTGTCTTGGTGAGAAATTACTTGGACAACGTTTTCCCAAATCGGTGGAGAGGTCAAAGAGGAGCAATTGAGTGGCCACCGAGGTCATCTGATTTAACTCCTCTTGATTTCTTTTTATGGCGTTTTTTGAAAAGTAAAGTGTACATAAATAGATGTCAAACTATTAATGAACTCAAAGAACACGGATACGCATTGAGATTGCAAAAATAACTCCGGAAGTATAGCGAAAATTCAAGAAGAGTTCCCTGCTCGTCTTTCGCATTGTATTTTAGCTGACGGTGAACAATTTGAAGTACTTGCTTTAAATTTAGTTATACTTAATTATAATATTTATTGTAACATTAAAAAATTAATAAATCATTTTTTTTACAACTAATAAAAACTAATTAGTTAGACTTATTGATATGAGTGAATAGATATTTAAGAGACCTTTCAATTGATGTATTGCAACACCCATTTTTCTATTTAAAATTTTTATTGATGACGTCATCACGTTCACAGAGATGACGTCAAAAATAAAAAGGTGATCTGACCCAGCGCCCATTTAAAAACAAAAATGGACGGGTTTCAGAATTTTCCCCTAAAATCGCCAATTTACGAAATAATGAATTTGTTCTTTTCATTTGGACCGTACTGTATAATGTACCTACATTGAGAATTTAGGAAATAATTTGTTATTATACATAAATGATGGTGTAAAAAGCATTTACATGATTTATGTTGAAAAAATACATCCTAATATTTCGCAGTATATAGTGGAAATAGGGAATTTCTAGAAATAACATGTAAATATATATAAAGAATCGTGAAAAAAGTGTATACATGATTTATATTGAATAGATACATAATAATTTAGGTAAAGGTACACTGAAAAATTCTACTATTTATAATGAAAATATGCACATTACATTGTCAATGATGGAAAAGGTACGTTATAAAAAGTGTAAATTTTTTTTTTTTAATAAAATATCCCGTCCGGGATAAGTAATTTAATTCTAACTTAATCTACTACTTACAAACTTAACTAAGATCTGGCTCTTTAGCAGTTCTTAGGTTCTAACAATTAATTACACTAATGTTATTGTGTACACCAGTCGCAATATGCTCTGCTTTTTCACTAACACTATGCACTAAACTAACTCGAAAGGTTTGGTCCTCTTGAGTCTTCTGTTCAAGTCCACATTGTCCAGAAGTTGGTTTGCCTCGACATTGGTGTGGTGTAGGAGTCGCTGTTCATGGATCCCTGCAAATCTCTTGATGGTTTCACTATCAATTTCCATGTCCAGGTCCCTGTGGAGGTCACTGTTTCTGAAGTACCAAGGGGCGTTAACTATGCTCCTCAGTACTTTATTCTGGAATCTTTGTATGATGTCTAGGTTGTTCTTTTTGGCACAACCCCAAAGTTGTATGCCATATGTCCAGATTGGTTTAAGAATTTGTTTGTACAAGAGCACTTTATTGTATATAGTCAGAGAAGCGTTACGTCCGAGTAGCCAATACATTTGTCTAAATTTTAAATCTAGTTCCTTTTTTTTCTTCTTGACGTGAGCCCTCCAGCGTAACTTGGCATCCAAATTAATACCCGGATATTTTGCCGTATTGGAATATGGTATTTGGGTATTATTTAAGCTAATGGCAATGTGCTGATTCCTAATATTTGTAAAGTTTATGTGGGCAGATTTTGCTTCGTTCAATTTTATTCTTCACCGTTTTGCCCACTTGTTAATTTTGTTAACACTGGCTTGCAGATTTCTTGCCGCTTCATCATGGTCGTTGCCTACTGCCAAAATTGCAGTGTCGTCCGCAAATGTGGATATGATATCATTGTCTAATTTAGCAATATCACTGGTGTAAAGTAGGTACAGGACTGGTCCTAGTATACTTCCTTGTGGTACACTCCTGCCTTAGTTTCTTTTAATTCCGAATAAGCCTCTTTTTATTTTATTCTGAAAGATCTGTGTGTTATATATGACTCTAGTAGCTGAGAGTATTGTATAGGCAAAAATATCCTTAATTTGTACTTAAGTCCATCATGCCATACTTTGTCAAATGCCTGGGCCACATCCAGGAAGGCAGTGGAGCAAACTTTTTTGTCTTCAAGAGTTTTTTCGATGATATTCGTTATTTTGTGGACTTGGTCTATTGTAGAATGTTGTTCTCTGAAGCCAAACTGGTGCGTTGGGATAATATTCTTCTCTTCTATGATGGGTTTTATTCTTTTTAATAGTATTTTTTCGTATAAATTTGATATTACTGAAAGTAAGGAGATCGGTCTATATGATGAGACCTCATTCGGTGGTTTTCCTGGTTTAGGGATCATCAATACTTCAGCTAAACAGTGTAAAAATACATGCATTTTTTACTATGTACACAGAACATTTAATAAACTGACATAACATCAAAATTCTAATTAAATACAACTCTATATAGCCGTCATAATTTGGGACATTCTGTATATGTCCAATATGAAATACTAAACAGATGTCAAACTTCTATTATTTGTTAATTGAAGTCCTGAAAAATCATAATACTAAATCCTCTAACAAGATATGTCCTTAGTTATATGTTGAAATACAGGGAGTTAAATTCATGAAATACCACCTTCCACTGATCATTCATTTCGAATACAATACAAATATGTATGTGTTTCGAAATAATTTTGCACTATTCAGAAATACTAAACTAGATCAATGACTCCTTGAGTCTGAGTACGGTTGAATAAGAGACAAAACGTTTTTATAATCACGTAATAAATTCACATCAACATTGACTTTTTTTTCTCGAAAACCATCCTGCTAGAATATTACAGCAATTTTTTAATGATATTAATTAGAGATTTGCGTTTTGCTGTTTTCTCGTTTCATTGATAAAACCATGGAGATGGGTAATAAGGGCGCTGGACGGAGACCCTCACCCTTTATTAATTACAGGGATCCGAGCAGGAGGCACGTCGCGATAAGACGCGACGGACCGCCGCGACGCGGGCGGCATCGACGTGGACATCGCGGCGAAAATCTGCCTCCGATCGAACCCGGCTCTACGTAATACAGGGTGAGAAACTCACTGACACAATTTGGCAAAATTTTACACGAAAGTATTGATTTTTCCAATAGAGGAAAGTTGTCAAGTTATAATAATAATAAAAATAATAATAATATGTATTTATTTAACAAGTGTGCTCTTACAACACTTGCACCAGGAAGGCGAAGATTAGCTTAAAGCTACTCTTTAACTCTTAACCTTCCTGGCTAATATAAACATTTAAAAAAGAATAAAAATAAGATAAAATACAATAAAAATTTAATACAAAATATTTCTGATATACATGTATGTACAAACGTAAGATATACTTATAATATCATTGCTTGGCTAACAATATGTCCTTAAGAGTATTCATATATTTAAATAGAGATGAAATGGACATAGTGAAGATGAAAGAATTGTAATATTTTACTAAATTATATGTAAAGCAATGCTCAAACAAAGCCGAGAAGTGTTGTGGCATAGTCATAGTGTTATATCTGATATTAATATTGTGAAAAGATTTTCTAAAAATATTTTTTTCAAATAACTAAGAGGGATCTTTAGATTTAAGTAACCGATATATAAAAACAAGGAAATTTAATTCAAAACATGATTAATTTTTAACCATCTAATTTGAGAAAAATAAGGTGCGATATGGTCATATTTCCTCCGATTAAAAATAAATCTGCAACATGTATTTTGAATACGTTGCAATTGACTTTTAGATTCCTATTCTAGGCAAGGGTAGTAAACAAATTGCAATATTTTAAAACTGAAAGAACTAAAGTTTCGCTTAGTTTTTTACGCATTTTAAAATTTATTATATGTTTATTGACATAAAGCATACGCATTCTCATATACCACTTTTGAACAAGTGTACTTATATGACCTTTAAATCTTAACGACTGATCTATAATCAGACCTAAATTTTTTGCTTGTTCCGACAAGTTTATTGCAACATGATCTAATTCTAGTTGTATCGAATTCTGAATATTTAATCTTTTATATTTACTACAAAATAGAACAGCGGTTATCTTTCATGGATTTATGGTTAAATTTACATTTTTTTTAGGAATCCCTCTAATGAAAATTGACTAAAAGTGTGACCAAAATGTTAAATATGCAAACTTAGTTTACTTCAAAAATTCCATATAACAAATTCAAAAATCCTTTACATTGTGAGATGTTTTAAAAAAACATTGTCCATTTATTTTTTAAATGCTGGTATTGAAATTTCGACTTCACCTTCTCATGGCTTAAGTATATTATTTTTCACCCTGTATAACGTATCCCTTATTCTAAGAGCGTTACATTAATATCAATATTGATTACCTACACTGGTGAGTTATAAAATCATTACCCACGAGATCTAGCCAATACGAAAACAGCAAACCATATCACTATTTTTCATACAAGCTAAGTAATAACTAATAACTCCTGATATTATATACCAATTGATAACATGTACCATCACAATATGGTTTCTATTTTTATAAAAGCTTTATTTTTAGCGAATTTAAAAAATATACACGATACTGACGATGATCCCTGTTGGCCGAAACTAGTCGATTCTCTTGGGTCCAATTAAGATGCTGTGGCAATCGAGTTTGTGTTTATACAGATTACAAATATTCACCTATTATTCATTTTTGCTTATATTTCAAGCTGAAGTAACCGTAGCTGTACGTATAAAAGATTCATTTCTTTGGTGACGCATGCGTTGAGGTTGTACCCCAATTTCCACCCTCATACATCCTGAAATTTTCATTCTTTAACACAGTGCTTTCCAGACAATCCAGACGATACACTAAACTTATTTATATTTACGGTTTAGGGTGGAAATATACGTTAATTTCGTAAAAAATAGTTGTTTTTGGTGGAAAATGGTTGATTATGGATTGGTTTAATTGAAAAACTATTATCGATAATGTGGCAAAAGTAAGAAATATTGCACAATACAATTTTATTAGTGGTACGCTTTTTAAAATATAAAGAAATTTTTTTGTGCATTGTCTATTCTTTAATTTTGCCAAAATTAAAATTGATCCCAATTTTTCATTTTTGGTAAATTATTGCCTCACAATGATTTTTCAAAAATTTAAATAAAAATGATTTTTACCTCAAATTTAACATGTTCAATTTTCTTAATTTTAAAATGAACCAATATGTATTGCTTATCAATTTTATTATCTTTTCTACTACGGCCGTTTAAAAATATTATTAAAAAATTGGGTTATAGAGCATATTTGACTAATCTCTCAACACTTTTTCAGTCAAACTCATGACGACTACGTTCAAACTGAAGACCTACCAAACTATTTATATTCAGTGTCACAAAGATTACCACCAGTTAACAGCAGCTATTCAAACCTGTCAACAATTAATGGCGGTTTTAACGAACCGATTAAATATCCCTCCAAACCAACAGACTGGGATAAGGAGACCCTGTATATGTCTTCGGACGTCAATGAAAAGAAAACAGTGAAAGGTAAGAAGAAACGAAAATAAATAGTCCTGATAATAGAATTCTTACGTACGCCTCTGAAATAAATCCCTTGTAAATCTGTTCCAGATGCAGCGATTTCTTCTGCGTCTACTTCAACAATAAGCAAATCGTCGTTAAGGGGCTTCGAAGATTATAATATTATTAACGCTTGCGTTTATTTTCACAATCATTCAGCTGTCACTTTGGAAATGGAAGATACAGACTCCACCGTTGAGTATATTTGCGATATTCTCGTATCGAGCGAAGAATTAGGTTTCAACAAACAATTATTTTCACAAATTTTTACTCTTTGGATGGTTAGCCCACTTTTAGGTATAATAATAATTCTTTGAACAGCTCCGTATATTAATATATAGTGTATACAGTGTGTACATTGAGTATGGAATACATTCATTTTAAGCTAAACAAAAGATTTTGAGGAAAAATCTTGAGACAAGTCGGTTTTTGATTTTAATTTAATGTATTTTTACGTAACAATTAAATATACAGGGTAAATCATTTGTGAGAAATAATGTCATCGACATTTTTTTTTAAATGGTACACCCTGCATATATTTTTTTAATTGCAAAGTTCAAGACGATTCCAAAACTATAATATACTTGTGTTCGGTAACTAATAGTTTTAATGATACGATAATTTTAAAATTAATATCGGCGTATCTTTGGTTATCATTATTGTAAAAACTTATCAGATGTAAAAAGTTGTGATATTAACTCTTTAATACTCACTAATGATAGTGACACTTGTGAAGTGTAGTACCAGTTTAGTTATTCTAAATTTGCTTGTTGACACTTTAAAAATGCGTTTATCTATAAAACAAAGGATTGCAGTTCTTATGTTAATTGGTTGTGGTGATAAGAAATGAACTCAACAAGAGGTATGTGCCATTTTTAATAATAAATATCCAGAACAACCTATAAGTCAGTCAACAGAGAGAGTTTGGTACCGTAGAAGATCTACCTAAATCAGGCCGTCCAGCACTTGTCGAGGATACTAAATTAAACGTTTTATTGGCTATGGAAGAAAATCCACACAATAGTGTTCGGCAAGTTAATCGAGAACATGCATAAAGTATTCAAACATGAGAAGTGGCATCCCTTTAAGGTGGTATCAACAAGATGGGGCGTCGCCACATTATGGAGCCGCCGTTCGAACATATCTTGACGAAGTTTTCCCCAATAAGTGGATCGGTAGACGACGACCCATTGAGTGGCCACCAAGGTCACTGGATCTCACGCCATTAGAATTCTTTTTGTGGGGTCATCTAAAAAATGATGTGTATAAAAGTAAACCCGACGACATAAATGACATAAATGATTTAAAAGATAGAATATTGCAAGAAATAAATAATATTTCGCAGGAAATAATAATACTAAAGTTAAACAGGAATTTATTGATCGCTTAGGACACAAGAAGCACAAGGAAGACAATTCGAACACTTTCTGTAATTTATTGTGTGCCAATTTATTGTTGCTGTTGTATTATTTTGTTATTTTAATTAAATTAAAGGTTTTCAAAAATACAGATTTTAAAATTATTGTATCTTCAAAACTATTAATTACCGAACCCAAGTATGATCTATTTTCGGAATCGTCTTGAAATTTGCAATATAAAAAAAATATATAGGGTATCCCATTTAAAGAAATAGTCGATTACATCGTTAATTTCAAATGGTTTACCCGGTATATTTAATTGTTATGTAAAAATACATTAAATTAAAATCAAAAACCGAACTGTCTCAGAATTTTTCCTCAAAATTGTTTGTTTAGCTTAAAATTGATTTATTCCATACTTTATGTACACACTGTATATTATTACTTCTCAACGTTTCGCCATTTATAATAAGCGGCAAGAGGAAACATATGCGTAACAGATGTGTTTCGTCTTTGGCTGCGTTGAGTAGTTGAGTTACCGTGCACATCTTATTTCCTAAAGAAGCCGCTTATGACAGTAAAACGTTAAGAAATGTCTCAAAAATGACGCAATTCTCCTCAATTGACAACTATCGTTACTACTGTCGTTGACATTTATTACAGTTTGATGGTTTATGTTGACATTTAAGATAGATGACACAATTATATAAAAATTTAATGCTTATATTTTAATTACAGAGTTGCAATTAAAGCCTTTACACAAACCGTACGATATTAGACAACGATGGAATTATCTTTTAGAACAATACAGCCACGCTTCGTATTACAGGCAGCAAAGAGATGAGCCCCGATTGGTCTTTCAAAGAAACGTCTTCTTTTCTCAACAAATGGAAGAAAAAATTAAGTAAGCTTTTAAATAGGCCTTGATAGAGTTTAATGAATTTGAGTTTTTTTATATTGTAAAGGGATCAAAAAACTCTGGAACTGTTATACGAAGAAGCCAGGTATAATATCCTTGAAGGACGATATCCTTGCGAAGAAGTTCATTATATAATGTTAGGAGGTATTCAGGCAAGAATCGAATTGGGTCCGTACAATGCGCAAGAACACTCTATACAATTCTTCCGGGAAAAGCAAGCGAAATATTTACCGTTACATGTAAGAAAAAGTTCAACATGGGCATGGTTACCAATAAGTTCGAAAAATTCCGCAGAGGTTAGATTGTTGGAACAATTCAAACGGATTCCAAATACAACTACTAATCGAAAATTGATGAAGAAGTATTTAGAATTTTGTTGGTCGCTTCCATTTTATGGGTGAGCTAAATAGTGATAGTTGTTAGTGTTTCGTTATTTTTTTATTGTGCTCTCACACCGAAACACCTTCTCTCAGACTATAAGATATGTCAGGGAGCTTTAAACATGAAATGTACCAAATATAAAAAAAGCTAAATTTTACAAAATCTATCTTACTAAAGGGTATTTGCAGATACGATCGCCATATTCTTCAAAAAATATATTAAAATTAATAAACAGGGGAAAATAAAACGACCTTGGAACTCAAGTTTGGGTTCTATGCTAATCGAGGCGTTGATAGTGCCTACCCCTGCGATTAAACATATTAGTTATTTCAAGATGTAAGTTGCCCTAATTTTTTGTAAGACTTGCTTTTAGTCATAGATATACAAATTATTGTTGTTTCATTAAGCATCTTTAATTAACCAAGTTACGTAATGGGTTTAACCCCCCCTGAAAATAGTATTTAGACTTTTTCAGATATTTATTATTCAGAAAAATAACCCTATAACTACACCATGTATCGACATGGAGTTATAACAACGTAGTTAAAATTATATGTTTTCATTTAATATTTTCATAAAAAAATACAATATCGAATATGATACGCTTGAGTTAGGTAAATTTTGTAAAATTGTACTTTTTTAATTTTTGGTATTCAATTACGCCCTCTAGCGGTGGACCTACTATTCTGCAAATAATTTCCAGTTGTTTCTAAAGGACACTTTTGTTATAAAAAATTTCTTCTATTCCTGATACATGATCGTCGGCCGTTTTTAGTTACATCAGATGTTTGGTATGTTATATATAGTTTGGGAAAAAATAAAAAAATTTACAAAACAGCAAGCAGCAATATTTTTTAGCTTTTTTTAGATGTGGAATGTTTTCCATTAGTCGTACATTTTTTAAGTAAATTATAGATATAGACTTAGTAATCGCTGCATCTAAATACTTTCGATGTTGATCTTATTCACTATTCTTATAAATTTATTGATAACGATTTTCCCGTTTTTTAGATCGGCATATTTTGAGGGCCAAATAGAGCAACCTGTCACTGGTTTAACATCACTGATGACATACCAAGACCAACCAGTCTTGGTTGCAATTAATGCAGAGGGTCTTTATGTTATGGACGACATAAAATACGTAATCTCTTTATTAAGAACCACTCAAAATAATGCTTTTATTTAAACATGACTTTACAGGTTCTGTTATTGGGGTTGAAATTTGAGGAATTCAGCTGGGAGTATGCGCGGCCTTCGAAAGAGGAGAATCCGGATTGTTTGCCGTGCCTTTTCGTGCAATTTAATGTAGTGGAAAATGGCACTACTGTCTCTAAAATATTGCAGATTTTTTCGCGACAGGCCAGTTTGATGGATACACTAATTACAACTTTCATGAAGCAAATCAAATCGAAAAAGGCTGATGAGACTGATAAACCAGTTGAACATAATGGTGAAGTAGGTTAGTCATCCGGAATTTAATAGATGAAAATGATATTATTTGGCAAATCTAGCTCTGAATGTGAAGTCGCCACGCTATTCGATGCGCGGTAGCAAAAGGGATCAGGCCAGTCCGTTAAACAAGTATATTTAACTTGACTGGTCAATTCTATTGCATCTGACTGACTGTACAATTTACCCAAGAGTATACTACTACCTTCTTTGTCGGCCGAATACTTTCTCGTTCTAACTTCGCGCATCTCACACATTTTTAGAAATTCAGAGCTAGATTTACCAAGTAATACTAGTGATTTTTGCTAATAATATATTTTTTAGAACCTCACTCATCTTATATAATGGGTACGATGTACCCTTCAACTTTGCCTTATCTTAGTAATAAATTAAATAGACTGACTTTGGCGACATTCGACGAAGATGGCCACTGCATCGGACAAATGGGATCCTGGTCGTTTAGTTTTTAAATATTGTAGTGTATAATAAATTAATTAAATGAGTAAAAATTCAGTATCACTATTTGTTTGGTTTCTGAAATTATAGTTTTGGATTTCGCCATCCATCAGCCAATATTGCAATTTCCAAACATCCAACATAGCAACCAGAAGATTATTTGTACTTAAATTGACTTATACTACAAAAAAATTATAAAGACTTTGAAATCTTTACTATAGACAAAAACTCCAAACTTAAAAAAATTGTATACAAAATTTACAAACCCTCTGACCTCCCAACAAACAATATCAAAATAAATTCGTTTAAAATCGTGTGCAAAAAAATATCGAACTATTTAATTCGTTTAATGCAAATTTATGGAACTAGGGTAAAATAATAAGTTCCCATTGATGCAAATAATTCTAGAGTTAAATAATTACACACTCTTGCACCAAAAAAACAAACATCTCTTCATGCAGACAACAAATCCAAAGGATTATACGAATTATATTCTTAAGAATAGCATTTAAGTGGGTCATACACACGTCTACAATAATCTTCTCCGATCCCTCCTCAACACACTCCAACTCTTGCTTATATAAAGCAGTCGTTTCACAATTAAAACGAAATTTAAAATCGTATTTTCCAGTATCCACTCGATACTCAAGGTAAGAGTGAAAGTTTAAGTGTGTTTTTTCATTAAAAATCCAACGACATCGCATCCTCATTTAAATACGGAATCTATTTCGTAACTAGGTGTGTAAATACTTATTTTCGTTAAGAAAATTTATTGAAAGTGGTCAACAGTGATAAGAGAAGTACTAGGTTCTATTTATTTACTTCAGATTCATAATTATTTAGAGGATTTAAAAAATTAAATTAAAGTATACATATAGAGGTAATATTTTTCGAATGAATATCATTATTTATAGAAAATGCAATAATAGAATACATAGTAATTTTAGTAATTTTTTCAGTAAATTAAAAGATTTTCTTCATTTACATTTATTAGAGGAACTAAATTATTTATAAAAAAAATATAAACAAAGCTTGATACAAAAATACAAAGTCAATTATAATATTTAAAGTAAGAATAAAATATTTTAACTTTCGTTTTTTTGTTTTTTCTCTTGTAATAAACACAATTTTTAGAGAAACAAAAAAAGAAAAATATACATAATAATAAAAATTAAACAAAACATATTTTTGACTCAAGATTACAAATCAATAAAAATATATAAAATCAAAAATTGTCATTTATTTTCGTTTCTAATTTAGTATTTATATTTAAAAATATTTATTAATTTAAATTATAATGAAAAGTAGTATTGTCGAAAATCATATAAATTACCATTTTTCAAATAATTGTAATTATTAGTACATATTTATTTTTTTAATTAAATGTTTAATTGTATTATTTTTTTCCTAAATATAGATAATTTTTGCAAGTTGCAAATATGTGTATATATGTACCTAATAATAATATTATTAATAAGAATAATAATATTAGTAATGGTAATATTTTTTATAATAATAAGAATATGAATCTACAGTGTTTGATACGAGTGTTAAAATCTTTTAAATAATAAATAATAATAAATATACAGGGTGGCGAACAATTAGTTGTAAGTATACTTGGAAACCTCGTGAGATACGAATTGGCTTAACTGAAGCAATACAATTAAAGATACCCAAAATTCAACTATTTAAGAGTATATTTAAATATGTGTAAACACACTCTGTACCTACTTCAATTGTAGCATGATTATGTAAAGTACTTTAATTTAATTGATTTCGTATCTCTTGCGGATTTCGAAATTTTTTTCAAAACAACAGTAATTTCGTGTCAAAACTATATTCAAACTACTCAATTATTATTGAAAATTTAATTGTTCTTTTAATAATCAATAATAAGTTTAGATCCCGGAATAGGTCTTTGAGGAAGACCACAATTAACGTTTATTGTTGTTAAATCAGTTCGTTACTTAATCCGTTTTTTTTTATTTAAACTGCTTTCAAAGGTTGCGAATTAACAAAATTGAATAACTTAAACAAATATCCCATTTAGTCTTACGTAACACATTCAATATGTTATTCTCGGATCAATATTTAATAGTAAATATATATTTAAAATAAGTTGAATATGAATATTAATTACTTTCGACATTACGAAAGCGCCTAATATGTCGTGAAACGGAAATAGTAAGTTTTTACTTTCCCATTTATCACATAATGCATTCAACACTGTTTATGGAAAACATTATAAACGTGAAAAAATTCTATTTCAATCTATAGGTACTTACACATCTTCAAAAATAATTCGGTGCATCAAATTGAACCGATGGTTATGAAATAAAGTTATTACAACTTCCAAAACATTGTAACAAAAGCACATTTACTTTCTTTTAGCATCTACAATGAAATTCGTGGTGTTTCTCGTTTTTATCGGAGCTGTAGTTTCATTTCCACAAAAAGAAGGAAGTGCTTATACCCAAGAGGCCATTAGACAGGCACAAAATACTTTCTTGATTCCAAAAGATGCCCAAATACAAAAAGTAAGTCATTTAAATGATCAATTTTAACAAAAAAATATTCCTACAGGGTGATTAGCGTGGTTTTTACATACAGGGTTCCAAAGTTACGTCGTAGATCAAATACTCGGTTCCTGTGTGAGATAAAAATTAAAAAATGAGATTTTGGAGCATCCAAATAACCAGATTTTAGGATTAGTTCCAGTGTTATAGTGAGGTTTAAAAAAAATCAACCGAATTGATCCCAGTTTTTTAAATTGATTTTTATTTTCATCATTTAAAAGGGTAGTCCGAACTAGCTTGAATGTGTTATCCGCTTAGATGTCGCTACCAGTATCGTTTACGAATTATTTAATTTGGCCACATCTCGAATAGCCTCGTCTAAACATTTCTTTAAAATATGTATGTAAAATATGTATAATATTGAAATTATCGATTTGGTTTGATAGTTGTCTTATCTAGAGAACGTCCATGACGAGCGCAGGCTCAAAAAGAAGATGATCGAAGAGAATATAAAAAATATTAGTCACGGAGAAATAATAAAATAATAGAATGGTGGCGCATGGATTGCTTTTTATAAAAATATTAAGAAAACGCCTTAACCAAAATGAAATAAAAAATTATAGTAAACAAATAGTTCTGCAATAAAAAATATGGAAAGAATTCCAGTCCGGTAATTACCTGCGTTAAAAAAATAAATAAAAGAGAAAAGAAAAGAAGAAAGTGAGAATGTCATTAGTCGAACAAAAAAATATATAATTTTATTAAAAAATATTGGACAGGGTTTACTGATTTTTGAAAAGCTTTAAAATATCTTATCTGAGTATTGTATTTTTCATTTATTTCTCTGTATTTCTGAATAGTCTGTAGCTTGAATACCTATATGGCTCTAAAGAGTAATACCTGTGGAATCTGAAAATATAAGTATTAAATTACAGCTTAAATAAGGTCAAAAAGATATTTTACTTAAATTAATCCATATGTACTAATAATAATTATACAATTGTGTATACGGATATGTTTTTAACATATCTAAAGAAATATCACATAATCTGGCAACTGTGCTCGATTGGATCTCGTCAGTAGAGTGCTAACAGTGCTAACGGAAAAAGCTGGAAATAAAAAATGGCGGGGTATATGCTAATTAATGCTTCGGAATTGTAAGTTCACTAATTTGGGAAATTTTGACGCAACCTAATTCGCAAATTTTTGAAAAAATACAAATCACAAATAGATGTTTTTGGTCATTTTTGAAAGTTAAGAAGTTTACACGTGTCGATGGGCAATATCATTTCCTCAAATTTGAAAAATTAAATAGCGAAAATTTTGCACAAACATTGTCATTTTTCGCAAGCTTACATTTCAAATTAAAGAACGAAATGAAAATAGTCCATCGACACGTATTTAACCTTAATCTATAAGCCGTGAAAATTTCAATAAAATGCTCAGTATTTTTCTCAAAAATTGCGAAATACTAGACATGTTTTGACACGTTTTTGGTTTGATAGTTGTCATATCTATAGAAAGTTTTCGATTACTTGTAAGTAATACTACTTTCAATATACATAAAGCGAGTTCCGCTATTTATGTTTTATTGAGTTGTACTATTATAAGTTTAGATATACAACTACCTTTTTTTTAGGTTATAGATAAAGATATTATATAAATATACTTACACAATTGAAATTAATAAAAATAATTGTATTTTAATGATAAGAGATTTTATAAGATATAATTTATTTTATAAAACATATTTTGGCTACACCTCGGAAAATTCTAAAATCAAGTTGATAAAATATCCTACTTATGGCCTAAAATGTAAACTAAACAAATTTTAGGTACATCTTCTATATGAGTATGATCCCATTTATATCCTCATTTGATATATCGCAGTTTAAACAAGATCAAAAATATATTTTACTTAAATTAATCCACATGTACTAATAATAATCAGACAATTGTGTAAATGGTATTTTCATATCTAAAGAAATGTCACATAATCTGGCAACTGTGCTCGATTGGATCTCGTCAGAAGTGTTAACAGCGCTAACGGAAAAACCATGAACTAAAAGAAAGCAGAGCATGTACAAATTAATGCCCGGGAATTTTAAAATCAATAATTTCAGAAATTTTGACGTAACCTCACTATTTCTCAATTTAAAAAAAAATACAAATCACAAACAGATAATAGTCCATCGACACATATTTAACCTTAATCTATAAGTACTGAAAATATCAACGAAATTACTTCAGTACTTTTCTCAAAAATTGGTTCGTTCTTACATGATAATTTGACAAGCTTGAATTTATTACAAGTTTCAGGAGAAACAAGCAACTTATCAACTTCCTGTTTTTTTTGAATCTGAGGAATCCCAGATTTCTGAAGAGATGGCTGATTTTGAAATTGAATGATTTTTTTTGTAAAGGAAATAATATTTTTTTAAAAACAGAACACTTTATTGTAATGATTTTGAAATAGTAAAATATTCTTTTTTTTTCAAAATGACTAATTCAGTTATTATTGTAACACCTCTCTATAGGAATTGAAGAATTAATATTTTGAATAGTAATAGTTTTAAATATTGATCTAGTACTAACTAAAAACAAACGTTAGAACTTCAGGAGTACAATGAAGAGCAGGAAATTTGAATTAAATTAAAAAAATATCACCTAAAAAAAACAATTTTTACAAGACTTTTTAAGGGTTAAACACATAAATAGGCAACTGTTTCATTGGCAAAAAAAAATAAAAAAATTAAATATAATATTAAATCTACGCTTTTGTAAATCGTAAAATACGACTTTTTATTTTAAACTTCTACAGGAGTAATTGGACTTAAGCGTAATTAAATATTAAATTTTTAATAAATATATTTTTGTTTGTAGGTTCAAGAGGGTATCGAAATAGGTGCCTACGAAAGCATTCCTGGCAATCAAAAAATCAATTTATTTGAAATTTTGGGTGATCAGTTCCCCCCAGAAGTTGTGAATAACCTTCAAACCCAAATCGATCAAGTTGGTCGCAGTTAATCGATGTCAAGAAAAATGTGTTGTAAATAAAATTGTGATATGTAATGTATTGTACGTAAAGGGTGGGTTATTATAGTGATAGGTGCCAATAAATAAGACCGATACATAAAAAAAGTTTGTAAATATTTCAAAAAAGAGTCGCAATAATGGGCCACCTTGTACGAGTTCTATTCAAAAAATATTTTTATATTTCACTAATTTTTTTTTGTAGTGTATGTTAGTAAACTGTAATAAGATTGTTTTATATTTTATTATGTCTTATAAATACAAATTAATATAGAATGTATTTTTTGTTAGAATGTTGTATAATAAAAAGTTTGCTTCATTTTGAAAGTTATTACACATAACAGATGCTTCCGATTAATTCATTACTGAATTAATTTCAAATTGTTAATAAAACTAAGATAACTGATTCTTCTAGAGTTAAATTGAGTTCTTTTTTATAAATCTCATGAAGCTTATCACTTCATTAGATAGTTATTCTAAAAACTACATTTTTTTAGTACATAAAACACATGTCCCCATGGAGCTATGCATTAACTATTAGATTCATTGCATAACTTAATAAAACATATATCCCCATGGAGCTACGCATTAAATATTACATGCATTGCATAGCTTAATGAATCTATGATTAGTTTACCAGTTCTTAATTAAACTCTTCAAGTTTATCTGTTCATCAGACAGTTCTGCTAAAAATTACATTTATTTACAACATAAAACACATGTCCCCATGGAGCTATGCATTAACTATTAGATTCATTGCATAACTTAATAAAACAATGATGAGTTTAACAGTTCTTAATGAAACTCATCAAGCTTATCAGTTCATTAGATAGTTCTTCTAAAAACTACATTTATTTACTACATTAAACTATGTCCCCATGAAGCTATGCATTAACTATTAGATTCATTGTATAACTTAATGAAACTATGATTAGTTTAACAGTTCTTAATGAAACTCATCAAGCTTATCAGTTCATTAGATAGTTCTTCTAAAAACTACATTTATTTACGACATAAAACATATGTCCCCATGGAGCTATGCATTAACTATTAGATTCATTGTATAACTTAATAAAACTATGATTAGTTTAACAGTTCTTAATGAAACTCATCAAGCTTATCAGTTCATTAGATAGTTCTTCTAAAAACTACATTTATTTACTACATAAAACACATGTCCCCATGGAGCTACCCATTAACTATTAGATTCATTGCATAGAGTAATGAAACTATGTTTAGTTTAACAGGTCTTAATAAAACTCATCAAGTTTCTTAGTTCATTAGACAGTTCTTCTAAAAACTACATTTATTTACTACATAAAACGCAGTTCCCCATGCAATTAATTCAAGAGACCGGCGGTGCCTCTTAAAACTATATTTATTTTTTAAATCAGAGGCAGGTTTCATGATTGGATGAAATGGACAGCTTAGAGAAGTTTTTTTTGAAAATATGTTTTTCGCATAAAATAATGTATCAATTATTACACGAATTGGACAGCTTAATAAAAATATGAATAATTTTACAGTTTAAACGAAACTACATTATTTAATGAATTTGATTCCTTCCATTTATGAATCATTTTCAATTTGACAATAAGCATCAAAGCATAACTATATATTTTTATAAATATGATCATTTTAATCTGAATTAAATGTTATATATTTATTAATAAAAAAATATAAACATTTAAACAGTGAAAAATATTTTCAACATATTTTCTTTCAATCTCATATTCCTTATGAAAGTGGCTATTTTTTTACTTTAATAATGATTCACTCTGAAGCATTGGAAAAATAAAAATAATGATTATAAAATTAAATGAATAATAACATCGACGGACGTAATGTTTTTAAATAAACAATAAATGTTCGTAAGTGATTTTCCATTCAGTTATAATTATTTTTTATAAAATTAATTTATAATCATGTCCTTAAAACCTTATTTTTTCACAATTTTATTACACAAATAACTATTTCTCACACATTATTACTAATAAAATAAATGCTCATCAATTCGATTCAAAAAAGCTTTGAATTGGGTCAAAGACTGCGAACAAATCGATATATTATGATTCTGTATCAAAATTGCCAATCTACCAAATTGCATCTCAAATATCACCTTACGTAACATTTTATGAATACCGCATTCTCCGTGGACACTAATTAGTGCCATCCGAATCAGGTGAAAGACCAAACCAAGGTAAAAAATCCATTCACAATTAAAATTAAGGATATACAATAATCGTTTCTCATTATTTTGAAACTTTATACCAAAGTTAATTGACCAAAGATGAGAGCGGTTTAATTTCCTTTTATAATTTTTCAAAAGTAAAAGTGTTTTCTCTTATTAACATAAAAATCATCTGCAATGACTGGTCTGTCTATACGTGGGCTATAAAGAAAATATTTGGATCGATTTTATTATTATTATTTTTTGGGTAAAAGTGAACATACTTATATTAGAAAATAAAAAAAAAGGTGCTGTGGGAGTAGGAAGGGGTTACTATAAAACATGTTTCTAGTAATTTTGAATTGGTTAAAAAATATAAATTCTTTATTTTTTGACTTCTCTATTTCGTTACCAATCTGCTTATTTTCTCCTGATTTGACCCTTTGTAATTTTTATATATTGGATTTTTTATAAATATTACTCTTTGGTTATTGACAAGATATTTAGGAATTTTGTGTACGCTCCTCGTATTCCTTGAAAAGGTAAAAGAAGTAAATTGGAAAGCATCGTCTAAGAGTTCATGGTCATTGTTTAAGACTACCAGTGGGCTCTCTTGGTGGGTACCAAGAAGTACCTAGTCGATAATTATTTTATTTTAGAGACATTTGCCGATGTAAGTTTGTTTATGTTTTCTTTATTTGTTCACTAGTGTTTCACCCAATTTTAACGAAGACGATTATTTTTCCATACTAACAATTAACCTCAAACTCATCTGATTACTGCTTGAAATAATACATTTTTAATTACAATGTTTTAAGTAACAAGCATTTCATGTTGTAATTGTTAGTAAAAAATATTCATACAATTTTAATATTAGTTGTAACTTTTTCAAGGATATTTATGATACTTACTAATATTAAGTAACTCAATTATAATAATTATTAATGGAGGATTAAAAAATTATTATTTGCATCACAAATAATTATGCCGAAACAATATTATTTTTCATACTATTTACAGGGTGATTCACTTGATTTCTATAATCATTTGTTTGACATTTGTAGAGAAAATGGTAAATGGCGCTATTAGACGATGTAAAAAAATGTTCCTTATTTTAGTATTTGTGGCTATAATTGTGATTTTAGTATTCTTAAGGCTTTCGTACTATAAAAAAAGTATCGACGCGCATCCAAAACACAGAAAGAGGTACTTTACTACAATTTTTCTATAAACAAACCATCTAATTTTTAAATTCTAGTAACACTGAATACGTCGATAAAAATGGAATAAATGTCATTGTCGGTCACTATATTGGGAACACTGGTTTTAACAAATCTAAACTATCACAAGAACTTATAAATTCGAATAATTTCGCGCCAGAAACTAATGCCGGAAAAAATGGACAACCTGTAGTAATTCCATCCAAAGATTTCATAAAAATGCAGCAGCTCTACCAAATTAACCAATTTAATTTATTAGCTAGTGACAAAATACCCTTAAATAGAACTTTGCCGGATTACAGGAGAAAAATGTAAGCATACATCTGCATTTACAAGAAAATAAATTTCAAAAAATTTAACTTCAAAATTGAACCGTGTTCATCATATAAAATTTTTCATTGCAAATTATCAGCCGCTAAAAGAGGCCCTTAAACAACAATATCTAATTTGTTTGTCTAAACATATTACAAGAAACCTATATTATTTTCATAAATCAATTACACGTGTTAATTTGGGGATTTTTTCTTCAACCTGAAATCTTCTCAAAGGGGTTAAAAGAGCAAAACTTAAGTACTTTTATTTTTTTAAATAATTCATTTAACAAACACAAACAAAAACAAAATATTTTCTTCATTTCATTGCATGAACATGATTTTTTTCTCAAAAGAACGAAAAATTTGAAATAAAAAATTCTAAAGTAGTTTAAGTTTATATACTAAATAAAAAAAATACTCAAAATAACAATTAGTAAATATAATTGATTTATGAAAGTATTTTGTCTTTTGCCATAGTTATTTTTTTAGCTTTATTTCGCTGGGTGATTATCGAATTATTTAATATTTCAGGTGTACTACATTATTCAAAGACTTTTTAAAATACCCGAAAACTAGCATTATAATTGTTTTTCATAACGAAGCTTGGTCTACACTCTTAAGAACGGTATGGAGTGTAATAAACAGATCACCTTTTGAGTTGATAAAAGAGATAATACTAGTGGATGACGCTAGTGAAAGAGGTTGTTTACTTTTTATTCCAATAATTTCTATCTGCAAATTTTCACAATTTTAATATTTTTCCAGATTTTCTAAAAAAACCTCTGGAAGATTATATTAAAAATCTACCTGTAAAGGTGGTCTTAATAAGAACTTCTTCAAGAATAGGGCTAATAAAAGCAAGACTAAAGGGTGCTTTGGCGGCACAAGGTGAAGTGCTTACATTTTTAGACGCCCACTGTGAATGTACCATTGGTTGGCTGGAACCACTACTTTCTGTGATATATAATGATAGAAAAACTGTAATTTGTCCTACTATTGATATCATTAACGATGATACTTTTGCTTACGTCAAAAGTTTTGAACTGCATTGGGGAGCATTTAATTGGAATCTTCAATTTAGGTAGAGTACTAAATATTCCTTTGGGCTGGTCCACCTCCAGCTAAGTAAAATGGGACAGCCTTTACGTTACTAAGGATATACCTTATTCTTATTTATATTGTAAATTATTGTAGGTGGTATACTCTAGGTGAAAATGAAATAAAATTAAGAAAAAAGAACATTACCCAACCATTTCATTCTCCCGTTATGGCCGGAGGATTATTTGCAATAGACAAAAAGTTCTTTTTCGACATGGGTGGATATGATGAAGATATGCTTATATGGGGTGGAGAAAATTTAGAAATGTCTTTCAGAATTTGGCAATGCGGTGGGAAAGTGCAAATATCGCCATGTTCTCGTGTTGGTCATATATTTAGAAAATCATCTCCTTATGATTTTCCAGGAGGTTTAGATAGAACGTTGTTTTCGAATTTGGCCAGAGTGGCGTTAGTTTGGTTGGATGAGTGGTCGAAATTCTTTTTCAAATTTAATGAACAACCCAGGTAAAGTAGCTATTGAAAAGATTGAAGAAAAATGTTCAGAAAAAGTTATGTTTCATATTCAGATTATTTCCTTCTCTTTTGAATGATAATTCCTTCAATGTCTCTTGTTCTTTTTGAATGTATTTTAAGTTTCAGTTTTCTTCATTCTCTAGTACTAGTAAAAGATAAAAATATCAAAATTATTTGAATTGTATTAGAGCGTAAGTGTATTAATTTAATAGGTTGGTTAAATTGAACCAAAATGTGACTCGGCGTGTGGCATTAAGGAAAAAATTAAAATGCAAAAATTTTTCGTGGTATTTAGATAACGTTTGGCCGCAACATTTTTTCCCGAAGGAAGACAGATTTTTTGGACAAATAAAAAACTTAGGAAAAAATATGTGCTTATTAAAACCGGAAAGAAATAATCTATCTAATCAACCGGTTGGAATAGCAAAGTTAGGGTTGTAAGTATTGTCTTTATAAACATTTTGAGTTTTTCGTTTATATATTTACTTAGATGTTTGGGAGATGACGTACAAATCGAGATGTTTGTAATGACAAATGATGGATTTATTATGACTGATGACTCCTTGTGCTTAGACGCTCCTACTAAAAATAGTTCTAGCCTTATCAAAGTGCGAATTGTCGCATGCCATTTGTTTCCAAGACAGAAATGGGATTATAATAAAAAGGTATTATTTTGTGACCTATTTATATTCGCTGATTTTTCAATTTCCAAAAACTTGACTATTCTGAATGACAATTTTTTTATTTTCTAGACACAAGAAATACGTCACAGTAGAAACAACAAATGCTTAGATGTACAAAATACAATAAATGCCGCAACAGAATTAACTCTTACAGAATGTAATGGTAGCATAAATCAAAAATGGATACTCAAGTCAGTTGCATGGAAATAATCATTCCAATGATTAATAAAACAGTAGATGCATCTTTAACTTTTGAAAAATGTAGAAAAACATGTGTTTGCCTTTTATTAAAATGTTGTCAATTATACTTCAGATGTAATTGACACCCATTAAAAATATGTCATTTCAACCAATTCATCTATTAATTTTTTTTTATATATATAAATACAGCCTCGTTTCTCTAGATCTACAATTAGCGCGACTACAATAAATTGAAAATATTTAACGATTTTTTAAATAAATATGGTAAATACAAACTAATTTTAAATCTACAGTATTTTATTTCCTTGTACATTATTTCTATTATTAATAGCGATCTTAACTTGTCTTTTTGTCTCATCTTTAAAAGCCTCCCTATTCATTTTCTTTTCAACTCTCCTTTCTTTTCTATATTCTTTGAGATTATGTTTTCTATTTTTTTTGTCCTCATAGGTCTCATGTTTTGGGCGTTGAGACAATATTGAAAGCTGGGAAACTTGATCAGGTATGGATTTTGAATCTATTTTAACATCTCGTTCATTTGCTTGATTTAATTTTTCCAACGTTTTTGACGTCAAGCCATTTTCTTGCCAAACATTTGGGATTCCTGTTTTTTTCGATATTTGAATTTTGTTGTCCTTAAAGAAAAATGTTTAATTAAAGGTTGTTAACTTTTCAAATTATGACAAATGACATTTGTTTCTTAATGTCAAAAGTTACAAACTTCTTACCTTTGGCTCTATTATTTTCTTGGGATGATTATAAATATTCGAGTAAGAACTTAAAATGCTTTCACAATCCCATTTCCTTTTGGTACTTTCCACTAGCATTAATTCTTCGTCTTCCAAATCCAGATCTTCAGTAGAGGCTAAATTATTTGTTAAAGTATTTTTATCCATTTCTAAATTTTGACATTTATTGAATTCATCTAGAGCAGAATTAAGTAGTAAGTCCGATGACATTTCACCTTCAATTTCTTCCAAATCTAAAGCACCAATTTCATTTTCTTCATATCCAACAAACATTTTTTCAAATTTTTCATCTAATAACCTTAATTGATCGTTTCTTCTGATAGCAGAACTTGTAATTGAATAATCAGTGAACCTTGACTTAGTTTCTTCTTTATCGAAATTGTTCCATCCCTCATCATCTACATCAAAATCATCACTATCAATATCTTCCGAATTTTTTTCATCAAACTCTTTCTCTGATCTGGCAACATTTGCTAATTCAATAAAATTGTCCTCTAGCTGATTTTCAGGATCTGAATAGTCAAAATCATCGTCCATAGCTGCCACAACATCTGGATCTAAGTGTAATTGTGGACCTGAAATAAAAAAAAATAGTATTTCTTTCTAGTCTATTTTATTGTTTAATGTTTACCTGATACTGGGGCTGCTTTTCCCAACATCCCTACTTCCTCTTCAACTTCAGATGGGAAAACAACAGATGGTAAATCAAATTTAACTCCTTTTGATTCGGTAACATTTTGGTGCAGTTCTGCATCATCTTCATCCAATTCGAGGTAATCATCTTCTTTATATGACTGAACATATTCTTGTTTCTGTAGATGATCGTTCTTTTTGGATTCGTTACCTTTTAGTGGCAAAAGCACCCGTTGAGGAGCTTCTTCATCGGCAATCAAAGGATCTTGTTGACTTCTGTGAACCAGTTGAAAAGTAACGGCATCTTTTTTATTAATCTTGCGCTTAGGCTAAAATGTCATATATTTCATAAATTGAGTAAATAGAGAATTATATTTGATCTCACCATATTTAAAAATATTATCAGTGAAAACTTAAGTAATAATTAAAAATGTAGCTTTTACTTTAACATTTGCACCACGAGGATAATATTTAGATAATTTGACATTCATATACATTTCATTTCTTCTTTTTTCTATTTGTTCGGGCTTAATCTTAGTTATTCACTAGAATTGTGTTGGTTTTTATCGTTTTCTGTCTAGCGTGTCTGTTCAAAGTCTAAACTTCCTGCAGTTACCATATAAAGACAATAGAGATAAAGTTTTATTGTCAAAAATCTAGACAAATCTAAAACATTACATTTTCGGATCATGATATTTTTAACAATTAAAAATAAATCATTTATATTTTACAAATTTTTATTCTTCAAAGTATTTCTGTTAATTTTTATAATTTATTTCTTCTTTTTTTATTGAGTTCATACCGACAACCAACTAAACATTTGTTTTTTTAAAGAAGTTTTAAAATATTTTTGTCTTTATGTAAAAGTAAAACTATCTGAGATATTAGAATTGACCTACACTCGATAATAAATTAATTTTGTGATTGATCATATTTTTCAATTGTATGTACAGTGCCATCCATTTTGTCAATTTTTGACGTTGAATTGCATTCTTTTTGAATATGATCTATGATTCATCGCTGATCACATCTGATCGGATCGGTTCACTTAATTCATTTTCAATTCACCAAAACGACAAAAAGCTCGGAGGTTCGCCTTTTTGATTTGGTGCATTTATTGTAGTCTCCATAAAATAAATATATTATAATTTTATATTACATTATTCCCGTTTGTAAGTAGCACGATTTAGTGTTTTGCACTTTTAAACACCAAGAAAATTATTTGTGTAAGTATTTTATAATGGCGGCCCCATCAACTGGTGTTGGTAAGTGTAAAAAAGCTCAACGAATATCGCATTCTTATCTAATATATTGCATTCTTACAGTCGTCCCTAGAAATTTTCGATTGTTAGAAGAATTAGAAGCCGGTCAAAAAGGTGTTTCTGATGGAACCATAAGTTGGGGATTAGAAAATGATGATGATATGACTCTCACACACTGGATGGGAATGATAATTGGCCCACCCCGTACACCATATGAGAATAGGATGTACTCTGTTAAAATAGAATGTGGCCAAAAGTATCCCGATGACGCCCCAACAGCAAAGTTTATTTCTAGAATAAATATTAATTGTATCAACAGTAATACAGGAGTGGTAAGTTATTTATTTTCTATAATTATTTTGTTTTTGGATATTTTCCTGATAATAGATTATTATATTGCTCTTAAATGCTAGATATTTTACAAATTTACTTCATAGTAAAAATCGGGAAATAAGACAAAATATTATATACATTAACTATAGTTTTTATTATGTAAGTAGTTTACATTCAAACATTTAGTTTCGGTCTTTGAAAACAATGCTTAAATGGCATAAAACTTATCAATAAAAAAGTTCAAAAGTACTTGAATTCATCATAATTCGTACATAAGCTTTTAAAAGATATAAGAAATCATACCTTTAACTTTTTAATTTAATTTCACTAAGATTAAGACCAATCTAAATCATTTTATAGTACTAGAAGAGTTAGATTAAGTACTAAGTAAAATATATTTGAAAAAGGAACAGAAAACAATAATTAAAATTAAAAATATGTATTAGTAAATGCCTTCAAATATAATTATATTATCCATTTAGAACAATGAATAAATATTTTTTAATTTTAATAATAAATTACTATTTTTATGGACACATTCTTTTTGTGTATAATATTCTTTAACTAATTTTTTTTATAAAAATCTTAAACACACTTATAATAATTTATATATTATATTGTGCACAATTGAAGTGTACTGAAATCCTGTTTTGGTGTAAGTAGTCTATAAACTGAAACCCCTGACATTTTACGTAATAAATTTTATATCTTTTCTTACCAAAAACGTCGACATTTCATTTAAAAATATTAAAAAATAGTGCACAATTGTTAATCTTATGAGATTTTTTAGATGATGTGATGTTTAAATTTACTCCATTTGCTATGCCTATGAAGTTGTTTCTATATATTCCGTTCAAAAGAGCTTAATCATTCATCACCAATGTGAAAAAGTAACTGAATATAAAAAATTGTTATAAAATTCGAAATTTTGAAGCTTAAAAACAATGAATAACTGTGGACATGATAAATATAAGTAATAATTTGTTAATTCAATTGGGGCTGGGCAACTAGATAATGACATATATTGTATGTATGTTGAGAAACATGATTTCATGGTGAAATCTTATTTTGTTTAGAATTATATGAACTTCCAGTACTATTCAGCACTTTTACCTTTTTCTTTCATCATTATCCGAATTGCGTTGATAATTATTGTTGTTTGTTGTAGGTTGATAATAGACAAGTCCCGGTGTTGGCGAGGTGGCAACGTGATTACACCATCAAAACCGTTTTACAGGAATTGCGTCGATTAATGACATTAAAAGAAAACATGAAGTTAACGCAGCCCCCGGAGGGCAGTTGCTTCTAGCCTCATAATTATAATTTGGTCGTCAAAAACATCATCCATTATCTTTTGTTGTAACATTTTTCCTTTATGAATGTCGATATTTTTACTATTTACCTAACACGTCATAATTCTGTTTAATATTTAATCTAATCAGTTGAGTTGCAGCAGAGATCATTAAGATGTACAGCTTTATAAGCTATATAGCTAAGGTATATTTAGTTATACTTATTAGTAATTTGTAAGTTTATATCAAAGAACGTATATCCCATGTGTAGCAGCTTACTTTAATTTTTTTTTTAGACATTCAATCCGATTTTATATTATTAACTTTCATATTCTAGTTGCTGCTGCTTCAAATGTTTTTTTGGGATTTTTATATACTGTATGTTTCAAGCTTCAAAAATAGATTAGCATTTTCAAGCTATACTGCTTACTATTATTATTACTACTACAACATAAAATGTGTTGCTGTTACCTGTGGAAGAATTTATATTTGTTGAATAATTTTCTTATTATAAATTACATTTTATTAATAGATTACAAAAGTCAGGTCAAGGGTTCAGTTTTACTTGATTTTTAGATAAGGTTATCCATTTTTTCTTTTTCGTGCTATGACATAACTTTTTGTATATTTAAGTTAAAAACATGTTTTCATCATATTTATTTTTATTTCAATGCCCAAAAACTTAAAACATAAAATTCGGGAGAAAAAAATGTAAAAGTTTTATCAATATCCTTTTTATCTAAACAAGATTTAGATGCAAGTCTTGTATTAGACAGTTAAAAGCCTTTTTAGGGCAGGTACGTCGGTTCTTAAATTGCCTATCTTTTTACATATGCAGCTCTCATTTTAGACAACGGAGAGTATTTTCATAGGTTTTTTGACATTCTTAATCTTTTTGGATAAATGGGTCTATTTGAAAGTCAAAGAGACATTTTATCTAGAATGCGATTTTTTAAATAAGCGCAGATTATATTAGACCAACAAGGCTACATCTAAAAACTTTTCAACTTTTTTTAATAGATCGATAAAACATTGATAGACAAATTCATTGATATATCATACGTTAAGGGTTTTGTGGTAAAAATAACCATCAGTTTTAAAAAAATGTAATACGTTCCTGGCCTTACCCCTAGGTATGTCTCATGCTTGGACATTTATGTATTTATTTTTTCGAAAAATATTTGTACTAAATTTAATAGTGGGTGCATGATAAGGTTTTAAAAAAACAACAAAAGAGTGAACAAAGATGTAATGTATCTAAAAATAAATAAATAACCAATTAAAAAATAATTTATTTAGAAGTACATAAAATATAAGCTATTTGATACTACAAGCAGGGATGTAGGACATTAAAATGAAAATTAAGGATGCATCTTACAATATCACACTCAATATGTTCCGAAACTGTTACAAAAATTGTCTGAAAAAACATCGGTATTGCATAGCAAGAACAGCAATTTGAACATTTATTAGAAATGTATAATTTATTATTTTATTGATTACTTATTTAGTTACATTAATATTGGTTCACACTTTTGTTGCTTTTTTTAAAATTCCCGACTATTAAGTTTACAACGAATATTATTTTTTGAAAAAATAAATACATAAATGTCCAACTTTAAGACACACCTTGGAGTAGTAATAAAACGGTATTAAATACTTTTTACCACGTAATTATTTTTGCCACAAAACATCGTAGAAGCTTTAATATGTCAATGAATTTGTTTTTCAATATTTTCTAAAATAGACCTGCTAGAAGCAAAAGACGGAAAATTATATTTTTGGTTTTCTTCATATAACTTGAGATGGGCAAGAGATGAAGTAAATTCAAACGATCTAATGAGCTCTTATAGGCAACAGTTTTCCAATTTAACCTTCTTTTTACCTCTTACGGTTTTAAAGACAGCAGTGTTAGCATAGTAAATGGCTCATTGTGTATATATTACAATATTGTAAAGTGCCGTATTTGGAAACAGTTTTTATTATAAATCTACATAACTCTTTTTATTTTTACGCGCTTTTATGTCATAGTTTACATTTTATAGTCCTGTTCTGGAAGTATATTTTCAAGTCACATCCTCTTGCCTCGTCTTTGTATCAAAATGTACATGTAGCTTCCTCCCTTTTCCCTACTAAAGTCTAATTTTGCTAATATAAAAACGTTTTCAATTTTATAATTTAAAGCTTGTGTATGAAAACATCCTTTATAGCGGGCTTTTAAAGAGTCTGAAGAAAAGGAAAAGTAAAATACGCATTTTATAAAAATTAGAAAATGTACGTCAAGAATATATTACCTTCTTCACCTCAAATGTTAAAATTGTATTACAAATACAGTCTCTCCAATAACGTTTTTTATTTTTGACCAAATAACGGTGTAGTAAAAGTCATTAAAAAGAACTGGTTTTCAGCTAATTTTGACTGTATACCTAATAAGAAAGATTTGTTAAAATTAGAAGAATTAAATGTCAATTGTATGTCATTTAGAGCGAAATGCTGGTTGTTTATATTTGAAACTTTAGCAAAAATATTTAACTGAATAGTTATAATTAATTTATACATTCATATAAGGAAACTTACTAAGTAAGTAATGTAAAAAAAAGTTTATAAATATTTTGTTTTTTGTATTTTTTTACAGTATCTCGTTTTATTTCATACACCAGTTATTAACCTGTCACTAGTTAAAAAATATATTTATAATATACTTTCTTAAAATAAATATTTTCTGTTTTTTTTTTTCAGAAAGATAGTCTAGCTTTAAACAATGCACAATATTTCATAGTAATTAAATTATTCTCAACGTTAAACATTGTTGTGTGGAGGTTATAATAGTACATAAAATTTTAAAAATTTTTATAAGAATTGTGAGTTCAAATCAAGTGGGATACATTTAATAAATAGGTTCATACTTGAGTATTAACGCATACAATGTAGCAATCATTCTATAAACAATACATGGAAAGTAACTGCATCTGACTAATTAAATATAGATATATACATTTGAAAAATTTATTATGGAAATCAGTCTGACAAATATTTATGGCCGAAGAAGATTATTTTAAATAGGTAATTATTATTTTTATCTCAATTATTTGGTTTCAGTCACGTAAAAATGTATTTTGTATAACTTTAAAAATTATCATAAAACGTAATTAAATATTTTTACAAATATTTGATGCAAAAATATTCATCAATGGTGATACTAATTATCTTACAGCTTCCCAGGGATTTTCTTACTAGATGTGGCAATAATCATTAATTTAATAGGTATGGTTTAATAGTTTTAATGTAAGAGATATAAGGCGTTAATTATTGAAATATTAGTAACATGAGTTTTGAGAACAATATACAGAACTACTATCAGCAACACTGGTTTAGCGCTGGACTGGAGGTAAGTTAAAGTGAAACAAATTGTTTATTTTTATTATCTTGTATATTGATAAGTCTTGTTTTTAGTCAAAAAATAAACCACAAATCTATATTTTCATCTACATTCCTCTTATTTTAGAATTTCAAAAGGCAACTATTAATATCTGATAATTGTATCTGATTATTATCTACAGAAACATGTTTTTAGTCATTTTTAAAAAAAATAGTGTAATGTTATATAGGTTTAAAAATCCACCTATTGATAAATTTTTGGTTGAAATGACTATAAATATTGATAAACACTTTATTTTCAGAAATCCAAACTGGAAGACAGATCCCGCGAGGAAAAAATAGAAATAACCCGTCACGAATTCAGAAGACACATCCACCAATTAACAAGAAGCGACGTAGGAAAGCCGAATATAGTGTTTAATGTAGCGGAAAATGTAATAAAAGTGTCTCCGTTAATAAAAACAGAGCACCGTTCAAACGGCAATCGAATAGTATCGCCAAAAATGTGCGAAATCAAAAAATGCAATCTGCCTGCCCTTCCTTGCACAAAACAATGTGTTATGCATATAATGTTTAATTGTGAACAGGTTCTGTTTGAGTATTGTACTGCGAAATTCTCAGATAATACTCAGTGTTCAACTCCAGTCCTTGATATTTCCTATGAACTTCCATTGTGCGCCGAGCATGCTAGGAAAAGGGTAATAATCTTGATTGTTTTTTTCCTGAAAAATTATTGTTGATATTTTTTCATATTTTTCACTAATTTCTTTGTAAAACTAATTGATTGTTATTCTTAAGAGAATAAACATTATTTTTTCTTGTACTTTTCAGGATAATTATAATTTATTTCTAGAAGAAAAACCTAAGAAAATCAAAAAGAAAGTGAAAGTATCAGCGATGATTAGGCCACAAAAAAGAAATAAGAAAAAAAGAAAAGTTATTTATAAATCCACAGAGAGCATCAATGTATCTGCATCTTTATTAGAAACAACTACAAAATCATCAAATTCAGGTGAATAGTACTTTGATAATTTTTAAAAAATATAAATAACATCTTGGAAATACATCATATTGGTTTATTTTATAAAAATTTATTTACACAATCAATATTGAACTTAATATTTTGTAAAATCTTTACTCCAAAGTCACTCATCTTCAAAACTTATTTCTTTTGAAGTTTAGGTACCAAATTAGAGATTTGGTAAAATGTGGATATTTTATAAAATCTCATTTTCAAACTTAAAGATTTTGTAGAATCTTGGCTTTAAACAGTAGGTTCTTAATTAGCATTTGTTTCAAAATTTAACTGCCAATGGATATTCCCATTTTGTTATTTCAATTAAAAACTGGAGAAATTGCCATTTTAGATATGGAAGAAATAACGGTTGATTCGTCAAATTTAGAAGTTGAAGATATACAGATCGTTGATCAAGTTCTCGATTTAAATGGAAGCGGCCTCCAGAACCAACAACACCTTTTAGAAGAAAATGATATTAGTAATGTCCTTAACATGATACAAGTGGACGAATTTACAGACTTTTTTACAGGTAACTACTAATTTATTATAGTAAATAAAAACTAAGATCATTAATTTTGAAATTCAATATTCAATTTTCCTAAAATTTAATTTACTTTTGAAAAGTTCATTATTCAATTTTTTCTTGGTCCCATTTTATGTTGTTAATTTGATTTTAGTGAATAAAAACGGTGAATATGAACCATCCCGAGAAGAGACTGAAGAATTGGAAAAGGCTCTGGCCGCCGTTGACAACGACGTGAAATCCTTGGAGAAATTAAGTCAAACGCAGGGCCTGCTTGACTCGTTGCTCGACGAAAACACCTTGGGGGACACCTTAGTACAAATACCAGAAATGTTCCACAACGGGTACATGGCAACTGCAACCGCAGCGGCAGCCAGACATAATTCTTATCTATTACCTGTTGTGGAACACCAGTCACATTCCTAATGATTCCAAAAAAAATTAGACACTCTGTATAAGTTACGTTTAATATTTTCTCTTAAGTTATTTAGTTTATTATTAATATGATGTTGCTTTTAGGTGTATTCGTCAATTTGTCTTGAAAATTCTCATTTCGTCCGAATTTTTGAGTGTTTTCTGTTCTTTTGTAATGAAACGTGCAATTAATACATTTTTAACCCCATTGAGTCATGTCTGTCTTTAACTACTAGAACGAAGCCGCTGCTTTTGTGGCGGCTTTAAAAATATAACATATCTGTTATAATAACGCTTTAAGCTAACACTGTTATTTATAGAGATATAAATACAAGATCACTGGGCCAGAAAATACTTATACAATGTCTTTATGTATTTTGATATTTTTGCCAAAAATTGCATTTTTTGTGTAGAAACATTTTCGCTTTTAACGTCAATATACTAAAGATATATTTAAAACAAATAATTTTGTACAAATTACATAGGGTTTTCATGAAGGTCACTTATACAAGTAGATAATTTTATTGATCTTTTTTTTTTCATTTAAGTGATATATCATAAGTCGACTGAAGAAATTAACACTAAATTAAATGTATCAGCTTGACACACATTTTCACAAGTTATGACTATTACAAAGAAAATTGAAGACTACTGACTAAGTTAACCAAAGTTCATGTATAGGGTGGTCCGTGGTCTAGGTGACAGATTACACTAAATTAATAATTTTTTATATAAGAAATTAGTAAACGTAATGTGTGACCATTTGACATAATGAATGTACTAAAATTCCAACAAATAATTTAATAATACTCCAGTAAAAATTTAAAGGCCTGTTTTTTATACACATTGTAGAGACATTTTAAAATTGTTTTTGTGTTAATGCTATTATTTAATCTTTATAGGTAAAAATAGCGAAAATTAAGTCGTATTTTAGTTAAAAAAGTTTTTTTAAATAAAGAATGAAAAGATCAATAAACTATTTCATTATTAGATAAAATGTACGACGTAATTGCATTTTAGAGGAAGAAATCTTGAAGTTGTGCCGTCTACTAGATTACATAAAAAAAATGAAATGTATATTTAAGTTACTAAGTTTCGAAAAAACAGTTTTTTGGGATTTAACAATAGTTTTTCTTACTTTTTAATAGAGGACACTAAACTCGTGCAATTTCAAGGAATCGTAATAAATACTTTCAAAGTTTAAAAAAAATATTTTAGTAAGAAACAAAATGGCTTGATTTTCACAATTCTTATTTATAGAATAAAAGTAACATTAACATAACATATTAACAATTTATTTGTGCCCTTTTAAAATATGCATGTTTTTTTTTCTTATTAACCTGAATAGATTTTTCTTCTGACCGACTATTATGTTTTTTGTGCAGTCCAAGGAAAATATGAGCACCAAATATCAAAAAAAGTATATGGGTGGTATGTCCTTAAAAAGAAATGAACAAAATAGGTATAAACTGCGTGAATCACATAAACATAGTTTTTTTAGAATCATCAAACGGTGACTCCTACTCAGAGCTAGCATTTGTTCATATACCAATGAAACGCCCTGTATAAGTCACATTGTTATTTTCCTTACTTATGAAATTCCTTAGAGATATGATTCACTACCTGAACAATGTTGACAATATTTTTACCAAAATAAAATTTCTGCTAGTTTTATATCTGTTTATTAATTTTTTATAGTTTTAGATTAAATAGGGGTGGAATTTATCTTTTTATATATTACGAGGTGATAAACTTATAGTAGTTCCATATCTCCGTTGTTGCGAGGACTTCAAATTATTTGGAAATATACAGGGTGTTTCAATTGGTCAGACCGTTTCAGCAGCAGTTACTACTAAACTATATTTTTATGAATGTTAGTGTATGCGTTAGATCAGTGTACATTCCCACAATAATAATAAATGCATCAATATCTCGAAAACTATTAATTGTTTAGCTGTATTTAGTTCTTACTAGCATATTTTGATGAGCCATAAGTTGGCGTTGATAACGTTGTATATATATTACAGCTAAAACGAAATGTCAGTCTAGTACAAAACAATTCACAATAAAAACTCTTAGTCTGCAGCCCTATATTTCAAATTAAGCATGAAATTCTAATATGTATGCAACCCAAACTACCTTAGATCAAAATGGCTGCAGGGGCCAGCGCCACTCTTATAGTTATGTAAATAAATAAGGGTAATGAATAAAGTTTAACATAATAGATCCCATGAAATGATGCTTTATGAATTTTTTGACTCGTTAAATATAACTGAGTCAATGAACTTTTTTTTCAAGCGTCAACGGCTTCAACTATTAAGGTTATTTAGCCTGGTCTTCTATATAGCCTTTATTAATGTTTTCAGGTGCCAATTTACACTTACCCAGTTGTCGTGTATCGGTTACTCGACTGTTGGACGAAAATGATATGAAGCAATTCACATTGATCCGACAAATATCCTGGTCGTGTAAACGACACCCGACTTGTCTAATTTTTTTGATCTTGCACCTTGTTTTATTCTTGTGTCGTAAGTACAAGATTTGTTGTCATGACCAAAGTTGATATTGAAACACTTATTACGTTAAAACAAGAGCAAATTGTTGTATGGGGCAAAACCCAGGAAGCATATAAGAATAGAATCCAAACAGGAAATGCTTAGGATCCAAGTTTTCACACAATAGTATCTACTTCTTTCTTAAAAACTTCTGTGAAATACCAAAAATGCTAATGATTTCGTACGCTTCATTTGATATCAATGAATCACTGCAAGCTATTTTTGTTACATCCCTTAATATCTTTTATATCACTTTCCTTTTCCTTGTCTTTTATATAGTCTAAATGTTTTTCTACTGCTTGATCCATATGGCTTTCAATAATATATTTTACTTTAAACTTCCCCTTTTACTTGGTTACTAGGATCAAATGTTGAGGTTATGTAAAAACGGTGTTCTATTTTTGTCACTTGTTTAATATATTTAAATAGTACAATGCAAAGGTTTTTATTTTAGATAGAAATACTCGTCTCTATGCTTCTGTACGCTAAAAACCTCTTGGCGCAAAAATATCAGAACATTAGTTATCAAATAAATAAACACCTAAATTTTATAATGAATAGTGTAAAAATGAAAAATGCAAAATCAATCCACTGAATGAAATTGACAAAATTATAAATTACTGACTCGTTATTTTAGATTAGCGCTCCCAAAACACGTTATTGCTCTTCTCTTTTACAGAAGTTTTATATTTTATTTAACATTAACTTAAGAGAAAAATATAATTGAGGACTTTCAAAAATTAATAAGTAGCCATAAATTATCACAAGTTAACATGTTTGCTTATTGAGAGCTTAATTTAAAATTTTGAAAAAGTTTCAAATTCATTCAGTAATAGTTCTCTTTATATTTTTATGCTCCTAATCTGCTGGTCTCTTTTCACTGTGTTTTTTTGTATATTCTTCTGCGTTTTTAGTAAATTTCTTCTTGTCTTTGAGGTATTCTTCAGCTAAATCTCCTCGAAGAGGATGTTCAGGTTCAGGTTCATTTACAAGGGCAACCAATGCTTGGATCACTAAAAACAAGAGTTTCTTATTTGTTTCCAAAGTTAACTCTTCAAAAATTCGTAACTTTATTTAAACATTCAAGAGGATCTCAAAATATTTTAAGAGACTCAAAATTAATGAACCTCTCTTTTACGTTTTAGTAAATTTTACACTTTTGTAGATCCCTAGTTTTCAACCAATTTCTATACTTTCCTACAAATTGCAAATAAAGTGGGAAATATAAAAAAATTGGAATTTCCGTAAATTTTCTATTTATCCTTGGTACATACCTTGATCTGTTTTAGTGGCAGGTTTCCAATTTTCGGCACTTATGATGGGCAAACAGACCTGGCCTTTTTCATCTATATTTGGATGATAAATTTTGGTCTTAAAATTTATTTTGGGTGGTTTAAATGGATATTCTGCGGGGAAATTTATTTCTATCTTAAAAGCTCCTTTGTTGTAAGGTGGATTATCCTAAAAAAAATTCGACCTTCAGAGAGAATTTTGACATATTTTTAGCGTGGATCTTACCGGAACTATGAGACCTTGCCAAGTTAAAATATTGGTTTCATCCACTTGAATATCACGGAATGATTTAAGCCCTGAATTTCTGATATCTCCTAATTCCTAAAAACCAGAAACTACGAAATTAGTATATAATGATAATTTGCAGTTATGACTCATGAATATTTTGATTTGTATAATGTATGTGGCTATAAAAACTATTATTAAAAATAAGAATGATTTTATGATTGATCGAATTTAACCAATATTAAACAATTAGTAATGAATTTCTGTATTTTTTTCACAAATAACTCACTTTTTGTAATCGTCTGGTGGCTGCCATTTTGTTGGATGTTCTGGCAACTCACGTCTAAAATATATTTACAAACTTATGACGAATTAAATAAGTAAAACGATTAAGTTACAGTTAATTTTAACATCAACAATCAGTGAAGTTCAAGCGGAGCTTTTTTCATTACTATCCAATTTTTTGTAACTATTGTTCTAAATCTCAGAAATTTGACACTGTTCACTGACATTACAACTACTGCCATCTATTTAAATTTAAATTTATATTTATGAACGTCAACGTTGCCAACACGCGGAAACATTAAGTTAGTTTCTCGCGATTTATATAATATAACCAATGAATTTGCCACATAGGAATTTAAAAAAGAAGTCATTTAATCAATGATATTTACCAACACGAGTTATCGACCTGTTGTCGGAGGTTGGTAATTGAACCGGACAAAATCGATACTAGAGAAATCGACACTACAAAATGTATAATCAAATTATTTTTAGATCGTGTAATGAGATCAACGCTTATTTTCAAAGAATAATATATTTGGATTTATTTAATTTTACTTAGATATCCTTTGCAAATGAAGTAATGTAATATCTGTGGTAATGTATTTTTTAATGAACTTTAGTTAATTGCTAACAACTTGGCGTTTTCAATAAAATTATTGGTAAACCAGCCTAAGACTATAAAATAGTTTATAAAAGTTATATTATCACATTTCCTTCAGAACAGAAAAAAAAACAAAGAAAAATTCGTGTTACACATATTTTCAAAATTTTTACATTCATCAAAAATAAAAACATGGCTCACAACTATATCACAGTTACAAACAAAAAAATCAAATTAAACAACATCTTCATTTGTAAAAAACAAGTAAGAGAAATTGAAGCAACTTTGAAATTCTATTTACAACCAAGAAGTTTGCAACTGATACCCACCCGATATTATATTCTTTCAATTTGTGAGAAATTGTTGATATAGAATTCATCAAATGAGTAGAAACACCTCTTTACTAGGTATTTCCTGATAGTCAACAATTAAACATTTTCGGTGCATAGAAATATATGGCTGTTTATTTTATGTATTCTATGGTACTCATTACATATGTTATCTCTATTTCGTGTAAGATGTCTATTAAGAATATTGTTGCGTGATTTAAAAGTTTTTCTTTACATATCAAAGACAATGACATATATTAAGGTAGGAGAGGGGATCTGTTAAAATGTTTAAATTTATAAAACTCTGTTTACAGTTGGTTCAATAGTTTAGCAATCGTTTTTGTTTTTTTTAAACTAAATACCCTCTTTATGTTTGAAGCATCGCCCCAGACTAACAAAGCATAGGAGAGTCTTTAACTCAATACATGAATAGTATGCAGACAAAGCAACCCGTTCAGACAATATATTTACCAAATTGCTAAGTGTATATAGATACCTCTGAGGCAACCTTCTAACATTATTCATTTAAATGCACAACTCATAGCCATTTTGAGTCAATAAATAATCGAGGAAGATCCTGTGTTTACTTGGTTTACGTGCAATAATTGTAACATGTATTTGTTTATAAAAGAAAAATAAACGTTTAAGATCCTAGTAGGTAAACACAGGGGGTTTCAGAACCAAAACCGGTTTTCCAAGGGGTTAACCACCCTTCCAAGGCGAAGGCTAAGGCTAAGGCTACGACTACGGCCAAGGCCAAGGCCAGGGTCATGATGTGTTAAATTTACTAATATTTCAAATACAACACCCTCCCAAAAAAAAAAAAGGTTAAAGCGCGGTTCACGATGTTTTGTACATTACAGAGATTAGATAAAAAAACAAGACATACATTGTAAACCAGTTTCCCATTTCTTTGAAAATGTATTTACTTATTATTTTTTATAACTAATTTTAATAAGGTACGATGATGTAATTATGTAAATTTTTATTAAAATCTATCCTTAAATAGTGTTTTAAAAAAGGTATTACGAAATTGAATTGAATTTCCGTTTCATAAAAATAGATTTTGATTTTTCTATAAAATATAAACCTTAAAATTAAATTGAAAAATAAAACTTCAAATTTTTGCCCATTTTTCTATATCAAATTTCTACCTTATTGTTCCAAAAATTCAACAGACAGTTGAAAAGTAGTCTTAAACAACTAGTGATCCTTAACTTTTTGTTTTAAGGGTATATAAAAATAAGCAAATATTTTTATTCTATAAACCTTAAAATTAAAAATTAAACTAAAATACTACTATGTCATCCCAATTTTTTAATGGTCACCGGAATGACATAAAAATAAACTACATGTCATCCAATTTTTTAATACCCATCTGAATGACATTTAGATAAAAATAAACAAATAATATTAAATTTTTATTCTAGAAAATATAAACCTTAAAATTAAAAAATAAACTAAAATAAATACTACATTAATATGGCATTGAATGACCCCAATTTTTTAATACTCATCTGAATGACATTTAGCTTCTATATGAGAGCTTTTTCGACCTCAATTCTTCTCCACAATAATTTTTCTTTCTTGGTAAGGATGACATTTAAATAAAAATAAACAAATAATATTAAATTTTTATTTTATTAAATATGAAACTTAAAATTAAAACAAAAAAACTAATTACACATGTCACACAGATGGCTATTCAATTTTTTTAAATCCATCTGGATGACATTTAAGCTTGCTTCTACATCTATTGCTTCTTTTTCTACTTCTATCCTTTTCTGTTCAATCTCCATCCTCCTCCGCAATAATTTTTCTTCTTGATCCATTAAAAGGTGGACCCTATTGGTTGCTTTCGTTAAGTTATCCTGCAGCTCCGACTTTGGAACTGCAGAACTGGAGGCACAGGTATTGATGATGATATCTTTGACCATTAAGTCAAAGCCATCATCATCAGGAATTTCACTAGTTAAGTCCAACGACTGAAACAAAAATTAATGTAATAAGTAAAATATTAAAAAATTAAAAAATAATAGAAAATAGGATTATGAAAATTAAAACAAAAATAACTTACCGGAGGATGTTCAATTTTGGGTTTCTTAGCACCCCTAATGATAAAATTGCTAAGTATTTTGGCTTTTGGCATTGTACTGATAATAACAAGCCTGCTTCTTCAGTTGATATACCCAGTTATTTTTTTTTCAAAGAGTGGTTTGCAAAGAGAGAGTACAAGGTCTTAAACATGTATTTTTCAAATTTAACAAAGGCCTAATCAAATTTTATTCTTTTTTCACATTTACCGACAGAAGATCGAATGCAAGGTTAAAGCAGGTCAATATCCAGATATCTTTTTAAATATTATAGTATAGTCGAATTAACAAGAAATCTAGAAATTTTCTGAAAGAGAATTTTAATATAATTTGAAATTTGTAAAATATTTAAAAAATGCTTAAAAGGAAATCAGGTAAAAAAACCTGAAGGTATGTATTCATATTTACAGACAAGATGTTTCGAATGCAAAGTTAAAAGTTTTTCAGATATCCTTTAAATTTTATAGTATGAAATTAACACTATTTTTTCTGAAAGAGAATTTTAATATAATAAATTTGAAATGACAAAATTATATGTGTAAAAAAATGCTTAGGAAATTTTCAAATATCAGGTAAAAATAAACACATTTAAAATAAAAACAGAGACACTTTTGTATTAAAAAATATACACCACAGTTTCATAGAATTAGTAATTCTAAATATTTCGTTACAAAATTCCATATGATGCAAAATTTTATTATATTTTTTAACCTCTAATTTTAGCTAGAAATTTTATTTGAAATTATTTTTTAACGTCAAAATAGAATTTATTTTAATAAAAAAATTACAAAATTATTCCTATAAAATAGTAGAAGCAATTAAGAACTTTTAGGTATGAAATTAACAATTAAAATAAAATATAAGAATCATGGTTTTAGGAAATTTTTAATTCATTTTAGAGCACAATAAAAATTCAAGAATTAATCTTAAGTATAATTTGGCAATAAGGATGTCAGAATAAAACGAAACCAGATTTTTGCGGCAGGTATTCAACGATCTTTCGAATGCGAGGTTAAAGTCGGTCAAAATTACAGGTATCCTTTTAAATCTATAGTATAGTCAACTTTAGTAATTTTCTGAAGGAGAATTTTAATACAAATAATTTGAAATTTTAAAAACTAAAATATTTGTAAAAAAAATGCTTAGGAAATTTTCAAATATGTATCAAACAAGCAAAAATAAATTATACATTATTTAAAATAAAAACAGAGATACTTTCATATTATAAAAATATAGTTTCATAGAATTAGTAATTATTTAAAATATTTTCGTTACAAAATTCCACATGACGCTAGAAATTTTATTTTAAATTATTTTTTAGCGTTTTAAAATCTGTAAAATATTTGTAAAAAATGCTTAGGAAATTTTCAAATATGTATCAAACAAGCAAAAATAAATTATACATTATTTAAAATAAAAACAGAGATACTTTCATATTATAAAAATACAGTTTCATAGAATTAGTAATTATTTAAAATATTTTCGTTACAAAATTCCACATGACGCTAGAAATTTTATTTTAAATTATTTTTTAGCGTTTTAAAATCTGTAAAATATTTGTAAAAAATGCTTAGGAAATTTTCAAATATGTATCAAACAAGTAAAAATAAATTATACATTATTTAAAATAAAAACAGAGATACTTTCATATTATAAAACTATAGTTTCATAGAATTAGTAATTGTTTAAAATTTTTCGTCACAAAATTCCATATGACGCTAGAAATTTTATTTTAAATTATTTTTTAACGTCAAAACAGAATTTATTTTAATAAAAAATGACAAAATTAATCCTACAAAATAGTAGAAGTAATTAAGAACTTTTAGGTATGAAATTAACAATTAAAATAAAAATAAGAATCATGGTTTTAGGAAATTTTCACTATATTTTAGAACACAATAAAAATTCAAGAACTAATCTTAAGTATTTAAATTATAATTTGACAACAAGGAAACAGACAATAAATAACGAACCAGAAGACATTCACCTGTACATTTACCGAAGATCGAATACGAGGTTAAATATCTGGTATCCTTTAAAAATCTTATAGTATAGCCGAATTCACAGAAAATTAGAAACATTTTCTGATAGAGAATTTTTAAATATTATAGTATAATGAAATTAACAATCTAGAAATTTTATTTTTCTGAAAGAAAATTTATTTTAATACAATTTGAAATTATTAAATTATATCTGTAAAAAAATACTTAGGAAATTTTCAAATATTTATCAAACAGGTAAAAAACCTCGAAAATATGATACATTATTTAAAATAAAACAGACTATAAGAATTCATTAGGAAATTTTATGTTATTTTTTTGTAAAGTGACGTTTTGCATTTACAGAAGACGAATATGTTAAAATCTAAGTTTTTCAGATATCCTTTTAAATATTATAGTATAATGAAATTAACAATCTAGAAATTTTATTTTCTGAAAGGAAATTTATTTTAATACAATTTGAAATTATTAACTTATATCTGTAAAAAAAAAAATACTTAGGAAATTTTCAAATATTTATCAATAAAACAGAATATAAGAATTCATTAGGAAATTTTATGTTATTTTTTTGGAAAGTACAAAAAAAATTCAGAAAATTTTTAGGATAGTAATTAACAAAAGGTTGAAAATATAAAAATTTTGCAATATTTAAAACAAAAACAGAATATTAGAATTCATAGTAGGAAATAGTTTTATATAGAGTACAAAAAATTCAGCCTAGGAATTTTAAAATATGTAATTATTAATACGTTAAAAAACGAAACGGGAATAATTTGATTGCACCCGGTACGGAAGAAACAACACCACGTTAATGAAAGTGAGAGTCGGCTTATAGTATAGTCAATTTCCACATAAATCGAACAATAATAAATAATTGAAGTCATAGTCTAACAAATTCTATTTTATTTATTGAACATTATCTTAATTATACTATTTTTGATCTATAAAAATTATTTTTTCGCAATAATTATTTTTTATCTCAATTTATTTTAATATATTTGTTGATTTGAATCGGAAACATTTCGATTGCACCCGATAGTTATTTCACGAATAGATATAATTCTTAAAATATAAATATCCGAGCAGACTTTTCACAGTTCAGTTGTTGTTAATGGTTTCATCAATAGTGCACAAGGTATTTATCTAGTTAGTTAAAAATGTCAGACAAACTTTGCTCAGACGTGACAAAATTGACTTCTAAATTTTTTGAAAAGTATCCTAATTTTACTGAGGAAGAGAGACTTAATTGGCTTAAGCATATTAAAGTTGCAATTAATTTAGTGACACAGGTTATGTCAAAGAAAAATTAAATGTTGGGAAAAAAAGAGCTTGGACATCAAAATTAGGTCATTTAAAGTTAATTTATAATAAACTTTATGGGGGCGACGACGATAATTCTATTTGTTGGGAAGAAGTCTTATCCATTTTTAAAAATAGGGTTACAACAGGTGTAATAATGAATCGAAAGCACAAAGATGTCGTACCGTTTTTACGTGATGCTTTTACCATATTTTCAACCAAAATTGTATGTATCCTAGGATACTTATCAATGGTTAAAGTAAATACGAATTTTTGTGCGGAATTTGTTAAAAAATCGGATGACAAGGAAACTGTTGAATTGAAATATTTTCAAACCAAAAATAATGTTATTGATAGGACAACAGATTTCAAGGAATGGTTTATAAATCATGTTTTTGATTTTTTAACAAATAAGCTCTCCGAGTTCCAAGAAAAGGACTCTGGTTGGGCTTTAAATCAAATAATATCGTTGGAGGTTAATGTTAATAAACTAGAAATTGGTAATGGGAGTTCTTACATTAAACTACCTCTAGCTATAGAAAAAAAACTAGCTTGTATTAATATCAAAAATTTTGATAAATCTTGTTTCTATTGGAGTATTATTGCTGCCTTATACCAACCGTCAGGTTTACCACAAAGGATTTCTTCATATCCGCATTATGCAAACGTTTTAAATTTAGAAGGACTTGATACTCCGATGCAGTTTGATAAAATTAATAAATTTGAAAAACTAAATTCAATATCAGTGAATGTATACGGATTAGAATTGATTGAAAAGAGATTTAACGTAATTACTTTACATCTAACTCAATGCAAACAAAATAGACATGTAAATCTATTATTGATTCAAAATAAATATTTTCCAAAAATTAATGACTTTGATCCTCTACCTGAAGAGGAAGATGTTGATATACTATATCACTATTGTTATATTAAAAATTTATCGCGGTTAATAGGTTCTCAATTGAATAAAAATAAAAATAAAAAATTTATTTGTGATAGGTGTCTCAATTATTTTAGTTCTGAAGGACGACTTCTTACACATGCAGAACTTTGTGAAAAAATCAATGATTATAAAATATCTCTTCCTAAATATCCTATAGTTAAATTTAAAAATTTTGTAAATAAACAGCGAGCACCATTTGTTATATATGCAGATTTTGAATCAATATTGGAACCGTTTGAGGATAATTTAGAGAAAAGTACAATAAAATATCAACAGCATAAAGCATTTAGTTGTGGGTATTACGTTAAGTGTGATTATGATAATAATTTGTCATATTTTAATAGTTACCGCGGTGAAAACTGTATGCAATGGTTTGCCAATCAAATGTCACATTGTTCGGAAGTGATTGAATCAAAATTTAAACATATTGTTCCCATGAAAGAAAGACTTTCAAAAGTCAATGCACATTCATGTCATATTTGTGAGGAGGTATTTAGAAATGAGGATATAATAGTTCGTGATCATAATCATTTTACAGGGGACTTTAGGGGATTTGCTCATGAATCATGCAACTTAAAATTTCGTAAACAATTTGTCGTACCCGTTATTTTTCATAATTTAAGTGGATACGACAGTCATTTCATAATTCGAGATCTCGCTAAATTAGGTAAAATTACTCTCATTCCAATCAATAAGGAAAAATATATATCTTTTACTCAACACTTCAGTAATGACATTAAATTTCGATTCATTGATTCAATTAGGTTCATGGCCACCTCTTTAGATACATTGGCATCAACTTTAGATAAAGTAAATTTAACCAATTTAAGGGAACAATTTAGATTCTGCACGGATGAACAATTTGATTTGCTAACTCGAAAAGGTGTATTTTGTTATGATTATATTGATAGTTTTGAGAGACTAAAAGAAACTAAATTACCCGACCCCTCTCATTTTTATAATAAATTAAATGATGAATACATTACTGAAGATCGATACCAACACGCTCAAACTATTTGGGAAAAGTTTGCCATACAAAATTTAGGACAATATTCAGATTTGTATTTGAAAACGGATATTTTATTACTTGCAGATGTGTTTGAAAATTTTCGTAATATAGGATATAATACTAGCGGATTAGACCTAGTTTGGTACGTTACAATCCCTTCTTACTCCTGGGATAGTATGTTAAAATATACCAAATGTGAATTGGAACTTTTAAATGACGTTGACATGATATTATTTGTTGAATCCGGAATACGTGGCGGTATCAGCCAATGTTCATGTAGGTATTCAGAAGCAAATAATAAATATATGCTTAATTATGATTCTTCAAAACCAGACAACTATTTATTTTACGTAGATGTGAACAATTTATATGGGTGGGCAATGTCACAACCCCTGCCCAAAGGGAAATTTAAATGGGTCGATTCAAATATTGACATTACTGGAATACCAGATGATTCTCTCCAAGGTTACATTTTGGAAGTGGACCTTGAATATCCTATTGAACTACATGATTTACATAAAGATTATCCATTTTGCGCCCAACATTTAGTTCCTCCAGGATCAAAGTTGCCTAAACTATTAACAACATTGTATAATAAATCAAAATATATCATTCATTATAGGGCTCTTAAACAAGCAGTAGCACACGGTTTAAAAATTAAAAAAATCCATAGAGTCCTCCAGTTTGAGCAATCTGCTTGGTTAAAGCCCTATATAGATCTTAATACACATTTTCGAGCTCAAGCTAAAAATAATTTTGAGAAAGATCATTTTAAACTTAAAGTAAATTCAATATACGGTAAATGTATGGAAAATGTTAGAAAACATCGTAATGTAAAATTAGTCTCTCGTTGGGAGGGGAGATATGGAGCTAAAAATTTAATAGCTAGTCCTAGATTTCAAAGTCGAACAATCTTTGATGATGATTTAATGGCTATTGAATTACGGAAAGCGGAACTTTATTTTAACAAACCATTGTATATAGGAATGGCTGTGTTGGATATATCAAAAACATGTATGTACCATTTTCATTATGATTATATGTTGCCTAAAATAAATAACAGATGTAAAATTTTATATACCGACACCGATTCTTTTATTTATCAAATTAATAGTCATGATATATACGATGAAATTATTAAACAGAACATTAACAATTTTGATACAAGTGATTACTCACCTACAAATCCATATAATATACCACTTTGTAATAAAAAAGTGCCGGGTTTAATGAAAGATGAAGCGAACGGTAACATTATTACACATTTTGTAGGTCTAAGATCAAAAATGTATAGCTATAAAATTGGAAATCAAAAATTAGTTAAAAAGTCAAAAGGTGTGAAAAATAGAGTCCTACAAACTAAAATTACATTTGACGACTATGTTGATTGTTTAAATAAAAATACGAACAAAATTATCTCTCAATCTACAATTCGTTCTTATGCTCACAACGTCTACAGCATAAAACAAACCAAAATTGGTCTAAATTCGTCAGACGGCAAAAGATATTTAATACAAAATTCCTATGATACATTACCCTGGGGTCATTACAGTTTAACCTGACATTTTTAGTTTTCTAAAATATGATACAAGGCACTTTTTTGGGTGAAAAGCGATTTTATACAAAATCAAACCTAAAGTATGTAGCAGTGAGTCTATCACGTGATTTGAATTTTGCGCCGTGTATTAAAATATGCGACAACAAAGGACATAAAGCAATATACAACGAAGAGGAGTGGGCGACCATTATCAACATAATGGGCTTAACGTTACACGAGCTACCGTTAATACAACATTTCATTGATCTATATCGAGAACAAAAATTTGCATATTGTCTAACAATTTTACGAATGAGTGTCGCAGGCAGCTCCAATATGGTGCAGACAGCGCTCAAAGTTCTCGAACCTATAAAAGATATCAATCCAACTACTTATGGTTTAGCGTTGGAAGTTCTATATCAATATCCAGAACTACTATGAAGAAGGTTATCTTTAACGAATCGATGAACAAATTTCATACCCTATACAAATGGTGTTTTGCTTACAAGGAAGCCAGAAAAGGAGGATGTTGGGAGGAAGCTGCTCGTGACCGTGTAAGATTTCAACGTCACATAGAAGAAATCGCAAAAATTATAAACCCTTGTTTATTGAGATCATTGTATAAATAAAACACATTGTATGCAAAATATTTTATTAAAAAAGTACATATTATACTATATACCACTTTACTAAAATTTGATCTCCTTTTCGTTTCAAGATTTTTTCAATTAAGAAAACATCGGGATATTTCACCTTTTGCAACTCTTCCGCATAGAATCCACCTTGAATCTCTTCATTTTTTTCATCCTCCAAAATGTAGGTTCTAGGATTGGTCAGCTGAATTTTTTTCACTTTAAAAACCTCCGTCGTCCAGTTGGGAGTGTAGCCTTTCTTAAAGACATGTCTATATTTGCTGATACGTACATAATCACCAACGTTAAATTTAGGTTTTCGAGGATCTACTATTTTTGCTCGACTAAATGCAATAATATACTTTGCATTTCTATTGTTAACTTTGCTGGGTATGGCTCCAGTAGTCGAGTGTCTAGTATTATTATATTTAGCAACAATAGTTGGTAGAGCATCTATCCACTTGTACGATCCCCGTAAACTAAAATGTTTCCATAAAGCCAACTTAAGAGTTCTAATTACCCGTTCCGCAATGCTAGCCTTGAGATTCGAATAGGAACTATAATGATTTATTTTATATTTTTGCATAAGATCTTGAAAATCTTTATTGTAAAACTCTGTCCCATTATCTGTATGAAGATTTTTGGGAGGAATCATTTGTGTTAGAATGACTTTCATGGCATTAACAATATCTTTACCAGTTTTTCTTTTGATAGGTGCAGTCCAAACGAATTTACTGAATGCATTGATTACAACCAAAATATAATTGTATCCCTTGTTCTCTTTAGCATACGATGACATGATAGCCAGATCAGCTTGAATTAAATCATGCAAGCCTTTAACTAAAACATGACGTCGTTTAAAATTAATTCGAGCTGGTTTATGAAGTTCATTAACGACTTGCAATTTAGACATTTTTGACTAACGGACACTGAAGTAATAATTCAATACAAATTTTCTGTTTTGATCCCAGCTTAAATACAATTACATCCCCTTTAACAATATTTACACCTGACAGTTCATGAAGTTTGTAAGTTTTCTGTTTTAATATTACTTCACAATCTGCCTGATAATGAGAAATACCTTCAATTTTTGCTGACAATGGAAACTTGAATCCTGAATTTCCATTATCAAGAACATAATAATCCTTACTCAAATTTGTTTTTTCTCCTCTTAAACGAATCAGACATTTAACGTGATAGTCGAAATTGTCACAAATATAAAATGGAGCATTAAATGAAGTATTTGTTTGAATAGAACCAACTTTTTCTTCATCTTCAGCGCAGCTTGAAAGAAGAAAGTGTTGATTAAAACGATTCAAAGGCATTATTAAAAATGAAATACAAAATAAAAAAGTTGCATTATATATAATCACTTTTTTCGAGCTGACATTGAATTACAAATTGAATAAAAATTTTATCTTTTATAAGACTTTGTGAATGCATATGAAATTCAATAACATCACCCTTGTTAATAATATTATTTTCTAGTAGTTGATTAATTTTATCATATTTTGTTTTATATGAAATATAAAGATTTTCCGGAAAACAGCGTATGCTTTCCACTTTTCCACTTATAGGAAAGGTATACGAAAATGTACCATCTTCTAATAGGTAGACTGTTTTACTTACATTAAAATCTTTAATACCTCGAATAGTTAATATACATTTACTGTGAAATTCGGAAGGTTTACAAATGTAGAAGGGTGTTGGAGTTGGGGAGGACACTATCTCCTCTTCCGGACATGTGTAGGAAGTAAGAAAGTGTTGGTTGAACTTGTTAAGAGGCATCTTGAATACTAAAAAGTATTTTGGAAAACTGATGCTTATAAGATTATTCCACCTTCACGTAGTTCTTCTATAATGGAAACAATTTCATTGTTGACCCCAGTATTACCAGCTTTTTGTGATGCTACAAGTAATCGAAGTCTATCAACCAATTCATTAAAATCATCAAAATATTTATAATCTACTTTATCAGTTAAATCTATTAAAACTTTAGAATTTAATCCACTTCCAAGAGTTTGTTTAGTTTTACTTCGGGTTAGAGGAAGCAGACTTTTTCTTACATTGGAATCGGAGCTGAGTCTCGGGCGAAATTGTCCTGACATACCTTCCTGCTCGATTGCTCTTCTTTTTTTCTCAAATTTCTCCAAGGCTAGAGAATGCAAATTGGTAACACGAGGTTTAATTAGATCAATAAATTTAGAAGCATTTGAAGTGGATAATCCTTTTTTTTGGATTATAACCTAAATATTGTGCATTTGTTCTTCTAACAATTTCAATATATGAGTCAAGGTCTTGAGTTTTGTATCCAGCAGAATATTTTTTGAATAAAAATTCATAAAGACCAGGAGTGCCTTTATACTTGAGATTTTGAATCACTACATCTTTTCCGTCAAATGTTAAAGGAGAATCACCAATAGCCCATTGTTGATTTTCAGGGTTAAAATAAATTCCAAACGTGCTATCAAACTGATTCTCAGTATCCATAATTTTATTTTCAATATATCCTCTGGGCAAAGGATCATACTTTTCTAAAAACTCTAGGGTCTCATCTCTCGCTTGTGAAGTATCTGTAACTATGTCATCATCTATATAACTCGCACCAAAGTCATCTTGCATTGTTTGATTGAAGGTTAGATCTGGTACGATAGAGTAATACTTTTTTGGTGATGTTTTCGGTGACTCCTGTTTAATTTCCGGTTTAGTGGTGGTAATAAGTTGTTGAATAGGTTCAACGAGTGGCTTCCATTGTTGTTTGAAACGATTTTCCGTTGCAGTTTGTTCATTTTTTAAACTTTTATATTTACGTTTAATATCCTTTCGTGTTTCGAGTAGTTCTCTTCCCAACTGTTCATCCATCTTTACCAATCAAAATCTTACTGTTTGGCTTTATATAAGAATCAAATCCTTGTCGGTATCGACCTGACCCTAAATTACAATCTTTATCTATTGTCATAAAACCGAATTTGTCTTTCCAACAATATGCACACAAATCCTTAAAATTTTGAAATGACATGTCAATATTAACATGATCATCATACACATGTTTGAGGTTGGTCATGTCTTGTTGAAATATAATTAAAAGGTTTGAATTATCTCGAATTAAATGTTTGGGAATAGCTGCGTATGTCTGACAAAGATAAAAACAGTCTGTAGATTTATGTCGCCCACAACAAAAATAATTTTGTATAATACTTTGATCACATGTAGCAATGTCACCAAATATTATAATAGAATTCTTTTTGATTAACTCAGGTACAATCACTTCCTCAATTTTGTCATACTCCTTTTAACCAATCTCTTTAATAGGTTGAAGCAAATTTCGCAAGTATGAATATTTTGATTGATGTAAACTTTTGGAGCATACATATACATTTTCAAATCTTAAACCGTTCGGATGTTCTAGAAGTGACAACATAACGTTGGTTTTACCAGATCCACTGGGACCTATGATTAAACCTCGTTTCGAGTCACCTCCAAAAACTATACCATGTTTACCTATTTTCTTAGCTTCTTCAATGTCATAATTTTTAAGTGGTAAAGTGACTCTTTGTTTTTGAATCTCCATGGCTACTAGTGCGTATATAAGGTGCACACGCCTATATAAAGGTTTAGAATGATGCGAAAGGTGAAAGGTCGTGGATTACTAAATACTTTAATCAATAATCTCCCAGGGGAAATTCACATTCCGGGTTATTCTTTTTGTGGCCCGGGTACCAGGCTCAGGAATCGATTAGAAAGAGGGGATCAAGGTATTAATCTCCTAGACCAAGCGTGTAGAGAACACGATATTGCATACTCTCAAAGTAGTGATTTAAAACAAAGACACGTAGCTGATAAAGTTTTGGAAAATAAAGCATGGGAGCGAGTAAAGTCAAAGGACGCAAATTTTGGTGAAAAAACAGCCGCTTGGTTTGTAACTACTGCTATGAAGGGTAAACGAAAGATGGGAATGGGTTTGAAGAAAAAACGGGGAAAGGGGAAACGTGTCATTCGATCACCGAAAAAGGGTGGTTTTTTACCTTTTCTGTTACCCTTGCTAGGAGCTTTAGGAGCTGTTGGGGGGTGGTGCAGCTGGAATCGCTAAAGCTGTGAATGATGCTAAAGCTAATCGTCAACAGCTGGAGGAACAGAAACGTCATAATTTAGCAATGGAAACTAAACAAGGTGCTGGAATGAAACGAGGTCGGGGGTTTTACCTACGACCATACAAGGGATATGGGATAAAAAGAAGAAAATAAAATTACCTCAACATGCGTTAACCAATGTTGAGTTGAAAAAATTTGCGAGACACATTCCATATTTTCGAGGGGTTTTTATGCGAGATTCGTTACCGCAAAAGATTAAGAAATTTGAAACTGGTATAATAAATCTTGATGTAAATAGTGGTCCTGGTACTCATTGGACCGCATACTTTAAAAATAATGATGATATTAAGTATTTTGATAGTTATGGCAACATACCCCCACTACTCGAGGTTACCAAATATTTCAAAAGTAGTGGGAACGTAAGAATAAGATATAATTATAATGTTTTGCAATCATTCAATTCATATCAATGTGGACAGCACAGTTTAAGATTTCTATTTAATCAGTTTAATCATTTATGAAATTCATTAGATTGTTAACCATCATGTCGTATACGTTCACTCTAAATGGTAACTCATCCATTTTGAGTGCTGACTTTAATCCACCCATTTATCTCAATGAAAATGTTGATTATGAAATTGGTTTGGTTAATTTTGACACTTTCAATAGCATTCCAAATGTTCATGTACATAATAACGTCTTGGTGTGGGGTGACAAAGATGAATTTACCATTGCTATACCAACCGGTGCATATGAGATTAATGATTTGATAAAAATTATTGAAAAAGATATTTTTCTTACTGGCATAACAATTCATATAACAGCAGATTCAAAAACTAATACAGTCACTCTCAAAAGTACTGCTCCCATTAATTTCAATGTACCAAATTCAATTGGAAAACTTTTAGGTTTTTCCACTAGACTCTCTCCAAATGTTGCTCATACCTCCGACAAAGTAAATATTTTGAGTGTAAACACTATTTGCGTTGATTGTAACATTGCGATCGGCTCTTTCCTTAATGGACGTCCGGTTCACATTATTCACGAATTTTTCCCTCAGGTTCCCAATGGCTATAAAATAGTGGAACAACCACAAACTATTTTGTATTATCCTGTAAGCGTCAAGACAATAAACAACATAACAGTTAAGGTGTTTCAGCAAACGGGTGAACTTATAAATTTCAATAACGAGATAATTACTATTCGCTTACATCTTAGAAAAATTGAATAATGGTTTGGTTGTTTCCACGTTGTCACCCCCATTATAAAAGACCATATAGCAATAAGAAAAACAGTGTTTTGAGAACCACTAAGCCGTTAACATCGCAAAACCGTAAATTTTTACAATCTCTTGGATTTAAAGTTTGTAATGGATCTCCTAAACGTAACCGGACAACCGTTTACTGATACGACCATTGAGGATTATCAATTTCACACCTATCAACCCCATACCCTAACCGCTGTTAACTATAATGATGAAATTAGAATTGCCGTTCAAGATATTGATGCTTATACTCTCCCATGTAATAGTTACCTTTATTTAGAGGGCAAATTTTTAACAGAACAAAATAAGACACCAACAAAATTTCATTTTATAAACAATGGTATAGCACATCTCTTTAGGGAAATAAGATATGAAATGAATGGCGTAATAATTGATTCGGTTAGAGGTGTTGGCTTAGCGTCTACCCTGAAAAACTATCTCTCAATCAATGAAAATGAGAGTAAATTACTTCAAAATGCGAGCTGGTTCCCTAAAGAGGATTTAAAAGATTCTGCCGGAAAGACAATTGCATCAACGAATAAACTTTTAATTGATAATCACGGTAATTTTAATGTTTACATACCATTAAAACTTTTTTCTGGCTTTTTTGAAGATTTTCGTAAAATTGTTTTAAATATGAAGCAGGAATTAATTCTCATTCGCGAAAAAGATGATGTGGATTGTGTTATTGCAACAGATGAGACAGAAAAACCAAAAATTGAAATTAACAAGATATATTGGAATATTCCTCATATAAGTCCTAGTATAAGTCAACAACTTCGATTAAATAAAATAATTCAGAGTAATATAGACTTGCCAATTAAATTTAGAAGTTGGGAACTAATAGAATATCCCACATTAAACGATTCCACACGTCATACTTGGAATGTTAAAACTTCCACAAAATTAGAAAGTCCTAGACATATTATAGTCGCCTTTCAGGATGATTGTAAAGGAAAATTGTTAAAAAATATGAGTCACTTTAATCACTGTAATCTAACAAATATTCGTATCTTTCTCAACTCGGAACGATATCCGTATCATGATTTAAATTTAGATTTTGACTCTAATCGTTTTGCTACTGCTTATGAAATGTTTGCTAATTTTCAAGAATCCTACTATCATTTACCAACAAATCAACCAATTTTTTCACCGGAAGAATTTAAAAATAATGCTCCAATATTTCATATCGATTGTTCACGTCAAAGAGAAATTATTCAAGGGGGGTCGGTTGTGCTAAGAATAGAATTTGAAACCAGTAAAAATGTGGGTAAAAATGTTTCTGCTTATTGTCTTATTTTACATGAAAAGGAATTTATGTACAATCCTCTAACAAAAATTGTACGACAGGTTTAACACGCATGCTCCTTATTTAATATAAATGTCTGGTTGTAACGTTTTGTTAATTCAGTGATTATTAGCAATATGCAGCTAGTGGTAGATGTACAATGTTTTAAAATTGAAAATAATAAATTTATCGTAAAGGAGTTTGCTGCTTATAATGGTTCTCAAATTTGCCATTATGTGTTTAAACCGCCATTTCCTTTTAGAATGCTGTCTCCTGATTTGTATAAGCAGACATCTTGGTTAATTCATAACCATCATTGTATTGAATGGGATTCCGGCTTTACACCACTCCATCAGTTTTCCAAAATTTACCAAGATGCTACCAAAGATGCAGACTTTATTTATGTTAAAGGATTAGAAAAAACAAATTATTTAAAAACGTTTTCCAAGACTCCTGTGTTTTCTTTTGACGAGAGTTATATTGTAAATATTCCTACAATTAACCATACGTAATTAAGATTAGAATAACATTCCTTAGATAGTAAGAACCTATAAGTATCGGTCCCGACCTATTTTGGATACCATTAGTTTACTGAAAGTCTAGAATTACACTTCTCTTTGTATAACTAGTTAAGGTCTTAGTAAATAAAATTGTTTTTAAAAAGTTAATGTTTAAATAAAAACTTATAAGTGGCGCAGTCAGTAGGATCCAGGCGGTAAAATCAAGAAAGTAGTGCTTTTACCGTTAGTCTCAACTATTCACCTGGAAGAAAAACCCTAGGAAGAACGTATAACTCTGAAGACTGAAAACAAGTAAGTGTTGAGCTCATACATTCTCCTACCGTCCCTCTCTTACCTCACATAATTTTAAATAATATTATCCTGAGAATTTTAAACAAATTTCGCATTCCGAATGAATTGTTAGAATTTACTCTTAATATTTAACTACAGGTTTATACGAAAAATAAGTAATTTTCAAAAGAAAATATTTTTGTTATTTACACAAACAAATTCCGAAACTCATATATGAACATAATCGAATTGACACAATCACTGAACAATTTAACATTAGATAAAATCAATATGGCAATTATTCAGGCAGCGAAAGAAATTGCACACACACTACGTAACTTTTCAGGTCGTAGTGACCACTTAGAATCGTTTATAAAATCAGTTGACAGATTCTTTGACCGGTATGGCACAACAACAGATAACAGCCTAAGCGAATTCGTGTTTGCAGCTATCTGTTCGAAAATTGTCGACGAAGCAGGCGATTTCTTGTTATGCAGATCGGATCTAGAAACGTGGCCCCAAATTAAAATCGCATTGCGCGAAAAATTCGGTGACAAGATAGATAGACATGTTTTACAGCAACAATTCATATTTCTAACAAGAAATAAGAACGAATCTATTGTCGACTTTTTAGAAAAACTAAAAATTGTAAAAATGAGACTGAATTTAAAGATAAACGCAGACGCAGACATTGACGCCGCGACAAAACTAGTCTTAATAAAACAAAACGAAGTAACCGCGGTTACCGTTCTAATTTCAAATTCAAATTCAGAATTAAGAACCTTGCTCATGCTAAAAAACCCGAGGGATATTGAAGAAGCAACCTCGCTAGTGGTAAACCACTCCTTACTAGAACAACAAGTCAACGTCAGGTACCAGAACCCTAGACCACCGCACAAACCCAATTACAACAATTACCCTCCTAGACAACATAATTACGTTCTTAGACCAAACCAAAACAGCTATTTCCCCAGACACCCAATCGATAACTCGAGACAATTTCCAAATTCAAATAATTTTACCAATCAGCAAAATTTCCCAAGGCAAAACATGTTCACAAACCCAAGACCAACATTCCCCAGTCAACCAATAAAAATCGAACCGCGACCGATCCAACAAAAATTCTTTACTAACGCCCAAGTATTTGGAAAACCAACAAACGTTTTCTCGCCAAAAAATTCCTATAAGCCCCAAGGCAACCCCGAACCAATGTCCACCACGAGCAGATTAACATCCGCAAGAAACTTTAGTAGTAATAACAATAATCGACCTCGGAACCATTTCCAAAATTCCCCAAATACCGGTAAACCCAATTTTACTTTTGAGGAACTAACCAACGTAGAAACAATTGACGATATAAATTTTCCAAACTATTCTGATTATTATGGAAACGACCGCTTAGAAAGCGACGAATATCAACATAGTAATTACACTAACGACATGCGAGATAATGACATTCTTAATGACGACAAAGAATCAACTAGTAACAATTACGGAAATTTTCACGTGAACCAACCTCCGACGGACTACAAGTAGATCTTAACAATTTCACCCCGAATTCGCTACCGTACATCCAAATCTCAAATCCACCCCTAAAACTACTTATTGACACAGGCTGTCACCCATCTCTACTACGCCCATACGTAGCAGAAACATATTTCAAAAAACATATTTTTAAAAGTAAAACACCTATTATCACGTGTAACGGTCAAAGTTAAGCACATTCAAAAGCCAACATCCCCCTCTTTAGTGACTTTAGACCCTTAGTAGGAAACTTAGAATTCATAATGTATAACTTCCACGACTATTTTGACGGCATAATAGGAATACGCGACCTGAGAAAACTAAGATTAAACATAAACACATACAATAGGACCTTATCTAATGACAAAATAAAAATTCCACTACATTATCGGAACGAATTCGACATACAGAAAATCGAAATACCCTCCTACACCTCAACATTGAAGAAGATTAAAGTAAACATTCCAAATTGCGAAATTCTTATACCCGACCTCACAAATGATTCAATTACTATTCCCGGCTCACTTCTAAAAGTCGAAAACGGCTTTACCGTTTTAGAATTTTCAAACCCAACTCCTGAAACGAAACTAATCGAAATAGACGAAAACTTCTTAAAACCCTTTTTTAATACGTATAACGAGGAAAGATTCTAATGTTTTCACATAGAGGAAATCATGCAATCCAAACCCACTGAAAAAGATGACTTTGATTTTTCCCTTATCAGGACAAACCATATGAACATGGAAGAGAAAGCTGCAATAAAAAACCTATTATCGAAATTTAAAAATATTTTACACCAGCCTAACGAGAAACTAACCTTTACAAACCAAATAAGACATAAAATCGAGACAACTGACGAAATCCCCGTACACACGAAATCATATAGATACCCATTCGTACATAAAGAAGAAGTCCAAAAACAAATTACAAAAATGTTAGAAGACGGCATCATAAGACCCTCACAATCACCCTGGAGCTCCCCCATATGGGTTGTACCCAAGAAAATGGATGCGAGCGGCACGAAAAAATGGCGCATTGTCGTAGATTATAGGAAGGTTAATGAAAAAACTATAGACGATCGATATCCACTACCAAATATAACCGACATACTCGACAAACTTGGACGATGTCAATATTTCTCTACCCTCGACTTAGCCTCCGGCTTCCACCAAATCGAAATGCACCCGGACTCAATTCAAAAGACAGCTTTTAACGTAGAAAATGGACACTACGAATATTTAAGACTTCCGTTCGGACTAAAAAATGCACCAGCAAGTTTTTCGCGCGTAATGGATAATGTTTTAAAAGGAGTAATCGGAAAAGTATGCCTAGTATACATGGACGATATTATTATATTTTCGACTTCTCTTCAAGAACACATAAGCAACTTAAAACAAGTATTTCAACGACTTAAAGACGCAATGCTCAAGATACAATTAGACAAATCCGAATTTTTAAGAGATTCCGTTGAATTTCTCGGACATATAATTACACCCGACGGAATAAAACCGAACCCGAACAAGTTAAAAGCGATAGAAAACTTTCCCATTCCAACTACCCCCAAAGAAATTAAATCCTTCCTCGGATTAGTTGGGTACTATAGGAAATTCATAAAAAACTTCGCCAAATTGACAAAACCAATGACTAACTGCCTAAAGAAGGACCAGAAAGTAACCCATGATTCCGACTTCATAAATTCATTTAACACTTGCCGCAAAATTTTAACCAACGACCCCATACTACGATACCCCGATTTTTCAAAACCGTTCAATCTGACAACGAACGCATCCAACTTCGCGATAGGCGCGATTTTATCACAAGGACCAATAGGCACCGATCTTCCAATCGCTTACGCATCCAGGACGCTGAACCCAGCGGAAATAAACTATAGTACAATAGAAAAAGAACTATTGGCTATCGTATGGGCTACAAAATATTTCCGACCCTACCTCTTCGGAGTTAAATTTAAAATAATTAGTGACCATAAACCATTACAATGGTTATTTTCACTAAAAGAACCAAATTCTAAATTAGTCCGCTGGCGATTAAAATTGGAAGAGTTCGACTACGAAATCGTTTACAAAAAAGGCAAATTAAATACAAACGCCGACGCTCTTTCGCGAGTCGAAATAAATCCTACCGAATCACAAGACACAGACAATATCGAAAATTTAGACGCCCTTTCTATGATCGCAAATCCCGAAAATATATCAGACCTTTATGACTTCGACCCAGACGAAATCGAAAGACTATTAGAGAACGATACAAAACAACAAAAAATTATCATACATAGTAACAAACTTATAAAACCCCGCGATAGCGAACTCACAAATGAAAATCAAAACCCTAACCGTACAACAAAACAAAACGAAGAAGTATCAGACACCGAAACAATCCATTCTAGCCACGAAAATCCCATCATAGGTGCACCCTACACTAATAAAAGTATAAATACATTCAAGAACCAAATCATTATTTCAAATCACGTAAATAACGACAAAACCACATACAAAATACATAGGGAAAAAATATTCGAGAAAACCAGAATCCACTTCTCAGTACCGAAAGAAAATAACGAAGACAAGATTATAAATTTCATAAAGGAATACATGGTCCCTAAACAAGCATACTGCCTATACTTCAAAGATAAAGGATTGGAAGCAACTTTTATCAGAGTATTCCAAAAATACTTTAAAAATAACGCGTTCACATTAACTATATCAAATTCACTTCTCACAGACATTACCGAAGATGACGAACAAAAGATAAAACTCCAACAATACCACGAGACGAAAACCAGTCACAGAGGCATCCAGGAAAATATAAACGCTATAAAGAAAATATTCTATTGGCCGAAAATGGATCTAGACGTTAAGAACTACGTGAATGCATGTGAAATATGCCAAAAGACAAAATATAAAAGACACCCTACAAAATTAATCTTTAAACCAACACCCTTGGGATGCGAATCATTTGACCACATATATACAGACACCTATAAAACACATGGTCAATATTTTGTTACAATTATAGATAGCTTCTCGAAATTCGGACAAGCATACCCTATAAAATCCCCGACTGCTGTCGAAATTGCGAACGGACTACTACAATTCTTTACACACTTCGGACTTCCAAGACGTATAACGACAGACAACGGTACCGAATGGAAAAACGAAGTCATTCAAAATTTATGCAAAACCCACCATATTGAAATACATTATACCACCTTATATAATCCAAATAGCAACAGCCCAGTAGAACGCTTTCATTCAACACTAGCCGAAACTATATTTACTCTGAAAAACTCGAAACCTAACGAATCAGTAGAGACGCTAATTAACTATGCACTTTTGTCATATAATAATGCAGTCCACTCTGCAACTAACTATACCCCATTTCAAATAATTCGCGGTAGATTAGACTACAGGAACCCTTTCGAAATTGACGATAAAGAAAAAATTACACAGTACATTAAAGACCACACAGACAACTTACAAACTCTGAACAAAATTGAAATGAAACAAGAAAAGAATCTAAGAAATATTAACCGAAATCGGCAAACTGACGTAGAAATCGATACCACACAAAACCTCTACAAAATAAAAAAAAGGAACGCCTCCCAAAAGAAAACCGTCAACCGATATGAAAAAGTAGAAAACCCCATTATCACAAGCACCAATAAAATAAAGACAAAAAATAAAACTTACCACAAGAAAATCCTAAAACCTCAACGTATTGTTTCAGGAAAAAGAAATGTTCCAACTCATCACTATACTCTACGTGCTAAAGATGTCACTAGCCCTAAATATTAAAACTGTCTCAAATCCGATTTTACCTATCCACCTCGGGAACACACACACGATCATCAACAAACACACCTTCGTATTTCACGTGAACCTTACCGTACCAGAAGCAAACCTACTCCTAATCGAGAAGTCCCTAACAAAATTAGAAAGTACGCTTAACGACCTACCAACAACAAACCATTTCTCAAACTTTCTAATACATAAACTGACGAACGCGAGAACCCTCACAGAACTAATTACTAATAAAATAAATTCATTTTCCGAAAACTCTAGAGTAAAAAGAGGCCTAATTAACGTAGTAGGAAAGGTCCAAAAATGGTTATTCGGAACATTAGACTCAGACGATGAAAATCACATTAATTCTTACTTAAAGATGTTCGAATCAAACGAAGAATCACTTCACTCCGATTTAAAAAATCAACAAAGTCTTCTGAAACAAATTTCAAACACATACAACGCTAATTTCAAAAAGTTAACAGAAAATCAAATAACATTAGAAACTCAAATAAGATTCTTAACAAAAGAAGTCAACGAACTTGTCAACTTAGAATACGCATTTTCATTCTCAAATATAATCGACAATTTAGTAATACAATTACAGTCAATCCAACAAATACTCAATAACTTAGAAACTGCAATATCATTCGGCAGAATGAATATTCTACATAGCTCTATTATAAAACCAAACCACATCCAACTAATTATCAACAAACTAACAGACATTTACGGAACACAACAAGTACCTAAACTCAAGCAAATCTTGAACTATTATACACTCTTTTCCACGCAAATAATAATTCAAAGTAAAATAATATTATTTAAAATTCATACTCCCCTGATATTTTCAAAATACAAATTATTCCATATATACCCCATTCCTATCCTAAACCATACCATTATCCCAGAACAACCTTATTTGTTGCTCAACACAAAGGACCACTGGACAACCTCTCAAAGATGCCCCGAAGTAGAAGATTGGTATTTCTGCCTCCAAAAGAATCTACACAAATATCAACCCTGCCTAGCGGAACTTATCCGAACGGGAAAAAATTCATGCCCTATGACGAAAATCAAATTCTCGGAAACCAGCGTTTCCCAAATCAACTCGCAAGACATATTAATATTACCAATTAACAAAACCACTATAAAATCGTCGTGCGACGAAGAAGGAATCTACGAAACAAAGGAACCAAGCATCTTATCCCTGGGAAAATGCCAAATATCTATACACGGCGAATCCTTCCAAGCCGAACAAACCACCCACGAAGAGTACATATTCGAATTACCTCCGATAGACATCCCGAAAACCGAGATTCACAATGAAAAAAGAACCTTCCACCTAAAACAAATAGATACCAAACATATAGAACAACTCAACGCCATCGCAGACAATCTACAAATCGCCAACCTACACAGCGATTCCAACTCCAGCCACCCATGGGTCAATACCGCCATCCTCTTGATGACCATAACCAGCATCGCGGCCACCATCTACTATTTCAAAAGGTACCGCCCGAAACGACAACAGAAAACACGAACCCCCTCAACCACACAGAAAACAGAGGAACCCCTGTTTTCCTCTCTTTGAAGGGAGGAGTTATATTGTAAATATTCCTACAATTAACCATACGTAATTAAGATTAGAATAACATTCCTTAGATAGTAAGAACCTATAAGTATCGGTCCCGACCTATTTTGGATACCATTAGTTTACTGAAAGTCTAGAATTACACTTCTCTTTGTATAACTAGTTAAGGTCTTAGTAAATAAAATTGTTTTTAAAAAGTTAATGTTTAAATAAAAACTTATAAGTCGAGCTACCCAAACTTCAACTAAAGGAACCTGCATGTCTTTACCACACAAAGGACAAATGTATTTGCGCTTTAGTAAACGTATATTTTTTATACAACAATTTTTTAATGAAATAAAAAAACTATTTATTAATATGTGTTTTATTTTTTTAAATATTTACAATGGACTTGACTGTGTTACCAATTTTTCAGCTTCTTCATATGATAAAGTATCCAACGGTTTCATTTCTTCGTCTGTATCATCATCATTTTCTTCTATATAGTTAGAATCCCTCAAATAAATTGGTAGGTATTTGGAAATTTCTAGTCTTGTATTTAAATTTAGTCTGTCCAAAATATTTAGTAAACAGCAAAGATGAAGCTCACCATCAAGATAGTCATTACAGGCTGAAGCGGCTTTTTCATGTTGTATAGCTTTTTCCCTACATTCTTCTACAGAGTACCATCTATTTCTACCATAGATTGCTTCATGTTCCCATTCAAAGTTGTCTTCTCCATAAATTTTTGCAAAGTAGGTAATTGCAGATTTTAAATCTACTACCTTAACTTGGGTTGTGTAGGCTCGCCACATTTTGATGAACTGATCACCTTTAGACTTGGTTATATACATTTTATGGATGGTGGGGATAAGATGAAATAACCTTCAATTCTATTGGTCTCCAAATGGGTAGTGGTACTTGTCTGGGATCCTTAGGATGTTTATTATATATTTCCATCAGTGTTGTTATGTCTCGATCTGGTGTAATCGGACGTTCACTATCACTATATAATATAATCGGAATCCCATCTTCAAAATCTTCAAATTTTAAATTTTCAAAATTTTGTACTGCCCAACGTTCTTTAGTAATCGAAGACATGGTTTGAGTTCTCGTTTCAATTTCACATGTCTTTATATTTATCGGTTGACCTTCTACAACATAGCCTTGGGAAACACACAATGTATTTCGTGTGCATTAGCTATTTAGAATAATTTTCACCAAATTTGTACAACTTTAGAGGTGTAAAAAAAAAAATCTGTTTAAGTAAAATTTATTTATTTTCTAAACCACATATCGAACAAAATCTTACATATCCTTTACACACATTATGTCCGCATGATAACACTTGGCTGGTACACCTTCTTTGCTCATCTCGAACAATTGCTACTAGTTTGACATGACAAAAAGTACAATACTTTACTCTTGTTCCACATTCTACACAACAAATCCTATGACTACAAGGAAGGAATAATACTTGTATTGGCTTCTCTTTACAAATATAACATGTACCAATCCAGCGATCTACCTCAGGTGGACTGTCTGGAACTGAATTTGGAAATACCTCGCTAAAACTCATTGTAGACTAACTGTCTAGATTTTGTTCGGATGTTTTTATAGTCAAATACATATTAATTTATATTTTTTATTTTTCAATAAATGAACATTTTTCAAATTTGAATAGAGATGTTGATTTCCCCATTGACAAACTTTTCTCTCCAGCATAGATTATGGAATAATCACCATTCCCAAATTCACTTAGGTGCGGTTTCAAAAATACAGTTGATCTCCCCGGTAAATATATTCTGTGCTGGGCAAGTTCCACCAACACTGCTTCTCCAAATTTTGTGGTTACCATTTTTATTGATTTTAATTTGTGTGGAATATTGGGTTGTAGCTGGTTTAATTTTATAATTTCTTTATGCTCTACATCTAACATTAGCTGTTCGTTAACTTTTTGTAGATCCATTTTGAAGTTGTCGAGTACAATACTATATGATGTTTTGGTCAACTATATTTATAATGAATCCCCCTCTACTTCACTTATTTTCAATTTTTCAAAACACTTTATAAGATTTTGCATTTGCTCGTATTTCATTATGTCTTGTTTTAGTTTAAATACTTTTTTAAAAATCTATCTAATCTCTGTTCGTACATACAAAGCATTGTGAACTGAACCGCACTGTCGGATTTTAATCTTTTTATCTTGGAAGGACCTTGTATTTAGAATGTATTTAGCACATCATGACCCTGACCTTGGCCTTGGCCATAGTCGTAGCCTTAGCCTTAGCCTTCGCCTTGGAAGGGTGGTTAACCCCTTGGAAAACCGGTTTTGGTTCTGAAACCCCCTGTGTTTACCTACTGATCCTAGATTGAAAAACAGATGCTGATAGGCATTCATCAGAATTTGCTAGGGGAACCACCGTCTGAAATTTTAAAAATCTATCAAAACTATATGCGAATAGAAGGGTATACTTTTGATTTTGTGAAGTTACACGTAGAACCGTATATTTAAAAACAAATGATATATTTACGGAGTCTGGTGAGCATTAAAGAACACCTTACGGTAACACTATTAATAATTCACTTAAGGATACATTTTTATAGGTAAGTAAGTGAAGTAATTGTTTTCATTTATTTACTGAACTTAAACCTTTTCAATTTCGAAATTTGTAAGTTCTCTGGTGAAATTTTTGCAAAATATAAAGCATCACGAAGTACATCTAACGATTTTTCGCTTGTTTGTTATGTTGATGGACTCCAGTGTGACGAAAAATAATGTTGGGGTTAAAACCGTCTGGGACAAATAATTATATTGTATGATTATTGATTACACAGTACGATATTATTTTCAAGTGTTGGTGACGACTATGGATTTGAAGACATCTGGGATATACAACACTGCTGAAGAGAGTCATTGGAGAGCTTATTTTATCACAGGTGTCCACAAATTTTTACGATTTTATTATTTGATGCTAACTTAACAGAGTATCCAAAGGATTCATTTTTTCTTTGCAATATTGCTGCATATTTACTGTGTAGTGAAGGGTGGAGAATTGGAAACCTTTCTGAAACAAGGAGAAAGAAAAATATAGTATGATTTTACCAATTAGTAGTATCCAATAAAATTTGAATTTTCTCGTTTTTGTAGATTCTAACCACAAAGTGAATGGCAAAATAATGCAGATGATTTTGAAAAGAAATTAAGTATATTTAATACAATTAGAGCAATGGATGGAAACATGTGTGCATAACACGTCAAAAATATGGCGGTTTTCATTTTTATAATCATAAGTCTAATCACAGCATTGACCTGTTTGAACTTGCAGATGCCAATTATACACTTTTATACGAGGATGTAGGAATGAACGACCCAATTGGTGATAGTGGAGTTTTTGCTAAAAGTACACATAAATTGTTTAATGGATTGATTCATATTGAATAAAACCGAGTCTAAGAGACTGCCTAATTTAAACATAATTATACCTTATGTTATCCTTGTAGATTATGCGTTTCCTGTAAGCTACAACATTATGACCTCAGTAATGAGGAACTTCCAGAAAGGCTAATTGTGTCTAATCAAATAGAAATAGGAAGATCACCTTAAGATTGAAAAATAAGAGAATATTTTAAAACATTTAAAAATGGTTCCGGCAATGCCCTATGGGAGGAAAATTATATTTATTCCTTGTTAAAACCTTACCTTGCCTGTTATCGAATTGCTATTTATTATTTGTTGGAGATTTTGCATTTTCAGAAAGAAGTAAGTTTGTTTGAGAATTATGAGCATTTGTTGCCTGTTCCAAAAATTTCAATAGCGGAAACCTGTAAACTATGTGTTTGTACAAAAAATCACTTATCGCCGTTCCGCTCGTCGAATTATTTAAAATCTACAAATAACGAAAGCAACTGTAAAGTACATCAAAATACCATAATGTGTGTTTCTCTTTCAACATGTAATATTTGAACAATGAATCAATATTAATTTGTTTACTTACTCCTTAATTTTTTCGGCCAAATATTGGCTTCTTAATCCATTTATCTTATTTTGACATCCTCTTGTGTACAATCTACGTAATTATCTATAGAAACCATTAACCAATACAAATTGTATCGTTTATAATCCATCTTATGTAAATATGTAAGAAATAATCTGATTTTATCTTAGAATAAAGTATGTCGTTTATTTTTGATTTATTACATATGTTTTTAGTCTATTAAATAGTACCATTTGATTAATATGCTTTGATAAACCTTAATAAAAATTTCTTTATAAATGAAACGATTTATTTGGACAAAAATAAGTCAGAATAGCTGCTCTTTTTAACATTTAAAACCTAAAGGTTCGTAGTTACAAGAGTTATGTTTTCTAGCTCCAGTTATATTAACATTTGCCCATTTCCACTCGATACAACCAACAGAACCGCAGAAAATATAAACGGCTGTTCCTTTGGATCCTTTCATAGTACCCTTAACGTTTTCTAATGTTAAATTAGTTATTGGTATGTTATTTTCTGCGTAACCAGTGCTTGTTCCGTTAGCGTAGTCTTGTTGGATATTAACTGCATAATTAAGAATTCCTGCAAAAAATCGTTTATTTTGTTATCTCAATACACCAGAAAGTTTGAAAGAATATCGATTTTTTTTATATTGAAATTCGAACCTTTTAAGCATCAGATTAAACTACTGTTACTGTTAGCTTCATCAAGAGGAGATTAAAACGTTGCTGATATATTTAACGAAACGCGCCGGGTACAGTAGGATGATTTGGTGTTAACTGGTTCGAAAGTCCAAATGTTCTAGTCTCCAACGTAATACAAAAACAAGTTTATTCAAGTTTAATGTGTATATTAATTTTAAAGCTTTGAAAATATATTTTTATACTAACCAGAAAACTTTATATTCTTGTATGTTATATTTTTAATTTCTCCAAAATATCCGTCGTTGTGAGTTTTCACGTGTATTCCATTTTGTGATTTAACTACAGTGCAATTAGTAAAAGTTACATTATGAACAGTATTGTGTGCATAAGAATGTTTGCTGAATCCGACTGATAAGCTTATACCATGCCCTCCTGAGCAATAAAGATTGGATATTAACATATTAGAACCGCGATTAATAGCCACGCAATCGTCTTGATTCTGCACTATCGAGTTTTCGATTATTATATTTTGGCCATAGATAACGTCAAAGCCGTCTGTGTTGTGTCCCAAATATCCCTAAAATATAATATCGGACAATTAATAAATATGAGGACTTCTAAGTATTTACGACATGTAGGCAGGTCTACAAATAGATTCTAAAACTAGTTTCGATTCTACGCATTCAAAGATAGAGATGCAAATAAGATCTAGGATTTTCACGTGGAGGTTGAAGCAAGATTATGATACATTTGATATACTACAACCAAAACCGGACGCATGTGCCAGTCTAATAACAAGGTAGACATATACTGAAAGAATTTCTCAGGAAGCATCCCTTAGACAAGGAAGAGGAAGTGTAGGTACTGTTACCTTCAGAATGTGTTATTTTACCAAATTTAGCTCCGGTACTCCCTATATTCACCAAATACAGAGATGGCGGCAATTTAGCGATTTGGCTATGAATTGAGTTACCAATTCTGTAATTATCTGAATAAATAAAATAGCGAACTTGGGTTAGGAAGTTGATGAAATCTAATATTGATATATTTACTTCTTCGACTACTATATAGAGTAAATTTCTAGGTTTGTATTTTGTTATCTTGGTTTACAGTCTCAGTTACTACAATATATGAGCACCACTTGTTTGTCGAGACTCTGGCTTTGGTAATAGATTTCTGATCTTTACTTAAAAAAAAAGGAAAACGCCTGAAGTAAAAATAAAGATTACGGCCAAGGAGGAAACGAAGAGAAGCGGTCGAAGAAGATTTGAGAGAAAGGAACATAATCAACTGGATGCGAATTGCAGGAAACCAAATGGCGTGGAAAAAATTAACAAATCTGTGGGATTAAAAGGCTTATTTTAAGCTTAATAGGTATACTTAAGGGATACTGCCTTATATCCCAACATTACAAATATTTATTTTATTATTTGCTAACCTTGTCGCCGTCGGATACATCGATGTTCCAACCAGAAATCGTTAAATCGGTGCTCGATATAATGACACAATGATGTGGACAGTTTAATAAAGTTATATTTTTAAAAACAGACGCTCCTGTGGTTTCTATTTGATAAAAATAGGGTTTAGCCAGACCTCCCATTCCACCCATCGAGTCCCAGTACAATGCTCCCTGACCATCGAATATAGACCCTACCAAATAAAAAATTAAATAAATTTATATTAACATATTAAGTGCCAACGCAGACACCGGTGTCTGTTTCAGTATCCGTCCAAATGGGCTAAGCAGGTACATGCAATCTGCAATTTCAATTTCATTTATTTGAAAAAAAAAAAAACAAATATACATCGTATTCCCCATAAACAAAAGAAGCAAAACCTAATTCAAAAATTGTATAATAAACGAATAGTAAAATATTAGGTAATATTATGCACCATATTGAAGCAATTTTACCAGCCTTTTAGCTCTGTATATACAGGTTCAGACGTGTCTGCTAAAAGTGTGTTTTGGCCCCGTGTCTGCAAAACGTGACTGCTTTTGCCTATCACAGCAAAGTTTTATCACAAGCCCCGGGCAGACACCTGTGCCTGTTTTATATTTTAAAGATAGGGAACTTCATTTATAAAAATTGGTGGTAGATACATGGGTAATTTGAAACGAAAAAATTTCGATCTGGTAATGGCCCTGTGATGAAAATATCAAAGTTTTTCTTGGCGCTTAACGTTTTAATTAATAGTAAATAAAATCTTACCTGGTGCTCCCTGTACATATATATGATCTCCCTTAAACCTTACTAAGGGACCAACCCATGATGCGTTTTTAAACATTACCTTACCCTCAAAGGTAATTGTAGTATCATTTTGAAGATCAAATTCCAACGTTACTCCTGCAGGTACTTCTAGATCGGCCACAGTAATATTCTTACAGTTATTAATGATTTTCGATATTTGAGAAAATTCAGAAATTGTACAATTTAAGAGCGTACTATTTGTGATTCCTATGAGTACAATTAAAACGGTAAATTTGAAAATCATCACGAAAATAGTAATCAATATTTGTGTTAAAATATTGGTGATTTGGTTGAATATAGAAATATATACATGAATACTTCAGTTTATATCATCACTGATAATCTCCATGTAATAAGTGTAGGATTTTTGAAGAAAACAGATAAATAAATCGTAACAATAAATGCTGAATGACATGGAAAATGCAACACCTTGTAATAGTTGATATATTGAGGTAATTTTTTTTACACAAGATTTGTCTATAATTAAATGTTATGTGATTAAAATATCATGACCGAATAACAAAAAATAAGGCCAAAAAAATTAATAATGTGTGGGACTTCCTCTAGCTCTAATGCACACATCTATCCGTCTAGGCATAGTTCTAATTAAATGATTAATTTCATCTTGAGGTACAAGTGCCTCTTCACATTATATTACAGATCTCGTCTTTCCCCGCGCCTTCTTCTTACCTCTCCTCGAGCGTCGTGTACGCCCAGGGTGAATCGCGATTCATCACTGAATACGACGGTGTTCCATACGACATCCCAGTTTGCTCTTTCCCTACACCATTGAAGATGTTGTTGACGATGATTTAAAGTCAAAGGGAGCACAAAGTGAGGACGATATGACAACAGTCCAAATGAACGTATTCGACGATATACAGTTCTCATAGAGATTGGCCTACCAACTACGCCAAACCATTCATGTCCAATCGACCTTGTGGAAGTGAAACGGTCCCTAATTGCCATTAGTTTTAGGCGCCTACCTTGTGCGGCTGTGGTTCTTTTCGAGATCCAGTACCTCTTGCCCTTCTTTCCCTACCTTCAGTAAGCCAGGGTATGTGTTATTATTTTTGTTTTACAGTCGACCGATCTTCTCGTGGCATTCGGCGCTGGTATGCGCAGTGGCAAATCGTAAGCGTCTCAACAACACAGTCAGAAAATGCGACGCTGAAGTACATTCAATGCAACAAGTTTTCAAATTTATTTCTTATTCGCTCGCCCGTCATTCTGTTCTGTTCTACTGAATTGTTGAAATTAATTTTAACATTTTTAAAAATCTGACACTTCAGTATTCAAAAATGGCATTTAAAAGTAAATTGAAAGGACTTGCAATAAACAGTCAATCGAGGGAAATTGTGGCCAATGTTCTAGAGTTTATGACGAAAGAAAAGGAAATTGGTGAACCCCTAATACCACTTTCAGATGGAGGACGCGTTGCAGCAGCCACCGGCGTTTCCAAAATGATTGTTTCCAGAATAGTTGAGGAGAAAAAAGATTGACAACAAACATGTCACTCAATTTTCTTCGCCAAAATATAATTCCAACAGTTAAAACCATTTTATTGGAGTTTAAAGAAGCTACAGGTTACAAAAAAAGTTTTGATAGTTTAAGAAAACTTATTTAGGATATTGGATTTCGGTGGAGGAAATCGAAAACTAATAGAAAAGTTATCATGGAAAGACATGTTATACAAAAACTTCGTTTGGACTATTTAATAGTTATTAATAGTTACCGATAAGAAGAGCGGTCTATTGTTTATATGAACAAAACGTATATACATTCGTCTCATACAAACCAAAAAGGCTGGAATGACAACTCGAGAGAAGGATTTAAAAAACCAATGAACAAGGGAGACAGACTGATAATTGTACATGCAGCAGATGATATGGGGTTCATTCCACACAAATCTTTGATTTTTAAATCTGGAACAAAAAGCGGAAAATTTCACGATGAAATGCATTTTTCTAATTATTACAAATGGTTAAAAGAAAAACTTCTTCCAAATCTTCCTTCAAAAAGTGTAACGCCCCATACCAAAATTAATTCTTAGTAACTAGCATTTAAATGTACTATAAATCCATTACAACGAAACTTGCTTTGCGTAGTGTACACTACCCATGTCCTTTACTTCCATGTGGTCTCTGTCTGCGCCAGTTCAGAGTGTTGTTTGCCACGACAAAATCTGTCCTCTGTATTTAGTTGTAGAGTGGAGACTCTTTGTTAGAATTTTACGCTCTTATTAATACTTTAATAAACTGGAAGTGTTAGGAAAATTTTATTGTTGTTTAAAATTAATTGAAATTTGATCAATACTAGTGGGGAAATTTCTCTTTAATCAAAATGTTGATGCACAATGTCTGTTATGATCCGAGCTGGACATAAAATACGTATATATCTAAGAGCACATTTAATTTATGTAACAATAATAATTGTACAAAATGTTATGTGCATTCAATATTAGATTGTTATTTGGAAAACGCTGCATTAAATTGCAGTGCAACTAAAACATATGTAAGGACATTACCAGTAATCTAAAACAAAAGGATTAGTTGAGCACAAAATAAGTTTTGGTTAAAATGGTACATTTCAAAATGAGGGAGACTAATAAAAGTTATGAAACTCATGTTCATGATTATTTTTTATTTCGTTAGGGACAATCTCATTAACCTTGTTACTGAATTTTCTTTACAGATTTTCATTATATCGATTTAATTATATGATTAAATTTTATTGTAGGATGAAATAAATCAATCAGTCAGATAAATTCGAGAATAGCCACGTGGCCACGTTACCAACTTTGGCTGCGAAACATGCTCTATTTTTTTTTCGAAGTGCCTCTTGACCGCATATCTTATGTTAGGAAAAGTTCATTTTGAAAGACCCAAAGTACCGTGCTATGTTTCTGGTTCGTAGTAGATCCAAATTTTGTCACCAGTAATAACATCATAGATATCTTCGGAAGTTCTGTTGTTGAATGTTTTCAGTATTGCTTTGTACCACTTGACATGCTATTGATTTTGAGTTATGGTTAGACGATGTGGTATCCATCGAGGACAAAGTTCCCTCGCGAAAATGAGTATGCAAAATGGAATGTATCGAGATCCGAGAAATGTGCAACGAGAATCTCATTGTATGTCACATGACGTCTTCTTTAATCTAAATATTGGCATTCATCGTGTACTGTCTGTATTGATCTTCAATAATAGTCAAGATGGACAGTGCAGAAAAACAAGTACTGGAAGAAGACTCTCAAGATAATGACGAGAAAATTCTTTAACAATTTACAGAAAAGTATAATTTATTTAACATAACATGTTACGTTTTTTCAGCCATTCCTCCATCTAATATCGACGTTTTACGCTACGCTTTAATGCCCCAGCCAAGATTATGGCCATCCAAGCTTTCCTCTTCATATTCATTGTACAGACAACAGACATGTACTGATGTAAAATATTAACAATGTTATTGATAATGTAAGATATTGGAAATAATAATGTTGTAATGATCTGGGATTGACGAAAAATATTGAAATAAAATATGTACAATATTATTGATCATGTACAGCATTTATATTTTCAGCAACTAATGTTGAGAGACTCCCTTATTTTGGTTGATCCTGAAGCAATAACACCACCAAATTTAAGTTTTTGAAGACAGTGATATACCGTCATTTTTGATGGAGCTTCACCTTCAAATATAAAAATTAAACGTTCTGTTAATTGTCGTGATGTGAAACCACGATGAAAATCAAACTAAATCATTGCAGGTTAGTTTTCTTGCGTTATATCAATTTTTAATATGTTTTGTAAACTTTATGACCAACGGTATAGAAACGGACAAATATTTTAATAATCGGAAGAAATGACAGATTCTGGACACATTGTACTGTATCAGATCTGCGAATTGATCAAACTATCCCTTGTAATAAGTTTCTACCTATTCATAAACCTGAAAAGGTGAAGAAGAGATACTATCATTGCTTGTGGGAATTAAATACCTATGTAGTGTGAATAGTTTATTATTTATTGGAAGTAAATTTCAAGTATAATAATTTAATTGTATACAAGGTGGTCCTTACATAATTGTACATAGAAGTACAGTAGTATCCTCACTTTAAAATATTACATTTTGAACTAACTTGTTTTAAAAAAATGTTGATAATAAGAGAGATGCATGGTGTTAAAAGTGAAATTTTAATTTTTGTTTTGCACAATAACTTAAACGTTTTTTGATATGTATACATAAATTTTTGGTAGTGGGGGTTTTTGGGTATGAGAAATCATAATTTTGTACCTATTTCAATGTAATTTGTAGAGGGCGCCATTTAGGCCACACTTAACGGTTTTAGAGATAATCTCATTTAAGTGATCAGCTTCATGATTCTTATTTAACTGTACTTCTATGTACAATTACTTAAGGACCACCCTATATATAACTTGTAATCCAGTGGTGTACGTATATGTTTGGGTTCGATTTATCTAGATGTAAATGTTTTATTATTCTCTCTCACTTTGAAATTAATTTTACTTTTGCATATGTTTAGAATATGTTCTGGGAAGTCCGAACACTTCAAAAACGTGTCAAAACATGTCTGGTATTTCGCAATTTTTGAGAAAAATACCGAGCAATTTTATTGAAATTTTCACCGCTTATAGATTAAGGTTAAATACGTGTTGATGGACTACTTTCATTTCGTTCTTTAATTTGAAATGTAAGCTTGCGAAAAATCACCAATGTTTGTGCAAAATTTTTAATATGTATTTAATTTTTCAAATTCAAATGTCCATCGACACATGTAAACTTCTTAACTTTCAAAAATGACCAAAAACATCTATTTGTGATTTGTATTTTTTCAAAAATTTACGAATTAGGTTGCGTCAAATTAGTGAACTTAAAATTCCGGAGCATTAATTAACATATACCCCGCCATTTTTTGTTTCCATTTTTTTCCGTTAGCGCTGTGAGCACTCTACTGACGAGATCCAATCGAGCACAGTTGCCAGAATATGTGATATTTCTTTAGATATGTTAAAACCATATCCGTATACACAATTGTATAATAATTATTAGTACTTATGGATTAATTTAAGTAAAATATCTTTTTGACCTTATTTAAACTGTAATTTAATACTTATATTTTCAGATTCCACAGGTATTACTCTTTAGAGCCATATAGGTATTCAAGCTACAGACTATTCAGAAATACAGAGAAATAAATAAAAAATACAATACTCAGATTAAGATATTTTAAAGCTTTTCAAAAATCAGTAAACCCTGTCCAATATTTTCTAATAAAATTATATATTTTTTTGTTCGACTAATGACATTCTCACTTTCTTCTTTTCTTTTCTCTTTTATTTATTCTTTTAACGCAGGTAATTACCGGACTGGAATTCTTTCCATATTTTTTATTGCAGAACTATTTGTTTACTATAATTTTTTATTTCATTTGGTTAAGTCGTTTTCTTAATATTATAAAAAAAGCAATCCATGCGCTATCATTCTATTATTTTATTATTTCTCCGTGACTAATATTTTTTATATTCTCTTCGATCATCTTCTTTTTGAGCCTGCGCTCGTCATGGACGTTCTCTAGATAAGACAACTATCAAACCAAATCGATAATTTCAAGTACATACATATTTTAAATTTCCAAATTAAATAATTCGTAAACGCGGTACTGGTAGCGACATCTAAGCGGATACCACGTTTAAGCCCGTTCGGACTGCCCTTTTAAGTTTTGGTTAAATTGAAATACCATAAATACTTACGGATGAAATTAATTTGGTTCCTACAGTAAAAATGTGCGAAGCTCTTATTATTGGTTTTTCTAAGGTTAGTGTCATTATTAACATTTCTATCTGTAACAAGAAATATCGTAAAGGATGAATAAAAAATAAAGAATATTCCTACGCACTTGACGGGCCTCTGCTTGAGATAATTTACTTATTGGATATTTATACAGAAATGATAGCGTATTGTCACCCTGTAAAGAAAAAAATATATAATAGGATTGCTGTCGTGTAAACAGCTGCTGGTATGAATTCAATTAAATTGAAAAAATATAGGCAAGTTTTTTTTGGCCCTTGATTGATTTTAGTCAGCCGCAAAGATCCATGCTCACCCCAGGATTCGCACCTGGGACCTCGGGAACCAGGTTTCTGCGTTTTTATTTTTGAGAATGGAAAAAAGTAAAATGAATGGCAAACTAGGAGTATTCTTTAACTTGATTTATTAAATACAATCTGATCAATTAATTACTCTTCGAAAACCATTCGGCCTTTCGAATCAAAATTTAAATTTGAACACAAGTATGATATATTTTTGGAATCGTCTTGAAATTTACAATATAAAATAAATAAACTATACAGGGTGTGCCATTTAAATTTTTTTTCGAGTAAATCGTTACTCACAAATGGTCTACCCTGTATATTTCATCGTTACGTAAAAAAAATTAAATTAAAATAAAAAATCGACCTGTCTCAGCATTTTTCCTCAAAATTGTTTGTTTAGCTTAAATTGAATTTATTCCATACTTTATGTACACACTGTATATTAATTTTGTTTGAACTTACCATAAAAATTAATTCATTGCTGAAGTAATAGTAAAAGCTGCAGATTCCACATACATAAATGATAAATAAAATTCTGAATCCAAAAATCCAGTAATAATCTCCTTTCTGGATATCAAAAATATCTTCGCAATTTAAGTAAACTTCCACTAGCCCGAAAACTACAAAAAAGAACTGGGCAATATATAAAAAAACATTACCGAAGGAGAATAAATGGTTTTTGTAATTGAAAACAAACGCCAAGTAAAATCTTTGTAAATTTTGAAGGTTTTCTCGTAATGGTATATTTCTACAAGTCAGCACGTTTTCAGTTATTTCTAAAAACTTTTTAAGCATTACCCTGTAGACAAATATGATGATTATAAAAAAGATTGAGTAGTTTAATGCGTTTACACAGTTTACTAAAACTGCTAAGATTAGAAATAAATATTCGAAATTAAAAGTTGACATTTTTACTAAGAATGTTATAACAACGATTATCCACGTTAAAATTGCGAAAGTGGCGGCAAAAATTGACGTAATACAAAAATATTTCATAATTCTTCTCGTTAAAAAACTCTCAATGCCAAATAATTTCCTCTTTTCAATTAATTCCGACAGTCCATTTAAATACAAAATATGTTTTTTGTTATAAATGATAACTGAAAAACTGAATATGAATGTATTGCCGAAATTTGGTATTAGAAATATATAATTTGCCCTTTTCTCTAATGTCAAATCCTCCACACCTAAACAATAATACATGATATAAACTATTTCTGCAAATAAAATAGATAACCATAATAACGCCAATATAGTACAGGATTTTTTTATTACAAATGTTGCTTTTTTGGTGTTATTTCGATGAGGACATTTCGGAACAGCCACAAAAGATAAAGTGCATCCCAGAAAAATTAGAGGTCGTACAGCACATATCAAACAATCAGTGATATTTTTATTATAAAACCGTTGTTTCAATTTCATATTCACGTATTACACAAAAATAAAAGAGTATTCAGTAAAATTGCTATTGACATAAAATTGTTTTGGAAACATTATCGTTACTATTATTATCACCATTATTTTAATTTGTATACATAATAGTCATATTTAGGGTCAATATAGCGAAAACAAGGTGGAACTTAGGAAACACGTACGTTTATTTATTTAATTTTTGTTAAAAATGTTTGTATTTATTAGGTTAATTTTTAGTAGATAATATTCAACTAGTTATATTTTTTATCTATAAATGTTCCTAGAGTCTTCAAGGTGTTCGAATATTCTAACGGTAACGCTTAACTATATCTAGCAAATTAATGAAAACTGATGTAACCTTTTCGTATGAAGATAAATAGGATAGTTTCTAGAATGAATAAAAAAACAATGCTGTCAATTTTCAAACAAGTTGTGTACAAACATACGCAGTTCCTCGTGATTTAATGATTTAAGTAAACAATTTCTGAATTTTTTTAATTATCAATAAAAACGAATATCATGAAGGGATAAAACATTACTAAAATGCTAAACAAATAAATACTGACTCAGATAAAGTTCATGATAAGTTTTCTCCTTCTTATGCAACAATTGCAAACTTGGTTGCTGAATTTATACTCGGCAGAGCTTGAGAAGGGGATGCAAAGGTTCTAGCAGATAAAAAACTAACTACAGATGAAGAAACTATAGAAAAAGTTTATCAAATGTAATGAATGATCGCCTAGCAGATCGTGTATATTTCATCTTACATCAATAATTAGACAAGAAAAAAGTTACTGCTTGATGGGTACCTCGTCTCTAGACAATCTACCAAAAACGATTTCGAATGATGATTTACCAGCAATATTTAGGTATGTTGAAATGCATTAAATAAGTTTTTTGCCACATTTTGAATCTTTTATATTCCGGAGACCAAAGAGCAGTCAAAGCAATGGACCAAACGTGGTGAGCCAACTAAAAAGAATGCCAAAACGATTCCATTGGCTGGAAAAAGTGATGGCTATCGTCTTTTAGGATTTCCAGGGAATATTTTTTATTGATTATTTGCAGCCTGGAAGCATAATAACAGGGGAATATTAGATTGAACGAAAAAATCAAATCGTCAACTGCGATGGGGAAACTGAACGAATTACCATTCCAGTTAATTGAACAAGCCTCGTGTTCACCAGACTTGGTTCTATTCGATTTCTTTCCGTTTCCAAATCTCGAGAAAGGGTTGGTTGGAAAGACATTTTTATTGAATGCTGAGATCATCGAAGCTATAAATCAACATTACGAAGGGTTTCAATAGTTCCTATTTTTTGTGTGTAATTTGCAGATAATATTGCTTGAGAATTAAAAAAAAAGAGAAATTTATTATAATTTCCAAAACTTATTTAAAATATTGTCACATGAAAATACATACTCAAAAATACTGTCATTGCTGTCTGAATTACTGTTGTTAACAAAAAAATTTAGATGTTCTACCGTTTCTTCTGTAAATTGGTCCAATTTCCATATTTTCTGTTGTTCTTTAAGGATATGATTGATTCCTTTTTTCTCATTTTAGATATATTCATCTCCAACAAATAATTTCGTCATTGTTAATAAGTATAGACTTCCTATCTTTTTTTGACCACGTAAAATTTAATTCTTTAAGAGTGTCAAAGTTTTGTTTGTTTTATGTCAGGCAAATAAGGATTTTCTTCATGGAATTCAAAATTTTTGCTAACGTTGGGCATTCTTTTTTAAAATGAAATAAATGTATCTTCCTTCTCATCGCTCTTTAGACTTCTTCTTCAAGTTCCTGTTTTTGTTGACCTTCACTGCGTTGTTTTGGTGAATTCACAATTCCTAATTTTTGCTCTCTAAGCAGTCTAAATACTGTTAACTTTCCCACCCCTGTCATATTTGATGTCGTTTGGACCGCGTTTTCCACAGTCCCAGATGAATTTTCTCTTCTTACGTAGTCATACACATTTTTTATAATAATTTTTTCGTTTATGGACTTCCTTTCATACGTTTCACAGGACTGTATTCTGAACTATTTTCCAATTTAACTCTCTTTACTGACACTTTTTAACCCAATTCGTCTATCACAGCAGGTACAATAAACCAAATACGAACCCATTTTCGACATTACTTATAAATATTGCTGTGTTAATGTTAGTACATCCAACAATTAGTTGTTTGGTAATTAAGGGTGCATTAACTACTTAAGTACGAAGGGGATGAAAAGGATTACAAAATAAATGCTGTAAATGGATGGTAACCAAATACATAGAAAGTCAATTAAACTAAAAGACATTGTTAATTTAAATATTAAAAAGAGAACTGTTAACCATAGCAAGAAGCTATTAAATTCTTCTTAGAAAACAATTCGCAAATTTCAAAGTATTTTTATATTCTATTATTAAATGGGTAATATAAAAGGGAACTTTCATCCTAATTTAATAATATTTTACATTTATGTGCACGTCCATGGTTTACTGATCAAAACCCATTTTATTACTCTCTTCTGAATGCGAAAATACTATAGTTCATTATTGGCTAGGTAAATGTTATTCGAACAATGGTAAGTAAGGAAGATACATTCATTCACCAATTTTTGAGAAAATATTTGTATAACAAAATTAAGTACTTAAAGGTTTCATGTTCGTACTTCATTTTTCATGAATTCGTGTAGGTTAAGGTGAGATGTAAAAGTTTGTTACTGAAATAAAAAAACCGTGTAGCTCATAAATTAATTACTCTACACCCTACTCTATATTTTATAAAATTTTTAAATCAGTTGAATGAGAGGAATCTGAAAATAGATTTAAAAAAATGAGGGAGCCATTTAGAAAATTGAACGTGTAGAACTGAGAGCGTGGCTTTTCCAGCAAACCTAAATATTGCCCAATATTTCGCTCTACTAAAATTAACTGACATATTTTTTGTTTTTTGTAAAAAGCAGTCCTTTAAAAGTTACTTAAAGTGAATGCTTTTATCGGAAGAGCGCCATATTTTATTTTCTATTTCTTCGGTACATGAATCTTTCTACGTAAAAATTCCTTTTTTAACACAAAATTTTGGATTGAATGTGCAAATACCTAGTTCAGCACAGTACACATATTCCTTTCTTCTATTCGCGCAACACAACTAACAAAATTAATTTGCTTCATCTACCATTTTGCATTCAATTTCAAAAAAATATAATAAAAATCTGTTCTTCAATATACTTTATTTATGTAAGATATTATTCTGGTACATTTTATAAAAAACAGGAATTCAAAATTTAAATGATTACTTTAACAATGCTGCATTAAACTGTAGTGCAACTAAAACATACGTAAGAACATTAGCAGAAATCTAAAACAAAAGGAAAAAACATTAGTTAAGCACAAGTTAGAAAATGGTTTTATGACCCGTCTACCATGTACCAACTACACGCTCCGTTTTACTTGCGTAGTTAAAATTTTACAGTTAAAACTGAATAAAAAGATGGAATACGATACAGTGGCCACAGGGTACAAGTATAAGCTCGCGCAAACTAAATCTCATTGAACAGTAAAACCCTGCAAACTAAAAACAGCGCACTTCAATTTATGTAAAGTCAACGATCATACAGTAAACAGAGCGAGTCGTGGCCGATGGGAGAAGTGGCTTGGAAAAACGAAATTCAAACTGCGTACGAGCTTCCTGCGGTCATACAGTCTAAGTGGTAAATTAAGAGATCACATTTATGGTTACAATTTTTTTTAACGAGTTTAAATAATTATATTAAAAAACTAATTTGGATGTTTCTGTGTATTTTAAAATCGGGTTACCAATATAGCTATTTTATTGTAAAAATGTATTAAACAACTACATATACATGGTTGGGATAAAGTATGGAACCAAGTAAATATCTCTAAAAAGAAACGGACGATATTTATGAAATTTTACATATAAGCGCAATGGGGCAAAATGCAGCTGATATACATTTTTTGTTAATAATATACCTCCTGTTTAACTGGTAATACCCTCAACTTTTTTAATTTAAATGGGACACCCTGTATATTTTTGCAGATTTTAAAATTTCTGAAATTTATACAAGATTTATGTAACCGCAATCCACGTTTCGTTACTCAAATTCTTTTTTCCAATGAAGCCATATTTTTTCTACATGGTACAGTGAATTGTCAAAATGGCAGATATTGGAGTCAAGAGAATCCACATTGTATGACTGAGGCACACACGCAAAATCGTCAGAAATGTATGCGCAGAGATGATCAATAACAGTATCATTGGCCTTTTTTCTTCGAAGAAAATCTAACAGGAGAACGTTATTTAACTTTTTTGAGAATCGAACTTATATCTGTCCTTACATACGTGTTTCCAAATGCTAATAATCCAAATTTACCTAACGAAAATATCTGGTTTCAACAAGATGGAGTCCCTTCGTATAACGCACGTGCCGTATGTCAATTTTTAAATAATTGCTTTCCCGGGAGGTGGATCGGAAAACGAAGTTTTATGGTGGTCAGCAAGGTGGCCGGATCTATCACCTCTAGACTTTTTCCTGTGGGGTTATATAAAATCAAAAATCTATGTCAATAGATCACAAAACTTACAGGATTTGAAAGATAGAATTAGGCATTAATAATTACTACAGAAGTCTTCCGCAATGTACTTGATGAATAATAAATTTTATGTGAAAATTGTTTACTTTAAAGTATTTTTTTAATTAAAACATTAATTGTAAGTTGGTTGAATTTAAATAAAAAAAAAATTTCCCACCCTGTAAAAAATAATTTAGTTAAAAATGTAACGTCGGTAAATAGAGAATTAAAATCCCTTTCAAATGAGGTATCACATCGATTTCTATTTAAAAAAATTAACGATTATGTCACTACTCCAATGTCTGTGACATCATCCCTACTCTATGTAAATTATAACATGGGTGTTTTAAAACAAAAATCGACCTGTTCAGATTTTTCCTAAAAATTCAACGGTTTTCGAAATAATGATCTTATTTCATAATTTAGCCGTTCTTAAGATGTTTAACAACTTTTATTTATGTGCATTTGTTAGTTTATTTAAATTAATTTTATAATTTTTTTACGTTGTATCACTGTGTTTTTATTAGTTGGTAAGTTAACGAATCTAACTTTATATTTTGATGTTTTATACTCTTTCAGACCTGAAGATGACCCTATAGGGTCGAAACTAGTTGTCTTTAAAATAAAAATTTGATGTGGTTTGATTTCGTATTTCATTGGATTTGATAATTGTATATGTATAATTTTTTGGCAACTAAGTAAATTTTAGTTCAGTTGAATATATTGGGGGTTGGTTCTTTTCAAATGATTTATTAATCTCTCATTTCGTAGTAACTGAATTCTGGTTTAGTTTTAATGCAATCAAACCACCAGTTTTAATTTATTTCAGTACGAGTTACGTTGATTTTAAATATTAGTTATATTTAAATACTTACAGATGCAATTAATTTTTTCCTCGCAGTAAAAATGTGCGAAGCTCTTATTATTGGTTTTTCTAAGGTTAGTGTCATTATTAACATTTCTATCTATAACAAGAAATATCGTAAAGAATGAATAAAAAATAAAGAATATTCCTACGCACTTGATGGACTTCAGCTTGAGATAATTTACTTATTGGATATTTATATAGACATGATAATGTATTGTCACCCTGAAAAGAAAAATGATAAGTTGGTTGGAATATTTTTATGTGCAGTATTGCTATATCGTAAATGGTTAGAAATTTAAATTGGTTTAAATGGGAACAATGGTGCTATTTGAAGGGCAATTTGAATTTATCGCTTTCAGCATCTGCACTTTTGAGAACACCAACTATGGAAAAAGAAAATTATGTGTATTGGTCATTTCTATTCGAATGACGTCAACCTAAATATTTTTTAACAGTTACGTAAAAGTTGAGGGAATAACGGCCTCATTACCCATTTTACGTCACTGGAAAAAGTAAATTTTTCAAATTTGGAGAATTTATTATTATCAATAATAATTATTAACGTTAATAATATATTTTTCAACTTTGTTCTAAAACCACTTACCGTTTTGGAAATTATTTCTCCTGTTAAAAATAGCTTTACGGCCACTAAATTTATAAGTATAAAATCTATGATAGGTATATACTCGTACTGGACAGCATTTTTGATACAATAACCATAATATAAGTAAGTTAATATAGAAATACATACGATGCACAAGAATAATTCTACGAAAAGCACAACGTTCCCTATCGATAAAATGTGATTTTTGTAGGTAAAACAAAGCTTCAAGTAGTAGTTTTGTAAGTATCTAATTTTTGTTAATAAACGTCTAGTTGGATTAAATATTTCCATTTCAATAGCTTTTTCTGTTTGAGAGAAAAAGTTTTTAAACATTCTTTCGTATACGTCTAGAGAACAACCCATATATAGTCCAAGGCTACCAAGAACTATGTAGTTCGTAGTCATAGTTATTACGAACCACATATCGAGGAAAGTGTCAGTTTTACCGACACTTGACACCGTAAAATATAACATGACTGTTATTGTCAGCACTACTACGAAATAATTAATCTTGTAAATCCATCTGGTGTCTTTTACTGTTAACATTGAATCCAAACCGTAAAATTTTCTTGTTTTTAATAACTGGATCAAATGCGCTGTGTAAGTCAATAATTTGGTTTGGTAAAAACTGACGAACAGCGCGATACCTAAACTGTTAGTTAATTTCCATACTATCAAATTTTGTTTCAAAAAATTAAGAATGGTCAGATTTTGATTTAATCTTATGATGGAAAATATTACGCCGGATAAAAAGACACATATATAAACGACGTTCAATATTTTTAACGGTGTACTTTTTTTGAATCGTTCTTTTTTAACAGGATGGCTATGCGGACACTCCGGCAAAGCCATGTAAATTATTCCGAGACTGAAAATGATACCAGGTTTAATGGAGCAAATAAAACAATCGTGAATATTCTTATTTAGAAATCGTAATTTCAAATAATATTTTAACGTTGCCATTGCAATCGCAACTTATTAGTTACTGACTATATTGGTTTGTCAAATTTAGTAATTTCGGTTCAGTTATCGTTTTTATTGACTTAGGAAATTAATATTTAATTAATAATCCATTAGGGTTTGTCTTTCGTCTGTAGGAGATCTACTGATTAAAATAGTAGTTACCAAAGTTATAAAGATATTAATGGTTTATGTTAGTCTTTATCCGTCAAGAACGTTTTCTCTTGTTCAACACTAACACCTTTTAACACAACTTAGAAGGACAAATAGGTACCATTCTGGAGAGGCAAATTCATTTCACAAAACCTCATATGAATATTCGAGAACATATTTAAGTTGTTCGGAGAAAGAAGTACATTGACAATCTAATTGATATTTTTTTATACTTAAATATAAATAACATAAAAACCACAAAAGAACATGTAAAAACTTACACGCCATCATTCTTTAAATAAAGAAAAACTAAAACTTAACAGATGAAATATTCTAATCTTGGAGAGTCATAACACAAACTGGAAATTCTATAAAAAATGTTTTCACTGTTGTGCCCGAATGACAGCCCTTATTCTTTCCAGCATATTTGGATCAAAGCAACAACCCCATTTTGACCCATTTGTTTCCAAACTCTGAGCCACCCTTATTCCAGATCATCACCTGTTTGGAACACACTATAGTTGTGGCAAACTCTTCTTTCTAGCTTGTTTCACATATGCCCTATTGGATTCAAGTCAGGACTTCGGGGTGGTCATCTTAGTACCTAAATCATTAAAATACTGATGAGTTATTTGGGATCTACAAGTTCTTCCAGACATTCCATTAAATAACAATGGCCATAAGAGTACTTCCCCTTAATGTCACCAAGTCCGTTAGTGATACTCTAGAAGAAAAGCAGCATTGAACATATCTCTCGCCAATTTTCTCCAAACTTGTGACGACCATCCGAAGAATATTTTGGGCACACTTGTGAAGAGAACGTTTCTCCAATATTCCAAATCGCAAACAGCACACTTCAAATCCCAAACTGTATACGGTTGAGTAATTTTCAAGCTCTATTGACCATGAGCTCTATCCTATACAAAGGATTAGTCGCGAATACGTGGAAGCTTAAATTTTGTACACGAAACCTTCTAAACTAATCAGATTAAACTGAAGTTCCATTAACAGCTGATAACTTTCTAACCAAAGTTGTAGCTGGGAATTTTGGTTAACGAAGAACTTGCAGATAAAGAAATTTATATTCAATTGCATTTTGGTTTACCTTGTCCGGATCTTCTTGAGTTAGAGCCATTCTTTCTAATCCTCTTAATTGCATCAGATACTGTACTTCGAGGAATATCAAGGACATTTGCCATGTATTTAATAATAAGATCATCATCATGTAGTACCGCAGATTGAGCGACTTCTTCATTTTCAATTTTTGTCAGTAAAACAGGAACATATAAAAAATACACAAGGAATACAAACTCAAATAAGTTAAGGACATACGAAAACTTTAAACAATAAACAACGTTGTATTATATTCATCACTACTAATATCATGGCGGTTTTTCTAAATGTAAACTCATGTTAACCATTGATTCCTTATTATAAACATCTATTTTTCATTATAACTATTTGTTAGTATTAAAAGAACAAAATACCGGAAATTCAATTGGTTGTGCCCCACGTTTGGCTCCAATTGTAACTGGATTTAATAGTCTGTTTGTTTTATCTCAGGCAAATAAGCATTTTCTTTCTGGATTTCAAAATTTTTGGTAACGTTGAGCATTTTTTTTAAAATGAAATTAATGTACCTTATTTCTGATCGCTCTTTTAACTTCTTCCTCAAGTTTCTGTTTTTGTTGACCTTCACTGCGTTGTTTTGGTGAATTCACAATTTCTAATTTTTGCTCTATAAGCAGTCTAAATACTGTTAACTGTTTATCAAATGTAATGAATGATCGCCTAGCAGATCGTGTATATTTCATCTTACATCAATATTTAGACAAGAAAAAAGTTACTGCTTGATGGGTACCTCGTCTCTAGACAATCTACCAAAAACGATTTCGAATGATGATTTACCAGCAATATCTAGGTATGTTGAAATGCATTAAATAAGTTTTTTGCCACATTTTGAATCTTTTATATTCCGGAGACCAAAGAGCAGTCAAAGCAATGGACCAAACGTGGTGAGCCAACTAAAAAGAATGCCAAAACGATTCCATTGGCTGGAAAAAGTGATGGCTATCGTCTTTTAGGATTTCCAGGGAATATTTTTTATTGATTATTTGCAGCCTGGAAGCATAATAACAGGGGAATATTAGATTGAACGAAAAAATCAAATCGTCAACTGCGATGGGGAAACTGAACGAATTACCATTCCAGTTAATTGAACAAGCCTCGTGTTCACCAGACTTGGTTCTATTCGATTTCTTTCCGTTTCCAAATCTCGAGAAAGGGTTGGTTGGAAAGACATTTTTATTGAATGCTGAGATCATCGAAGCTATAAATCAACATTACGAAGGGTTTCAATAGTTCCTATTTTTTGTGTGTAATTTGCAGATAATATTGCTTGAGAATTAAAAAAAAAGAGAAATTTATTATAATTTCCAAAACTTATTTAAAATATTGTCACATGAAAATACATACTCAAAAATACTGTCATTGCTGTCTGAATTACTGTTGTTAACAAAAAAATTTAGATGTTCTACCGTTTCTTCTGTAAATTGGTCCAATTTCCATATTTTCTGTTGTTCTTTAAGGATATGATTGATTCCTTTTTTCTCATTTTAGATATATTCATCTCCAACAAATAATTTCGTCATTGTTAATAAGTATAGACTTCCTATCTTTTTTTGACCACGTAAAATTTAATTCTTTAAGAGTGTCAAAGTTTTGTTTGTTTTATGTCAGGCAAATAAGGATTTTCTTCATGGAATTCAAAATTTTTGCTAACGTTGGGCATTCTTTTTTAAAATGAAATAAATGTATCTTCCTTCTCATCGCTCTTTAGACTTCTTCTTCAAGTTCCTGTTTTTGTTGACCTTCACTGCGTTGTTTTGGTGAATTCACAATTCCTAATTTTTGCTCTCTAAGCAGTCTAAATACTGTTAACTTTCCCACCCCTGTCATATTTGATGTCGTTTGGACCGCGTTTTCCACAGTCCCAGATGAATTTTCTCTTCTTACGTAGTCATACACATTTTTTATAATAATTTTTTCGTTTATGGACTTCCTTTCATACGTTTCACAGGACTGTATTCTGAACTATTTTCCAATTTAACTCTCTTTACTGACACTTTTTAACCCAATTCGTCTATCACAGCAGGTACAATAAACCAAATACGAACCCATTTTCGACATTACTTATAAATATTGCTGTGTTAATGTTAGTACATCCAACAATTAGTTGTTTGGTAATTAAGGGTGCATTAACTACTTAAGTACAAAGGGGATGAAAAGGATTACAAAATAAATGCTGTAAATGGATGGTATCCAAATACATAGAAAGTCAATTAAACTAAAAAACATTGTTAATTTAATAAAATTAAATCTAGAGAATCAACTAAAACCAACATCAGTAACCCTATTAGCCTATGGTAGTAACAGTTTCAAAATTAAACCTATTGGAGAAGTCAAACTTCTTTGTAAATCCAAAGCAGTTGAAAGCGTAATTAAATTTATTGTTCTTGATACAAACAACCAACTACCTTTACTTGGTTTAAAAGATTGCTTAGCTTTAAAGTTAATAAAACGTGAATGTTATATTAGTCAAGGGACTAATGTTGCTTTTAGTTCACTGGAAGATGTAATTAGATCTTATCCTTCAGTGTTTGATGGAATAGGAGAATTTACTAATGAACATCACATAACCATTAAAAACGATGCTGTACCATACATTCCATCTTCCAGGAGAGTTCTTATAATAATTTATGATAGGTTAAAACAGAAACTAGAGCTACTTGAAAAAATAGACAAACCTACTGAGTGGCTGAATCCATTTAATAGTAGAAAAGAAAAATGGCGATCTAAGGTTATGTCTTGATCCGCAGCATCTAAATAAGGCGATACAGCGTGAACATTTTTTAATTTCAACCGTTGAATAAATTGCAGCAAAACTTTGTAACAAAGAATATTTCACAGTTCTAGACATGAAAGATGGCTATTTTGATGTAAAAATAGATGAGCAACGCGCTAATTATACAGCTTTTGGTACCCCATTTGGAAGGTACAGATTTAACAGATTACCGTTTGGAATTTGCTCCGCCCCTGAAGTTTTTCAAAAAAAGAAGTTTGAAATATTTGGAGATTTAAACGAAGTAGGATTGTACTTTGATGATCTTATTATAACAGGCGCAAATCAGTTAGAACATGACAAAAATGTAAAATTAGTATTAGAGCGTGCTTTGAAATACAACATAAAGTTAGTTACCAGAGATATTGGTCTATAATTCGATGGTAGGGTTTTGTCGCCTTTTTTATGCAAAGCTTTTATTACTGCGATTTTGAATTCAGTAGGGCAGATTTCATTTTCCATTACATTATTAATTATATAACACAGGGGTGTTGCTATTTCCTTATATATTGCTTTCAGTGTTTCGGCTTTTATATAGTCTATAACAGGCGTCTTATTATTTTTCCAATTTAAGATACTTTTACTAATTTCTTTTTCATCTGTAGGTTTTAGAAAGAATGAGCAGGGATTTATCACTCTGGGTGGAGGTGATATTGGAGGTTTTTCTATGTTTTGTGCCCGTGGTACTTTAACAAAACACGAAATTACTCATTCCGAATACAAATTTGTTAAAAGTGCTGGTTTAAAATGTGACTACGAAACAAAGAAGAAATGTCTTTTACGACAACACAAACTAATTCATATGAATTCATCAGAGTTAAAAATGTTTAAATGTGAAATTTATTTGCACCAGTCCAAACGTAAAATGAATCTTTTAAACCACATGCTTGTACATAAAAAAAATTCTGAAACTAAATCTTTCGATTGTGAATTGTGTGATTATAAAACGAAATATGCTCATTTGTTACGGGCTCATATAAAAACAAGACACGAACATTTCCCTGAACATCTGATCCGAAAATGTGAAGAATGTGATTTCAAAACTAATAACAAATATAGTTTGGAAATTCACACCAAAAGAGTACATAAGTCAAACCAACGAAAGAGAAAAACTTTTAAATGTGACCAACGCCCCTATGAATCCAAACAGAAAAAGAAAGTAGGGTTGCATAGTCAGACGCATCAACTCATTATGGACAGAACATCTTTTGATTGTGGTGCCAAATACTTGACAAAGAAAAGTTTGAACAGCCATATAATCGTTGAGCATTTATTGAAGCGCTAGTTTCGTTTCATTACGTTGTACAGAAGGTCCCAATTTTGACGAGAGCTTTAAATATTTACCGCCTGTTAAACACTTTATTTTTCTTATCTAGTTTAGGGATTGGAACCTTTGGTGTCCTAATTATTTGAGATGTTTCGTCAGACCCAAATACTGCACTCGTTTACTACACTTAGCAAGAAATTACCGCATAATTTTAATTTCTATTATAATTCGCTTTAAAGACATAAATTCCCAAAATATTTTGATATTAACCTGTAGAATTAGAACTAAAGAAAATGAAGCCTTATGATTCTGTGTAATGAGTAAACTATAGAATAGTTAGTTAGTTTTCTACAGCAAATCAGTTTCTCTAGGAATTGTACGTTTGAAACAAATCCATACCGAAATTTAACAGCAGCAGCAGAAATCCGTGGTTTTCGTGCACCCTGAGCGACGAAAGGAGAAATCAAGCGTTCCATTGTTGGACTTCCAAGGATTATTACAACCATAAACGACAGTTTCCTTTTATTAGTAGCGCTTAGAATCAGGACTGTAATTGCACCACATTTACAAAATAGGCTTCTAGTTGCCCTTCAAATTCATTTAATTCTCTAAAATGAAAGCTTCGTAAGAATAACCTGACTACCCATGAAGCTGCTGGACTGGTACTAATTGCAAATAATAGGACAAGAAGGTAATGGTTTGTACGGATCATGTACAATGCGCGAAAGACGATTGAACCAACGTTCTATTCTCTGATGAATCCGTTTTTTTTTGGAAAATGATGATTAACTAGTAAAAGTATATAGACGAGAAGCAGTGCGATACGCCCAGTGTGACATTTTTCCTCGGGTAAAGTACGTAGGTAGACAAGTTATGGTTTGGACTGATATTTCTTTACAAGTAGATACTTTTCCAAAATAGGGCTCTAACTGTTCTAAGGTAAATAGAAGCGGTTTTAGAAGCTCACATTATGCCACATGCATGCGCCTGTTATTAGAAATAATTTTTTGTTTATGAAGGATAATACGTGAGTCCACATTTACCCATTTAGAAGCCCCGATATGATAACATGGGGAGAAGAATTTCAGCCCGTCAATCCCGTTTGAATAACCTGGATGAAATTAGAATTAGTCTACTTGATATAACAGAAACAATACCACAAAACGACATCAGGAATCTTATTCTTAGAATGCCAAGAAGATGTCAAAATATTATTTGTATGTTAGCAGCATCAGAAATTAATAAAATTGTTTTGATCATTTCCTAATATAGTAAAACCCGCTCCTAGTGCACTATTTTGGTTTTAAGAAAGGGATTCAGGCAGTTGTTTTATTTTCTGGTTAGAATAATTTACGTGATTTACCTGTAATATCTCGTGTTAGAACTACACAATATTTTTATTATTAAAATTATTGTGCCTTCTTCTTTAAATAATTTAAATTAATTGTTTATGTCATGTACATTTTTATCAGAATATATTTAACTTGTAAATTGAAATTTCAATAATTTGTAATTGATAATGGTGTGACTTTTATTTGATGTCTAAAAAAATATTTAGTGATTCTCTCTAAAATGTGTTTAGTCAAATTCCAGCCGAACACGTTATGTTTGAAAGAAGCCCCCAGCATTATATGCATTCATGCTGTCAAAAAAAACGCTAAAAAAAGATTAAGTAATTCCTCTGCAAATCCTTTCTGTCGTTTTAACAATTGAAATAAGTTCAGTTCTCCTTTCTTTTAAGTGCATTATTATATTAATAATATCACTCAAAGGCATTTCTTTTGAGTGGGGTCTTAAGACTATTTCTAAAACGTAATATTAATTATTAACTCAGCTTCAATATTTTAAATCAGTCTACTCTATATTTCGTTATATTTTTATAACTCTATATTTCGTTCTAAAAAATACCGAGGGTCACAGAAATTTTCGTATGTCCAACTTAGCGAACACCACTGAAAAATATTAATATTATTTAAATTAATAAAATACTAGATCAAAACAAACAAATATACCTATTTCAATTAACCTATCAAAAGTTTTCTGTAAAGTTTAGTCCTAGACCTCTTAACTGCTAACGGAAGTTAAAAAACAGAAAAACAACCGCAGGTTTCACATTTTTATTTCACATTATAGGTGGAAAAATCACAAACCTTACTATTGGTTTCATGCAAAATTATCCGCCGTTTATAATGGCGCGCTTTTCTTTAGTAAAAAAAGGTTTTTTATACTTTTTTCTAAGAAAAATATTTTTCTATTTTAAGGGTACGAAAATCATATTCACATTCGATCATATCATTCTTTATTTCTACGAAAAAGCACAGTCATTTCCCGATATCAACGACCTAAAAGAAGCCAATCGTCTTTCACCACCATAATGTTGAGCATCATGTTGTCGAATTCATCGCCAATAAGGGCTGGGAAATGCTTCCACATCCTCAATACTCACCCAGCAAAACCCCTAAGGACTACCACCTCAATCGGTCCCTAAAAAACTGGCAAACAAAATTTACGAATATTTGAATAACTTAATGGCGATGCCAAAGCATGGATTGCCTCTAAGAATAGTGACTTTTTTTCCTGAGAAATCGACCTTTTGCTAAGCAAGTGGAAAGCTGTTACAGGAAGTCGAGGGTGAATATGCTATAGAATAATCGTTTAAACATGTATTTGTTAAATATTTTTGTATTTTTTTTCTCTAATAAAAATTTGTTGAAAAAACGGCGGATAATTATGCATCAACCTTTTACAATTTACAGATAATCTCTGCATTTTGAAAGCTATAATTTGAGACACTCTGTCACATGCGAAAATCTTTGAAAAGTAGAAAGTATCTTTGTATTTTACAGCGAATTTAGTAAACCACGACTATTCGTAAAAAACGAGAAAGATTCAACAATAGTTTGGACCTCTTGTGAGTGGGAACGAAGTGAAATACTGAACTTGTATCTCAAAAATTCGTAAATGTATTCCAATTCAGGGTAGTCAACCTTTTCAGGACCGTCAACATTTAAAATTATTGTTTCATGTTGTATTGTGGGTTGCCTATAATTAGTAGTACATATTAAAATTTAGACGGATGTTTGCATTTTAACAATACCATAAATTATAACTGGTCCTCCTTTTGCGTCAATTACTGCTTGTAATCTTCTGGGCATTGGCATCACTATGTTTTCTGTAATGTTTGAAGTCATTTCCGTCCATTTTTTTAAGTTTCTCTTAATGAACTTTTGTCGGTGAGAGCAACACTGACTTTTGGTTTCCGTAGACTTCGGTCAATTGCTTCCCAGAGATGTTCAATTTCAATCAAATCTCGAGATCGTGAAAGAAATTCAAATATATTCCAATTAAATATTTTTATTGTTAAGTATCAAATGATGGTGAAGCGTTAATATATAAATTATTAAGTGATTTTTTACTGTAGTAACGAAGTAGTTTTTATTTCTCTAGTGAACTGTTACTATCTGTAAAGATTACAAAGTTGATTTTATCTGATGTCAGGCTTATTTCTAGGGCTTCTCTTATTTCAGTAAGTTCTGCCGTGTATATTGAGGCATGCTCTGGAAGTTTATACATTTTATTTATCTTTTTGTTTTTGTAGAATGCTGCATATCCAGTGTTACCTTGAATGACGAATCCATCTGTATAAATTTGTTCATAATTTGTCCATTTATTCTTAATTTCTTGATCTATCATGTATGTATTGTGGTTCTTCTATTACAATATGTGGCGAACTATCAAATATTTCACATCGAGGTATATGGCTTGCAAAGCTGTCTGCTTTGTGTATGTCTCCTTTATATTTTTTGTGTTGGTTATAAGAGCCTATCAACACTGGACTTTTTTGTGTGTCCAATATCTATTACTATTGCACAATTCTGATAAAATTTGCAGTTTTTCTATTGTTTCATTATTTTTTTCTATAAATTTTAGGGTAAATTTTCCTGCCAGTAGATTTCTTCTTATTTCCATTGGCGGTCCTCGAAACTCATCTTCAAGGATATTTATAGAAGTACTTGGAAGGTATCCCCCAAAAATTCGAATAAATCTACTTTTAATTCTTTCAGTTTTCTCTAGATGCATTTTGGCAGAGTTGTGATAGAATAATGAATCATAATCTAGAATTGATTGTATTAAAGTTCTATAAAACAAGATAGCTATGTTAGGATCTGCTCCCCATTTTTTCCATAAATGACCCTTAAAATGTTTGTTGCGTTTTCTGCCCTTCCCTTGATGTAGGATATGTGTTTTTTTCTTAAACTTCATATCAAGGTATATACCCAGGAACTTGACATTTGTTTTGTATTTCTGTTCTAATATTGTTAACCCTACATTCTCAGTCCATTTTTTAATGTTTTCTATATTCTGGGAGAAGGTATCTATTTTTTTGATTCTGTATAAATGCATATATCATCAGCGAACTGTAATATTTTAGTGTCAGCTTTTAACATATTTTCTAATTTGTGTGTGTATAATACATAAAGCAGTGGACTTCTTATAGTCCCTTGAGGTAAACACCTGTGTTTCTCGCATGTTTGTGAGGTCTGTATGTGTTCTTATGTAAAGCGGACGTGTTGTGTGTTTATAATATTTACTATAATTGTCTTTGGAATGCCTAATGCCATCATTTTCATAGATAAAACAGTTAGATTTACGTTGTCAAAGGCTCCCTCTATGTCCAGAAAAATCGCTGAAATTGTATTATTTTTTGTTAGCGCTGTTTGGATATCAGTGACAAAGTTTATTAAACGCTCTTGCGATTTAGATAATAATTGTTTTTTTTTACCAAAATTCTGCTATAATGCAAAGTGCTCACAATTTGCCATTTACTAAATACATTGCTTTTATGGACAGCACATCTTGCGGCTCTGAGAGCCACACAGCAACGTTCCTTTTAACGTCTTGTTAAATTGGAACAGTACCACTAGCTGTCATTATAACAAAAGATCAAACTACAAGGGATTATATAGCTGGTTGTAGATTACTAAAACTGATAATGCCAGCAGCATTTTACTCTCAGCAAAAACCAGAAATAATAATTACTGATGACACTGAGACAGAGGGACAAGCTATAGCTTTGGTTTGGTCAGATTCAAAAGCTGTATTATGCCGATTTCATGTGTATTAGTCTATCTAATTAAAGTGAAGTTAATGCCAGACTTTTTAAAAATATTATCTTATTAAGAAACAAAGGTTACAATGCAGTTTCCTTGATCGATTTTGTTTGCACAGCCATGGAGAAATATTACAAAAACAGGCTTCGTGATTATTCCAATAATAGACAAGTAAGAACAGCTCTTCTTTGCAACCGCAACTATGGAAATGCTCCTATTTAAAAAAAAAAGAAAATAAAATATAGTAAAGCCGAATATAAATTCCTACATGGTGCCAAATGAAGGTAAACTAATGTACGATATTCAGGTAACAGGTAACAGGGTTTTTGCTGTTGCGATATGGGGCAATTTTTGCAAACATCAAGCAGGAGTTTATGAACCTCTTCAAAAAAAATTTCCCAATTCACCCTCTATAACTGCACAATCAAAATATTTATTAGTTAAACTTTCCATTGGTAGCCTGGTAGTAAAACGGAGCACCCTATCATTATTGCCGTACTTCTAATGATATGTGTCGACGAGGTATGTGGAACTGACCAGCTCTATCGGGCCACCTAAGTGCCATCCATGGATTACGTGGTCTGGGATATCGTAATTATATTGGAGCTTATACAAATAGTTCTTTCTTTGTATTTTCAAACGTTTTTAGACACCAGACATTTAAATTCCAAATCATTTTCAATTGTTTGTGCTATCCAAACTATTTCTTTAAGACCTCATCACCTTTTTAACGTAGTCGTACAAAAAGAGAAATTAAGTTTTTTAGTTCCTACTCGCATAGAAGCAAACAGTGTCGATTAAGTCGTTTGAAAGATTAAAAACCTTGATTATAAACAAAAATGAAAAAATTAGTTTAAAGTGTGTACATAATTACCAAGTAAATATAATAAAATTGATGTTGGATGGCAAGATGTGTACAAACTACCAAAAATTCCACTCCGTCCCCCGGTTATTATGAAATATTGAAAAAAAACAATATAACTTGGGTCACACTGTACCTACTTACCAAAACTTAATATTGAACCTTTTCTGGTATTTAATTTAAACAAAAATAAAGTCTATTTTCCAATGCATTTCTGATATTTTCACATTTGTGGCGTTACATTTCGGCTTTCTCTGTTATTCTATTACGTAAATCACTTATTAATTTTGGCGGTGTCTTATAAAAATATACCTCAAATGTCCCCACAAAACGAAATCTAGGGAAGTTAAATCGGGAGAGCGATCTGGCCATTTAATAAAGCCCCTATGCCCTTAAAAATATCCAAACAATTTATATTATTATTTGTATTTTTTATTAATTACACATTCAGTTAGCAAAAATTTTTCTATTAGCGCTCTTACATAAACAACAGATAGGTTTCTGTTTGGATGGTTTTCATTAAATAACATCGCCGTCAGGGAATAAGTTATGTTTGCAGTCCCTTATAAAATCACAATTTCCGTTCTCTCTTCTCTCTGTTTTAAAACAAACTATTTCCATGACTACCTTATGATTTTTCGAAAATAATAATTTATTCAGATATCTGAAACTTTTTAAATATCTCAAATTTTATAATGTAAGTAACTAGTTTTTTCACATAACAATGTCAAGAAATTTGGGGGTGAGTGGAGGCGGCGTGTAACCCGAAGAGGCGGTATAAAACACACTGTTAATTTTGTCCCCCTACATCTTGAACAACCATCTAAAATTTTTAGTTTTATCATTAAAAGCACAGAAATAATTCAATATTAAGTTTTCGTGTGGACACCTGGTATAGTTGTCGCCGTTTACTTAGATGTACTAGACAAGCGAGACAGCAATATCTATTATTTCACGTAAGACAGCAGTTGGTTAAGTGCGCTCGAACGAACACCCAATCACAAGAAGTACTCAGTAGCGGGCTAGGTTTAGTCTTTTGATAATGTCTCATCAAAGTGAAAACAAGCGTAAGCTTCGTCTACACGGACAAACTCGTGAAGTTATATTTAAAGTGTACAATTATTTTAAAACGGTTAAAAGTGAACAAGACACTCTAACAGATGTAAAGATAAAAACATCAGAAGTGATAGGTATGATAAAATTTAGATTTTATTAACATCACATTTTTACTTTTTGCATAATTATTTGGAATCAAAAACCACATATTTTTTATTTGAAATACGACGTTTCGACGAAGTAAATAGGTATAATGTGGTATAAAATAAAGATTTTAAAAAAAATTATGTTCACTTAATTTGTATGTAATGGTTAAATTTTACCTGCTTTCTAAGTTTTAATTCTTTGTTTACGTAGCGTTTAACAACTATAAATATATGGTTATCAACACATTTTCTTATTTATTGTATTTGAAAAAGCTTTAGTATTTCGAAATGCATCATACGTAATGAAATAAAAGTGGATATTAAGCACTATTTAATTTCGGTCAATTCATAAGAATTATTAATAGCTAAATAATGCAATTGTTTACAACTACCATTTGACAAGCAATTATTGTAGTAGAGAAAAACGTTAGCAAAACTTATCTTATTTTGCACATTTACTTAATAAATAAATGTACGATAAGTACCGACGCCACTGCCAATGGAACCTTATTTGTTTGACCAATGGTTGTCGCTCGGGCGGAGTTAAAATAACACTAGATTCGATTTGGTACATCTAAGTAAACGGCGAGAACTATACACACCCTTCGCCTCCTTAATCTCAATAAAATATTGTTTATCAAAGAACATTTCATTAGACACAAACGAATTGTTTTGAAAAATGTTATCTCTCTTGTTAATAATTTTTTTTTATCTAAAAAAATAAAATAAAAATAAGAAATAAAAAAATACAGGTTATTATTTTCCAAAAAGGATCTAAATAACTAGTAACCGATTTTTTCTTTACAAACAAACTGTCTAAAAATAGCATGATAACGTTTTAAGAGGTGAAGTTGCACTAAAAAATCAAATAAAAAATGTCATTCTTAATGAATTCTGGGACACACAATACAAAAGAATTAAAAATGAAAAATATTTTTAATACATACCCACTTAAAATGTGAAATACTTTCCAAACACATACATAAAAAACATTACATACCACATTTAATAATAGTTTAGTTTAAAATCTTATTTCATAGAAACATATATTTACTATTAAGCTTCTTGTATTACAACTTTTTTTTAATTATTAAATTGTGATACTACTTACATATCGTTTTATGTACATACTACATACTTTAAGTTCCTTAATGTGATATTTACTAAGATATTATTTAACTAGCCTATTTTCTTCTTTAGCGCAATTGTTTGTTTTTTATGTATTTTATTTCTTGGGATGAACCTGTATAAAATTATTTCATTTTCTTGCTTAAAAAAATAAGAACACGACATTATATTTATAAATAGGATAGTTCAATAAGTATTAATAAACAATTTATAATTTTCACTCAATTTCTCTGTATCAGGTTTATTATTTACTGGTTTTTTATGTTACTCATAAAGGTCATAATATCACTTGGTAGTTTTTTGTTATAATTAATGTCTGTTCAAGATTTCATTATTACAATCATATTTTTGTTTTCCTCACACTTTTTTTCATTGTCCTTTTTTACACATGTTTTCATTTGCTCATTTTACTACCTATTTTGTCTAACCAACACCTGTATAAAAAATATCCTGTTTTTAACTTATTTTTATAAGGTTTTAAATTAAGCAGTTATTAAATATGAGTTTTTTGATACTGCAAGTATATGTTAAATAAAAATATTATTTCGTTTGTAATCTACTGAATTGTTATATGAATGTTAAACCTTATATCCCAGTGTTTGATGGTATTGTTTTAATTTCGATTTTTTGAAACTATAGGGTTTTCCATTAGGGAGGCAATTTTTTGTGAAGTAATAATTCTTATATCTGTCATTCGAATTTCCATGTGACATTGACATTTAAAATCTACTATAGTTTGCAATTTATAAAATGGAAAGATATAGCGTAGAACAACGTGTCCAAATAATTCAGCTTTATTATGAAAATGGACGTTCAAATAAAATTGTTTTTCGTAAGTTAAGTGATTTTTATACTCGACATAATCGTCCAAATGAATCAACAATATTGAGAATAGTGCAAAAGTTTGAACAAAGTGGTTCAGTTTTGGATGTAAAAATACCAATTCGTCATCGTCCAAGTCGTTCACAAGAGAATATTGATGCAGTTCGTGAGAATGTTGAATATCATCCAAGAATGTCGATTACACGACGTTCACAACAATTAAACATTTCACAAATCGCATTATGGAGAATTTTTTATTGCCAGAGTTTGAAAATATTGATATCAGAGATAAATGGTTCCAACAAGATGGTGCAACATGTCATACAACTGGTGATACGATGAATTTATTGCATCAAACTTTTCCTCAGCGTGTAATCTCAAAAAATGGTGATGTTAATTGGCCAGCAAGATCATGCGATTTAACACCATTGGACTATTTTCTTTAGGGCTACGTTAAAAGTCTTGTCTATCGGAACAATCCACGAACAATTGATGAATTAAAAGCTGAAATAATTCGAGTTATTGGTGAGATTGAACCTCAATTGTGTGAAAATGTTATCAACAATTTTGACAAAAGAATAACCTATTATAGATCAGCTAGAAATGGTCATTTGTCAGATATTCTTTTCAAGCTATAATTGCCATACCTTAAACATTTATTTTAAATAAAAATTTGAATCATTACAATTGACATACTGTGTTTTATTAACAAATAAAAAATTGCGCTCTTAATGGAAAATCCTTTACTTAGATAGAATGTATGCGATCTCATGTAATATCTAAACTTCTTAATGTGTTAATATTTTTTCAAATTACACACACGTGCATAATAGAATTTGTAACTCGAATTAAGGGTGTTATGCACTTAGCTAAATATTATTTGCTTCTATTTCATAATCACAATCGATGTTTCCAATAAAACTGAAATGATGTCTATGAAAAATATTTATTTTACCCTATAACGCTATGAAAAAATCTAATGCTGTAGAAGAGTAAAGAATTAATATTAGTTTATCATTAAATGCACATTAGATATATAGATTTTGTTATAACTTTTCAAATCTTATTTTTACTATATTATTTAATTTGATAGTTTTCAAGTAGGCAGATTTTGACAATACAATGTACCCATTTACTAAATTTGTGTTAAATTTTTAAAGTATAATGTTGGCATAAAACTAGTAGTTTTGAAGTACTGGGCCCATATAATCTGGTTCAAACTATATTAGAACAACTAATAAGATAAGGACAAACCAAAATTAAAACAATATTCTGAGTTTCATTTAAAGTTTTAATCCTATTGAAATATAACACATCCTGTTGACTTCAAACACTTTCAAAAATCTTTAAACCCCCTTTTTTTTATAATTTATTAAAATTATCAAGTGTCTGGGCAACAAGCAACAAACACATTTTTACAGGATTTATAGATACCCAATTATTTATTATAAAAATAAATACTTTTAGAACATTTATCAATTTTTGTGAATTGATGTCTTATCATTTTTAAGTGAAATATTTTGTTTTATGTAATAAAATGGTAAGAAAACCTCACTGATTTTAAAAATAAAAGAACTTTGTGTGCTTATAAAATGTAGATATTTAATCATTTAGGTATCAAAAAAAAATTTTTTTAAAACAATTTTTGCATATAATCTATAGATACCTATTAGATACCTAAAATATACCTAACAATATTCCAATAATTTTGTCACTATTTACTATCAAGATTACAGGTCATCTATTTTATGATAAAAATGTATTTACAAAAGCACTCGGAAGCCTTTTATAAATTCAATGATCAACAAAAAAATATAAATTCAATGGTCAATGAAAAGTATGTATAAAATAATTAATGACAAAGAATATAAGTAATATTCTACACAATCAGATTTTAGATTTGATTTTTTATGAATTACATTTATCCTAAAAAGAGTTTTTATACTCCCTAATGTAATTTAAACAGATGACCTATATAAGAGAAATTGGAGGTAGTTCTTAAACTATGAATATGCATTTTGTACTTGGATTAGAAAGTTAAGTATTATGAAAACACTCTTTTACAGGTACAAATACGTATAAGACAAAGCAATTATTTTGCTTTTGCCTTTTTGTTATGAATAGCAACAGCTTGTTGTGCTTTTGAGAGATTTTGTTTACCACTTCTGGTAGCTCGTGAACGAATTTCTTGTTCTACGGTCTTATTGACGGTCTTCGTTATGGCTTGTTTCAGTTTTTGGGTCACTTCTTGCTTTTTGGGCTGAACGGGGCGATCTAAATAAATTAGTTTGGTGAAAAAGTAGCCTAGAAAAAAAAGTCAATCTATTTACTTGCTCTTTTAGTTGCAGCACCACCTTTCGCCTTCTTAATAACTTTTTTAGTGGGCTTTGGAGCTTTAGTTTTAATTTTAATTTTTCCTTGAGCCATTTTTTATGCACACCAAGATAGAAATAGAAATGTTTAATCCTTAACACCAACGCGAAGCCACAGCGAAGCTTTATTTTTATTTCTTCTTTTTTAATTTTGACTTTTGAGCGACTTCTCTTCTTCTTTTAAATTTTACATTTCAAGCTTCATACTTATGAGGTAAACATTCAAACATTGATTCCAATAAAAAATCATTTTTAACTAAGAAATTACTTCGACTCAGATGTAAAACTCGTAAAAGAAAATTTATAAACTAAAATAAAAATCTATAAATTTTAAAAATTCATTGGTTTGAAATAGGAAAATTGAGTCTATTCAAATACGAAGAGTGAAACAGCCAAATGGAATCATTTCATTATTTCAATTGTGCATATTTATAAAAAATTTCGAAACACACACATACATTTCTGATTATTATTATGACATCCTGTAGCGAAAAAATTTCATCTTTCCCTCGAGTGACAATTTTAACTCCCACCTTTTTAAATGGGATGTAGGAACTTGTGAAACATCATTTGAAGGTCTCTTCATTCTCTATTTGATTTTTAATACAAAACTTAAAAATGTTATTGTTTTCAAATTTATTAGAAAATTTAATATAAAAAATATCATCTGATTGACGAAATTCGCTACAATACACTATAAAATCTAAATAAGTAATATCGTACAGTTCTTGATATTGTTAATGTGGGAGATGTTTAAAATGCTCGGCTCGAACGTCTTTAAATAAAAATTACTTCTAATGTTATTCAGCATTTGGAGGAGTGACCGACCTAATCCAAGCGTTATATTCTTTTTCTTAAATCAGCTAAATCGAGTGCTTTAGTTTTGTATACCACAGTATTCACATATCCCCATAAGACTAAGTCTAATCTAGCGTGAGATCAGGTGATCGCAGTGGCCATTCTAACGATCGTCGCGTCCCTATTCGTCAGTTTGGAAATAATAAGTTGAGGTACTTCGGTAATGTGACGGTGCTTTATTTTGCTGGAACCTATCATATTTGTTAGAACTCGTGGGTACGCTGAATTGGGATTTAAGTTTGCCAAAATTAGAAGGATATTATTTCGGAACAGTGCTAAATAATTATCTCCGTTCAGATTTTCATCAATAAAAAAGAGAACAATGATATGATTTCATTGTAATCCGTTATCATCTCCGGCTTGAGTTTGTCCTCTATATTTGCACCTATTGGATCAGTAAAATGCTTTGTAGATAACAAAATGACATTTTTCTTTAGTTTTGGTATATAAGATACCAAAGTACAGGTTTTTGGAAGCCAAAGTGTGGGTCGATGTGAAATATTGGCGTGTTTGTGTGGAATTTGGGGATTACTCTCTTTCACAGTTCCCAATATAGAAAGGGTTTTTTCTTCTAATAATAATAATAATAATAATAATAATAATAATAATAATAATAACAATCTTTATTCCCAAAAAAATGTGATACACATAACAAAGAATGAAACAGTGTCTTACAAAAAGCAGCAGAATCTGTCCAGTTACTCATCTAACGAGTAAGGTTCAAGGTCCACTAGCCAATCCTTCACACGATTTTTCAATTTTTTAAAGCTACTTATTATTCTCATATGATGAGGTATTTTATTGTAAAATCTAATAGCTGAATAACTTGGATGTTTTTCAGTTAATGCCAGTCTATAAGATGTATATTTTACATCATCAGCAGCAGGGACAGCAACTATCCCTGCTGCCTTCTGTAAATTTACATTTATTTTTGAACAAACACAAAACACTCAAAAATATATATATACATTTTCTTATCTTTGATAACACCTCGACATGATTATCTATATTTGATACTGTACATTGATCTTATAACCCTTGATTATATCTCTTATTAATGACCAATTATCCATCGTTATGTTATATGTGACTAGCAAAAGTCTCTGGACTACTTCAATTTCGTGGTTATTTATATAATAAGGTTTTACTGGTTGGTCACCTGCATATATTTCAAAGTTGTAGGTGTACCAGATCTTGCAAACAAGTGCATTTTTATGCCATATGTAGCCGGTTTGGATTGTATATATTATCGAAACTGATTTTTACCTCTAAATATGCTTCCAATTTTTCCTCCAAAGTTACATTTTTACATAAAAAGTACGATTTTTGGCTGCTGCTTAAATTCTACAAAACTTTTCTTATTGGAACCAAATGATCAATTTTCCTTCGGGTTTCTCTTGTTTCAATATCGTCAAATATCATGTAATACATGATAAAATGGAATTTTTTAAGGGATATTGTTATTCTAAATCTAAATCTTTGTACCATATCTATTGACCAAAGTTCTTCCAAATTCAAACGATTTTTTATGGTATAAATATTAAAGCTCAATAAATGCTTTTATTTCAATTTTATCTATAGTTTGAACATCTCTAGGCCGATTGTTTTATGTTTGAACGTCTATGACATATGATTGATAATGTTATTAAGAATATTATCGTTGATTAATAGTCTTGAATACTCCCTTTCGCTTTTTTTTGCTTTAATTTAGTCTATAAGTATCTTTTCTAACTTTCACTGGCGACATTTTGTTCAGTTTCAGACTTTTCAGCCTTTTTCTCAGATCGATGTATCCGGATGTTTCGTCAAACACCTCAATTTTTGTATTCTCTTTGTCACTTTCTTCTCAAAGAAGTAACTCTCGCAGTTCCTCTGCATCTTTCTCATTATCTAATTGATCTACTTTGTGCCTGGAATCTATTCTGTAAGAAAAATAAATTTAAAATGTGTACGAATGGTCGCGTGCGTCCCTTAGATACATCTTTTTATTTTTTGGTGGTTTTGACAAAAATAAATGTCATCTATAAACATACAAAAATTGCTTGAAATATAGAATGTGGAAAATAATCTTTCGCAAATTGAACACTCACTTATTGTGAATATTTTTTTAAATAGTCGGACTTGTAAAATATTTATAACACTTGAACTTTTCTTTCTTTCTTCGCATTTCAATTTAAAAATCTACTTAACAAATTGAGATTTTATTTTTGTTACAACAGCATGAAATTTCAAATGCTTTTTAAATTTTCTTTTTTTGATGATTTTTAGAAATTAAGAGAAATGTAGCGTGGATGACTTTTTACAAATATTACACTTGTAAACACTTCTATTAATTCAAACTGACTCAATTTCTATTTGACCACGATGCTTAGTTTAAAATAGCAATTTTTATTATTTAACAGGTTTTTTGCTTGGTTTAAAGATATATTATTGATTAAAAGTTTTTCATTAAAAACCATTATAATAACACTTAAAAATTTATAAATATGTACTTGGCAAAGCTAAAAACTTTAATTTAAAATACATTTACTTTTGTTAAATTTAAATTTTTATTAATATGGTACATTGTTACATTTAACCAACCATGTATCTCCTATGTAGTTTCTTATATACCAACGATATTTATTATAAGATTTAAAAAATCAGTCTATTACATTAAATATATACATATAATGGGGTTAATATTAACTTTTAGTAAAAAACAGGTTTTCCAAGTGCAATTTTTGGGGCATTATATTGGCAATAAGAAAAAAACTAAATTCATTCCAATATTTATATAATAGTTACTCATTAATACTTCTTTAAAATATTTTTAAAAAACAAAAGATATTAACCTTATAATAGTTGATATATTGGGATAATTTTTTTACACATGATTATATATAATTAAATGTTATGTGATTAAAATTTCATGACCGGATAACAAAAAATAAGGCCAAAAAAATTAATAAGGTGTAGAACCTCCTCTAGCTCTAATGCACTCATCTATCCGTCTAGGCATAGATCTAATTAAATGATTAATTTCATCTTGAAGTATCTCTTCTCTTGTGAATTTCGATCTGAAGGGCTCGTGGGGTCTGCAAAGGATTCGCTAAATTATTCAGCCGTCTTCCTATGGATATCCCACACATGTTCAATAAGCGATAGGTCAGGAAATCGAGCTGACCAAGGAAGAAGATTTACACCGACGCGTTCAAAGTAATCTAAGAAAAAATGTGCTACATGTGGGCGGACATTATCTTGCTGAAAAAGTGCGTTAGGTAAAGTTCTTAAGTAGGGTAAAACATTAGGCTGTACAATTTCTTTGATATAACGGCGAGCTGTCATATTGTCTCTAACGAAGACTAGAGGTGACTTACTACCGTGTGCAATAGCGTCCCATACCATAACGCCCATAGTTTGGTGCACATGCCTCTTCACAGTATGTTACAGATCTCGTCTTTCCCCGCGCCTTCTTCTTACCCCTCCACGAGCGTCGTGTACGCCCAGGGTGAATCGCGATTCATCACTGAATACGACGATGTTCCATACGACATCCCAGTTTGCTCTTTCCCTATACCATTGAAGACGTTGTTGACGATGGTTTTAAGTCAAAGGGAGCACAAAATGAGGACGATATGACAACAGTCCAAATGAATGTATTTGACGATATACAGTGCTCATAGAGATTGGTCTACCAACCACACCAAATCATTCATCTCCAATCGACATTGTGGAAGTGAAACGGTCCCTAATTGCCATTATGTAGTTTTAGTCGCCTATCTTGTGTGGCTGTGGTTCTTCTTCGAGATCCAGTACCTCTTGCCCTTCTTTCCCCACCTTCATTAAGCCAGGCTCGAACACATCTCATCCCTGTACGATCCGTGCGACGAACTATTTCTCTATATGACACGCTTGCTTCAAACTGACCGATAATTCGACCCCTATCAAACTCACTAAACTGAGAGAAAATTTGCCTTCTACGCACAACAGGCATTGCGATGTTTATCTTTCAGAATAAACATAAACTGCCTAGATGAAATGACAGAACCTACTAAATCTTGTTTTAAATTTAAGGCATGTTCCAAGAAAAGAAAAAATACAACAAAAAAACTGCTGGTTGAAATGGGCTTGTTTTTTATAGGTTGTCTTTTTTAGAGGTAAGAACCATGTATACAGAGTGAGAACATTTTTTTTAAGTTTTACTATGTGTTGCATTTTCCATGTCATTCGGTATATATATGTGACGTAACTGAAAGAGGTGCGATCCGAGAAAAATAATTAATAGTTTACCCTCGACCTATAGTAAATTACCAGCTGATTAGGGGTGAACGACACGGCGGTTGGCTAAGATCTGTTTGCACTTATTCACATAAATGTGGTCGATGTTACTACAAGGTTGGATTCTCTTAACTCTCTCTAAATATGTGCCATTGGGTAACTCTGAAGATAAGGGGTAGTTCGCTGGTACTGATCCGGCCCTACCCCAGTAGGATTACCTATAATAATTTCCCTGCCTAGGGAGGCCTGAACATAAGGGTTACTCGTCGGTATTGATCCGGCCGTATATCAGTAGAGGCACGAAGAAAATATCTGGTATTTTATAAGAGAGCTCAAACTTGAGTATATCTGATGTATATCAAAGTACATATATCTGAAATTGTACATATTTGATGGCAAATGGCCTGTTGCCGATTTTGCCGAGTGAGACCCCAAAGATGTCCCTGTGAGGCATTCAAATGTTCGATTTCTGTTCTATTTAAACAAGTATTAAATAAATCAAGTTAAATGGCTTCTTGCGTTTGATTTCATTCACAAATTTGCACCAAACTTTGCAAAAAGGATTTTGGGTTATTTTATAATTATACAACGTGGAGCATATAGCTACAAACAAAACTTATAACTAGACGATCACTGCCGGAGTAGAAAGGCCAATAAAGGTAAGTATAGAAATATCGGGATTAATTATTAAGGTTTCTTTGTTTTTCTTCAAATTAACTAGTACCCAGGGGTAAGATAGGTTGCAATAATTACAACAAACTTTACACAATTCTTTTTAATAAATCATCGAATTAATTGTTTAAAATTAATAAAATAAATGTATATCGCACTGTTGCACTGTTACGTTTAAAGGATTTTAAAGGTTAATTAAAAATTAAAAATCGGAATAATAAAATTTTATTTACTGAGCTATATATGTGGTAAACATGGGGCGATCTTAAAAACTAAATCACGATTACATAGTGGAAAAAATATAAATCATTCGATATATGGCACGTATGTGATGATTATGTGTACATGAATTATTATACTGTATTTAAATTTTTAATGTAAATTATATAAATATAAGCAAATTTGCACTAAACTTTTTAACTAATATGTACCTACCTAAAATTAAACCGACCGGAAAATGCATATAAGCAAATTAATTATTGACAAAATTTTAGTAGACTTCATAAGTTTAATTTAACTTACATACTTGCTATATTGTATAATTAAATTATATTAAGCTTATAAATCACGCAATTGATATTCAGATTTATAACTAACATATTTTGTAGCAATAATACCTCTTAAAAAAAATACCGTACACCCATAAACTCAAACGATAATTTAATCGAGTTATATTGTAACATTACTGTAAGGTAGGAGTGAGCAGCAAACAAATGTTACAACCATTCAAATATGAAAAATTTCACATACAGCTCCTCTGCAACTAATATTTGATTATTAAATGTAGAGTGAGGGGAAAATGTGATTTTATAGGCGCAAGGTATTTTCATTGTATTGACATTGTGACAAGCATCTTTTTATTTTATCGACAAAATACTAGGGAAACGAGACTAAAATGGATTCACCTCCACCATGTTCGGTATGTAATAGTACACAATAGTCACATCCACTAAGCCCCTTTTAATTGTTCCCTACTATTTCGATGAATTTAACCGACTTTTTAATTGCAACCGTCTACCATATCCCAACGGTAGTATACTTTAAATAAACATAGTAGAAAATTGCGTGGTTAAAGTTGTCTTGTTTTTTTGTGTATGGACAATCATTTACTATCCAAACTTTACATTGTACTGTGTAAAATTGACACAACGAGGTACATTTTAAAAACATTTACAATTTGAAAAACTTATAAACCAAATGAATAAATTATATCACAATTAGTAATAACAATAAAAAATGGTACGCAACGTTTTGTACATTTCTAAAAAATTACTTTGTCAAAATAAAGAAAATAAAACAGAAAGAGTTGCATATTTTGATATTAATTTCAGTTAACTATATAAAAAAATAATTTCTATTTTCACAACCTTTTCTGAATGTATGAAGTTTCATCAGATATATTTATAAAAATGATTGCAAAAATAACAAATGTAAATATAGAATACTGAATAAGAATTTTTGTAGAAGGAAGCCAAATTTGTTTGGATAATTTTTTCTACTTTGATATTTCTACAACCACTCTTGTAGTAATAAAAAAATGAAATTAGCGAAATTAATGATTAAAAAATATATAATTAAATATCTTTTATTATTTATAAAAATAAGCAAAGAAGCGTTTCATTCATTTTTCTAATATTAATTTTAAAAAATCTTCGCAATCTGTCATTTAAATATTTTAGTGTGCTTCCATTTAATAAAAAATTGTCTTGTTTATTCGCTAACTATGTAAACTTTGCAATAGTAATTGTGTTAAACATGAAAAATAATTGTCTTGGAAAGCTCTATGCTTTACAGAGGTCCACTATCTTTTCTTTCTTTCTTTTCTTCGTCATTTATGTGGATTTATTTAAGATATTGGTCGGTTTGTATAGTCTAAACTTTGCGAGGACCTCGTTTCATTTCTATTTTTATATTGTCTACTCTCTATTGTCTTATTTTGTATTTCCGGTACATTAAAAACACTTGCTTTTCCTACTGCGCCAATATATCATTTTTGTGAGTATATTAAGAGAGGGCGATTGTATATTTGGCATGGTCTCATTTAATTCCTCTACTGATATAGTTTCTACTTGTCTTGCTGTTCTATTGAGGTAAAGACTTCTAGGGAGTGATTTAATTCTTGAATATATTATTTCCAACTTTCCATTTTTGATCTTCTAAGAGAGGGTTGCCAACTATGTTTTTAATATATTTCTTTATATGTATATTGTTACTTAACTATTATTTGTTTTATAGTGTTAAAGGTGTGGTAAAAGCTTTCAGGCAAGCATACGCTTCTTGTATGACTTGTCTCGCTATTTCTTTTATCTCCTGTCTACTATTTTTTATGTGTTAGAGTCTCCTCTTGACTGGTCCTGAATGTGTTTTTTCCACCTTTTACTTTAAATGTATGTAAATGTTTACCTGTCATTAGTGTCACACCACACCTTGGGGAAGAGATTTGAGAATGTTGATAATAATATTTACTTACACAAAACCTATGCTCATTTTATCATAGTCAGAGATATTTGCGGAAATGGTCAAAATATCTAATTCTAGTTCAAAATATAAAAGCCAATTTTGTATGTTTAACATAATGTGATCAAAAGTGTTTGACAAATGATTTTCTTTACTATGAAATAATACTGTGTCTGGTGGAAGAACTAGGTACTATAAAATTATACAATTTTATCACTCAAGCAATGCAAGTTTGAAAGGAAGCTGGAATGGAACTTAACTCTAAGTATGATATTATTTTTTCGCCGATATATGAAAAAATACTTTTTTAAATTACATTACACAAAACATACACTTTATAATAAAAAGCTGTATTTTGTCAATTACTCATGATATGACAAATATAAAACACAGACACATTTTATTAGTATAAAAGCTTAGGTACAACGTCTAGTAGATAATAAAAGTGAGATAAATGGGAGACAAGTGAAAAACAATAGCATTTTAAACTATGATTTTGTCTAAATATATAAATATCTCACTTTAGATTATTCTATTGAACTACATAATTGTAAATATATGTGTATGAAAAAGTGTATTATCTTAAACTTATGTACAAATTGTTTAAATTCTAATTTTATCATAATAAAAATGAATTTTGTAACAGATTCTTTTATATATGTCTATACGATTTTTAAGCAAGCTGCTGATAGGTCAGAATCTGCCCCAAAATACTTAACATATCAGTTCCAGAAAGAAATATTCTTACGATAGAATATTTTTTTCTGAAACTTCACATTTCAGTGATAACAAAAATGAAAATCAGTCTGTGTACTTAATTAGCATAGTATATTTTACATGAATGTGCAAAGCTACATCTATTATCTTACGTCAAACTATTATAGGCACTGATGACGTTTAATGACTTAGATCCTTTTGACAAAAAAATTATTGCACTTATAAGCGAGCACATAATTTGATTATAATCTACTTTGCAGAAATATATTTCTCAATATATTTCTAGCAGTAATAAGAGTACTAAACTGAATAGATATCAATTCTATAATCTTCTAGTTAGTAACAATAAGTCTCCAGGCAGTTGCTTGTTCTATGTATGATTATGGTATCAAGTAGCCACCTTCAGGTTACAAGTAGAACTATGACTGTTAAGGGAATTTAAAAAGTCGGTTAGAAAGTACAAATCTTACTATTTTAGTTCTAAATAAAGTCACATCTTCATATGACAATATGGATTATTCATGCAAGACCTAAGCTTGATATAATAAAAAATTCAAAAGCGGAGCCTTTGGAAGTTCTGAGTTTAGTGCCTTATAAACTCCAATCCAAGTAATAATCACGTGTAATTCAATAATAAGTCAAAAATAAACAAACCAACTGTGTAGTTTCATATAATATACGAATACTACAACATGAAAACAATTCTATCGGCTTTTCCTTACCAAATGTAAACAGTTAGGAAATTTAATTAAATGCACTGACTCACCTGAAGTAAATAACAGATAACTCTCAGAAACAAATATGGAAATACAATGGTTCTTATCATATTGTACAGCATTTAGTTTTTGAAAAGTGTTAATAATTCAAAAATGTTTTCTCCAAAACTAATTCATCACACCTACAATGAATAAACAAAGTAAAGGGTTATTAGAATAGAAAACTAATAATCGGATAACGAAAACATAAGTACTTACAACATTTTGTTAGTTAAAAATAATTAAACTGGAGTTGAGCCAAAATTATTATTGTCATTAATAAGGTACAATTAGGAATATCAAACCTATCAATCATATATTTGATAACAATACTGGATGGCCAAAGATTTTCTACAAAGAGTTTAGAAGAGTAAATACATGCCTTCAAGGACTAATAAATAATAGTTAGTCTTTAAAACTTGTTTCACTCAGTGTATGTAAAACCATTGCTTAGATTTAATTGTAGACCTGAAGATGGCGGTTTTAGGCCAAAACAGTCAATAATGTTAATGATTGTCATTAATCATTTCGAGATATAAATAAGACCATGATAGGTTTTTATTTATCGAACTCCATCATTACTTCCTTGAAAGGGGCCATATATGCTTCTGACTGGAAACACAAATTGTAAAAGAATAGTTTAAAATGTATTAAAAGTCTTAAGAATTTGATTACAGAATAATTCGCATTGATAAAATTGAATACTATTTTGTTCAGTACAATATTCATCTTTTCCTAAAATTATCACGTTACAACCTCCAATTAGTAACTACTGTGAACACAAGGTGTTTCTATTTTTGTTTTCTGTATAAATATATCACCCTGATCAACCTTACTCAAATTGAACTATTTTTTTTCTTCAATTCACAACACTCAAGCTCAATTCTGTTGGCTACAGATCATCACATATACAAAATTCAGAAATAACGTTTATGTTAATTCAACCAAAATGTAGATAGGGCTATCTGAATAAAAAAAAAATGTTAATATAATTAAATTAATTGTTTCAACTCTTACTTTATGAAAATTATTCATAATAAATATGGAAAGATAAATAATACTTATCTTGAATTTCCAGTCTTCCAAAGCGTTTTAATATGTATTCAAATCTATCTAGGTCAAAATACCGAAACCTCGGTAGACTAGAATACATGTTAAAACGCTTTGGAAGACTGTGGAAATTCAAGATAATTATTATTTATCTTTCCAAATTTGTTAATATAATTAATTAAAGTAATAAATTAATTGTAAAAAAATATACTATAAAATTAACCTTATCAACAACTGGAAATAAACTGTTTTTTTAACAATTCAATAAAAACAAGTTCTTATAAAAATGTAATCTTAACAAATATGTTATTTGAGAAGAGCATTTGTAATAAAAGAAACAAGCACATTTCTAATATAAAAATATAGAAAAATTGATTTCCATCAAATTTTCTTTATGCCATGACAAAAACTTTCAGTGGATCCAAATAGATCTTATGACGAGTTTTAAAGGGAAATGTCAATATTTGATAACCATATTTTGCATAATAGATCGGGGTCACTCTAGCAACAATCAAATATTTCTTATTTGAGATATTATAAACAATACCCAAAAACTATGTTTGATTTATGAAAAATCAATTCTTTTATCACAGTGTTATAGAGTTCAGCGTATGCAATTTTACAATGGATGTATTTTTGAAAATGCAACACATTTGTAGCTAGATACATACATAAATGTGAATTTAGTTAAAAATGTTAAACATTTAAGAGCAGCATGACTTATGAAAAGTTGGAATTTTTCTAAAGATATGATAGAAAAACCCAAATAACCATTTCAATGGTTTTAGAGAAACCTAGTGCAGTCATGTTTTAAGTACTTATATGTATATCTTTAAAAATACATATTAAAATTATCTTCATTTACATATTAAATACGATTTTAAGATCAATTTCAAATTTAAAATACGATACTTTTGTTATACAAATATATCACATTTATGCCAAGTGCAAATGAAACACACAAAACAGAAACTTTTGTGTTATTCATCAATTCTGCAACAAAGCTTAAACGTTTCAGCCACTTTTTGTTGTTGTTCTCTTTTGTTGCTTTGAAAGTTTCTAAAAAGTTGTGTTTTTATTTTGTTTTTTGTTTCTGTTTTGTCTGTTTGGTGTGGACCCAACATTACATATTTTGTCGAGGAAAATTATTTTTTTCCATCTTTAATTTATATTCTATATATTTATAAGGTTTAATTGTTCATTACCTTCTCGCTAATTTAAAGTATTAACTAACTGTATGAGTTTTACTCTTAATACAGGTACCTTTAAAATCAAAGTTTTCCATGCCTAGAGTAAAATGTAGCTGATTAAAGTTAGGTAAATGCCATTAAAAACATATTGAACTAAAATACCATAGTACAAACTGTAATATTTAAAATCAAGAGTTGATAAAAGCGCAACTTAGGAATACTAGGAATTAAAAATAGGTTGGTGATGGCAATTGCAGTATTAAACGTCAAATTGAAATTTTAATGAAGGCATAGTAAAATACATCTTAAGTTATCAAATAATAGGCTTTTTTATTTTTTCATATTGAGAAAATATCGGTACTTATGAGAAATCTTAATGGCGTTTTAACAAGCTCTTAAATGTTTAACTTTTTCCATTCAATCAAATTCCTATCGAGATAAAAAAAATAATTAATTATTAATTCTTTGTATGACATAGATTAGCGGGTTGCACAATTTTCAAGATTAATACAAAATTCCAGGATGATTTGTCTATATGAGGTAACTCATTAAGTGTAAAAAGTATATAAAATTTGGAAGCAATTATTACGTACGTTTATTGTGAAATAACATATGATAGTCTTTGTAACGTAATAATAAAACATATGATTTTGACTAAAAGACGTTACATTTTTTCAAACTACCCTGCAATTAATCATAATTTATAGTAACTGTTTATAAAATTTTAATGCCAAATAAACAATGGTTTAAGATATCTGAAATAAACCAAGTTTATTATACGACATACGTTTAATTAATTGGCCTTTCCTATGGCTCATATTATGCAACCTTAAAAATAAATCAAATATTCTGCTTTGACCCATGAACACTTTTTGACAGGGCAACTAGTTCTACGACATATTTCAGAAAATTTGAGAGAAGTTTTTTTATAAGAAAGATGTAAGAATAATATCAGAATTGTTTTAGATCAAAATCATGCTAAAATGTAAATTGTTTGTAAAAATAATGGTTGGTTCAATTTTTTATCCACTAAATTCATATGTTGGAAAAATAAAAGGATCAGCTTTTTAATAAATTATAGTGTTGATTATTTTTGAATTACAAAGTTAACTAAAGCAATTTCAAATTTAAAAAAAATCCTTTCATTTTTTGATCACTATATTCCTCAATGAAATCTAATTTAGATATGATGTCTAAAACATTTGTATTTGACTAGAAAAGTTTCGTATCACCTTCTTAGGTTCTCAACCAATATTATGAATATTAAAAAAAAAAATTAAAAATTCATATTCGCACAGCAAAAAATATCACTAAACAATCACATAGATTAAAAATTAAACATAATATAACTACGATTCCTTAATTTTTATTTTTAAATAACCTGACAATTTTTATGGTACATAAAAAAACATTAATACATGGCGATTCTTAAAAATGGCGACCGGCCGTATCTCCAAAATCGTCAGTTCAACAACTTTAAGAAAAACTATAATAAAATCGACTAATGGAAAATACATGAAAATATTTTTAAGTATGTATTTGCCGCAAGATGGCACAATCTATGATTACTACTGCATCTTTTCCAAAATATTTCTCATGACGGTTAGTAAAAGTTATCACCATATGAAACACCTGTTTTATTTAAATTTCTATTAAAAGGTAGTTCAAGTTTTTCTTTTAGTACTGGTTCACTCTGTAGATTGGAACTGAAAACAAAGTTATACTTTTCTGGAATTTGTCTTTGTATTTACAAATAATTTTCCTTTCCTCTTCTTTCCTTATTTGTACCCTCTGTGATTTCCTTTTTAATTTTTACCATATGTCTCTCTCGAAAACATAAGGAGGTTATTATTATTATTATTATTATTATTATTATTATTATTATATAACCTAACTTGTCTTGTATCTTTTTGTTTTTCGTGCAGCATTATTTTCATTTTTATTTTCTGCAAGTGCCATCATGGTTTTAATTTTTTCTATATTACTTCTTGCATTTATCGTGAGTAGCTACCTATATAATTTTTTAGAGATTGGTACCTTTAGAGTGTACTAACACTCTAAATAAGGAAAAAGGACCTTTCTCTTATAGCCCATTGAATTGCTTGGTTATGGATCAATGATTATACATGCTTGACCAAACATAGGAATTTTATACATAGTTAAATCTCCCTAACATATTAAGCGAAATAATCAGACTATCATTTATATTTATATAATCTCTACAGTTATTGCAACTGAAGGTACTTGTCTGGGTAAAGGGGCTGGTAGATGCAGACTATCTGGAAGGATACATCTATTTGAGCAGCTATAAGGCCTATCGACAGTTAAAATCATAGATTTCTGGTGTGCAGCAGATGCAAGTTGTAGACTTTTAAGCACTTTTGTGGAACGACTTCTGTTGTAACCTAAGTCAAACTGTTCAAGAAATCTACGTTAACGAAAAATCCACTTTCTAAACACATTACAGCTTCTATTAGATAACTAACAATTTAGACTAGACCACACTAGATAACTGAATGCGGCTCTAACTGTAACTACATTGGTTTGGACATCTCCGCATGCATCTGGTGAGCGTATCAATTGGGCATCTTAGTGTAGGAAAAATGTTCAGGATGGAGTTACCTATGTCGAATTAGAAATTTTGTAAGTTAGCTCTTAATAAATAGTCTTGATTTATTTTTGCTGATTATTTATTTGTGGTTTTGGTAAGTTAAACTATCATCATCTTCCCCATTTTATTATTGGTGGCAGTTATACCCATATATTTGAGATTTCCAATATACTCAAAACAGTTTTAAGCATTTTGGATTAGTAAATTATTTGGTAAAAAATTTATATGAATATAGGGTCGATCGTCACCTTTAATGAAGCACTCTGTATATTAATATTTTGAAATTTGTGATTATTATTCAAATTCAAAACTTTCTAAAAAATAATTAAGGAACCGTTAGAGTCAAGTTATAGAGGGCAAAAAAATTTAATTATACCTAAAAATTGATATATCAGTCTATAAAATATTTGCTCCGTTTTTCATAAAATGGCAAACGTCAAACAATCAACATTTAAGGTTTAGAGTATTTGTAAAATGACTCTTAGCAATGACGAAAAGTAACAAAAAGATTCAGACAAAATGCGGAGTTAGATAAATCTTATTAGGTTAGATACAAACGTCAAATTTTGGCAGATCACATTTGGAATTTGACATTAGAACCCCTATTCTTTCAATTTTTATTATGAAGTATTAAGATGCATCTTTTCTTAAGTGCTATTAGTAAATTATATGGCAGACTGTGTAACGGAAAAAACGACAAATGTACTATCACAGAAGACAGTCATTTTTTCGAAGATGTTGAGTTTTAATACTTTTGACAGAATGTTAATTGTATGATATTTGACGTTATAGTTCTACTCAAAATAATTATAAGTGATTAGGTTGTATAACCGTATTATTGTTGAGTCTCAAGGGTGTTTGGTTATTTGAGTTTTCATCAGGTTGCAGCAGTGGTTGGTCCTGATTGTTGGGGTCAAATCCGGGATTCAAAATTATATTTGGTACCAACTCAATAATTTCTTGTTCCTCTATAACTAAAAAAATAATTATGAGGTCTATTAAAAACTAATTATTTTCCATAACCTGATTTTTAATAAGTTTCTGTCAAATTCTTTTTATAGCTATCCACCTATTTTCTTTAATGTATTGTTTGTTTATAATATACAAAAGGTTTTAGAAACGACTGTTAACCAGAAGGCTTTAAATAAAAAAAGAGATATACAACATATTGTTCACATTTGTACTTATCTGGGTTCATTTACTGATAGATCACACACTTAAGTATTTGGTTATAAATCAATTATTTTATATTTAAAAATTATATTCTTTTTTCCTTTTCAAAATTTTAAAAATGTCAATAAATGAAATTTTAACGCTCTAAAAATATAGTTATTAGCTTTTTCTTCCTATTTACATAGAAACTGTCTGAAATTTAAAAACTTCATCTTGTCATCAAGCTGATTATATAGAATTTTTTTTTTAATATAAAAGGATGTACCCGTTATATCAATTTCCTTGTTTGTTATGAAACTTAAATTATATCTTACGTGCACCTAAGAAAATATGGGTAGTTTTTAAAAAATGAACACACACCTTAAAAAAAACAACTCCAAAAAAGTTATTCATAAATTAATCCCCTACCCTAGGAAAACTACTCTTTTCAATTAAACTAATAATTTTTCGATATCACTATTTGATTTAGGGACAAGTTTTATCTCGTTTTTTAGGCTAACAATTAAAAGAATTTTTTTTGCATTTACCCTTTAACGCCCTTAACTAACTTAATATGCATTTAACGATTCATATTTATAGGAACTTTTTTTACCAGTTTTAGCATCATCACTTCTCGATTTATTTACACCATTTCAATGATAGTCTGTATATATTGCTTTTTAAGAAGGGTAGTTTTAACATTTTTTTAAAGATGGAACCTCTGTACTAATTAAATTAATTTCTGAAATAATAAATACATGTTTTTAATTTTTAAAATTCAATTTAGAATGGTGAAACTATCATTCAAGAACACATCATTTCATAATAATAATTTTTCTCTATACAGTCCCATATATTAGAAATATGAACATCAGAGACCAAGTTATATCTGCCTTTGCGTGTGTGTTTTTTTAATAAACTTTAGAACTAAACACTAAATTTTTCCAAAGTCAAAGTGCATCTCAATATTTTATTGTATATGCTCTTTTATACAGATTTTAATGTACATGTTATTTATGGAAATGATATCATATTAAGTAAACCAAAAAAATACTGGAGATTTTTTGTGTACTTACCACCTGCTACTTTACATTCTTGATAAAGGAGAAAGCAAGTACCCAAACCAAGTAAAACTAAAGTACCCATGACTATACCAACTGCTATGGCCCAAACTGTAGTATCAAATTTATCTGCGCTATCTAAAAAATGTCTTGCTAGTTCTAAAATAAATGAAAAATTTTAAATATGAATTAGCTTTAAACTAAAATCATCACATATTACAAATTTTTTTCATTCCACGATTCATTTATTTATCATTGTTTTTGGTCAAATGCCCACTTCCTCTTTAGCATATGATTGGGAGGGTCTCTAATTTCCTCAACTAGTCTGTTATTATATTTTTGGGGGCAAAATGCAGCTGATGTACATTTTTTTTTGTTAATAATTAATTTCCAGTATAACCGGAAATACCCTCAACTTTTTTAATTTAAATGGGACACCTTGTATATTTTTGCATATTTTGAAATGCGTTTTGCCCCATTGCACTTACCTACAAAATGTCATAAATATCGTCCGTTTTGTTTTAAAGTAATAACCAAGTAAATATACTTGGTTCCATACTTTATCCCAACCAAGTATATTATTTGTGTATTGTATTACCACAGCAATTCTTTAGATAATAGAGCATTTTTAATTGATATAATGTTGAAATTCTCTAATTATAATATTAAGCGAACAATATAAAAATAATTAGAAATTAATTACCCTGTTCAGTATATATTGTTAATGTAGTACCATATACTTCTGTGATTGCACCTTTTCCTAACTGATTTGTCGCCCAAATTCTAAACTGGTAAGTAGTATTTGGTTCAAGCTTGTAAACTTCTATTTGTCTCTAAAAATAAACATGTACACAACTCCAATAAATAAATATTAACTGAACATTTTTGACTTACTGAATTCTGTGGGATATGATTAGGTGAAATTGGTATCCAGCTGTTATCTGTGTATCCTAAACGGTACTGAGCTGTAAAATTTATTATTGGATAGCCTCCTGTAGTGTCAACTTCCCACAATAATAGTGCTAGTATAGTACTAGGTCTTACTACTACATTAGCCAATGCAGGTGGAGGAGCTACAAAATTTTAATAATTATGAAAAATTAATAATTCAAGCCAGCTGATAAAAGTTTGTTTATTATAACCTATAATAAAGAAGCTATTGTTCAGTCAGTTTGAATGTGGATACAATTCCATGAAAGTGTTTTGTATTAAACTTTGCAGAACAAATTTTGTGCTTACTTCGAACAAAGAGTTTTATTTTCGCTTTAACATCCGAATTTACAACGTTTTCACGGCTGCAAGCATACACTCCTGAATCATTTCTATCAACTTCTAAGATGAATAGGGACCCATCCTCTAAAACATACATGCGATTGTGTTGTTGGTCTTCTCTGCCTTCTCTCACCCACATAACATCCCTTGTTTGATGCAATGGACATGGTATTGTAATATTGTTATCGATATTTACAGCGATTTCTCTCAAAATTTCACCTAAAATAATGAAACATGAAATAAAGAATACTTGAAATTACCGTTAAAAAGAAGTACCACAGTTAACAACACAAACTATGTAGAAATATACAAAAATTTCTGCGATTTTATGCATTCTTCCATGATATTTTAAACCAAAATTATTATAGTTTTTAATATATTAATGCACAAATAACAGCATCATAATTACAATACGTCAAATTTGACGCACCTGTCAGAATTCACTGATCCCCAACATTAAAATTGAAAAATACACTAAATTATTGATCACTGAGTACTTTGAATCCCTACATTAATGTTGGTAAACCCATTTCATTCGATCTTGATATTTTAATCAGTTTGATATAAACTCGGATACAGGTTGTATTGTAGAAAGTGGAGTTGTTAAGTTGTTTATTAAATTATATTCAAATTTTAAACGTGTTATATAAATTAGTGTCTCAAAAATTGGAAGGAACATCCATAAGAATAAGTTCAAGGTAAAAATAATCTTTAGTTCTTTGATAAAATTATATATTATTTAAGTTAGCTAGCTCATTTTATTAAGATTTATATATATAAACAATATTGCTCATATATTTTTAAGTTAAGGTAAACTAATATATATTTAAAATAACTCCTATTTTTCAAGTTATGCTGCATACATGATATTAAAAAACATTTAGTCAAATGTTATTTATTTCTTACCTTGAAGTACCAAAGTCTAAAATATAAATGCTGCTATTACAATAAAAAAATTTAATGTAATTTTGAATGTCAATCTATTATTTATAACTTTTAAACAAATAATTAATACTTGGTCACAAGTCAATAATAGATTACCACTTAAATGTAAAAACTAAAATTAAAATCACAACATAATTAAAAATATTTTTATACATAACGAAACTTAACAAATATGACAAATGCAGTAGAAGTTTTATTTCAATGTTATTGTATTTATGTGTATAAATATCTAGACAAGAGTTACAACTTCATTTAAAACTTTCTTGTAGGCTATCTTAAAAAAATATTCCCAATAATAATATCGGATTCAAACCTTTTGTTCTAAATTCTAACACAGCTGGTCATTAAGATACATTTTTAATGGTAATATATAAAGTAACCAGACCCATTTATAATATTGCATTAAAAAATCAGTACAAAATAATTATATACATACATTTAAATGGTAATAAGTGTAAAAAAGTGTATGTATTAGTTTATTGATTATATTTCTATTGTGTACGTTTATCATAAAGCTTTTAAAACTATTAGTAAAAACAATGGATAGGAATAGGAATATTGATAAAATATCTAGTTATGTTAATGGTATAAAGATGTCCTTAAAGAAATAAACATAAAAACAAATTATGACATATTTGTAGATGATGGCACTGGAATTCAATTTAAATGTTGTAGAGTTATTCTAAATTTCTATACTGTTTATCTCATAAATTATGGCAGATATGTATTTTCAAAACTGTCAGCACCAAGTGGAAAAAGTGTAATCACCTTCTCTTGTCAATTAAAAATTCTTTTTCTTAAACAAGTATAAGAATTATCTTAGTTATTAACAAATTCAACTTATTAAAACCAATAAAAATTTTCATTGTTTCTATACATGGAACATCAATAGACATTAACATCCCTATAGTATATTAATATTTTTAAGCGAAGTGGTGTTGGAACAATTTACAATATCAATTGTCACACCAATTTTTAAAAATGGTGAAAATATAATAAAATTAGATGTCTATTGATTTAACAACATATGTAAAAATCCATGAATAATTAATCAAAGTTATGTTATAAGAATTTTTAATAACCAATAATATCTTAAATAAAAATTTTGTGGATAAGGCTACAAATTGGGAAAGTTTCAAAATCTGTTGACAAAAAATAATAAATCTAAACTTAAAATTTTCAACTAGAAATATATTATTACAAAAATACCACTTTTGAAAACACTAAAGAAATCACCCACATTACAGACAGATTAAAATACTTTATTGAATTCAGATTTATTTAAACAAAAAAAAAGTTGGAAGAAGGTTGCAGTAGAGTCGAGGCTCATCGGAAAAAACTTTCCTTAACAATAAAACGCAAATTTTATAAAAAGAAATCGAAAAATTAAAACAAGGTTCGCTTAAATTATTTTTTGATAATAACAACATCTGATGAGAAAATTGATTCATTTGTAGAAGTCGACATGAAAAGACAAGACAATTCTCCCTATTAAAAAAGAACAAAGGAACTGGACAAAACATCTACCTTTACATTTACATTTATATCAACACAAATCAGACAAGAGAAATATTTTTCTTGTATTTCAAAGGAAGCAGCAGAAGAAATAAAAACTAACATGAATCTAATGAAGACACTGATTTGATTATTTCTGAAACAGCTGCACAAAATATATATGTTATACTTACATTCGTTTTCAGTTTTTAGACTATGGCAAATTGTTTCTAATTGGAAAGTGGCCGAGGTGATCATGTTACGAAAATCAGGAAAACCTTTTCAAGACGTCAAATCCTATAGGCTCATTAATTTAAAAATTATTTGAGAAACTTCTACTTGTGCCACTAAAACCAATTATACAGAAAACGAAGTTAACACCTGAGTAGTAATTTGGATTCAAGCAAAAGCAGTTAACTAACTACAATGTACCTATTACTGAAGTAATTGAACGTGTTTTAGAAGTAAAACAGATATGCTCTATTTCTAGATGTCGCACTATTTTTCTATATAAGTGAAGGTATTTTTTGCTCCATTCTATACCTAATTTTGTAGACGATGTAGCGATGCTTGAAGCAGAACGAAGCCAGATGAAATTTATTAGAATATTGCAAGCAACTAATAATACATTTTATGAACGAACCAAACAATGAAGAGTTGAGTTGAATGGTTTAAAATTCATTCACAATGACTTTACGAATAGAACAATAAATGATTAATAATTATATTGTACTCCAGTTCCATATCAAAAAGATTGATAGAAAATATCTTCACAAAATTCTTGATGCCCAAGTGAAGCGATAAGAAAATTTCAAGCGAAAAAGCAGAAGTGAAAAGTTTAAGTATCTGATTTAATAATGAATATACAGGGGATTGAAAATTACAACGACAAATGTATCGGATAAAAAGGAAAGCTCCTGTGCATTTGTACTTTTTGACGGTGAAGTAACTATATCTATTCCATTTTTTGTTGGAATGAAACTTCATTATTTGTTATTCGATTCAGTTCCCTACACAACGGCACTGACCGTGATTTTCCAGTCTTGCCGCCTCCTGCCGAGCCACCTTTGACGAATCGCCAGGGCCTGGGGAAAATGTTGAAGCACTGCTTTCCCATTTTCCATTGCTGTTTTCCCGTTTTCGTTCTCAATTCGACCTCGCGTCGCTTTCCACCAATGAAAACTATTTGATCGCTTCAGGGTGGGTTTGGGACAACTAAAGGAAACAATATTTTCGGTTATAAATTGTTTTTGATCGAAAGCCAATGTCTAAATAGTGGGTGACTATTTTATTTTGTTTCCTGATTAATCAAAATTTTCAATAAAATTAATATAAAAAATTCATTAGATTTATGAGGTATTTGTTTTTCTGTTGTACAGCATGATTTTTAAATGATTCTGTAATGCTGAAGAGACGTTTCTTTCTAGATAATAAAAAATACATCGTTTTCTATGTAAATATATTCAAAAAGAAATGATCGGAAAGAGCTAATTTATTTCCGGTTTAACCTGTTAAATACAAACTAACTATTTTACACCAACTATTTGTCATTTTTATTTTCAATTACAGAATTTTTGTGATTTGAACCTGAAGCCAAGACTGTGAGACTAAAGGACTTATTTCTCCCAATTTTCCTTTCTCTAAGATAAATGTTTATTTATTATCCGATCGCGACCTTGGTCCACAACTTTCGCTCACGTAATATTAAATAAACAGTGATTGTTATAATTTAGAAAATATTAAATAAAAAATAAGTTCTCTGTACAGGAAAATATTTAACTAAATCCCTCTCGCAGCAATATCTAAATAAATTTATTAACTTAATAAATCACTCAAATTATTTAAACTTTGAAAGTATACTTTTAAAAGAGATTTTGAATTTCAACTTAACTATGCCACCCTATTTTTTATAAGTATCTTGTATTATAAAATATTATTTGTATGTTATTTTAAAGTTGTAATTTATATTAGTATTACCGATTACACAGATATCATTACGTCGAGGTACGTTAATTTGGGAATGACGTCAAGAAAATTAAATTTTTTATCTTTCAACACTAATTAAGTAGTTTGTGTGTTGATTAGTAAGTAACTTGTATGCGATTAATATCTTTTCTAGTTTTTAGTTTAAAGTTATGCTAATGAATTTTTTTGGTTGCATAAAATTACTGAATGTGACTGTGAAATTAGTAGGACTATATTTTTGTCCAGCAAAATAGTTCGTTTTACTTTAAAGTTGTTTGTGCATTGAATCTGCTGACCCAACAAATGAACAGTTTAGTACGGTTTTTTTTGTAGAACTTCTTCTGCTGAACTTTTTCGTTTATGGATGTTCGATTACACTTTTTATGGTACAGCGTCTATTTATTTTTCTTGTAAGAAGTTTTTTTTTATGTTGTCGATATGTGATTTCGATTTAAACTGTTTGTGTAATGTTTTCACAAAATTTAACATTTCAATTTTAACGGACCTTAATGAATATGAAGCTTGCAGGACGCCTAAATTGTTGATTGAAAAAAAAAAGTAGAACAATTTCGTATTTATTTCCTATAAACACGTCATAGCTAGATACAGTCAGTTTTATAAAAAAAAAGAGCATACAATGATGGTTTAATGATTGTTTCTCCCTTTATTTTTAATCCATAATACCATAGTTTTTAATGAAAATACATGGTTGGGATAAAGTATGGAACCAAGTAAATATCTTTAAAACGAAACGGACGATATTTATGAAATTTTGTAGGTAAGTGCAATGGGGCAAAATGTACATTTTTTTTTTAATAATCTACTCCCGGTTTAACCGGAAATACACTCAACTTTTTTAATTTAAATGGGGCACCCTCTATATTTTTGCCGATTTTGAAAGATTTTGTTATTTCGAATTCGTACATACTGGGTTTATTGTAAAAAAATCTGTAAAAACGAGGAAAACAGCACTTTAATAAACCAATATTAAGTTTTTAACAAATTGATATTGTTTGTATTAATAGTAAGAAACAAACGAGTACTATCTAGTAGGTAACTGTTGCCAAAGTGTCAAATTGTATTTACGGAAACAAATTTTATGATTAAGAATGGTTCATTTAAGTGAAAAAGATCGTATTGAAATATTAATGATGATCGGTTATGCTGATCGATTCATAGAGTGGCCTGCTCGTTCTCCGGATCTAAGCCCATTAGATTTTTTTCTTTGGAGTTATCTAAAATCACGTGTTTACGTTAAACGACCAACATTCTTGCAGGAATTGAGACAAATAATTATTGATGAATGTGAACGAATACGTGGAGAAGCCTTGGAAAGAATGACTCGAGAATTTGTTAATAGATTGGCATATTATCAGGAGGTTAACGGAGAGGATTTTGAACATTTAAAATAATTTTGTTTAAATTAATATTCTCATTAATCTAAAGTAAATAAATTTACTTATTTTACAAATTATTTCCACTAAACCCAGTATGTACAAATTCGAGAAATAACAAGGGTTTTCAAAATCTGCAAAAATATACAGGGTGCCCTATTTAAATCAAAAAAGGTTGAGGGTTACTTAAGGTAACAGGTCACCACAAAAAGAAGAGCAATACATTTTTTACACATTCTTCTATGATAAAAAATTTCGAACCTTGAGGATATATAAAACTATTTAAATTAGTGGCATTTTTTTTAAAGGAAGATGTTCTGCTTTTGCAAAATTGGGTGAACTAAAGAATTAAAAATGCATGTTAAAAAAAGTAAAGAAATTGTTAAGCTTATTTTTATATATTGGTATCGAATAAGTCTACAATTATATCTTAATCCTTTTTACGGTACCTCTTTTCTAATAGCAGACGGTTTCATAACAGTTGAAGATCTCCCGTTAAAAAATGTATATAATTATGAAAAATATAATTGATTGTTTCGCCCCGATAATGACAAAGAATTGTATTTAATTATTTGAATATAAAAAGAATTAACATATTTAAACTTATCAAAGAAAACCATTCATATATATTAGTTTATTTTCTTATTCACATAAATAATTTCATAATAATAATTCTAAAATAACTTAATAATACTAATAAATTATTTAACAAAATGCGTACACCACTGATATAACCTAAGGAAACGTTCTTTAGATGAAATTTCAGTAAACCAGTAAAATATTCATAATGTAACGTATAATAACTTAGTCTAGTATTGTTGGTTTGCTGTATTTTCCAGCTTCTGGCATACCGGGGCAAACTTTTAAAGCTACGATTAGTGATCTGTATAGTTTAACGTTGGTAAAATACTCATTTGGTCGTTACCTTATATAATTCATATTTTATTGCAGTTTGTTTACGCGGATTTATTGCCCTCTTCAATATTTCTTCCGAGTCTAGTAAGTTTTCATACAAATAATAAAATTGAATTCGGGCGACCTGAATACGTCCCTGTTAGCTTAACCGTTCTGCGATCCCTGGTAGTGAAAAAAAAACTTCGACTAGACTTTACTTAAACTTTTTCCTAAACTTATGTTTGAACTGTGGGTTGCAGAATTCATTGTGAAATATTGAAGAAAATTAACGAGTTTTTAAGAATTTTTTTTAACATTCAATAAATCAAAGTATAATTTATATTTCGAATTAATATGGTATATTTAGGATATTTTTATTCAAAATTTACAAATAGGTAACCCATCAGAAATGTATCTAAATGGATTCTATTTTTGCGATGAATAAATAAATAATATATATATATGTATATTAGAATTTTCTGTTATCATCAACAAATATCGACAGAAAAGCTCAATCCATTAAAATTGTGTTTATAGATGAAACTAAACATAAATATCTTTTTTTAATGTCAAGGAAAAATTTTGTACGTAAATGTGAAATAGGCAGTTAGTAAAATTGAAAAGGTATCAGTTAAAAATATATTCAAATCAAAATTTATTTGATATTTTATGTTTGAATCTTGATTTTATTGCGTAATCCAGAGAAACTTCAATAAATATTCTCCAATATTATTCATAGGAATTTATATTTTCTGTGTGTTCGATATTGTAAAAATGTTAATAAGCTTTATTTTTGCATGTTAATTTAAATGAAAATAACTTATAACCATAGAGTGTGATCAACTTATACTCCGAAGTTTAATATCTCCGTTATCTTGGGAAATAGGAAATAATGTTTTAAATAAAAGTTATAGATAGAGTCAAGCTTCACATTTTAAAGTTATTTTCTATAGTAGGGTGTCTCAGGTCACAGCTTATCAAAGTTATGTTTTTTTTAATGGAATACTCTGTACGTTTATACATTTTTATAAATCTCTTGCCAAGCTAATTTCAACGATGTATCACACTTCATGTCTATTATGTTTAATAATGGATCTACAGTCACCTGAAAATCACATTTTTTTTTAAATTTAGATGTATGTAGCAGCCAAATTGTTGAAAATCAATAAAAACGGTTTACATGTCCCTATCTTAACGTTTCAAGTTCCATGCTATGGCATTAAAAAAAATTTCATACAGAGTGATCAAAAGTTAGATGTCATTTCAAGTTTTTCTAATATAATATTTATGCTCTAAATGGATAGTACTGGCTGTTACTCATAAATTGACTGTAATTTTAAGTGAATACTAAAAAAATATCTATACATAAATTCTTTGTGTTTATCTTCTTAAACAAATTAATTCCATCCAATTTAGTAACTGATAAACTGATCTATTTTTTAATAATTTTAATGAAGATAAGTTTAAAATTTAGACTTTATTATTAACCTTAATGCGAGATCTTTGAGTGATTTACATAATATTTGGCACAATTTTCCACCGATTCACTAAACAAAGCTTAAACTAAATTTAATTTTAAATATTTTGTGGTCTGAAGAGTTACTAACTTTTAAATCTATATTTTAAATTATGTGAAGGGCAACAAACAACTTGAGAGTATCTATTTTTGAACGGAGAGTGAGTGTGTGCATCGTTCAGTGACTTCTTCCGACTCTTTCTTTCTGGAAGTGGAGTGATTACGAATCAATTATCGAAATGTTGATTGATTTAACTCAAAATAAAAATTATTTATTTTATTCTTAATCATGCAACTTTTTTCGTATGTAACAGATTTTCCAATCTAAAACATTTAAAAAGTACCAATATAGTCCCTATGAAAAAGTTGCTACTCTATACACTCGTATTTTTGTGGTCGCATCGTTTTTTAATTAATGTTTGTATCGTATCAGATTTTTGTTAGTACTTTCTTTTTGAGGTATTATCAAAAACTACAATTAGCGATTAATACACATATCAAAAAAGTTTTTTCCTCATATACAAATGTAATTAAATTTCGTTTTTTATTGGAAATAATCTCTTGGTGCTTTTGATTTTTTTAGACGTTTAAAACATGTCACCTGAGTTTCAATTTTTTTGTCGCCGCAGAGTTATTTTTTTACAAAATGTCTCCCTCGGAACAAAAATCGACCTGTCCGAGCGTTTTTCTTTTCCTACGATAATATTGTTCAAAACCCCCATGTCTAGTTTTCGTTGGGCCACCCTGTATAAAGTAGGACTTGAAAAAAAATTAAAAAATCAATTTTAATTCCGCTATTTCGAGCCTGATATTTCTTTAAGGGTTAGGCTGAGAATTTGTTTTATAAAAGAAACCACTTATAATTTTCAACGAGGAGTCTAATTTTTTTTACATACATTTAAAAACACCGTCTATTACTAATTATTAATGATTCTGATTAATTTAATATCCACTTTTAGGTCTTACAGCGTTTTCCAAATTTGTTGTCTGTTTGTCATATCTAAGGCAACTCTTAGATCTATAAATGTTAATTTCAATTTCTCTGTTTCTTTCTTTAACTTTTTTTACAATTTTTTTTTTATTAAACTCTCAGAGATCTGCAATCTGCCCATTGGGCACTAAGCGTTTGTTTTGGCAGGAGAATGACATGTAGAGTATCACTCCAGTGAGTGATCATCTTTAAAATTATATCTAAATCTTAAGTCTAGAGTATTTCAGTCTGTACGATCTTAAGCCTAAACTTATCTGAGTCCTATAGTTAGATCCGATGGCAGTAGTCTTTTCAGCCTACGCTCTACGTTGACTTCACGCACATTTAACTGGTTAGCCAGCACATTAGGATGAACTGTCACTCTTTCACTGTAGTTCGAACTATAACGATATATAGTTTCTTTGACGGTTTCTAGGGGGATGTCATGTAGAATCACTTCATTGGGAACGTAATAAGGTGCGTCAACGATGATACGTAGAACCTTGTTCTGAAACCTCTGCAGGATGGCAATATTGGAGTCACTAGCAGTACCCCACAGATGAATACCATAGGTCCAGACTGGCTTGAGGATTGATTGATATAGTAGGATTTTGTTATTCAAGGATACTTTTGATTTACGGCCATTGAGCCAATACATATGGCTTAGTTTTAGTCCAAGTTGTTTTCGTTTGGTAAATATGTGTTTTTTCCATGTTAAACGTCTATCCAAGTGTATGCAGAGATATTTAGCATCTTCGGCTTGTGGCAGCTGACAGTTGTTAATCTTCACTGGAGGACACGTTTCTCTGCGTAGTGTGTATGTTACATGTTTGGACTTGGTCTCGTTAGCTTTGATGCGCCATGTTTTTAACCATAGCTGTATTTTATTTAGGTTAGATTGTAAGTTTCTTGAGGCCAATGCTGGGTCGGTGTGTGATGCTAGTATAGCAGTGTCATCGGCATAAGTTGCCACCGTAGTATTTCTTGTAGTTGGTATGTCTGCTGTATATATGAGGTATAATATCGGTCCAAGCACACTACCTTGTGGAACACCCGAATGAATAGAGTATAGGCTGGTATATTCACTGCCCTGCTTTACTAGGAAATGTCTTTTTGTTAAGTATGATGTAAGCAATTGGTAATGAGGATGAGGAAGAAGCTTCTTTAGCTTTACTTGTAAGCCCTTGTGCCACACCTTGTCAAAGGCCTGGGCTATATCAAGAAAGGCTGCAGAGCAGTATCTTTTGGCATTGAGATCTTTATTAATTTGATTGACCAGTCTGTGTACTTGCTCTATTGTTCCGTGTTTGTTGCGGAAACCAAATTGATGATTTGGAATTATTTTTCTTTCTTCTATTATCTTGTTGAGCCTTTTGGCATACAGCTTATCGAAAACTTTGGAGAGCATTGGCAACAAACTTATGGGCCTATAGGAGGTGACTTCCTCTGGCTTTTTCCCAGGTTTAGGAATCATGATGATTTGGGCCACTTTCCAAGTACTTGGGAAATAGTTTAAACGCATTATTGCGTTGAATATAAAAGTTATGAATTTGTAGCACTTTCCCGACAGCTCTTGTAGGATTTTACCAGAGATGAGGTCGAAGCCAGGTGCTTTTTTTATATTGATTTCTTTCCTGATTATTTGCTTTATTTCTTTGGTTGTGTACTTAAGGTGAGGCAGATCCATTTGGAATGGCACATCTAGAAAGCTAGTTATTTCCCTTTCTACATTATTGGATAGCTCAGAGGGGAAGGGTTTGAATACATTTTCTAGGTGTTTAGAGAATGCTTCGGCCTTCTGTTTATCATTTCTCGCCCAGGTATTGTCGTCATTTTTGATTGGAGGATTGTGCTGTTGGGGCCTTTTTAACCTTCTTGTGGCTTTCTAGAGGGAGTACTCAGTGGCTTCTGTTGGTGTGAGTCTTGCTAAATATTCTTGTAGTCCTTCGTTCTGTTCTTGTTGAATCAAATCTTTCAGTTCTTTGATAGATTTGTTTAACTTTCTTTTATTGTCTTCAGTTCTAGCTAGCTGCCATTTTTTCCGCAAATGTCTTTTTTCTGCAATTTTGTCTTTGATAGTTAGCGATATTTCATTTTTCCCAATAGGTGTTGCAAAGATAGGTGTAGCAAACCATGCCGCCTCTTGTATATTCTTTGTTAAATATTCTACTGCAGTTTCTATGTCCCTCTCGGTCTTCAAACGTTGATCTAACGATATAAGGTGGTCTAATTTTTCCCTAAATGCATCCCAGTTTGTTTTATTGTTATGCAAAGAGGGTTGTTTTTCTTTATTTAAAATATTTGAGTGAACTGTTAGCATTACTATTGAGTGGTCTGATGACAGATCGAAGCAGCTTTCAGCCTTACATTTTTTAGTATCAATACCCTTTGTAATGCAGAAGTCTATAGCATCGGGAATTTTGTTTTTGTCTGTTGGCCAGTACGTTGGTTCGCCAGTTGATAACTGCTGCAGATTATTTATTAAGTTCTCTGCCTTTTGGGGTAGTCAATCTTGAGCCCCATGTCGGATGTTTTGCGTTGAAGTCCCCTCCAGCAAAAAATTTGCTGCCTAATGTATTAAAAAAGCCTTCAAAGTGCTCCTTTTTGTTGAGGTGTTTAGGTGGGCAGTAGATAGCAGACATAGTTATTGGTCCATGTTCTTCTTCAATGGTTACACTGGTGGCCTGTAGATATTCTCTCGTGAATTTTTCCCTTTCGTAATGCTTTATATTGTCTCTTATGATAATCGCAGTTCCTCCATGTGCTTTGCAACTGGGATGTTTTGTATGATATAATTTGTACTTGGGAATCCGCAGATAGTGCTTGTCTGTGTAGTGCGTCTCAGATATCATCATGATGTCTATATTTTGCTCATACAAGAATATTTTAAGTTCTTGGGTATGTTGCTGAAGGCCATTGGCATTCCAGATAGCTATTTTATATTTTAACTGTTCTGCCATTAAGCTAATTTGTTTACGATAGTGGTGAGAAGGTTGAACATTGTACTCATTTGCTCCATGAGCTTACCCATCATTTCTTCGAGTTTACTCATATTATTGACAGGTTGATTGATTATTGGTATGACCTGATTATTTGTTGTCTTGTTATTGTTGACTGTCTGGGCATAAGATGTTCCGGGTTGATTATGTTGGGTTGATGTAAACTGTATCTGTTGCTGTGGGTTTCTTTTTTCCCTTAAAGTAGGGTATAGTTTTTGTTGTAGTTGTTTGTGCACTAAACACCCTCTATAATTGGCAGGGTGATCGCCACCACAATTGGCACATTTTACTTTTTCATCGCGTGTTTTTCGAGTGCAGGCCTTCGTTTCGTGTTGACCTGAGCATTTTACGCATCTGAATGTTTTTCGACAGTATGTTTTAGTATGGCCATAAGCCTGACATCTGGTACATTGAGGGATTATTCTTTTAGTGTGTGGTGGTTCACATTTAATAATATTGTTTCCTAGTTTATTTAAGTTGTACACATGCTTGTTATTTTCTTTCGGTGTAATGTCGATATAAAACATTGGTAGTGGATTTTTTGTTGTTCGATGTTTTATGTTGTATATGTTCACTACTTCATGACCTTGTTCGGCAAGGCTTTTTTTAATTTCTTTGGCATCTGTACCGTGGTGTAATCCTCTTAGAACAAATCTAAAAGTTTTTTCGCTTTTTGGCCTGAATGTATGGTATTGGGTATTTCTACTATCAAGTTCCCTGATCAGTGTTTTAAAGTGTTCGGCCTCAAGGACTTGGACTTTAACCCTTTGCACTCGTATGTCGCCGTAGGAGCGGCAAGATGTGTTTTACCGTTGCACTCGTATGTCGCCGTAGGAGCGGCACGATGTGTTTTACCGTTGCACTCGTATGTCGCCGTATAGGCGGCATACCATGTCTTATCATTACAGCGGGTTGGCCTGTCTGTCATCCCCTAAGCCCATGTATAATATTTCTAAATAAAAAAAAAATTCCGAGTAGATAGATAAGTAGATAAAATAATAGTCCGAGTACACTGTAATCACAACAGAACATATACACGAGTGCAAAGGGTTCATTGTTTCATAACTTATGGTGAATTTATTTGTAATTTGTTTGAGCAGGTCATGGATATGTTGTATTACCCCTACTTTATAGATAGTTATGGGCGGTGGCTTAGGTACTTCTTTAGTTTTACTTTGTTGCTCTTCGTCTTTGTTTTCGTCATTTTCTTCTTTTTCTTCTGATAAACTGTCGTAACTGTTCTTTGTTTCTAGTGGTTTCTATAACCAATAGTCTCTTATCTTTGTTTGCTTTCTAGAATTCAATACTTCGGGACTTCTTATGCGTTTTTTGTTTATCACCGTTGTCCAATCTGATTGATCTTGTTGGTAAGACGTTTGGGGATCTTGATTTTGTAATTGAGGACATTGCATTATCGGTTGCTGCTGTTGGTACATAGAATAATTAGGTGCCATTGGTTGCATCATCGGAATTGGCCCTTGCGATTGTTGATACTGGAGCTGCGATATTTGATTTGGGTCATTATATTGTACAGTAGGCTGTACTATTGGCATGGGAACATAATATTGTTGGTTAGCCATTTGACCGGCCCCTGTATATAATAAAAGTGTGTTTCACTTTTATTAATTATTATCAACACCGATAAAGTTTCATTTCGCTTATAAAGCAAACCAAAACAATCTTTTTACAATTAACGTGGTCTGTTCTGAAAGCTGCTTATTCATGTTCTAGTGGATGTTCTAATTCTAATGGGTGGTTTTTGAAATTTTTTATATTTCATTTTTCGAATTGTCTCTTTGTATTCCGGTATTATATTTTCCACTTGCCGCTAAAGAACAAAGTTTAAAATTAATTCATTTTAAACAAGTTCAAATACTGGCCAACACATTTTTCGTACTTCCCATATAAAGTAAGCTATCAATAATTAGCTCAACCCTACATCCTACTGTTGTCAAAGTCGCAGTTGACCGTCACCAACTCCACAATAAAACTCAATTTCCTGATCGAGTAAACGAAAAATGGTCAAGTCCTTTTTTTTATTAAAATTAGCAAAACGACTCAGTTTACCATTTATTCCTTGGTTGGCTGCGAATGAGTGTTCAATAATGGGAAGTCCTAACGGTCATACGCGGATAATTTTATTTTGAAATACTTTAATCAATACACTCCATTTTTTGAATGTATTCGTACGTATTCTGATCGAAAGAAAAGATATGTTTACTTTTGAACAATTCCAAAAATGCTTAAACGTATTAGCAAAAAACTTGGTTATATTCAGATTAGATTTAGCTCTGTCGATTACCTTGCTACATCAGGTGTACCTCAGGGATCCATTCTGGGTCCGCTCTTATTTAACATTTTTGTTAACGATATTGGTGATGTAATTAATGTCAATTTTTTGCTTTATGCTGATGACTTGAAAATATACACATTAATTAACAGCATACTGGACTCTATAAAACTCTCCCAAAAACCTTAATCGAGTTAATATATAGTGTAAAAATAATAATTTGAAGTTGAACCCTGCTAAATGCAACATTATGTCATTTTCGCTGAGCTCAGAATCAACCATCTTTAATTATCGCATCGACAACAGTGCGTTACAAAGGCCTGAACATTTTGTAGATTTAGGTGTCAAATTTGTCTCGACACTCACTTTTAATGACCACATTGACAGTATCACCAGTGTTGCGAATGATTTGTACGAGTACATTAAAGTTTCTGTACTTTTCTTTTATTCGATCCAAGCTTGAGTATGCATCAATTATTTGGAATCCAATGTATCAGGTTCAGAGTAATCACATAGAAGGCATTCAGAGGCGATTTATCAAATATTTAAGCTTTAAAGAAGACCAGGAATATCCGCCAACAGACAAACCGCATAACAATTTGCTAGCTAGACACAGTTTTCATAAATAATAAAATAAATTGTGCGGATCTATCAGTAAAACTTAAAAATTCCACGTGTACCTTTAAGATATACTGACTCCTTCTATCTGCCAACGCCTCGAACCGTTCTTAGTAATCACAAACAAGGAAATGTAAAAATCCCTGCAGAAAAAAAGAAAATAGGTGCAATCGAAAACAGGGACATGGAAAAGTTCCTGCATAAACAAAGAAAATACCTTCGATTAAAAATAGCGAAATGGAAATATCCCTCCATAAACAAAAAATATATCTTCAGTCAAAAACAAGGAAATGTAAAAATCCATCCCTAAACAAAGAAAATACATTCAACCAAAACAGGGACATGGAAAAGTCCTTTCATAAACAAAGAAAATACCTTCAATCAAAAATAGGAAAATGGAAATATCCCTCCATAAACAAAGAAAATACATTCAACCAAAACAGGGACATGGAAAAGTCCCTTCATAAACAAAGAAAATACCTTCAATCAAAAACAGGGAAAAGGAAAAGTCCCTCCATAAACAAAGAAAATATCTTCAATCAAAAACAAGCAAATGGAAATATCTTTCATAAACAAAGAAAATACCTTCAAACACAAACAAGGAAATGTAAAAATCTCTCCAGAAAAAAGAAAATACATTCAATCAAAAACAGGGACATGCAAAAGTCCCTTCATAAACAAAGAAAATACTTGCAATCAAAAATAGGAAAATGGAAATATCCCTCCATAAACAAAGAAAATACATTCAACCAAAACAGGGACATGGAAAAGTCCTTTCATAAACAAAGTAAATAACTTCAATCAAAAACAAGGAAATGGGAATATCCTTCATAAACAAAGAAAATACCTTCAAACAAAAACAAGGAAATGTAAAAATCTCTCCAGAAAAAAAGAAAATATTAATTATTAAAAAACATTTTTAAATTAGTTTGTATTTGTGATAGACAACTATTTTTCAAGCTTTAATTTAATAGTACGCTGTATCAATAATATGTCATTTTCCCTGTCCTCTAATTGGGTTTATCGTGTTGGACAGTGTAATGTAAAATAAATAAATAGTTTTATTAATGCACCGACTTTCTGATGGTATCAAATTCATCAACACGTTCGCACAATTCGATATTCCCTGAAATTAATCAACCTGTTACTGGGTGCCAATCAAGCAATCATACAGGTAGAAGCCGTCAAATGATTGTCGATTACGAGGTCGGCGTCGACATCAACTATCGCCCACGGTGTTTGTTCTCTTGTTCTCTGTTCCTCTTAGATACAGATGTAGGGAGCTTTTGAATAATTTTCCAAACTGCCAACACGGCCGAATCGAGTCCCGACGTCATCGTCGAGGCGCTTTCGATCAATAGACCTTCGTGATATACGAATAACCGACCCATAATCACATGGCGGCGTCGTCATGCTTCTACGAAAGTTCTAGGATCCAAGAAAATACTCAGAACGTGTTACATTTTTCGTCTTGAAAACTAGAATTTAAAAGTACAGCTGGATTTTAAAGTAGATGCACTTATCCACTACTAAGTCAATTACCTAATGTAATATCGGCAATAAACAGCCACATCAGTGGAAATATTGTAGCTCCACTTTTTATCGCCACTGTCATTAAGTTTTTATTTAAAATTGTTAGGTTCCATTTCTTTAAGGCACGTTGACACAATGCTAGTTCTCTGGAATGACAGCTCGCATGTGAGTGATATTTTTTAAGACAGTTGACTCTCTTGAAGACAGTTCAGTATCTCGTCTCGATGCCCGTTCTACGAGAAGGAATTAATATTGTAGCTGATATGTTGATTGCACATTTCAAGGCTGACAATAAGAAAAAAAGAAAACGTCGAATGGATTGGATAGCAAAAAGAAACTCTCTAGGTGCTTCGGCAACTTTTATGAAGGAAGTTCAAGATTCTGATACATACAAAAATCATTTAAGATTAACTGTAACTCAATTTGAAGAGCTGCTTTCAATGATTTCTGGCAATGTGCAAAAGCAGGATACTGTTACGAGGCAAGCTTTATCACCAAGGTTGAAATTTGAAATTACATAAGTAGTAGGACTAGGCCGATTCTGGACAACTTGCAGAAACTGCCACCAGGGTCGTTTGTGGCGCTAGTGTCACCCACGTGGTGCGCATGCGCGCGTCATCTGTCATCTGTCACCTGGAAAAGTTCCAGAAACTGCCGCTAGGTGGCGTTGGTGGTGCCAAAGTTCCAGAAACTACCATTAGAGGGCGTCAGTGGTGCCAAAGTTCCAGAAACTGTCACTAGATGGCGTTGGTGGCGCCAAAGTTCCACAAAGTGTTAGTAGATGGCGTTGGTGGCGCCAAAGTTCCACAAAGTGTTAGTAGATGGCGTTGGAGAGCGGCGGCGACGGCGGCCATGTTTAGTCCAATTATGTTATAGTTCCACAAAGTGTTAGTAGATGGCGTTGGAGAGCGGCGGCGGCCATGTTTAGTCCAAGAATACTGGTCTTGAACGTGTTGGCAGTTCAGCCAACCTGTCATCTGTCACTAGAAATACTGGTCTTGAACGTGTTGGCAGTTCAGCCAACCTGTCATCTGTCACTAGAAATACTGGTCTTGAACGTGTTGGCAGTTCAGCCAACCTGTCATCTGTCACTAGAAATACTGGTCTTGAACGTGTTGGCAGTTCAGCCAACCTGTCATCTGTCACTAGAAATACTGGTCTTGAACGTGTTGGCAGTTCAGCCAAAAAAAGAAGAAGTCACCTGTCATCTGCCACATGTTGCCATAAGGGCATTAGCGCTTAACTTCACTGTTATTGGTCCAATTGAATCGCGGAAAAAACAGGCATTATCTATGAGTGACGTAGATGTCAAATTTAAAGAAAAGCATGCGCAATGAACGTTGCCGAAAGGGCATTAGTGCTTAACTTCCTTGTTATTGGTCCAATTGAATCGCGGAAAAAACGGGCATTATCTATGAGTGACGTAGATGTCAAATTTAAAGAAAAAACATGCGCAATGAGCGTGGCCATAAGGGCACAAAGCGCTTAACTTCGTTGTTATTGGTCCAATTGAATTGAGGAAAAAACAGGCATTATCTATGAGTGACGTAGATGTCAAATTTAAAGAAAAAACATGCGCAGTGAACGTTGCCATAAAGGCATTAGCGCTTAACTTTGTAATTATTGGACCAATTGAATCGCGGAAAAAACAGGCATTATCTATAAGTGACGTAGATGTTAAATTTAAAGAAAAAACATGTGCAGTGAACGTTGCCATAAGGGCACAAAGCGCTTAACTTCGCTGTTATTGGTCCAATTGAATCGCGGAAAAAACAGGTATTATCTATAAGTGGCGTAGATGCCAAATTTAAAGAAAAAACATGCACAATGAGCGTGGCCATAAGGGCACAAAGCGCTTAACTTCGCTGTTATTGGTCCAATTGAATCGCGGAAAAAACAGACATTATCTATAAGTAACGTAGATGTCAAATTTAAAGAAAAACATGCGCAATGATGGTTGCCATAAGGGCACAAAGCGCTTAACTTTGCTGCTATTGGTCCAATTGAATCGCGGAAAAAACAGACATTATCTATAAGTAACGTAGATGTCAAATTTAAAGAAAAACATGCGCAATGATGGTTGCCATAAGGGCACAAAGCGCTTAACTTTGCTGCTATTGGTCCAATTGAATCGCGGAAAAAACAGGCATTATCTATGAGTGACGTAGATGTCAAATTTAAAGAAAAGCATGCGCAATGAACGTTGCCGAAAGGGCATTAGTGCTTAACTTTGTTGTTATTGGTCCAATTGAATCGCGGAAAAAACGGGCATTATCTATGAGTGACGTAGATGTCAAATTTAAAGAAAAAACATGCACAATGAGCGTGGTCATAAGGGCACAAAGCGCTTAACTTCGTTGTTATTGGTCCAATTGAATTGAGGAAAAAACAGGCATTATCTATGAGTGACGTAGATGTCAAATTTAAAGAAAAAACATGCGCAGTGAACGTTGCCATAAAGGCATTAGCGCTTAACTTCGTAATTATTGGACCAATTGAATCGCGGAAAAAACAGGCATTATCTATGAGTGACGTGGATGTCAAATTTAAAGAAAAAATATGCGCAGTGAACGTTGCCATAAGGGCACAAAGCGCTTAACTTCGCTGTTATTGGTCCAATTGAATAGCGAAAAAGACCAGTATGATCTAGAAGTAGCGAAGATGCCAAATTTAAAGAAAAAACATGTGCAATGAACGTGGTCAAAAGGGCACAAAGCGCTTAACTTCGCTGTTATTGGTCCAATTGAATCGCGGAAAAAACAGGTATCAGGTAAAAGTGACGTAGATGTTAAATTTAAAGAAAAAACATGCGCAATGAACGTTGTCATAAGGGCACAAAGCGCTTAACTTCATTATTATTGGTCCAATTGAATGACGAAAAAGACAGATATCATGTAAAGGGGACATAGACGCTAAATTTAAAGAAAAGCATGCGCAATGAACGTTGTCATAAAGGCATTAGCGTTTAACTTCATTATTATTGGTCCAATTTAATTATGAAAAAGGTAGGTATTATCTATAAGTGCCGTAGATGTCAAATTTAAAGAAAAACATACGCTATGAACTTGGCCATAAGGACACAAAGCGTTTATCTTCGTTGTTATTAATCCAATTGAATTGAGGAAAAAAACAGGCATTATCCACAAGCAACGTAGATGCTAATTTTACGAAAAAATTGCTTGATCATGATTGGATAATTATGTCACGTGTCTATATCTAGAGGGGGTTATTATATAATATTTATTAATAACGCTTGCAGGGATTATTGCTTTAAGACATGCGTCGTCAAGACAAACATATTTGGGAAAAAGTCCTTAAATTTGAAGAAAGACTCAAGCAACTTCGTAAAGATATTAAACTGTACGAAGACAAAGAAAACGTTATAAAGCAGTTGGGCGATTTAAATTTGGACAATACAAGAATACCGAAAAAAGTACTATGTTGTTGCTGTTACCCCTTAAGACGAATTCAACCAACACCAACAATTCTTCAGGTGCCGGTGACGCCATGGATGGACAATTAAATGGTGAAATTAACAAGACATTTACAATATCGTTCCTCACGTTATAAATGTATTCAAAGAAGGTTTCGATCCTCATGTAATGTTGCAATAAACAACTAAAAATATGCAAAAGGTGTTTCATTAAAACTCAAAAATTTTTCATATCATTTATTAAAAATCAAAAAAAATTTCATTTCACCATGTGTAATATTTTTCGAAGAAAAACAAAAAAAAATTGTGCTGAAAGAGTATATAATAAAGAACGAAGCGTTTAATTATTTTTTTATTATATTCAATTTACTTGGTAGGTACATTTTATTCATAAAAAGATATAATTTTTGTCAATAAGGTTTTCAATTGTTCTTTTAACCCTACGCTGGGACAGGGTATGTTAAATAGATTCCAACTAAATTGTCCAGCTTCAACAACTTTTTTCGTATATTCACTATATTTGTAATATACGTTTAAGTTTTTGTTGAAAAAGTAAATGAAACCATCTATATATCTAAACGCTGATGTCAAGTCCATCGGTATACCGGGAAATTGATCGGTTATACGTCCACGACTAATTATTTCTCCAGGATCATTATTGTATTCTACATAGGAAACGTTGTTATAGAAAACAAAAGTTCTACCACTATTTGATTGAAATAACGCATTAATATAAGCATCTGAGGGCATAGGTAAATAATAATCATTTTGAATATTTAAATTTGGAAATGAGGCTACATAACATTTTCGATTACCAAACGTTATTAAATCCCCCGCTGAATTTTGAAAAATGTGAGAAAATGGGGTCGAGGAAGTCTTAAGTTCATTGGGTAGATAATTACTTAACGGCTCGGGACTTGAAGGTATGAGCATACTATTTAAATCAAATTTCCACAAAGATGTATTAAATCCGACGTACAATCGATAATTAGGAAACGTTGGAGCTGTTGCAAGAAACATGAAATCAGGTGATTTAATATTACATAAATTTTTGTATTGAAGCGAAACAGTCATCGGCGCCTTAACAGAAGAAGAAGAAGAAGAAGAAGAAGAAGAAGAAGAAGAAATGTGTTTTCGAGTGGTTGGAGGATAAATTGTACTCGTTGTCGTTGTTGTCGGCGTTCGTCGTCGTCGTGGACCATACAAGAATTCTAATGCATTCTTATCATCTTCATCTAGAGGAGTTAACTTTTGCTGATACCATGGAAACATTATTGCAGACTCTACTTCACTATGTCCTAACCCAAGGGTGTGACCGATTTCATGTACCAACACCATAAGAAAGCTTACTTGACCATCAGGAACATTATCATCATCATCCCCAAAATACCATTGCTCGCCAGCATCCATATGAATTTCAATACATCCATTAGCACTAGGAAAATGTGCGTGAGCCAATATTTTCCCAGGCCCATCAAAGTTTTGTGGACATCGATGGTGACCTGTGCAGCTTTCTCGAAAATCATGTTTTTTGGGTACGACGGTTATAGTAATATCGGGTTTCGGTGTTGGAAATTGAACTAGTTGAAAATTGAAATTGGAATCACGTTCCCATATTGCAAAAGCCCTTTGAGCTGTTAAAAGATGTTCCGAACGGGCTTGAGGAAAATACCATCGCAAACTCGTTTTATTTTTCCATCTTGATATCGTTGTAAATGAATTTTCACCAACAGTACATCTAGGTTTATTAATTAATTGAATAGTGGCAGCTTTCAGAGTTCCATCCACAGGTAGATTATATTTTTCTTGAAAATTTGCTAACACATTTTTAATCACCTACGATTTCATTTTGATTAATGTAGCCAAACCGTTGCAAAAATGATACAAAATATTCTAGAGTAACGTTCGCAGAATTTGCGTGGGCTGTTAAGAGAAGCAGTACAAGTACTTTACCAACACACATGTTGAATATAAATGAAAATGTAAGAAATGTGTACGTATATATATTTTGCATTTATTCTTATAAATTTTTTAAAAAGAGAGAGAGAGAGATACTTTTAATTACCATACAGGATGAAGTCAAAAAGGTCACGTAAACGCCACGTAAAACATCAAAAACGTCACACACGTCACGTAAACGTCACACACCTCACGTTTTACGTCACGCACCTCACGTACCTCACGTTTTTCGTCACGCACCTCACGTTTTACGTCACGCACCTCACGTTTTACGTCACGCACCTCACGTTTTACGTCACGTACCTCACGTTTTACGTCACGCACCTCATGTTTTACGTCACGCACCTCACGTTTTACTTCACGCACCTCACGTTTTACGTTACGCACCTCACGTTTTACGTCACGCACCTCACGTTTTACGTCACGCACCTCACGTTTTACGTCACGCACCTCACGTTTTACGCCACGTGAACGTCAAATGTTTAACCTATTTTTTAGAGATACACTACAAGTTATTATTACCAATGTAATATAGTTAAATAAAGTGTAAATAAAATTTTATGTGAGATGCTCCTTTGTAAAACCGGATTATCTAGCGCCACAGTTATGCAAATGGGTACCTAATTTGTGCAACTTATAAAATTATTGCATAAGACTTTTCACAGACGTGCTGTTACACGTGTCACCCCCTCTTGTAATAATGAACTCGCCCACGAGCGCAGCCATGTTGAATTTTGAAAACTTAAAAACAATACGAAATTATCAAAACCGCGAATGAAGTGATAACCTAGAAACACGTATTTTATTGAGAACGAGTATTTCTTAAAACATCGCGAAAAAGCCCCTTTTCACGTGAACATACCGTGATTATTAGACCCCCACTCACTTTTTTATTTTTCCATTTGTATATGTGGTAACGAAATAAAACAGAGAGTACAATTAACACAAGTCGTTCGGTCCTAAACAATCGAGATGGAAAAAATTGAATTTCTCATAGGTAAAAGAGCTGTAAATAAAATATTGCGTTTACCTGTAAAAGATCTTTTAATTGAACAATGGAGTCAAGAAACTAGAATATCTTGTTACATCCTCTACATCGGTGATGAAGTTGCAGCGTTCGCCTTATTATCAAGATGTGATTTCGATCCATTAGGACAACATGATGTTCCCAGAATATTAAATTATATATATACATTTGGCAAACACAGAAGAAAAGGTTACGCATGCAAAATAGTTCAACATCTAATGAAAACAGGGAATCAGTTTACAACATTTTGCAGCAATCCGTGGTCAGAAGGAGTCTTTACAAAATGCAACTGTACCAATTACGGTGAAAATAATTATTCAATAATGTTTAGATATCCTTAATAAATCATATTAAAACAAAAAAAAGGTTTTTAATTTATGAATAAAAAAGGTTGTTGAATGAAAATTAAACAAATAGTCAAACTGGATTGAAAAATGTTGATAAGAAATATTCTTTTTTATTTATAGAAAAATCCGTTAAATGTGATTGTACCATAAAATGGGAAAGCTAAATACCATTCAGGCCTAACACACTGAATGTGCTATGGAGTTAAGAAATATAGAATCCCCACCCATTTTTTTCATACTAATAAATATTAAGACTTTCTCCGGTGAAGTTAGTCAGGCAGTCATCATGCCGTTTACAGAAAAATCAAAAGTGAAAAATATCTATTTGGGTGAACAAAGGTTCTACCTGAATAAATCGAATACGAAATATGTCGCAGTGAGTCTGTCGCATGATTTAAATTTTGCTCTGTGTGTGAAAATATCTGCAAACAAAGGAAACTGTATCGTGTTTAGTGAAAAAGAGTGGAAGGAGTTTTTATCCTTCAAAGAAACTATTGAAGATTTTATAACAGCGGGAAAGGAGGAATCAATAGATGTTAGCCGGTTTTTGTTACAGTTTGAAAATTTTGAAAGCATTACTGTTTTGAAAGTATTAACTGGACATGCTACTGTCTGGTTAGGATCAAGTTTCCTTTCCGAGCTCTGGAGATGCTTACCCTTAATTACGCACAACATTGAAGTATTAAAAAGCCAGCAGTTTGTAGGTTCCTTAAAAATTTTACAAATGGCGGTTAAAAACAAGGAAGATATCATCAACACAGCTCTTACTACAATGGAGCCTATAAAACAAGCGCATCCGATTACATATAGTTTATTACTAGAACTTATATTCAAATACCCCGATGTTCTTAAAGAAAAGATATGAAGAAAGTAACTTTTAATGAAGATTACAATCACGTTCACATATGGGAATCATTAGATGTTGAAACAAGTGATTGGGAATCAAGATATCTTAATCAACGACGTTTTAAACGCCGAATAGAAGAAGCTGCTAAAATTATTAATCCCGTTTTAAATATAACTCATAGAAATAAAATGTATAATACTTTACAAAATAAAACATTTAAACAATAGAATTTTTGTCTATCCAAGACTGATTTTGTATAGAATCTTATGGAAAATACGAACAAATTTAGCAATTCAAGGGGCCTTTTTTGAATAACCTTCAAACTTACCGCTTTTTCCTCATAGTGGGGGTATATAAATACAAGTGTGTGTGTGCGAACCTACATTTTATTCAGTCGTGTGGTGCACCTGCAATTTAAATCAACCAACCGACAACATGAGTAGTCAAGATAGTGGTTATAGTTCTTGTGAAATTGTTTTTGAAAGTGACTCGGCATCGTCATCATCGTCACCGTCGCCAACACCTCCTTCACCTTATGCAGTGTCGCTTAATGATTGTGTTGAGGAAATCGACCAAGCTTTAATTTCATACGAGTATGCTGCTAAATTGGAGCGATACCATCTACTGGAAACGAATTTTTCCCTAAGAAGTTATGCACTTTTGTGCGGAATAAGTCCGACCAGAACCTTTAATACTGCAATAACGCTAACACCTTTACTTCGACCCGGAAGAATTTCGTTTGGTACATTTGAGTGGACTACTTTTATTGAATTGCTGCGTCAAAGATACGATGACTTTTTTCACGAGAATCTACCGTCACCTCCTGACGAATACGATCCTGTAGTTTTCCCTTGTGGAGACTTTTGTAAAGTTACTCAATTAGTGTACGACGATACCAAGTTTCTACTTGCAAACAAACATGGAGTCGAGTTCTATCTGGACGAGGATGATGTTTCCGACATCCTTGAAGCAAATTGCAATTTGGTGAAGAACTACATTTCGTTGCTAGAAGACTTGAACTTTAATACATTCTACTGTAATTTAATAGACTCTACACGAGCTTATTTTGCTGTTAATTTCAATAGTATTTGTGACGAAGACACTAGTAGATTTAATACTTTAATTTTAATTTGTGCTGTTATGCCAAATTGTTTAGAAAAAAATGCTCTACAAGAGTACATGTATTACTATAAAGATGATGTAATTAATGATATATTAAATCATTGTTCAAATTAAAAAAATGTACCAAGTTTTTTTTGAAATAAAACACTTCTTTCTTATATTTTATTTTTTATTACCCAAGCAAACTACAAATAATACAGTAAGCAAACATATATAACTAATACATAAAAACTATAAATAATTTATTAGGTACACATAGTTCAGTCTGAAAATCGCACTCGTTTATTTTCATGTAAATCATATCGAAACCAAGCACAATATTTCTGCATATTCAATAAATATTTCAAAATTATGGCAAGCTAATAATCAGTAATCACATCTTAATTTATTAAAATTTTGAAAAACTTTCCCCGTTAAACTCCACGGTAGGGCAAAAAAAAGAAAAAATTAACTTTTATATCCCCACGGAAGGGTATCATGTGAGTGGGGAAGTAATTGACGCTTATCATCATAGGGGCTAAGTCCAATTTTGGTCTGACTTATGCTATATACATCATGCAAATAAGATCGAATAGTGTGTTGTGTAATATATTTTTTATTATTATTTTGCAAACAATTTAGGTAATCCTCGAATATGATTTTATTTTTTACGACATTGGACTTAACCCCCTTTGATTTTTTCACTACTTTGCCACCTTGCACTTTATAACTATACATTTTTGATCGTAATCCCACAAAATGTGTCATTATTTTGCCATTAGCTTCATCCTTCATTAAACCGGGAATTTTTTTATTTACTAAAGGAATCTTATAGGCGTTATTTGAGGGGTAATCTGAAGTGTCAAATTTTTCTAAATGATCTTCAATAAGACTTTTGTAAACGTCATCGCAATTTAATTCGTAAATAAAACTATCGGTGTCAGTGTACATTAATTTTACATTTTCCACCCCCATAGTTGGTAACATGAAATTATAGTGAAAATCATACATACAGGTTTTAGAAATGTCCAGGATAGCCATGCCGATATACAGGGGTTTGTTGAAGAGTAGTTCAGCCTTCTTTAATTCGATAGCCATGAGTTTGTCGTCAAAAACTCTTCTATTATGAAATCGGGGGCTGGCTATCAAATTTTTTGCACCGTAACGACCCTCGTAAGAAGTAAGTAATTTCACTACCCTATGGAGTCTGATGTTTTCCATCGTCTTACCGAATACGGCATTATTAGCGAGTTTGAACTGGGTTTTTTTAAAATTGCTTGTGGCTACAGTCCTTAAGCGAGTATTCAGCTCGATATAGGACTGCAGCCAAGCCGATTGTTTGAATTTTAGTACTTTGTGAATTTTCGTTAATTTTAACCCGTGTTCGAGGGCTTGTTTTAAATTACGATAATGCAGAGTGTATTGTTTTTTCGGGTAAAGGGTGGTCATTAATTTGGACAATTTGGAACCATCATCGGGAGGTTTACGGTGTTCTGGACAAAATGGGAAATCTTTGTGCTCATCATGTAAACTTTCGGGATACTCTAAATCAACTTGTAAAATATATCCGACGGGTGAATCGTCGGGAATCTGAGTAATGTCGATGTTTGTATTGGGCTCCCATTCAAACCCCCCGTAGGGGAGGAACTGTGACATTGCCCACCCATATAAATTGTTTACGTCAAAGTACATAAGGTACTTGGACGGCTTAGAAGAATCATATTCAGGCATGTATTTATTGTTGGCTTCGGAATATCTGTTTGAACAAACAGATATTCCTCCACGTATTGATGATTCGACAAACAACATGTCGACATCTTTTAAAATTTGCAATTTACATTTCGTGTACTTGAGCATACAATCCCAAGTATATCCGGGCATAGTATAGTACCATGCCGGATCTAGTTGGTAAGTTTCCAGAGCAGTTGTTCGAAAGTTTTCCATAACGTCACAAAGAAGGAGAATGTCGGTTCGCATATACAAATCTGCATATTCGCCTAAATTTTGAATTTGGAAAGCTTGCCAAACGTTTTGCGCATGAGTGTAATCATCCGCGGAAATATGACAATCATTTAATTTGTTGTAAAAACTCTCAATTGCTGGAAGACTAGTGGTATCATTTAGCTTATCAATACTATCAATGTAATCGTATGGAAAAACACCTTTCCTCGTCAACAGTTTGAACGTTTCATTAGTCAAGTTACCAAATTCCCCTTTTAATGTAATCAACTCCTCTATTTTTAGTGTAGACACCAACTCATCGAGACTGGTACCCAAAAATCTAAAGGAGTCTATATAGCGAAATTTAATTTTAGTTTCTGGTTCATACTGCGTAAAAGAAATGTATTTTTCCATGTTCACGGGTAGTACACTCAAGGGTCCACGTTTAGCAAGATCTCTAATAATAAAATGGCTGTCGTATCCGCTAAGATTATGGAAAACTATGGGCACTACAAATAGTTTTTTGAAGTTCAGATTGCACGATTGATGTGCGAACCCTCTAAATAATCCCGTAAAATGATCGTGGTCTTTAACGACGATGTCTTTTTCTTTAAACCTATTGTCGCAAATGTGACAGCAGACACCGTTTGCGACGACAGTAGGCATACAAATAGGAACAATATTTAATAATTTAGATTCAATAAATTTCGCGACTTCTAACATTTGATTCGCAAACCAGTCCATGCAATCTTCCCCTCTATAACTATTGTAGTAGGAAATCTTATTATCATAGCTGCATTTTAAGTAGAAGCCTGCACTAAATGTTTTATGGTGCTGATACTTTGTAGTTGTATGAGATATCTTTTTAGTGCAGGCTTCTAAAATTGACTCGAAATCGGCATAAACGACAAAAGGACATTTCTGCTTGTATACATGATTTTTAAATTCGACGTTATCATATGGGGGGAAAGAAATTTTGCAATCGTTACTATTTATGCATAAAATTTCGTGGTCCGTTAGTTTTTTTTCACTTTGAAAATAATTCAAGCACCTATCACAAATAAACTTTGTATGCCCCTTCTTGCTGAGTTGACTTGAAACTAGTCTAGACATATTTTTAATCCAACAATAATGATATTTAATGGTGTTGGTAGTAGTGTCCTCATTGTTGCCGGGAGGAGCCTCGTAGTCGTTTAATTTTGGAAAATATTCATCTTGAATTAAAAGTAAATTTACATGACGCGGCTGTTTATTTTTAGTTAAACGTGCAGGTACCACTACGTAAAATGACTTTTTATTAGTTTGATTTAGTTCTAAAGCGTAAACGTTTACAGAGATTTCATTTAACTTTTCAAATTTTGAAATTTGTGTTAGTTTCATAGGCAATTCTAAACCGTCTGTATTCAAAACTTTACTATAGTGAGGGTAAGTAAATGTATATTGAGAGTGTTTTTTAGCGGGAAACAAAAAACTCGTTACGGCCCAGTAAAAACACGCCAGGTCCGTATTTTGGACGTTTATGCACGCCTTTTTCGTTAATATTTCTTTTGGCAGTGGAATGAAGGATGAACCGTTCCCAATTTCAAATTTGTTAATAGCTACTTCCAATAAATTTATTTTTGACAACGCCCACCCACTGTTTTTTTCTTGAAATTCCGAAAGTTTATTTAAAATAAAATCTACAATGCTTTTATATTCTTGCGCTAAATCCGTCCCCAAATCAACAACGAAATTTGGGGATCCAAAGTATTTAATGTCAATTACTTCCCCGCCATCACTATCATTTTTTAAAAAATCGCCGCAAAATGTGACATTTACTTTTAGCGACGGTGTATCATTTTTTAAAATTTGTGAAATTTTTGACTTGAATAAATTAAAAGCTGCCTTCAAAAAATCTTTTATTTCTTTGTGTTGTAAATTTATAATGACCCCCGTTCTAATTCGATTGTTAAAAATCGCGTTGACGTCTTCCCATTTAACGCCCCCTTTAGAGCCGCGCCCCTGTCTAATGCCCTCCCCTACTACATGAGATGACGCTAATTTAATAATACACCGTAACCTTTTCAACTGCCCCATTTTGGTGTAAATTTTTCTTTTTTCCCCTACCGTGAAATTACATTTTTTTATAGCTAAAGAGCATTTTCTGAGGTGAGTACTAATTAGTGCTAGCCATTTATTTTGATCTGAATATGTCGAAATATTGTGCTTAGTTTTAAGTAGGTCTTCGATTTTTTGAAAAACGAGTGCGAAATTCATAATTGAACTCACCTAATTTTTTTTTTCTATTTTAAATAGAGTTCTGGGAGCACAGCTCTTTGATATCTCGTGCAGGCCAATAAAAACTAAACTGAAGCCCCCTTTGTTTAGATCGTCGATGTGGTTCTTGTAAATTTCGGTGGACCTTTTGGGCAGAAAGGTGACGACGTTCTCCTCCAATTCCACTAGGATGGATTCCCCTCCAAATTTGGATTTAACAAGCTGAACGCGGTGAATTTTCTTTGGGATGTTGGGTTGCAGGTCCTTTAGCTTAATTATGGGCTTGTTTTCAGTATCTGTAGATGAGGTAAATTCGTTTAATTTTTCAAGAAAACTCATCTAAAATAATAATAAAAAAATGGAATACTAGCATGAAAAAACCACCGAAAAAAACACTTACTTTAAAAGCTTAAAGATGTGGATGCCAAAAAAAAAAGTCTTAGCCGGATTGAAGCTAACAGCAAAAAAAAATGTGTAGCACTGGTACAAATTACTGAAAAAATCAAAAATTTGTACTGTTAAAATTGCAAAAAAAAAAGTTTTTTAAAAAAATTAACTTATTTAACACTTTGAAGTTTAAATTTTTGAAAATTTACTACAGCACTGGTACAAAAAAGTTTTAAAAAGTCTTAGATGGATTGAAGCTTTACAGCAAAAAAATGTAGATCACTGGTACAAATTACTAAAAAAAAAATCAAAAATTTGTACTGTTAAAATTACAAAAAAAGTTTTTTTTAAAAAATGAACTTATTTAACACTTTGAAGTTTAGATTTTGAAATTTACTACAAAAAATGTAGAGCACTGGTACAAAAACAAGTTTTAAAAAATTAAAATTAAATGTGCTTACAATAACTCCAACTGGAAACTGTTCACTGAACACTAACTGGTAGCACAATAAAAACAACTGGAAACAGCTCGCTGAATACTAACTGGTGAAGAGACGTTTACGATTGAATTGTCGATTGATTCGGCTTCGGCTTTTATAGCACTCGAGAAAAACAACAACATTATCTGTGGGAAGATAACTAAATTCGTTTCGTGGAAATGTGGTTGTATTTTTCACCGTTATCAGCCTTATCTAATTTTTATCCAGGAAGCTACATCCTGTGGGAACGGATGTAGATGTTTGTGCTAGAATTTGTTTTCTGTAAATGTGGTTTTATTTTTTCGCGTTATCAGGCTTATCTAATTTTTATCGGGAGGCTTCATCCGGTATAACCGTTAAAGTATGTTTTTAAATTTTTTTAGAAAATGTAGATTGCAGGGCCGTATTTAAAAAATTTTTAGTTCAAAAAAAAAAAAAAAAACAATTTTAAATGATCTTGAATTTGGAGTAATAGAATTTTGTGTTATTTAACACTTTGAAGTTTAGATTTTGAAATTTACTTAACTTAAGTAAGCTCAATTTTTCGGAGGAATATTATAACAGTTTTATTTTGTAAAGTATTATACATTTTATTTCTATGAGTTATTTAACACTTTGAAGTTTAGATTTTGAAATTTACTTAACTTAAGTAAGCTCAATTTTCGGAGAAATATTATAACATTTAAAAATCACTATTGACAAAAATTATATAAAATGTAAAATATTATATAATTATCCAATCATGATCAAGCAATTTTTCCTGTAAATTTGACATCTACACCGCTTATAGATAATGCCTGTTTTTTCTGCGATTCAATTGGACCAATAACAGCGAAGTTAAGCGCTTTGTGCCCTTTCGGCAACCATCATTGCGCATGTTTTTTCTTTAAATTTGACATCTACGTCACTTATAGATAATGCCTGTTTTTTCCGCGATTCAATTGGACCAATAACGAGGAAGTTAAGCGCTTTGTGCCCTTATGGAAACCATCATTGCACATGTTTTTTCTTTAAATTTATCATCTACGTCACTTTTACATGATATCTGTCTTTTTCACCATTCAATTGGTCCAATAATTACGAAGTTAAGCGCTAATGCCTTTATGGCAACGTTCACTGCGCATGTTTTTTCTTTAAATTTGACATCTACGTCGCTTATAGATAATGCCTGTTTTTTCCGCTATTCAATTGGACCAATAACAAGGAAGTTAAGCGCTAATGCCCTTATGGCACTGTTCATTGCGAATGTTTTTTCTTTAAATTTGACATCTACGCCACTCATAGATAATGCCTGTCTTTTCCGCGATTCAATTGGACTAATAACAGCGAAGTTAAGCGCTTTGTGCCCATATGGCCACGCTCATTGCGCATGTTTTTCTATAAATTTGACATCTACGTTACTTATAGATAATGTCTGTTTTTTCCGCGATTCAATTGGACCAATAGCAGCAAAGTTAAGCGCTTTGTGCCCTTATGGCAACCATCATTGCGCATGTTTTTCTTTAAATTTGACATCTACGTTACTTATAGATAATGTCTGTTTTTTCCGCGATTCAATTGGACCAATAACAGCGAAGTTAAGCGCTTTGTGCCCTTATGGCCACGCTCATTGTGCATGTTTTTTCTTTAAATTTGGCATCTACGCCACTTATAGATAATACCTGTTTTTTCCGCGATTCAATTGGACCAATAACAGCGAAGTTAAGCGCTTTGTGCCCTTATGGCAACGTTCACTGCACATGTTTTTTCTTTAAATTTAACATCTACGTCACTTATAGATAATGCCTGTTTTTTCCGCGATTCAATTGGTCCAATAATTACGAAGTTAAGCGCTAATGCCTTTATGGCAACGTTCACTGCGCATGTTTTTTCTTTAAATTTGACATCTACGTCACTCATAGATAATGCCTGTTTTTTCCTCAATTCAATTGGACCAATAACAACGAAGTTAAGCGCTTTGTGCCCTTATGGCCACGCTCATTGCGCATGTTTTTTCTTTAAATTTGACATCTACGTCACTCATAGATAATGCCCGTTTTTTCCGCGATTCAATTGGACCAATAACAAGGAAGTTAAGCACTAATGCCCTTTCGGCAACGTTCATTGCGCATGCTTTTCTTTAAATTTGACATCTACGTCACTCATAGATAATGCCTGTTTTTTCCGCGATTCAATTGGACCAATAACAGTGAAGTTAAGCGCTAATGCCCTTATGGCAACATGTGGCAGATGACAGGTGACTTCTTCTTTTTTTGGCTGAACTGCCAACACGTTCAAGACCAGTGTTTCTAGTGACAGATGACAGGTTGGCTGAACTGCCAACACGTTCAAGACCAGTATTTCTAGTGACAGATGACAGGTTGGCTGAACTGCCAACACGTTCAAGACCAGTATTCTTGGACTAAACATGGCCGCCGCCGCCGCTCTCCAACGCCATCTACTAACACTTTGTGGAACTTTGGCGCCACCAACGCCATCTACTAACACTTTGTGGAACTTTGGCGCCACCAACGCCATCTAGTGACAGTTTCTGGAACTTTGGCACCACTGACGCCCTCTAATGGTAGTTTCTGGAACTTTGGCACCACCAACGCCACCTAGCGGCAGTTTCTGGAACTTTTCCAGGTGAGAGATGACGCGCGCATGCGCACCACGTGGGCGACACTAGCGCCACAAACGCCCCTGGTGGCAGTTTCTGCAAGTTGTCCAGAATCGGCCTAGTCCTACTACTTACATAGCAACGGGAGACTCTTTCAGCACTTTGGAACATTTTTACAGAGTTCCTAAATGTACTATTTCAAGATTTATTCCTGCCGCTTTGAAGGCTATTTATGATCATTTAAAAGGAGAGCACATGAAGGTTAGTAGTCGATTATATAAAATAGTAGTAATAAAAAAAACAACCCCAACCCCTCAGCACAGTAGTCACAATATAATTTTATGACATCATACGATATATAAAAGTTATTTATTTCATTTTTAGTTACAAAATAAGTATAAAATATCAAATGTCATCATCAATACCTCCTACACTTTGTATTGCATTGGCCAAAACTAAGTTTAGTGTATTTCCGTCATCTGGAAATGCAAGGTCAATATATGAATCTTCAACATCTTCATAACTACTAGTTTGTTCTTCATACGATGTAGGTGGTTCAGAGCTTGTCCCAGAGTATAGTAGCCTAGCGGATGATCTGGAGGATGATGATGACTCATATTGTTGAGGTGCCTTTTTTAAAGTTTTATAATGTTCAATTCCTTTCTCTGTTATCAGATTCATTACATTACTTTGTAGCTCTAGAGATACTTCAATAGGGAGGTTTCTGAGCTGGATGGCAATGTTCGCCGCAAAGTGATCAAATTCATCATTTTCTTTTATCCCTTCCTTCAGTTTTTCCAGCTCGTCTAGTAGTATAATCACTCTCACAATCATTCTGTTCGTCTTGCGCAATACCCCTAATATCTGAAGGACCGAGTCTGTTGGTATCAATACCTCCTTGTGTTTGCGTTACTTCCACTTCATCATTGCTATCACCCTAAAAAAGAAAATAAATACATATATTAAATTATATATTATTTTTTAGGTGCCAGCTACGAAGCAAGAATGGGAGAATATTGCTAAAGGATTTAATAGATGACAGTTCGTGGGGTGCTGTGGTGCCCTAGATGGAAAACATGTAAATATTGTTTGTCCAAAAAACAGCCACACGGATTTTTATAATTACAAAGGCTACTTTAGCACAGTGCTATTTCCTCTTGTGGGCAGCAACTACCGGTTTATTTATATTAATTCAAACGGCTGAGTAAATGATAGCTCTATATTCCGAAATTCTTCTTTAAATAAAGGTATACAAAATGGAACTTTACAGTTTCCCTCATGGGGAGTTATTGCAGCTGGTGACGCATTCCCATTAAAAACATACATTATGAAACCATATTGTAGACAAGGTAAACTTTCTGTAGATAAAAGGATCTTCAATTACAGACTTTCACGAGCAAGGCGCATTGTAGAAAATGCTTTTGGGATTTTAGCTAAGCGTTTTCGAATTTTCCGAGCACCTATCCCTCTGTCGCCTGATAAAGTTGACCTGATTGTAAAAGCTACTTGTGCACTTAATAACTGGTTAGTGAATATTTCACCCACTTCCTACATTTTTCGCCAGTGGTTGATAGGGAATTGAAAAATGGACAAGTGATGCAAGGTGCTTGGAGACAAGAAGAAATATGCTTGGGTTTATCTACTGCTCAGATTAAACATGGAAGTAACAACTTTTCTCAACAAGCTGAAGCTATAAGCGAAAATATATGGACTACTTTAATACAAAAGGCTCTGTACCTTGGCTGTGGGACAGCATTCAACAAGTAAAGCCAAGTTTATAATTTTATAATACACATGTGAAATATATTAATGTTATCTTGTTCTGAAAGTTATTGTATTATTATAATAAATATACTTACTAATTTTGACTTGTTTTTTCTTGTTACAATAACATCCCTTTGGATTTGTATACTTCATCGGCTGATTTGGGTTTTAGAAAAATCTCAGCACGTTGGGTTCCAAGGTTGCTGAATGAAGATCAAAAAGCTGCACGACTTCGCATTTGTCAATTGCTTCGAACTCGTTTTGAAGAAGAAGGAATGCTTTTTTGCATAAAATGGTCACCTGTGGCGAGACATGGGTGCATAATTACACCCCCGAATCAAAGCGTGCAAGCATAGAGTGGCGAAAGAAAGGCAAAGCAAACCCCGTGAAAGCCAAAACTCGATTGCCCGCGGGGAAAATGTTGGCTACGGTTTTTTGGAACTGGAGGGGTGTTCTACTGGTGGATTTCTTACACGGACGTAGGACCATCAATGCAACCTACTACTGTGGTCTCTTGGATCAAGTTAAGCTTCAGTATCGACGCAAAAGACGAAGTGGTCCCATCCTTGAGGTTTTGCTCCTCCACGATAACGCCAGGCCCCACACAGCAGCTGTAACGCTACAGAAACTGGTGAAAATGAACTGGAATGCACTTGATCATCCACCTTATGTTCCAGACTTATCGCCATGCGTTTTCACATGTTTGGACCTTTCAAAGAAGGCAAGCGATTTGAAACCAATATCAAGTGAAAACTTCTTTTTACGAGAATGGAATGACAAAATTACCACAACGTCAGGAAAAAATGTATAATAAAAGAAGGAAATTATATAGAAAAATAATTTGTAGAAATGTAGCTGTTTACTGTAAAATAACTTTTGTTCATACAAAACGCTCGTTTATATTTGATTGACCCTCGTATGTATATATTGATGAAAAAAATCTCCTCATGTCAATTTTTTTGCTTTTGCGGCTGAAAACTTTTTTATTATTATCTAGTCAACCGTTTGACGTCACAATTAACTTACGTTATCAGTTCAATTTTTTTTTTTTATTAAGAGCATTATATGGGCTTTTCTACTACAAAAAAAATTGCACGTCATAGAGCACATAGTTATTTAAGTGTATATCGTTGTCTTATCCACACAAAAGTGGATAAAATCGACGAGAATAGTAGAAAAAAGTAAGGTCATGTTTCATTGTCATAGATTAAATGCTTGTAAAAATACTTATTTGCGTGGTACATGGTATTAAATCACATTTTGAATTGTACTGGTATACAGTGTTTGTGTATTAGTAATTGTCCTTTTTGTATAAACGGTTTTTTGAAGGTGATTTTAAAACTACGTTATTTTTTACTTCTTTTAACATAGCACTGACAGATTAAATATTACATCAACACTAACTAAATTAATTAATTTAAATTTTATATATATAATTATAAATGTATACAAATAATCCTGTTTATATATTTTGTCGTTTAATTTGTGCACGCGCATGAATACTCGCGAGCGTTCGTGAAGGTTTCGGCTAGGTTCGGTTCGATAATTAATTTCAGTACAATTCGAATCGGGGATAGTTATACGACGTAATAGAACTATCGTGTATGATGTGTATCGGTTTTTGTAGTTAATAGATTATATGCGCTGATATCTAGAGAAATTCTTAAAATTAGGAAATTCTTATGATCATGGTACGTTTCTATTAATGAGATCTAGGGACAATTTAGTTTCAACATGATAGTTTTTACCAGACGTGGAAAAACTTATACTTCCAATTCGGTTTTAACAAATTTAAAATATTTTATATATTTAAAAAGTAGAAGTTTTTGTTTCAGGTAAATACATATATAAAACTTCAAATCTAGAAACAAAACGTTTTGAGGAATACAAAAAAATATCGTATGGTAATAAATTACATTTCTGTTTCTTCTCGAACCATTGATTCATTTAAAAAGTGATTAATTTCGGAAATTATTGGTTTTGAATAGTTATGTACTACCACATTTGCAAAAGACAACCTCAAAACAATTCGTATTTATCCAGTAAAACGTGAGCCTAAAATTCAATGCTGCCGTGAGTATCATCAGCGGTTCTCGTATCGTTGTCAAACGCACCACGAGAAAATTTAGTGTCTAAGCGCCATGAGCCCCCTCAAGAACATCCCCCGTATATATTTGTTGAGCACTTATGTATCTTTATTAAATTGTAATTGTTGTTGAACTTGTCGTCTCTTACTGATTCCTTACACGTGGTGAATGTTGGCTTTTACTAATTTACTATTTTATTTAGCACGACTCGAAGGACATGCGTGACAATCCTGCGATTTTTTTCTTTCGGCGTGCATTAACGATATGGTTTACGAACCACTACTGCCAACAACAACGGCTGAATCCCGAGAACTGCTGCTGTCAGTATAGATCGAGACTCATTGCAACATTCGGACATATTTCGGTAGATGCGAGGAACCTATATCGAATATTTGCAATAATATGCTCAACAACTTGGATATTATTCCTTTCTATTGACATGTCATATACTTTTATATCTATAACACTTTCTGAAATATATCTTTTTAAAATCCGATAATATTTTGTAGTCTAACCTAATTATTGTGTCTATGGTTTTCTTTGTAGCATTTAAAGATCTACTTACTTTACTATGCTATTCAGACGAAAAACTAATAATTGTCTACAAGTTGGACAGGTGGATGTGTGCTCAGTAGTAATAAATGGCAGTGGACAAACTAGTATTCTATGCAAATTTTTTATTAAAAAATCATTAAATTCTACGCTTTATTACCTTTACTAACAAATTCATTTCATAAATACAATTCATCAGGATATTTGAATAATTGATTATATACCCAAATGCTGTTTATAGTGCTTTATTTTTATATTCAATACTTGTTGATTATTTGTCTCTATTAGAAAGCTGAAAAAGTAAATCAATTTATAATTAAAGATCATCACAGACTAGCCGTATCATTACAATTTCTTATTGAACGTTGGTAAATAATTAATTTGCAGTCAATCCTAGTATTAGTTGTTTTGATAATTTTATATTAATGTCACTTCATTATTTCGTCTTCTTGTAATCAAAACTCGTTTTTTATTGAAAATAATTTCTTGGTGCTTTTTATTTCTTTAGACGTTTCAATATGGCACTTGAGTAAAATTTAGGTTTTTCATTTTGTTTCTTGAATGTTCTTTTTATCTCGTGCGTTGCTTTTTAAACGATCAATATTTTTTTTCATTTTTCATTTTTGGTAATGTAATTTGTCTCACTTGCTACGTCTTATTTTGCCTCCTCTTCGTATTTTAAGGGTACGTTTTTGTATACTAGTTGTTGAAAAAAGTGAAATAATAATCGTGTTCCTTAGACGTTTTTGATGTGTGTAGTTATGTAAAAACTGGAAAAGAAAAGTCTTTGTATAAATTAATGAATGTGTTATTTAATCTAAAGAAGGAATTGCGCTTTGAACGTAAGATAGCGCTGTGATTTAAATTTTAGATTATATTTCAAATTCAAAATTAGTTCTTCAGCTCGGCAAGAGGTTTATAAAAATGTAAAAACGTTCCATTTAAAAAACAAACTTTTTGTCTGGCCCTACATTCCTGAACACACTGTATATTTGGGACTAATTTTAAAATGTGAATCTCAAGACAGCCTACACTTTTTTACTATTTTTCGTAACTTCAATAATAGTCGACTGATCGAGCTTAAAGAATAAAGAATAGTGAATGAGAAAAAAAGTACACATGAATTTAGAATGAACATTTAACAAACAATAAATGAAATAATAAATATTAATTCAATCGAGAAGAAAGAGTAGGAGAAGGCAGGTACTATTTCTGTGAATTTAATAATTTTAGTTTGGCATTTTTCTCAATAATCATTAAAAATTTTACTAATGGTAGGGTATCGCCTTCGAGAATTTAAAATCATCTCTAGAAAGTTCCTTTAGGAACATTTACTATAAATTTTAGAACATTAAATGAGTTATTGTCAAATTCCTATTAGAGATATTTTATCATTAACGAAAATATTGTCAAAAAAACATATTTATAGTTAAACACTCCCTATTTAACGAAAAAATGATATCCCTATATTACTTAACGAAATAATAATAATTTAATCCATTTGATCTCCTGTTATTAAATATACACTCATCAGAAAAGTATTGCATAAAAAGTAGAGCTCATTTTTAAAAATCTTGAACAGTTTGAAATCGTAAAATAAATTGTAAGATAAAATATTAACGCGCATGGTCTGCTTTAGTGTATGTTAACATCCTGTTTAGTGACGAGTCCAGATTTTCACTATTCGGATCCGATAGACGTATTCCAGTCTACAGACGCGAATGTGAGCGATTTGCCCAGTGCAACATAAGACCAACCAGGAATTTTGTCGGTGGCTCCATTATGATATTGGGAGGCATCATCTGTTTTGAAGGTCTCACGGACTTGACCGTATTTCGTAGGGGATCTCTAACAGCTGATCAGTATATTAGAGAGGTTCTTGAAGAAAATGTGGTACCCTTTGTTCCTGTTAGTGGAGTGAATTTTGTTCTTATGCATGATAATGCGGGTCCGCATGTTGCGAGAATAACAACTGAGTATCTTGATGAAGTTGGTATTGAAGTTTTAGCATGGCCAGCAGTAAGTCCAGACTTAAATACTATAAAGCATGTTTGGGACTACCTAGAACGGCGAATACGAGCTCATAACATTGATTCAGGAAACCTAGATGACTTAGAATACGCTCTATTAGAACAATTTGAAGATTTAGATATAGAGTTTATTAGGGATTTGATAAGAAGCCTTCCACAACGTATAAGAGCCGTCATTAGAGCCAGAGGTAGCAATACTAAATACTAAAAATTATTTTAAATTGCACGACGATTTAAAAAAATTAAAAAACAAAATATTTAGTGAAAATCCAATTATGCGATAGTTTTTGTGACGAGTGTACTATTATTTATGAGCGACCCTTTATGTAAAAAATGTACTCATTAGAATCGAGATATTTCCACATCCAAACATTTCAAATTCAAAAACGTAAAGAATCGGCAACGCCGGCCGTTCGAGCGCCTGCTGGGGTACGAGTATCACCGTGAACAGAGACCAAGTTGAAAATTCCAGCTGGTTCGTCCATGTCCTGGAAGCGACTATGCGATCAGATGAGCGCTTTTATTCACGGCCAGTGAATCAATTTTGTTTTAAATGCCTTCGACGCCTCTTGTAAATATATAATCTACGTGTGCTTTTTATGTGAAACATATTCTGTCACGGTTTTAGAATAATTGTTTATTTTTGTTAGCGGAGAATCTGTGCATCTCCTTTCCAAGTTTGGATAATTTCAAAATACAAATGAGGTAAGAAAAAAATTAATTAAACGTACCCTAGTTGAAAGAGAATTTTTAACGTTAGTTGTGTTCACTGTACAAAAAATAACTATTACATTTGTACCAATGAAAATTAGACAAATATTTTTAATCTGTTAATTTATTAATGTCAATATTATAGAGGGTTGGGATAAAGTAAAGCAAGTAAATATCTTTAAAACGAAAAGGACGATATTTATGAAATTTTGTAGGTAATGGGCCAAAATTCATCTGATGTACATTTTTTGTAAATAATATACTTCCGGTTTAACCGGAATTTCCCTCAATATATTTTTGTATATTTTGAAAGAGAAAGTTATTTCTCGAATTTGTACATACTGGGTTTAGTGGAAATAATTTGTAAAAAGTAGAAATAACTCACTTTTATTTGTAGAATAAGTAAATTTATTTACTTTAGACTAATCAGAATAATAATTTAAACAAAATTAATTCAAATATTCAAAATGCTCTCCGTTCTCCTCCTGGCAATATGCCAACCTATTAAAAAATTTTTGAGTCACTCTTTCCAAGACTTCTCCACGTATTAGTTCACATTCATCAATAATTCTTTGTCTCAATTCCTGCATGCATGTTGCTCGTTTAACGTAAACACGTGATTTTATATAACCCCAAAGAAAAAAATCTAATGGGCTTAGATCCGGAGAACGAGCAGGCCACTCTATGAATCGATCACCATAACCGATCATCATTAATATTTCAATAAGATCTGTTTCACTTAAATGAACCATTCTTAATCATACAATTTGTTTCCGTAAATACAATTTGACACTTTGGCAACAGTTACCTACTAGATAGTACTCGTTTGTTTCTTACTATTAATACAAACAATATCAATTTGTTTATCTAAATGGTATTTTACTCTAACGTATAAAAACTTAAAAGTGGTTTATTCAAGTGCTTTATTCCTCGTTTTTACAGATATTTTACACTAAACCCAGTTTGTACGAATTCGAAATAACATTTTTCCAAATTCTGCAAAAAATGTACAGGGTGTCCCATTTAAATAAAAAAAGTTGGGGGTATTTCTGGTTAAATCGGAAGTATATTATTAACAAAATAATGTACACCAGCTGCATTTTGCCCTATTGCACTTACTTCTAAAATTTCATAAATATCGTCCGTTTCGATTTAAAGATATTTACTTGGTTCCATACTTTGTCCCAATCCCGTATAACTTTAATTATTATATACTTTATAAAAATGTAGTTTGATGGAAAAGTTTAGGTTCATATAAAACATTTTTATTCTCGATATTGACGCTCATCTACAAAAAATACAAAAATTTACCAAAATAGTTAAGTCACAAACACATACAGTAACCATATTTTTCAACAATATACGTATAACATAAAAAATTTGTAAAAATGAAATTTTGCGTAAAAATTGATTACCATACATTTCCATACATTTAACGAAGTTCTAATAATTAATGATTTGCCAAAAACGGTTTACGAATTCGTAATTAGTTAACCAAAAAGTAAAAAACTAGCCAGAAAATTATTTCCTTTTGGGCTTTTTCATTTTAAGAAAATCAGTTGTAAAAACAATATTAAAAATTCTTGTATAATTAAAATATTTCTCACAAATGTAATACATTTATTTTAAAAATAGAGAGTCGAAAAAATTACAACCATTTCAGTAAAATTTTCAATTTTTTTATACAGTGTGACTTATCTAAATAGGAAACACCACCACAGTATTTGAAGTTATTATCCGATTTCAACATTTTTTTTAAATGCATCAAAAACTTTATTTGAAGACAAATTTTCAAAGAATTATTCTTAATTTTAAGGCACACTACGATATTTTTTCATAGTCAAAAATCCAGAAATCTTATTATGGATTTTTTTATCAAAAAATTTTTACGCCACTGGATTTAGACGTCTCCCAAATGTAACGCGACCTTTATTAAAATATATTTGAAAAGACAAAAGTTATGAGATGGTAAATTTCAAAAATTACCAGGTAAAAGTTTACAAAATGTCAACCACCGATTTTTTGTCAAAAAAATGAGTACGCCACTGGATTGAAATTACGTATATAGGTAGTAAAAATTTTCAGAATACATCAGTTAATAGTTTACAAAATTTCAACTCGAAATAAACTTTTTTATTATTAAATATATTTTAATAAAAGGCACGTTTCATCTATTGAGCGCTCCAGTGAAGTACTCATTTTTTTAATAAAAAAAATCACTGGTTAATATTTTGTAATTTTTTTAAAATTGACAGTTCAAGTAATGTTAAATAAATAGTAAATAGTATAATTTGGAAAATAAAAAATAAGTTTTATGTACAGGGCGATATTTAACTAAATCCCTGTACATACACATACTATCGTAACAATATTTTTCTATAAAATGTCAAATATTAGAACTGTCAAAACTCATCGCGATAGAATTCATGGGTTTACCTTTTGTGTTACACCATTCAAAATGCTAAAAAGTATAAAAAACCAATTTAAATGATCGTAAAATTCAAAATAATAAATATAATCTAATGTGCTCAAAATTCTAACTTTATTCAACATTAACAATATGATATTCAGAAATAATAATTTTTATGTGTATTAAAAATACGTGATACGAATAAAGGAAATATACTAAGAATAGATTATTTACGAAAAAGGTGTAATGAAAACGAAGAACGGTCGTGAAGTGAACGAATAGTTTCTAAGGGCAAATCAGAATTCCTTTTTGCTCTCTCCACAACTTGGCACATTTATAGTTCATTTTAAGATGCACATAATTTTTTAGGCTACTGGGTGTACAAACAGTTATTTTATTAACATTCCGAGATAACAGGAAATTAATGATACCTTACAATTGTTTCGCTCTCTTTTACATAAAGACTTGTCTTTTGTATCGAAATAAACGAAATGTTCCTTACGAGGGACAGCCGAATCTTTTTCGTTAGTCTGGGACTTTTTGTTGTGTGAACAAGATACAGGGTCTTGTAAAAAAAATGGACATACATTTTTTACTATTATGTCGAAACTATTGCAACATTGTAATGAAATTTTGTATGAATATGTTTTATAAGGTGACATATCCCACGAATTACTTTATTTTTATATCTGTCTCTCATAGAGGGCGCTAGTTACACTGTTCCTACCGAGTAGATTTAAACATAACTTTTTTGAAGTTAGCTTTTCTAATGCAAATTTTAAGTGAACTTAAACATCATTGAATTTTACGCCAAAAAGGTACTCTCAGTAAAACTTGATACTGTGTACCGTTTTCGGGATATTTTGATTTGAAAATGATGAAGTAATAACTGTAACTCTGCTATAAAATTACCTACATTTTGACACTTACTCTAACTGATTGAATATTTCATGTTTAGTCAAATTTATTTTAATTTTATTCTTGCGATTCTTTGTTTAATTAATAATTTTAGCATTAGAATAATGTTATTGTTTTTGGTTTTTAATAAGTAGGTAATTTTATACCAGCATCAGTTATTACTTCATCATTTTCAAATCAAAATATTCCGAAAACGGTACGCAGTATCAAGTTTTACCAAGAGTACCTTTTTATTAGTTATTTTTTAAACTACTTCAAAATTTCAAAAATATACAGTGTGTCCCATTTCAATTAAAAAAATTGAGGTGGTTTCCGGTTAAACCGCAAGTATATTATAAACAAAAAAATGTATATCTGCATTTTGCCCCATTGCACTTACTTGTAAAATGTCATAAATATCGTCCGTTTCGTTTTAAGGATATTTACTTGGTTCCATACTTTATCCCAACCCTGTATGTAGCAAACAAGTTACAAATGGAAATATTCCCATAATTTCCCCTATTGGTTTTTCTAACGCTTCCTATTACTACCCAAGCGCGTCGACGCCCTAATAAGATTATCCATAAAATTGATTCTTCTCGGAACTAGTAAGACTTCCGAAAATAATACCGGTATTTGTGTAGCAAATAAACTGGGTCGAAATAATTTAATCAGCGCAGAGATAAACTTTCCATATATATATTTTTTTTTAAGTTTTTATACATAGCTCTATAAATTTATTTATTTTCTATTATGTAATCTTTGCACTTCTCTACCTAAAAATGATATATTTCAAAATTATTCTTAATAGTGTTTGGAGAGGGACAAAAATATTGATTATTTTTTAATTTAATCCTATTAAAACAATACAATGTGTACTTTTAAAAAAAGAAAACTATTACATTTTTCTGGAATAAACCAGGATGCAGGGCCCGTATGTTAATATGTCATTCCACGTAAGTTTTCGTTTTGTTAGCTGCCTAAATTTCGTAGTAATCAGCCTTATTGAAAACATGTCATAGTCTTTCTTTAATACTAGAGGTTGAGAAGATTGGACACTGGCCGCATATTAATAATTAATTTTTCTACCGTCATGGTCCGTACGGTCAGGATATATTTCGTAAAGTCTATATTTATATATTTATATTATATAATATGTAATTTTTTTAGTTAACTAAACTGCTCAACAATTGAAATGATCCATGTGACTAAACTGGTATTAAAAGGAAACGACTGATATAATTAATTATTTTATGTATTTACTGAATTGTAGTGTATACCTTTGTGTATAAAATTTATCGGACAAAATCTTTTTTTTAACCTGTAGGACACAAAAACAAAGGATTTACAATGTTAGCACAAAAAATGCATACAAGTAATAGACTTATCATTATCATTATTTAAATTGTTACTAAGAGTTTGATGTATAAGTTGTGTTTTTGAAGTTGAAAATGAATCCGAAAATGGTGTTCAGAAGACTAAACGATAGGTCGATCACATAGAGAAGTTGCAAGATTGTTTAATGTGGCTCATGGGGTGATCAATAGGGCCATAGTAAGATATAATGAAACTAGTGAGGTAGGCTTTCGACATGGTGGAGATCGTCCAAGAGCTTTAACAGTACATCAGGCCCAGTATTCCAGACTTACAGCTCGAGGACGTCCTACAATAAATGCTTCTCAACTTAATAATGTCTTGCGGCAAACTACTGGTATTGTAATATCGACTAAGATAGTAAGAAGAAGGTTGCATAAGTATGGTCTGAAGTCAAAAAAGTGTACCAAATGCATTTGCCTAACGGTGACTCACAAAGTTGCTCGAAGACAATGGGCATAACAACATTTGCATTGAGATGAGTACGATTGGCGTCGAGTTATATTTGCGGACGAGACGAGAATCACATTTTTTCGCTCAGATGGCCGAACTCGAGTTTTGCGGAGGAGAAATGAACGATATAATGCAGCACTTATGAAACCTCAGGTAGCTTTTGATGGAGGTATAATTACCATGTGGGGAGGTATTATTTGGAACGGCCGCACAGACTTGATCAGCCTCCACAGAGAAAATATGACTGCAGTTCGTTATCGAGACAGATGTATTCTACCTGTTGTAGTCCCATTTGCTGAAAATTTTGGTCGAGATTTTTTGTAGGCCAATGATAACGCCCGCCCACACCGTGCCAATCTTTTATCCACAGCACTGAGGACCCAAACATTCAACGAATGGACAGGCCCGCAAATTCTCCTGACCTGAACCCTATCGAGCATGTTTGATCTCGTCTCAAACTACATTTATCCCAAAAAAGTGATGATTTGGAGAACGTGGGAGGTCTAACAAATGCCGTTTTAGAAGAATGGAAGAGGATTCCTCAAGATTTTATAAATACTCTCATAAGAAGTATGTCAGATAGATGTCGAACTGTGCTTAGAGTTCGTGGGGATTCAACGAACTACTAATGTTACAAAAAGCATCTTTAAAATACATCTTTTTCACACTTTTTTCGACAGATTCTTTCGCGACGGTTTGGTTGATTTTGTGTTTTTTGCATTTCTGCAAAATTTTTGGAACGTTCGAACACAATTGTTTCATTTTCTGTATTTAGTCTCGCATAAGTACATTTTTTTATGGTCCCTTTTTTTTATTTACCGTAGTTTACGCGCAACCACTCACAATTAAGGGTGTATCATTTCAATTGTTGAGCAGTTTATATTGTTATTAATTGTTTTAATTTCTTGATTATGTTGGACCAAAATACATTTGCATCCCATTCGGCGATTTCGTGAAGTTGTCTTCTTATTATAGCATATAACCGATTTAATTATTCATTAATTAATAATTTATGGAGTTTTTGTTGTAATTACGTATATTTATAACGCAACAAAAAAAAAGCGTTTTTTTACTCTTCAATTCTCTAAGGAATACATTTTGTTTTTTTTAATATTCATTTTTGAAATGTAGCGTGTTATGTTTATACTATCTTTCTCATTAGGTAATGCTTATAGATACCATCACAGGAAACAAACACTTTTAATTCAACATCCCGAATCGATAGGAGTAACACTCAACCAATAATGAGATATCTACTGTTAATGGTTAACCACAATTTATTTCAATTTAAGAGGGGCCTTGAATACTAGTAACAGTAATTCAGTTAACAACACTGAAATTATGCGATATTTTGTGGATACAAAGTCGATTTTGCAATAAATTGAAATTGAAAAGAAAAAAATTGAGTATAGATAAGTCGATTCTAAAAATATGAAATGGCAAATATTTTTATTTTTTGAAATTGATATTTTCTATATATTTTTCATAAAACAGAAAATTCTTGATTTCCTTATTAAAATACCCCGGAAACTAATCATGTTATTTTGTTCCAAACCCAGTCCACGTTTTTATTTTATTTTTATACATAAAAAAATGAGGTGGTATAGCATTCCAGAGAAAAATAATTTCCATGTTTTCTGAAAAAATATTTTAAACGTTCGGTATTTCAATAAAACATTCACACTAATACTAATGTCTAACATTTATTTACAATCAATATTTACAGTGTAAACGTAAAAACCACAATCATTTCCTTCATTTTCAACGTAATGAAGCTTATCAATAGCGATATTTGCTTTCTTTTTTCTATTTGAAGGATATATTCACTTCTTCTATAAATAAAAACTGGTTATCATCAACCATTTTGTATTCCAGTTATTTCATACTTTATTAAATGATTTCAATGAATTTCTATATAGATATCTAAAAATAAGAGGTTATTTTAAGTAGTTTATTAAATTTATTTAAGTAATTCCTTACATGAATAGAATTAATGTTCTTTGTAGTTGGTAACCTACAACAACAAATGAAGTCTGAAAATAAGAGTTGTTATTTACAGTAATGCACATATTTACTTCTTTCTGTATCTCGGGACCCTTGAAAGTGACTACATTAAAGTAAATCAACAAACAGAACTGTATTAATTGAAAATATTCCATACTTTACTCTCTTTTTAAAAAGATCTTAGCCAGTTTCCTGTAGGATAATTCACTGCCACCCCTTTTTCTGATATTTCAAAATTGCTTCCTAAATATTGGGATCAATGAAATTTTGTCCTCTCCCTATACAATTTCGTACTATTTATGGATTAATGGACCCGGTATAAAATTGTTGCAATTTCGGTAGCATTGTTTCGTGCCACAATTTTTCATCTTCATGTATTTCTTCGCTATATAGTTCATTCAACATTATTACTTACAAACACAACAAAAAAGTAACAATTGTGTTTATTATAATTATTAGTTCTTGTCAGTTATTTGATCGCCGCTTCTCAAGAGAAAAGGTCTATATTAGACTAAAAAACCTTTAAGTGTCACCAAAAAAACAATTTATTTTCTCAAGAACACAAGACACACACAGATAACTCGCCAAAGAGATTTAGTAAAACTCCTTATTTTTACCAGAGAAGTTATTCTTGATAATAAGGGAAAACAAAGAAGGAAATATACTTTGGCCAAAGTGTAGATATAGAGAAAAAAATGTGCGTTCTACTCTCTGTTTTGAGAATAGGCACTCAGAACACAATTTTTCCGGGTACTAGCGTTTCTTCACATTGATGCAGATTTTTTAAATTTTTTATCAATTACAAAAAAAAGTAAAGACTGATGAACATCAGAAATATTTTTATTTGATTCTAGAAAACGTGTACCGTTTATTGAAGAAAAACTTTTTTATCTTCCTATATTCAGACATATTTTTATTTTTATATGTTCTTCAAAAGGTTTTTTATTTAGAAAAAAAATCTACTATAGAACCGTCATTTTAGAAATGGCATCCTTTTATTTGTTTTACTTTAATTTCGATTTCAAACATTGTTTTAATGCCCGTCATCGTCATTATTTTTCTTCTCCTCTTCATACTCCCCGAACATTCCATTATCCATTTATTTTACCTCAGATCAATGCAGTCAATAACCATATGGTAATTTATTTGTCTCTCTTTCCCTTTTAATTCTAATAGCAGAGCAACTTAAATAAAACTTGAACCAGCAATGGTGTTACTTAGGATAGGATATAAATATCTCCTTAGAAATACAAATATTTATTTTAAAAGATTACTTTGCGTTGTTGCAGGGAGAAAGGATGAAGAGGCGTTGGTTGGATTTTTTAATAACCTAAGACTAGAAACCGTCCTCGTCAGCCATGCTCATTAAAGAATACCGGATTCCTTTACCTCTCACCGTAGAGGAGTACAGAATAGCACAACTTTATATGATAGCAGTAAGTAACTAGTGATTACAAGTGTTTTTTAATTATTCAGTGTTATTCTTAAATAATGGAGAATATTTTATCTGCAGATTTAGAAGCTAAAAAATTATAATGATCTCAATACAAAGAACATGAACTGGCATTAATAATCATAAAGGAGGTTTAGTTTAACCATACAGGGTTGGGATAAAGTATGGACCCAAGTAAATATCTTTTTGAATTCGTACATACTGGGTTTAGTGTAAAAAATCTGTAAAAACGAGAAACGCAGCACTTTAATAAAGCACTTTTAAGTTTTTATACATTAGAGTAAAATACCATTTACATAAACAAATTGATATTGTTTGTATTAATAGTAAGAAATAAACGAGTACTCTTTAGTAGGTAATTGTTGCCAAACTGTCAAATTGTAATTTACAGAAATAAATTGTACGATTAAGAATGGTTCATTTAAGTGAAAAAGATCGTATTGAAATATTAATGATGATCGGTCTGGTGATCGATTCATAGAGTGGCCTGCTCGTTCTCCGGATCTAAGCCCATTAGATTTTTTTCTTTGGGGTTATCTAATATCACGTGTTTACGTTTAACGAGCAACATGTTTGCAGGAATTGAGACAAAGAATTATTGATGAATGTGAACTAATATGTGGAAAAGTCTTGGAAAGAGATACTCAAGAATTTGTTAATAGGCTGATATATTGTCAGGAGGTGAACGGAAAGCATTTTGGAAATTAGAATTAATTATGTTTAAATTATTATTCTCATTAATCTAAAGTAAATAAATTTACTTATTCTACAACTAATAGTTAGTTATTTCTCGTTTTTTACAAATTATTTCGACTAAACCCAGTATGTATAAATTCGAGAAATAACAAGCTCTGTCAAAATTTGCAAAAATATACAGGGTGTCCCATTTAAATTTAAAAAGTTGAGGGTATTTCCGGTTAAATCGGAAGTATATTATTAACAAAAAAATGACATCAGCTGCATTTTGCCCCATTGCACTTACTTGCAAAATTTCATAAATATCGTCCGTTTCGTTTTAAAGATATTTACTTGGTTTCATACTTTATCCCAACCCTGTATATGGTTTAATAAAGAGTAACTGTTAAAAAATAGAATGGATTAAAAAATATTACAGCACAAGAATTATTGAATTATTTAAAATAGAGAAAATCCTAATCAAATTACCTATCACATAACAAACATATCATATTATATATACAGGGTGTCACAGTTTTAACGGAAATAGCTCAAAAGTAATTAGAGCATGCTTTGCCGACTACAAACAACCTTCATCTTAACTTTTATTCTAAAGTGATTTTGATATAAGGTGATTTTTGAGTGTTTACATTTATATTTTATCCTCTTATCAATTTATTTATTTATTTCAAATTTGGTGGAAAGATTACACTTAATGGTTCCTATTTAAAGCGCTTTTCTCATTCGTGTATTTAATTTTTCGTACTATTTCGTTTGTTTAATAAATTTTCTTATGAGTGTCGAAAAGAATATTTATCTATATTTTTAAACCTAAAAAGTATTTACATACAGGGTGCGACATTAGTGCATCGAAGTACGATTATTCCGCTATTATTGAAGTTACGAAAAAAAGTTTTTACAAGAAGTGTAGGCAGTCTTGAGATTCACATTTTAAAATTAGTCTCAAATATACAGTGTGTTCAGGAACGCAGTGCCAGACAAAAATGTTGTTTTTTTAAAAGGAACACCCCGTACGTTTTTACATTTTTATAAACCTCTTGCCGAGCTAATTTCAACGATGTATCACACTTTCTATTTATTATGTTTAATAAACGATCTACAGTCACCTGAAAATCAAATTTTTTTGAAATTAGATGTCTGTAGCAGCCAAAACGTTGAAAATCAATAAAAACGGTTTACATATTCCTATCCTAACTTTTCAAGTTCTATGCTATGGTATCAAAAAATATTTGATATAGACAGATCAATAATGTGAAATCCCATCTGATTTTTAATCACTCTATATAAAATATTTTTTAATGCCGTAGCATAGAAGTTCAAAAGTTAGGATAGTTACATGTAAGTCGTTTTTATTGATTTTCAATGGTTTGGCTGCTACAGAAATCTAAATTCAAAAAAATGTGATTTTCAGGTGGCTGTAGATCCTTATTCAACATAATAGACATAAAATGTGATACATCGTTGAAATCATCTTGGCAAGAGGTTTATAAAAATGTAAAAATATACGGGGTGTTCCGTTTAACAACTCAACATTTTTGTCTGGCACTGCGTTCCTGATCACACTGAATATTTGGGTCTAATTTTGAAAATGTGAATCTCAAGACTGTCTACATTTTTTGTAAAAAAATTTTTTCGTAACTTAAATAATAGCGGTCTAATCGTACTTCGGCTCACGAATGCCACACCCTGTATATTTGCTAATACATGTGATCTATTTTGAAGTAGTCATTGAAAATCATCTTGTTTGTTTAGAAAAAAAGTCGAGAAGAAAGCAGTGGCGCTGGAAGCGGTGTCGAGATTTTAATTAATGAACCCTATACTCATGGGCCTGGCGGACAGGGACAATACACTAGGAAAATTTATCACGTTGGAAGCCATTTACCAGGTGAAATATTTATACTATTATTCAGAAATTTCGTACTGTTCATGCTTTGCACAAAACCAAAAACAGATACCAATTCATCAAAATAATTGAAGTTATGGTTCCGATTTTTTAAAACACCCAAAAAAATATTCAAATTTATTATACAGATAAAAAATACTATCAATAAATATAATTCGTAATACTGCATATAGTTGAAATGGATGTATCCATACGTGAATAATTTAAATTAACTTCTAATTACAGACCAATTTTTTAGCATAAATGTGGATGATTTATATTTGATTATTTTTTTATTTGTTATCAACACTAGAAAATATTCGTTGCAAATGTATTTTGGTTACTTATTTTTTAGAAGGTGATACCTATAAACATTATGTGTTTCCATCATTATAACAGTCATATTGATGGAAATAGAACATCTGCAACATCAATAAACCCATTTTTATTTAAAACATTTTGTATATATATATATGTATAAAGAATTTACAATATTTGGTACTTGTCTGCCATCAATTCTTTTATCTGTATTTTTCCAATAACGGTTTATAATATCATTTTGAAACAGTTATAAAATTGTAACCTTTTCTTTCATGTAATTTCTTAAAAAAAACCACTTTTTTATTTTCATTTCTCCGATTTGTTGATAAAACATTGTTTACGAATATAAGTTTGATATCTCAACATTGTGATCTCATTTTTAGTAACTATATTCACACAAGTACGGGTTTTTAGAGGCTATTTCATGGCTTCACTAGCATTGTTTTTTACTGCTTGCGGTGCAGTACTAATTGTAAATAAATTTAAGTTAGGTTCTTTCACGATAAAAGAATCATAATGACTTTCATGTTTCTATGACTTAAAAGAATAGTTATTGTAACTCATCCCACTAGGCTATTACCTACTTTTATATTTAATCTAGTAAATATTCACAGTTTATCTTTTCTTATTAATGACGAAATAAAATAATCCATTTAAATGAAGAATTCTGTTTCATTTTGATCACGAAACCAACCATTTAATTTTTTCTACTTTATTTCCCAGCACCTTGTATGTCCCCAGGAAGTAAATCTATTTCACAGAAAAAACTTTATAGTCTTCAAATGTTTCTATAAAACAACAATTTTAAATACTGCTTTTCCTTGAGCCGCACAGTTTCCACTTTCCGGCATAATGAGAAGCATTTTTACCGACAAAAACTAAATTTTATTTCAGTCCCATCATTTTCTAAACTCACGACCGTTTAATAAAATTTAGTATCTTCCCTGTAAATCTTTAAATTAGAACAGAAAATTCTTGGAAATTGGCGGCTAGTATTCAGAACATCTGCAAATTAATTGTAGGAAGGAAGACGTAAAAGGAAATCCAGAAATGCCGTGATATTCGTCAGTTATCAAGAATTAGCAACATTCACAGTCTGCTTTAGACTTCGGTATATTTCAAATTTACTACTATTTTTTGATCCAAATAAAAGTCCTAAAGCAGTTACGGGATTGCTAACCAGGTACATTTAAATATATACAGGGTGCGGCATTAGTGCGTCGAAGTACGATATATCCGTTATTAAAGGAGATATCAAAAAAAGTTGCTTACAAAAATTATAGGCAGTCTTAAGATTCACATTTTAAAATTAATCCCAAATATACAGAGTGTTCAGGAACGCAGTGCCAGACCAAAATTTTGTTTTTTTAAATGGAACACCCGTAAGCTTTATACATTTTTGCATGCGATTGAACCACCCTTCAACCACCAGTCAAAAGATGATGCCTCAACCGTTTCTTCGGGCGATGAAAATCGTTGTCCACGCAGTTTATCTTTAATTTGTGGGAACAAGAAGAAGTCATTAGGTGCCAAGTCGGGGCTGTAAGTCGGATGACCCATCAATTCGATCTTTTGTATGTCCAAATACTCGCTTGTTTCACTTGATGTGTGTGAGCTCGCATTGTCGTGATGCAACATGATTCGTCGTTTTTGATTGGTTTCTCTCAATTTACCTAAAATTTCTGGCAAGCAAATGGTCGTATACCACTCTGAATTAACGGTGTTTCGATTTTCGAGAGCCACAGTTGCCACATGACCGATTTTCGTGAATAAACACGCCACCATTTGCTTCTTAACACTTCGAGAACGAGTAACTTTTGTTGGCTTTTCTTCACATTGAAACACCCAAACTGCCGATTGGCCTTTTCTTTCTGGCTCACATGCATAAATCCACGACTCGTCACCTGTGACGATGCTGTATACGGCTTTGGATGCATCAAAATTGTAGTTTTTAATCATTTTACTGCACTAATCAACACGAGCCTTTTTTGAGCATCAGTCAACAAATGTGGAATCCAACGCGCAGATAGCTTCTGAAAACCTAAATATTGGTGCTTAAACATGCCTCGATTTCACGGTATGTCACATGACGATCTTCTTCAATTAGTTTTCTCATAGCATCGATGTTTTCCGGCACAACGACCGATTTTGGACGTTCTTCTTTAACTTCGTCCGTGAGCGAACTACGGCCGCGTTTGAATTTATTGTACCAGCGACATACACTGACTGTGGATGGTGCTTCATCGCCAAAAGTTTAATTAAGTTGATTGATTCACTGTTCTTGAGTTACACCACGTCGAAAGTTATAATAAATAATAGCTCGAATACGTATCTGTCAAAAATGTCAAACTTTAAGATGGCAATGATAGATTTCACCAACACTGGTGTTGCCAGTTCTCAATATATAAATAGCAACCCTCATAAACATAAAGTGTGATACATCGTTGAAATTAGCTCGGCAAGAGGTTTATAAAAATGTAAAAAGTACGGGGTGTTCCATTTTTGTCTGGCATTGCGTTCCTGAACACGCTGTATATTTGGGACTAATTTTATAATGTGAATTTCAAGACTGCCTATTATTTTTATAAGTAACTTTTTTATATCTCCTTTAAAAACGGATATATCGTACTTCGACGCACTAATTCCGCACCCTGTATGTTAGCCATATTAATATTTACCTGCGAGAACATTTCTTCAATTCTTTTCGGATTTTCACTTCGGGCATCCATGTTTTTTGCCTTAATACTCTGTGAGAGAATAATCAGCGCATGATTTCTCAGAGATCGACATGTTCTATCCCCTCATTCTTACCCAGAATTAGATTTATAAATCGATTAAAACATGGCATTAAACTTTATTATCAAATTAACTTTGTCTGATATTTATACCTGATACATTTAATAATATAAAAACAAAAGAAGTTACTGAATTTACAAGTCACGTTGAACCCGCAACAAGACATTGCCGGGAAAAGCGTTTAGCAAACAGATGAATGGATACGTAATAAAAGGAAACCACGTTGTAATTGGCGGATTACTAAATAATTAATTTGTATAGTTTGTACAAAATGGCCGGGTTCCCTGCATATCATAAACTGCATGTTTTTTATATTTATTTAAATTAGCAAATATCTAGAAATTTGAATGCCATAACTTTTTGTTAATAAGGAAATGAAATACTGCTTCAATAAGAATGGACCAAAATTAATCAAAAACCATATACAGTATCCTTGGTAGCAGACTGTACATTTCAGCGGCCTTTGGAATTTTCGTTTTTTCGTCAAGTTTTAAAAAAATTTGATTAATGCGCTGTAAAATATAAATTGCAGTATGTATTATTACCATTTAATGTAACTTAAGTAAAATACTCACCAAAATAGAACAAAACACCATTTAATCAATTTTTGTATTTTTTTAAGGATGGATAAAAGGCATATTACCCAAAACGGCTCTTATGGTCGAAGAGGAAGCCTGGAATGCTTATCCTTACACCAAAACCAGATATACTTGCCCGTTTGTAGAGAAATTCTCCTTAGAGATAGAAACCTACTATTATCCAGACAACGGCCACCAAGAGAACGTGTTTAAATTAACTGGTAGTGATTTAAGAAACAGAATTGTTGGTAAGTTAGTTGGCGATTTCATAATTTAATTAAAATTATTTTTATTTTGTATAAAGTTGTGATAAAACTCCCTTTTTATTTGTCACCATTATTCCGAACTATCGAAAAAGGTGTTTTAACAGCATTCTTTACTTACCAAGTTTTCGAGAAATGTACAGCCCTTCCTCTAAAAAGCGTATCTATTCAGACGATGTACAACTTGATCTGGTCGAATTTAACGAATGTTTATTTATTAATAAAGGACATACATATGTCGTGCATGAGAGATTAATTAATTCTGATAAGCGACTTTCTCGCATCCCCCTGTATTTTGTTTTAGAAAGATTAATTCCGACATGTTATTTTTTACGCTCTTTTACATCTCCCTGTATAGTCGTTCTAACCGTGACCTGTGTCGTAGATCGCAGGGAATCTAATGCTTAGAAACTTTGAGTGCATCCACTCCTACCTCTAATTCGTTTAAAGTAAAAGTTTTAATTTTCATTCTTCTATATAAAATACGGAAACTTGTGTTTCCACAGTATTTATTGAAATCGTTAAAACATATGTTTTTTGACTTTTTTCGTAAAAAAGAAGACGATCCAAAATAGATCATTTTTATATAGTTAAAGAGCCCCCGACCAAAACAATGCCTCATCATTAAACGGCAAAAACCATATAAAATCATTAAATTAGATCATTCGGAACACGACTAAACGGGTAGTAATGGTCAAAAACGTGACAGCTTCGGAGGAAGTCAGTTTATTTATGTTAAGAAAAATAGGCAAATGGTATAGTCTAAATGTACATAGAGTTTTTTATTTGATTATAAAAAGTTTTGTTTTTAGACATCTTCCACTTCACGTTTGACCTGACTTACATTTTCTTAAATGTGGACAAATTTTACAGTAGTGTCTTATAGCAGCCCGATTCAATTCCTTTTTAAAGCTTTTTTATGGCAATTAGGATTACCAAAATACTGTTTTTAGACATTTTCCACGTCACTTTTAGAATAAAAAAGGGAAAAAAACGTTCAGGGGTCACTCGGTACATGTTACAGTGCTTATATCGCTCCTGTGATGAATTTTTTTAGTTATTTATGTACCGAGTTAGTAAAGTTCGCCACAATCTTGTATATGTATAAAAGATGCACCACCGAAAACGAAACAGATCGAAAATTTTGAATTTTTGTGAAAAAAACCAAAACAGACCGATTCTTATTCCAAGGAGAACATTTTTTAACATGTTTTTAACTTTGATTCATCTCTCCACATCATTGAAAAGGTAAACTTTTCATTTTGGCGCCCTCTTGCGAGAATAAAAACTGTTACATATTCCAAACCGCGATATTTAATTTGAAAGCTAACAATTTAATGCACAATTACTCGTGGAATAAAAATTGATTTGATTTTGCATATTTTTCACAAAAATTAGTCTTCAAATTAATCGATCTGTTTCGTTTTCGGCGCCGCACCCTGTATATGAATTTTTCCGCCGTTTTTGGCGTTTACATCATTACAATCGTACAAAATAAGTAGACGGTAGTATCAGTGGCGGGTTGCATGGTGCAGTTGATAATTCTAGTAAAAATTCTATATCGAATCTAATGCGCCAGTAAATTTGTTTGATATCAATTTTTTGTACATCTGGACACCTCATTTTGTCATGTTCAACCGTTTCCAAATATAATTTTTTTAACATTTTCACAACTCTCTCAACATATAAGATTGTTTTTGCTTTAATTGACCCATATCTACTTGTAAATCCCATTTTAGATGGACTGTTATGAGTTTTTATTTTTGCCTAATTTTTTTCATTTCAAGTGGTTTCCTGTGTATGCCTGATACTATAAGCGTCAGAAAAACATGTTTTTGAAAACTTATTCCAAAAATCGAAAGCGGAAAATTTCTGAAAATAGTATTTTTTGGTTTAGGGTAATAGAATCTTTCGATTTTATATGGTTTTGAGTGTATTGCTTATGAGTCAAAAATGTTGGTCATGGGCTCTTGAACTTCTAGTGTTATGGAAAACTCGCACGAGAATCTTAGTTTGTGTGCAATGTGACAAGTTGTCAGCTGGATATCTTCAACTGTAGCATCTGCGATATTAAGGCATTCTATCTGAACAAGAGCTAAAATCTAGATATATTGTATCCTCTAGGTAGATTTGTTTTATTATTTTAATATGTTATTGTAATAGTTTCTATTTTCTTGTTCTGTTCTGTAGTTGGGTAAGATCCTGTTGGAACAGTAAAATAAATTAAAAAAATAAGAAATAAATTGTACTAACCTTCTGGTTACTTATACACTTTGTTTTTTAATGCTATTTTAGTTCCTTCCTGGCAAAATCAGTTGTTTATGATTTCAGCCGAGTTCTGTTTTTTCCCGGGATAGAAATATTGACATTATCTTATTTCCTCTTTTTAATTACTGTTTTCTGTATTCTAAATGTAGCTGCATTTTTCTACAGTTCGATACGCATCACATAAATTGTACATATTTAAAAAGTTGTATTTTACTCCTTGAACAGATGATAACGTTTCTTTTTCTGTGACCAATCGGTATTCTTTCGCCTTTTAAACCATACAGGGTTGGGATAAAGTATTCAACCCAGTAAATATTTTCAAAACGAAACGGACGATATTTATGAAATTTTGTAGGTAAGTGCAATTAGCCAAAATGCATCTGATGTACATTTTTTGTTAATAATATACCCTCAACTTTTTTAATTTAAATGGGACACCCTCTATATTTTTGCTGACTTTCAACGTTATTCTTATTTCGAATTTGTACATACTGCGTTTAGTGTAAAAAATCTGTAAAAACGAGGAATACAGCACTTTAGTAACTCACTTTCAAGTTTTTATACATTAGAGTAAAATACCATTTATTTCTCGTTTTTACAAATTATTTCCACTAAACCCAGTATGTACAAATTCGAGAAATAACAAGCTCTTTCAAAATTGTAAAAATATACAGGGTGTCCCATTTAAATTAAAAAAGTTAAGGGTATTTCTGGTTAAACCGGAAGTATATTATTAACAAAAAATGTACATCAGCTGCATTTTGCTCCATTGCACTTACTTGTAAAATTTCACAAATATCGTCCGTTTAATTTTAAAGACATTTACTTGGTTCCATATTTTATCCCAACCATGTAGGTATTTGTAGCTGAGAGTATCTAGGAATAGAATTCGTAAAAATTACAACTTTCAAGGAACTAAAAGAAAATTAGGATCGTACAGTTATTTTATATATTTATATCTCTAAAAATATATCGTTGCGTGTTTCTACATTTTTAAGTTGTTTTTATGTTTGTTGTGATTAGATTATTATTTTTACCGCGTAATACTTGCATACCAGATTTTACGGCTAAAACAGTGAGAAAATATCAAAACAGACCTATACAATTCATACATTTTAATGTGTCCTTGTCTTCTTGTTCGTCAAGATTAAAGAATTAGTTGGTTTGCGGTAAATATCGCTGGTGATATTAGTTGTGTGACAAAAAACAAAATATTATTTTTATGAACACTGCAAGGAAATTATTTGAAAGTTGATACCGGTACATGTACCTTCACAGGTGCCACTCAGCAAGCACCCAATTTTTCATTGAAATCATTAAATGAAAGGAAATTAAAAACTTAATTCGGGATAAGATAAGTTTTTATTGTCAATTATTTCTATAGCATCCTGTATAATAGAAAATATACTACGTTAAAATTAAAATCGACCTATTTTAGCATTTTTCTTAAGACTCAAAAAATCATTTTTTTGTTAATTTAATAACTCACTTTATACAAAATGAAAGTATCAAAAAACTAAATAACATTTCAATAGGAAAAACAAATGTGTTGCTAGAAATATAGAGATTCATTATTTTTCTAAAAATGTATTTTTATAGAATAGTCGTTAAATATTTATATTATTTCTTTATTTTTTATTAAACTTTCCAGATGTTTTCAAGTATGTAAATATAAGACAGAAACAGTATCAATATTTATTTTTTGCTTAATAGAATATCTTCGAAATATCCAAAACAGTTCGCCCAAGGAGTTCATTTTAGCTAATAATGTGATTTTAAAATATGGCGGTTCATTAAATTACAAATGTTTATCTGATAGGGGTGTAATTCATTATTAAATTTTTAATTTAAAATTATTCAGTTAAATATTTAAAATAAAAAAGCGATAGATGACCCAAAAATAAAAGTATTTCATTTATTTTCAAATGGTTGGTATAGAGTCAAGGGCACAACACTGCCAAAAGTAATTTATTTCGCAGGTTGTTCCAGAATGTTTGTGTTGAATGTTATTGTTTTAGTAATTTTCAAAAAAAATCATGGAATGCTGCAATAACAAACAAATAAACTACTAACAACAGTATGATTAAACATGAGCGAAATCGTATATCTAAAAGCCACCAAAACAAACCACATTAGTACTGGTTGTCCCGATAAGAATGGCTCAAGCACAATAAATGCTTTGGCATATATGCAATTTAACCCTCATTTAAGTGTCAGAGCAATATCTAGAGACTTAGAAATAAGCAGAACCACCTTAACCATATTTTGACAAAACACAGGTAAATTCATTGGAGGCAAAGTTAAAAGTTAGTTACCTATTCGTCTGCAAAATATATGTCTTAAACAAAATATACCTACACAATAATATTTGTTGTGGTCGTGGTTATATTGTAACGTATTAATTTATTTATTTTATAACTCTGTAAAGATATTTATTAGGATGTTATATTTCTTTTAGTTTTCATCCTTATCATATAGTACTTTATCAAAGCTTAAATGATCGTGATTACGATAGAAGGTTGGATTATGGCAACTATTTGCTGGATATGATATATCACGAACCTCAATTGCTGTCACGTATTTTGTGGCCAGTGTAAGCTACATTTAGAAGTGATAGTACGGTAAACCGTCACAATACGCACTATTGGTCACAGAATAATCCACGTTAGATGGAAGAGGTTCAAAATCAGAGTCGATGGTCGGCAAATATATGATGTGGTATCTTAGATGGTCAGATAATTGGACCTTTTATTTTCGACAATTCTATTAATGGGGAACGCTACCTAAATTTTGTAAGGGATGAACTGCCTCTTTTTCTAGAAGATATATCCCTAGCAATTCGTAGATCCATGTTGTTCCAGCACGATGGGTGTCCGGCGCATTACTCCAGAGAAGTTAGAGAATTTTTAGATTATGTATACCCTGGTAGATGGATAAAACGTGGAAGTCTATTTTTTTGGCCAGCCAGGTCACCAGACTTGACTGTCTTAGACTTCTACCTCTGGAGACGGATTAAAGAGCTTGTTTTTTAACTAGACCAACTACGCCAGACAATATGATTGGAAGAATACGAAATGCCATTCAGAGTATTTCAAGAATGGAATACCCCGTATGTTTTTACATTTTTATAAACCTCTAGCCGAGCTAATGTATCACAATTTATGTCTATTCACGAATGGAAATTTCCAGACTTTTAAGTTTTCTAAAGGAAATACATGTTAACTATTAAAACAGAGGTTAACGATTTTCCAATACAGGGACATGCAATAAAATTACTTGCCAGAATTATATAATATCCCTAAAACTGCACTGAGAAAAATTATAATATTTAGAAGTATCTAATGAGAATAATTCACTGTAACCGAAAAAGTTTTGATTTGCAAGGTGGTGAATTTTTTGTTAAATGGTTAAATAGTAGTTGTAAGTTTAGTACAAAGGATTTAATATTATAAATATTTTTTAAAAGTGCAATACTATCTAAGGATATGAATAAATACAAATCTTATTCTTCAAGGAATATGAATAAACTTTGGAATTAACATAAACCGTAAAAAAATTTACAAATTTATTAATTCCCGACCTACGACCCTTATTATTAAATGAAAAAAAAAACCTTTAAATTCGATCACTTAAATAAATTCTCAGTCGAAATTTACGTTGTCTGATGCGCTTTTGGAGGCGTGGCCTACAGGCCATGCATCTGTTGAAAATTTTGAAAGTGGACAATGTTCTTAAGTGTTATTTTATAATTCACAGAAAAAATAAGGCTAAAAGAAATGTTCTATATTTTTAAAAGTTATACTTAAAATTAGCAAGTTGAAGAGTAAGTGTTAACTAAAAATAAACTTTTACTACAGATGTGATAGACGTAGTGAAAGACCAACTTTATGGCACGGATTATGTTAAAGAAGAGGATCCAATGATCTACGTTTCGGAAAAGTCTGGAAGAGGACCCTTGACAACAAATTGGTTGGACGAATACTGGGAAGCTGTAAAGGGAAAACAACAGCCGTTGCCTAATGGAAAAGCACTTATGTGTGCTTATAAATTATGTAAAGTCGAATTCAGGTATTGGGGTATGCAGACAAAAATTGAGAGATTTATTCATGACACAGGTAAGACATTTATTAAGGTAATTTATAACAAACTATATTTGTATGTATTATTCAATGGAATTAATATCGCTTTCTGCTTTCAGTAAAATAAAGTATCGTAACTATTTATGAATACAGAACGTTTAATTAACATTTATTAATTATGAACTATAATAGAGATGTAAATATCTATAACGTTAAATAATTATTATCTTCAGTATCAGAAAAAGCTCGTTTTATCTTTTTAGGTAAGAATATTGTGAGTCAGTTTTTGTACTACTAAATTGCAAAATAATCGAATCACTGCGACATAACTTTTTTTACTTTACGTTTACGATAATCAAGAGTTCAATATTTTCAAGTGGCTTATTATAAATTCCAAATAAATCATTAAAATACAAACAAAAAGGAATAAATATATTCACATAGTTATCAACAAAGTAAAGAAAAAATACAAAGAAAATATTTATAATTACCAATTAATTTTATGAAACAATCTCTACATTTCAATTAATGAAATAGAGGAATAAAATCTGTATACATCTATAAAAAATGTAAGCCAATATTTGTATGAATCTAACTGATATTCTTGTTCCATAACGCCAATCAAATATTTCATGAAATTTATTTGTTTATGAAGCTCTTCGAAGAACAATGGTTAGAGCCCACAGGCAAGCGTGGGCTTGGCAAGATGAATGGCATGGGCTTACCATGGAAGATATCAGGGAAATAGAGAAACAAACGCAACTAGCACTTAAAAGAAAGATGGGCCAACTAGAAGACGAAATAGGTATTTACTGTTACTATTTTATTGCAAGAAAAACATCTAGGTCTCGAAAAAAATACTTTTTACTAATTTGGATTTAAATTGGAATTGTTAGTTCTCACTAGATTTAAAAACATATTCTGAAAAATTACAATAATAGTATATTGGTTAACGAGCATTATAATGCTGCTTATATGTTAGTCAAGTCTATTCACAGATTGTCCTTTTCACAGTTATTAGAAATTGTGATACACTTTAAGATAATATTCAGGTTGATATATTTATAGTTAAACGTCAAAATCTGCATAATAAAAGTCTAAATTCTTAATCTATTTATTAAAATTCAATGAAAATATTTATATTTTATTTATTTTTATCATTAACAAATTTATTGGTATCAATGACGTATTACCACCATGATAACTTAATTACTCGTAGATTATGTATGTCAACTGTAAAATTTTATTTATCAGTATGTCTATGTATGTGTATTTACACAATGTTGACCTATTATTTTATATAGTTCTACATAATAGTATATTATTAAAGAAGCATATGAGGATGGCAGATATTTACGAGAATGAAGTATACTATACGAAACGTAGGCAGCGATTACATGCGAATAGAAGACTTACATGTGTTTGAAAGATGTTGAAGCACAACGCCGTTGTAGGAATTGGGTAAGAGGGATGCTACAACGGTGGTTCTGGAATTCAAGGTAAATAATCCGGTTGATAAAGTACTTCCACTCATCGTGGATTGCCTAATCGATAACGATCATCACTCAGTGTAAGCCAGCTATGATATCTACTTATGCGACGAAGCTCTACTAGAGTTTCTAGCATCGTTTTTAACTCTGATTACAGAATAATTCATTTAAGCATTTTTGCAGAGATTGAATCCCTAAAATGAAGTACACTTCAGTACCACTAGTTGGAAATCTATAGGATGAACTCAGGAGTGTTTGGCTCAGCCCTAATAATGAGGTAGTATCAAGGGAAGATTTAGTAGGCGAAGTAGAACAATTCACAGCATCCACAAGAGTTCATTAAAAGGGGGATTTGGTGGAATGCAAAACTCGAATCTTTGTGAAAATACAACAGACAAGCGTTTAACAAGACAACTACATGAGAGTATAAGCCAACTGTGACGAATACTGGAGTAAATGAAGAGAATTTGAAAAGAATGTACGACAAATTAAGGAAGCCAACGGGCATGGTGTCTACGACGAGGTAGTTTCGCTACTAGAGACGACAATAGTGAGTTGTAAATGTACACCTCCACAGTCCGATTCAAAAGGAAGATGATACTTATATAAGATATCGGTAAAGACCAGTGAGTGACTGAGAGGTGGAACTCTGCATAGGGCTATGAACGAGTTCAGTACCTAGAGGGCTCGAACTTCTTTCTTCCACTTTTCAAAAGAATTTTTCAGATTAACAGTTTGGCACTAAGTTGGGTTCCGCATGAATAGAGAAAGGCTCATGTTGTGTTCATCCTGAAAGTAGGGAAGAAAGATCATTCATATCCTACAGAACAATTAGTCTCCATCAGCATGGTCCGCTAGCGCATACAGTGAAGAAACTTATCTAGCCGTCACCCAAAAAAATGGTTCTCTTGAAAAAGAGAAGAAAGATGTAGATTAGAGAGCTCCAAGTATTTTGGGAAACCACTAGACTGAAGTATCTTGGGGTCATATTAGAAAAATAAACTGGAAGCTGCAGATTGACAGCGTAGCTCTATGTTGAACATTACAATGTGCACACTGCGTCGATTGATGGAAAATACCCTGATTCTGTATGATTGTCATCAGGGCGATGATCTAATACAGGGCTGTGGTCTGGCGGTTCTCCGTGGAAATTAGATGGGTATCTTGCAAATTGGAGCATGTTGAAAGACTATGTGTCCTACTTAAATTGCTGCTATTATGATGAGTGCTAGGCGCTGTTAATAAGACAAAGAGACAACGGATGCTGGAGGGGCTTTTTATGTTCGTATAACAAAAAGCAACACTTAAACACAAAATTTTATTTTTCATTTCGTTAAAAAGATCTGCGAGATTCGTTTCATATTTGCAAAAATCATGGTATTTGTGTAATCATTTCTAAAGTTTTATGACAATACAGTGACAATTTATTTTTTAATGAGCTTACTTCAACAAATCATACTAATAACTCATATCTAAAATTAATGTAAAAGGGAGAAGTTATGCAAATATTAAATCAAATGTTTTATATATTTTTTAAAAGACAATAAATGTATACGTTGGACAACTGTGACACAACAGGTACTCAAGAATTATGTTTTATAACTCACCCGACAAAATTATACCAGATATCTAAACGTTTCTCTTGTAACTTAGATGTAACATAATAGATTAATATTATAAATATCTATTCTATACACTTATTTAATAATATGTGACAAATGTTTATGAAAGTAAATACATAAGCCCATATTACCATGGCAAAGTATCAGTAATTAAGCTGTGATGTGGTAGTTTATATAAATATGAAAGTTATTTTTAAATATTCTCTACTTTCTTTTGGTTAAAACACATGCTGCTGCTTTTAGTCATTCTCGTGTAATATATACGTTATATATTTACTAAATAATATACGAATTATTTTCTCTTATTATAAACATTATTTCTATTTTTGTACTAATACTGTATATTTTCGAATTTACTTAGATGAAGATGATAATATTGGCAATAGCACATACAAAGACAATCCCGGTAAAACTCTGGCTGCAACTCTGGGCAGTATTGAAGTGGCAGCAGAAGACAGTCCCTTATTAACAAAAAACTCAAATATTCCTACTATTCAAACTGCTGGAAGTTCAGATGCAGATCTTTCTCCTGAAGACGAAGTCATCAATATTAAGTAAGAAATTGTTTTCAAAATATATTTTACTTTTATTTATAGATAATATTATGGAAATTAACATATGCTTTTTTGAATAAGAGGTCAAATTTCAGAAATCTACTAGAAATAAAAGATAATTAAATGTTTCATAAAATTCTGTACTAGATTAGATTCATTTGAAGCAGCACCCTCATAAGGAGTAGATTGTATAAAATGGGCATATAACAGGTATTCTTCCCGAAAACTACGCCTTTGACTTTTTTATTTTGCGTTGAAAGAGAATACTTTAATTTTGGTTATAACATGGAAATTCCAAAATATAGCAACATTTATTATTTAAATTCTAATAGAGAAGTATTTATCTCATAGATCTAAAACCGTTTTTATTCACTAAAAAGCAGTTTGTTTTTTTTTATATATGTATATATACTGCCTATTCAAGATATATACAGTGTGCGGCATTAGTGCGTCGAAGTACTATTAGTTTTTTTACAAAAAGAGTAGGCAGTCTTGATATTCACATTTTGAAATTAGTCCCAAATATACAGTGTGTTCAGGAACGCAGGGCCTGACAAAAATGTTGTTTTTTAAAATGGAACACCCCGTATATTTTTACATTTTCATAAACTTCTTTCCGAGCTAATTTCAACGATGTATCACAATTTATGTCTGTTATGTTTAATAAATGATCTACGGCCACCTGAAAATCGCATTGTATCTTTTCATATTTAAAAATATATTATCAATTATAGGAGAGATGAAAAATGGCAGCAATCTCGAGCCCTACATTCTCCAAGTTCCTCTTCGATAAAAAGTTTTGATATACAAGTTGCCAATTGGCGAATAAAAACTTTAGGTCGAGATTCAGGTTCCTCGTCTGATGAAGAGTTCTTTGATTGTGAGGAAATGGCCGATTCCTCGTCCTTGGCTAAGTGGAGCTCCTTAGAACTTCTGACTGAAGAAGACCCAGATGCTACTTCCCCTACTACTATAGTTGTCGACAATCAAGGTTTGTATAAAAAAACATTATTATTTTAAATTAATGAATTATATAACTCGTTACTATCTTATTTATAGAATTATTTAAATTAAATACTAATTCTAAAAAAATATAATTCGTAATAAAGTGTCGCTTTAGCTATTTATATTAACTGTTTGTATTATTTATCAAGTATATTTATGATTATTACAGCTGAGGATAGCATATTTTCCCCATCATTTCTGCAGCGGGTCGCCAGTGAGCGAGGTACCAGAAGGCTAATGTCGGCAAGAGGTAAAATTAACTCCGTTGAAACCTCATGCCCAGAATCACCGACTGCTTCTCCAGCCCACAATCCTTGTAATACCACAGTATTAATGTTAGTGCTACATGCAGGTAGTGTTTTAGGTCAGTATAAAGAAATTGCTTTAGAAGTTTAATTTGAAACCTTAATTTTATTTAAACTTACCTACATGATCATGTACAGAATTATTTCTGATATATTCGTTGTCGTTTAGAACTACTCAATTTTTTTTTAATATACATACATATATATGAGATGTATACTATTTTACAGAGAGAAATTACTTTTATTTTGCAAAATTCAGGAAATATAATGCACAAATTTACCAGGCAGATTTTTTTACAATATTTGTTTCAAAACCTTACTTATATTTGTAATTAATCATTTATCTTTATGTGAAAAATGTAAAATAAAGTTCTTTAACTATTTTCTTCTTGATCAAGAATTTAGTCAACTTCTTACGTCATGCAGAATTTTAAATAAATACCATTATTAACTACAAGATTGTTTTACAATTTATTCTAGTTTCTATATATATATTGTAATGAGATTCCCTATACCATTATTGATAAACCTGAATCGAGAAAATTTTGAGAATAAAACGCTAAAATTGATTTGATTAAAAATAAAAATAAAAGTATACCCACTAAAAGGTCTTAAATATTTTTGTAAAATATATGTCACCACTAAAAGTCAGATCATGTTACTAAAACATTAATGTTTTATTAATTATATGGAATTTAAACAAACTGATTATGAAATCTATTGGCGAAATAAATATAATTTATGTAGATATTATTTAAATGTTACTATATTATAAAACAAATACTTTTTCTTGTAACCTAACAATAGACTCCATGAAAAACTTTAAGAAGTTTCCAAAATCTATAATATATGTGGTGAAATAAAATAAGTAAAAATAATCAGGAATTTTTAATGTTCACTTTAGAGTAAATTAATCACATCATTTAATAGATTTATAGAAAAAGTTTTGAAAAAGTGACAGAGATGATTTGAGATGAGTCAGTTTAATAGCAGTAAATATAAATGTTTAAAAAGAATAGAAAATAAAGCACTACTACATGTTAGAAGGAAAATTATCTACTAATATTTATAAGAAATTAGTTAAATTGTATGTAAAGGAAGAATTTTGTAATATTTCTCATAACTACAGTATAAACATGAAAAATTGTATAGATTCTAAAACCGGTTCAAAATAAGAATAAAACCTGATTGTAACAAATGTTATGGAATATGGAGGAAAGAAAAAAAGGATTTACAAAGAAAGCAGTAAAATTGAACCAGGAATGGTTTTAAGAGAATATTTTACTTTCAAATATAATAATTTCTAGAAAATTTTAATATTTTGGACATCATTTTTGCTAATTTAGAATGCCCTGAATCGACATAAATCGAGTATAAATAGAGCTTTAAAATTTGAGGAAAAGGCAGTCAATTTTTAGATGCCAAAGTTTTCCACGAATGTTTAGGAAAATATAAATCTTAGTGATTGTCAAAATATTCAAAAAGTGTCAATAGTGATGAAAGTAAATTGAAATTGTGTCTTACCTTTTTAAAATAGGACAAAAGAATCAAAATTTGATTATTTTTAAAAATAATTAATGATTATAAGCATATTAATATTTTACCACTGTTTTCCAAAATTAGACATAACCTAAAAAGTGTAATAAACAATTAGTGTCTTATGGTACTTTTTAAACTTTACAAAACATAGTGTTACGTTAATACTTACCTGTGAATACGAAGTTCATCCACAATTGATAGATTGAGACAGTTTATATGGAATGGTCTATCAGTTACAATATTTTAGGATTGTGTGTTTGGATACGAAAAATAACCAATTGACAGTTTGTATTCAATGTTAGGCGGTTTGTGTTTAGAAAACTAATACTTGCGTATTGACGAAACAATAAGAGATCATTACAATATATATAATTTGAAATGAAATGATAGGTTAATTTAAAAATTGAAAGATCAAGATATGTTTTATTCAATTATACATCATAATGAATAAGAAAATTGTTTAGGGTAGCTATGAAAATATTAAAAAATGAGGGAAGAAAATTCGATAATCAATATTTCATGCTCGCAAACTTAAGGTCAACTAAGCACAATTTAATTGGAAGTCTGTTAATTGGCGAAATATTTTACCCTTTTAATATACACTAACAGCGGTATCAATTTGTAACATACTTTCCATTATAGTCTTTCTCTCAAAGAGAAATGGCTGCAGTACCTTTGTAAAATAGTATACGCATATTCCATATTTATATATATTTTTTTAAATACGCGAAAAAATGTTTTGTCTTTTTAAATTATAAACCCCAATCAACTCTCTCATAAAACTTGAGTCATATAAGAATTTTACAAAAAGCTTTGGAGATCTGTAGAAATTTTAAGATATTTTATATTTAAAATATTTTTAATTTGATGTGTAATTTTAGATGCAAATGTCGATTTGGCTGCCAAAAAATCGGACATAACTACCTTTAAAGGCGCATTCGAATCTGTAATGCGACAACATTATCCATCCTTAATAGGTCACATAGCCATAAGACTGGTGTCTTGCCCCTCCATTTGCACTGAAGGTTTAGGAATCCTATCAAGGTAACAATAAATACTAAAAGCAACTGATTTAACCCAAACTATATAATGACGATGGATCTTATTAGAATAAATCGTTTTAGCCTTAGTCCATATAGTTTTGACGTGTCACCATCCTGTACAGATGTACCTCAGATAACCCATGATTCTATTCCTATCGGTGCTATTCCTATTTTGGCTTCGTCAACCCCTGAATATGTTGAAGCTGTATCAAGGACAATCAGTGCAGCAAACGCTGCATATCAAGGTAATATAGCTTACTTAAATGTTCTAACTTAATAATTTTGAAGATAAGAATATTTAGGTTAAATTTATTTACTGCTGTACTAAATAATGCCATGCTGCTACAAAACCTATTTTTTATGTTTGTTTTAAGCCTTACTTTGTGGATGGTTGTAATGTTTTGGAAACTCCAAATTAAAATTCTGATTTTAAAATATAAGTTTTCGATAGCAAGGTATAATAATACCTTTTACGTTCAAATACAATGTATGTTCTCTGTAACGAAGCTCTAGGGACAGAGCGTTTTCTTTTCGCTGTATGAACATTGGAATAAAAAAGAAGGTCTAAGGGCACAAATATACTTTTTATTTTTATAACTAGGTAGGTATTCGTCAATTTTTCAAATTACTATTATTCTGTATAGCCGTTATTATGACTTGACGTTTTTTGCTAAGCTAATATTTGGTTTGTATTTTTTTTGTAAATTTTATCCCACGATACTTGGTAGGGTCAAAATAATAAATTTTGAGTTTGGTGGAGCCGTCTGTTGGGGAAATTGTTTTGTATATATCGCTAGGCGATATAAGATAAGTAGAGGTTGAAGTTTATGAGAAAATACAATTATAAATAAGACACCCATTAAAAATAGAAATTGTTTCGAAAATAATATAAAATATAAGTTAGCGATAAGTTTTACGTGGTGCGTAATTTTATTAAGTGCTAATTGTTTTTAATTTCAGCTTAAATTTTTGAACTCTTTGTTTTGTTTTTTTTTCCTAAAGAGTGATTTTTTTTTTCTATTAGTTCAATTTCTTCTTTTTGTTTGCGATTAGTTAATATAACAATTTTAATATTAAAAAATAAATGAACGAAAATATTTTTTTAGAATTTATTAAGTCTGAAGAGGGTCAAGGTTTTGCGGGCCAAGTGTGCTTTGTAGCTGACTCAATTGGTTCAATATTGGCTTATGATGCTATTTGTCGCACTTCAAAATATGCTTCAAGACATGGTAGTGAAAATAGTATATTGGATACAGATTTTCAAAAAGGTAATAAATAAAATAAATTCTATTTTGATGTTTATTTATTACTGTATTTTATCGATTATGCAGGTTTAGATGACTTGCATATAAATGAAACGGGCCATCTCACAGCACCATCGCCAAGGCGTAGATCATCTTCGACAAGTGAACAATCTCAAATGAAATTGGACTTTGAAGTGTCCCATTTCTTCATGTTTGGAAGTCCTCTTGCTCTAGTTCTCGCATATAGAAGAATTTCTTCACAAGATGATAAATCTAGTAAGGAATACTTACAATAGATTTACATTATAATTAAAAAAATTTTTTGTTTTGCGGTTTTTTAGACACTATAACCCGTCCAGTTTGTCTTCAAGTGTATAATTTGTTCCATCCAACAGATCCTGTGGCCGCTAGACTTGAACCTCTTTTATCTGCACGATTTTCCATTTTACCTCCTGTTAATATCTCTAGGTATGCCAAATATCCTCTTGGAAACGGTCAACCATACCATTTAGGTAAGTTTTTCTTCAAATTTTTAAAAAGCTAAATGGTTACATTCATTAGCTCACTAAATTTGTGTGATTAATTATTTTATTAGTGTATTCTCGAACTTTTCTGAATTAATATCGTAAAGATTATATTTCTACTTATTCGCTAATCTTAATAGATTAAGGTAGTTATTTAAAGATGCAGTAAATTACAAAGTAGTAGAATAAATTCAAATGTGTAAAAAATGTATACATATAAACATCTCTTGTTGTACTTGCAATATTGATTGCAATCATTTATTTTTAAATGTTTATACAGTGCAGTCGTAAACTGTCTTTCTCCTCTCAAAAGATAGCGGCTGATAAAAACTAGGTTAAGATATGGAATAGCAGATAAGAATGGGCATAGCAATCGATTTCACCCTATTTTTTTTAAATGGATAGGTGGATCATGTGAAACCCTTATGAAAAGGTTAATTCTTTTTTAAACGCTATTTTGATTTAACTGAATATGATGCTTTGGTTTTCTTAAATAATATTTCTGTACTTATTTCATTTTTCTTCAAACAATATTTTTGTGTCTTCCTGAAAATGCACTTGAAATTTGTTGAGACATTGATAAAAAATAAATGAATGTTGCATAATAATTGAGAAACACAATATACTAATAAAATAATACTAGTACGGCGCTATTTCATGTGATATGCAGCTTTCTTTTTGTTTTACCGGAATGGAGGTGGAATATACAAACTTTTGTCATGGAAAGGTTTGCCAAAAGAGAATTTTTTGGTGGAATGTTAACATAATATAAATCACAGATTCTAACTAATTTCCACATTGTTAAAACATCTCCTCATATGTTTGATAGCCATGTCGTTGGTTTATAGTAGTGATGGGGTACTCGAGTACAAAAGATCGAAAAGTACTCGTTGTACTCGAATACAAGGTAACAGGATCGATCCAGAGAACCAGTACACAAAGGCTCAGTTGTTCTGCCGAGATGAATCATTCCAGCTCGAATCAAATCGGGTCTCGAGTCTCGGGTCTTGAGTCTCGGTACTCGGGTCTCGCGTAACGAGTTACGAAGTTGTGAGTGGAACCGACTCATTGTATACTCTTTATATTTTGAAAATATTTTGGGATAAAGACTCACACAATGTTGCCATATATGTTATTAAAAAAATAGAATATCTCTATTTATGCCTATTACCTGGCAGAACTTTACCTGATATATGGTGTAACTGCGTCTAAATTAGGTATAATAAAATATATAAATAAGTCCTGCTTTAATAACTTCGCAATATTTTTAATCGACCTGAAAGTGGCAAGAACTATTTTGCCACCAAACTCCAGTTATTTTATGAGTGGTGGCAACAGTGCATATATTTAAGGAGAAACCAGTTCAATCCGAAACACATGTTTCAAATTTGCTTAGGTAATTAGTTCTACCTACTGTTAGAATCCTAGTACTAGGTGAAGTACTCGATCCTTTAATGTACTCGAGTACCGAATGATCGATCTCTAAAAAAGGAATCGATACCCCATCACTAGTTTATAGAAAGTGTCTAGTAAAATCAGATTAATAACTAGAGGAGCGGAAAGAAAGTTTCTTTTTCATTTTCTAAAAAATGGGGAAATCGAATGTGATAAGTCACTGACAGTTAATAATGTCAATCCTCTTGGTGATCTGTCGTTTTTTATGTTATGTAAAAACAAAATAAGTATATTAAGTTTAATTATTTTTCTTAAATTTACTAACTTCACATTATAAAGCACTGCGTTTACTGTTATTCTAAAAAAGGTTCGAAACTTTCTTGATACCACACAGTTCTGAAAAGTGAAAAAATATTTATCTATTTTTTCTAGTAATGCCTATATATTGTATATTGAATTGATTTAGTTTATTTTTGTGTGAAATTTTGCTATTTCCATTGAAAACTAGGTGCAAAAATCAAGCCATATATAATGTAAATGTTTAAATAAAAATCACAATTTCCTAAGATATTAGATAACTATCTTTATCTATTTTTAACTTATACTACAAGTCTTGGAAATTACTAACCTCTAACAAACCTTCTTGCTTACTACTCTTTTAGTGGAAATACTCCAATCTAACCCTCAAATGTTTAGTGATAGATTGCAACCTAGACGTTTATCAGAAGTCTCAATACAGAGTACTGTTTCGGGACTAATTGATAACATACCCCTCCAAGCTATCAGTGCTTGTAAGTACTAATTATCTTACTCACTTTGCATGGTTTATGTTATTTTTTTATTTATTTTTAATGTCGTACGCTATATAAGTTGCTATCTAGACTTACTTTTGTATAAAAAAACGTAGTGTGGATATTTCAGCTTGTGCGATTTGATTTAAACTCTGGTGACCCTTAATAAGGATAGAAAACGACCTCATTTTTTTTTAAATAAAAAAGAAAATAAAAGACGAAAGATGCGTAAAAAATTAAATCGTAAGTTTATAAACAGTTAAAAGGATATGTTGATGTTGAGCTATTATTATCCAAACTTCGATTTTTATATTAATATCATAGATATAATAATATATATAATAATAAATTATAATACATTATAAATAGATGAAGCAAAGTGGTGGGGAGCGCGTCGTTGCCGAGAAAGAGAGGACAATAATGGGAGGCGCTCGTTTTGTCTCTCTCTCTAACGCCTTTCTCCGTCAATTTCTACTGTGACACGCGTGGACCTGAGAGTCTTCGAGCGTCTTCGGGTCTCCGATCTTTTAAATTTTCCACTGGTAAGAGAGAGATAGATATCGACCTCGCGTTATTGCTCTCTCTTTCCAGGACTGACAGATTACACTTACAGGCCTTATGGCTCTTGCTCCATCTATTTATAATGTATCTATGATTAATATTTAGTTCAGTCAAAAAGTTGGTAGGAAATATTACCAGTTTACCGTCAATATGTGGTTATGTGTTTTGTCAAAATACTTGAAAAGTCTTGCAATATCCTTATTAAGTTTTGTCTTATTTTAAAGAAATCATTATTTATCGGTACAACAACTATCTATTAAAAAACTAAAACAACTACTTTGCTGAACTTTGTTATTATGAAAATTGCCAATATTTGTCAGACCGTTAAAAACATGTATATATAAATCATAAGGTTTTCTACTTGTGATGATGAGATGCCATAATTATTGTTACAGTTACACAGGACTTAATCTTTGCAGATAATTATATGTAATGTAATACACATCTAGGTAAATTAGTATAAGAACTGAGTAAGAAAGTCGTCGATTTTTACATAAAGTTTGAAATTTCAAAAAATATACTTATCTATTATATTTACAATGAACAGATTCCATAAAGTAAGGGTAGAAATAATAATTGTGATTCAAAAAATGGTGCAACGCTCTGTTTTTATTGAGGCGAATTGAAAATATTGATGACAATAATAAAGAATATGGAAAGTAATTATATAATTTTAAAGCTATATTTTTACGTATTTGTTTGTTTTTTTCTAAATATTATTAGTCTCTTAATATTAGCCTAGTGGGTTTTAACCATTGCGTAACTTGATAAATGGAAATTAAAAAGGCTGAGTAAAAACAATAAAAATAACAATTTATTTATCTAAAGAAAACAACTAGTATAAAATATAAGGCAACTTACATATTTAAATAACTAATACATTTAATTGCAGGGGTACGCACTATCAATTTCTCGATCATCCGAGAGTCTAAACTTGACCTCTGTTCTCCTTTTATTTTACTAACCAAGAAGACCCTAATGTTTATTAATTTTGATGACTCTACTAAAAATATTTATTTAACATCGTTCGCGGACTTGTCCCATAACTTTCGCTCATGTAATGTTAAATAAATAATAAATATTATAATTGTAAAATATTAAAAATAAGTTTTATGTACAGGGCGATATTTAACCAAATCTCTGTACATACTATCATAACAATATTAAAGAGGGATACTTAAAATGAAAATATAATTTGGACTACCTATATATTTTTCATTTGATTCAATCTAGGATTCTTTATTATAAACCAAAAACACAAAGGCAATTATCTCACGAGCAATTATATTCCAATAAAAACGTGGTAGTTTCTTTTAAACATACTCATTTATTCTGGGCTAGATAAAGTCATTTTGAAAAATTTACAAGTTATTTTTGTAATAATGATTACTAATAGTAAGATATATTATTTTGCTATAAATTATTAAAATTAGATGGTTTACATTTTCAGTACAACAAAAATGGTGGGGCAACAAACGTATGGATTATGCTCTCTACTGCCCCGAAGGGCTGTCAAACTTTCCTACTAACGCTCTACCACATTTACTTCACGCTAGTTATTGGGAGAGCTGTGATGTAATAGCTTTTATATTGAGGCAAATAGGTGGAATCGAAGTTACATCTCTACCAGGGGATAATGACCGAGAACAAACCTTTAAACCAGGGCAACCCAGAGAAAAATGGATAAGGAAACGAACGTCTGTCAAATTAAAGGTATTATCATATACATATATATGTATCACCTTATCCAAAAATGTTTCCTTAGGAAGCTAGAGCTATTTTCCTATTAGATGATATCATTATATACATTTATTTCTTGGAATGTACCCGATTAAATTGGGTTAAGACGATTTTTCAATTATAATCATAAGCGGCTCGTGTGGGGGTCGTTGTATATTTTTGTTCATATTTTTTTATTCCCTAAAATCTCACCATATGACATAATATTTAACAAATTCCGGCATTTTTACAAAAAAATCGTGCTCTCATCTATATTACGAACCGATTTTGAGAAAAATCGATTTAAGTTTTTCATGTGTTCCTGCATACATTTCCATTGACTAACAAATCAATTTATAATTTATGATAGATGACTGTGAAAAATAAACAAAATCATAATTATAGATAAGTTTAAGTTTGAAACTAAATTATCCTTTTCTGTAGCTTGGGAACTTTGGCAAAAAAATAAAAGGACTTCATATTTTTGACTTTTCAAAGCCATGTGAAAATGTGAAAAACTTTATACCTTGACCTTGTTTGGTCAATTTGTTGTTTTAAAATAATTACAAATAGCACATGACATTCTCCATAAAGTAACTTGGAAAAATATGAAATAGGCCATATTTCAGCAAAAGTTTGATTTTACCTCCATCATTTTTCAGAATGTTACGGCAAATCATCGAGCCAATGACGTAATAGTACGAGAAGGAGCACTACAAAGTCTTACGGCTAGATTCATGTATGGACCATTAGATATGATTACTTTAACTGGTGAAAAAGTCGATATTCACGTCATGAAAGATGCTCCTTTAGGAGAATGGGTACATTTAGCGACAGAAGTTACAGATAAAACAGGCAGAATAACTTTCACTGTTCCCGAAGAAAAGTCGTTAAGTTATGGATTATACCCAATAAAGGTTATATCACCATCTGTGAAAATTTAGTTTTGTACTGATCTTTTCTTATTGCAGATGGTTGTAAGAGGGGATCATACTGCCGTAGATTTCTTTTTGGCTGTGGTTCCTCCAAAAACTGAATGTATTGTTTTTAGTATAGATGGTTCATTTACGGCAAGTGTTTCAGTTACTGGTCGAGATCCTAAGGTTCGAGCTGGCGCTGTTGATGTTGTTCGGTAAGTATATCAAAATTAACCAAAAAATATCCATGCTTTGGATCGATTACCTATTTAATTGTAGTATGTAGAGTTTCATATATTTGCAACTTTTTAAAAACATGGTAATTATTTAATCACTCCTTTTCTACTAGTTTCTTCAATTAATAGTCTAACGTTATGTGTTGCACTGCAAACAAATACATACAGGGTGCGGCAACGAAAACGAAACCGCCATTTTTTCACAACCAGAACAGGCCAAGAACCACTCCCAAAATGTCCAATGGCCAGGATTGTCGAGTGATACATCAAATTAAAGCAACCGTTTTGGCGACTAAATCGTTTTTTTTTCAGTGTGAACATTACTTGTAAGATAAAGTAAGATTTCGTAAGAGAAGATGTCATTTATTTTATTTATTCGGAAAATTAAATAAATGAAGCGCAAAAACACATTAATGCTGTCGTTAACTTCCTGGCATTAAAACAGGTTTGCTTCAAAACGCTGTCGCATATTCTGAAGCGTTTAAGGACTTATTGGGCGACATTCACGAACAATACGTTCTCGCAGAACTTTCAAAACATCTGAAGGAGTGGCATAAACCTTGGACTTGAGATGACCCCAAAAAATTATTAAATGGGGTAAAATCAGTAACTTTGCGGGCAATTCAATTGTACCTCTTCTGCTGATCTAATGACCAGGAAAATGTTGATTCAAAAGTTGATGAACCGCCAATAAACAATGCTGGGGTGTACCATCTTTCTGGAAAACTAAGTGGTTTTCTAACAAGTTCTATTCAATGTAAGATACCAGCCAAAAATTTGGTACCGATAATAGAATGACTCTTTTGTTATTTGGAATCGCATAAAAAAGAACTTTTTTCTCACTCATATTAACAGCTTTCATTGGAATATACAATTCACAATGGTAATAGAAAACAACAATAATCTGGCATTTTTGGATGTTTTTTTGATAAGAAAAGGCTGAAACTTAATCGTAATGTTTACAAGGTCATTCATTAGTGCAATAAAGTCCGTATCTTATATATCCTTATTCAAGGCATCATAACAAAATTTTGGCAGATTGTAGACAGACTTAAGGTTAATATTTTAAAATTAGTTGCAATTGTACAGAATGTTCCATAAATTATTATTATATCAAAATCAATGTATAATTAGAGCCCTGTGCCTGAAAAGGTATAAATTATTTGGAATTTTTTCTCTGCTACGTGTTTGTTTACATATTCTACTTTTTCTCTTTTTAAAAAATTCTCGAATACAAATTATAGGCAGGGATAGTGAAAACTCAGAAAAGTCGTAACTTTTTTTGTTCTTCCTCCAAATTTAAATGGATTTTTTTTATAAACACTTTTTAAAAAGAGGAAAGTAGGATATGAACCCAAACAGCAGTCGTGAAAAACAATTCAAATATTTTTTACTCAACCTAAATCTACAATCGATATGGACCTAGAAAACACGATGGCCTGAAAAGGTAAGCAGAATTCATGCATGTAATAAAAAAATATAGTATTCTATTAAAAAAAAATTTGATCTAACACGGCTTTATGGAACATTCCGTACAATTGCAACTAATTTTGAAATATGAACCTTAAGAGCCAACATTATCACGTGACTTTTCCGACTAAAAACATTTGCCTCCTTAAAGACCATATAGACCTACAAACATTCTAACTATAAACACGTCTCTTTTCTTCCAATTTGATTACATGAAACAAAAAGAAAAACGAATACAATTTCAATAAAACTGATTTAGAAAATAGATTTAATTGTTTGAACCCTAGGAAATATTTGGGACATTTAAGTAGTTGACGACTGGTATACAATTAATTTGTTCCTTTCATAAAGCATGTGAATTCAGCTATATACATTTACAGGGTAGCCCAATAATATTTCGGAATACCGAAATTAAAGCGTGATAGCAGTAAAAAATTATTCAAATCGCCTTAAGGATATCAATAAAAAAGTTTTCTGTTGTAATATTTTACGTGTCCCAGAACATTATTTATTTATATCGTACTTCTACTGTTCTGTATACTTAAATATTTTTGTAATATTTTGTTGATCTCTTTTTATGAAATGGAAAATAGGTAGGAGTGACCACTTTTTATTTTGAAAGTATTTTTTTTACATAAATAGTCAAATTAAGTAAATTAGTATTGAATATAAAATATTATTTTTACATCTCTGGACCAATTCACAACTTAGATAATACTTTCTTTTTATTACAGACATTGGCAAGAACTGGGTTATTTGATAATTTATATAACAGGAAGACCAGATATGCAGCACAGAAGAGTTGTGTCATGGTTATCCCAACATAACTTTCCACACGGACTGATTTCATTTGCTGACGGCCTCTCGACGGATCCCTTGGGCCACAAAGCTGCTTACCTTAACAATTTGATAGAGGTAGTTATCTTTAAAATATATGTAATAATATGGTCTAATATTGTATACGAAATATACAAATATAATTCTGCTATTTTTTAGTTCTTACCGTCTATCAGAAATTAAAAGTTATACGGTCGTTATTGATAGATAATTTATTTTTTAAGAGAGATAGAATCCTTATATTAAGCTAGCATAAAATTATTACTAAGGTTTAAGATCAATAATAGTGAGACTGCAGATCATCAATATCATATAAATACTTATCATTTTCGATTTCTTGTAAGGTGGAATAATTTTAATGGCTTCAGGCTGTCAATTGAATTAGATAAACCAGATGTAATAAAGATACTTCTGGTAAGATGGTGTACTAGAATTACCAAATTATTCTTTTATTTACTAAATGTCTTTGATTGGATTTAATGAAATTCACGGGTTTAGAAATGTATATGGAAGGTAATTAATATTTGTTGTTAAGTAAACCATCTACGACAGCTCTCTCAATTTTTTAAATTTAAGATTACGTGTATAATACGTTTTTGTGCAATAAGCACGCTCATCCAATTTAGTGATAAATCTCCCAGCTATTACGTTTAAGACACGTGGCTATAAGCAAAAATCTATTATGAATTTATTAGATTTCTGTCGTCAATAATATTTTAATAAAACTAAACCAAATACACTAGTGATTTTAAGACTTGTAGTATGTGTCGAGTTTGATTGTTAATCTCGAACGGCTACCATTTGATGGTGATTAAGAGATGTGTGTGTTGGTAGATGAGGAAGCATTTATCTTGTTGTGAGAAACCATGTTTGTCATAGTTATCATAGATGAAATGGGTAGAAAGGAGAACTAGTTGGAGGATTTGGATTAAAACTTTAGTATAGCTTGTGATTTAACTGTAAGATGTTTTACATTACTCTTTCATAGTAAAGTGAATAAGTTTCGAAATATCAGAAGTTATTGATAGTTTTGTTTTCTTCAGATTATTGATATAATTTTTATGATCATTTCATTGCTGTATTCATTAAAAGTCTTCAGAGAATCCGTTGGTCGACAATTTTGGCACAAGCATATTAGAATTTTTTGCAGCTCTATGTTCAGTGCTTGAAATTTTAAAATATTATTGGCAAAATTTGAATGAAAATTTATCACGAACTATTAATTATTCATTTCTAGTCTCTTTAAATATTCATTTTATACATGTTATTTTATTTAAACTAATTATTTCATTTATTACTCTTATTTGTTAGTACCTGGAGTATTATTTAAAATATTTCACAAAAAGTTGATCAGTACCAGTTTGTTAATGTGGAAGTAGATAATATAATAAATAATTCAAATATTTTTACATATTTTTATATCGACATCAAGAAATATACTTAAACAGTGGCGATCATTACAAAAAGCATGGCTTTTTTCGATTATAATGATATAGAATGTATGTTAAAGTTACCCACCTAGCAGAAACAAATTATAACTTTTTCATGTATATTATAATATATAATATAACAAAATTAAGAAATATAGCACGTTAAAACGTTTGTCATTTGACAGATGACATCGCACGTTAGAGAGCAAAAGTGTTAAATGCCAACTCTTAACTTTCCACATTTGTGTGTGATATCCTGTATTTTCATGTAAACTATACGCAACATTGAAGAACCATTCTCCACCAAGACACAAATGTCAAGTGTCGACTGTTAAATTATTATTACCTACAAATCTCTTGTTAATTTTACAGAATCACGGTGTGGTAATACATGCCGCTTATGGAAGCGCGAAAGACATAAGCGTTTACACTTCAGCAGGTCTTAAGCAAAAACAAATTTACATTATCGGAAAAGCTACCAAAAAACAACAATCACAGGCAACGATATTGTCTGAAGGTTATGCAGCCCATTTAGCATTATTGATGTCCCATGGAGGTTCGAGACCCGCACAGGGAAATGCCAGAATGGTCATTCCTAGAGGATATTTCGGTCTTCCTGGGCAGGCCTTTTGCAGACGAAGAAGGTAAATTTGTACTGAAAACCAATATAAATGTAAACAAAGTGTATAGATAAAGTGTATTGTTTAGTACGTTTGCTTAAAATTACTATCAAAGTTACTAAATACAATCTTGTGCGGTATAATTATGTAAATATGTCAAAAAGATTTATTGAAAGTTCAGAATACTATGAATAACTTTTGAAACCATATTTTTTTTAAAGAAATGTTAGAACTAGAATTTAGTTCGTACATTAATTATCGTTCTTACAAACTTATAAGTCACCTTTAAAAATAATTTCCCAATCTACAGTTGATTCACGGATGTGCCACACAAGGGGAAAAACATTTTTATTTTTAGTTTTATCGAAAAATGTTTTTGTTAAAAAGTTTTACTTATTCTAAAATTCCATAAAATCAAGAAAAAATCATGATTTATCCTACCTGCTTCATTTTATACTCAATTTTCTATGAAACCCTATGAACTTTTGCAATAAATTAGAAACTTTAACAATAATCTAGGGGGTGAAGTTTTATGTTATTACAAGATAAATTCTTTCTTGAAGAGTTAGCATTATGAAAGAATGATAATATGAAAAACTATTGCTTGGATCATGACATAAGTGTCACCCACTAGATTATTGTTAATATATCGAACTATAAAATGGAGTACATAGAATAAAACATGTTTTTTTTTCTAGATAGCATTGAAAACTGGTTTTAGCTAATTCATTTATGAATCAAATCAGTATAAAAATCCAAGACGCGAAATTAATTAATAATATTTTGAACAATAAGTTAAATACACGCTATTCGATTTGGTAGAGTCTTCTAAAAAAGCTTATAGAAATTTAAGGTATTATTTACTAAAAATTAATCTACTTTTTTGAAAATTTAGCTTACCACTCGCCACACAATGTTATCTTAAAAAATATACCCTTTAAACATTAGATACCGTCTGGTTTCGCCTAACACACATTTATTAAAAAAGTAGATGAATCGTACATTTTCATGTTAAAAAAATATATAAGATTTCCCATTCAAAGCGCAGATTTCTTCATTTTCATTCGGACAAAATTAAACCCAAATTTTTGTTTGTTGATTAATGTAAACAAGGACAAAGACCAAAACCCTGACTCATCATTTTACAGCCAAAATTATATAAAGTACAGTAAAGTGATTCTTTATCGAACTAGTAAAAATGTATGATTATTTTCTGTAAATATTTCGCGACAAAACTTTATATTATTGAAATAGTTATAAATGTATAAAAATAATCAAGTTTATATTTTTTTGCCCTAGTATTTTGTGCACGCAAATGAATGCGTGTAAGTTTCGTCTAAGTTCGAGTCGTTACTTTATTTCAGAACAATTCGAATTGGTCGTAGTACTTTCTCAAAATTAAGATGCTTAGATTTCTTTTCTGTAAAATGATGTTCGCATTAATTGACCCAAATCTAGTTGTAAACCAGGCTTGCAGATGGTTGCTGAGAATTTTTTATTTTTTCAAATAGTTTCCTGTGTATCTGTAATGTTACAAGGGTCTGAAAATGTGTTTTCGATAGCTGTCAATCAACTACATTCCAAAAATCAGACTGATATGTTATAATTTGGTCAAACTTGTTAACATTTTTGAAAATACAGACAGGTTAGACGTGACGCGGCAAATTTCTGAAATTATTATTTTTTCATTTAGAGAAGACGATTCTAACGATTTTATACGGTTCCGGCCATATTACTAGAAGTAAAAAATGTTGATCGTGGTCTCTAGTAATAATAAATTTATGGAATGTTATTTTAGAAGATTTTCGTTTACATATAATCTCTGCTATTGCTATAACGTTTTGTTTAATATTTTGAGGTTTACGAATTCGGAACAATACAATAAAGTACGAAAAAATATGGTTTGACACAGTTGTAGGCAAAATGACAGAAACATGCACGGAATATGATGAACGTGATCCCATGATTGTTAGTTGACAGCATCTCCCTTTCTTCTATTCCGATAGATTGGGTGGATTCCGTCAATTATTTAATTGTTCTCAGCATCACAAAACCGTCCTAGGATATGCCAAATTATATCGTGAAGAACGTTACAGTTATTAGTTCACACTCCAAATAACAAGGCCTTTTTACAGAATCATTACTGTTTTATTTTAAAAAATCCGAAGTTCTTTTATATAATTTTATTTATTTAAAAACTATATACAACTTTGCCGCGGTTATTTTCTTCGTAATAATCTGTACGAGCCAATTAAATATGTACAAACAGTGTACATTACGTCGACCGTCTATATCAACTGCTGAATATTAAAAGGCTTCTATCCCACTTATTTTATGTCAATATTTTGTCTAGTTAATTTTTTTTACTATAACTGATGAATCTTTTTGATATAAACTTACATATTGAATTACTAATGCAGATAATTTTGATAAAAAAAGCTTAACTTTAAACCTAATTGGTAATATGCGATATTTTAAAATCTTGAAATTTTAATAAATTACATTGTTTTCGACATACAAATCAATGCTGAATAATCCAAAAATACCTTTTAATACAATACACATTACCCACAGATATTGTACATATGCATTCAGAGTATTAACTTTTAGTAGTAAATATATATCTTAGTTCCAATACAAGAAAGTTTTTAGAATTGTTTTGGAGAAACAATACATTCCTCATAAAATTATAAAAATGTATAAATGTATAAATCACCTTCATTCATCCACTAAAAGAAAAATTTGATGCAAGATATAAAAAATGAAATACTTTCACGAAAAAACTAAATGTGTTGGGTACAAAATACGAGAGAAAATAATGGAATTAAAAATATTGTGGTAAATCATTAGCCTATTCCAAGTAAGAATTTTAATAAGACGCTCTACAGTGATTGGGAGATTTAGGAAGCTTATCCATGAAATTCTTTCAAACTAAAACGATATTATTCAAAGTAGCGTTTGAAATCATTAATAATAGGGTAATTTTTTATTTAATAATTTTGGTAAAATCCTGATGAGTGATTGATGCTTATTGTGCAGGGCATCAATTTTACAACTTTGGATTAGCTATAACTCTGAAGATTGAATTTTGGCTTAGAAATCACAATAAACGTTTCAGTAGAATGGATGGGGAAGTAGTTTAATAGTGACAGCAGTGTTCTGAATTTTCTCCTAAGCGGTGTAGCTACTCCAATTAAAAAATTTAAATTGCATTTCCTAGTATGCGATACCTCAATTTGAAGGTCTTTGTACACTGTGTACAAAAAAAATATTTGTGGTGAAACGTTTTTATTTTCTAAAATGTTGAAAATTAAATGTTATTTTGGAAAAATATTTTTAGAAATATTCACTGCTCTTTTCTAAACAGAAAAATAGTAAAAATTCAACTTCTTGTTTCACTTTTTTGAAGGCCTTACAAGTGATGTAATGACAAATGTCGCCAAATACATTTTTCTGTATAATGTTGATCTAGCAACTGTCTAGTTTGCAGAGCGGTGGAGCGCTATCCAGTTGAAGGTGAAGAAGATTTTCATCTAATCGCGGCTCACCATCTATTTGATCTTCCAAAGTTTGAATAATCAATGGCTCTATTACGTTTTCAAGCAAATCGGCAAAAACATCACCTGTAAGTTTTTCATTAAGAAATAAAGGTCCAACAATTTTATTTCCTAGAATACCAGTCCAAACATTTATTTTTTGAAGATATGGGTATTATTCTCGTACAATACGCAGATTTTGATTATCCCTTTTAAAAAGAATGTGCATTCATTAATGAAACAGAGTTTTTTAAAATACCAAGACGTCCTTCATGTTTTTCAATTGTAGTTTCACAAAACTGAATTCGTCTATCCGGGTCATCGTCATTTATGTCTTGAAAAATCTTGTTTGATTTCAGTACTTTCTGAACCGATTCATATGACACTATTGTTAAGGTTGAAACTTTGCGGAACGACGTTTTTGGTTTTGAACCAAAATTTCAGTTTCAACCTGTTTATCCAGAATTCTGGACTACTTTGCGTATTTTTGTACAGAACCAATTGCTTTAAATTTCCGCGCAAGAAGTTCCATGTACACAGCATTGTCATTTTTATTCAGATGCCTTGCTTGTTTGTTTTTGTTTTGATCAAAATTTGTCAATAAAAAAATTCAAACAAATAATAAATAGCAAAGTGTATTAAATGATTACCTGAACATAACAGATAATTGAAAGCCACAAAAAACTACCTTTAATAAAACAAAGTTACAAGAAACATTTATCTGCTTTTCTTTTTAAAAGCTATAATTACATGCGACTTTTTTTGTTCGGAAATGGATTCGTAGAGAAAGAAAATGCAGGTTAAAGTTTTGGAAAAATGGAAATTTTAGGCAGCATGGCTTCATAAAGTTTCAAAATTAACAAGAGTGTCATATGAATTATGAAATGACACAAGTTTCCTTTTTATTATCGTTATTGGGATAATGAAAATTCTTGTATTGTACATGAGGAATAGAATATCATCAAAAAATAAATGTTTGGGTTTGGTATTCTAGGAGATAAAACATGCTATAAAATTTTAAAAAAATTAAAATGTTTTACCACACATATTTTTTATACGCAATGTATAAACACCTTTAAATTAAGATATCACATAATATGGGCTTTGTAATTTGAAATTTTGGAGTTTGAGAGAAGCTACCCCGCTTAAGAGAGAATTCAGAAAACTGCTGCTGCTGCTGCTGCTACTACTACCTCTATTCTGCCGAAACGGTTTTTGTGTTGATTAAAACAAAATTCAATCTTTAGAGCTACAGTCAAACCAAAGTTTTAAAATTGACAACCTGTATAAACTTACAGCTATATTTTTTATTATGTGCATCAGATTTTGCAATAAAAATTTTAGTAATTATATTGTAAAATTCTTGATGATTCTGAAAACTTTCATTTTTAATATTATTTTCTGCATGTTGGTAACATGAATGTTTCAGCCATGATCCAGGCATCTCTTCTCCTGCTCGCAACAGCGGTTTTCTCAAAAGAAAGGTTTACATTAGTCATGTCTAAATCGCTAGTTTCTTATGATGGTAATTATTACACTACCCTGCTGCACATCATCTGTAGTTTTGCACATTTATCTGGTTGGAAGTAGTGTACCGCTTTATTGGCTTTTCAAATGGAGATTCAACCTTCTTTTCACAATGTGTCACTGTAAATAATTATAAGTAATTGAATAAAGTTACTTACATACTTATATTTATTTAAAGATTGTCTAAATGCAATTAGCTGTTTGTTTGTCTTAATTACATAAGTATCTACTATGGAAAATAAATAATAAAATTAAACAAAGCACTTCTACTAGATTATACCAAAAATTATTTTTAAATTTATACAAACTTTACATTATAATAAATATTTAAAATAATATATTTTTTTAATTTAGATTTTAAAGACCTTCGAAAAAATTTTATTTTCAGTTAAAAAAATTGTTCGCATTTAATTATTATTCTAAATCATTTTTTTTTTTTAGTATTTATTGTTATTTATATTTATCTTTTGGCTAGATAGAAAATATTTTTATTACAATTGAAGTAATCTTTTTTATACATATTTTTTTATTTTAACAAGAAAAAATAGTATATGTCACTCGGATTAAAAGGCTCATTATATGTTTCGTCCAGATTCTGGACTCAACAAATAATGTTAACCTTCTACTGTTAGTAACATAATATACTATTTATTATTACCAAGACACATAAAAACAAAAACAATTGATTTCAACAAACAAAGTTTGCAAATTGAAAATTTGTGAAAACATTCAATATTCCATCCATAAGGTTGAATCGCCAGAAAAGTCGTTAAAATTCTAGTACTTTCTCAAGATTTTTCATTTTATCAGTAGATAAAAAACTTGTGGTACTGGATAAACTAAAATTTTTTTACCTTTAATTAAATTAAATCACATTTAGTAAGTACAAAATAATTAATGGTAAAAATGACTTAATAAACCATCATAAAATACTAAAACTAAACCAATAAAAATAACAAAATTAGGCAAATAAATTTTAACGTATTTTTATCTAAAAAAAATTTTACAGCTAGGTTCGTGTGTTTATTGACTTACTCTTCAATAAATCTAAAACAAATCAGTTTTATTTTAATTATTAAAAATATCATACGATTTTTCTAATGAAACGATAAATAACTTGTTGATAATTTGAATTTTTTATAAAATTCTTAACCACATTTTTTTAACGGAATTATTATTTTTTTGACGACTTCTAGCTGAATAGGTAACATTTATTTGCCAAATCTTTGTTGAAATAAACTATTAAAATTTAAAATGCCTACTTAAACTGCTGCTTCGCTTTTTTCTGTTATTAACTTTTTTACTTGTAAATAATTTTTGGCTAACTAGTAAGACTAACTTAGTAGACAGAAATATTTTACAACTGCGTCCTTTTAAAAAAGATTGTGTGTAAAAATAGTAAATAATTATAATTTCACTTTAAACTGAAAGTGATTTTATCTGCTGGCATCGCCTAATAGAAAATTACTACTAAACTGTAGTATTAAAAGAGTGTTCATTTTAGTCTAGCTATCATAATGTTCATTACAGTATTAATACTTTGAAAATATTTATACGATTTAGTTACACAACGCGTTATTAGGCTGACCAAATACCCGCCTATTAATGTTCATATCTATATTGTTATATTTCTCTTATAATATAAATAATTCTTTGAATACAAGTACTTTCACCTATTTACTTCAACCAACGAATTGTTTCCTTCTATCTCTCTAACTTGTTGGTTGTTATATTAATGAGCCACACAATTGGAAATATGTGAAACACATTTTTGAACTAGATTTTAATACATTCGATGTACATAATATACAAAATTATAAATTATCGAAAGAAATGTTAGCAAAAACTGGATTTTCAAAAGTAATTGCCAATTAATAAATATGTAGTTATTAATGCTGAATAAATAATGTGAATATTAATAATTTATATATAAATAATATTAAGTTTTAATGTTTCTTATTAGATTAATATTTGTGTGACACATTTTATTTTTATAGTAAGTGACATAGAAAAAAGAACACCCAGTAATAATAATTTTATTTGAACAATTTTTGGTATACAAGTATATTTGAGTTAGACTAGTAAGTTATCAAAATTTGATAAAAAATTTTTAACTTCTTCAAAAAAAAATTAATAATGTGTTTCGCCACCACGATCTCTTATGCACTCATTAACACGTTTAGGCATTCCAATGAGGTGATAGATTTCCTCCTGAGGTATCTCATCACATGCTATCTGTAACTCGTGCTGCAGAACCGCTGGAGTATGTGGAAGGTGGGGTAAATTGAGTAATCTTCTTTCCATAATATCTCAGACGTACTCGATGGGTGAAAGATCGGGAGGTCTCGGTGGCTAAGGCAACAAATCAACTTGATTGTTCTCAAAATGAGCCAAATAAGCCCTAGCAACATGAGGTCGTGCGTTATATTGTTGGACTGTGCTGTATGGGATGGCCAGAACAGAAGGTACAATATGGAGTTCTATGACCTCCTGGATGTAGCGCGCAGCGGTCATGTTACCATCTCTAATGAATATCAAAGGTGATCTACTTCCAATATCAATAGTCCCCCATACCATAACTCCAACTGTGTGGTGCACATGCCTTTCCACAGAAAATTGGGGATCTCGTCTTTCACCACGCCGTCTTCTCACCCTTGCACGACCGTCATGCATACCCAAACAGAATCTGGACTCATCACTGAACACAATTGAATTAAAGAAGCTTTTTCCAATGTGTTTTACACCGCTTAAACGACAACTGTACCTACAAACGCTTAATTTTTTGTTTTAGACCTACAGGATAGTAAATGTTTTTGAAAAAGTTAACACAAAAACCCTAGAGTAATATTTCAAACATATTTCCAAATAAATATTACAAAATATTCATTATTACTAGGTGTACTTCTTTCTATGTCACTTAGTATAGTTACAGAAAGACCTAATTTAAGTGAATTTACATATTACTCATTTTCTTTTTTTTTTATAGAATGTACAGATTTTTAATTGTTAACTAGCTTAAGTCTACAATATTACTATTAACGAATATTATATTTTGTTTTGTAAAATGCTTAAAAATAACTAATATTAATGGGCAGAAGGACCGCGGTCAATAGCACTTTCTAAGAAATTACAATAAAAATCTTATTCGTTCATGTTTTAACATCGTTAGGGCAAATGAAAAATAAAGGTTACGTTGATGAATGTGTAATGATAAAAGTATTCCTTTTTTTTACATTAAAAAGAAATAATTATTTTAATATAATATATGAATAATTTTGAGTCTAGCACTTAGGGCGGATTTTTTTAAATAATATATTTGAAAAATTTATAAAACCCTACAGGGTAATTGATTAATGTCACAAAAGTCCATTATCTCTCAGATTCTTTTAAATAACATTTTTTAAAGGATATTGTAGGCAATTTTAACCTTTACATTTTAAAATTAGTTGCCATTGTACAGGATGTTCTATACCGTCGTAATAGACCAAAGTTGTATATTTTAAAGGTAAGACCCTGTATTTGATTTTAAATTTTAATTCGTTTTTCTATCCCCTTTACAAGTTTTAATGGATTGTACAGAGGATTTTAAAGCTATGACCAGTTTTCTAATGACTTGTCGAAGACTGATAACAATGCTTTATTTTTATTAATGTTTAAATAGTGTACAAAGTGAACTAAACCAAGAATACAACATTTTCTCTATTTTTGTAAATGAATCGCCTTGTGTTTTACATCACTATACAAAAAATTTTAGCTATAGAGAACAATCACCCTCATGACATTTAATTACATCAGGAATTCCTTGATAATGATTTTGAACATGAGTTGAAACAACATGGAATGATGACATTAGACAAAAAATAAGTGTTAATATACAAATGCATTTTAATGTCCTTTAATTACAATCTTCAAGTGATGTTATTCTGAGCACCTTTTATAGTTAAGACATTTTCTTTGTGTAAAAAGAGATTTTTTTGCTAGTTTTGTTTCACTGTTAGTTTTTTTATAGTTAAACTTCTATCAGGGTATATTTATATTTAACCATTTGTTATAAGTTTAAGATGTAATGCGGAAAACATAAAGAAAGCTCTTGTCGGAAACGCAAATTTTCAGGAGAGACGAAATAAGAGGTTGGGGTCCTTTTTGATGAATTATGACAACCCGACTAATAAAAAAATTGTTCGAGATCGCACTAAACTTTTTTATGTTTTTATGAATAACCGAGACTAATAATACATTAGTATGGTTTGATTAAGGAACATTATGACAAAATAAGGCTACAGACTTATTTTTGATGAACTATTGGTTTTTTACTGCCGGGGTACGCAAGTACCATCCCACCTCCGTGAACAATTTCCAAAACTGGTTTGACAATAATTCAACAAGTGACTAGTGTACCATTTTCTAAACATGATTTCGTTCCTTCAGTATGCAAAATAAAGCTTGTGCGGCATTTTGAAACTTTTAAACAGTTTCCCACAGAAGCCACTTTTTTAAACAAAACGGTCTTTTTCTGTAGTTTTAATGACTAAAAATCGAAAATTCCGACAAAAACTCCCTTAACGCTTATCGCATCACATATATTGTTAAATAATAAACATTGAATAATGTATTTTTTTTTAATATTTCAGTATCTGGTAAATGTAGTTAAGAAGAGGGATTATAACCAAAATGAATATAATTTTGCCATAAGTAACATGTATTTTATACCCTTAAAGGATATATTAAATAATGGACATTGTCACACTAATCAGTCTCCCTGTACAATATTTTGCCAGTATTCGTTAAAATGTAGTCATTGTTTATAGTTTTAAATTCAACAATTTAATAAATTATTATTTATATATTTATTTATGTTAATAGCCGTTCAGCAAAGAGAGCGACCTCTTTTCCAATAGCGACTGAACTCACATCTCAGCCAATAGAAAGATCAATGAGTACTCGACGCTACCAATTGCCCAAAGCAACGCTCTCTATTTGTCCTTCTACAGGAAAACAAAGTTCAACATAAAGTGACACCTGATACTCTTTTTTTTTTTTCAAAAATGACGTTCACAACTTTCGCTAGTTAAAAATTCAAACAATCTGATTATATATTGTCAACTTTGATAAAGTTGTGCCACACAACTATATGCAGAGTTCTTGGAACTGAATAGTTTTATAGAGAAAAGCAATATTTGTCATATTCTTACTTGAGCGACGTCTTACTCTTTGATTTTGACTTCATATTCTATTAATTCTTTTTGGAAATAATTAAAGGCATAATTCTTAGCAACTCTTTGGTTGGAAAGTCCCCTGATTTAATTCTCCAAAGCTTAGATGTCAGAAGCTTGTCGAGAGCCATTTGTATTTAATTTGTAAAAACTGTAAATTTAATGTTAATGCTTTTGTACTCATCAAATCAGATTGAAATAAAATAGAGGTTCAGAAATAATATAAATATTATACGGTTACGAATCGATACGATCATAAGAATACGCATAAATATTTTGAAATGGAGATATCGAAGTGGAAACGTCTCTTGAGTATTTATCCGATTCGATAGTACGCTAGCAGGAATCGCGATCGTACCTCTAGCACTGCAGAGTTCGTTTGTTGGTTTGCAATGGGAGCAAGTGTAAGTTAACGGAGGGAATACACTTATTGCACCCTTCTTTAGTTATTTGGTAATATTATTTGTATTCTTTTACTGCTTTCGTTTCGTGCTTATACCCTAATATTTTATTTCTGAAGCGGTGTTTTACATGAAAGCGTAATAATGTATATTATTTTTTGAATGGAAAACACAAAGATTATATTTATGTAGAAAAGAGCTGTCCTTGTACCCATTTTATATTGTTTCCAGAAATGAAAGGCTTTGATAAGGAACATCTTAATATTTAGCTGCATGTGTTTGAACCTAGTGTGACTTAACTTCAAGTATTAAGTAATTTTTTGAGATCTTATTTGGTCTTTCTTTGTATTTGCCAGTTGGCTAGTTTACACATTTCCAACTTTATGTTTTCTGTCCTTTCCCCATTTTTATGGGGCTTTTATTTCGTACTCTTTTTTTAGAGTGCTAGTTTGTTACTCCGTGTGTACGTGGGTTTTGTTTCTTATAAGTTTTCTGGTTCCATTTGTCCCCTGCAATGATGTCTCTTCTGGTGTTACCGGATGCCAGACTCCTAAGAGGATCGGGTGGCTGATGTTAAGCTCTCCTTCCCTATTCGTTTAGTTTCTTCTTCCATATTTGAGAAGAGTTATTATCTCTTATTAGGGGTTGCATGACTTGTGTCAATTATCCTTACAATTTTTCCCTACCCAAAACTGAGATACCATTCTTTTGTTGGGATCTTATTGAATCCCTACTCTTGTGTTTCCATGTTCCTTTTCTAATTTTTATACCTATTATTACTAAACTTGAGTTCTTAAATTTTTTCGCAATACCTTTATTTATGACATTATTACCTGTTTTTTAGTTAATTGGTACAATGGTTTTCAAACTTTACATACATTTAAATATGTTTCATAACTGTTATTTATGGATTTTGTAATACATGCATATGTATTTTAGTTAAGTTTTATAATTTTTTTATAATTATAATTTTGTTAGAAATATGATTACTAAATCATTCTTATTTGTGAGACGATCTTTTTATCTTAACGGCTTCTTGATCTTAGAAACAATAGGAGTTTTTTGTCAAAGGGGTAAGTTCTATCGCAGCGATGAATTTGTTTATAGTAGTAGGAAATGCGTCTTTTTTCACAGTAATAAATACAGCAAAGGGTAGCAGTAAAGCCTCTATTTCATATTATATTTTGCTGGACAGTTTGATACAATGTAGTAACTTTGCTCCCAGCAATTTCTGCAAAAATTTTTAAAACCCATACTAAATTTCAGAGTTTCTAAAATAATAATTAATTACTCTGAAAGTCTTAATAAAGTTTACAACTTTCTAAAATGCTAAAGACATATTCGAATTGATGTGAAGTCATTTTTGGATTAATATTAAAAAGAAAAAAATATGATACGTCACAAAATAAACATTTTTGAATGTCTTGAATTTTGTTTATTTTCTCTGAAAAATCTTCCTATGAAAGTTAATGATAATTTCAGTTGGCTTTATTATATTATAGTAAAGCTTTGCCTGAAAGTTTACTTCTGTCTACTGTACTGTTCAATATATTTTTTTATAATCCTTCTGTATAGTGAATCTTAATAATATCAGTTTCTTTAAAATTGTCATTAAACATTCTATTTACGTAGATAAGATGAAAAATTCAATAATGTTTATACGTATTACTGGTTTTTCCTATTAACAGGCTATTTTTAAATAGATTTGTAGATATATATTAATTAGATCTTGCCATTGTTTATATTTTTCTACCTGTGTCGTGTATTAAGAAAAATGACTACCTATATTGTCTCAACAAACTATATCAGTAGCTAATACAAATCATAAATAATTATATATGTCTTAAATAAGGGGGACATTGTTGGCTCTTAGAATAATTCTGAAAATGTGTCAAATCTTTAGATAAAGTAATGAAATGAAATCAAAATAAAATCTATTGCAATTATTTTTTTTAGGATCAGGTATGTAATATTTAAAAAGACTGGAATTATTTTCTTCTTTCTTTCCAGAAAATTGTATGTAACAAAATTTAAAGTATTTCCGACAATAACGGTATTTCAGATTATTTCAAAACTACTTTAAGAAAACTGCGGAAATAACAAATTTGTTAATAATGGCTACTTTTAAATACCCTAAATTTAGAAAATTTGCTGTGTTTAAAACAAATTGACGGACAAATTTAATGTAGACAAAAGCAATAATATGTTAATTTATTCATAAAATATATTTTTTTGATGTAAATTAATTTTATTAATAAAATTCTAGTTGCTTATAAAGTTGTAGCAAACTCCCTATTCAAAAAACCTACATTCTTTTTAAATCTATTTCTCCTTGATTTATTGTAACTATTAATAGTACGTTTGATCTTGTTGATTAAAATAAATCATTTCAATATTTATATTTGGCTAGAGGAGAAATAAAATAATATTTATTGAACAGAATGAGGAAGAAACTTTATTTGAAACAAGATCAAATAGTATGTGTTTATCATTTTTCGAACATTGATGTCGACTCTATGTACTTGAATATTTATTTCCAATAATACCAGAAGTTCTTGGCTATTATTTACCAAATACAAAACAACTATAATAAAATATACAGGGCGTCCCAGAAGCGTTTGAAACTACTTAAGGGACGTATAGTCCACCGTAAAAAACGTTGATTTTTTTTATCTGCGGTCTTCTCATAATAAGATTATGATACGATTGTAGTATAATAATTTGATCATTATGGTTAGTCCAAGCACTTTAATTAACTGTCATTATACTATAGTAAAGTATAACATTTGTTGGCAAATTAAAAAAATTGTTGCATGTCAATATTTTGGAATAAAATATTTTGTCACCCCTGCTTCATGCAAAAAAAGTAACTTATTATAAAAAGCATAACTGGCTTCATTAAGTCTACTATTAGACTTTCTTAGCAAAAAACCAATTTCGAAGGTAAACATTAAAGGAATAGCGCCGATAACTTCGAGGGGAAACATCCTAGAAAATTATATAGTTTGTTTTTTGAATCAATTATGGTTTCCTATTAGCTCTTAATACTTCTGGGACACCTGTAACTAATACATTTTTTCTTTTTGCTAATACGCTTTACATACATTTACATAAATTATTATATATATGTTCAATTACTTAAAGATTGATATATTAAAGTTCATTTTTTATAATTAAAAAAATAGACCGTCAATACTAGAAGGTGATAGAAAATGTGTCTCTTGTTGCTCTAATAAATAATAAATAAAAATTGCTTGTTAGTTGTTGTATTTTGTAAACTGTATATACCGACTGTACAAAACTACATTGAAAGATATTTTTTTATCTTCACTAAATTACATGAAATGTTTCTGATTCCTATTCTTAAATTATATAAACGGATAAAGGTGGGATTATTTTTAAATTATGATAAAATGTAGTACCAGAACCTTTGTAAAAAAATAAAATTATTTGGTATGTGCCTATATATAAATTCTAACAAAATGCATGTAGATTTAGTTATATTTTGAAACTGTTTAAGTATTATTACGGTTAAATTTTATGGGCTGTTTATAGAGTATATCTGTATATGTATTATTATTTGTTAAAATTCGTTTTTTACCTACTCTGTATATTTAAAATGTAGGTTGTGATAGATTCTAAAAATGTTTTATGTACATTTAAATATTTATATGTATATATGTACGAAATTGTTGCAATAAAATGTGATAAATTGTCAAAAGTTGTACGTTTTTTTAATTTTAGTGTTGTGTTATTTACGCATCATTTTCATGATTCCGTGACAGTGACATAATACGTGGGTTGATCCCTCATTGTTTCTATCACAGAATGTGCACCTTGCTGTAGTATTTGAGCCAAAACAAATGAAATGCTAATTTTACTCAGTGTTAACAGCGATTTTTGACATTCTAATCATGACCTTGGTAAATATAGACCATATGTACAGTGCCAGCCAGCCAGCCAAAATAAAAAAGCTTATTTTACGTAAATAAAAAAAAAATACGTCAAATTTTATATTAGATGCACAAGCTAAAGAAATTTCTTATTTCGTGCTTACCTCTGGATATTGACCATTCTTTGATCGCCTCGATCTTCTCAGGATACAAAAATAATGGTACCGGATGTTGATTTTCCGTAAAATTTCTCTTAAAGATACCGGTAATTTATTACTGTACGCCGTTAGTACAATTCGATTTTTATGCGTTAGATTCATTAGTCAGTAACGCCGTCCGCATTTGCTGGTACAGGCGTGAGAAACCAAGTGCGCAACCCCCACCCTATACCAATAGGGGGCAAGATCATTTCAAAATGTATATCCTTGATACCAACATATTATTCAATATATAAAGTAATTGTGCCGTATACTTCATATAAATAAAATTAAACAGTTACCTGCATTTTGGGGTTAAATCTTATTTTTTGGCGATCAGATCAAAAATTCGTGTACTACAACCAAGCTTTAACTAAATGTTACGGTGTACATTATAGCCGGTTATATGTAATTGACCGAAATGGATTTAAAAAGTAGGTAAATTTTCAAAATTCACTGTATATTAATAAGAGTAATATTTAAATATTATTGCTACTTTGAATTGTACGAAGATTGAAAAACAAGAATCTCTATCCAACAATATTACAAACTTTTTATAACTTTCATAATTTTTTATTAACATTTACACTGTAAATAAAATTTATTCTTTATCTACTGAAGATGAAACTATGTATTTACGATTATAATTGTGTACAGTGTCAATTTTATCTCAGAATTTTTTTTATTTCAGTCTCTAGATTTCTTGCATCCAAAGACTTTCGGTAACTGTTCCATGGAGTATTCTTCTAAAAATAATTAGCTATATAAATTTATAATTAAATTAGAATATATACATTTTGTCAGTAACATAATTCTTGTAATAATGCTCAAGAACTTGCTCGTGTTTTAATTGTATCTGATGCCATTCCGTATTGTCTTTTGATAAAACTATTAATCCGGGTTTCCTCTATTTGATTTAAAATTCCTGAAACTAAACGTTTTTTATGTGGTGTTTCAAGATTTTGAATAGCCTCTTCAAAAAAATCTAAAGTTAGTTCCTTTTTACGAGTAGTTTTTGATGGTGACTTAAATAAACAATCTACTTACCTCACACTACAATCTAGATACCAGTAAAACTGGGGAAAACCAAAGTGTACATTTTGACAACTGCAGCTGAAAGCCTGATTAATACTGAACAAGGAACACTATAAATTCTGCAATTTTTTTGTATTAATGTACTTACGATGTAAAAACTAAACAAAATATTGTTTAAATTCCATTATTTTTTAGTTTCTATGGTGTAAAACAGTCTTTTAGTTTTTAATACACTAGCGATCTTTGCATATGAATCAAAACCTTTCAATTTTACATTGTCTTTGATTTCTATTATATGGTGAAAAATTCTACTAGATAGCTGTTCTCGAATTCTAAAAAACTATATATATATATCGAGATAAATGCGTTTGTAGAATTCAGAAATGTACCCGAGATTGAAGCCCAATTTTGCTAAGTGTTAATGGGTAAGAGGCCAAAAATGTGTAAGAGGAAAAGTAACCTGTGACATGTGACATTGCTTAGAATTTAAATAAAACGGTTTCTAATTATGGAGAAACAACTCTCTAGGACTTCTGTAAGTGTTTTAAATATTTTTATATAAGTCCTGTTTTAATCAAGATCCCTAAGAAGCACTTCATTAAATTGCTAAACTTTATTATTTCAGATTTTGAAGAGAAAAAGTCTGAATAAATCAGTAGCTGATAATTCTATGCCAGATATTGATATAGCAAGGGAAGAGAGGCGTGTTAGTTTCGCCAGAAATAACTTTGTTAAGTGAGTTTTTTTATTAAATTTAAAAACCCAAGAATGTTATAAGAAATTTTTCATCAATATTTCATAAAAATGTGCACCTATAAAAATATACCTTAGCGATTTTATTTTCACACTATTATTATTGAATTTCATATTTTTTAGGGAATATTCCTAATCTTCACATATTTCTGCAAAAGTTTATATGACCTTTTTGATATTCTTTATTACTTCTCATTGTTGCAGTCTGGGAGTTTATCATTTCTCCTGAAAAAACCTTTTAACCAAAATCTCCCGGTCCAAAAAGCCTGTCAGTACTAAATAATTTTTCTTTTATTCATTTGAATAAAATTCTAATATTTAGTAGACATTTTCAACGTTATTGTTCTGACAATATAAGATAAGAAAAAGACAAGAGCAAATAGAAGACGGACAAAAATGGAGAAAGCACCACACATTAATCTTATGAGAAATTGCTTTCCATGAGATTTTTTGAAATTCAGATATGTTGTAAATGTTGTACTACTACTCATTAAAAGTTAACCATTGCCTCCATATTCCATCATTAACCATTTAGATAATATAGATTGTTGAATATGAACTTTTTGATATTGGACTAAAACCATTTTAATCCTCTCATATAGTTCCGGATTTAAGAAGACAATGGTTTTTGTAATTATCAGAATTGAATAGAATTCTCTTGATTATATGATACTTATTGTTAACAAAAAATATATTTTAATTTAAAAAATAGCAAGGTCCTTATAGTTTCTGGTTAGTCAACTTAGAGAAAAATATTTTTTCACTTATGTATTTAATTATAAAAACATTCTAGTTTAGTTACTTTATTAAAACTTGTTACGTTGTTTTCAATTTATTTATAGACAAAATAAATACCATTTTCATTAAAAGCCATTGTAAAGAGTTCTTTTCATTTAATATATAAATCTAATATCTAAAATGCCATTTGTTACATTTTTCAGTAATGTAATAAAATATTTAAAAAATATAACACAATATTTCCCCTTTTAAATTATTATGGTTTTTATACATATATACATAGCTAAATAGGTTTCAAAGAAAAAACACTTTTCTCCATTTCAAATCATATTCCGGCTTCTATATTTCTACTTTAAAAACATTGGGAAAAAGTAAGGACCTGAGTCCTTCTGTTGATTACATGTTTCAATAAATTAAAGATATAATAATGAAAATAAAAAGTTTAAGAAATTATTGTTTATTTTCTAAATTGTACAGTCCAGTATGAATTGTTGAGGATATTTCTAGCAAGGCTCTCGATCTTCTAATCACCGTATGTTACGCAATGGTTTTGTATACATCGAAACTATTGAAAATTCGATGAAGCAAGGTCTGGCGAGTATGCTGGATGTGGCAACATATCCCATCCAAGGTTTAATATTTTTTGCCGAGTGTTGTCGTGCTGTAATACAACTTCTTTACCATTTACGAGTTCTGGGTGCTTCTGAATCAAGAATTCATTCAAACTTTTCAATTGTTGACAGTAAGTACACTTCGGAATTAATGGTTTTGTTCTTTGGTAAAATCTCAAACTACATGACCCTTTTAAAAACCCACCACACCGATAGCACAATTTTCCTATGGTGAATGTCTGCTTTACATATCGTTTGAAGACCATCACCAGACTGGGTTCAAAGTCGTTTGCGAACCATATTCTTACAAACAATTCTTATTACCAGCTATTAAGCGCTTCAAAAAAGTATCGAGCTTGCTACTGTATCATAGCTTCGTCAGAAGCTCCTAAACAGCTGAATGATGAATGTTCAATCTTTTAGCAATCTCTCTTGTTGCGTAACACTGGTTTGAATTAGTGCCTTTATTTGATCGTCATCAACCTCCTGACAGATGAGCGTCTTTAAGATCAAAATCACCATCACGGTATTTTGTAAACCATCCTTGGCACTGACGTTCTTGTAAAATCATTATCACTATAAACTTCATACATCTTTTGTCAAGCTTGACGCTCGTGTTTTTCCCTTTCGGAAGTAAAAGAATATTATATTATATCCATCTGATTTTTTTCTGCAAAATTTGTCAGCGAAATGAACTAACCTTTGAACAGTAGGTTTAATATTGGTTTTGTCATACAGAAATCCATTTAGTGGTGTTTGTTTCCCATTGTTGGAATTTCTCATTTTATGGATTTTACCTAGTGACCTTGGTAAACGCGCGAAATGTAATCGGACAAGCTGTTATTGTGAACCATTAACATAATTTTCAATTGGTTTATAGTGAAATATATATTAAAGCTTTTGACATGTCAAGAAACATGACCTGCGCCAGATATTTTTCTTCCATTTGATTAATTATGTTTATATATAATTATATATAATTTTCTTAATGTTCATGAATTTTTAGGCCCTTTGCAGCAGACCCAGAGAAAAATACAATATGGGACAACACATACGAAGAAGAAGCAGCCGATAACACAGATTACACTAAATCTTCTGAAAACATAGATATAAAAACAACTCTTGTGAATGTATTAGAAGTTAGTAATCAAAACTGTTTTAGTAAAACTTCCCTTACACAAAATATAATAAACGAGTATGAGAAAGAAAATTATTTACCAGTTTATAATAACATGCAGCTTATATCAAATACAACTTTAAAAGACATGGATCTTACACGTGTTGCTCCTACTAAAGAAAGTATTACTTTAAAAGATATGGATCTTACATGTGTTGCTTCTACTAAGGCAAACACTACTCTAAAAGACATGGATCTGACATGTGTTCCTTCTAGTAAGACAAATACTACTTTAAAAGACATGGAACTTAGTTGTGTTCATTCTCCTATTTTAAATGACATGGATCTCACATGTGTTACTTCTAATAAGGCAAATCCTACTTTTAAAGACATGGATCTTACTTGTGTTGTTGTTCATAAGGCAAATGCTACTTTAGAAAACATGGATTTTACATGTGTTACTTCTACTAATGCACAAACTAGTTTAAAAGACATGGATTTTACTTGTGTTGTTTCTCCTGCTTTAAACGTCATGGATTTTACATGTGAGGCTTCCAATAAGTCAAATGCTACTTTAAAATACATGGACCTTCAGTGTCTTGCTTCTTCTACTTTAAAAGACAGGGCAATTGCACCTGTTGATTCTAACGAGACAAATGCTACTTTAAAAGACATGGACATAACTAATTTTTGTTCGGAAGAAAATAATTTGGAAGCTATCCAACAAGATATTGAAATCACGTGTAGTTTTCCAAATCCAATTGTAATTCCACCTAATTCCAAACCAGAAATTTCTAAAGATTGTCATACATATGTGGATATAACTTCTAATATTGAAATGAATGGTTCACTACAAAAACTGAAAGATATGGAATTAACAACTGTAACACATCGAAATAGTGAAAGCACTTTAAATGAACCAATTGGTTTAACTTATGTTATTAAGGAGCAAGGTATTTCAGTAAGTGCAAAACGAGATACAAGTTCAAACCAAGGAGAAAAAGAGTTTGATGGTACATTTGTAGTTAAAAAGAATATAAGCAGATCAAAATTTATAGAAATGAATGATTCAAAGGATGCAGACCAGTTTAGATATCAAAAACAAAACTTAAAAATTCAAGACATTTTGCTTGATACGCCTGGAACATCTTTTGCATTAATTTTGAATGATACTCCATCAACAAACGGGTATCGTAGTCGAATTTCTGCAGCCAATTATAAAGACGATTTTAATAATCGTAAGTATCACAAGTTATTTAATTTTCCGATATTAAAGAATAATTGTCATCTCTTTGTTGTGAGCCCTTTAAGACACCAGAGTAATATGTGTACACGCACCAGTCTAATAATTATATGGGGGCGGTTCTGAAAGTCAGTATGTCCTGTGGCGTTTTTTTTTTTCATTTAGTATTGAACTCGTACTTTTTTTCTCGCTAAATTGTGTTACCTTTTAGCATTTTGCGGTTGATAAACAGAAAATATGGCATCCATATTTTGTTAAAGTTATTCAAATTGTATTTTAAGATTCTTTCTAGTTAGGTTATTTAAGTACTCAATCAGTTTGGAACTATTCGCAAAATTAACATTTTCTTGCAGCAAAATTTGGAAAAACGTTGTAATAGTGTTTTTTATTTAATAGTGTTCTGTTAAAATAATATTTATACTCGAAATATTATACTCGTTATAAGATTTTATTGAATGTATATTTATTTTAGCAGATGAGGACCAACAGTCGCAAAAATCCTTCGTTGAATTCTTTAACAAACATGAAACTACTCAATTTCTATTATTAGATACATCGACTCCTATGATAGGGGAGTTTGAAGAAATACTAACGACGTCTGTTGAAAATAACACCAATTTAACAGAAAATATGCAACCTACACCTCAGAATAATATAGTTGCTGCATTATTACCTCCTGATCCCTTAAAACAAAATTCTCTTTATGCGGAAATCATTCAAATGGTAGAATTAATAGAAAGTAACCGTCCAAAAAGGACACATTTTGTAGATAATTTTGAAACAACTTTAGATTCACACAACATACCAGTACAAGCACAAGAAACATCTCTTATAAAAGAAATAGATGAGGTTTATCTAGAGCTTAAAGAGCTGGTACAAAACAAATTATCTGAAATAAAAATGAACTTGGTAGAATTAGAAACATTGGAAACCACCTGCGAGGAATCTACCAGTAATAACGGGGAAACTATTTCTAATAATACCGTTAATTGTGATCAAAATGAAGATATTGTGATACTCATGAACTTGGAAGAAGAAATTAAAAAAGCGGCGGAAAGGTAACGACCAAATTTTTTATATTTGCTTTTTTATTGGTACGATAACCGTTCCCCCCCGACTTGTCTCAAGTCACTGTTTTAATATTATCTACATAAGGTTTGTTTTGGTGTTTTAGGTCTGGGAAATGTTGGACGTTTTACAAATGTCAAGATCACCGATATGCTTTTTACACCTTTTATAAAGCTGTTCCATTTATGGTACATATTGCACCAAATTCAAAAATTGTAGTAGATGTTGAACCCTTTACAAATCTAAACCGTAAGCGATTTGTGTTTATGTATTTTTTAGGCTTCGTTAATAAATTATTTAATCAATCATTCAGCTGGGTGGACATTTTGTAATTTTTAAGAGACATCTGGAGCTGTGTTCATAATTATTCTAATAACAAAATGTAAAGTGACGCGACAACAAAAGTAGTATAATAATGGAAAATGGTTGTTTATGCAACAAATTTTAAGGCAAAACGAATTAGAATATAATCGCAGAACACGCAGATACAAACCAAATTACACACAACATAAAAATAGATGACCATTTCCCATATATGGGGTGCTTTTTAAAGTTTCACAGTAAACTCCATCATTTTTAGAACTTCAAATTAATCAATGTTTTTAACAAATAATATTTTATAATTTGTGGACTAAAATATAAAATCATCTTCCACTTGTATTTGCAGATATTCGAAAACGCTTAAATGCATCAATAATATTAAATATTAATTATTTCATTACTGTTCAAAAGTCAAACGTTACACACTGTTAATGGGTTGGGGGAGGGGGTTTGTAAGTGTTGAAGAAAAAATAACTCCATTAACATTATATTAGTAGTAACCAAATTTAATGGTAGCCATCATCATCATTCACAATACATGTACCAGCGCTAGATCGTTAAAATACATCACGATAACTGTAAATTTTAAAGTTTATTATTTTAGAAAGTTGTTTGCCACTTATATTATACGAAGCCCAGTGGATGGTAGAAAAATTAAAAATGGTTAACCTTCATCTAGTTTTGGGAAATTCATTTGACTTGTTTACTTTACTGGACTATGTTTCTATATGTATGGAAGAGTTGGAGCAATTTGATAAAAATTATATGGAGTTGGAAAAAGCTTACTGCCAGTCTCATAAACTTAAAATCAACTCCGATTTCAGGTAATATATTTCATAATACGTATATATTTCCTGCATATTTTGTATAAAAAAAATTGTTTTTAGCATAAGCATTGCTATATTAAGTGTTGAATACTTAATATGGTGGGATATAACCGCATACCTTTCCTTGCATAATTTAGGAGAGATAACAAGCGTGAAAGCTCAACACAATCCTTCTACAAAAGAGCCAGTTAAAGAAGATGATATTAGAAAAATAGCAAGTAATAATCAAGGTCCAAACTACATAAAGAATTTTATTGAAAATATTAATGCGTATGTGAAAAAAGAAGGAAAAAACATTTTGCTCAGAAGAGATGAAGAATATAGAACTAAGTATAAATTTTTATAATTAACAAAAAAATTAAAAGTATTGTATTATAAGATAAAAATATTATCAATATGTACCTACGAATCTCTAATTTTATCTAATTTTAATATATAATAATTTTATTTTTTTATGATAAATTGTTTCAATATGCTATTTAAAAAAAGTGAATGCAACTCTAATGTATTACTTATTCCTTTATAAAATGTCCCTGCGAGCCTTTCCAAGTCATACTAAAAAGTTTTTCTTTAATTACTCATAGTCACTCATAGTAATTTGATATTACTTAGTTTTTATAAAATTTTAAGAGTTCATGTTCTAGAAAGTTCTTCATTATCCACATAAATATTTTTAAAGAGTTCTTCCCCATTTGTAGTAGAAGAATTAGTTTGTGAGCCAACAAGATTCCTTAGCCTTGATAAGTGATTTTACATTATTTTCTAATTTGTTTACGAACAATTCGTTTCTACTTTGCTGTTAAAGATCCTCTATTTATTCTCTTTTACGCATTTACAAATTTAAAAGATCATTTCACCTCTTTTGGAATTTTATCGTTTTCTTCTAACAACTTGAATTTGCTTACTACAGTCGCGTTTCTATAGTGTTCTCAAATGAACTTGAACACTACACACACTACTGTTATACATAAAGATCTGCTGTTGATAATATTGATTTAGTTTGACCAATATTCAAGGATACCGCAACCAAAAACAAGTTCAGGTTTTTTCTCAAATTTTAATATAAAATTTTGTAGTCAAATAGGTACTACTTACTAAAGAATGGCGGGACGACGGCGACGTCCAAATTGAAAAAAGTATTTTTTTTTAATTTTTATGGAGAATGAGATTAAAAAACATTCTATATCATTTTTTACATATAGACGATCCAAACCGTTTTCTACAAAAATGATAGCTTATCAGTAAGTACATTAAACCCAATATGATTTTGACTCTACCAGCTAAAGTGAAATTAAAATAGTTAATAGGCTGTCCTTACATAATGTTATTTCTATCAACAATACCTCCAGGGCAAAACTCGTTTTCAATCAATACAACCGAACCAACAGTACTACTACAATCCATCCCAAACACAAATAATGACACCAGTCCCTTTGGCTCAGCATCTAGTGCTAATTCCAACGCAAACACAAAACCACGAGTTAGCACAGGCAAGTAATAGTCACAAATCAAATTTCCACTAACTATTCCTCCTACCTCTACTCATTTGTTTGGAAAAACTATTGAACACCCTTCCACTACTTTCTTTTCAGAGATATGACAAAAAGTGATATAACAAAAAAGGCTGAATTTTATCTTAGCTTTAAAACTCATAAATATTTTTATTACCTTAATAAGGCTAAAATCCAAGAAACATCACTTTCCTTAATTCTAGATAGCGGTTACGTCTCTGACGGTCATTTTAGAAACATAAAAATTATTTCCAGGATTTTCTTTTGGCCACTTTAGTTATACAATATTTTACAGTCTCTAGAATGAGTGGTGTCTGAGGTACAACCGCTCACACGTTTAAAATACAGGAAATATTAAATATTAAACAAATATATAGTTTAGATAACATAATGTTATTTTATATAAAGAAAATATTTACAAAATATATGATGCTATCCTGGTAAGTTACAAATAACAAAGATGTATGAAACTTTATCTAAATCTAACAAAATAAAGACAAAAATACCTTCCGCTAGTTAAATCTCTTAAGTTGTCAAATAGAGGTTTCCTTTGTTCATATTTTTTTGTCTCGCAAAAATGCAAAATATTTTACCCTTTTTTTATCATCAACTTAGCCTATGTCGTTTTATATTGTAGATATTGTTTTACTTTATTTCTAATGTTTTTATCTCTGTATTTCGTTAATGTAGTTATATATATATTAATAAAAAAAGGTATTTTTGTTATTAAATTCATATACTTATCGAAACTTAACATAAATCTGCATTAGGAAACTTTTTTCAAAAATATCACTTGACGTCAACTTTCAGAAAACGGTCACATATACACAATAATAATTAAAAAACTTCTTGAGTAAATGAATATTGGTAAGCTTTCAGAACTTTGTAAACAGAATATTCAGAAGAAAGTAGGTTAAGAGTCTATTCTTGAAATTTTTTACATATAGCATTCGGTTATCCCAGAAAGGACACTTTGAGTAAATCCGATCTATTCACGACACAAAACTCAGTATTAAGAGAATATAAAACAAATTTACAAAAAACAAGACTCCAGGAAATGATTTTATTGAAGCTACGGTAATGGATTTCGAGAAAAGCTTGTCTACCCCAATCACTACCAACGATTTTCATTGCAAAAGACAATTAAATTTTTATTAGTTTATTATGAATATTAGAATAAATTTTTAACAAATGTTTTTAAAGAGAATCTTTTCAGACTACTTAAAAATATCAACGGTTGTGCTGATATCTGAAGAAAATATTTTGAGAAACAGAAAATATTTACAGAGAGGGTACAGAGAAAATAAGTCAAATAAGTATAATGCATCAATTATATTAAGAAACTATTTATTCATAATAAAAATGTAATTACTAAGCTTTTCTAATCGTCAAACCAATAAAGCAAAAATATGAAGAATTTCCATAAATAAGCATTGAAACTATTTCTCCAAATTAAGAAGTTTAACAATTTTATGAAAATATTCCATAAGCAGATGATGTACAAGAAAATAAACACGATAGATTCATGATTAATGATTACTTTTACGTCAATAAAGATGAATATTTAAAAATTTTAAAATAATAACTTTGACTTTGTTTAAATAAGCTAATAACAATAAAACATTTTTACTTCATTTTAAACAATAAAAATATACCAATATTTTTAAGTTGTTTAATGCGATTTTTACAGAAAATTGTTCACATCCATCTGTATTATTGTCTTTTTTTTTCACAAATTAGGTTCTAATTTCTCACCTGGATGAATAAGTAAATGCCGATTTAAATGACTTTTTCGAGAAAATGATTTTACACAAATTAAACAATTAAATTTTTTTTCACCACTATGAACAAGCAGATGCTGGTTTAAATTACTTTTTTGGGAAAATGATTTTTCACAAAGAGAACACTTGTATTTTTTTTCACCATCATGAACAAATAAATGCAGGTCTAAATAATCTTTTCGAGAAAATGATTTGTCACAAACTGAACATTTAAATTTTTTTTCTTTGGTATGAACAAGTTGATGCTGGTTTAAACTGCATTTGTGAGAAAATGATTTTTCGCAAATGCAACACTTGAACTTTTTTTCACCTGTATGAATAAGTAAATGCTTGCTTAAATTGCCTTTTAGAGAAAATGATTTGTCACAAGTTGAACACTTAAATATTTTTTCACCAGTATGCACAAGTAGATGCTGGTCTAGAGAGCTTTTTTGAGAAAAACATTTTCCACAAATTGAACACTTGTATTTTTTTTCACCCCAACTTAATGAGTGTCTTTTTAATGAACAGTTGTATTTTTCTCTGCTGGTATGATGAAAATCTTGGTATATGGGCTCTTCCTTTTTAAAATCGTTTAAAGCATAAAATTCTTGATTTATTTCTTGTTTAAGTCCAAAGTTGTTATAACCATTACTTGGCACTGATTCATCTTTATTTTCATCCTTAATTATTAATTCCTCTTGTTTAATTTTAGCGATATAATTTTCGTTGATTAATGGATTTTCTTTGCTATTGTGCATCATCTTTCATTCTTTTGAAAAATACGAAATACGAATGTCTGTTTAACCTTATTTCCTTCTTTTTTTAATTTAATGTCTCCCACCTACTCGGTACTTAGCTACAGCCCTACTTTTGGCCTAGTGTTAAATAATTCGTCTTGTTTTTTTTAAATGGACTCAATCCTTGATGATTGTTTACCCAGTGATCGTTGTATCGGATAGATTTGTTTCTGTAATTATATAAGTGGCTCCATCCGAATACATCACTTATTAAGTATGGTATTAGCAGTAGTAGTAGTAGTAGTAGTAGTAGTAGTAGTAGTAGTAGTAGTAGTAGTAGTAGTAGTAGTAGTAGTAGTAGTAGTAGTAGTAGTAGTAGTAGTAGTAGTAGTAGTAGTAGTAGTAGTAGTAGTAGTAGTAGTAGTAGTAGTAGTAGTAGTAGTAGTAGTAGTAGTAGTAGTAGTAGTAGTAGTAGTAGTAGTAGTAGTAGTAGTAGTAGTAGTAGTAGTAGTAGTAGTAGTAGTAGTAGTAGTAGTAGTAGTAGTAGTAGTAGTAGTAGTAGTAGTAGTAGTAGTAGTAGTAGTAGTAGTAGTAGTAGTAGTAGTAGTAGTAGTAGTAGTAGTAGTAGTAGTAGTAGTAGTAGTAGTAGTAGTAGTAGTAGTAGTAGTAGTAGTAGTAGTAGTAGTAGTAGTAGTAGTAGTAGTAGTAGTAGTAGTAGTAGTAGTAGTAGTAGTAGTAGTAGTAGTAGTAGTAGTAGTAGTAGTAGTAGTAGTAGTAGTAGTAGTAGTAGTAGTAGTAGTAGTAGTAGTAGTAGTAGTAGTAGTAGTAGTAGTAGTAGTAGTAGTAGTAGTAGTAGTAGTAGTAGTAGTAGTAGTAGTAGTAGTAGTAGTAGTAGTAGTAGTAGTAGTAGTAGTAGTAGTAGTAGTAGTAGTAGTAGTAGTAGTAGTAGTAGTAGTAGTAGTAGTAGTAGTAGTAGTAGTAGTAGTAGTAGTAGTAGTAGTAGTAGTAGTAGTAGTAGTAGTAGTAGTAGTAGTAGTAGTAGTAGTAGTAGTAGTAGTAGTAGTAGTAGTAGTAGTAGTAGTAGTAGTAGTAGTAGTAGTAGTAGTAGTAGTAGTAGTAGTAGTAGTAGTAGTAGTAGTAGTAGTAGTAGTAGTAGTAGTAGTAGTAGTAGTAGTAGTAGTAGTAGTAGTAGTAGTAGTAGTAGTAGTAGTAGTAGTAGTAGTAGTAGTAGTAGTAGTAGTAGTAGTAGTAGTAGTAGTAGTAGTAGTAGTAGTAGTAGTAGTAGTAGTAGTAGTAGTAGTAGTAGTAGTAGTAGTAGTAGTAGTAGTAGTAGTAGTAGTAGTAGTAGTAGTAGTAGTAGTAGTAGTAGTAGTAGTAGTAGTAGTAGTAGTAGTAGTAGTAGTAGTAGTAGTAGTAGTAGTAGTAGTAGTAGTAGTAGTAGTAGTAGTAGTAGTAGTAGTAGTAGTAGTAGTAGTAGTAGTAGTAGTAGTAGTAGTAGTAGTAGTAGTAGTAGTAGTAGTAGTAGTAGTAGTAGTAGTAGTAGTAGTAGTAGTAGTAGTAGTAGTAGTAGTAGTAGTAGTAGTAGTAGTAGTAGTAGTAGTAGTAGTAGTAGTAGTAGTAGTAGTAGTAGTAGTAGTAGTAGTAGTAGTAGTAGTAGTAGTAGTAGTAGTAGTAGTAGTAGTAGTAGTAGTAGTAGTAGTAGTAGTAGTAGTAGTAGTAGTAGTAGTAGTAGTAGTAGTAGTAGTAGTAGTAGTAGTAGTAGTAGTAGTAGTAGTAGTAGTAGTAGTAGTAGTAGTAGTAGTAGTAGTAGTAGTAGTAGTAGTAGTAGTAGTAGTAGTAGTAGTAGTAGTAGTAGTAGTAGTAGTAGTAGTAGTAGTAGTAGTAGTAGTAGTAGTAGTAGTAGTAGTAGTAGTAGTAGTAGTAGTAGTAGTAGTAGTAGTAGTAGTAGTAGTAGTAGTAGTAGTAGTAGTAGTAGTAGTAGTAGTAGTAGTAGTAGTAGTAGTAGTAGTAGTAGTAGTAGTAGTAGTAGTAGTAGTAGTAGTAGTAGTAGTAGTAGTAGTAGTAGTAGTAGTAGTAGTAGTAGTAGTAGTAGTAGTAGTAGTAGTAGTAGTAGTAGTAGTAGTAGTAGTAGTAGTAGTAGTAGTAGTAGTAGTAGTAGTAGTAGTAGTAGTAGTAGTAGTAGTAGTAGTAGTAGTAGTAGTAGTAGTAGTAGTAGTAGTAGTAGTAGTAGTAGTAGTAGTAGTAGTAGTAGTAGTAGTAGTAGTAGTAGTAGTAGTAGTAGTAGTAGTAGTAGTAGTAGTAGTAGTAGTAGTAGTAGTAGTAGTAGTAGTAGTAGTAGTAGTAGTAGTAGTAGTAGTAGTAGTAGTAGTAGTAGTAGTAGTAGTAGTAGTAGTAGTAGTAGTAGTAGTAGTAGTAGTAGTAGTAGTAGTAGTAGTAGTAGTAGTAGTAGTAGTAGTAGTAGTAGTAGTAGTAGTAGTAGTAGTAGTAGTAGTAGTAGTAGTAGTAGTAGTAGTAGTAGTAGTAGTAGTAGTAGTAGTAGTAGTAGTAGTAGTAGTAGTAGTAGTAGTAGTAGTAGTAGTAGTAGTAGTAGTAGTAGTAGTAGTAGTAGTAGTAGTAGTAGTAGTAGTAGTAGTAGTAGTAGTAGTAGTAGTAGTAGTAGTAGTAGTAGTAGTAGTAGTAGTAGTAGTAGTAGTAGTAGTAGTAGTAGTAGTAGTAGTAGTAGTAGTAGTAGTAGTAGTAGTAGTAGTAGTAGTAGTAGTAGTAGTAGTAGTAGTAGTAGTAGTAGTAGTAGTAGTAGTAGTAGTAGTAGTAGTAGTAGTAGTAGTAGTAGTAGTAGTAGTAGTAGTAGTAGTAGTAGTAGTAGTAGTAGTAGTAGTAGTAGTAGTAGTAGTAGTAGTAGTAGTAGTAGTAGTAGTAGTAGTAGTAGTAGTAGTAGTAGTAGTAGTAGTAGTAGTAGTAGTAGTAGTAGTAGTAGTAGTAGTAGTAGTAGTAGTAGTAGTAGTAGTAGTAGTAGTAGTAGTAGTAGTAGTAGTAGTAGTAGTAGTAGTAGTAGTAGTAGTAGTAGTAGTAGTAGTAGTAGTAGTAGTAGTAGTAGTAGTAGTAGTAGTAGTAGTAGTAGTAGTAGTAGTAGTAGTAGTAGTAGTAGTAGTAGTAGTAGTAGTAGTAGTAGTAGTAGTAGTAGTAGTAGTAGTAGTAGTAGTAGTAGTAGTAGTAGTAGTAGTAGTAGTAGTAGTAGTAGTAGTAGTAGTAGTAGTAGTAGTAGTAGTAGTAGTAGTAGTAGTAGTAGTAGTAGTAGTAGTAGTAGTAGTAGTAGTAGTAGTAGTAGTAGTAGTAGTAGTAGTAGTAGTAGTAGTAGTAGTAGTAGTAGTAGTAGTAGTAGTAGTAGTAGTAGTAGTAGTAGTAGTAGTAGTAGTAGTAGTAGTAGTAGTAGTAGTAGTAGTAGTAGTAGTAGTAGTAGTAGTAGTAGTAGTAGTAGTAGTAGTAGTAGTAGTAGTAGTAGTAGTAGTAGTAGTAGTAGTAGTAGTAGTAGTAGTAGTAGTAGTAGTAGTAGTAGTAGTAGTAGTAGTAGTAGTAGTAGTAGTAGTAGTAGTAGTAGTAGTAGTAGTAGTAGTAGTAGTAGTAGTAGTAGTAGTAGTAGTAGTAGTAGTAGTAGTAGTAGTAGTAGTAGTAGTAGTAGTAGTAGTAGTAGTAGTAGTAGTAGTAGTAGTAGTAGTAGTAGTAGTAGTAGTAGTAGTAGTAGTAGTAGTAGTAGTAGTAGTAGTAGTAGTAGTAGTAGTAGTAGTAGTAGTAGTAGTAGTAGTAGTAGTAGTAGTAGTAGTAGTAGTAGTAGTAGTAGTAGTAGTAGTAGTAGTAGTAGTAGTAGTAGTAGTAGTAGTAGTAGTAGTAGTAGTAGTAGTAGTAGTAGTAGTAGTAGTAGTAGTAGTAGTAGTAGTAGTAGTAGTAGTAGTAGTAGTAGTAGTAGTAGTAGTAGTAGTAGTAGTAGTAGTAGTAGTAGTAGTAGTAGTAGTAGTAGTAGTAGTAGTAGTAGTAGTAGTAGTAGTAGTAGTAGTAGTAGTAGTAGTAGTAGTAGTAGTAGTAGTAGTAGTAGTAGTAGTAGTAGTAGTAGTAGTAGTAGTAGTAGTAGTAGTAGTAGTAGTAGTAGTAGTAGTAGTAGTAGTAGTAGTAGTAGTAGTAGTAGTAGTAGTAGTAGTAGTAGTAGTAGTAGTAGTAGTAGTAGTAGTAGTAGTAGTAGTAGTAGTAGTAGTAGTAGTAGTAGTAGTAGTAGTAGTAGTAGTAGTAGTAGTAGTAGTAGTAGTAGTAGTAGTAGTAGTAGTAGTAGTAGTAGTAGTAGTAGTAGTAGTAGTAGTAGTAGTAGTAGTAGTAGTAGTAGTAGTAGTAGTAGTAGTAGTAGTAGTAGTAGTAGTAGTAGTAGTAGTAGTAGTAGTAGTAGTAGTAGTAGTAGTAGTAGTAGTAGTAGTAGTAGTAGTAGTAGTAGTAGTAGTAGTAGTAGTAGTAGTAGTAGTAGTAGTAGTAGTAGTAGTAGTAGTAGTAGTAGTAGTAGTAGTAGTAGTAGTAGTAGTAGTAGTAGTAGTAGTAGTAGTAGTAGTAGTAGTAGTAGTAGTAGTAGTAGTAGTAGTAGTAGTAGTAGTAGTAGTAGTAGTAGTAGTAGTAGTAGTAGTAGTAGTAGTAGTAGTAGTAGTAGTAGTAGTAGTAGTAGTAGTAGTAGTAGTAGTAGTAGTAGTAGTAGTAGTAGTAGTAGTAGTAGTAGTAGTATGCACAAAGTATAAAATATTTCCAATTTTGAATTATTTCCTATTGATTATCTACATAAGTTTAAATAAAGAAGATGTTTGATTTCTTGGTATTATAAGTAGGTATTCGAAGATTCGAACCAATTAGCATTAGAAAAGATATAATAATAATAATAATTCGACTTTATTAAGTTTTACATTTAACACTGTAAAAAAATATAATAAATAATAATAACAATTGAAAAAAGTCTTAAATTACCAAATACAAATACGCATAGTACACAAGTGCATTTAACGATGTTTAATAAATATTATTATTCTGTCTTTTGTTTGTTAGCAAATTTTATTGTTTGAACCCATTGCTATTATTACTATTATTATTATTATTTAAATAGTCTGGGAGTGAGATCTTTAAACCTATGTTCAATTTCATTATACAAGGTAACACAGAATAACGGAAACTTTTGAAACCTGGTTTCAACAGGTTGGGGCGACATCACACACTGCACGAAAATTAATAGAAGCTGTGCGAGAATTGTTTGATAACCGCGTGGTCTCAAGATTCGGTAACATTTCCTGGCCCCCTAGATCGCCAGGTTTATCCGATTTTTTCTTGAGGGGCTACTTCAAGAGAGTAAAATGTACACGATTTGACCAAGAACCCTGGATGAGTTAAAACAAAGAATTCGGGATGAAATTCACAGTATTCCAGTTGAGATGTTGCAGCGGTCAATCAGGAAGTAGCCGCTTCTTTCACATGCTCCCATATAGTGAATTATATTTAAAATTGCTACTCTTTGGTACCATTATAACTATTTGACATCAATATTAACAAGATGGCTTCCAAATTAATTCGTCTGATAGATTTTCATCATCTACTGAAAAACACAGCAAACAACCAAACGAAACTTAATTTATCTGTTAATTACATAGAACAATAAGCCATCTAACAATTCTAATTTAACCTACACCTGCATGTCAATTATCAATAGAAAAAATAGATTTTTCAAATATCGGTACTTTGATTAGGTATTCGACAAAAATATTGGTTGCTGGAGAATCCGTAATTTTTCAGAAGTCATTGTTAAGTTGCATGACTATATTTTCTTTCGTAATAGTTTTCATTTTTACATAAGTAATAGAATAAACTGAATAACACTGACAATATAATATCGATACCTAGAGTATCGATATTTTTAACAATAATTTATAGATATTTTCAGCATCAAAATATTTATATGTGTAGTTTAATATGAAACAGGATGTAGAGAAATTGTATTTTATTCTTCAAAACGTATGAATATGGTAAATTTTTAACTAGCATTTGGTTCAAATTCACTTTTTTGTAAATGTACTTATAAAGTGACAAATGGGATCTTGGTGGCGAGAAAAAGTAGTACTGCACTTTATCAGGACCTTTGTAGTAGCAAAGTACAAACTGCTACCATACAGTTCCATTAGGATTGTTCCGATTGTTATTTTATCGTAGCGAATACTTTAAAAGGCACAACTATTGGAATTTGCCACCTTGTAGATGGCTAATATAACATAGAAATACCAAAAGGTACTCTGAGATACATAGGTACCATTTTCGCCATTTAAAAAATTAAAATATGGAATCACACCATTATTTTTAAGTTCAAAAAGTGTTAATATAATGCTATTTCCGATAAACTAATAAAATAATATTAATATACTTTCTCCAATTATATATTTATACTAATATAAAAAAAAAGAAAATTTGTTATTATATTTTAAATATTTTTTATTAAATATGTGTATATATTGACGGAGCTTTTATTTTTTCAACCTAATTTTCAAAAATTTACGATAAATTTTCATTAGTTTGTAAATTTTGTATCTGATATGAACAACACATGAATTATTTAGATATTATCAATTCTGGTTATACCGCCATATTAAGTATAAGTATTAAAAGAATGATGTTATGGAGACCTTAGTGAATGGAATAACAAGTTAAGTTGAGATAAGTAATATTCTGAAATATGAAAAACAAAGACAACAAACATGGAAACTATCGGAAGTCAACGCTACTACACAGTAAAAAACGGTTTGGATTTAATACAAAAACTAAATACACATAAATTAAATGAAAATACAAAATTAATTTCATTTCACGTTAGTAATATGTTTTCAAAAATTCCTTCTTGTGAATGTATACCATTAATAACTAAATTCTTAGAAAGAAACCACTTTAACCAAATTTTAGTCAATGAAATTATAAACCTATTTAATTTATGTATCAATAAAAATTACTTTGTTTTTGATGATAAATTTTATATTCAAAACGAAGGATTACCAATGGGTAGTTCAATATCATCAATTTTGGCAAATATTTTTTTGAATAATTTGGAACAAAACATTTTTGATTCAAATATCTCCAGGAATGTGTTGTTTTGGAATAGATATGTTGATGATGTTTTGGCCGGTTTTACAGATAGTGATAGAGAATTAGATGTTTTCCCTAAGACATAATGGATGATAATATATTAATAATTTCATCAGAAGTAGCTATTCTGAATGAGAAACCAATCGATTCCGAAAACTTATAATAACTAGAAGAATTTGATGCTAACTCGAGTATCGACAGCTTTATTGTATACAGAGGCAAAATAATCATTAATAGACCCAACATTCTTTAGATGATCAGGGATAATAAATTAATTTTTCCTTTCGATATTAAAATGATTCTGAACTTTCGAGAACCTTTTTGGATCACTATTTTGGTGCACGAAAGACATGAATATTGTTCTATCAGATGAATAGTCATAAATGTAACTTTATCATCTATATTTGTAATACTATGTAATAATATTATTCCATATAATGCGCTATAAATCTGCTAAAAAGTTATTTATTTATTTATTTTACTGTTCCAACAGGTTCTCACCCAACTACAGAACAGAACAAGAAAATAGAAACTAGTACAATAACATATTAAAATAATAAAACAAATCTACCTAAAGGATACAATATATCTAGATTTTAGCTCTTGTTCAAATAGAATGCCTTAATATCGGAGATGCTACAGTTGAAGATATCCAGCTGACAACTTGTCACATTGCACACAGTACACATTCTATAAAGGGGGGAATATTTTAGAATATTGGTCCGTGGTGTAGATAAGTAGAACATATTAGATACTCTTGATTTCATTCTCGGTACATTGAAACTGAGTTTATACAAAAAACCTGGATCATTACTTTTTACTTTTTTTACGAAATATGTGAGGGTGGCTCGAGACTACTGCTTGTGTTTGCGCTTAGGGTGCTTAGCAACAACTAACTTAGCGGGCTTAAACTGGGGTTGATCGCGAGATGCGTGAGAAAGGGAACCAAATTCTGATTGGTTAAAAGTGAGGTCAGAATGGGCGAATCCTGAAAGGTTTCTATGTAGGGACATAGAAAGTTCTCGAACGTATACGAGGTGGAACAAAAAGAATTGATTATCGGTTTTACTTGTTTAAACAGTGAATTTTAAACACTACCCTTTTTCAGTTAAATAAGCTAATATGTTTATGTCATTGTAATTGAAATTCTAAACTCAGTTTTTATGAAAGATGGCTGGGCATAATGAAATCTTTGAATCTTAATTTTTTTAAATTTTGGTATACATTAGTATCTTTCTAAACCTGTATAATAAAGTGTTTTCGAGCCAGTGCCGACAGAAGATTAAAAATAAAAACAGTTGATTGATGGTTAACCGCTACTGATAACAATGTGATTAAGTAGATCGTCTACCTTAAATATCACTATTAATTTGCAAATGAGAATATAAACCGACTTTAACAATTTTATTAATATTTCTTTTAAAGTTTGTTATTTCTCTTCCTCCATTGTGTATATTCTATTATGTTTTAAAGTTCATGCAAAAAATACGTTTTTAATAAATTTAAATTTATGTTTTCAAAGCTGGTCATAGATACTCTAAGGCCAACACACACCTCTTTTTTCATTTTATCAACATACAAGTAAATTTAATAAATGTTTTTCTGAAGTTACGACTTAATTTTTCTTAAAATAATAGAAGATAGTTTTAATAAATGTTGTAATGATTTGAATTAAGTACTACATAAAATAATAAAGCGAGTTATTTATGTTATTTTTTACTTGTAATTAGACATGTTAATAAGTGTTTTTTTTAATTCTTTTTAGCTGGCTGTAATGGCTTCCGATAAAGTTTGGGATTGGTCTAATTTGGATTCTGGTGTAAGTTTAAATACATTATTATTAAACTCTATTACAATTTACAAATTGTTATTTTCTGAGAGGACTTAAAATACAATTTATTTTCTAAATTATTTTATCCCTACACTAAATTTGGAAGTGAAATTCAATATTATAATAATCATCCTAAATGCAAATAGGAAGATGAAAACAAATTCAAAGAATTTGAAGCAATTTCTCCATTTATTTGCACTATTTTCTACCCTCAAACTCCTTAGTTTGTAATTCCTTCTAATACAAACTGTGTAAATCTTATTTATTAACATTTTTTAAGGTTTATTATTATTAAGAGTTATTTATTTTTCCGATAACCTGCCAGTAATTTCGTCTGAACAAATTTCGCAACTTTCTAGAGCAGTATATTCACCCTTAAGGCCGCTACTTACTCTTCCTGAATCGAGAATACCTATACCTTTATTATTAAAATATGAATTCTCATGCGGGTTTTATCATAACACTATAAAAATAGTCTAGATGGGGATGATGCGGTTATTTTAAATTAATTTGTCTTAATTTTTTTTTCAAGAAAGGTTAAACAAAATATTTTTTAATTTCAATAAAAATCCCCAGTCTAAATATTTTCCGTATTTTTCCGAAAAAAATAAAAATTGAGACTTTTATATTAAACGAATTATAAGTATTTTTAGAAAGTGTGGTAGGTAGCGAGTGCACCTAATTTGCGCATGCACTTTACGAACTAGTTCACGGGTGTACAGTAGTGGCGGAGAGCAAGAGGATAAATAAACATTTTTTGTGTTAGACAGATTTTAGTTTATTATTTGTTAGACGACGTTTCTTGTTTAATCACGACTTTATGATGATGCAGTATTTTATTTTCCCTATATTTTTTCACACGTTTTCTTGCTCGTTCGACAATATCTTTTAAATTACCGACTAAATTAGGTTAGGACACGGTAATTAGATTAATCGTAAGTTTCACAAGAGAACAAAACTAAAAAACGTTGTCTCGTATGTATTTAATTTCCTTCTAGTTGAATGCACTTGGTCCATCGATGTTCCAAGCTCTTTATCCCATCCCCGTAGGTAGATTCTGGCAACTTTTCAAAATATCACTTTCAAGTTTAAATCGTATTTCTATCTCGCTTGAAATTTCTTCAAGTTGTTGAATAGACTGAAGTCCGACGGGGCCAAATCAGGGGAGTAGGGAGCGTGAGGTATCAGTTCAAAGCCCAGCTCGTTAATTTTAGTCATCGCGATAACCGACATGTGGCGTGGTGCATTGTCCTGATGAAACAAGATTTTCTCTTTTTGAATTTTTGGTAAGAACTGTTCTACTAGATTAGCGTAGTATTCGTTGTTTATTGTTTTTCCCTTTTCAAGGTGGTCTAACCAAATAAATTGCTTTTGCGTTCCGGAAAACCGTCGGTTGAATGAACTGTTTTTTCGGAGCCGGTTCACCCTTTGCTGTCCATTGTTTGGATGTTGTTTGGTCTCTGGTGTATCCAAGTCTCATCCACTGTTATGAATCGGTTGGATTGCGCTGAAACAGCTCCAAACATAGCTCAGATGTGATTTTTCGGATAAGCTTCTGTTCAAGGGTAAGGAGTCGCGGTCCCATCTAGCTGATAATTTTCTCATGCTCACAATTTGTTGAAGGGTATGATTTAATCCACACCATCTCTGCTATCTCATCCAACTATAATCTACGATCATGCAGTACTGTTCTGTGGACTTTCTCGGCTATTTCAGTAGAAGTCGTGGTTTTCGGCATTCCTGGACTTGGTGCATCTTTAATACTTGTACTCCGCCATCCACTTTTTAACCATGCTGAACGATGGAGAAGATTTACCTATCGTAGTATCTATTTCATTTTTAACCTCTGTTGGTGTTAAACCTTTAATATAAAAATAGTGATGGGTTAATAAAATTGAAAATAAAGCGAAACAAGATGATACTGAAGAAGGATCTTCATATAGTCCCGGGATTAATGATATCGAGTAATTCAATAAAAGGCAGTTATATTTTTATATACAAATATGTTCTTAAACTTTTTTAACTTTTTTGTACTTGCGATAACTCAAAAAATTATGGTTCGATTTTATTTTTAATAATACAATCTTAATAGCAAAATTTGGCACTTTTGCAGTCTACCACAGTGTTGCTCCCACTTAATTAATCCAGTAATTTTTTGCTTGAGAAATATAATTTCCCTTATTAAAATTTTATTTCTTAGTGTCCAGGAATAACCCAAAATGTGTTTAGTTATACATTTGTAATTGACAAGTTGCTTACTTGCTTTTATTACCATTTTAATACTATTTCAAGAGCAAAAAAAATACCCCCTCCACCACCTATAGTTGTGGAAGGAATAGAAAATTTCAAACAGATACATGAATTGATTAACAATATATTGACAAATTATCAAATTAAAATTGCAAACGACAAGAATATTAAAATCAATGTCACGGACGGAGATAGTTTTAAATTGCTTACAACAATATTACAAGAAAAAGGGTACTCGTGGCACTCCTACGAGAATAAACTAAATAGGCCAATTAGAGTGATAGCTAATAAACTACACCATTCATGTGAACCTGATCAAATCACATCTGAGCTCAGAAAAAGAGGATTTAAATTGATAGAAGCAGTACCTAAATTAAAATTCAGAACCAAGCAGCCCCTGAATATGTTTGTATTAGTATTCAGACATGATGAGGATTAATAAGGTATATGCCATCACAGATATAATGGGAATTTGGGTAGAGATTCTGCCAATTAGAAAATCAAGGCTAGTGCCTCAAAGTAAAAGATGCCAAGCCTACGGACACACGCAGAGATACTGTGCAAAGGAACCCAGATGTGTTAGATGCCCTGGAAAACACTTAACGGTGGAATGTACTAAACCTAAAAATGTAGAGCCCAAGTGTGTGCATTGCGGTGAAGGCCATCCTGCTAATTACCGTGGATGTATGGTGGCTAAAGAAATGCAGAGAATCAAAGACAAGCAAATTAAGAAACCTAGTTTGCCACAACAAAAAATAAATGTGGAAAAGCCATAGCAAGATAAAGGACCAAAATCTAAAACCTACAGTCAGATAGTAAATGGAAAATTTGCAGAATACAGCAACAAAGAAGCTAGTAGAGCTGATTCATTAATTGAAACATCACTCCAAAAAATACTAGAAAAATTAAACGTAATGGACGAACGTATTACCAAGCCAGAATATCGCGCCCAAGGAGCGATTCCAAGAAAATAAAAATGACTAATCAGGTGCGAATACTAGAATGGAACGCTAATGGACTCTTAAAGCATCAACAAGAACTGCAAGTGGTCCTGGACATGGAAAAAATTGATATATGTCTCATTGCTGAAACACACTTTACTAAAGAGTCATATATTAAGTTCAAGGGCTACAAAGTATATAACACCATCCATCCGGACAACGACGCCAAAGGCGGCAGTGCAATTATTATAAAAGAGTCCATAAGACACCACGAAGAAAAGGATTTCCAAACGGACAGGATCCAGGCAACATCCGTTAAAGTCAAAACTAAAACATATGAAGTAGTGATCACGGCACTTTACAGCCCTCCAAAACATTCTATCAAGGAAGAAGAGTACCTTACCTTCATGGAAGAACAAGGATACCGATTTATAGTGGGAGGCGACTTTAATGCAAAGCACACCCACTGGGGATCGAGGCTAATAACAGCTAAAGGTAAAGAACTTCTAGCAGCAATTAGCCGATTAAAGTGTGAACCATTATCGACTGGAAGACCAACATATTGGCCTACTGATCGGAATAAAATTCCTGACCTTATAGACTTCTTTGTTGTCAGAAATATCTCATCGAACTACCTCCACTTGGAAGAAGTTTGGGATATGAACTCGGATCATTCACCTATATTACTTAATATAAGTGACAATATAATTAAAAAAAAAGTGTCCCCTAGACTCGTCAACAAACTGACGGACTGGCAAAGCTTCAAAATCACACTTGGGAACCTTATAGAACTCTCGATTCCTCTCAGAACTAAAGAGCAGTTAGACAACGAAGTAGAACTGTTTGTGAAAAACATTCAAAAAGCAGCGTGGGAAAATACTCCAGAGATCAAACGCAACACAAAGGGTAATAACTACCCGAAGGAAATCAGGGAACTGGTAGTAGAAAAAAGAAAATTGAGACGAAAATGGCAACAAACTAGAGCCCCAGTAGATAAAACTGTCCTGAATAATGCCACTCAACAACTAAAGAGAGATATTCAAAGCATTAAAAATGAGACTGTAGGTGAATATCTGAGTGAATTGACCAATGATAATAAAACAGATTATTCCCTGTGGAAAGCGACAAAGAGACTAAAAAGGCCCATCATTCAAAACCCTCCAGTCAGAAATTCAGATGGAAGTTGGGCTCGGAATAACCAACAGAAAGCCTCCAGATTTGCAGAACACCTACAAACGACCTTTCAACCGAATGATGGAGAAAATCTACAAGATTGGATTGAACCAAGACAGGAGGATATGACCATTAGACACACCTCCCCTAAAGAAGTTTCAGAAGAAATTAAAAATAATATTAACCCAAAAAAAGCTCCAGGATTTGACTTGATCACAGGCGAAATTTTAAAGCAACTTCCAAAGAAACCAGTAGTAAAACTAATAAATCTAATCAACGCCTCCTTTCGATTAGGGTATGTTCCTAAGATGTGGAAAGTAACGGAAATGATTATGATCCCGAAACCGGGAAAACCACCCTATGAAGTTTCGTCATATAGGCCTATACCACTGTTGCCTGTAATTTCGAAAGTATTTGAAAAAATATTACTCAAACGGCTAAAACCAATCATTGAAGAACATAATTTGATACCTTCCCATTTGGATTCAGGGAAAGCCACTCCACTATAGATCAGGTTCACAGAATCACGGATATTATAGAAAAATCACTTGAAGAAAAGAAAGTTTGCTCTACTATCTTTTTAGATGTGGCTCAAGCTTTCTATAAAGTTTGGCACGAGGGTCTAATCCATAAAATGAAGAAGTTTTTGCCTCAACAATACTCGCAACTCTTAACCTCATACATTTCAGAAAGATATTTCAGAACTAAGCAAGAAGATGCCTACTCTGACCTAAAACAAATACAAGCAGGAGTGCCACAAGGTAGTGTACTAGGCCCAATACTTTACCTGCTCTATACCAGTGACATACCAGACCTTGGACAGAACACGATTGCAACTTTTGCAGATGATACCGCAATCATTGCAGTTGGAAACAATCACGAAGAGGCTGCTGAAAAGCTCCAAAGAAAGAATTAACAGTTGGACTAAAACTTGGCGTATCAGGTTAAATGAAAACAAATTTGTACACGTAGATTTTACTAACAAGCACAAACGTCATCTCCCTATTAGAATCAACGATGCCCAGATCCCGCACGCGGACTCAGCAAAATACCTGGGTATGAACCTAGATACAAGACTACGTTGGAAAGTCCATGTGAAAAAAAAAGAGAAGAGCTCAGCTTAAAATACAGCAAAATGTATTGGTTACTTGGGAGAAATTCCAAACTGTCCAGCTACAATAAATTGCTCCTCTTCAAAGATTCCAGAATAAAGTGCTGAGAAACATCGTCGATGCACCTTGGTACTTTCGTAACTGTGACCTTCATCGGGACCTAGAAATAGACACAGTTAACCAGACCATCTCCAAAATTGCCAGAAGTCATGAGCAAAGACTTCTCCAGCATGTGAATACCGAGGTAATCCAGCTCCTCGATAACGCCAACTTGATAAGAAGACTCAAGAGGACCAAGCCCTTTGAGTTGCTGTAGTGATAGTGAAAAGCAGAGCGCAGTGCGTAGTTACACGTTAGTTCATTAGTGTAGTTAAGTTATTAGAACCTAAGGCACACACTAGTGAGTAAAACCTTAGTTAAGTTTGAACGGTATCTTTTTAGGTTAGAAAAAAATTATTCATTGATCGAACTACTGATCAGATTATAATGTAAAAAATATACCGTAAGGGATATTTAAAAAAAAAAATTCATGAGCAAATGTTAACTAGATGGATACATTCTTAGGATCGAATGTTTAGACGGATGTTCCTTTGTCGAAGGTTTATGATGTATAGTTTTGTTCTATTTTAATGATGTTTGCGTTATTTTGTCAATTTAAAGTTGGCAGACAAAATTTTGACAAGTCTGATAAACTTTATGTATGTCACTTCATGTACGAGTACATATACATTCTTTGTAGATGAATAAATATTTTTTCTTTTATAATATATTAAAAATTATGTGTTTAGTTTTTTGTTCGATCTATGGATTGAATTTCAAATTGTTTAGCTTATATTTCAATAGAATATTATATCTTGGATATTTGAGATCCTAAGCAAAAATTGATGCTATTGTAATGTAACCCACTTGCTAAAAACAAAAACCGGCCATTTTATTATTGTATTGTACATTTAACATATTTAACATTCTTTAGTATTATTATGTCTAGGGAGGACACTACACGTTGTGTTATTACAGGATAGTTCTCAGATTGCACTAACATTTATTTCGAGAACCGGAGAATTTAATATGAAAATCAGAAGTAAAATCAATTAATAAAATATTGCCAAATGTTAGACACGACTGGTTCGGTGCAATATATCAAAAAAAAATTTAGGGAAAAGAACCAGAAAGAAAACCCCTGTTAATTCAGACAAAAACATAATTAAAAGATAAAACAAACATAAATATATAAAGTTCCAAGTAAATCAGACAAAGTAAATATGTGAAAACAGATAAATACATGAAATAAATGAATGAGTAGAATAAAATGAAAGATAAAATAAATCAAATCAATTAAATAAATCAAATAAATGAATAAGACAAATAGTTCAAATATATCAATCAATCAAATAAAATAAATCCAATAAACAAATTAAATAAATAAATCAGAGAAATAAAATAAAACAACTAAATCGGCTAGATGGGATAAAATGGAATAAGAAGAATAAGTTAAATAAAAAACAAATAAATCATTTGAAATAATTAAAATCTAATACACAAAAAAATAGATAGATAGCAAGGATCGACTCAAAAAAAAAGACATAGCTCAATGTTTCCCGTAAACTAGATTACGAATATATTTATTTATACATTAAACGATACGACGTTAATTAATAAAACGGTGGATCGCCTTTAAATCTCAACAATTTTCACACAAAACAGAAGAAGGGTTAATATGATTAGTAGAACGGTAACAGGGAAGTATACACTTCCTAAAGTTGAGGTCCTACTTTATTCTAGAAGTGAAATCTGGTAGGTTAATGAACACCTATACCCTATGTCACCCCTAGCTACGGAAATATTCATATTCAAAAACAAGATTCGATACTATCCCCAAGCAACAGATTTGGTATCAGGAACAGATATTATAGAAACCGGAACTTTATAAAAGTAAATGCTTCAAACCTGTTACCTATTTTTAAACTTAAAAAGATTAATAACTTTATGGTGTTGAAAAAGTGTAGCAGTTACCTATTTGCTACTTAAATTGACTACAACAAAGGTCCGCCACCTTGAAGATATTTTTACATTTAGGTAATGGAACTACCCGACTACTATTAAAGTAGCTTTTCAAAAGGTTACTACTTTGAAACGGCAAAGCTTTGAGGCAGTTACTAGTTTGTGGAACTAAATTGTGACTTACAAGATATGGTACTTTATAGTTCCAGATAGCGGTTCTAGCAACGTACCTGGAATAAGCAAGGGAACTTAAAAGTATTGAAACTTTAAGTAACATACATAGAACCCGGGTATCCCCCAGTAGAAGATTGTGTCCTCTTGAAAGTAGCCGCTTCTTTCACATGCCACCATATAGTGAATTATATTTAAAATTGCTACTCTATGGTATCATTATACTATTTGACAACATCAAGTTTAACAAGATGGCTTCCAAATTAATTCGTCTGATATATTTTCATCTACTTTTTATAGAAAACTGAAAAAACAGCAAACAACCAAGAGAAACTTAATTTATTTGTTAATTACATACAACAATAAGCCATCTAACAATTCTAACCTAACCTACACCTACATGTCAATTGTCAATAGATAAAATCGATTTTTCAAATATCGATACTTTGATTAGGTATCCGACAAAAATATTGATTGCTGGAGAATCCGTAATTAAACATTACTTTCATTTTAAACCAATTGGAATGATAGAATGCAGAAATATCTAAATAGATATTAAAATCACTGTTTCTACCCTTACTTTGTAGAATCTAACCGTTATAAATATAAAAAACTAATTATACTTATCTTGAATTTCCACTGTTTTTCAAAGCTTTTTGTAAAAATTCTTATGTGAATCAAGATTCTCACTTTACGCATTTTCTATATAAATATTTGAACCAATCGGTATCAGATAAGGCATATGTATATTAAATGTAAATTTTCTAAGCAGTAATATTCTTCATTTTGTAAAAAAATGGTTAATATTATATATTTGGTCCAAAAGGTAATCTGAAATAATTGAATTGAATTGTTCATTCAGTACTAATTATTGAGAATATTGTAGATATTTCTTGATTTCAAACTCCTCCAACAATCAAGTGTACCTGCTTATTGTTACTTATATGAAAGAGTTCCACTATTGTTTCAAATGTTTTGTTAAGTTGTAGATTTTTGTTGAGAGTCAATTAGATGTGTTGTTATTGTTTTCTTCATAAGCTTGTAAGTATTCACTATATTTAATTTAAAAATTTCTAAGCGTCTGGTCAATATAGATAACGTTACAATCCAGACAATTTATCATAAGAATGTTGGGTTTTACATTTAATAAAAATAAGTATAAATTATCTTTTACTTTAAATTTAAATTAAATTTTTTATATTTTATCTCCAAAATATGCAATAGTTCTGTATGATCTGTTTTTTTAAGTTGTTTCGGAAAAATAATGTTAATAGCAAACTTTTTAGATTAGATGTAATGAATATTTATTAAAGGTAGCGGTTGACTTTATTATAATAACTTTTTTTTTAAATAATCTCCGTTCATTGGTATTGAAAAAGCTCTATATATTGAATTATAAGCTGGTAATTTATGTAACGTGGTGTGATTTGAGTTTTAAGGGATAGTCATATTTGTATGAGTTGGTTTTCGAAAAATTGAAAATTAAAGATTACAGGTTTACTCTTTTGATAGTTATATCTAAGAAATGTATAAATATGTTTACAATTTCAACAGTAAATTTTTTTTGGGAAGTAAATTGCGAATAAAATTGAAGAAAATATTTAATTGTCTATCAATACTGTAGAACCAGAATCAACAAATTTATACTGAAACAATACATTTCTCGAAATATTTGAATTACATTTTTTTCGTTCCAAATTATCCATAAAAATATTTGCTAAATTGGGTGATATTGGGCTACCCATTGGTAATCCTACTCTTTGAATATAAAATGTATATTGATACGCAAAATAAATAATTTTATAATTTCACTAATTAAAACTTTTTTAATGTTTCTTCCTTCTAAGAATTTAGTTACCAATGGTATACATTCAGATGGAAGATTTTTTTGAAACAACAATGGAAGATTAATTCCAGGGCCCGCATGTTAATATGTCATTCCAGGTACGGATTTCACTTCCTCAGAATATTTGTCGAATTAATGCTAGAAATTTTTTTACTTTTTATTTTTAAATTTCTGATTAATAATATTAATTAATACTAAATAATAATTAATAACATTAATATTCGGAATTTTATAAGTTTCTCAGAGATGGTTTTCGGTATATACTTAAAGCGATATGAAATAAAAACAGAATAATTCGCATTTTAATTTAAAAAACTATATTTTCAACATAATTGTGTCATTTTATTTCACATTAAAAACAGAATGATTTCTTATTCAATTTCGCAGATACGGTTTTTTTTAACAAGTGGATTTTAATGTGAGTTATGTGTCATGTGTTTACAAAATGTTACAAATTGCCGGCCTGCTTGGAATTTTATAAACACGAGATAGCTGGCCAATTATAGCGATGGTCCTGTCAGTATCTACATAAACGCTCAAGGAAAACCAATTTTTTCATTTGTTAAGTTTTTATTAAACTGAATTTCGAGTGACAAATCATAGTTTTACTGTTAAATACTGTTAAAATGTCGCGGAAAAATCCATCTTTTTCGACTATAGAGCGGTGAATAAATGATTTTCCGCAATTAAAATTTAATGGTGTTAATGTTTTTTGTGTAATTTGTGACAAAGTGGTATCCTGTGAAATGAAGTCACACATTTTACAGCACGTTAAAACAGATAAACATCAAGCATGTTCTAGTGGAAATGTAAGTGTCAGAGAACATCAGCGACGTTTTAATTTTGATTCAGTTAAAATGATGGTGACTTGCAACATTCCATGGACTACATTAGAAAAACCAGAGTTTAGACAATTTTCACAAACTTGTATTAATGGAAACTACAGCAGTGTTATTAGTGTACCTGCGGAGTCTACCCTAAGAATAAACTATTTATTGCCGGTGTACAATCAGGTTAACGCTGCCATCAGTTCAGAATTGCATGGCAAAGACTTATGGGTTTCTCTTGACGAAACCACCAACAGGGCAAAACGTCGCTAAAGTGATAGTTGGGGGGATGGACGAGTTGGTTCCAATACGACCCCATTCAATATCGGTACTGGTACTAGAACGCATAAATGCTGTTACAGTATTTGAATGTGTCATTGACAGTCTCAAATCAATGTGGGGTGATAACAACGATATTAATAAAGAGCGTGCCAGCTGTTTTTAACAGATAGAGTTGCATGAAGGCAGCAGGTCGACGCTTAAAAATTAAATACAAAAAATTAGTACACATGACATGTTTGGCACATGGGATTCACCGCCTCGCTGAAACTGTTAGAGACTCTTATTCTAATGTAGATAAGGTAATTTTTAGTGTTAAAAAAGTATTTTTAAAAGCGCCATCTTGAACGAAAATATTTAATGAAAAACTTCCAAATATACCGTTACCACCAAAGCCTATTGTGACCCGATGGGGCACATGGATGGAGGCAGCAAGTTATTATTATTGGTATTTTGACGAGGTGAAACATGTGGTAGAACAACTGAATGCAAATGATGCACTTTCTATCTCGAATGCACAACAAGCCTTTTCGAATCCAACAATAAAAGATGACTTAACATATATACCTGCCAATTTTTGGAGAATCCCATTAGCTTTTCTTGACCTCCAGCATTCACCCACATTAGACAAATACTCTCTAGTTGAGGCATTGCACCTAATATTTGATCTCCGCAAATTCATTTTTCAAATTTCTGGAACCGTTGCTGATCGTGTGAAATTGAAATTGCAAAGTGTTTTAAATAACAATCTTGGTTTTCCAACTATCTGCAGTATTGTGGATCTTTTAAAAGGTAGAGAAGTCGATTTTGCTAGAGAAAATGCAATGTGTCTCGTTAAAAAATTACACAAACTTTAAATATGTTCCTGTTATGTCTGTGGATGTAGAAAGATCGTTTTCTATTTTCAAATGGATTTTAAATGACTGGCGTCAAAGTCTAACTTCCGAACATACCGAACAGTTGTTAATAATTTATGCTAATTCTTGTGTCACAAATTAATAGATATAATATGACGTATATATGACTGTACAGTAAAAGTGGAATTTTATAAACTTTTGAATACCTACGGTATTTTATAAATTACGAACACGCGCTGTCAAAGTTATAAGGTAAGATTAATTTACGTAGTATGTTTCATTTTAATGTAAAAATTTGCATGAGTGCGCGATGTGCTGATTCCACACCAGTTAATGTAATGACATATTTACATACGGGTCCTGCAATTACCCATTTTTTTTTTGGAAACTTTATAATATAAAATCAAACTGTATCTACGTCTTGTCTGACAGTGATCAGTTCAAACATTTATAAAGAGAAATTAAGCATCATTTACATAAGAAACCTGTTAATTTCTGTCAAATCATGAGATATCTGCATGAAGTGTGTAACTTAAGACATATAAAAATGTTTACAGAAAACCTTGGAAAACCGTGGAAAGTATAATTTATCGGTTATATTTGTAATGTAAGTAAACATTCATCCAACTGGTAGTAGCAATATTAAAAGAATCAAATACTGTGAACAAAATAGGTTTTTAGAGTGGAACTAAGCGATAGGTGTTAGGGGGTCCGCCAATAAATAGTAGGGCCGCTCTGGCACCTCTTGCCCCTGCTTGCTCCTACTGGTTGTTGATTCGGGTGTTGCATGTCTACCAACTCGCAAGTTACAGATTCTCACTTCACCGAGTTCTGGGCTTGTCGCGCTCGTCAGTGGCAGACCAGCCGCATCCGTAGCAAGAGCTCTCTAGAAGATACAAAAAAAAAATACGACCGCGGGTTTGCTACGCTTTTAAATCTCTGCACCAGCTCGTCGAAGATGGTGTCGTACACGTGCTGACAAGTAGAAATCTTTTTTATTTCCAGAGCGGACGTGATGAATTGACCAGACTGCTTGTCGGAGATGTGGTCTAATGCGGTATTCCTGTTGCTGGGATGTTGTGCTGTTTTCGTCGCCACGGTAATTTTATTATTTTTTTATCACATATTACTTTTATACTAAAGGTATCAACAGAATGGAACTCAAAACGTACTTTAAAAGTAAAACTTTCCATAAGGAATGTTTTCACAATGTAGTAAATTACTTTTTTAGGAGCGTTGAAAATAAATATGCGCTTTTATGTAATCACAATAAATGAACAATTCATTGAGAGTTTCATGATACAAATATATATTATAAAAATCAAAGTATCATGAATTGGTGCAAATTTTAATTTTGGGATGATTATGATTTTAGTTTCACTGCATTTTTAAAGAAGTCTTACTAATAAATGTTATTTATGGAATATTGTTGTTTTTACAAGTTTTACTATTTTTTTATACAAAAGTAATCATCAGCCAAATTCTGATCAAAAGTAACTGCCTTAGTCTTGGACCACTTAAACATCAAATCAAAATGTTGGACTCTACGCGCGAGTCTTTAGCTAGTTTAGCATCATCAGTAGATGATTAAAATTAATCTTGGTTAACTATTTATACGACTTATTGCTATTTTGGTGAGGTGTGAAAAATTGCTTATCTTTGACCTAACAATACAATGTGAACCGTAAGTAGTAAGTCCTTTTTTCTTCGACTAAAATTGGCCAAATTCATCTCATGATTAGTTTTCGGTTTACAGTGCATTAAAAATGAAAAATTTGAAAAAAATACTTAAGATAAAAAAAAACACATGTATGCTCTTTATTATTGCCGCAAACGTCAGTATTTTTCCAGATGATTTTATATTTTAGATTTTGTATAATATAATGAGTGTTTTACGTTCGTATGTCTGAATTGTATATAGAATGATTAAAAGTATAGACCATTTTTTTAGTTAAATAGAAAGTGTCGGACGTTTTAGTTTTACCGAAATTATTTAGAAATATAATAATATTTAAAAAAAAATACAGGCTTGTATTTAGCCTCGTTTATATATATATATATATATATATATAGCTTCGATGCACTAATGCCGCACCCTGTATATATATATATATATATACAGGGTGCGGCATTAGTGCATCGAAGCTCGATTAGTCCGCTATTATTAAAGTTACGAAAAAAATTTTTTTACAGAAAATGTTGGCTGTCTTGAGATTCACATTTTAAAATTAGTCCCAAATATACAGTGTGTTCAGGAACGCAGTGCCAGACCAAAGCTACGTGTTTTTTTAAATGGAATACCCTGTATGTTTTTATATTTTTATAAACCTCTTGCCGAGATAATTTCAATAGATAATTTCAATCATGTATCATATTTGATGTCTATTATGTTTAATAAAGGATCTACGGCCACTTGAAAATCACATTTTTTTGAATCTAGTTGTCTGTAGCAGTCAAAACGTTAAAAATCAATAAAAACAGCTTACATGTTCCTATCATAACTTTTCAAGATCTATGCTATGGTATTAAAAAATATTCGATACAGAGTGATTAAAAATTAGCTCGGCAAGTTATTTATAAAAATGTAGAAATATATGGGGTGTTCCATTTAAAAAAATAATATTTTTGTCTGGTACTGCATTCCTGAACACGCTGTATATTTGGGACTAATTTTAAAATGTGAATCTCAAGACTGCTAACACTTTTTGCAAAAATTTTTTTTCCGTAACTTTAATAATAACGGATATATCATACTTCGACACATTAATGCCGAAATCTGTATATATAAAATTGTATATAGCGTGATTCAAACTACACACATTATGATCATTTTATACTATATGTAAGTATTTATAAGTAATATTCATGGCAAACATTTTTCATCGTAACCGTTATGTTTCCTATATATTGTACTTTATTACAATTTACCTAAGTAGAATGCAGTTATTGACTAATTTTAAGTTTTGCAATCAACTTTTTTTAACTATGTACCTATATATAATAATTAGATAGATCAATTGGAAACTAGAGTCAATAATAAAATGTATCAATTTTGCTTTACACTAGCTTAGATTGTGCAATGTCACAAATAACTGATCCCAACTGCAAATTTCAATTGAAGCAATAACCAATTAGTCTCCCTCCATTATACAGTATAGTGCAAATGAAAGGAATAAATTCATTATTTCGTAAATCGGCCATTTTAGGGGAAATCCTGAAACCCGTCGATTTTTATTTTTAAATTGGCGCTTCGTCAGATCACCTTTTTATTTTTGCCGTCATCTCTGTGAGCGTGATGACGTCATCAATACAATTTTTAAATCGAAAAAATTCTTTATTAAATATTTAATGTTACAATAAATATTATAATTAAGTACAGCCAAATTTGAAGCAAGTGCTCTTCTCGAACTTTCCCTAAAACTTCCGGACTTATTTTTGCAATCTCAATGTGTATCCGTTCTTTCAGTTCATTAATAGTTTGTGGTATTTTTGTGTGCACTTTACTTTTCAAATATCCCCGTAAAATGAAATCGAGAGGAGTTAAATCAGGTGACCTCGGTGGCCACTCAATTGCTCCTCATCGACCTATCCACCGATTTGGGAAGACGTTGTCCAAGTCGTTTCTCACCAAAACAGCATAGCACCATCTTGCTGCAGCCACAAATAATTTCTGGTTTAATTCTGGGGGCAAGAAGTTCTGGACATTGTAAATATCGTGGCCCTATTAAGGTTCCTTCGAAAAAGTATGGTCTTCTAATCCTATCCTATCCCATCTATTATTCCCACCCAAACATTCACTTCCTCTGGGTATTGAGTACGGTAATCCTTAATCTAGTATAGCTTTTCTGTAGTCCAATACCGGAAAGTCTGAAGAAGGAGAAATATGGCGTCATCAGAAAAAATAACTTTTTTAAAACATCGGGTCTCTGTTATTTATTCCAACTTCATTGTCTAACTCTACTTTCTGTAAACTGGTATGGGGATTATCTTCAAAGGTTAGCACAACACATAGTTTCTTGTTTTCAGATATTTGTTTTCTACTACCTTTAAGGAGGTCTTTTACATGGCCCGTTTCTCTAAATTTGTTCTCAATTTTGCTTACTGTTGACTGTGCAATTGGTTCTCGGTTGGGATATTTATTATTAAATAACATACATACTTCTTTCTGCGTACGTGTTTTATCTCCACAACCAATTAATATTAGAATTTCAATTCTTTCCATTTCAGTTAGCTTCATGTTGATAAAAGAGTCAAAACGTTTTTGATTGCGTCTATTATAATATCGTTAACCACTTGACAATTACAAATATGTTGAATGTCAATAAAGGAATTTTGATAATGTAACTAGTTTTTTTTAAAAAAAAGGTAAAAAGTAGTTTAAACATATTTTCATTGTAAGTGCCTTTGCCAAATTTATTTTTGGGTATCAATAAATACATCATAACAACGCTTAATAAATGAAGAAATCTGTTCGAATGACATTAATACTACTTTTGACAATAATACTTAGACATAATTGATATGGGTGAATAGATATTTAATAGACCTTTCAATTGATGTATTTCAAGACCCACTTTTCTATTTAATAATTTTATAGATGACGTCATCAAGCTCATAGAGATGACGTCAAAAATGAACAGGTGATCTTACAAAGCGCCTATTTAAAAATAAAAATCGACGGGTTTCAGGAGTTTCCCCTAAAATCGCCGATTAAGAAATAATGAACTTATTCCTTTCATTTGGGCCATACTGTATACATATGCTATTGAATCAAATAAAAAAAGTTGTGGCGTATGTTTCTTATCAATTTTATTACATTAATTATTAGTAAGTAAAGACTGATTTATTCATCTCTAGATAAGCTTCTTGATGGTAAATTGCGTAAACTCTAACCCTGTCAATTTGTCAAATAGCCAGTGTCACAATTAATTAATCTTACGAGGACAGAAGGAAGGTTAAAGTGACTTTTGACAAGAGTGTACCATTCACACAATATTTGTGCCTTATTATTATATATTATAACATAGGTGGTGTACCTACTCTTCGCTTATAACCCACAAAATTATTTATTGCGACCAACTTTTTTCTGATAATACAAACAAACCTGTACCTTCATAATACACAAAGTGTTTCCAACGTGATGTGTTTATTAACCAAAGATGTGAGATAATTTGTTTTTGGTCTATTATGCCTAATTGTATAATAGGGCAATGTTAAAAAATTGAGTGATCAAATAACATCATTTTGAACACTCTACTGAAACTCCAACACCAAAGAAAATTATTTAAAATAGAAGATGATGTCACCAATGGTTTTCACACATCACTTATTTAAAATGTAAAATGTGCGGCCAAAATTTACATTTTAGACCCCAAGTATGGCAGTCCAATTAGTAGGTTTCTGAACTTCCCTATATAGTATAAAATATTTTTAAACCAACACGACCCAGAATAGAGAAGTGGTAATTTTTTTTGAATGGTTGAAATTTCTTTGTTACTTGTGAATTCTACGAGTTCATTTTCCAAATATAATAATTCTTCAGTATCATGATTTACGAAAGGATTTAAAACCCAATCCGATATATTTATCAAGTGGGTTGTTATTGCCATATGTGAGTGTACATTAACAAAAAGGAAATTGGGGAAAATAAGTTCGTTAGTCTCACAGTCTAAGATTTTATGGACAATTTTGAAAAACATAAAATTAAAATAATGAATTTTCTAGATTCATCAAATTCTATTACAGGTATGCTGACGATATCATTATCTTGTGCACTGGTACCTCACGTAATAATTTTAATATTGAATTTAACACTATAAAACTAATAGCATCTTGTCAAGGTTTTGAAATTAAAAGGATAGACACAAATAAAGTTAAATAAAAAGGATCAAAATGAATCCTACATTAGTAATTACATCCAACCGAACGACTTACATACTCGTAAGTACATTTCACTCAGTTTTATAGATGGTATCTCTTACAAAATAGCAAATATCCTTAAGCCTTATTTAAACATTTTCTCTAAATCAGATCCACTAGAACAAGCTGGAATTTATAAACTTAACTGCAAACAATCTAATAAACTTAGGACATTATTTCGATCCTAAAACAGGTTTAAGTATAGTTCACCGTACTAATAATAAATTCTTCTTTAACAAAATTAGGAAATTTAGAAATTTGCTGGCTAGTTAAAAATAATACAGACAACTGCTTAAAAGCATAAGTACATTTTGGAATAACACCTACGGTTTTTAGTTTAAGTTAGTTTTTTCATTCAAGAATATTATTTAGCACTTATTTATATTATCACTCAATAGTTTGCTACTAGCTTCACCAATATATATTTTTATTATAGCTTTTTTAATATAATGTTCCCCAATTTAGAATTGTATAGTTCTTAGAGTTAAAATAGTGTTTTTCTTCTCCAAGCGTAGGGGCAATTTCACTTTTAATACAAAAATAAATTTTCCTAGGTTATGTTATGCTAATTTTTCTTTTTCCCATAAAAATTGACCTATTTCATGAAGATAATTGATTTAATGCTCAATAAACGTAAATATCTTGAATATTTTCTCTTAAAGTAAATTACTATTACTCAACTAGTTTCATAATTATTAATCACGGTTTACTCCCATTTTACACAATTAAAACAAAAAAATTGAACTTACAATGGTATATTATTATTTTTTTGTGTCTACAATCAAATATATTTTCTAATAGTTGTTAATACATAAACATTTTTCTTTTCTTTAAGTTACCAATACTAAAACAGCTATATTTGTTATATATACAGGGTGAGGTGTTAGTGTGGCAAAACTCGATTAATCCGCTATTATTGAAATTACGAGAAAAAAGTTTCTACAAAAACTGTCTTGCAATTCACATTTTAAAATTAGTCCTAAATATACAGTGTATTCAGGAACGCAGTGTTTTTTTAAATGGAACACCCCGTATATTTTTACATTTTTATAAACCTCTTTCCGAGCTAATTTCAACAATGTATCTATCTTATTTGATGTCTATTATGTTTAATAAAGGATAATTAGTGCGGCAAGAGGTTTATAAAAATGTAAAAATATACGGGGTGTTTCATTTAAAAAAACCACATTTTTATCGGGCACTGCGTTCCTGAACACACTGTATATTTGTGATTAATTTTTAAATGTGAACCTCGAGACTGCCTACACTTTTTGTAAAAACTTTTTTTTCGTAACTTCAAAAATAGCGGACTAATCGTACTTCGTCGCACTAATGCCGTACTAATACCCTGTATGTGGTATATTTTTCGCGCCTTTACAAATGACTATTTTGATAAAAAATGTACTTCTCCTTAAATCATAAAATAATTGTACTAAGATGGTTAGTTAGCATGTTTTAGAGTTCTATATTTTATCTTAAATTTTTAACTAATTTTAATATGTTTGTGTTCGTTTTTCGTGACTTCTCTAATTCATGTGATTCTATCAGTTAATTTCATCTTTTCCTCATCTATTTTTTGATTAAGCCAAATAATTTGGTGTAAGACATTAGTTAATTTTACAACATCGGAAAGTTTTCTTAAATTATTTCCTACTTAACTAATTAATCCTATAAAAGTAAGGTATTAAAAACTAAAATACATTCTAAAATATCATTAACATAAATATTTTTAAATTCTTAAATTTTTAAATAATAGGCGATTGTAAATTGTGCTCTACAATTAACATTTGAATATATTACTTTAAAAATATTTTGTATAGCATTACATATACACATTTTTCATGGAATGAATATAATTATGTCCATCATCTCACAAAAAAATAATTTTTAGATATTGAATGTTTCGTTGATCTTTCTAATTCTTCAGCCTTCATTTTCGCTTTTTTGTCCTACCCTTTTCATCAAAAAGGGATTATAAACAGGTAAAAGTGACCGCTGGGTCCAGGTGACCCACCATTTCAGTTTTATCTTCCTCGGTTTATGATATAGGTTAATTATGGTTAAGCTAAACGTACCAGAAACTATTTATCTAAGAAATATAAAGTTATAATCCTATTTAAATGTTAGATTAGTTTAAGCAATATTTGAGAAGTGTTATTATATAAGTATATTCCTACTTAAGTAATTATTAGTTATGATGTTTCATGAGCAATCCCATACAGAAACTAATCAGAAAAACTAATTATAAATATTTTTACAAACTTAGTTACTTTATATTTATGTTTATTTCTACCCTTAGTTTGTGGAACAGATAATCAACAGTCTACTACTAAACTTCAAAATCTATAGGTCGACAAGATAGCATAGTAACAAATGTTTGATAAAAAAAAGAAAAAGAAAAATATATGTGATTAATCCAGAAGGTTAACTAAAAGAGGAGAACCTCTCAGATTTATTTGCTCAGTTAGAAACTATATTATAAAATGAGAATATGTCATAATCGAGATGATTATGGAACGTATCAGTAGCAACTTGGTCGTCAGGGTCAGCTCACTTCGTCTTCTTAGTAGACAGATCATCCAGACTCTTGCTTGCTTCACAGGATCTCTCACTTTCTCTACGTGTTGTTGGAACGTCAGCCTCTTATACATTGTTACACCAAGGTACTTAGCACTGTCGGACCATCCGATGTCTGTTCCATCTAGCTCTATTTACTCTTCTGGTTGGTGTGTCCTCTTCGTATAAAAAACCGCTTGGGTTTTCTCGGCGTTTAGAGCTATCTTCCATTTGATGGACCATTCGTGGATGGAGTCCATGGGTGACTGGACGTACCTGGTGACTAGGTGTCGCTGGGTGCTTCTGGCCGCTATGGCGGTGTCGTCCGCGTAGAGACTCGCGAGGATGTTGGCCGTCTTCGGCATGTCTGCTATATAGATGTTGTACAGCAGTGGGGATAGAACTGCTCCTTGCGGTACTCCAGCTTCTTGGTGTCCTTCTTCTACCCAGTTTTACTCTGAATCATCTGTCCTGCAGATAGCTGTTAATTAGTTTTCTGTTGAATCCCTGGGTGATGTATTCGGTCATCTTTAGTACCTAGCTCCGCACAGTACTGACTTCGAAATCGGAACTGTTCTGCTGGTTTCGGTCTGCTCCTGTAGGATCCTCTGGATTACCTTCTCAGCTATTTTGCTCATAGCTGGTAGAAGACTAATAGGCCTGTAGTTTTGTGGAAACTGCGGATCCTTACTAGGTTTCCGTATCAACACAAGGTGTGCCAACTTCCAGTTTCTAGGGAAGTGTTGGTGCCTCATTATTCCGTTGATCAGGGTCGTTAGGAATACCTTGGTTTTCCTTGCTAGGTTTCAGCGCTCTGTCAGTAATTCCATCGTGTCCTGGTGCTTTCCTAGCTGAAACAAATTTTATTAATTGACTTACCTCTTCCGGTGTTGTGATACCTATCGTGTCCTGTCCTCTTCCTCGTTTAGCTCCTCCACCTCGTCTTCTTCTTCTTCTTCTTCAAAGTTTGAGTCCTCCTCTTCGTGTTGGTTTAGTCTGAACTGTTGTTCCATGGTTTGCCTAAAGGCTTCCGACTTTTCCTCTGGGGTGAAGACCAGCCCGTTAGGTTAGGTTAGGATCGTCGGCGTCGGTTGTCTGTCACTTCTGAGGGTTCACTGTAGATTTCATAAGGCTGGTTTCTGGGGGTCCAGTTCCTCCAGCCTATTGGTCCAGTCCCGGTTCCTGTGGTTTCGCAGTTCTTCCTTCACCATTTCGTTGAGGAGTTTTGCTCGTCTTTTGTCTTCTGTGTTCCTTGTGCGTTGGGCTCTTCGTCTGGCTCGGTTTTTATCCCTTAGTAGGTCCATGAGTTCTTCGCTGATGCTGGCAAATCTTCTGTAGTATTTCTCTTGGGTGGTGGTGGAGCTTCTTCTTAGGGCTTCTTGTAGGTTTTCTTCTAGCTGTTGTACTCCGCCTTCTACGTCTTCTTTGGTCCTTATTGTTGGGATGGGTCCTAGGATTTGTCCTGTTATTCTCTTGAATTTGAGCCAGTCTGTTCTGGTTTTTGTCGTTGAATTGCTGACTTCATCTCCTTCGCCGATGGTTAGCAGTATCGGTTCGTGTTCTGTTCCACCTTCTAGGTTGGAGATCTCCCATTCCATCATCAGGTTGCTTACGATGCCTATGTCTAGCACAGCGGGAGTGCTTCCGTCGGCTGGGTAATGGGTGGGCCTCGCTGTCCCTAAAACGTGGATTTCTGGGTCCTCTTCTTGTAGTTCCTCTAGTCTTCTTCCTGCTGGGTTTCTTCTCGAGCTGTTCTATACTGGGGATTTGACGTTGAGGTCTCTTATGATCAACGCCTGCGTGTTTCGGATTGAACTGGTCTCCACTTAAATACATGTGCTGTTGCCACTCATAATATAACTGGAGTTTTGTGGTAAAATAGTTCTTGCCACTGTCAGGTCGATCATAAAAATATTGTGAAGTTATTAAAGCAGGACTTATTTATATATTTATATATTTTATTATATCTGACACTAGGTATATCTAGGGTTAAACTTTTTTGGTTCTGAAAGGAGTTTCCCACTTCCTTGCTAAGAGATTTCTTTGAATTTTCTCAAGACGAAGCATCGCTACAATTTATTAAAATACCATTTTTGACTAATTTGGTTCCTACAACTTTTGCGTTCGCGGCGCTTGGATTTACTTTTGCTTTGATTTCGGAATCTACCTGTATATATTGTAATATTTTGGTTCGTTGACCTTATTAATAAAACTGAATCCGAGCTGTATTTAGTTTTTACAGCAGCTGAGTAACTTTTTACAGTTTTGTCGGAATGCGGCAAAAAAGAACTTGTTTTTATTCTTAGTTCCGCACTTACCGGACTTTTGGATTTAAGAATAGCATTCAAATATTCCAATTGGTTAACATATTTGTCTAAAATTTCTTTTTCACGTTTTAGACATTCTATCTCCTTTTTTAATAATAGTGATATCATTGATGGAATCACCCTTTCCACTGCATTGTTGACTTCGATCGTACTCGTTGCGGCAGCTGCGACAACGGAAACAGTTTTTATCCACATAAACTACTCTTGATATTGTATCAACACATTTCATATGTATAAAAACATCACAGTTTGGATTAACACACTTAATGTCACTCGTCGAAGTAACTTTTGAATAAAAAAAATTATGAGAGAAAGGTACACGATAAAAATAAAAAACGAAAATCAAGAAAAACATGAAGTGAGTGTATCAGAGAAGAAACAGAAGAGGGATATTTTAGATATGGAAATAAAATATTATGTAAAACCATCCAATTAACTAATCAGTAATGAGACAACAAATTCACCTACCATAAATGATTAAGGATTTGCTTTTTTAATGTAATCTTTAAATCATTAGGATTTTGATCATTCACAGATAAAGATAACTGTGATCAGTGATCTTCTGGGACCTCTAGGAGATTCCCATTTATTTTTTTTAATATTGAAAAAAATACCTATTAAATAAATGTACTATTGGTCTCCTCAAAATCTTGGTGGCTCGGAAAATTTGCCTCTATGATTTGTGTTTATAGTGTAAATATTATGTGCTTGACTTCGACACTAGTGAGATAATGACACATTAAGCTATTTTGCGGTCCATTTTCTGAAAAGTATCTCTTAAATTGTTTTTTACGAAAGTACTAATGTCCTAACATTTGAAATTAATTGTTTCAACTTTTACTTTATCGAAATTATTCATAATAACTATGGAAAGATAAATAATACTTATCTTGAATTTCCACAGTCTTCAAAACCGTTTTAATAGTCTACCGAGGTTTCGATACCTGACAATACCATTTTCTTTCTGTCTGTACCATTTTCTAAGACTGTCTTTACTATTTACTAAGACAGAAATAAAATGGTATTGTCAGATACCGAAAACTCGGTAGACTTGAATACATATTAAAACGCTTTGGAAGACTGGAAATTCAAGATAAGTATTATTTATCTTTTAATATTTATCATAAAATTTTACTTAAAGTTTTTTCAAAAATATTGTAATATAACCTTCATCTCATATAACTATATATAAAAATTCGAACGAACGAGAATTATCAAAAATAAAATAAAAATTAACTTATTCTGACTCCAATTTGTAAATTCACACTTACGATGGGAAAATAATATACATTTTCTTTGTGAGAATAAAAGTTTATGAAACAGGTAGTATTTAATTGTTGAGAAGAATGGGCATGGTATGTAAAAGGTCATAAAAATGGAAATAGCACAATGGGCTATTGCTGTTGGGATAGAATAAATGGAAGACACATACCGATACCCGACCATATGTTTGTTGTGCATCATAGTAGTAGTGATAGCTTCGAGAAAATCTAGAAATGAATAAATGTTACTATAGATATATTGGAGAAGTCTTATTTTGGGAAAAACGGTACACGCTTATTTCAAAAAGAAGCATTTAATGTTTACAATCTATTCACCAAAAGGTCAAACAGTAAATATTGTGTTAATTATTTAAGAAGATAGAGAAGGTTATCCATAAAACTCATTTGAGGTATATAGGATAAAACCAAAAAAAACTCTAAATCGTTACCATATATACTTTAATAACATTGACAATTAGTTTCGACATTAATACACCTAATGATGACTATTAATGTTGAAATTAGTCTATTTCTATGTTGTTTTCATCACCACACCAAATCTATAGTCTGCTCAATTATCTTGATACCGAGTAGTATTTTATTACTCGCTATTATTGCTAGAAAACTAGACAAGATAAATACATTCTAAGGTAAATTTCCTATTGATTTTCATTATGACCTAATGTGGAAATGTAAAAACTTCTGGTACCATTTTAAGAGTTTTACCAGAAATAATTTTTCCTCTTTTTAAAACTAGCATTTTTCTTTTTTTTAAGTTTTCTTAATTTTAAAAACGCGAATTTGAATTATTTTTTCTTGTTTTTGCAATGTAGAAATCTAAAAAATATTGATTAAAAAAAATAGACGTTTCATGTTGTTTTTAATGTTCTTAACGTTTTGTGTCTCCATCAAGCAATACTGAGGATTTTTAGTAGTGTCTCGAAAAATGACTACGATTATTAGATTTTTAAATGTAAAAAACTTTTGATTTAGTCATGTTTTAAAATAGACAATTCTAAGAATTGCTTAAAATAAACAATATCATTATTTACAATTTCTTTTGTCTGTTTTATAATTAGAATTAACATAAAATATGTACAAGGTTTGTATGAAAAAAAAAAGAAAATTAAACACTTGATATTTCTTTGTATAATGGAACCTGAAATGTGGGTTGTAATGTACCTCTGATACTACAAATTGAAGTGGTCAGGCCAGACAGCTTGGCCCCGATGGTTTTGGATTTCTCGGAATATACCTACCTCTCACTTTGGTTGCTACATGCTTGCTCTTTCTGCTAGACCTTAAAAAATGGGATTCTTAACAAATGAATAAAAGAATAAAAATAGGTTTATTTTCAAGACCCTTGAAAGTATCAGGTGCCCAGAGCTACGTTTCATGAATCTCGTAACTTTGAAGTGTTCGGTATAAAAATATATTTACATTTTATTAACGAACTGCTCTGAAAAACTAATAAAAAATCAAAGAATTACATTTGCTGCTTGAGATATTATAAAAATTAGATTTGATTTTTCATATTTTTTTCTATTACGAAGTATTTATTGTTTAATTAGGTACTTTTGAAATTCCTCGGACTTAAATCATTATGTTAATTGATTTTTCTTGAAACTAAAACGATCATGGAGGTGAGAAGCTTATTTTCAACGAATGGTTTGTTACATTTTAATGTGAATAAATGTAGTGCAATGACATTCGGTAAAAGAGAATCGCTTCAATTTGTTAAATACTTCATTGAAAATGTCGAGACCTAACTAAATAAATTAAGGATCTGGCACTGTGCAGCAAACAACTTTCAATTAAAGACTGCTAAAAAGACAATTAATGCCTACCACTGCATCAATGACGAACATCTAAAAAAAAAGTAAAAATCACAAGTTAAATTTAAAAGAATTAATATATTATATGTACATGGTTAGGAATAAAATCGATTATAATAACTATGAAAACGAAATAGATCTAATTATATTATTTTTAATTACTTTTTTCGATATTATCACGAAAAATGACATTTTTAAAGATTTTAATATTTAAATGTCAAATTTGACATATACAAAGAACCCCTTCACTTTTCATTTTCATTTTGGTTTTAAAACTCAATTTAATTTAACTGTAGGATTATTTTGAAACTGAATTTTGGTTTATTGTAAACATTTGATTGTGAAAGTAATATATGACGTACTTGGTTAAAAAAATGTTTTGAAAAATTAAATATCAGCACTTGAGCATCACTAATCCCTAAATTCCTGGCAGACATTCAGGTACGACCCTTTTGTTCTTTACTTTAAAAGAAAGAATTTACAAGATTAACTGATGGTACTCTCCAAGCAGATGGTAAGTCAACGAAATATCTTGAAATGAACTTTATTATAAATTTGTAATAGAGGATAACCCGTTTTGATAAATAAATAAAAAAGTTCGCAGAGCCACGGTTACTTTTGTTACCATGATTAACTCCTATAGAAATGAAATCTAAAAAACCATAAAAACCATTACCCGCTCACAAAGTAACCCATAGTAAAGTATAAGTATTAATTAAATTGTGTAATAATTGTAGTACTTTATAGGTACTAATAAAAATTACGATATTAGCTAGTATTTCGTTTGAAAAAAATTAAAAAAAAGTGACGGGAATTTAATTAAAAATAAACAAAAGGTAAATAAATATCAAAGAAAGTTTTGAAAATTGCTTGTCACCAGATGGAATGCAAAAGTGTCTTATTCTTCTTCTTCTACACTATCTTTAATCCATTTTTATATATTCTTTTCCCCATCGCTCTAACTTTTCTACTAGTTTTTATATAAGAAACCATGTTTCGCTTACATAGGACATAGTGGGTTTTATGTGTTATTAAAGATTATCTTCATTTTTCTCGTAGAGTCAGTGACGATAGCAATTCTTAAATTTATATCTTCGTGTGCATTGCGCCATAATAGTAGTGCCAAGGAAATAAATATATTTAATCTGTGGAAACTAAAATCTTTTCCTTTTGTCATTTGTATTGCTAAATTTTCTGAGAGCTTTCGAGTTTGTCCAAGCACCGTGTATATTGTTTTAATTTGAGATCAACATTTTTTGCTTTTTCTATGATATTTTTTACAATTTTCTTTCTTTTTTTGATTTTGCCAAGAGTGTCGTCATTTGCATGTACGATATGCTGGTACTCATTATTAACAATTGTTCAGTCTGTATTCACTGTAGATCTTCTAATAATGCTTTCTAGTACAAAGCTGAATAACATAATTGAAAGTTGGATCCCTTTGTCTTACACCGTTTTCTACACTAAAGAGAGTTGATTTGCAACTTTTTGAAGTTATTCTGTTGTCTGTATTCAAAAGAGGTATTTTTATAGGGGGATTAATTTGCTGGGTACCCATGTCCAATTAAAGCCTCAAAATTTAGCTTTCTACGCTTATGTAGCCATCTTTTTATTTTTTTTTCAGGTGATGTCATCTGACATTAAAATTTTATCTAAGAACTCTGGATCATCATTATAGGCCTACATTATCATCCGAATTATCCGTTAACTCTTTAAAATATTATTAAAACTGAACCGAACACACTTTAAAGTGAAATTTCAAAATAATAAGAAAGTTGTTGGTTTATACGAGTATATTTTTGTATCCATCAGACTCCGACGCAATTTTTTAATCTGTTAAAAATAGATAAAAATTAACCAGAAGGCTACGTCATCATTAAAACAATAAATACTTATTGTAGCAGCATTGAGGTTTAGCAGTAAGTGACTCAAAATAAACAATCATTTAAACTCGCTTATTTATAAGATCTGTTTTTATAGATAAAGTACGTCATTTGAGATTTATCTGTGATTTACAGTTTAACAACGTAATTATATTATACAGGGTGTTAAAAAAAGTTCGAATATTTGAGCAGTGACAGTATGGACCAAAATAAGTCAAAAAGTCTTAATAAACATGGGCCTGCAAATTGACGGTTTCGGAGATACAGAGGGGTATATATTTTTGAAGCAATTGACGTTTACACATTATTTTTATTATTTACAAACAAACGATAGAAACTTATAAAAAAATAAAAAGAAAGAAAGTTAGATAAGATGTTCAAAATGCCCTCCTTCCATTTTCGGAAGAATAATGTAAAAGTTTTAGAGAGAATTCGAATATGTTTGGAAACGGGAGGAGGGCTAACATTCTTTCTTTTGATTTTATTTATTTATTTATTTATTTATCTTTATCGTTTGTTTGTAAATAATAAAAATAATGGATAAACGTAAATTCTTCAAAAGAAAAATAACTCTCTGTATCTTCGAGACCGTCAATTTGCGGACCCATGTTTATTAAGAATTTTTGACTTATTTTGGTTCATACTATACCCTATTCAAATATTCGTAAAAAAATTTAACACCCTGTATATACTCTTTAAACGAGTCGAGAAAATTAAAAAAAAAAAGGTATAGAGACTTAAATATCTGCTATCAATTCTGTTAGTTCATCCAGCATGATTTCCGCCTCACTTCTGTTTAATTGACTAATTTCAAAATAAAATTGTTTCTAGTTTAATTTTATATTTAAAAAAATTTTCAGTGGCAAAATGGGCCAAAATAACAATCACAGAAATACCAATTTCCTAGTATGCTATTCTTTAAACTTTGATATTTTTTTCATATAAAATTGAAGAACTTTAAAAAGTCTGTATTAAAAAAATAATTTTATTTCAATGCCTCACAGTTTTCACCAATTACAATCGCCCAATCGCTCATGTCGTTTTAAAAATTTGGATTTGATAACTGGTATATTTACGCAGGCTGAACAATTTTAAAGATTTGTATTACCCGTACCAACATGTAATATTCCTGCAAAAAAATAAAAATGCAAATGTGAAATTCACTGAATAGTTGTAAAATTCAAATAATTTAACGTGCCTAGTAGAGATTCTCTATTAATGTTGAACGTTTATTTTCCCGTTCCAGCTAAGTGCGTTTTATCCGTGGCTGCTCTTGTTTATGTTAAACAATCATCACATTTGACTGTCAATATCAAAGTCAAACCAGAACGATTTTCTAATAACAGGCGTTTGTTTATAAAAAAAAACAATGAAAATTTTGGCTTAATCAACAATGCGGCATTGTTGTATCACTGTTTTTTGGCGTGCTCACTGTAAATCCTCTAAATTTACTATAAATATTATTGGATGGAAGCTTTACATGTAAACAAGTAAACGTCCAGACTGCCAAGCGTTGTCGCTTCAAAAGGGTCAAAGGTAAATAATATCAATTAGTAAAAAAGTATTTTTATTAAAAAATCCACATTTTAATCTATTTATTTGCATTATCCATAAGTTTTGCTTCATTTCGTTATCAGAAATTTGAGAGAAACTTCATAAGCAATATTATCAAACTGTTCTATATTTGTTTTCTTTCAGTTTCATAAAATACTCAAAAGTTAATCCGTTTATTGTAAATTATTCCTAAAACATTAAATTAAAGACTTTTCTTAGCCAAACTCGGTTGTGTATACATACAATGTGATCACTGATTTTGAAAATTATTTAAATTATTTTGGAAACCACCTCAACTTCTTTAGAGGTAAATAAACAATAATCACTACATTTACAACATAATTTGGCTACACTTTTTTAAAATTATATTTATAACCTCATAACAAATGGTAATTATTACCAAAATCAAAATTTGCAAAAATATACAGAGTGTCCCATTTAAATTAAAACCGAAGGTATAATATTAACAAAAAATGTACATCAGCCGCATTTTGCCCCATTGCACTTTCTTGAAAAATTTCATAAATATCGTCCGTTTCGTTTTAAAGATATTTACTTGGTTCCATACTTTAACCCACCCCGTATAATAAATCTTACTAATGATATTATGATGCTGTAGTTTGATCACAAAGACCCATAAACAATTTAATTCTAAAAAAATTATTAATGTGCTACTTAATATTTACTCAGCAGTTACCGTGTACACTACCGCCCAGTATCTGCTTTTACACTTTACAATTAAACCAGAATTCTCTTGGGGTTTCTTACGAATCTTGTAGTAACCGGAAGCTAGACGATATATTTTAATAATCATATGTCTTTCATAATAATTAAATTTTATTCTATAGATTGTAATGTGTTTTTTATTAATTTATAGGTCTAGTTAATTCGTCATAACACAACTATTCATGTTTGATTCTCATTGAATTATGTGATTTATGGCTACTTAACATTTATTTTTAACGAACAGTCTAAAAAACAGATTAGATCTAGTTGGAAAATCACAACATACGTTTAAAATTTTACGTAGAAAAATATGCATTTTGACCAAAAACACACAGTTATTTATAAAATGAATTGTATTTTATGAACACCTTTAATTCTTGCAATATTTTTGTTACGTTTTCGAGTATGATTTTAAAATTGTTTTTATTATTACATTTACATTATTCGTAATAAAATGATCTTTTATCTGCTATCTGCTAGTTGGCCTTCATGTCTGCTCACCGTCATATTATCGTTACATAGTAAGCTCGTCAACTTTGTTTCCGTTCTCTCTATTAGGAAGAAATAAATGAGTCAGAATAAAAAATTTACTTCTATAAATTTAGAATTATTGCAGTATATTTTTTGAAACATCGAAAGACCGAATGCGTTTAAAATTCATCTCGACAAATCCTCCAAGATGGTTTTCATTAGAAACTCGTCTCACAAAAAAATAAGGTTCTCTTTTATTTTAATAATATAGTATAATTTTGACGCTAGTCATTCCTGATGTCATAGGTAAACAAAAAATACAACACGGAACTATTCTTTAATGTTAATTTTGATAACAGTTTATACAGAATTTGTTAATATTTATATTAGAATTATCATAGAATTACAATTATGAATTATTGTTAAAAAGTTTATAAATTTGTTATTTAATCGTTATTCTTAGTATATGTTAGTAAGTTGAACTTAACAGAAATTGTTTATTATGAATTTTAATAGAGGTGATTTGTTATGATAATGTCAAAATTGAAAGGATTATTAATTAAAATTCGTAATAAAAATGTTTTTGGGATGAGTTTGTTGATATTTTTGTTATTTGAAAAGTTGTCATGTACAGATTTTTGAATAATGTCATAGTATTGAATAATTAGTAAAATAAAAAGAAAATAATATTTACAACTGGAATTAATTAATATATTAAAACAATTAATTAAGAAAATAAGCAAATATAAGTTTGTGAAGAAATTATATATCAAAAGAATATTAAAATTGATACTGGAATATATATACCATAACAAAAGGCACGCAACCTAGCGCTATAAAGTAATATAACAGTTTAAAAATTATTAAGAAGAATAAATAAATACTGAATTAAATATATAATAAAATAAAAAGCACGCAACATTGGGCTATAAAGTAATTTAAAATATAAAAATATATATATAAAGGGTGTGGCGTTAGCGGGTCGAAGTACGATATATCCGTTATTAAAAGAGATATCAAAAAAAAATATTTACAAAAAGTGTGGGCAGTCTTGAGATTCACATTTTAAAATTAGTCCTAAATATACAGCGTGCTCGCACCCATGCTCTTCAATGTGTATACCAACGACCAACCAACCGGCCCAACAACAAGAAGCTTTATCTACGCCGATGACGTAGCTATCACCTGCCAGTCAAAAAACATCGCAGAGATAGAGGAGCACTTAACAGAATCTTTATCAAGGCTGAGCGGCTATTATAGATCTAACCAACTCCGCCCGAATCCAGCAAAGACGCAGACATGCCTATTCCATCTCAATAACCGACAGGCGAGAAGGGAACTGCAAATAGAGTGGAATTCAGTTAGACTGCAACACTGCCCAAACCCAGTCTATCTAGGGGTTACATTGGACCGCTCCCTCACCTATAAGAAGCATATCGATAAAACCAAGGCCAAAGTCAACACCAGAAACGGCATTCTCCGTAAACTGACTAACGCTCGTTGGGGGGCGAACCCTAACGTCCTGCGCTCCTCGGCACTTGCATTGTGCTACTCCGCGGCCGAATATGCATCTCCCGTATGGCAGAGATCAGCACACGCCCATAGGCTGGACCCTGTCCCGAACGACACGTGTAGATTAATAACGGGATGCCTAAAACCCACCAACCTTGACCAACTTTACATGCTAGCCGGAATCGCACCCCCACAAATACGGAGGGAAACCCTAGCCATGGCCGAACGAAAAAGACAATGCGACGACACCAGACATCCTCTGTATCAACATATACCAGTAGCGGCCAGACTAAAATCTAGGCGAAACTTTATACAATCTACACAGCCCCTCACTGCCTCTAAAATTGCCACCAAGGAGGTAAGATGGGAACAGTGCCTAATAGACCACGACATTCCAACCTGGAATCCAAAAGAAAAACTTCTTGCAGGTTCGGACCTAGACTGGGATACCTGGAAGACCCTCAACCGACTCCGATGTCAAATGGGGAGATGCAAGACCAACCTCGTGAAGTGGGGATATGTGGATGAGGCAGCCTGTGAATGCGGAGAAGCCCAGTCAATGGAACACCTCCTATCGTGCCAATCCCTACAAGCCCCATGTACCCTCCGGGACCTATGGATATGCAATGAAAATGCTGTGATATGCGCCAGACACTGGAGTGATATATGATCATTTATAGCTATATATATTTGTAGTTCAGACACGATTAAATAAAAAACCCCATCTCTATCCCCATTCCTGAACATTTTCTACATCATTCACTATTCACTGAGGGTTTCTTGTACATATATTTTAAATAAGGTTGATGACTTGCTACAACCTTGTTTTAATCCCTTTGTAATTTTAATTCTATTGCTTATCTCTAAGCTCGTTTTTGGAACACATTCAGTGTTGTTATATATGTTATAAATACACCTCATATAGGTTCCGTTAACTTCGCCAGTCATATGCCTTTTCTAAATCAACAAAAATAATATGGGTGTCCACATTCCTCGTTACTCTTTTTTCTATGACCTGTTTTAGGATGTAAGTATTGTCCAGACACGAAATTCCATTTCGAAAACCACTTTGCTCTTCAATGTCCACAACACTTTCCTCAAGTTGATGATGGAGCTCATGTGTCCAATATTCCAGTCTTCAGCAATTTCATCACCATCAAACATGCATTTATTCATAAATTGGACAATCTCTTCTAAACGTACATCTGGACCATTTTTAACTGATTCAATAGGGATGGCTCCAGGCTCTGCTGCTTTCCCATTTTTTGAACTTTTTATATCCCTTCGCAATTCATTTATTGAGATTAATTCTATTTGTACTACGAACCCTCATTTAATTTTTAATCTATTTACAATATTATAATAAGTATTTAACAAGTAACAGGTAGGTAATAGCCAAATAATCCGATGTTGTCTTGAGTTAAAAGTTATTTAATAATTTAATAATAGTTTTCTGGTTCGTGAAAATTGATTTCGAAATCAGTTTAAAATAGTCTATCATTTGACAAAAAAAACTTCATTACAAACTCTCAAAACGTGTACACTTTTTGAGCTGCTACTCATTTACGAGAGATTCACCCCAAGCCTTATTATTATATACCATGCAATTGTAGCTAAAATAATTTTCTTGATTTGGAAGAACCCTAATATTACATATATATTTTTGCGTCGAAACAGCGGCGTCAAAACGTCCTAGACTCTACTAATAGAATAATGTAATAAAACACAAAAGCAAAGTAAAATATGACAAGAGCAAACTAAAATAACACAAGAGCAAATTAAAACAGCACAGAGCAATTAGAGCCTCAGAAGAAAAACACAAGTGCAAATTAGAGAAATAAAACTAAAAAGTAAAAGTAAAAGATATAATCAGAAATAGCAAAAATATTGTTTAAAAAGATATCGCCCAAATATTAGCGATTACCGTTAGGAATCTTACTTGGCTTATGTCAAGTAGTTGTTTTTATTAGTTTTGTACTGTTTTTATTTTTTATAACTGTATGTCATTTAATTAAGTTAAAAAAGTTAAGTACTTCGTTCACGTTATTTTTTTCAATTATATAAGTTTATTATTTCAAGTTGCTGTTTGAGTGTCGGTTATTTTTTTGTGTGGATTAGTCCGCTAGATCAATATTTAACAATTTCGTTACAAAAATTGGGTAAATAGTAAATCATTGTTTTATTAAAAAAATATGTGCCTATAAAAATCTGCGTCAGATTTTGTTTTGTTTTTTATATAATTCTTTTTTGTGAATTTATGTGAAAGAAATTATATGGAACATTTTTCAGCGTTAAAGGAATACAGCCGCTCATTTTATATGCATCATGGCAATGTACAAAACTCGTATCTAGTTAGTAATGGTCATTCGCGAATAATAAAAAAAGTTTAAAAAAAAAATAAAAGAAAAAGAAACGTCTTTCGATAACGTGATTGCCCTTGTGTCAACCTCGACATCAGACTTGTCGACTAACAAGTTTGAAAAAGTTTAATATTTAAAATTTTACATTTAAAAAAGTATAAACAATATGTATATGTAAATAAGTTGAATAATTTTATTGTCCTTTTAAGAGCAAGGAAAAGAGTGATTATATAAGGGAATGATTCAAATTTAACTAAAAAATTTGGCGTACCATTTTTTATGAACCTCTCCATAAATATAAGTGATTTATTTTGATAACCTAACCGAAAGCAGGTATTTAATTATTGTTTTTGGTCAAACAAAATTATGAATTATTAATTAGATTCTAGATGGATTAGGTTATAGGTAAAATTGTCGGTGACTTCACACACGTCTAAAATAATATTTATTATTAAATAATTCTTTTAAAAATATACGCCGACAAATCTGGTCGGGATGACTAAAATACTGGGTGTTGTCGTATTTATTTACAATAAATATTTTGATGATTTGAATTAACACGGTATGGTAATAAAGAACTCAAACGCAAAAATGAGCGAGAAATTAGTGAAGGCTAAGCATTTCGTGAAATAAAATATTTTGATGTTCATAGAAATGTTATTTAGGGCTGATGGTAAAATACGGTATCCAGGAAGTTTAAAATATGTGTCTAATGGAAAATAATATCGCGATAATACTAGGCATTATTAATATATAAATCACAAATGATTTATTGTTATCTGATTTATCTTTAAATTGGTATTGTGTTCATTAAATAATATTAATTATTACAGGCTCATAAATATAATTAATTTAGTTTTCACTTAGAACATGTTACTAACACATGCCTAATAAATTCGTACGACTAAAATAGCAAATGTTTATAAGTTAATAATATATTAATATTTTTATTAGTATTCTTCTAAGGCCATAATACAATGAATTTTTAGGTTTGAGCACACTAATAACCTTGTATTGAGAAAACTGTCTTAGAATCTATGGTTTTTATTTTACAAAACTGTTTGCAGAATGTTAAGTAATAATATTTTTGACGGAGAAATGTAAAGCTCATACGGAAACTTTTTTGGTTATTGGTATCAGTGGGTTTGAGTAAAAAACTCTTTGGATGATTTAATTGAGGACGAACTAACTTTTTATATCTATCTGTATTGATAATTATCGAAACACAATTGATCAAAGAACAATTACCCGAAAAATGTATTTTAGTGTAATTTAATAAATACTTACCAATTTTATTTGAAAACCCCATTAGTCTTAATAATGTTATAAATGTGGACTTAGTTAATGTTCTTAGTTATGTATCTTCGTTAAAATTACATTATCCTACCGATACCTAATGAAAAATGTTTAATTTTACTTGGAATAAGTCAAACTCGCTAACTAGTTTTTAAATTTTGTTTAGAATATACAATAAGTAGTAGAAATAACTTAATATAAATTTCACACTAAAGGTTTCTTTTGAACTTTTCTATTTGAATCAGGTCTACTTGGTGGTCGGTTATTAATCTTTTCGCTCAATTTCCCTATCAAGTAATTATTTTTCAGGAAATTGTCCATTCGATCAATTGGTCTTCAGGCAATTATCCATTCGCGCAATTGTCCATTCAGTCAATTGTGCTTCGAATAATTGTTCACTTAATCAATTGTATTTTGGGCAATTATCCATTCGTGCAATGGTCCTTTAGTGGAATTGTCCATTCGATCAATTGTGCTTTGGGGAATTATCCATTCGTGCAATTGTCCATTCGATCAATTGTGCTTCGAATAATTGTCCATTCGATCAATTGTGTTTTGGGCAATTATCCATTCGTGCAATTGTCCTTTCGTAGAATTGTCTATTCGATCAATTGTGCTTTGGGCAATTATCCATTCGTGCAATTGTCCATTCCATCAATTGTGCTTCGAATATTGTCCATTCGATCAATTGTGTTTTGGGCAATTATCCATTCGTAGAATTGTCTATTCGATCAATTGTGCTTTGGACAATTATCCATTCGTGCAATTGTCCATTCGATCTATTGTGCTTTGGGCAATTATCCAATCGTGGAATGGTCCAATCGATCAATTGTGGTTCTGGCAATTATCCATTCGACCAATTTGTGCTTCGAGTAATTATTCAATCGATCAATTGTGCTTTGGGCAATTATCCATTAGATTAATTGTGCTTCGGACAATTGTCCATTCGATCAATTGTGCTTTGGGCAATTATTCATTCGTGGAATTGTCCATGCGATCAATTGTGCTTCGAGTGATTATCCATTCGATCAATTCTGCTTTGGGCAATTGTTCATTCGTGGAATTGTCCATGCGATCAATTGTGCTTCGAGTGATTATCCATTCGATCAATTCTGCTTTGGGCAATTGTTCATTCGATCAATTGTACTTCGAGTAATTATTCAATCGATCAATTGTGCTTCGGGTGATTGTCCATTCGCTCAATTATTTTCAGGCAATTCTCTGGCCACTACTATTGATTTTAGGGTAAATGTCCCAGTTAAATTTCATAAATACCCACCTGCTCCTGGGTGCCATTACTGTTAGACTTTTTAAGTATATTTTTAAAAGTAATAATTAGGTCTATGTAGATTTAGTAAGTTTTCTATTATAGCTCCAGAACGCATCATTCTCTCTTCCATAGTCCTTGTACGATGTTCAACTGGTTAATTTATTATTCAAATAGCAATCACTGAAGTAACAAAAAGTAAAATCACTGCATTTTCGAATACTTTTATTACAAAACTAGCATACCCTAAATAATAAAATATTTAGACGATATAAATATTTTTTTGACGTAGTGTTACGAGAAAAATAATTGAATTAATAATTATAGTTTACATTACAATTTTTGTTTATCAAATTCCACAATAATAACAATTTAATCTGCTATTATATTGTAATAGTTATAATTTTGATAAAGAAATCTCATTTTCTGCTGGTGTCATATAATCAAGACATGATTTATGAATTCGAATTTATGAAGTGTGCCATGCGTCATACCCGCTCTGTTAGTAAAATATTATAAGTAAATGTATTGCACCTCCTCCCACAGATTTTTGTTTTTAAATTGGGAAGTCCTGTTTCCTCCTCTACAAGCTTGTGGCATTCTTTAATTTAATCCGGTCCAGTATCCACCCAAACAGTAACTGTCTCACTATTCAAAACAATAATTGAAGGTGACGAACGAAATAAAAAAATTTTATACATTAAAATGGGTATGTGAAAGATTAAATTAGTCGTGCATTTTAGGTTTCGAAGACCATCATCATGACTCTGAAAAAAGGGTAAATTTAATACCTTAGAAGGAGGTTTGGGGAAAAAAAAGATAGTTGTCGATTTTTATTCATCTCAAAATGGAATTTTTGTAAAAACATATGTAAAAACACTAAATAGTAACACCTTTACTTATTAAATATTAATAATTAAAAGGGTTAGTGTAGAAATCCAGCTCCATTTTTTTAAATTTGACAGTATTAGGTAACTATTTTTCAATATAAAAAAAATAAAAATTAGTTTGCAATATGGAAAAGGTAAAAAATATAAACAATATTTTACTAAATCCTTTAAAAATTCTTGAGACAATTGACCAACATTCTTTGACATTGTCAGAAAAGATTATAAGAAATTGACAAACATCTGACAAAACAAGCTAGACATGATTTTAATCACAGATCATTTGGTTAATATCATATTATATGTATATATATATATATATATATATATATATGTATATATATATATATTATATACAGGGTGGGGACAAAGTATGGAACCAAGTAAATATCTTTAAAACGAAACGGCCGATATTTATGATATTTTGTAGGTTGAGGAATCACAGATACGCCGTATCTGAGCTATATGACCAGTAGTTGTTTTCAACGAAACAACAACTGAAACAGTATTTATCAAAGAATTTGTAAGAATCTTCAACCTTGCAGCGTTTTAACTATACATATAACAAATCAACATTGAGGTGGAAGACCTGGATTTTATTTCCTACTTCTCGGTGCCTTAAATTAATACGAACCACAACCTGAACAAGTTAATTTTACCTAATACATTTGGAAAATTACCATTGCGTTTAGAGGTATTTATATAAATACCAGTAAATCGTATTTAATCTTCCACAGTATGTAATTTAAACAATTTAGCTGGTAGCCTTTAATTAATCTTTAGCAATTTATATTCAGAATAAGGGCTAGCTGACAAATTACTTTTGTACTTTTTAATAAAATAAAATAGTAATTGATTATTCTAACGAAACGGACTATATTTATGATATTTTACAAGTAAGTGCAATGGGGCCAAATGCAGCTGATGTACATTTTTTTGTTAATAATATACTTCCCGTTTTACCGGATATACCTTCAACTTTTTAAATTTAAATGGGACACCCTGTATATTTTTGTAGATTTTGAAAGTTCTTGTTATTAGTTTTAAGAGTTAGAATTGTTGCCTATGCATAACCTTGGACAGTACTTGACTTTGATCAAGTATATTGGTACTCCAATAATCAGATATCTATAATAACTTTAACAAACCCACGTAGACGATAATTTCAAAACATTTTTCATCTTGAGTTGTTGTGCACCAATTCTTAACCTAGGCATTCTATTTTTATTGACTGTTTATTGCATGTATGTTAAATTCTTACACAATTAAATTGAGAGTCTTTGCCCAGAAATATGTTGTATACTTCTAGGCTTAAGATTTTTTTCAGGATAAGAATTATTGTGGAAAAAGATTTACTCTTATCTTGAAAATCTCTGTTGATCTCATAGAATGACAATCTACCTTACGCCAATTATTTTCATTTATTTCAGAGTTTCTTTCGTACTTCTTCTTTTCTTGATTTTCTTATTTACTGTTTCTTCTTTATTGTTTTCGTTTTTACCACTTTTATTTCTGTCACTTCTTAAACAATATATAACCTATTTAGTCCCTCAAACTCAATGTCACTGTTCTTATAACTACTATTACTACTTTCCTTAAGGTCGTCTGAATTTGTGCCATTTATTTTGGTCCAGATTATTTGAAATCACTACAGTCACTATCATTAATGATTACTTTCAACGTCTAACTGCCGATAAAATAAAAATAAAAAAAAAACCTCTTTCTTATCAGGTTTAGCTTGAGCTGCTTTTGCTGTCGGAGGCGGGCATGATGGTTTTGTCCAGTTCCTCTAACAGCTGTTTTTTTGACAAACTTTTCCTTTTCTACGATGATTTTACCGTAACGGTTTAGTTTGTCAATAATAGCTACTCCCAGATGGTTGGTGGGTGCCTGTGAGTAGCTTTTCTTAGCCGTGGTCTTGGCTCCTTCCGCCTCCTGAGCCTCTTCTGAGGTTTTGGGGTGCTCTCAAACGAGATGTCCGAGCACATCCTCTTCTTGTTTTGTGTGGCGATGTGTTCCTTGCCTCTTTTGGAGGAAGAACTAGCATCACCGCCCAAAGTTCTTCGGTGTCCGGAGGTAGGCAGGCTAGCGGAGGTGGTCGATTTTTCTGCAACCTCCTGTGCTTGCCTCGCTTTCCTTCTTCTCTTTGCCTCAACACCGCAGATTCTCTTCCCGCGACGGTGCTTTTGCTGAGGTTAAGGTGAACGTTGTCGTCCATCTTCTGCGTTCTATAATTTGGATGTTATTTTCTTTTGTTTATGCAATAAAAATTTGTTATAGCTAGATAGAGTTAAATTTTTGCCATCAATCAGTACTTTTTGAAACTCATTCCTAATACTTCTTTTTTCCCGTTTGTTGATAAAATTGGCATGAATAGATTTTGTTTCGTTCAGTTTGATACGCGAACGTCTGGTCCAGATATTAATTTGTTTGTATATGCTTTCTCGTGTTTAGTTTGAAAGTATCTGTTAGATCTATAGAATTCCAGTGGTTGATAATCTTGTTTCGGCAAAATAGCAACAAAATAAAGTACAATGAATAGCAAAACTAAGAAGTTCAAGTGAAATACTGAACAATTAACTGCATTTGCCTGTTTGATGTATTAGACGTCGTGGATTTAATTTATTACCCCCCTTCGAACGAAAAATCTTCAACAAGCCAGCGACTAGAAAAAGTATATTTGATGAAAGAAAATGTGGCAAACCCTCAATTTTCTGTGTGTATTTTTACAATAATCCATATTTAGGCGAAATAAGGACAAATAATCTATTTCTCTCTGTCATTTGTATTGTTTTGCCAAGAATGTTCGATTTTTCGTTCTTCTTACATTAAGGAATTAAAGAAAAATGATCTATACGTTAGATTCTATTGTATTGTTTGGTCAAATGTGAATAATTATTTCGTGTATCGCCAAACTTGGAATAGTATAAATAGTTGAATTCTTAGGTTAAGACTAGTTTTATTCATCTGATAGCATAGTTAGCTAAACGCCCGTCGAGTGCAATATATTGATTTGACAATAACGACAAACCAAATATTCCAGTCCCCAACTCTTTAACACTGGTTAATGCAGAAGAAGTGCATTGACCTTGTAAGACATGATTCTAAAATTATTCGTTCATTTCTTAGATCTTATAAAGAAAAAGCACTTTCTTTTCAGTGTTCGTCGGTTTCCGCCTTGTTCCATGTTATCCGCTGGTGTTCTTAGTAATTCTTTAAGTATATTTCTCTCCATGTGTATTTTGGTATTCAAGTTAGTGCTTAACGTTTTCAAAGCGTATGTCCGATCCATTCCCATTTTCTCTGTTTCTTCTTCTGATATTTACCATAGTTTGTCGCTGGATATTTTTTCTGGCCAAAATATGGGATTATTTCTTCTAAGGCATTTATTTATAAATACTATGTTTTCCATAATAATTTTTGTTGGCAGATTAGTTTTTCGCTCCATATAATGCAAAATTATTTTAGAATCGTTATTAATGTCTTTTTCTTTCAGGTTAGTTGATTTGGCGCTAGGTGCTACTTGACTAAACATTTTATCTTATATGAATTGTATCATATTTTTAAATTTAAAACAAAAAGATCAAATTATAGAAAATGCTTGTATATTGTAATAATAATATTAATACTAATAATATAATATATGGACGTGTTTTGTGTAACTTTCAACTTAGTTTTGGGACGCTCGTTTTATCGTCCCTTAAAATCTCGTTTTTCTCAACTGGTTGTATAAATAGTTAGAATGAAAATCAAATATAATTTATCTAAAAATCTATTCAAGGAATTATTTTCAGAAACCATTTTATTACTAAAAATACTCGATCAAATAAATAAGACGGGTGTCTATTTAAATACGTCACTTTTAGGTAACATCAGAAGCTATGTGGAATAAAAGAACTCTCGAGGAGAAAACGGAAATGTTTATTTAGCCTTGTTCCGTAAATATAAATGAAACTTCTTGTTTTTTTATAAAAGATGTAAAAGTATCCACACAAGCAAAAATAGGAACAGAACAGTACCTGGTAAAATGGAAATAATTATGAGAAAAGATGACATAAAAGACAAAAGATGGAAGAAAATTAATAATAAAATCAAAGGAAAATAAAACTAAGCAAAATGCAAAGAAATAGTAAGGCGCGATTCAATACAGGATAATGGATAGTGAGAATACATCTATTTATTTATGGAAAAAAAATATTTCCGATGACGGTCCTGACCGGTGACGTGACAGTGCCGGTACGAATAGTGAGAATCGCGCCTAAAAAGGAAATTTGAAAAACAAAGGCATAAAAATGAGGAACTATGGGAGACCTTCAAAAATAATATACAGGTTGGACCATTAGGGTGTGGGTGGAAGATTGTATTAACGCCCACTTCTAAAATTTCTTACCAGGATATGGTGGACGAACCTTAAGGCTACAATCTATAAATATTTTTAATTGAATTGCAAAATGTCAAACCCTTTTTGTGTTAGAAGAAATCGCTACGTCAATTTTCAAAATTTCAATCAAAGGTAAATTGATTTTTTTCAAATGGAACTACAAACTTTTTTTTATTGCATCAAATGTAGATTTTGATTACCTTTCTCACGATATAAAATTTTTGGCATTTATTTTCTACAAATATTTTTTAATTAAAAAAAATTCTAATAAATCAGTATTTATCGATTTTCAATACCTTTCGCTAATTAGAAGGTCGGGAAAAATTAATAAAAACCTATTCAAATTGTAAAACATTTACTAACAATAAGTTGAAAAACATAAAAAACTCAAAAACCATAAAAAAAAAATTAAAAGAAAAAAAAAACAATTATTATAATATATATGGTTGGGATGAAGTATGGAACCAAGTAAATATCTTTAAAACGAAAAGGACTATATTTATGAAATTTTGTAGGTAAGTGCAATGGGCCAAAATTTACAATCAACATTCTTGCAGGAATTGAGAAAAAGAATTATTGATGAATGTGAACTAATACGTGGAGATGTCTTGGAAAGAGTGACTCGCTCTATATTCAATTGGTGCAATAATAAAGAAATAGCACTTTCTCGTAACACTGTACCAATGTCAAAAAGTTATGTCTGGAAAAATATATTGTTATGTTGTTCTGTCTAGGGTATACAGGACGTTGAAATGAGAATGATTTTCGTATACAATTGACCATTTCTTTTGAAATACCCTGTGTAACGTAATGAAACCCTATATTGGAAGTATGGGGGAGATGAACTAAATCTAAATTTGAAATAATATATAGGGTGTCCCATTTAAAAAAGTATGTTTGGTTCATCCTGGTAATATGTAACACCTTGCAAATACGAAAATAATTTTATAATGTGAAGTTTGAAATATAATTTTTGTAAATAACTTTTTTTGATATCTCCTTTAATAACGGATATATCGTACTTCGACGCAATAATGCTGCACCCTGTATATATATATAAATGAAATCTTTGTAATTCTAGTATATTATAATTCCGTATAAAACACATTATTACAAAGGACTTCAAAAGTTTTTAACAACATAGATTTAATATTAGATTATATATCATCAAATAATTCAGAATTTAAAAGATAAAATGGCAGAAGATCTGTACAATTTAAAACACATTTACCGCATTTAAGATATGGAAAAAATGAAAAATGTCTTTTCTCAAACTTGAACATGCGACTACTCGAGTAATTGTAGAATTGTAGTGAAATTTTTATTATTATTTTTTTCAACGAAAAGTTGTAGTAGCTAAGTCTGTGCGTAGCCATTTTCTTCAATTTTGAAAAATACTATTTTTTTTATCAATATCAATTAAATAACAAATAAGTATCTATAAAAAAATAACAACGTATCTGTAGTGACCACCCGTTGAGTTTATGGTTGATTTCTACCGCAATCTCTTCAAGTTCATAAGTAATTTAATATCACATTACTAAAAAGTTTTGTCAAAAAATTTACGACATAGTTTCATCATGGAGAATCACTTAAGTGACATCCCCTCTAAAATATAAAATAATAAGTAAAATATTATTCCTTATCTAAAGATATGGTTGCCTTTGTACTAATTTGGATAACAATATATGAATATATTGTTACATTATAACCAAAAAGTGAAAAAAAGTATTTCTACTTCAACATCCTATATGTTTTGCCACGTCAACATTTTATTAAGGTACATTTGATCCTATCCTTATATTTTGGCTGAAATAACCTGCACTTACTCTATATCACAATGATTATGACTCACCCTGTATTTTATCGTTCCTAATAAAAAGTTATACTTATTAATAAATGCAGGTATCTAACCGCCTTGTAATTAAGTGTTACCCCCGCATTTGTTTGTTTTTTTGTTTTTTAGGTCAGATTGCAATCATATGAAATATGGTAGGATTGATATAATATCTAATGCAATCCGATTCAACATGCGGGCGATATCTAAAGGCTGGCGGCCGCTTTTAATGATAAACAGTTACATTCTTATAAAGGTAGTAGCTAACCAAACTGGCTGACTACTCGCTAAACACGCCGATTACTGCGTCAAATATTTATATTCTTACGTCTGAACAAAGAAAGTGAAATTAAATTAATTTTTTCAACCCTTATTTTGTGGAAACTATCCATAATAAATATGAAAAGATAAATTGTACTTATCTGAATTTCCACGGTATTACAAAGTTTTTTAAGTTATAGTGAATCGAACAAGGTTTCTCTAGCATTCTCAAGATTCGACATAAGATTGGCAGATTTTTTTATAAGGAAGTTGTTGCCATCGAATATATATATAGAAAAAGAAGCAAACATTTTCCAATATTTCTATCTATGGTTAGGCATATTACATCGAATAAAAATTCATTACAAACAATAGCCAAGGATTTGCATGAGAGCAAAAGACTAATAAATTACCAAGTTAAAATATAAGTATTATACAGCAATTGTTAGATGATTCATAGAAAAACAAATAGCATAAATCAATTATTGTTGCATTACGAAACGTCCATATCACTACAGACCCAACAGATTTACATAAGAAATGGCCTTGGACGTAAAATTGTTATATAATATTAGTAACATTCGCCAAAAAGATACAAAAACCTTTTATCTTGTCTTAAACCAAATGATAATAACAAAGACATTTACCAAAACGAACAATTCTAAATCACTGGGTTAAATTTGAACCACCTGTTCAAAAACATGACATAGCCTCTTAACTTCAGTAGTATGGATATACAAAAACTTTTGTTACCGTAGTCCGTAATAAGTCAAATCTTTTTGTTGTGACAATTTAACCATATAAATAGAAATCTATCATCTCCCAAGTTTTGGGTACGAACTCTGGTGTCACCATGTATATTACTAATTTGTTTGAGACATCACTTTAAATGTTTCTACCAATAACTAAGTTTAAAGTAAATGAAGTTGCAATTATTTTAAAAACGTTTTAGTCGTGAAGAAGGGAAATAATCAAAATAAGTCAAAACACCCTCTATTTAGGTATAGGATTTTTAGTACAAATACCGTTGCACGTCAGGAGTGACGTACCTCTTTCGTCATAGTACTGCCAACTAATTAAAATTTCCCTAACTAAGATAAATCATACGAAACATCACGAAAATTCACGAGGACTCATGAACGTAGTCACAGTACTAAAAAACCGAAAAAGTAATCGTAATTATTTTAATAATTTTAGAATTATTTCAATTATATTGGCTTATATACGTCTTATTCTTTATAATATAAAGTTTATAAATCATTATTATATGTTTAGTACTCAAAAAACCATAATTTACATTAAATAATTTTGAAATTTTCTACGCCCATGAGACTCGTATTTATGATGAAGAAATGACATTGTAGCGATTGGCATGCCTTGATGCGACGTTGTCGAGTATTTAGATTGAAATATTTCAACGATTTCTGACGTCCGGCCGTCAACCAGTTGTATTAAACATACAGAAAAAGAAATACAAAAATGGTATGAAAGAGAGAGAATTTTTGATAGACTAGAAATTAATCCCATTATTATTAATCCTAACAGCGATGACAGTGATTCAAATTTGAATTAGGAGAAAGGATTTACCTTTTGTAGGAATTTGAATATTGTAGTTGAATTGTTTCTTATAAGAAAAATATATTTTTTTTTAAACAAAACGTTGTCTTATTTTAATAAATAGTTTGCTATCTTTTTTATATGTCTCTATTTTATTTATTTAATAAAAATATAGTACAAATAAACAACATAATATAACGATTTTTATAACAGATTATTGAATATTAAAAGTAGATAATACAGCAAGAAGAAGAAGAAGAATATCACAGTTTTAGATTGCTAATGAATCAAGTGAGAAAAACATTTTTCAAATGTACTTTAAAACTGTCAGGATGAAGTGTTTTGAGTGTGAGGATCATATATTGTTCATATACGCTTCAATAAATTAATTTTTCATAATAATAAAGCTAAACAACATAACCTAACCTTACATTTTTGAAACTTCCTACATTCCTCGACAATTTAGACAAGCCGACAACACTGCAGGGTCGTGATCTCATAATTGATATATGACGTGCAACGGGATTTGTATTAAAAATACTATATAGCGAACCTTTATGAAAGTATACGTCATTAAATGTCATAAAAAATGGCATTAAATATAGGGTGTACCATAAGAAAAAATATAACTTTGATACATCACTATTTTTTTGAAAACATTTTTAAAATGTAGCCCTTGTAGAACTACATAAAACTGCAGCTACCGAAGCCAGACCATTTTTGTCGTTTCGCCATAATATTCCGCGGCGTCCGTCGTTACTCACCCTGTATATATATATGGCATTGAATTTCAACGTAAATAAATTGTAACTTTTTCTCTTTAGCAATCTGCAGATACTAAATCACAACATGGTACGTTCTTCACATTTAAATCGTTTTTAAAATAATTGCAACCTCATTTACTTTGAACTTACTTATTGGTAGACTCATCTAAAGTGATGTATCAAAGTTTGATACAATACTCATTTTTTGAGCATCCCGTATATTTGAAAATATTTTTAAAATGTAGCCCTTGTAGAACTGCCCAGAAATGTAGCAACGTAAATCGGACAATATATGCCGTTTCGGCATATTATACCGGGTCGTGGCTCATCCTATATTAGATTAGTCCATACTATTTCTCGATATCAAACTACCTTTCGATAAGGGTTGGTGCCAGAAATTATTGTGTAAGTTAAAAAAAATACTGTCGTGCCACTCTTACCTTTAGAATAAAAGTGTCTTTGTTAAATATTAAGATGCAACTACTACATCACATTTTAGCAGGTATGCCACAAAATAGCGTGTTGGAACCGGTTCTGTACCTCCTGTTTTCTGCTAATATACCAAGAACTCCACACAGGTACCTTTGATGATGAAACTGCAAATGTTACTTAGCACACAGATCCTGTTTCAGCGTGTTAAATTCTCCAATCGTATCTAGATAAAATTAAGACCGGTTTAAGAAAGTGGAAACTATATGCAAAAGAAAGAACACTACAAATAAAAATGAAAGTACATGTCCACCAGTAACACTAAATGACAAGGACTTAACCCCAACCGAGGAGGTAGAATATTTAGACAGAAAACTGACATGGAGAAAACACATTTGAACAAATTTCCAGGAAAAAATTACGAAAAACAACCACTCATTAAAAACTTATGGGGATGCGATGCCCTTGGTAACCACAAACTTTTTTATATTTTAAAATTAGATGCCAGTATTGGGTGTAGACATTCACTGACATTTTTCTAGCTCCTACTACATTTTCGAAAACGGGACGTCAAATTTAAACTAACTTATTAACTAACTAATTATTCAAAGAATGGGGATGTTGAATATGGCTTTTAGTTCTATGATGACTTTTACAGAACTCAAATATGGCTTTTATCAAACAGACTAGCAATATAGTTGAAGGGTTAAATAAAAAGTAATTGTAAACGCATATAAAAAGCAGCTGAAGGCTTAAATACAAGATTGTTGACAGATTAAATATGAATTAGCTAAAAGTTAAAACTAATAAAGGTAAAATAATAATTTATCAAAATTGATTTTGTGGCTCGTCTCATTTTAACTGTTTGATGTCCTATCAAGGGTCAATATACAATTATTGTAGCCCTTAATACAACCTCTTTAAGTCAGATCTATCTTCAGGGAAGCCCTTTAGTTGAGTTAATTGTTACTCCTTCTATCGGAGACTCCATAGCATGAAAAACAATCAGATGTACAAGCTCACTGCTATTTACATTAAATAATAGAGAAAATGTACTTTTAGAGACCAAGGAGGTTATTTATACACTGCTCAAAGTAATTAGAGGAACACATATTTTTAATTTTAATATTGAGATACAATAACGCTTGTTTTAAAGATGTACATTTTGTTCAAATAAATTTGCACAAGCAAAACAAATTCCTCATATCACTTTTAAGATAACCATACCAACTCGAAAAAACTACAAGAAATAAAGTGGAATAAGCAAGTATCCCACCTCTCTAACGTAAAGTTATAAAAAAAATATTTCCTAGTAACGTGTGTGTCTTCCACCAGCACGAATTAGAATCATCAATACTAATTCCAGTCCAAACCATCACAGATCCACTACCAAATTTTTCAACTTCTTGTATGATTGCTGCAGAAAAGCGTCCATATGGACGTCGGTATACACGTACTCGACCATCACAATGAATTAAATGAAATTGTGAATTATCTGTAAAAAGTATAGGTCGAATTTGCCAAACGACATGTTCACGAGCAAAATTTAAACGCAACCTTATGTGATTAGGAGATTAGGATTAGGAGAAAACAGGTTTTCGCACGGGTCTACTTGGTCTCAGGTTGGCTTCTCTTAGTCTATTTCTAACTGTCTGATCGAATATTTGAACATTATGAGTCCGATTTGAAGATCTCTGGCTGTCCATATGCGAGAACGCAAAGAAGGTAGGACTAAAAACCTGTCCTGAATTCGGTTTGTTTTCCTTTTACGACCCTGTCTAATGCGTCTTTTATATCCTCCAGTTTCTACATATCGATTCCAAGCACTATGAATGACGGAAGGGCTGATGTTAAAATTTCTTGCCACCTGCCAAATACTGGTACCATTTTTGATAGAAACAACAACACGAATGACTTCTTCCTCATTTGGTAGAACAAGTGACAAACTTAACAATTTATGTTGAATTGTTAAAATTGTTTACTATTCCAAAGTACACTACATTTCTAAAAATAAAATTTTCATTGTTTAGCCCATTGTAGTTCTTGTAGTTTTTTGAATCGGTGATCGTTTTCTTATCATAAAAGTGATTAGTAAAATATTTTTGCATTATTTTTATTCGCACGAAACATGATTCTTTTAAACTAGCGTTATTAGATTTCTATATTGTTAAAATTAATAAAATTATTAAGACGTAAATACGTGTTCCTCTAATTATTTTGAGCATTGTATTTTGTAAACAAAGTTAAATACAAGAAATGGGTAAAAATTACTCTATTTGTAGGAAAAATGGTAATAAAGAGGATGCTTATGCAAGCATTCACTAATTATTTTTTTTTCATTTTCCAATAAAATATTCTGTTTAGAGTGATACACTTAAAAAACAAATTTTGTCTATACTCGTCCGTCAATTCTAAAAACGGGTACTTCCTACACATGACGAGATAAAAATGTTAGCTTCGGTCTCATTGTCATCCGGGATATACAGAAAAATGCTGTAGCGTATTGAATAAAATAGAAAGATGTACGAATCTCTGTGTGCATTTTAAGACCATCAAGTGACTAATCGTTTAGGTCACTGACTAGATAATTACGAGTCTCCAACATATTTTTCCTAACAATTTGCAATTGCAAGTACAGGGATATGACATACATAATCGACCGTGGAGATCTCGTATATTCTTATAATAAATCACTTTTTCATCAATTTGAGTCCAAATAGATTTTCCTATATTCTGATACTTAAAGTATTATTACATTTATTTGATACATACAGTTGGATTTTTACAAGTTTCCCCATGCATCACTAATTGTGTTTAAATACTAACTTCTGTTGTTAATTTAAACAAACTTTGTATAGAAATACTCGTTAAATAATTCATAGTTAATTTCCAGTTTCTGATTCAGAACTGTTCCTAACATTTATGATTACCGGTTCAATTTCTTTGTCACATACATTTCTGATGATCATACAGACTGTATTAAATAGGACAATAGATGTCGCTGCAAGTGTTATCACCTCAATGTTTATACATGGTTGGGATAAAGTATGGAACCAAGTAAATATCTTTAAAACGGAACTTTTTTAATTTAAATAGGACACCCTGTATATTTTTGCAGATTTTGAAATATCTTGTTATTTCCTTTATGTCCAATCCATACAGGAATAATTTGGTGATTCAGTAAATCTAAATAATTGTCACCATTCAAGTTTCCGTCTATAGAAAATGTGCCTATTTTCGACAATTCCAATCCAAACATTCAACTTCTGTGGATGCTGGATATATGTTTCATGAATCCAATGAGAATTCTCATTTGACCAATACCTTGAGTTATGGCGGTTAACTGTTCCATTTAAACAAAAAGTTGCCTCTTCGAAAAACACTACATTAGATGCAAAATGTTCGTCGACATTAGAGATGTCCATCAGTCGTTCGCAAAACTTCAGCCGTCGGTCAAAATCATCGTTTGACAATTTTGAACCAATTGTATCCTATACGGATGATACTTTTCACTTTTCAATATCTTCCCTACTGAACGTTGACTTATACCATGGTTAAGTGTCAAAATTGTGGTAGAAGTTTGAAGTGATTCCTCTAAATCAATTGCAATGTTTTGTCTAATAATTTAGTTCGTTAGGGTCCTCGGTCTTCCAGGTTTTGGCTAATTTTTGACCATCCGAGTTGTGTTAAAACGTTGTAATGTTTTAGTAACTGTTGAACGTGATATGATATTTTTTTCAGGATGCAATTTTTTACAGTTTGGCTACCTACTAGTTAGTACTCGTTTATTTCTTACTATTAACAACAATTACAATATCAATTTGTTGATCTAAATGGTATTTTACTCTAACGTATAAAAACTTAGAAGTGGTTTATTAAAGTGCTGTATTCCTTCTTTTTATAGATTTTTTACACTAATCTCAGTAAAAAGTTGAGGGTATTTCCGGTTAAACCGGGAGTATATTATTTATAAAAAAATGTACATCAGCTGCATTTTGCCCCATTGCTCTTACTTGTAAAATTTCATAAATATCGTCCGTTTCGTTTTTAAGATATTTACTTGGTTCCATACTTTACCCCAACCCTGTAAAGGTATTTTGTGGTAAAAAATGTAATATTAAAAAATGTAACAAACAACTACATATATTCCAAATTAATATATATTAGTTAAAACAGTTAGATATTTACATAAAAGTAATTAATATTAGAATTAGAATAGACATTAAAAAGAAATCGGTAATGGATCATTACAATATTTTAATAGATTTTCGTATCAATTTTACATGAATGAAAATGAATAATAAAATTAATATAATTTTATATTTGTAAATTAATCAATCAAGTGTCTTCACTATAAAAGTATCGTATACTTTATTTCAAATTAACTGGCAATTTTTTTTTTTTCATGGTTTACAATAGATAAAATCACCGACAAAGATACGCACTTAATGGGCTTAAAGTGCTGACAACGTCTAGTGTTAATTAAATAATACAAGTCATATGCCAGTTAATTTGAATTAAAGTTTAATTTTCTAACCAAATTATATTTCGTAAAATTTATTGTTCACAAAATAAGCGGAACTTACATAGCAATACGATAGGCAACGCTGTTTCTTCATCTCTGTGTATTGAAACATCAATACAAAAATATAATTAATACTATTTAAGTAAATACTACAAATTTATTTAACATCACTATTACTGTCTTCTTCTTCACTTGCCAATTCAGAATGTACACCCGGATTAATAATAAAGTTGTCCGTAAATTCATCTACATATAAAAGATTCTGCTTCCATAATCATTTTTTCCCACTTTATAGCTTGATCACAACGTTTTTTCCATTCAACAGCACTAAATTCATCTAAAAACTTATCGCATAATTGTTGAACACCTTTAATATTAAAAGACACATTTTTTGTGCCACATATGTTTAAGAGATGCCCATACTAACTCAATGGGATTTAAATGTGTGTGGTATAGAGGTAATCGCAAAATACTAGGGCCATGTTGAACTAACATGTCATCTATCTCGAATCTTATAAATATAGACTTAGGGAGTTTAATAATATTATATAAAACGGGCTTTAACATGTTGGTGTGAAAGTAAATATTTTTAGACCTCAACCAGTCTATGATTAACTTGTTTCGTCCTGTTCGTATTCGGTGTTTTATCTTTTTGAACATTATGATAAGGAGCATTGTCAACTACTAGCACAGACTTTGACGTAACTTGGGAATACATTTTTCCCGCAAACACTTTTTATTATTTTCATAACAAAGCCCATTGATTTTAATACCTTCCGAAGAGAATCTATCCCACAATTTACTTTTAAAATCCATGGTTAGTTAAATACGGTACTGCCCTAGTACGTTTATTGCTTCAAAAAACGTAAGAGCCCCCATACACTACAATCTTAGTATCGCGCAATTAAAATTGTGCACTCAAGATTGTGGTGTATGGTCTAAAATTGACAATTTTAACCGACGATTTTAATTGCGATCTAACCCACAAGTTTAATCGTACAATTCTGCCAGCCCATTCAAGTTGACAGTGTATGGGCTTCACAATGATAATTGACATTTAAAAGCAGTGCATTTCGTATCGTGACGCGCTTTCAAAATGGATTCAAGAATTTACGCAAAAGATTTTGTTATAGAATTTATAGATTTATACCATAGTCATCCATGTTTGGGGATGATAAAATCAAAAGATTATTCAAACAAAATAATGAGAAGTAAAGCTTATGAACAGCTGATATTAAAATTATGGGAAGTCGATTCTGAAACGATTAAATCAAGCAGATATATTTATTAGGTACTTCATTCTTCATATTTTAAAACCTTCATACTAATACTAATGCCGATCCAGTATGGAATTCCTATTATCTATATATTTTTTCTGTACATTAGATAATGTTAATGAAGATGGTGAGTACTTAATAATGCTTTACAATGTCAGAGTTTATATTCGGCCAGTAAACATGTAGTTTTGCTAATTATTGCATTGCTGTAATTCCTGTATGTCCGTCATGAAGTATAACCAAAATTTCTGTTTTAACGAAAAGGGAATACAAATGCGGTCTTTCCAAAGTAATACATCTTCTTCGAATGATAATCCATCATGTTTTTCGTAAAAAGGAATGTTTTTGTCAAGATTTTATTTGTTAGGCCATGGAAGTTGTCATTGGAAGTCAATATATTCTTCAAGTTTTTAACGATTTTGGTATTTTCTTCAGTCCAGTGCCATTGTCCATCTTTTCTTAGTAGATGTAGTGGGGCACATTGTACATGAAGGTTTTTGATAAATTTTTCATAATACATAATAGCACTTATAAATGATCGTAGTTGTGTAGTAATCTCTAGTAATGGTATCTGTCTGATTGCTTCTGAGGGATTTTACACCACTCACATTTTGATTTTTAGATTTTCTTTCCTGGTTCTTGTAGCCAGTGAAAACGATCCAGATCTGTAGGTACCTCTGAAATTTTTATTAGAATCAATGTATTATACTACTCTTTCCAATCTTGAGAATATTTATTCCAAAAGGTAAACGCTTATAAGTGAAATAACATTTCGGTGTGGAGCTGACAAGAAAGTTTTGGCAATCCGGGTAAACCTCCATTTGCAAGTAGGCGTCTTTGAGATCAATTTTTGAAAAATATTTACCTCCTGAAAGTTTTGCGGCGATATCCTTAAAACGAGACAATTGATAATAATCCATTTTGACATACTTGTTTATAGTAACGTTGAAATCTGCTCATATTCTTATTTTTCCAGTTGACTTTAATGCAATTACAATTGGGAATGCCCGGGAAATTGGGGTATTAGTAGACTTGACTGGTTTCAATCTGTCAAATTCCAGAAACATTTGTTCTTGTAAAGCTAAAAGTATACTCCTAGAACGAAATGCTTTAAGAATGAAGTCATCATCTATGTGTATCCTGGATAAATGTAAAAAGTGGAGAAAATTATTTTAGTAATTAAACTATTAAATCTCTTTGGATGTGGTTTCTCCCCCTCTTGTTTATTTTTGAAAGAGAATTGTTCTTTTCGTTCGCATAACATGACAAACTTTTGCACCGAGTGGTAGTGGCAGATTAATCGCTACATAGAAAATAACTTTCGATTAAAAGAAGCTAAATAGAAAAGTAGCTTCATAAACTGAGAAAATACCTTCAACCAAGAAGAACGAAACATAAAAGTCCCTTCAAAAACAGACAAAATAATTTCAATAGAAAACCATGTACATATAAAATAGAATTAACAGTTCGGAACTTAAAAATACTTCAAAAATACATAGATATATGAACTAAGTGGCTCTAGTTTCCCCTACAATGGTTGTAAAAGAAGCAACTGACGTAGTGGTTCTCAAGAAAGGCAAAGGTATAACTAGATTAACAGATCCCGTAGTCGTGGCATATCTCAGATGTTCAAAGATGATAATTGTACATTTGGAACGACCGCTATTGTGAACAGTTGTTCGAATACAATACCTTTCACACCTGTATCACCATGTCATAGTCCATACATTGATACCTACCTGTAATAAAATTACCCTACAAATCGCTTTCTCCGTTTTCTCATTTTCGTTGTGAGCGTGACTAAGAAACTCTTTTAAAACTAATTATGTATGTTTCTAAGTGGGAAAAATTAGGAAACGAGTGTAGCAAGCCTAAACAAATTAAAATTATTTTTAACCCATATCCACAACAAATATCATGTTACTGTAATAAATATAAAAAAGTGGACTTTTATGAATATTTTACTTATTAATATTTTAAGTACTTAAATATTTTGCTTTATTAAAACACATGCCAAGAAATAATTGATATAAGAATATTGGGTTACTAAACGAAAATAATAACAAACTAAAAAAAAATAGAAAAATAGATACATTTATGTTAAATGAGCCAAAATCATTCACATTTGGAACGTTCATTTCTTGAGCTCACAAAATAATAATCTTCAAACCAGTCAAAGTTATATCAATCATTAGAAAAAAAGTATTCTTACTAAATAATCCACATTAGTAATTATGAAAAGATAAATTATACATATCTGAATTTCCACAGTATTACAAATCATTTTAAGTTATATTGAATCGACCTAGATTTCGGTATTTTGACGTATAGCATTTTCTAGATTTGATAGAAGATTGACAAATTTTTTATAAGCGTAAATAGCTTCATATCATAAACATTTTAACCAATATATACAATATTCTTCTTTGTGTGTGTATAGTCTCATTCACATAAAATTTATGAAGCGAATAGTTTATTGAGTTAAACTAAAGATAAAAGGAATTAGCTGGAAAATATTCAAAATTTAGTGGGTTATAGCAAATTTTTGATTTTATTTTATTAATTACATTATTGCCAAGTTTTCAGTCTGGAGTTTTTTAACGCTTGTTAAATGAAAACTATTAAGAATAGAGAAAAGTCGTGCTTTTTTAATTTTTATTAATTTATTTTGACATTGAAGAAATTTGTTACATGTTGGTCCAAAATTTTTGAATTTAAATGAAATTTCCAAAAAATGAAGATGGTTGTTTTTTTCAGGAACCCTGTACTCCAAAAGTTTGCGAACGAGATGCAGATAGCCCGAAGCCAATTTGTGGATCAGACGGTCTTTCTTATCCCAACAAATGTATATTCGAAAAAGCTCGTTGTCAAAATAGAAACGTAACCCTAGGAAAAAGAGGATCATGCAAGAAGCAACGTCCTTGTTCCGAATGGATAGCATTTAATCAACAAAACCCTGTGTATAATAATAGGTGGATATTTTTTATTATTTTTTTTAATTTAAACTCTTAAGAGGCAACGATACCGCATGAAATCGTTAATTCCAAATATTTCGAAAACGGATTGAGATAATGAGAGAAGGCTCTTGATTTGTATGTATTTTAGCCTTCTACTCTTAGTAACATAATATACTATTTTTCATATATATATATATATTTTAATGTATATTTTTTAATGCCCTCTACTCAATTATTCAAAATTTTTCTAAAAAATAACGAGGATGTATCAGAAAATAATGAGACTGGTGATGTAACTTCTTCAGAGGTAGAATTTTATGATACAAAAAAATGTGACATGAAAGCTTTATCTTTAATGTACTTTTTGATTTAACTTTTGACGTTTATTACAAATTAATTATTGAATTGTCAGTGTTTTGCGTACCCGTCGAAAAAATGAAAGTGGGGCAAAGATATGTGATAAAATTTTGTGTTCGGTCGTGTAAAACACCAACTGAAACTAGTGATTAAAAGTGATTAAAAGTGCATATCCAGATAATAGTTTATCAGGATGTAGAGTGTTTTAGTGGCATAAGAAGTTTAAAGACGTTTGTGAATCAGTTGAAGATGAACTTCGTCCTGGTCGACCACAAACTACGCGAACTGACACAAAAATTATAGAAATTAACGACTTGATACAAAATGATCGCCGGATTGGTATAAAACGAAATTCTGACATTGTTCATTTGTCTTACGGTTCCACTCAAAAAATTATTCATGAAGATTTAGGGTGCCGGAAAGTCGCAAAAAAGAATTCCAAAAGTGATGACCGATGAACAAAAACCGAATCGAGTGACAATTTGTCAGCAGTAAAAAAGGCAACTGCAACGTAATCGACGGTTGGCAAATAATGTGGTTACATGTGACGAAAGTTGGTTTTATCATTACGATCCTGAATTGAAGTTTCAAAATATGCAATGAAAGCATAAAGGCAGCCCAAGACCGCAGAAGGTCAAAACTGTTAAAAGCGCTAATAAAGTGATGTACTTGATTTTTTTTTGATAAATGTGCCGTGATTTACGATCACTTTGTACCTAGAGGAAATACAGTAACTGGGGAATACCATTCTAATGTACTTCGAGGACCCTTAAAGCCAAAATTAAAGAAAAAAGGACCGCTTTATGAAGACTTTGGTATTACGCAGCATCATGATAATGCTCCGACTCACAGATCAGCGATTTGTCAACGAACAATTGAAGAATTAGGGGTAGAAATTGTGGGTAACCCCCCCCCCCCTAATCACCCGACCTTGCTCCATGTGAGTTCCATTTATTTCCTGAGTTAAAAAAGAATTGAGGGGTCGAAGATTTGAGTCGGTTTTAGAGCTCAACAACGTTGTGATGGGGATACTATTGAAAAATGGTTTGTCAGAAGTTTATGACAAGCGATGGGATAAGTGTATTGAACAGAATGGAGAGTACCTAGAAGGAGAGTTGTTGAAGTTTTTTAAATAAATCATTCATTGTTATACTATAGCACCAGTCTCGTTATTTTCTGATACATCCTCGTATAAATATGAGGTAAATATTTTTCGGTAAAATTTCAAACGATCAAATTTTGTTTTCTATTACTGCTGCTTCACATTGAGTGTTCCACCAAGGGATTGTCTTACGGTTTCACGTTTTGTTAATTTGCCCGATACATTATTTTGTTGATAGAATGCAACTATTAAAGTTTTCAACAGTGTAATCACTGTTGTCTGATAGATTGAAATTAGAAAGGAGTTTTTCTAAATGATAAGTGAATTGAGATCAGTAGTTTTGAGAAATTTTCCATTTTGTATAATTAGGAGCCGTAGTATTTAGGTTATTTCCGGAGGAAATGTTAGTATGTATGCTGGAACTTGTATTTAAAAGAGAGGTGTTGTTACAGTTAAAACATTTTCTACAACTTTTTTTAGGTAGCTGTCTTCTAGTTCTGTAAACAAAAATCCAGACTCCACTATAATAAATTCTGGTCTAAGAAAGTGATATCTTTCAAAGGTTTTTAGTTTTTTTTTGTGAGAATCAGTAAAGTTTGTTTCTATAAGGCAGGTTATATTAGCTTTAGTTATGGAAATTACTTGTTGCAACCGTTCGAGTCATGGATAAAACCCATTACAATTGTACTGAAATAACGTGAAAACGAAATATATTTAATAAGAAGATTTTTGAGAATTATCTTAAAGATATAATTCTTACATATCATCAGTAGATGATTGCGGAGCGCTACTTTCTAAATCTTCTTATTCAATTTTTAGTTCCTTTTTAAGTTTTAGAGTTAATCTAATAAGCCTATTTTTTGTAGATCTTTCTTCTAGGAATTGATATACTAATTTCAGATTATCTAAAATGGTCCTAACATATTTAGTGAAACATTTTGTTTCAGCTAAGGGGTTATTGTTTCCGAATGGGTTCTCTAAATATGCAAGAAAATTTTCAACAGACATAATAAATGAGTCGGGTTTTGTATGTAGCATTTTTTTATAGTGGATTTTGTATTCTCAGGGAGTACAAGTATTAGTGGTTTTTTTTGTAGTGGATTTGGGGATATCTAGTGGCGACATGTGGACCGATACTTTGTTGGTTTGTTTAACAGTTTGTAGATCTTCCACTTCCATCTGTTCGACACCAAAGATTTATTTCTTCAAATGCCGGTAAACCTCATAGTTATACAGATAGTGGAGACGGTTTGCTCCTCCCCTCCATATTTCTGGCAGTCTGGGTCCTCCACTGCCCTAAACAAGGTCAGGTGTCTTTCGAACCTGCAATGCCCAGTGAGGACCCCAACGATCAACCAAAGTTGCTGTCTGGTTCTTTCCAGCAGCCACCTGGTCCTTGTTGGATTCGGTCCGGCGATTGCCTGCCTGGCTTGTCTACATCCTCGACTGCCTTCCCAGGCCCTTCTTAACTCCTTTTGCGTCCCCTCTTCAAGAAATGCAGAGGTTTGCGCTTTACTTATTCCTATTATTTGTTCCGGTCCACTTAGTTGTGGATCTCGTGAAGCTTGGGATGAATTCGTAAGTTGTGTATTGTGGGGGGCTTGTGAAGATGTGCAGAAGTAGTGTGCATTACGAGTATTATAGTGAAGCAGTAGGTGCAAGGGTCGAAACTTTTTTACTATAACACATTATAATGTTTTTATACATCTAATTGTCAGATAGATTTGCTCATTTATCTATAACAAACATATTTCAGTTGATGGACAAATTCAATATCCAGTAACATACTAATGAGTTAAAAGTCACATCTCATTCATCTTATTTTTACAGCTAATTTAATAGCGTGTATCAGTAATAATTGGTTCGACCCTTAGTTTGTGAATAATAAATATAAAATTCCAAGATATTCTAAAATAATTTAAATATTCTTATGACAATTGTTTCACAAATATTCTTTCGCATCGTCAGAACAGATTATTTGAAATCATAATTTATACCATCAACTTTTTTTATTTAAATGGGACACCCTGTATATTTTTGCAGATTTTGAAAGAGCTTGTTATTTCGAATTTGTACATACTGGGTTTAGTGGAAATAATTTTTAAAAAAGAGAAATAACTCACTTTTAGTTGTAGAATAAATAAATTTATTTATTTTAGACTAATTAGAATAATAAAACAAAATTAATTCAAATGTTCAAAATGGTCTCCATTCAACACCTGACAATATGCCAGTCTATTAATAAATTTTTGAGTCACTCTTTCCAAGTCTTCTCCACGTATTAGTTCACATTCATCAATAATTATTTTTCTCAATTCCTGCAAGCATGTTGGTCGTTTAACGTAAACACGTGATTTTAGATAACCCTAAAGAAAAAATCCAGTGGGCATAGATCCGGGGAACGAATAGGCCACTCTATGAATCGATCACCATAACCGATCATCATTAATATTTCAATACGACCTTTTGCACTTAAATAAACCATTCTTAATCGTACAATTTATTTCCGTAAATTACAATTTGACAGTTTGTAAACAGTTATCTACTAGATAGTACTGTTTTATTTCTTACTATTAATACAAACAATATCAATTTGTTTATCTAAATGGTATTTTATGGTTTATTAAAGTGCTTTATTCTTCGTTTTTACAGATTGTATGCACGAATTCGAAATAACAAGATCTTTCAAAATCTGCTAAAACATACAAGGTGTCCCATTTAAATTAAAAAAGTTGAGGGTATTTCCGATTAAACCGGAAGTATATTATTAACAAATGTATTTTGCCCCATTGCACTTACTTGTAAAATTTCATAAATATCGTCTGTTTCGATTAAAAGATGTTTATTTTATTCCATACTTTATCCCAACCATGTATATCTTTTTATTTCAAATTCTTGTTCTTCTTATCATATTTATGATATATGATATTATCGTTTCTCTATTGTTTTGTCAAGTGTAGGTTTAAGTCTAGTGTTGACAACCAAGAGAGTGATTTCTGACAATGCCAAAGAACATTGGTGAAACAATTGTCAAAAGACTATTTAAAGAATTTTAATATATCGCGGAATTTCAAGATCAATACATTTTATCTTTCAAATTTATAATAGAAACAATAATTATAACAATGGTTAAATTACAGCTTTATCCCCAAATGTCGACCGGACGGCAGTTACGATTCAGCTCAGTGCCATTTAGGTGCAAATTTTTGCTGGTGTGTCACACCAGAAGGAGTTCCTTTACCTTACACGTCTTCAAGACGAAAAAATGACAAGAAACCGCCCAAATGTGGTAGAAAGAAAACAAATCGGCGAAGATCTTCCCCCGCGGGCAAACGTCAACAAAGAAATAGGATATGCAAACGAAATGAAAAGGCTGTATTAACTAACAATTTAATCAACACCTTTCATACGGAATTTACTAGGTAAATAGTTTTTATAAATAATTTAGACAATAACAAAACTGTAAATACCATTTTGCAGTGTGCAAATATTGCCTATGAATCATCTATCGACGTGTACGGTATTTTCACAAGCCTGTAAAATGTTTACGAGGATGTATCAAAAAATAACGAGACTGGTTCTGTAACTTCTTCAGAGGTAGAATTTTATGACACTAAAAAATTGTGACTTGAAAGCTTTATCTTTAATGTACTTTTCCTCAAGTAGACTTTGATTTAACTTTTGACGTTTAATACAAATTAGTTATTGAATTGTCAGTATTTTGCGTACCCGTCGAGAAAATGAAAGTGGAGCAAAGATATGCGACAAAATTTTTTGTTCGGTTGGGTAAAAGACCGACTGAAACTTTTGAAATGATTAAAAGTGCATATCCAGATAATAGTTTATCACGATGTAGAGTGTTTTAGTGGCATAAAAAGTTTAAAGACGGTTGTGAATCATTTGAAGATGAACCTCGTCGTGGTCGACCACAAAACTGCGCGAACTGACACAAAAATTATAGAAATTAAATAAAACGAATTTATGACATTGTTCATTTGTCTTACGGTTCCACTCAAAAAATTATTCATAAAGATTTAGGGTACCGGAAACTCGCAGCAAAATGGATTACAAAAGTGATGACCAATGAACAAAAACCGAATGAGGTTACATCTGACGTATGTTGATTTAATCATTACGAACCTAAATTGAAGTTTCAAAGTATGCAATGGAAGCATAAAGGCAGCCCAAAACCGCAGAAGGCCAAAACTGTTAAAAAGCGGTGGTAACGTGATGCACTTGATTTTTTTTTTGATAAATGTGGCGTTATTTACGATAACATTGTACCTAGAGGAAATACAGTAACTGGAGAATACTATACTAATGTACTTCGAGGACTGTTAAAGACAAAATTAAAGAAATCACGACCGCTTTATCAAAACTTTGGTTGGACGCTGCATCACGACAATGCTCCGACTCACAGATCAGTGATTTGTCAACAAGCAATTGAAGAATTAGGAGTAGAAATTATAGTTCACCCCCCTTACTCTCCCGACCTTGCTCCATGTGACTTCCATTTGTTTCCTGAAGTCAAAAAAGAATGCAGACGTCGAAGATTTGAGTCGGATTTAGAGCTCAACAACGCTGTGATAGATAAATTAAACAGACTATCAAACAATGGTTTCTCAGAAGTTTATGATAAGTGGGATAAGTGTATTGAACAGAATGAAGAGTAATTTGAAGGAGATAAATAAATATTTAATTGTTATATTATAGCACCTGTCTCGTTATTTTCTGATACATCCTCGTATATCTCGAGTTATAATATACTTTTTTTACGTCCCAGTTAGTTTTGTTTTTGGATTTTCATTAATATTTTAATTCACTATTTTGATGCTCGAGGACAAATATCGTAAACTTAATTTATGTTACTAATTAGACAAGAGGAATTATTGTTTTGAGAAGAGGTAAATAGAGAAAACTTCTTAAAATTCATACTACCGTTTTGTTTTTATATTAACCATCCTCAGGGCTCCAAAGAGTTGTGGATGTTATTACAAGAAAAAAATTTTAATACATACTTAGTATCCATATATTAAGTTACCAGAATGGAAATCCATAAATACGAGTATTTAAATAAAAATACATAAAATTATTACTAAGATGTTAAAAACAAGAAAAAACATATAATCTATCATTTTTCTTTTACAATAGTAGCAACAACTATTTGTATGTGTGAAGGAGTTTTAATTTGATAACGAAACGTTACATTATAATTTTATTAGTTTTCTTCCATCGATCTCTTCTTATCCCAATAATTATTGTTGAATATTATGTACACGAATCTAGTGAGTGTCACATTTTTTAAGATTATAGTAGTAATAGCAACGTAAAAAAAATCTGTAATACATTTTGAAATGATCTATAGAAAATTGTGAATAGTTTTATGTATCTTTAACTTTTCGTTTTTGCACATTACATAACTCTATGTGATCTAGTATGTACGTTAATAAATGTATAATTGCGATTTACTTATTAAAATAATTTTATTTAAAAAAATCTAATTGTGAGAATTTTATTCCTTTGAATACAAGCCGAAGTTAAATTTATAGAATTCTAAGAACCTAACAAGCAAATTAATGTCCGTAATATTAACGTATGTTATTTTTTTTTATTTATAGAGAGTCAGGTCGGAATGACAGTGACAATGTGGTCGTTACCTGGAAATTTCAAATGCTCGACCAAAATATGGATCAGATTTTGGACAGATTTGAATATAGGGACTTGAGAAAGGTTGTCAGAAATGTGATGAAACCTAAAAAATGTGCCAGACAATTTCCGCGGTCCTGTGATTTTAACAAAGATGGAAAAATCACTCTACAAGAATGGAACGAATGCCTGACTAGAAATAGGCGTATGGATTTGGACGGTAAATTAAAAATTACACTGTAACTATAAAGTAAATATTAACACCTACTTAGTGAGAACAGTAATTTCTGTAAATACGAGTAGTTATAAATAGTTTACCTACCTTTGCCCTCTATATGGTTAATAAGTTTTATACTAGAATAATTCGTTAAGATAAAAAAATATTACGTTAATAATTTACCAAAAATAAAATGGCATTTAATTTATTTCTATCTACTATTTTATTGAATGGCGACAGACAAGTTACTAAATCCTACAACAAATTTCGAAAACTGGAGATTTCAGTTGCTACAATCCGAAACTAATATTTAATCAAAAATCTGGTTGATGCAAAATAATTACAAAAACTGTTAATTACTTTTTACTTTGACGCCACACTGTAATATAGGGGTGGTATATACAGGGTGGCGCAATAGTGTGGCAAAGCTGTCTTGAAATTAACATTTTAACATTATTCCCAAATATACAGGGTGTTCAGGAATGAATGCCAGACCAAAGTTATGTTTTTTTAAATGGAATACTTTTACATTTTTATAAACGTCTTGCCGAACTAATTTCAACGATATATCATACTTCATATCTATTATGTTTAATAAAGGATCTACAGCCCCTTGAAAATCTCATTTTTTTGAATTTAGATGTCTGTAGCAGCCGAACCGTTGAAAATTAATAAAAATGGCTAAAATGTCCCTATTCTAACTTTTCATGTTCTATGCTATGGCATATTTTATACAGAGTGATTAAAAATTTGATAGAATTTCAGATTTGATTTGATTTGGTGTTTCCTCAACTGTTTTCAGGAATTTCTTTTTCGTCTATCTTGACTTTTAGCTCTAAACTTGTTATTTCGGCTTTTTACAAATCTAAGATAATTCCTCAATTAGGAAATTTTTGATGAGGTGATAATTCGGAATGGAAGCTTTTTTAGAAGAAAACTCTAAAACCTCTACAAACTCCAAAACGTCTACCTCTTGCTCAGCTTTCACCAAACTACTCCCATTACTATCTTGAATAAAAATTACAATCAAATACTAATATTTGCTGTCGTGTCAAGGGTCAACTTACATTTAAATAATAAATCCTAAAAACTCAACATCTGTTACTCATTTTTAAAACCCTATTTTCTCCTGGAAGATCCCTTGTATTTAAAAAGATTTACTATTCCCAAGGCAACTTTTTTATTGGTAAATTTGAAAATAAATCAAAGAGTTTTTATGGAGATATTCTTCGAAAAATAAGGATTACTAAATTTCTAAACTTTTGTAATATTTTCACAGGGACAGCTCATTTATAATAAGTATTTAACAGTAAGATAACATCCGTTACAATAATCAATTTTGCAATGTGAGATAGAATACTTTATAGGGTGTCCAAATAAAAATAGAGATGAATTATGAGTTTTAGTATTATGTTAAAAAAGATATTTGAAATATGCCTCGATTTTAATTATAATTTACAAATCGGTTAAACAATTTATTTCAATATACAGAGTGGGCCACAGAAAACAGTCCACCTCGATATTTGGCAGTATTCATTAGATTTTAAGGAAATGCTGAACCACGTCGATTTTTGTTCTAAATGGGACACATTTATACGATACAGACATCTGCCATTTGTGTAACCCCACCCTTCCACTTCCCCAACCCCTTAATTTTAAATAGGGAATACACCATGTGTGGCAAGTCATTAGAAAGGCATTTAGATGTAGTATTCGGGCATATGATATATACCATTATGGAAGTATTCAAAAAATACCTAAATTGATTAACTAACAGCAATGTTGAATCAAACTGTCTGTATCAAATTACTAATATTTTGCAAAAAATTTTTTATTTGCTTTTGATTTTAAAGAAACAATTTAAAACATTAGAAAAAAATAGGCGTTGCGTTTCATTTTTAAATTATTTAAGACTTTTTTTTTGCAAAAACGGTGTAAATATCGAAAAAAAATCGTGGATGATCATATGCCTGAATACTCCATGTAAATTCCTTTCTAATGATGTGCTACACATGGTATATTCCTTATTTAAAATTAAGGGGTTGGAGAAGTGGAAGGGAGAGGGTTGACATGTGGCAGATGTCTGTATTGTAAAAATGTGTCCCACTTAGAACAAAAATCGAAGTGTTTTAGCATTTTCTTAAAATCTGTTCGCGAGTTAATTCCATTTTTGGCCGAGATGAGATTTTCGACTTACTGTAAACAACACAAATAGTACTCGCACGTCAAAACGTTCTGAGTACATACTCTGTCAAAAATGTCAAACTTTAAGATGGCAATGATAGATTTCACCTGGCATCACTGGTGTTGCCAGTTCTCATTACATAAATAACAACCCTCTTATTTATTTAGGAATATCACTAGATAATTAACTTACTACACACACACACACACACAACTATTTTTTATGTTACATTTTTGTTTAACATGGCGTAACTTTCTTCTGTGGGAATGATATATCCATTTCTTTAAAATATTTTGGAAACATAATTAATTTTAAAAACTACAAAATACATTATTTTTACCCTTTTGTCACTTTTGATATAAATAAAAATTTTACGAGCAGAAAGTAGGTAGATAGATATTTTTTTATGAAAAACTGGTTTCAGAAAATTTGTGGAATTATAATTCATGGAACCATAAATAGTCGAACAGCAGTAATTCGGCGAATAAAAAATATATCACTATAGATCGTATCAGAATACGTCGAAAAAATTCGAAATATAATTGAGTTTTCTCAAAATATTTGCTTTAAACTTAATTTTAGATTATATAAACAATAACCAGAACACTGATTTTATACAGCACTCAGCAATATCTAATTTCGGTTTATAAATGAAGCTGCTGTCTATACTCTTCCTTTCAATTAGCACCGCAAGAAATAATTATTAGAACATTACTTATCTTGAAGGGCACATTCAATTTTAACATATTTGCATGTTCTTGGCTTATCATAATTGGCATTTGCTATGATCAATTGCACGAAGGCGATACATATTTTTACTTGTGCTCCGTTAATGACAGACACTACAAAGTGGCGGATAGAAATAAAATTATTAAAATATAGTATTAAAAATTACTTATATGGTTTCAAGTTAATGTTGTTTGTTGTTTATACTTACCACAATAAATTATAATAAAAAATAAGTTGAAATATATGTATCTGAAACTATAATTGATTTTATTTACATACAGTAGACAAAACATTTCATAGGCATTCGACGCTCTATACTGGTGTAGAGTGCACTGTTATTCTACGCTATGCGAAGAAAGTTTTGTTAAAACTGATTAGGAAAAATTTACTAAGAACTTAGATATTAACAATAATCGTCTTAATGATTTTTTAGTTAGGAATGTAGAAACTACTTCTTATAAAATTAAACCAAATTTGCTATAGGTAATATTTTAATATGCATTATTTTGAAAATACCAAGAAATATACAAAAAATTTTAATATTAATTTTAGTAATTTAATACATTAATTAGGTAATTCCTCAAGAGTGAAAATAATGACTTTATAATGGCAAGGTCAAAGTTTAATTATTCTTAATTTGCCAAAGTAATATTAAAAATCCAATGACATACAAAATCGTATCACACAAATGCCTTGTATCTTGGAAAACTTAGTTTTCTTCTTTGTATTGTAGTTTTTCCAATGATGTCAATCGTAGAACACTAAAACCTTTGTCTTTTATAATTTAATCTACAACGTATCTTTTAAATCGTGGTTTACAAACCGTATCAGTTCATACAATTGTGGCTGTAATAAATTATTTGCTTGTGTTGTATTGTGATTTCTTAAACAGTCTCACATATCACTTTACCTTTATTTGGAAGTCGGTACCTTATCAATTTGTTCATTATGGTATGGGGCATTATCGAAAAAAATTACACTTGTTGGAGGAAGATTGGAAAAACAGTCTTTAAACCATATACAATAATTATTAAAATTCATTCATTTCCGCTTTTAGTTCCAGATTTAAAAATGAACAATCCATTTGAAATGAACCCGATCTTGCCTCCTGCATGCACAATAATGTTAAGAGTTGCCATTACATCCTATTTGGTTTTTATGAGACGAACGTAGGAATATTTCGTCCATATTAAAAATGTGCAGCCTCTTTCGTCGATAACTGTTAATAAAAATTAAGCAAACGTTAAACAACAGGTCCAATTTTAAATAAATATAAATAAAACTGATAGAATGGAATGTTTCCTATGTAAGCAAACCGGTTACGTTTGCCCATAACTGCCCAATATTCAAATTACTCTTACTCAAAACTCTCAACCTCAAACTTCTTTACCTACTGCTTCACTATAATACTCGCAATCCACACTACTTCTGCACATCTTCACAAGCCCCCCACAATACACAACTTACGAATTCATCCCAAGCTTCACGAGATCCACAACTAAGTGGAGCAGAACCAATAATAGGAATAAGTACAGCGCAAACATCTGTATTACTTGAAAAGTGGACGCAAAAAGAGTTAAGAAGGACTTGGGAAGGCAGTCGAGGATGTAGACAAGCCAAGCAGGCAACAACGACCAGGTGGTTACTGGAAAGAACCAGACAACAACTATCGTTGATCGTTGGAGTCCTTACTGTGCATTGCAGGCTCCAAAGACACCTGTCCTTGTTTGGGGCAGTGGAGGACCCAGACTGTAAGAAATGTGGAGGGGAGGACGAAACCGCTCTCTACTATCTGTGCAACTGTCAGGTCTACTGGTGTCTGAGGAGAGAAATCTTTGGTGTCGAACAGATGGAAGTGGAAGATCTACACACCCTCTCATGGAACGATATCCTAACCTTCATTAGAAGGTCAAGGCGTTTCGAGTAGGGGCAAACGTGAGGAAGAAACGAGGGGGAACTTTGAGGATGGTAAAAAGGGACAGAACAGGCCTACTTGCCAGGCATCAGCCTCCCCGCCCTAATACTACTGCTACTACTACTAGTTGAATGAGGAAAACAAAAATGCCTTTAACTATATATATATATGTATATCTTAAAATAATAGGCGTCTCCGCACAAATCCGCGGATTTAAAACTGGACCTGTTGTTTAAGGTTATGTCAAATTGTGACAGTGCGAAAACCCAAGCAGATAATGTCAATTCTCATTTTAAAATTTTAATAACTTTTTTCTAATTTGAATCTAATTTTTCAAATTCGAATTAACTACAACAAAATTTGTGTACACACCATAAATTATCGAAATTGGAGACAATTTTTTGAAGTGAGATTGTACCAAATTTTGGGTAATAACTTGAAAAACATGGATCTCCTTCAAATATGATTATCATTTTGGAGGGCCTAAAGGAAACTACAGCCCGAACGACGAACGAGTAGATAAGAAACAGATTTTGAAAACTTGCCGATTATACTTTGTGATCACATTTTTCCATTCTATTGTTGGGACGACTCCGATTTACTACCGCGTACGCTAACGTCGAATGCCACGAGATTATCGGTCTTCTGTACTTAAATAAAAATCTATCTTAGATGAAATACTTTCACAAAGAAATAATAGTAATAAAATAATCGTTATATCCTTAGGGCATGCTGCTTTCTAAAATTTAAGCAATTGCAGCCATTTTCGGCTATTGCCAATTACAATTTAAAAATTAAATATCCTTTTGAAATTTTAACACAGGTTTGTAGATACTGTACAAGTTAATTTATGTCGCTTTTTAACTCCTCCTTTAGATGAGCACTAACCTTGTTAGGTTTAGAATTCGCGTACTTTGTTTTGAACTTAAATAGTCTCTTTGCGTGTGTTCTTGTCGCTGAATCCAGATGGGCGCAACCAGAACACATCCAACGACAGCGACGCAGATGACGATAATGCCGATTACGACGATCCATTCGCACCTGGAAAGTCTACACCTCATGAAGGTAAGTTCCAAAAAAACGAGATTTAAAATCGAATTTATTTAAGCGCTTATTTTTGATTATTAAGTTATGTAAACTAAGAAAAATCCATGTTGAATTTCACTGGGGAAATAATTGTACACAAACACAAACATTTTTGAGATAGACTAACTGTAGTTAGTTTTCTTTGCACTTTTAAGTGAACGTAACCATTCTCCGCGAGGTCGAGCGTAGATCATATTGCTCTCCTATTGGCTGACATAAACCTTCTCCGATTGACAAGGTGTGAATGACGCCATAGGAGACCAGTGAACAGTTCATTCATACTTATCTAGACTATTATCCGTCAAGAATATCTGAAACCGCGAGATGCGCAGTGACTTAAAGGAGGAGGGATACCATAAATTAGAAGCAGCCAAAGAATTTGTAGGACCAGAGCGATTTGTTAATCTATGTTGCCGTATAGTATAATGATATTGTGTACAAACTTAATCTCGAGAGGATCAGCATTTATTTTTAACTGTCGTTTAAAAAATTTAAGAGGGAATTACATCTTACTGTTTAATAAAAATAATAATAATACGCTGCCAGTCTGAAGAGAACTTTCTATATACAGATTGTTTTCCTTATCTTTATAAAGCAACCTTTAATCCATTGGTATTAAAATATTTTGCCGGTCATTACCAATATAAATTTGGAAAAGTCAGTGGAAAGTACAGTATTATTATAATTTTCTATGTAATATTTGCTAAAAAGTAATACGTAGTTTTAATTAATGCTTTTTCAAATTTTTATTGCTAATTTGGTTATGTCTAGTATTAATTTAAAGTCTTTGAGTACATCAATTATTAAGTTGCTGTTTATTACCGAAATTTTTATTTTGGCAAATTCAATTTTTATTTATTATCCTTAAATAAGTTGTTAACAAATGCATCAATCAAAAATGGTGAAATAGTAATTTATAGTTACGTTTTAGGAGAAACTTCATAAGAAAAGTTTTGTACAAAAAAATTTTTCATTTATAATAAATGTTTTATAATTTTGTATATTTATCTCATGTTTCACGTTCTGTATTTTTTAGTAACTTAACTTACACAAGATTTAATTGGTTTCACAAAAATTAAATCATGCATTTTTATGAAACCACGTTTTGATTGTTAATTGAAATTTGACTGGAAAAAGCTGGCAAATATTTTACATTCTTACTACCATTAACGTTAATATTATTTATACATTCTTAGGAACTTTCTCCTTCAATCATTTTCAGTTCATAAACTACTTTTTCTCTATAAATTTAACTAACTGTAAACATACCTTGTACCCCATCCATTGGTATGTGCGCCAAACAAATCAAATCTATTTTCTATTAGAACCGGGCCAGTGCAGTATGTTGTCAAAGCAGTTTTCTTGAAATTGTATTCGTTTCTCTTTTTGTTTCATGTAATCAAATCGGAAGAAAGGAAACGTGTTTATAGTTAGTGTGTTTGTAGGTCTATATGGAGGCAAATGTTTTAATAAACTGATATTATTTTTTGAGTAGACTTTTTAAACGATTTATCACGTACGGTAACCTCATATTATTCCTTAAGAAAGGCTACAAAAAATATAAAAAAACGGCATTACCCTCTATCAAAAATAGCAACAAATCGGAGAGAAATTACCAAGAAAAATCCATCTCATTTATGCCGCGTATTCAAATCTTTTCCTGTAGAAAAGTCTGATGAAGATGAAAACGAAATTATAAGGTATCATAAAATTTCCAATCAAATGGAATTACCACATCAAGAATTCAGAAATATTAAAAACAATTATGACTGAAATCAACATAAAAAGCACCCGGAATAGACCTAATCATTGGGAAAAATACTTCAAGAACTTCCTGATAAATGTTATAACTGATATATTTAATTCAATACTTCGCATTAATTATTATCCCAGCTACTAGAAATTGATAGAAATCTTGATGACTTTTAAACTAGACAAGAAACCAGAAGTATCATCAAATGGACCGACAAGTCTGTTATAAATAGTTAATAAAATATTTGAAAAAATATATATACACAAATTAAACAACATTCTGGAAGAAACAAAGATAATACCTGAATATCAATTTGGTTTCAGAAAAAAGCACAGTACAATGGATCAAGTACAAAGACTATAAACTCAGATTTCCATACAAAGAGATATTGCTCAAACTCCTACCAGGTCATCATTATCTGTTACTGAAACCCTGTCTCAATACCCAACATTTAGTAAAACAAAACGAGTACTCAGATGTACATACCTTAGAAGCAGGCGTCCTTCAAGGTACACTAATTAGCCCAATGTATCTTCTCACAACAACCCAAAAAAAGCCTCAATGATTCTACAAGCTAACCTAAATTTAACATAAAATTGAATTAACAAATAGCGAATAAAGGAAAATGAAACAAAATATAGGCAGTAAACATAAACTACCTACGTCTGCATCTTGATAGCAAATTGACTCAGAAACTACACATTTTTATGAAACGCAAACTATTGGGACTTCAACTAAGCAGATTGTATCGGATTCTAGGTCATAAATCTAAGTAAACATTAGAAAATAAAATCCTCTTATATAAAAGCAATTTCAAAGCGGAGTGGACTTATGGAATTCAACTCTGGATAACTACAGGTACTAGCAATATTGAGATATTGGAAAGATTTCAAAACAGTATCCGAAGATGCATCGTCAACGCAATATAATGATCTTATAAGATAATATTTATTCAGTGAAGGAAGTAATAGTTCAATTTAGTACAAATTACCGCGAAACTATATCTGGTCCTCCCAACAAACTGACCAATAAAGTGTTTAATTAGTACATATATTTATAATTAGGTAGTAGATTCATTGGACTGTTGAATAATAAATATCCAGAACAACCTATAAGTCAGTCAACAGTGAGCAAAATTGAAAAAAAAATTTACAGAACAGCGTTCGGCAAATTAGTCGAGAACATGATGTTCCTTTTACTTCTATTCATAAAGTATTAAAACATGAAAAGTGGCATCCCTTTTAGAAGCACTTTGTACAAGAACTATCAGATGACAACCCGGATCGTAGAATGGAATTTAACGAAACTTTGATAGATAAGTGTAGTAATGATCCACTTTTCGTAAAAAATGTTATTTTTTCTGATGAATGCACATTTACATTAAACGGTGAAATCAATAGAGAGAATTGTAGATATTGGGCAAAAGAAAATCCTAAATGGATGAGAGAACATCACTCTCAATATCCACAGAAAATTAATGTTTGGGCAGGAATTGTTCGAAATAAAATCATTGCACCCTATTTTTTCGATGGAACTGTAAACGGGCCAATATATCTACAATTTTTAAAGAACTTTTTTATTCCAACTTTAATTAATTTATTCTTTAGGGCAAACATTCCCGGAAATATCAATGAAAGTCTGTGGTATTAAGAAGGCTAGGCAGCCACATTAGGCAACCGCCGTTCGAACATATCTCGAAGTTTTCCCCAATAAGTGGATCGGTAGACGAGGACCCATTGAGTGGCCACCAAGGTGACCGGATCTCACGCCATTAAATGTCTTTTTGTGGAGTCATCTAAAAAATGTGTGTATAAAAGTAAACCCGACGTTGTAAATGATTTAAAAGATAGAATAAGGCAAAAAATAAATAACATTTCGTAGGAAACCATTAATAAAGTTCAGCAGGAATTTATTGATCGTTTACACTGTCAAGCACACGAAGGAAGACAATTCGAACACTTACTGTAATTTATTGTATGGCAATTTATTGTTACTCTTGTATTATTTTGTTATTTTAATTTAATCCTCAAAAATACAGATTTTAAAATTATCGTATCTTGAAAACTATTAATTACCGAACACAAGTATGAAATATTTTAGGAATCGTCTTGAAATTATAATTAATATGGGACACGCTGTATATATCTAACAAATTTTAAATTGTAGTTGCCACATAGCTATGTACACCCGCTGAAGGAATTTTTAATATATTTGGTTGTTTTCCCACTATTCTGTATCCCCTTATCGTGGCACCCTCCGTATATGGTTCATCCATTATTCTTTCCATTTGTATATTTTTACTATTCATATAAAGACAATTTTGATATGGGATATCCTTAATGTTGATTATAATTTAATTTATACTTTACATAGTGTTAAACTCTGCTTTGGGAAATATGGGTGGAATTGATGAAGACACTTCAGATGTTGCGGAAGATCCAACAGACTGCCTGTCCGATCAAAAAACAGCCTTATCAGAAGGTTACCAACTGTATGTTCCAGCGTGTACACCTGATGGACGTTACGAAAAGGTAAAAAAATACTCCAGTATCGAATTCTTATATATTCTCACATTTTAGGTATTCTTTTGTTCTCATAATAATGCCTATTATTAATATTCAAGGTGTCCATACGAAAACTTAATATTTATTTATTTCTGGTGTTTTTTATGGTAAAACTTGATGGTTGTTCTAGATATAGGGGGACAATGAACAGTGTATCTTATACCCCATCATCGGGTCACACGCCCCCAGCCCCCCCACACCAATATTTTAAATAATATTCTGTATTTTTTTGGTTGATTTTGAAAGAACGGTATCTCTATGTGAAACAACAATTTTTTTACATCAAGAAATTTATGAGATATTTAAAGGTTTCAAATATCGGCCATGGAAATAGTTTCGTTTTGTGTTTCATTAATATTAATACTTGTAAAATTGTTTCTGCTTTTTTGCTAAAATGTTTAGACTCTGCAACACAGAACTGAAATTGTGATTTTATATGAGACTGCAAAAACAAAAATTATTCCCTGACTGCGACGTTATTTAATAAAAACCTTCCAAACAGAAACATGTCTGTAGAAATGATATGTCTGATTCGGAAAAATAGAAATTTTTACGAAGTATTTGCTTCAGAGATATGAGTTGTTTTTACTTAAATGGTCTTGTGAAAATACACAACTGTCGATATTGGAGCGAAGTAAATCTCCACATTTTCTGAAAAATCATAAGATAACCATAATAGTATATTATGTTACTAGGAGTAGAATAATAAATATATATATAAAAAAGATTACTTTACATGTTATATAAATATTTCCTATTTAGTCAAAAAATAAAAATAAATAACGTAATAAATAATAAATAAAAAATAAATAAAGACTACATAGATCTTTTTTCTTTAATCCGTTACTATAATTACTTTTTTGTACTAGTACTAAAATATTTACTTTTTTGTACTAGTAAAATAATAAGCATATTTACAAAACGTGGTACATGATATAATGTATCGTATTATTATATGCTTGAAGAAAAAAGAGTTTGTTTAAAATTAGAAATTTGGATTTTTGTGTTTCGTTAATATTAATACTTTTTGCTAAAATGGTTTACACTCTGGAAGAAGGAGCTGTAATTGTGATTTTTATATGGGACTGCAAACAACATTTATTCCCTGTCTGCGATGAAATGAAAACCATCCAAACATAAATGTAAAAATTTTTGCAAACTGGATCTGTAAATAATAAAAATCGGAATATGTATAATCGTGGTGTACGAGATGAAACGACGCAACTATCTATTCTTGTGCCAGAGCTTTTGTTGAGAAAATTATCCTAAGTCTCGGGAGTGCTAAAATTAGCCTGCCATAAGATATTAAAATTAAACAAAATTCAACTTTAACAAGAGTTGGATGACGGCAAAATAGAAATAGTTGTATTTGATGAAAGTTACATTTACATAAATGGTCTTGTGAATAGACAAATTATCCCCAAAAAATTAATGTATGGGCAGGAATTTTTTTAACCAAGTAACTGGCCGAATATTCTTCCATGAAAATTTAACTGGACCTAAGTACTTACAGTTGTTGGAAGACCTCTTACCATACAGTGTCTGGAAGAAAACCTGAATGAAATAGAGGATCCGCAATTATACTTCCAACAAGGTGGAGCTGAGTCACATTACTCTTTAGAAGTTAGGGGTTATTTGGATAATGTTTTACCATAATATCACATAGGAGCCTCATTGAATGGCCAGCTCGTTCCCGGATTTAACTACCCTAGATTTCTTTTTGTGGGGAGATTTAAAGTCTGTTATTTAAAAGATACCGCCACAAATAATAGCTGATTTACGTAATAGACTAACCAAGGATGTCGAAATATAACGCCACAAATATTATAAATGCTTCTGAAAATAGACTTTAATTTTGTTTAAATGTAAATGGTGAACATTTTAAGCATTTAATTTAACTAAAACAAATCTTGTTTTATTCTCATGCCTAACTTATGATTTTCGGAGTTAATGTCTGATATCTGATACTTTCAACTTCAAATATCTCATTAATTTCATAATTTGGGTAGTTTTCTTTCATTAGATATATGGATAAATGAATGAAACAACAATTTATTTATCTGCCAATAAAAACAAGCCTTACAAAATATTAGAACAACTTACACCTTTAAATAACTAAAACATTTAATCGCACTGGTAGGCACTATTAACACCTCGAACATCCAAGAACCCAAACTAGACTCTCAATCTCTTTTTATTTTTCGAACTAAGAAGAACCCAATGTTTATTAATTTTGATGACTCTAACAAAAATGTTTATTTATTATCCGAACGCGAACTTTCGCTCATGTAATATTAAATTAACAGTAAATATAGTGTATAAAATATTAAATAAAAAATAAGTTCTATGTTCATTTAACTACATCCCTGTACATATTATCGTAACAATATATGTAACTAGTTTTTTCACATAGAGATATCAAGAAAATTGCGTTCTTTCAAAATCAACCAAAAAAAAAAAAATACTGGGCGTCATTTAAAATCTTTAAATGAGGGTGGCTGGGAACTGCGTGTGATCGGATGAGGTGGTATCAGATAAAGTGTTCATTGTTTCTCTATATCCTGAACAACCATCCAAAATTTCATGTTTATACCTAACCTAACCTAACCTATCCTATCCTATCCTAACCTAACCTATCCTATCCTAACCTAACCTTACCTAACCTTACTTAACCTTACCTAACCTTACCTAACCTTACCTAACCTTACCTAACCTTACCTAACCTTACCTAACCTATCCTATCCTATATCCTAACCTAACCTTACATTACTTAACCTAACCTAACAACCTAATCTAAACTAACCTTACCTTACCTTACCTAACCTAACCTAACCTAATGAAATATTATTTGTTTCTTTATTCTTGACCAAATTTGAATAAAATATTTATATTTGTATGTAAAGGTGCGTATACATAGGCGTGCCGCACAACCAACACGGAGTGCGGTTCGTGTGTTCTTTGATCGCCTAATGTTTGTTGAAATTATTCATTTTAAAAATTACGGGATCCAAAGGAAATCCACGAACATTTTGCATTGTAGAAAATCATGTCTCTGTCGCATTGTGATAAAATTAAGTTGAGTATGCAGCGGCGTCCCAGTGAAAAAATTGTATTAAATTTAATTTCTAGTGTTTACATTTTACTCAATGTGTACAAAAACAAAAATAACAGTATTAATAAAATTTAAAAATTAAAATCTAATTAAGAGTAAAAAGATGACATAGAGTAAAAGGATGACATCGAGTAATTCAGTAAAAGCAGTTGTTTTTATATAGAAAATAATTTTTTTAAACTGTTCTAAATATCGCCATTTAGTTAAAAATCAATTGAAAATCAGCTTGCGCATATCCAATCCACGCTTGTACAGATTTTTTGCAAAAACTCAATTATCTGAGAAATAGAATTTCCCTTAACAAAACTGATCCTAGATAATAAATCAGAGGATTAAATTAATGAAACAAACTTAATTATAAAAATATTTCATCTGTATGTAGGAATAACCCAAAATTATGAAAAAACAATTATACCTACTTAATCTTCTTAGAACCATTGGCCTAGTATCGGCTGTTATTGGATTCTAATAGGATTTAATTCGTTGTGCGCACCCCTGGTGTAATGTACTTAGTGTTTAAATCGAAATACAGTTTAGATTATTAATCTTCTAACAATGTATATTAGTATTAACATGTTTTTTTAAATGAATTTCGACTAGTAATTTTTCAGATTACAATTGCAAATAATTACCTAGGTACTATGTAATTATGAATAAAATAATGAATTGTTTCGCTCCGATAATGACAAAGAATTGTATTTAATTATTTGAATCTAAAAAGAATTAACATATCTAAACTTTTCAAAGAAAACCATTCTTATATATTAGTTTATTTTCTTATTAGCATAAATAATTTCATAATAATAATTCTAAAAGAACTTAATAATATTAATAAATTATTTAACAAAATGCGTACACCACTGATATAACCTAAGGAACGTTCTTTAGATGAAATTTCAGTAAACCAGTAAAGTATTGATAATGTAACGTATAATAAATTAGTCTAGTATTGTTGGTTTGGTGTATTTGCTTGCCTGCTTCTGGCATACCGGGGCAAACTTTTAAAATTACAATTTGGTCGTTACCTCGTATAATTCATATTTTATTGCAGTTTGTTCACGCAGATTTATTGTCCTCTTCAATATTTCTTCCGAGTATAATCTAGAGAACTTGCTGCAAACGAGCAGCGCGAGCTGATCGGCGGGCAGATGTATACGCACCTTAATATATACAATGATGTGTTGCTTGTATTAAATGGAAATTAATTTATATATCTGAAATTTATTTGTCTAGGTTCAATGTTATAAATCGGCGGGTTACTGTTGGTGTGTCAATGAAGATACAGGAAAGAATATCCCAGGTACTTCCGTGAAAAACGCAACTCCTAACTGTGATCACTTGAAAACAAATACCAGAATCATGAAAGGCTGTCCCGATGACAAAAAAATAATTTTTTTAAAGGAATTACTCAGTTTTTTACATAATAAGATGTCAGAAATCACAAATGGTACAAATACTAGGTACGGTATATAAAATATTATTTAATAATGAGAATTTATCAAAAACATTAGTATTATTCAACTTATAGATTAATTGGTTTTATACAAATTAAAAAAATTATTGCAATTCAAGTTTTCTGGAACATTTAATTTCGGTAACCAATGCATGAAAATGGTTTTTAATTACGTCAAAAATTTAATTTTCTTTTTTCATAATGAAACATAATATACAGTCTGTAACGACCAAAAGTAATAAATTCAATATGTCCATCACCAACATTTTTTTAAAATGACACATTATTCGAAAGGGAATTAATCTTTATACTGAATATAACTTCATAATCAATGCGAATTTAACATTTGTGTTTATTATTATTTAATCAATCATTTACTATTTTTGTTTTGTTAGTTTTATATATTATTTATTTATACATAATTATTTTAAGTAGCTTCAACAATCTTGCTTGGATAGCGTCGAAAGAAGAGCAAGTGGCTACATGGAGTTTCGTAATTTTTGATAAAAACAAAAATAAAATGTTGGATAGAAACGAATGGAAAGCCTTTAAGGATTTAGTTGGAGGTGTGAAGGGGCTGAGAAAATGTGGCAAGAAATTGCCGAGGTATTGTGATAGCAACAAAGACAGAAAAATTAGCATGACGGAGTGGCTAGAGTGTCTTAGTGTAAGGCAAGGTAAATTATTTCAAAATTTGACATTCTTCTACCACTTTCCTCCATCGTTTTCTTAATCTGTCTCTTTTTGTAATACCATGGAATTTTCATTTTTTCCCAATGTCTAAACTAACAAATTCTCCTTGTTTTACAATATTTTTGCTTAAAGGATTACCTTAAATTTTATTTTATTTGTCAAAATACAGGTCTCATAAATATATGGTAGCATAAGGCTTATTAGTATTGTTTTATAGACTCTTATTTTGGTTTATCTGGACAGTTCTTTGTTCTTTAAAATACTCCAGATCATTAAATATTTTTCAGTATTTTCATTACGTAGATTATTCTGAAAAAGCTAATACCTTTATAAATTTTCAACTTTTAATTTGTTAAGTCTAACGTCCCTTTTTGTGAATCATCCTGTATACTTTTTATTTAAAATAATTTTAAAATACTTACTGAAAAAAGTCCTGTAACATTTTAGATAAAGTAGTTCTCTAGAAAAAATAATCTTTTAATTGAATAATATTTTTAGTGTTTAATTTTAAAACTATTCCTTCTTATTTATATAGCATTTTTTTTATTTTTCGCAGGTGGTGTCAGTACTCCTACTTTTCCTTCAACAAGAGCAGGAAAAACCAATCCTCTCAGTATGTTGAAAGATGACTAATTTTTTATATATTGTTTATATGGAAGATGTCTCCATGGGTGAAAGAAATTCAAATTTGTTTGCTTGAATTTTAAAAACTTTGGCTATCAAGCCTCGTTCTCAATTTTTTGTGATCTTTAATTTAGTGTACAGCTTACGTTTTCTTTTATAGTGTACAAGGTGCAAATATGTATATATAAAATTCGTACAATCTGTAAAGAATTAATTAAATTTCTTGATCTAGTTGGAATAAATGTCTATGTTATAAAACATCAAATTTATATTTCTCAAAACTATTATACATTATTAAATGAAACAACAAAACAAATCCAAAGGAACCATCTATTTAATAGAAAGTAACATAAGAGATCATTTAAATAAAGAATAAAGCAAATGTATTTTAAGGTTCTTAAATTATACAGGGTTGGGATAAAGTATGGAATCAAGTAAATATCATTAAAACGAAACATACGATATTTATGAAATTTTACAAGTAATCCAGATAATGGATTTTTTGACAATTATGAAAGTGTACAAGTTTTTTTACGGCTGACAAATAATAAATCTTGATGAAACTGGAATTACTAAAGTGTTACGGTAAACTACGTTGGCCTATGTCTTCCAATTAAAACCGCCCACTTTTTTCCTCTAAATAGTAAGTGTCCTTTCTCCTTTAGTATGTACATCTTTTGCCGTTGATGTTGCTTCTAGGTGAGTCCAAAGAGTGAAAAAAAGATTCCAATCCTGCAGCGACCCATTAGAAATTACGCCATGAATATGTACCATGCAGCACCTTATACTTCTGCTACAGTTTTATTAATAAGGATCGCTATTTATTCAAAAGTGCTTTTACTCAAACAAAAATCTATCAAAAATACTTTATTAATATCGACAAACTGTTTTTAATCTTAAAATATGATAAAAATCAATTAATTAATACTAGGATAATAAATAGCTACATTTAATAGTATAATAAAAAATTATTTTTCTAATCATCCGAGTCTATGTTAAATTCATTATTATTGTTTTCAGGTAGTTTCCGAAATCGTTCTTTGGTTTTTGTCCATATTAAATGTTTCTCTGAAGGAACAGCCACTTGTATCACGTTTTTTGATCCTATACCAGCTGAGCCTTCATTTGCCGTTGGTTTAATCTGAAACAAATGGCCAATAATATATTATAGTATTAAATCATTAAAATAAACTACTTATTATACTATAGGTGACTGTAAAACGTTTTACGGTATGAGGGATGAGAGTTAAAGCGGTCATTAAGCCTAATCAAGAAGATACTTGTGTGTTGCTACATTGTATAGACCAATATAATTAACTTCTTATCATTTATATTTATAATGGAAAAACTAGTAAAAACATTTAAGAGAAATTTCCTTTAGATAATGCATAATATATTTCAACTATTTCATCTACCCTTCTTGTGAGCTGTGAAACTTTCGACATTGATGGAAAGGTTTATGTCCTCAATGGCCTACTTGGCTATTGTCCAACCAAGGAGCAGCTCGGACAAGAAGTGGCCACTCTGCTACCGACTTCAGGTGATTTAGGGAGGGGGCTTAGCAAACTTTCAAGGATGCTTCTTACAAGACCACATTACTCGGATCTAGACAAGGCAGGCCGAAAGACTTCCCCAATACTGTGGTGTTACGCGACCCATGCCAAAGCCTGAATAGTATCAGAGAATGGTGCCGCAAACGGAGCCTCTGGTACACCAGGCCACCTCCCAGAGTAATCAGCTTTGCTGTAGCATGCGGGGCTCTGCTTCGATCGACATCTCTTCCCTAGAAACGCGTGCGAACCGCATGAACCAGGAAGTAAAAACACAAACCCAGACGATAGGGGAAGGGGAGGGGGAATAATCCGCTCGACCACCTCATGAAGAAGATCCAATGGAGGGAACAGCAAACGTCACTTCATTACAAGAGATCCCCAAAAAGGTGGAAAAGTAGTTGCTTACATCCTCTCAACCCCTTTCGGGACATGAGCAAGAATCAGGGGAAGTCGACAATCGCCAATCTAGACTTGCAAGAAGAAAAGGGGGTGCCGGTGCAACAAGAAGACATCTTACCCGGATGCTGAACAGCGGCATCAATTACGAAGCCGTCTTAGCAACCATTTATAAGGACATGGTCGAGAAGCAGATAGGAGGATAAACCTCCCCTGGTGAATAGTCACTAGCGAGGTCAGAGATGAAGCAGAGTGGAGGTAAATCTATCTCTGTTATTGATTCCGAAAAATGCTTGCACTCAAGCGGCTGCATACCAGAATCGACGAGAAAAAAGCCTCGAGTAATTTGAGATGCTACCAGAGAAGAGGAGCCTATTCAGAACTGTGACGGAAAATGTATGGGCATTATCCACCTTGTATACCCAAAAGTCCGGTTTCCAAATGAGCTAAAGCCCTTAATATAGTCTGCAATTGATGTGTGGAGAAGCAAATGTCAGTAAAGCCTCACAAAACTGTAGTGATTCATTTTACAAAAAGGAGGAACCTTGATAAGCTTCGTCATCTATTAGTTTTATTTATGACAAAAACTAATTTTATATACTTCTTAAATGTCACAAAAAGAACATAATTTATGTTTTTGTCATAAATGTAATGGATAATCTTTATCAACATTAAGATAACTAATAGACTAGTCAATCGTGACAGGTATTTTGCTCTGCGGTTATTTGTTTGTATGTAATAAATATTTATAAAATTACATTTTTCTCGATTTTCAACATCCAAAATTGAAAAAGTTTTATTTTGCTAAATAGAGAATTGAAAACACTTTTAAATGCGGTATTACACGATACCCGTTCTCATTTAAAAATTTTAAAGGGGCAGGTAAATTAATTTATTCAAAAAGTGTAGTTTCATATATGTATAAAAATTGACCTGTTTAAAAATTTTTCTTTTGTATTAATAATTAAGTATAAAATGAATTTATGCGTTACTTTAAGACCTCTCTGAATAACATCTAAGTAAACTTTTTGAAACTGCACCTTACCAGTGGTATCCGACATATGGTATGTGGTAACTTTTTCTAGATATTGAACATTTCTCCTTAATCAATAGTCAGAGATCTCAAGCAATGTGGCCATAAACAAATAATAAATATGTTCAAATCAAGATTAAATCAGAGGCTAATTACCTCTACACCATACAACGCTCGCTATTCTAACCCAAGCGAATTAACCATACTCATTGTAGTCTTATTATTGTTAAATTTATGAAAATGTAACTGTTCTATTAGTACACTTACCGGTTCTAAAAGCCCTTCACCACTTCTTCCTAGAGATTGGCCCTCTTTCCATCCCATTTTGGATAACAATTTAAAGCCTTTATTCTCCTTATTAATGGACCTAGAAAATATTCCGTTAATATACGTCTAGCCTCTTATACAAGGTGACTCGTAAATAATGGGCCAAATAGTAACTGTATATTCAAAAGGTAAAATATTTACAGATCAAACTAACTTACCTAAGTAAAGTTCGATCTTAATTATATGAGCGCCTTATTCGTAGATGATCATACATATATGTAATACCTCCACTTTCCTGCAAATTTAGCCATGTATTTTAAAGCATCGATTTTTTTTTCTATCTTATCAAATATCAAATAATAGCTGTTGTAATTTTTAATTTTATTTACTCAATATCCGGGTGGGAAGGTGTGATAATCTTCGAAAAAGGCGATCATATAATTATGATCAAACGTTCTTTTGACCTGTTAATTATATTTCACGCCTTGTTCTCGATGAACGTATATGTAGAAATTTACAGCTAATTGCAAGACAATTACTTTAAAACTTCTTTACAATCTTTGTATTTATTTCTAGGAACATCAAACTATTTATAATAGTAGCAACAACTTAACTATACTAACTAAAAAATTTCGTCATTTAAAATTGTTGAAACAAAATTATAAGTCTCCCTAGGGTTTTTCATACGTTAAAAGTAGTTTAACAATGTTTCCTTTAATCTATGTAGTTTTTGTTAAAAGGCATTCCACAGTCCATGTCATGCACAGAATAGGTTCTTTGTCAAAATAGGAAATCCATAAAAGAGATTCTGTTCGATTTTTACTTGAAGTTTTTATTCTGTTTTCTTATTATTGTGAATATCGATTAAAGATAAGGTTTGAATTATTTGTGCTGTAATAAGAGCCACCAATATAACAAGTTTGGAGCTTCGAATATATAGGCTGAGGTTTCTGTTTGGATAATGCTTTTGTAAGTAGTTTAAAACGATGATTGTGTCCCATGTTCCTTCATATGTAGGAAATAATAGTCTTAAGTTATATATTCCCCTAAAGCATATATGGGTAAGCCCCAGCCCTAATCCGGCCCGCGAGGAGATTCAAAAATTTCAAATTACGCCAAAAAAAACGAAAAATTTAACACGCATCGTTTATTTATTTTTTCACCCTTCACTACTCTTACGTAACTATTAATAGTCAATCAACACAAAACTGTATTCTACAGATCATAAAGTCTAAGCGGAATGCCACAGAACAAGTGAGAAATAGTCGTTAGAAAGAGACAAACATGTAAACAATCGGAAAGCCTCCCAATCCGCTTGAAGCGCTCACACAGCTACATACGTTCGAAAATATTCTAGTTGCTTATTGCGGTAGCTATATAAATCGCTCCGGTCAGCGCACCTGTCAATTCATTTTTATTAAACAAACTAATAGTGATAACGAAATAGTCAAGCAAATTCAATTCATAATGAAGCAAAATAATCCATTTAAATAAAAAAACTGGACACAGAATGTCGTCAGTTCCATGAAAAATGGACGGATGAATACTTTTTTATCATGCACAATGGTAAACATATATGCTTGTTGTGCAATGAAACAATTTCTGTTTTAAAAGAATACAATATGAAGCGGCATTATTCCAGTAAGCATTGCGCTCAATATAACTTACTCACGGGTCAGTTAAGAAAATATAACATTCAAAAACTTTAAACCAATTTTAAAAACATATTAATTAACATAATAATAAATTTAAGAAATATATTTGTTAATATTCTTTTATTTGAATAAAGTTTATTATTGAGTAATTGTAATATTTCATTAGTACGAGATATAATTTGACACTTCAGAAGGTATCTACAAAATGTATTAATTTGTCATTACAAAATTGGTTATTATTACAAGGCTTTCTTGATATTATTACAAGAGAAAAAAAAATGTTCCCCCGATAATTTTTGTTTCCAATCTAATAAACGAACTGTTGGATTTTTACACACTATTGGGTCACACTGTATATGATCATCAAAAACAGGGCATGAAATATGATATTTTACTTAACAATTATGGGTCTATGATCGTTGCTTTCTAAGCTAGGGGGTGTTGCTAAATAAAGTATATTTTTGTTAATAAACAAGCTTTTCTTCTAGATAGCGCCTAAAAAATTAAGGCAGGGCTATTTTTTCTAGCGACAAACAACAATATGGTATTACATTTGAGTAAACTCGTTGATGTAGATACATAATCCATATTGAACAGAAGAAATCAACCATAAATTTTTTGTCATTAATTTATAACTTCAATATTTAATTTGGAAATCCTTACATAAAAAAGATATATCTTCAAAATATTAATCACTTCCAATAAATTTGCAAATTTTCAATTAATTGCACGAGTTTTAACCACAAAGTTTAACAGTTACCTAATTAAAAAAATCATAAAAATACATTTAAATAATTAACAGCGTGATCTCACATGGTTACCCGAGTTAAAATTGTATAATTTAACAATTTTTCTTACTCATCCACTGATGCTACTTGAGTTTTCTCATGAGGATTCTGACTACCAACTGTTTCTCTTCTTTTCTGAGCTCTATCTGTGTAACCACTTGCTAATCCCACATCTTCGTCGCGATGACCCGAGACACCATATAACATTTTCAAATTGTTTAGCTCTTTCTTGTGACGATCTACTCGGCTGTTCTTTTCAATTCTTTCTTTTTCCGGCTCTGAAATATTCGTAATAGTTAGTTAGTTACAGTACCTCATATACTACGCATACAGGTTATTCGATAGTGCAATAAGGTTCTAAAGGCATCAAAAGAAAAGTTTGACACATAGTAGCTAGCCTAAAGGTTAATATTTTAAAAATGTAGAAACATGGAAAACAATATTTTTGAATACATGAAGGAGAAGTTACCCAGCGGCAACTCTCCATTAACAATTTCTATTTACACTGTTACTTCATATCTAGTCTAATAAATCAGTTGGCCAAAGTTTCTTCAGTCTTCTTGTACATTCAGGAGGAGTGTTTAGCTGTCTTGCTTCGTTATTAGGATGGTCTTGTAATCCATCAATGTAGCTCTTTGTAATTCTGCGAATTTCGTCTTCCAATAAGGGTATGGTGGATTCGTCATGGAGTGTTTTATTGCTTACATACCAAGGGGCGTCAAATATGGTATCTTGATTGCACTCTTTATATGATCTTATTGTTGGATGGTTTTGAACAGCCCCACAGCTGAATTCCGTAGATCCATATTGGTTTTATTATGCACTTATAGAGCAGCAGTTTGTTTTCGACTGAGAGTTTAGATCTTCGTCCTATAAGCCATTTATTTGGCGAGTGTTAATGTTAACTATAGTAGTGTTTTACCATTAAGTAAATTGTTTGTAGAAAATAATATTCTCCTGATAATGAAGAAGAAAAAAATACATTTTCAGATGCAGATCGGTCAAGACAAAGAAACGTGAGCCATTGACTATATTTTTAATAACGGAGATTGTAGCGAATTACCCCATATGGTTTAGTTTATCTAGACGATACAATAATTTAGAGACTCAAACTTTAAAATACAAATAAGAAAAATCGGAATTCCTTAGAAAGGAAGTGGCCTATCTCGGTCATATGGTAACCCCCGACGGAGTTCGGCCGAATCCCGATAAAATTAAAGCAATAAAAAATGATGCTATACTCAAAACCACCAAACAAATCAAAGGGTAATTATAGACGATTTATAAATAATTTCGCAAAAATTACAAAACCTCTTACTAAGTGCTTGAAAAAAGACGCGAAAATCGTAAACAATTCTAATTTAACTATCGATGCCAGTAACGTAGCTTTAGGGGCGGTTTTGTCACAAGGAACAATTGGCTCGGACTTACCACCGGCGTACGATTCTCGAACGCTAAATGACCCAGAGCGTAATTATTCTACAATCGAAAAGGAACTGGTATGTATCGTTTGGGCTACAAAATACTTCAGGCCGTACTTGTATGGACGGCGCTTCCGTATTATAACGGATCGAGCCCCTTTACAATGGTTAGTCCCTTAAAAAAACTCTCTTCTAAATTGTTAAGGTGGAGGATAAAATTGGAAGAATTTTATTATAACTAATTTAACTACAAACACTGACGCCCTTAGCCGAATCGAAATTCAAACTAAAGAAATAGAAAAAAAAATTGTGATGACATTTACAAAATAATACACAACGTTGAAACCACTAGGCAAGAATTAACCACACCAGAAATTAATGACCTACACTTTCCTTCCACTTCTTTCCCTCTATCAAGGTGCAACAGTCCCGATCCGGACCAACTGCAACCCGATGAAGGTCATACAGTTTACTCTAATGCTGACGAAAACCCTATTGTTGTAATTTCCTATAAGCGATACTCCCGTGAATAGCGGTCAAAATCAAATAACTATAGAATCAGTCTTTCACTTACCTACCAGACCGACAATTACGATACTATTTGAACGAAAACAAAGAATAACAGTACAAATTTCAGATAATAACTTTGAACAAGACATAATAAATTTTGTTAAAGACTATGGTGCACCAAATATTCCTTATTATTTATATTTTGTATTCTGCGATGTAATTAGGAAAATATTTAAATAGCCATCCTTAAAATTTAGAAAATGTAACAGTAAGTTAATCGATGTAACTAATAAATAAATATTATAGAGACAATTAAGTATTATTACAAAGGCAAAAGTAACCATAGAGGAATTAGGGAAACCACAAATCAAATAAACCCGATTTATTATTGGCACAAATTAAAAGAATCTGTTTAAACGTACATAAATAATTGCGAAATTTGTCAATGATGTAAATATAATAGAAATCCGGTTAAAGTGGAAATGAATACTACACCAACATCTAGTATTCTTATTGATGTTTACACAAATGAAAACTCAAAATTTTTGACTTTAATGGATTCATTTTCCAAATACGTACAAGCCTATTACTTAACAATTGAAGATTCAACGGAAATTGCAAATCACCTTTTTTTAGTTGTTATACTCAATATTTTATATTATTATAAAATAGTAAAATAATATTGTTTCAATTAACAATGTATTTACATATAATTTGGTTACGTTAGTCATAGCAGAAGCAACGTTATTTTTTCGAAATAAACTGTTCTGATTAAGAATTTCTCGACTTATATGATATGAATTTTAGTATGACGCACAGGTGAGATTCCCTGAAAAATGAGTACATACCTTTAGGAACTTGTATTAATCCAGGTTCACAATGTCCACATGTTTGATTTCCATCGTGTATGTGACATAAGAATACTGTTTGCCCTATTTGTATTTTACTGCCGTGAGCAATGGGCACAGCTTCACTTTCTTGTTTTGAGGGGGACATTCGCTTGCCATTAAGCAATGTACCTACGAAAGAAAACACATAAGCATAATTTTTTTAAAAATGCCATAATTTTTGTTTTATTTTTGGATATTTTAAGGTTGTAATTTTTTGCCATGTTATATAGAGTCCAGATGGTCATCCGCGAACAGGAGTGTATTTAAAATTTTATGGTCAATCTTAAAATGATATTTTATTTTATTATGCCATCCATGTCCTTATGACGTCGTTTATATAAATATTGAATATACTACGCAAATTTAACAGACTACAATATATATGAACTTTAAATTTGCTATGTGGCATATGTGTCCAATTGTCTTAGAACAATTGGGGAATTTACCGCGACTAAACTCTAAGCCGGAGATGGGAGTGGTCCGGTTTGCAACTTTTGTTGTGTTAATTCGGGCATGTTTACGATATAAAAATAATTAATAAATTAATTATCAAACATATACATAAGAAAAACCTTTAATTCTAAATTATTTAGGAAGGAATACATAATAAATTTAAAGACCATCTAGCTCATTTAATGCCATGATGGAACTCAAAAATCATTTGTTACCGAAAATGCTATTAACGGCGGTCATAGATTAACTCTTACAATCCGTTGTATTCTTTGTTCAAGGATCAGTAATTATTATACTTCACCAAACATAGGAATAGTATAAATAAGTAATGTACTGTGTTAAGATTAGTTTTAATTATCTCTTGAAGATAGTAACATTGTCAGCGAAATACGCGTGAAGTGCAGTGCTTTGATTTTGTGTTTAGGTGGTTTAAGACTTTGGCGATATACTAGTTGGTAAATATTATTTGTGATATACATTTAAAAAATATAGATATTTTACCGTTTCGAGATCCTAAGTCAACCACTTCATATTGGGATTTTTTTTCGTCAAATTGGATTTTTAAATGATGCTTGCTTGCGCTGGGATCACGAAGAAGAATAGAATGCGAACCCTCGCGACCTATTGAACCACCACTGCAAGTTATTATATGGAGAGAGCCTTCTTTTAAAGTAGGAATATCCGATGATTCTACTATGATTCGCATACATGGGGGCCAACTTTTTGAAATACCTGAAAAGATCGTTTTTTAAATTTTTGTTTGTATTAATATAATCACCAAAGAGGAAACTGTAGTTTTTACCATCCTATAAAAATAATTATCTCTCTGTAGAAGTTATCATATCTCCTTACTGAACTTCCTATATTAATAAAACTTAGAAATTTTAAAAATATTAAAAAATAACAAAATGTTAGTGTATTTTAACGATTATTTAAGATTTTCAGTGGCAGAACGATAATGTTATTGTAAAAATGAAATTATTTTTCTTGTAATTTTTATAAATCAGAGTAAAAATGAGAGGAACAACTTTAAATTCGATTTAAAAGTACAACATTATCTACTTTTGCCAAATATTAAAAAAAATAACTACCCCCAGTGTCAGAATTATCCCCATCTTCTTCGGCGGTACTTTTTTCACTGCTGGAACATTCACCATCTTCAACATCTCGTGCTTTGTTTCCTTTATCTTTTTTGATGCGGGTCCTCTTTGAATCCTGGAAAGAATAATTGCGTTACTCAAACTGATACCTACCCAAAGCAGTGTTTCGTAGAGTATTTATGTTCATTTTATTGAAAGATAACATTAGCTCGTCCATATCGGAAAAGGGATTTACCTGAAAAATAAAAATATATGATTAACATGAATACTTAGAAGGCTTTTGTATCAAATTATCACTTAAATTCGTTACTTTTAGCTAATTGATTGAAAACGACCAATAAGAAAATAAACACATTATTTTTATGTTTATAAAAGCCACTGAAACTTCTCAGTATGTACAATTCAACCAATCAAGTCATTATTATTAGAATAATGCTCTAGCCAAATTCCCGAGAATATTTATTTAGAATGTTATCATTTTCACTTAAAATTTTGCTTCATTAAAGATGTATTACCGAAAGGCCAGACGTTTTAATTTTAACATTTCAGAAGTGATTACCGGTATAGGTAATCCCCTCTTGTCAGCCAACAGCTACGGGTGGAGCTGCTAACAAGAGTAAGGGCACCCAATTGTCCTAAGGTTAAGAAATCGAGCTCAAAGGCGGAGGAATTACAAATAAGTAATCAACGGTATACGGATGTGGAAAGCCACGATGGGACTACCACATTATAGAAAGAGGAAACCCACGCCTCATTCAAACTGAGTCTGGACCTATTATTAGGAAATATGAAATCAAAGCCGCTGTTAACCCTCTAAACGGTTCTCAAAAACCACCACCGAATTATTCAGAGCAGCCGTGAACAAAATTATCATATTCAGGATGATCGGCAATATTCGGAACAAATAGGCACCCAAAGAAGAAGAAGATATTAATCACATAATGGGAATTTTTATTGGTAAATTGAATAATTATAGTACCTTTTATGCAACGTATTTATCAGGCAAAACTTCACACATGGGCAATAAAAAAGATCCCTCTTTTCATCCAAATTTTTGTGATCTGTTGTGGAAAAATTGTTTATCTCAAAATATTTTGTCACATGAATTCCTCCTCAAACCAAATTTACCAATAAAATTAAAAAAAAATGTAGCCTTTTGAAATTAATAGGTAAAATCATTTTCAAGAAAATATAACTTTGTGTCCCCCCCTAAATAAAGTAGATATATCTCAAGCCAATCTACAAAAACCTCAATAGTATGGCAGCACACTGCAATTGTAAGAGAATGGAGAGAGTGAGAATATACTGAAAATATTTGATAAATTTTCTAAAATCCTGCTACCAGGTTTAAGAAAAAATCTTGGTAGAATTACTTTCTAATTTTTAGAATTCTGTTAGTTTTTAGTTAATAATTTGTGTTTGAAATAGAGATCTACTTTCTTGCACATTTTAATAAAAATTATGTTTAAGAACATTTATCAAAGAAACAATATGGCATCTAGGTGAATATAACACTTGCAATCTTCAAATTGCTCGACAAATTTCTTGCAATTAATATTGCAGTACATGAAGGATTTTTAAGAATATTTTACATCTAAATTAATTAAATAAGTACTAATGGTATTGGCTTTGTTTTAAAAGCTAAAATTACACAAGAATTTGTTTTAAATATTATACAAAAACTACATTTAATTTCATAAGATGAGATGAAGTTTAAAGAGAGTAAGTTTTGAAATTTTGTAATAAAAAAGTTTACGATATCAACAATCTGTCAATTTTCATTGAAGTATTCTTATAAATTATATGCATTGAATATGAAGGAAAAAACTCGGAAAGTTACAAAGGGGAGGGAGTTAAGTTTTGTGGAATAACATTGTGAAATAATTTACATGAAATGATTTTTAATATAAAATCAAGTTGATTTAATTTTTAATATAGAATTTACACCCACCAGAGCTCCTAGAGATGTAAAACGTAGATCTTTCGAAAAAAAAAACAATTAAGCTCAACAGTTTTATTCAAGAAGACATCTCTGCCGGAAGGATATTCGAACTCTCTCTAAAACTTCTACATTATTCTTTCGGCAGAGATGTCGTGTCTGTTTGAAAATGGGAGGAGGACATTTTGAACATCTTATCTAACTTTCTTTCTTTTGATTTTATTTATAAGTTTTTATCGTTTGTTTGTAAATAATAAGAATAATGGGTAAACCCATGTTTATTAAGACTTTTTGACTTATTTTGGTCATACCTGTTCAAATATTCGAACTTTGTTTAACACCCTGTATATAATTGTAATGAAGATTTTTTTTAAAAGACCTGCACCGGAAAATTGTTTGTATCGTCTTCAATATTTTATGTAGGAAACTGACAACGGAGGCAATTTAATGGAGCGGGTCGAGTACAATTCAATATTTTCTAAAAAGTTATCTCTAAATAGATATTTACAAATAATAAAAATCCTGACGTTTGCCTCTTTGGTTGTTCAAAAAATTGTCGCTTAAGGCGTCACATATGTTGAGAGGCTCGAAAAAAGGCATTTTTCATTAACTTTTTGCGGAGCCAAGACACAAACTGTAGAAATGGGACTTTTTGCCTTCACACTCAAATTTTATTGGAAAACATACGATCAATTTAGATCAGCGGCAGCTAATATTGGTATAGACATGAAAAAAACTAAAGTGACAAATTATTCAGCTAGAGCGACAAGCGTTTTCAATTTAGCAAAACGAGAAATTGGAAAACTGCAACTATTTAAAATAATTATAATTAGTACAAATTACTTACCTATCTTGTATTTTATTGCTAAATAAATACATACAATATATATTTCGAAAGATGTTTTTATTAACTAAAGTTTCAGGAATATTTATTCTTTTATTTGCAATGTCAACTTGTTGAAAAATTGTAGATTTCAGGACACTACATTTCAATAATACTTCAATTTTTTTAAGCTTTTACAAATGGAGTTTGTTTGAGGTGAATCTGTGATGCACAATATGATGAAACATACATTATGTAGAGGGGTTAGAATGAAATATATTTAATTGAAAAAAATTTCCAGCTCATACATTTCAAGGATGCGAATTTTTTTATAAATGGCGTTGGTTTTGAGAGACAATATTATTTACCAAACTCTCACTAATATTATGACATAAGGCCACTATTGGAATTGAATTTTTTGGTTCTTCTTGGAAATTAAGTAAAACATAAAGTAACTTATCAGCTTATCATTATTGACTACCAGTTAATGATACGAAAGAATTGTTTCTTTTTAAGAAAGTTCGCAAAAACTATGGCAAAATAAAAGCAAGAATTTTCTTTATCATATATCTGTAACGAAAGTCGAGGAATCACCAAATCTTATATGATTGTAATTCTCTGAAAATGTAAACATATACAGAGTGATCTATGATGACGTTATGTCCCGAAAAAAAAATGTGATACAGTCACAGAATAGAACAAAAATATTTCAAAAACTTTTGTTAAGGGTATTTTTTAATCAAACTTATAAATTCGAGGGATGGATGGCTCAGTAGTAGAGCCGCGAGCCAGTGATCAAAAGGTCCATTGTTAGAATTCCAGCAGGGACGAGAATTTTTTCTCGTCCCTAAAAGTGATTCCCACACCAACATTCACTGTTGGCTTCAAATTAACAGTGCTGTTCTTAAAGTGGCGCCGGGAAACAGTAACAAAGCTTACACAAATCACCAAGACTAATAACCCTTAAGGGTTAGAAATCAAGTTTTTCTCTATTTATATATGTTGTAATAAATTTGAAATAGCCTTAATTTAGTTTGGTTAACTTGGTTCTGTTTTATCACTTTAAATAGAATATACTGTTTACCATCCTTAGTATTATTATTTGAGTCGGACTACACCTGAAGACTAAATATAATCCTCAAACAACAGGTTATGGGCCCGAGCACTCAGCGATTCCTGAATTATTAATTAAAATAAAAATCATGTCACGATAACAGTTGCCTCTGATGGAAAAACAGCAGAAAAGTCGTGAAAACTACCATACGTGGTGGAAGTTCGCAGATCAGACATACCTCAAACAAAAAGTACGAGATACAGTTTTAATTAAAGAAACAGACTCAAAAAAAAAAGATAAAAGGCAAAATCAATCTTGCTGTTTGTTTGACCCGAAAAATTGGTTTACTCCGTATTCTTATTACTACAACTTTAGAAAATTGTAGTTCAGTAGAAGATTATGTAAACACTTTCACAACTACACACAAGCTTTCAAGTATTGTATTAACAGTCAGCTATGAATGGATAGGCAACATTATAATGGCATGTTTGCCAGACAGTTATAAACCAATAATTATGAGAATTGAAAACTCCAGTACAGCAATAACAACTGACTCAATAAAGAAGAAACTTTTGCAGAACATATGAGTTATTAAAGATGAGAATCAAAAGTCAGCGGCTTTATATGGCGCTAGCAGTTCCAGTTTAATAAAGACAAAACTAATTATTTCAATAAAACAAACCATGACAAAAGGAGTTTTATCAGTGCAATAAATAAGGGCATTGTTGTCTTTTAATTGAAGCGGGGTTACCAAATACCCTTTTGGCTGAAGATGTATATACTTCTCTTTATCTACTTATTGGAACTACCAAGTATAAAGGTTGAAAAAACACCAGAGGAGTCGTAAGAAACCAATAGTTAAACATTTTAAGATATTTGGATGTAAAGCATTTTCTCATATTCCTAAAAAAAAAAATTCATTGATAATGACACAATAGATAAATAAAGATTTTTTATGAAGCCAATTTTGATAAAAATGAAGAACCTTTATTGATAGAAAATATTGAAAAAGAGAATTCAAGTTCTTAAAATGAAAGTAATGGTTCGGAATATGACTCTCAACCGTCTATTAAGGAATTGAATGAAGACAGTGATCATGATAATCCACTAGAAAAGCCAGTACATGGAAAAAAGACCACAAAGAATTAGAAAACCATCAAATGCATTAAAGGAATATGTAACATATTCAGTCATACTCCAAGATGATCTTGTAACACTAGCTGAGCAGATCAGATAAAACCCTGTGGCTTCAATCAATGAAAAGTAAATATGACGCACCAATTGACAATGGTACTTGGGATCTTGTAGATTTGCCCTCCAGATAAGAAATAATTTAATTGTAAATGAATTTTTAAATCTAAGTTTAAGGGTGATTAAACGAACTCACAATATAAGGCTCAATTAGTAATCAAAAGTTATGTGCAGTGAAAATGGATTAATTTCTAAAAGACCTACTCTGGTGTTCTTCAATATCGTCTAATAAGAGATATATATATATATATATATATACTAACACTTGCTGCAGATTATAACCTTGATATTAACCAACTCGATGCGATTACCGCCTTTTTACAGAGAGAATTAAGTGAGGAGATTTATATGGCTTCTCCAGAATATTTTAATGAAACAAATAAAGTTTGCCGTATGAAAAAGTCCATCTATGATTGAAATAAGCCGGTCATGTTTGGAATCACAAACTTGACCAATTTCTGAAGACAATTAGGTTGAAACAAATAAAACTGACCCACGTATTTATTTCAAAATAACACATGATAAAGAAATCAAAAATGAGTTTAAAATTAGGTCGATGAAAAATGTTAAAATGAAAGATATTGAACCTGCTAAATATATACCTGGAATTTAGATAACAAGTGCCGAGTTAATAAAAGAATTTGGATTGAATAGAATTTATATATCGAAAAGATCTTAAGAAAATGTATTATGGACAAATAGAATCCAGTAAAAACTTGTTTTCTAGGTGAGAGATTATCTAAGGATAAATCAACAAAAACTAATAACTAATAAGTTAAAAGGATGGAAACCACGTAAATCATGTAAGCCACTTGAATCAAAGTCCAATAATAGCTCAGTGGGCTGTCGTAAAATAATTTTTAGATACCTGAAAGGAACTATGAACTATAAAAATTGAGTGTAAAAGTCACAAATCCGTTGGGCCAGATATAATCCGTTGCTGCGATGCATATTGGCTAGCGATCAAGACGACAGACGATTTGATATTGGTTATGTGTTCTTTAAGAACGAACTCCTATTTCTTGGAACAACAAAAAGCAATCAACAGTAGCATTCACAACTACCGAAGCTGAGTACAAGTCCCTCTCCTCAGCTCTTAAGAAGCTGCCTTCTTGGATTAAGTAAAGAAGTGTCTGTTGATTTGCAACCAACGTTACTGCATATTAACAATTAAGGTGCTCAGAAGTCAGTATTTAAATGAATTCTATCAAGCAAGTATGAAGCACATTGCTGTATGTCACCATTTTATAAAAGAAAAAAATGATACCGGTCTTTTGTTATTAAAATTTGTGTCTTCAAGTTCTATGATAACGGATTCATTTACAAAGCCATTAACCCAAATACATTTTTAAAATGTGATAAAAACCAAGGGCTTATTTCAAATGGGGAGGATGTTGTAATAAATTTGAAATAGTCTTAATTTAGTTTAGTTTGTTTAGTTACAAAAATATAAATAGCTTATTCTGTTCTGTCTCTCTAACTATTATATAATAGGGTTTTACCACCCTTAATTAATCATCAAACAACAATAAATTCTTTTAGTAATTTTCCAAAGGATAAACTTTTTTTTCTACGCCGGCAAATTAGTAAGTACTTATTAGTTTAGTAAAAAATTCAATCGACTCAATTTAAATAGTGTTTACAAATTTGAAACTACCGGATTAAAAAAATTCATATATATAATTTGTCAAATTAATATAATTACATTAATAATAAATTAATACTTTTATAATAAAAATGTGGCATACAAATATTTATTAAAGGATTAAAAATAATACGAACAGTTAAGTAATTTGCCATTTTAAAATTATAGATTAATTAATCTTTGACTTTTAGAAATTTTATAGAAAAAGTAAAATGAAATTAAAAAAAAGGTTAGTCAAAATACAATGTCACGATTAAAGAAACCTACAGTTTTCTTATAGAAAGTGGGTTTTGGTCGAATTTTCTAAAATTTGAATACAGATTTCTACTTACAAATTAAAACTGTTCTATCTCCTATAACTAATTGTTCCCAACACAAAATAAAAAATTTAAAAACTAAGACAACTGTAATAAGAAGTCAGTATTTTTACAGTCTTAACAGATCAACAGTTTGAACATATTTGAAATAATTTGAATAGTTCATAATAAAAATAGATTATGATACAAAATGTCTTCCAATCGGCTCAAATGCGGTAATATACAAAACAGGAGTGAAAATCAATACATTAGTGAAAATTACATGTGGTCATGAAAAAAAATTATAAACAATATAAAGTAAAATATTAAACAACGTTAATGACCAAACTTAAAAACATCAAATACTTTAAACTTTAAAATAAAAACACAATCACTAACTGTGTACAATTAAACAAGTTGCAACCAGGTATGATAATAAACTGTATTATAGAACATATATAAAAAAATATTTACCAAGCATATATCCTATCAAGTAATTCAGATATCAAAAAGTTTACAAAAATTAGAAATAATTGAGGTAGACCTGAAATTTGGCATGTCTAGTTTATTACTTATGTTGAAATCTTTAATGAACTATTGGTAAAAGAGTCACTGTATGAGGGAGTCAAAGTGAATGCACAATTCCATACTATAAAGTAAGGGATGCTGTTAGAGCCAGTTGCAAATTTCTTTTAATTCGCTCATATGGCTTCAGCTTTGCCAAAATTTTAAATATTTCAAATTTACCATTTATTTACAAACAAGTCCTTAATAACGACATCAGATAATGGCAAGTGTGATTTCAAAAACAATCCGCAAAAACATTTAGTTCAAAATGTATAAAGATTGTCATTAATAACCTAGTCTACTACACTAATATCATCTGTCAGATTTTTTAGTGTCAGTTTTATTCTAATTCCTCTAAATAATTACTTAAATCACCCTGTTTTTAAAACTTCCTCAAACATATTTTGGTTAAGTTTATTTAAATAACTTTATAATATTATATCCAAAATATGGATGGAGTATATTTTATTTTGTTTTTACTGCTAAATGGGTAACAGACACTGATATACCTACTAAATGAAAGGCAGTGATTCTTTTTTAAGGCTTTCTCAACATTTAGGAAATTTGGCTGAAAACAAATTTCTATAAGAAAATTAGTTTTCACAATGAAGACGTTGTTCCTATATCTGTGCCTTCAGAAGCTTGGATTTTTAAGAAATCCAGCTTATGTAAATTGACTTTAAGCTTACTTTCATTTTGTGCTTTTGGTTCTTTTTTCTTTTGTTTCTACTTCCTCTTTCTGACATTGTTGGAGCACTAACTTGGGAATGAAACTCATAAGACTGTGTATCTGCGTTGTATTGTAAATAACTTCCTGTAGCTCCGTCATAGTACAAACCATATTCCTAAAAAATCACAATACTAAACCTGAAATTATAAATACTTATTACATTTACATCATTATAATAATATCCTGTATTATAATCATAATACAATCCTGAAGTTTCTTCATAAACAAAACCCGTTTTTTGCATAGCCATTTCAGCTGCTTCTTTAATATCATCTACTATACTTTTTGGAATATCACTATCTAAAGTAGATCCTTCATTTTTATTCGGAGCTTGTATAAAATCAGTTTGAGTTGCAGCATCGTTACTATTTTTTATCTAAAAAAAGATCAATTTGTCTTTGAATATTTATAAAATGTTCGATACTTACCTTTAGTTTATTTCGTAGTTTATTTATTTTCTTTAAATGCCTTTTAATTAATTTCTCCAGTTTATGAATGTATTCAAGAATTTCAGGTACATCTTTCAACTTAGCCTTCAGCTCCACATCTATTTCTAACTTAAACGGTAAATCTACTTCACTCTTAGATAAATCTTTACTTTTTGAAGTTGTTAATTTTTTAGCTTCTTCCATATTTTTGGTATTAAATAATAATAAAATAAAATCCTAAATCAACATATAAGACATAAGACTTCCTGTTTAAGTCAAACTGTCATCTGTCAAGATTGTCATGTTGTCTTACAAGTGGTTAAGTTTACAAAATTGGTACATTACGTTTGGTTATGAATATAAAAATAATTTTAATACTTTGTGGACATATACACATCTAAATCATTATTTAATCATGAAATAAGTATTGTAATCGTTTGTTAATTCAAGCACACATTTGTTTTTAATACTATATGACAAAATTCCGATGGTGTATTTATAGACATCACTTATTCTTGAAAATGGTTATTTTGACAATATAAACAGAAATTTTTAAAGAAAGTAATCGTTAATTGAAATTTATATTAGATGACGACACACATTAACATAAATAATAAAAACATGAAATTACTTTTTATTTAAATAAAGAAAAATCAGTTTTGGACGTTGCCAGATCTAAGAAGTATGAAATTTTTAAGAAATAATTTTAATTTAATTTAATGTAATATTATTAAACTATTTTTTTGTTATTTTTTTTGTATCATCATTGAAAATTAATGGTGAATTGTAAGTTATCTATTGTATATGTTTATGAAGGTTTTCTTTTCATTCTACTTGTTATGAGATCTGAATTCTAAAATTTTGAAAATACATTTTTCCTTTATTTAACTCTAATTATCAATAGGTACACGAGCATGTGAACAAACATATCTATTAAAAAAATTAAACATCAAAAACAATAACATGGATATTTTTGTCATTACTATATAATGTCAATAAAAACAAAAAAATCCTTTTCTGGTCTTTTTGTAGCTTAATTTATTTAACTCTAAAGGAAAGAAGTGTACATTTTGAGTATATTTTATTGTTCTATCATTAAATTTGTTGCCTCAGGAAACCCCAACACCTCATCAAGCATATTGAAGTATTTACCTACTCTTTAGTTATACACATAGAGGTTTAGTGATTAAACCTGAATAAACGAAATTCAGAAAATTGCTTAATATTTAAATAAAACCGACAACATTGTAATAGATTTTGACACATATTCTAACATTGTTGTCAGTAGCAACTTGTTTATATGCATTTAAGTATTTTTCCTCTTTTTGATAATACATAATGCAACTCTTAGACAAAATAGTAATGATTATATTATATAAAGATAAACATTGACATTTCATAAAAACTTGTTTTTATGAAATACTAAAATTGGGTTTTTTATGCACTTGTGGTAAAGTTGGAGATCTTAACAATATTTTCTTGAGTTATAGATTAAATATAAAGCGTACCAACAAATATTTATAAACAAATACTTTGCTTGGTAGTGTAAAGGTTGGACCTATTTGCATACAAGCTATAGTTGATTCTGTTCATTTAAAGACAGGTATTGTCTTGATGGAATTTTTAGTGCAAAGTAATATTAAACTATAATAAAAAATTATTAAAAGAACTATTAATAAGGGTTGACACAGAGTACATTAATTTAAGTCAAAGTTATGTAATACAGAGTTAAAATTATTTTGTGTATACTTTCTTATTCATTGGTATTTTGTAAATAAATACAATCGATATTATGATGATTTCCAATTTGTTTTTCACGAAGACTCCAAATATATATATTTTTTAAAATTTTTATTATTCTGGATTATTAAAATTATGGATATAAAAGTATTTTGAGTTTGGCAAATGAATACTTTATCTGAATTGTAGAAACGAGCTGCAAAAATGGGACTAGGGATTTTTAAAATTTTGATCTAGCAACACTGCAACAAATTGAGGTTAACTATTGGAGGATGGCTCTTATTTTGTTATAGGAAGGGTTTTTAAAATTTTAATTGGAGATGTTTAGAGAGAGGTGGCATTGTGAAATTATTTAATACTACCTACTACCTAAGAAATGTGCACTAGTAACTACTAAAGCAAGCTAAAATAGCTAGTGGTTTATAAGTATTTTTACTTAAGTTTTCACAATGGATCATTGGCCAAAAGATGTGGGTATCTTAGCTCTGGAACTTTACGTCCCATCTCTGTATGTAGACCAAACAGAACTTGAAGTCTATGATGGTGTTTCAAGTGGAAAATATACAATTGGCTTAGGTCAGCAAAAAATGGGATTTTGTACCGACAGAGAAGATATCAATTCTTTTTGCCTCACGGTGGTTCAAAAGTTAATGGACAACTACAACATTAAGCCCCAAGAAGTAGGTCGTTTAGAAGTTGGAACTGAAACAATCATCGATAAATCAAAAAGTGTTAAAAGTGTGCTTATGCAATTATTTGAACCCTTTGGTGTAACAGACTTGGAAGGTATTGACACTACAAACGCTTGTTATGGAGGTACAGCGGCTCTTTTTAATTCAATTGCCTGGGTTGAATCCTCTTCTTGGAATGGTAGATATGCTATTGCAGTAGCAGCTGATATTGCAGTTTATGCTAAAGGTTCAGCAAGACCTACAGGAGGCGCTGGAGCTGTAGCAATGCTTATAGGCCCTAATGCACCATTAGTTTTTGATAGAGGAGTGCGTTCAACTTATACCAAACATGCCTATGATTTTTACAAACCTGATCTAACTTCTGAGTATCCTATCGTTGATGGTAAACTTTCTATTCAGCATTATTTACATTCATTAGATGTTTGTTATCAGATTTATAAGAAAAATGTATGTGAAAAATTAAAGGCTGATGTTAGCATAAATGATTACGATGCAATATTGTTTCATACACCCTATTGTAAACTAGTACAGAAAAGTTTGGGACGACTAGCTTTAAATGATTTTTTACAAGACCCAAAACAGTTACCTGGGCTAGATAAGTACCAGAATATAAAATTAGAAAACACATACTTTGATAGGGATATTGAAAAAGTTTTCCTTGAAGTCAGCAAGCAGCAATTTTTAGTAAAAACGAAGCCATCTCTATTAGTTGCTGCGCAAGTTGGAAATATGTATACATCTTCTCTATATGGAGGTTTGATTTCATTATTAATGAGTAAAACACCTGCAGAGTTGTGTGGAAATAAAATCATATTATTTTCATATGGATCTGGACTGGTAGCGTCAATGTTTTCTATTACTGTAAGCAAAAATAGTGAATCATTAAAAGACATAATTTTAAATTTAAGCATCAACAAGAAAAATCTAGAGAATCGTCAAAAAATAGATCCAAAGAAGTTCGAAAGAAGCCTGGAATTAAGACAAGAAACTTGCCACAAAGCACCATATGAACCAGTAAGTAGTGTAGATGGTTTTTTTCCAGGAACATACTATTTGACCAAAGTTGATGAAATGCATAGGAGATTTTATGAAAGAGTACCTATTATGATCAATGGTTGTTCCTAGTATTTATTAAGGTACCAAGAAATTTTACTAGTATTATTTTAGAGCTAATTGAAAAAAACCAAAGTTTGCTGCATTTTTCTTAAAAGTTTTTTCTACAAATATTTAGTTTACAGGGTTTTATAACAATAAATATTTTGTCTGCTGGTTTTAATAATTAAAATACTATTTCGTTTAATAACATAGTGTCTAATATCTTCTAGTAAGGTAGGGGGTTGTTAGTCTTTCTCATTTTTTGATAATATTAAATCATATAATAGTAATAAATGACAAAATAATTAGATTCACTCAAATAGTTACTTTACGGATATTATTTTTTTTTTCTAATTTAAAGCCAATTTCAAATATATATATATATATATAAATATATATATATATATTTTATAAATATTCTTCATGAAACACCCTATATAGGGGACAAAATGTGATAATAAAAAATAATTATGAGAACATTAGATACATTTTAGGCTAATATATACATTTTATTTCTTATTATATTCAAAAATTTCCCTAATGGTTGGTTTAGTTTTCATTTTTGAAATTCCAATTTTAGCAGTAAGTATAAATTTACATTGATAGAATAATAATTAGGGACCCATTAAAAATAATTGGAATACAATCAATTAGTGGTATAAATTGAATTTTGGTTAAAAAATAGATGATATGAATCAACGTCTATTTCCAATTATTATCATATCAAGTTGTTGAATTATGAAAAAATTATGATTGTTAAATATACAACAAATCAGTATTTTTTAGAAATATAAATAAAATATATTTTTACTAGAAAATTAAAACCAGCTTTACATAACTTGATTCCTTTAAATGTAGAATATCTACATAGTGTTTCAGATTGAAATGTACTACGTTTACAGAAGTTCGGGATATTTGGATAATTGAGAATTAGTCATGTTTATTGATCTGCCGTGTGACCTTACCAAGATATTGTATTTCCAATATTGATGCAAAGCGACTAATCTAAACAGTTCGTTCGCATGGAAATAAATTCTTAGAGCCTGTAGCTTTATAGGTGAAATTATTAATACCTCCTTGTATTATTTCAGTACACAACACGCCAAACGAACCGTTAGTCGCTTTTCATCTATAATGAAAGCACCATAGGTCTTTAATCGATTTTGTTTGAAGTGTAGGCAAACGTTTTATTTTAATTACAGAATCAATATATTAAGCACATTTTATAAATCTAATAAAATCTTTCAAGAGAACAAAAAAAATCGATTTAGATTAAGAGTTTTTATTTTTTGTTAAAATTTAGGTTTATTTAAAGAAATACAGAATATAAATATGATACTTAATGGTGAAAATATTTCTTTTTTTGTCATAAATTTACAAATTCAAAATTTTACACTATTTTACATTATTATAGGATTTAAAAGGTTCGAATTAAATAAATAAAGTTTTGAATGAAATTTTGTTAACACTTTGTGTAAGAAACTATAAAAAATAACTAAATATGACAAATACAATTGACTTGGAAAATAGTAAAAACAAATGTTAAAAATATCTAAATCTTATTTAATAATAAATGACCATCATTCTTTTCAACACGCGTTATTTCAACAGTCTCCTGGAGTGCCATTCGAAATAAACTCAGCTTTATTTTTTATTTCGTCACAAGTATCATGTGTATTATTTTTTTTTACTATAAATAACTGTTTTCACATTTCCACGAAATCAAAATGAGATGAAATCGGGTAACTTTGTTGGTCACTTAAACTTTTCCTTGAATGAGGATCTTCCTGTGTTTCTAAAATGTGGTGCATTATCATCCCGCTGACATTACATGCCCCTAATATTTTTAATTTACAATAGTAGTATTAAATGATTTTGAATAAAATCTAAGTTGTTTTAGTACAACTTAATAATGGGGAATAATTAAAAAATGATTTAAATCACGTTACATTCTCTAAGGATGAGTTATTTAAAAATCACTCCCATAAAAACATTGCAAATGATTTTTGAATTGTTTTATAAAACCATTTTTTTTTGAAGAAATGAAGGCTTTTAACAATACACTTGTAAATTTTGTTATACAGGGCGTTGTTTTTGACGTAGAAATGGTCATACTTTGCTAAGCCTGACCTGCATTTTTATTAGTTATTAAAAAACTGCTTGTGTCCAATTTAAAATTTTTATACAAAGCAATTGTTAAATTTTAGCGTAAAACGTATCTCAGTAACGAGACATGATAGAAGGTTAATTCTGAATTATAGGGATGTCCGCTAGTATACAATTATATAGTTAATTAATGTACCTACAAGTTGCTCTGAAACAGCCTGTTTAAGCAAGGAGTCGATATTAGCTGAAACATATACGTTTATTTATACATTTTTATATGTACAATCATGTGGAAAAGAAGCCAGTAGAGTTTTTTAATTTGACATTCAAATAATGAAAATTTGATTGTCTTGTATTGTTAAAAATAGGGAAATATTAAGAAATTAATTAAAAACTTCTAAGTTAAAAATGCAGTACATTGATTTAGATTTAAAGTTAAAATAATTTTTTTGAGGAGGAATTATGTATAGAGCTCAATTTCTACTAAAGTGCCTGATTATTAACTTCACTCATAGCTTAGTGAAAGTGCTTAACTTTCATTTTAAGAAATATTCAGACTATTGACAAATTTATACTTACACGTAGGTATAAGCATTAAAATTATAACACATAGGAATTTTTTTTTATAAATATTCAATGTTCTAAACTTGTCAATTATTACGTTTATGTTTATTTATTGATGTTAATAAATATAGGCTACTTTTGTATTTAGTTGAATATTTCCATACATAAAAGTAGTTGTGAAGCAGTGAAATAAATAGTACATGTCAAAATTTTCATAAACAAAGTGCAATTTGTTCCTTTTATATACTAAAATTAACAAATACAAAATTGTTCTTATTTTTAGGTAAAAAATTGTTCATTTCATAAATTCTGAATCGTTGAAATTTTTTTAATATTCGTACTTACCGCTTTATATTTACTGTAGACTGGATACTATCTTTTTATTAAGAATTTTTGAAATATAAAAATAAAATAGTGAGTTTTTAGAGGCACTCAAAAATTTTACAGTAACTGGCATAACTGTGTTAAGTTATAAAGGATATTTGAATTGACTAAACCATTAAAAACTACCATAGTTACGTCAACAATTTATTAAATTCACACAACATTGTATTACACGAAATTATTTATATTAACAATTGTTTTATGTAGATTATTTAAATGAAACTGTATTAAAATATATATTGTTACTACAAACAGTCTTTCATTATATAAAATAAAAACTTTCGATTTAGATGTATTACACTTCAAAAATAAAATTAAAACTATCAAAATGATATTACTAAAGTAAGTTGAGAACTGCATCCCAGTTATTTTTGTGGAGTGGCAACTAGTAGGGTTCCACCTAAAAATGACAAAAAATTTAATTAATTTCTGCTGTATATACTTCATGTTCCATCATATTTATTTGGACAGCATACAAAAAATTTTCTGTAATAATTTAATAATGGACGACTAATGTAAGTGAAAAAAGTAAGTGCATCACGGGGCTCTACTATTACCAGTGTTAGTCACATTACCTAACGCCAAAAAACTACAAAAAACACGGTTCACATAGAAAAGAACAAGTTTCGATATGATCGTAGTACTTTACGGATTTCAATAAACTTAACAAACTTCATCACAGACAAACATTTACCCTTAAACCAAAAAATGTATATGTATATATATATTTATTTTCGTATCGATTAAGAGTTTTTATTATGCATAGTTTGACGTTACATAAAACTGTTGGCCTAAAATATTTTAAAGTATGTTCTAATTTATATAATCGATTCTAATAACTATGAAAACGAAATTCGGTGAATAGGTAAAAATACATACAGGGTTGGGATAAAGTATGGAACCAAGTAAATATCTTTAAATCGAAACGGAAGATATTCATAAAATTTTACAAGTGCAACGGGCCAAAATGCAGCTGATGTACATTTTTTTGTTAATAATATACTTCCGGTTTAACCGGAAATAGCCTCAACTTTTTTAATTTAAATGGGACACCCTGTATATTTTTGCAGATTTTGGAAGATCTTGTTATTTCGAATTCGTAAAAATATTAGAATTCCAAGAAATAATTATAAATTCCCGCAGTTTAAATTTAACCACGTATTTATATACATACCATAAAAAATAATAAACTTGTAAAGACTAGTGAAGTAAGCAGTTATGCTAATTTTAGAGAGTGTGTGTCAATAGAAGAATTATAGAATATAATATACCCATTTAATTTACTACACTATGTGTTTTTGGAATATTTTTTTAATGATTGAAAATCGAATGTATTCTAATTAAAATTTTTAAAATATGGTAGAATACTAAGTTACAGAGTAATAAGGAAAACAAAATTCTCTAAAATGATAATCATTTCAAATGAAGATGAATAGCAGGTCATTGTTCTTTTCATATTCATTTATATATAAAACTAAGAAGATAATATAATTTTATTATATCGAACTTTGAACAATCAGATGATATTGCCACGATGCTAAAATAATAATATTAAACTTGGTCTGTCCATCAGTACCACAAATCAAAATTTATTCGCACTTTATTATGTACAGATTGAAAACATATTTTTTTATAATTTAAATAGGAAACATGTGGTTTACGCCAGTGTACTTGATTATTTATTAATTGTTTTAACCTATTTGATTTTTTTTTCAAATTATACAGATCATCAAAAAATATCGCTATTTTTCGTTTGATAAATAAAATAATTATTAGAAGAAATACCACTGTAGATTCTAACATCGTCCGAACGATCAATTATTTTTTTCAGAATCTTCCACATGTAAGATGTAACATGTCGAGAACGGTAATCTTCACTTTTAATATCTTCAAACTAATTTTCTGGTAACTTAAAATTTTTCTAATGGCCATCAGGCGTTTAAATATAAATATAAATTACTGTTCTCAAACGTATGACAATTCAAAACAATGTTACATGTATTTTAGATAGTTCGAGCTTGGTGTAATGTTTACTGTAGTCAGTTATGCGAAAACCTCTGTACTCATTAACATTCTAATATTATCGGTTTTGGTGATTTGGCAAGGTTGTAAATATAATGGGTTTTATGAATATACAGAGTGGACAAAAAGTCTGGAAACGGCCAATTATCTCGTAAATTGCTTGTCCGAATTCTACAAAATATGGGATAAGCCTATTTTGGGATACGGAGATTCCAAATTTGATATTTGCAATGTTGCTAGATTTGCCATTTCTCTGGTATTATTAATCACTTAGATTTTTTAAATCCATCACCCTGTAGATTCAGTCATTTTTGGAATCTTCTCTTCAATACGACTTCAACCATATGTAATACTTATGATTTTATGTAGTTTAGAAGATCTTGAATCTAATGTTTCAGTAAGATATGGTTTCAGCAAGATGGAGCTCCAGCTCATTTTGGTGTAAATGTTCGGCGTAATTTAGATGAGATATTTCTCGGACGATGGATTGGTAGACGAGGTAGTATTGAATGGCCTCCACGTTCACCTGATTTCAATCCTAAAGATTATTTTTATTGGGGATACTTGAAAAATTCAGTTTACAAAACTAAACCAGCCAGTCTTGCAGAGCTGAGGCAACGAATTATAGATGAATCTCGATTAATATCTAGACAATCGTAGAGAAATGTGGTAGACGCATTCTACCATCGATTCGGGTACTGTCAATTCATAAATAGAGCACATTTTAAACACTTGATTAAATAATCATTATTTTAAAAATGTTGTAATCTTTCAATTGTTTTGTTATAATGTAGTTGAAAATAGTTAGTATTAAAAAATTTATTGGGACAATTAGGCGTTACCAAATTTCTGTTTTATTTATTTAAGAATTTATTTCAAATTTCGAAAAAAATCAATATATCAGTTAAGCTTGAACTTAGAAAAACGAAATTTAATAGATGTTGTAAGTGTACCAAGAGCATTAATCAACAGAAAGTAGAATTCAATGGTAGCATTCTAAAGAAATGATGCACCATTAAAATGTGGCTGAATTTTTTAATTTCTTACTCTTGTTATTTTTCAAAAAACTTTGTCCTATTCAACAAAAACCCAGATAGCAATTACTATAATTAAATGACTTTTTTCCTGATGGCAAACTTTGACGTGTTTTTAGTTACCAAACATGATAAGGTAATGTTAAAATATAGGTATATTTTGAAAACAAAAATTATAGCTACCATCTTCCAAAGAAAGAATAACAACCAGTACATTACGGGGGGAACTACCAGCTTTGTCTACGTGTCGTACGAATACATGAACGTAGAAAGGGGCGCTTCGATCGGACGGCTCGGAAAATGAATTTTCGAGTCAAATATATACATCTTTAGAGTAATAATCTAACCAGCTTCGATTAAGTTAGACCAGGTTAGATTAGTTTTCTTTTCGTTAAAAACCAGTCTAACCGAACATGAAATTTCACATGAAAATTTGCTATTTTAATAAATTTTGGTAGTTTTTTTTAAGAAAAATCGCCTATTTGAGGCGTTTTTAATAAAAACATTTCATTATTCCAATATTACCCGCTCTGTAACGGTTGAGAACGACAATGATGACTGTAAGTCTGGTTTATCAACAATGCTCATTTAAGACGATCATTTACGTTATTGACAGGAATAAAATAAAAACGTACTCTTTAAAATGAATCCATTTTCGGAGAAACTACAAAATGAAAAAAGTGTTATGATAATAACTAATAGAACTTATAATTACTTAACAAAAAGATTTGCCTGGGTACCTTTCGCTCAACCATTCCCTCACAGGGAGATAATAATGTGATGAAGCAGTTGAAAATACAAGTTATTTTCATCAATTAATTGATTCCAGTGCTCAACTACCTCATTTTCCAGGCAGTTAGATAACAATAAGAGATTTAATGACATCTTCTAAGAAATCGAGATATTTTTCACCGGTTAAATTTCCGTCAATGAAAACTGAACCAATAAAATGCCAGCCTACATATTTAACTTTTTCGGTGATTGAGAGTGAGATTCATAGAAAACAAATGGATTTGCCTCATTCCAATAACGACCAGATGGAACTTGACAAAAAATCTATATGGGAAAAAAATACTACAGATCTAGTTTTTTTAACAGTCTTACTGGAATAAGTTACCAAAATATGTGCCAACTTTGAAGAAAAAAATATTTTGTCCTGGGTAAATGTTTGAACTTTGTTTCTTTTTCTTATTTTCATGATTAAGAAGTTGTAATATTCTTAATATTCATGAAAACTCATAAGAATTACTAAGTTAATTAATACTTGTTATTTTTTAATAAGTTTTGACCTGAAAATTTCGATAGGGTTGTTCAAATTATATCCTTATATGCTTCCTGGGTTTTGCCCTATAAAACTGGTTGCTCTTGTATTAATGTAATAAGTGTTTCTATTGGTGATTGGGGATCGAATCCTTTTTTAGAGATCAATCATTCGGTACTAGAGTACATTAAATGATCGAGTACTTAACCCAGTACCGAGTACTAGGATTCTAACAGAAAAAGATCTGCCAGGTAATAGGCATAAATAGAGATATTCTAGTTTTTTAATAACATATATGGCAACATTGTGTCACACTTTATCCCAAAATATTTTCGAAATATAAAAAGTATACAATGAATCGGTTCCACTTACAACTTCGTAACCCGTTACCCAGACCCTAGAACCGAGACCCAGACCCAGACCCAGACCCGAGAATCGAGATTCGAGACCCGATTTGATTCGTGCTCGAATGATTCATCTCGGCAGAACAACTGAGATTTTGTGAACTCGTTCTCTGGATCGATCCCGTATTCGAGTACATCGAGTACTTTTAAGGATCGAGTAATTTTTGGATCCTTTGTACTCGATTACTCAATCACTAATATGTTTCATATAATTTTCGTCCCAAAAATCGGCAATCCGGCAAAGTGCAGCGGCTCAATCCCAGCAAATGATGAATTTTACCGTACATTAATAAAAGATTAAGAAAAGAGGGATCCGCAACCTATTTCACTACTTACCTGGGATATTTTGTACGGCCCTATTCGAAAAGCTTATCTTAAAACTTCTAATTTCTTAAATATCTCATTTTCTTTCGGTCATTCCTTCTGTTTCATTTAAACTTTGATCTTTTGTATTGAAACTTGTATAATATAAAATTTTTAACTTTTATTTTCCGACATCATTTTTCAAAATTTATTTATTTCTTTCTTAGCAAACCATTTACGTTTTTCAACAAACTAGCCAATCTGACACTGTCCATCAAAATCACCCTCTTTTCTTTTACCCCTGCTTCAGGCAGAATAATGCAATCATTTTTTTAATACTACTTTATTATCTCAGATGTTCAATTTGAAATCTAGAGTGTTCAAATTGGGTTTTAGATAATGTTACAATCTTCATCATCGATTAAATTATCTAAAAATTAAATTGTGCCAAATACACAATTTTTGGGCTTTAGAACCCAAAAAAACAAGACCAAATAATTCTACTACAAAAATTTCTCTAATCTTATTAATTTTTATACTGCATGCGGCAATTTATGCTGTAAACTCACGCATAGTTTCATAGCCATGATATGATGACACGAAATAATACGCAAAGTAAAAGTGATACAGAACTTTCGATTTCAGTAAACTTTCTAATTGTTTCTTATGTCCAGGGGGCAAATGGAACAATTTATGGGGCTTTAATAAAGAACATTTTATGTTCTTTCACTTAATTATAATGATGCTATTTTCTTTTAAAACATAGAATTTTTTTTTAAATTAAAATTGCTCGTATTATAGTTAAACTATATTTTTATGAAATTATGAGTCAGTACAAGTACTAGATTTATTAGTTGTTAATTCATTAACTACTACGAATAATTGTCGTATAAAACAAAGCAAAATATATTACACGAAGGTAACACAGGGCAATTTGATTTGTCTTTCGCCAACTCATTATGAGTAATCATGCTTCCTATTAGTGTTAATAGATTAATAATTTAGTGTTTAGTGCTTAATTTTACAATATTTCGTGCCAAACGTACATTTTCTTTGTTTTAGAAAATTTGTCCTCAAATTGATAAAGACAACACCTTCAATAAAGCAGTAGTATTCATTAAGTTGATTCAGATTTGTAACACTGAAAATAATATATCTTAATAGTTTTTTGTAGTTATTTATGTAGATATATTTGCTTTCTATGAATTTTTTTACTTTTTCTAAGCGTTGTTAAATTACTTAGGTAAATGCTAAATATGAAGATATCCATCCTTATTTAACTGAGTTATGTATAAAACTAGAATAATAAGAATATTGATTCACTCCTATATATACTTTAAAATGAGCTTAAAATATTCCTAATAGATTCATAAAATTATGTGCTGTAACATTATTTTTCTATTTTACGTTTCAAGGCCTTCGAATTTTTAATTAGATCGCTTTTTCTTTAACACTATGCGTTGTATATTTAAATTTATTTTTTATCTACCTCTGGATAATCTGGTTACTTTTAAAAAGCAGATAAATATTATAAAACGTATAGCTCCCAGGAAACCATATAATAATTGAACGTATGACAATGATTATTTTATATTACTATGTCTACATCTGTAAATATTGTCAATACGGTTCTGTACTGAAGAAGATTGGATATCCTTAGCATGGTTTGTCAGTTGACCAACTTTCATGATACGCTACCGAATTCGTTAAAAAGATCAACAAATTAAATTCCTAAAATTAACGTTTCACTTGAGAAAATGTCCTTTACTGTAAACAGGTTTTTAAGCTAAACTGATTTTTTGATTTTTTTATTCGCTTGTAAATATTGGGAGAATTTTATTCTAAGAATATTTCATATTTTACTATTTATAAGTCCTTAGATTCATCTAAAATCGGTGTTGTTTTTGAGGTGGAAACAAAAGTAGTCAAGTTGGTGCTATCTAATATGTTGCATAAAAAACATGTATAATGATGTCATGTTATTAAGAATGAGATGATTCAAAAACTGAGAGATGCGGATCTTTACACCAAAGGGGGGGGACGTATTCCTTTTTTTAACAATATTTTTAAAAACCGGAGAAAATATCAAAACTAAAAAAGGAATACGTCCCCCAAACATGTAGATTTTTGAAATTTAAAGTTTTAATACTTTTTTTTTAATTTTAACCACTTACCAGTCAAACGAAATTTCAAATACTGGAAAAAATTAGTCAGTAGATTATGCCTGTACCCGAGAAATATATGAGTCTATAATCTGGCAAGAGTGTTCATACATTTTGACAGATTATGCTTTCACGTTTGACGTTGACTGCGGCCAAGTACATGTTTACGGGAAAATTTGAATTATTATTTGTACAGTACCGTTTGCGAAAATTGTAAACGACTTGAGTTAGACTTAAGTAATCATGGAGCATTCTTGCACCGAGATAATAAACTTTTGTCATACACACGAATGGGTTCTCGGAAAAGAGGGCTAAAAAGAATTTATAATAGGTAATATATATATATATATATATATTTTATATATATATATTTTTATATATATATTATTATTTATTTGTTTTATTTAACGTCGGTCTAGTTCTGCGACCAGGGCTGATCACCGACGCCGGGAGCACGCTACCCCTAACCGGTAATTTTGCCGAAACCTAAGGTATTCCAAGCCGAGGTAGGGATCTTTAACGAGCCCAATATCCATGGACTCCGAAAGACGGCATATCTCCACTATACCTCGTACTCATTGATATAGTGCCTGCGAGCTATGATATGCTACTATATATATAAATCATGATTTGACATTTTGGTAAGATCACACTTCCTCTGTTGAAGTCTTCGGTAACTATCTATTTCTATTTCTTATTATTTACAATCTGGGCGTTTGTGCAAGTACAGTGAAGCATGACATCTACAAATGATTTCCAAGAATTTATTGTTGAATTCGTAATTGCTACAAATACTTAAGGTTGCCTGATCAGCAGGTAGTAATTTTCCACAGGTCCCCGCTTGATCAAGACAACCGAATTATTAATAACAATTTCCACATCAAGAAGAAAGGACACAGGGGGAGTATTATCACGAAGGTGAAGAAGACAACGAAAACTTCATGAACAAAAATCATCGAGGTGCTGATATATCGAAATTATTAAGCAGAGGCAGAGTTGGTAGACCCAGAAAATTACTTAGACCAGGAACAGATAAAGTAAACATGTGCACAAATGAGGGTGTATATATATTTTTTTTAGTGTATAGAAATATTCAGTGTGCTTGTGCTCCTGAAATTCAAAATGTTTTTAGTGGGTTTTCTGTGTCATTAATTGGTGAAATTCGTATACACCTTTCTATGCTTCTCCATCTTGACTGTATTTCACTTTTTTTTTCTGTTCTCCTTTAGTTCTTCTAAACTTTTCCTGTATTCATTTTTAACTTATAACTGTTCAAATTTCTTGATGTGGTTTGTTGACTATTTACTTGACAGCAAGCAAAAAGTTAGAGTTCACAATAATATATCAGCTGAAGTTGATATAAATCTGGGTGTACCTCAAGGTAGTGTTTTGGGACCTCTTCTTTTTATTTGTATCTCAATAACATAGGACTTGTTTGTGGAATGTAACTATATCTATTTGCTGATGACACTTTAATTGTATGTAATTATACTAATTTAAAAAATTAAGGGAATGATAATTAAAGTATAAATATGCCAATATTAATTTTAATACAATTAACTTCATTGTTTCAACTCTTACTTTATGGAAATTATTCATAATAAATATGGAAAGATAAATAATACTTATCTTGAATTTGCACAGTCTTCCAAAACTTTTTAATATATTTAAATCTACCTAGTTTTCAACCTAGATTTACAACTTATTATTGAATCGGAGCTGATTGATTGATTATTATGTTTTTATATTTTTTTTATATATTTTTACATGGCAATTCTGTTTTAACTTTATCTCGCAAAGTCTTTTTTGAGTTCAAAAGCGGCACAGCGTACTTATATGTAGAAACTCGTAATTGTACTATCATTTGTGCTCGGAGATTAAATTATGTATCTTGTCGTTACATTATATATTTTTTTTAATACAAATTAAATTAATCCCGGCCTACAACTGGCAAAAATGTACAACATAGTCAATATTATTATCTTAAATTAATATTTTTCATTTGTCTTGCACTAAAATTGTTCACCCCATAAGAGGGCTTACGATAACTATTAATAAAATTTTGTTACTACAATTGTGGCCGTTATCATTATTCTACCTCCAGAGCTTTATTATCATTTTGTTTTAAAAGCAAGGGTTACATAAGAGTCGAACGGGCATAAAGTAGAGTGATTCATTTTATTGGTGGTGGATTATTTTATTATTATTATTATTAATTACAAATAAGGACAGAGAAGCAAGCTCCTATTATGCCCAAAGAACAGTAGAGTCCGACAAATAAAATAGTGTACAATCAAGCCTGTTTTTAAAAGTGTTTACAGAAACTGATGAAATTGTGTCACAATCCAAATTGTTCCAAATATTGAATATTCGGTTGGGCAAGAAGTTAACCCTGGACCTTGCTATCATCTGTTCTTTCTTCAGCTTAAAGTGGTGGCCTCTTAAACGTTCGTCTTGGTTTAGAGTAAACAGCGCTTTCAGGTCTCCGAAGTTGTACTAGAGAATTCGGAAGGAGATAATTAAGTCACCCCGCAGACGTCGATTCTCGAATGTGGTTAAATGAGCCATGGACAGTCTATCTTCATAACAAGGTTTTACTCGGCCAAATGCTAGTCTTGTGGCCTTACGTTTCAAGTAGTGTCTTTTCTCGAGTAAGATCAGGATTCCAGACAGGTCCAGCAAATTTTAGAATAGGTCTGACATATATGGAATAGAGTTTACAAACCGACTTTAGAGAGATGCGTGAAAAGCACTTCCGAATCAGGAATAATTTTGAGTTTGCACGTTTACAGACCGAGGCTATGTGTTCCGACCAATTTAAGTCACTAGTAATTACCACTCCGAGGTCGTTGTGGGAGGTTACGGATGTCCATTAATAAAATATGGTAAGTTTGGGTTGTTCTTGCCGATATGTAGAACAACATATTTTTCGGTATTAAGAGGAAGTAACCACTATAAAGACCACTTAAATATTAAGTCAAGATTGTGTTTAAGTACATGTTGATCAATAACAGGATTCACGTATAGTTTTGTGTCATCAGCTTAAATAGAAACCTTACTAGAAAGTATGAGCGGAAGATCACAAGTATATACAGAAAAAAGTAGTGGTCCAAGTACTGAATCTTGATTCATCCTTGACTGGTATTTTGATTGCCGGATGGCAAATTTGATAGACCGTAGTAACCTTCCCGTGTTGATATCATTCCTATCAAATTACACTTACAATAATTTTTGATAGTAACAATGTACCGTATTATTACACGTTTGAAGCAAGTTTACGACGACTCATTCGTTTCATTACATTATACAGGGTTGGGATAAAGTATGGAACCAAGTAAATATCTTTAAAACGAAACGGACGATATTTATGAAATTTTGTAGGTAAGTGCAATGGGCCAAAATGCATCTGATGTACATTTTTTTGTTAATAATATACTTACAGTTTAACCGGAAATACCCTCAACTTTTTTAATTTAAATGGGACACCCGATATATTTTTGCAGATTTTGAAATAATAATATATAATAATATTGTGACAGTTGTCACTGATATGTCGAAAACCTCAATCGATTTTGATTCACTCCCCAATGATTGCATGAATCACTCACTTGACTTATATCGTTGACGTCATCTGCATTCAAAGAGAAATTCAGCACCGTGTCTGGTTTTTGCATCCCATTCGAAATTAATAAGGAAAAAATAATTTTAATAATTATAAATAAATTACAATTACAGTTAATGTAAGAGGTGCTCGAAATGTCCCCCTTGTCAATCCGCGCAACACTCCAATCTTAAATAAAAGTAGCTTCTATCAATACCTTGATCTTGGCCAGCGAGGTCACCAGACCTTAATTTTCTAGATTTTTCCTTATGGGGATATTTCAAGACCACTATTTATAAATCTAAACCACACGATTTAGATGACTTAAAGGTAAGCGTTATCAACAGAATTGGATCTGTCACGCCACTAATGTCTAACACCACTTTTAAGATTGCGGTGTTACCAGGACGTGCATAGGGAACATACCGAGCATCTCTTAGATTAACTGTAACTATAATTTATTAAAATTGATATTTTCGAAATTATTTTTTCCTTTAATTTTGAAATCAGACAAAGTACTGAATTTCCTTTTGAATACCATTTTCAATGACCAGTCAATCAATTGACGTATGTCAACATATCAATAACAAGTGTCAAAATATGGAGATTGAAATTATTGTAATTGTCTGTTATACATTGTATTTTTAAAGTAATATTAGGTACTTCTGTCTACTTCTAATTTAAGGTAATAACGTACCTGAGGGCTTAATCCTTAAATATATGATGTCATTATCAGCAACTTTTGTGGACTTCTCATTTTTGTTGAATAGGTCCTAGAATCAAAATATTTATATATATAAGTGAATATTATTAAATTTATGTGAAGATATTTTATTTAAAACAGTACATCAACAAGAAAAACTGAGGCAAACGCCTAATCAAGTTGAGTAAAATAAAGCGGACAAGAGATGAAACTAATAATTTACGAGACGAAATCTGAAGAAAACAATTATGTTATACGGTACAGTCCAAAGAGATTTTAAGAGTCATTTTTGCATTTCTGTCTCAAGAGGTGAGAGAATGTTAAATTTGACAAAAATTTTACTTTTTTAATGTTACATTGTTTTCTAGTATATGTATAACGTAACCATTGTAACTTATGATTATGATAGAATTATTTTGATGCTGTATTACTAATTTTTATTAAAAAAAATAAAGTTTTCTCCATATTGTCAAGTTTTTTTCTGCGGAAGATCTTGCACGTGTAGTATTCCATCCATAAGTGGAAAAAATACAATATTTTTTGATATAGAAACATATTTTAGAATTTCATTGTATTTAGTAATTTTTTTTCCTTGAATTCTAGTGCTAATGTCTTGCTTTACAACTATGTTTTGTTAGATTATAAGTAAAAGAGACTATACAAAATCAATTTAATAAAATTTATATTTTTTTAAACTTTAGAAAACAATATTTTTCATATTTTTTATCTTATCTAAACTAAAGGGTAACCTTTCCAAGCTAGCCATAAAAAAGACCATTTTCGTTCCACTCTAGTGGAACAATATGATTGTCGAAAAGACCCAATTGTAATAGGTATAAATTAGGCATTAATATCAAATATATTATATTTAATATAATACCGTAAAATATAATAATATATAATAATAATAATTAATAATAATAATAATAATCGTATAGCATATAACTATTGACCACACGTTCGATATGAAACACTTAATAAAAAACTGATAACTTTGTATTCATTTAGTAAATAAATAATGTATAGAGCTTGTAAAGTTAGAAGACTATTTCAAATGTAAAAACCTTATCATCGGTTTGTTTAAATTGCAAAAATGCCGACGATAAATTTAAATTGTTATCAAATGTATACATTTTTTGTCAATTATTTCTAAAATTCAAAGTAGGCTAAATTTGATAAATTTTTGTTTGCCAAGGCTTTCAGTTTGTCGATTGATCAAAAAATTTGGACATTTTTTTGTATAGAAATTCGTTTTCTCCTCAGTTTACTCGCACTTAACAAAATCATTTACGTGTTATTAGATAAAATGCAAATGATTTTTGGTATCAATATTCTAATTAAATGTTAATTATAACAAAGTTATACCTAATTATTAAGGAAATTTACTAGATATTGTAATTTAAATTCTAATAGTATTTCTCTACATATTTTAACTTCTAATTAAAAAATGAAGACTGAGTTTAGAGGGTAGGTCCTAATAAACCCTAACAGCTGAGAGTTGGTTAAATAAAATAAAAGTTTGTTATTGGATGGGGCTAGAAAATTAAAAGAACTCTATTTTTTGTTTCATTGCCGACGTTTGGGCCCTTTATAGGGCCATCTTCAGGGCACTACAAACAACGGATACATAAAATATTTTCTTTTCTTGATATTAACAAAGGAATTAAAAATGATTGAATTATAAAATCAAAAAAGGTGTTCCTTACCAAAACATTTTTTAAGTTCCTTTAGTCAATGGAATAATCTTGTATACAGTGTATACATAAAGTATGGAATAAATTCATTTTAAGTTAAACAAACAATTTTAAGGAAAATCCTGAGACAAGTCTGTTTTTGATTTTTACATAACAATGAAATATACAGGGCAAACCATTTGTGAGTAACAGTCATCGACAATTTTTTTAAATGGCACACCCTGTATATTTTTTTTAAGATTGCAAATTTCAAGACGAAATGTTATTTATTTCTTGCCTTATTCTATCTTTTAAATCATTTATGTCGTCGGGTTTACTTTTATTCACTACATTTTTTAGATGACCCCACAAAAAAAATCTAATGACGTGAGATCCAGTGACCTTGGTGGCCACTCAATGGGTCTTCGTCTACCGATCTACTTATTGGGGAAAACTTCGTCAAGATATGTTCGAACGGCGGCTGCATAATGTGGCGGCGCCTCATCTTTTTGATACCACAGACTTTCATCGATATTTCCGGGAATGTGTGCATTAGGGAATAAATTCATTAAAGTTGGAATCAAAAAGTTCATTAAAAATTACAGATAAGTTGGCCCGATTACAGTTCCATCAAAAAAATAGGGCCGAATGATTTTATTTCGAACAATTCCTGCCCAAACATTAATTTTCTGTTGATATAGAGTGTGGTGTTCTCTCATCCATTTAGGGTTTTCCTTTGCCCAATATCTACAATTCTGTCTGTTGACTTCCCCGTTAAATGTAAATCGGATCATTACTACACTTATCTATCAAAGTTTCGCTAAATTCCATTCTACGATCCGGGTCGTCATCTGATAGTTCTTGTAAAAGATGCATCTTAAAGGGATGCCACTTTTCATGTTTTAATACTTTATGAATAGAAGTAAAAGGAACATCACGTTCACGACTAATTTGCCGAACGCTGTTGTGTAAATTTTCTTCCATAGCCAATAAAACTATTAATTTAGTATCCTCGGCAAGTGCTGATTTAGGTATATCTTCTACGGTAACAAACTCCCTAAAATTTTTGTCAATTTTGCTCACTGTTGACTAACTTATAGGTTGTTTTGAATGTTTATTATTCAACATAGCACATACCTCTTGTTGAGGTCGCATATTATCGCCACAACGAATTAACATAAGAACTTCAATCCTTTGTTTTATAGATAAACGCATTTTTTAAGTGTCAACGAGCTAATTTAGAATAACTAAACTGGTACTGCACTTCACTAGGGTCACTGTCATTAGTGAGTATTAAAGAGTAACCTACTGAGTTATTATCACAACTTTTTACAACTGACAAGTTTTTACAATAATGATAACCAAATGTATGCCGGTGTTAATTTTAAAATTATCGATTATCGTTCTTCAAAACTATTAATTACCGAACACAAGTGTGATATATTTTTGGAATCGCCTTGAAATTTTTAATTTAAAAAAATATATATATACAATGTGTCCACGGATAGAGTTTGGAAGAGGAAAATTGTTTTTATTTGTAGATTTAGAAGAAAATGTCATTCTTTATAAAAACATTTACGATTACTATACAGGGTACATCAAAAATAAGAGAAAGAAAAAATAAGAGACGTCATTGGAAATATCTCAATACAGCAAATTGGGAATTGTTATCGGGAATTCAGATATCTAGTTGAACTATATACGCTGAACTCGGTGGTATCATGTTTGAATAGAATAAAATGAAGAAATCATGACAATGTAATAATAAAAATACAAATATGAAATCATTTTTCGGCCAGATATAAAATCATATTCTAAGTAGAAAAGCAACAACAGTTGTTTGTTTTTACGTAAAGTTAGTTTTAAACGAAATTCAAAAAACTAAAAATGTTATTTCTGACTAACCCTGTATAGTAACCACAAATCTAATATTCAAAATTGTAGTTTCGACACAAGCAGACGTTTTTATAAAAAATGACTTTTTCTTCTAAATCAACAAATAAAAAAGTTTTTCCTCTTCCAAACTCTATCCGTGGACAGATTGTATATATAAGAGTGTGCCATTTAAAAAAATTGTCGATGACATCGTTTCTCACAAATGATTTACCCTGTATATTTAATTGTTATGTAAAAATACATTAAATTAAAATCAAAAACCGACGTATCTCAGAACCATTCCTCAAAATTGTTTGTTTAGCTTAAAATGAATGTATTCCATACTTTATGTACACACAGTATAACAACAATACTCGTAAATTTTAGAAATTCTAATATAATATAAATAAATAAAACTATTTTCTAGTATCTGGGACCTGTTTAGGTACTTTTTTATAAAAAATGTGCTATTTACTAATTACAGACTGGTACCAAAAGCTCACTTTTTCAGAACGACTTCTCAATTTCCAGTCTCATCACCCCTTTAGTCAAAAATAAATATTATTACCAATTTAAAGAATATTTCATCTCCAGTATCAATAAAAAAAATTTCATAAAATTAAACTTTGTTATTAAAAAACAATTATCCCTCCAAAATAATAGACAAAATCCTTAACAAACCTAGCAATTCTACTCCAAAAAGTAACTCTGAAAATCCCACGAAATATATAAAAATTCCTTATATAGAAGGGTTATCTGAAAAATTAGGAAAAATTCTATTAACCGACACTTAAATTAGCATTTAAGAATAAAAATGCGGTTGGTGAATTTTTTTTCTAAATTAAAAACAAACACCACAAGACCCATGAGTGGTATAATATATGTATAAGTACCTTGATCTGAATGCAATGGCGTAGATGTGGGTGAAACTCGAGGGTACCTAAAAACTAGAATAACTGAACGAAAAGAGCCTCAGACCTCATAATTTTTTTAACACTCTCAACAACAAAACTGGTCTCAGTGAACACAGCTTTGATTCTTTAGATAAATTTGGCTTTAAGAATGTTAAAGTAGTTGCCCGTCAGTCAAACATGCATAAAAGAAAATACAAGAAATGATTGAAATTCAAAAAGAAAAAATAATGTAAATAAGAAAAAGGACACTGAGACTCATAACACAGCATATTTTCACATAACAAACTTCTTTCTGCTTAACAATAATAAAAAAAATTCAAATTTACTATAAAATCTCATGTAAAATTGTAATATTTTCAAAATTTGCTATTTTAACTTTTTAAAAAAAAATTTAGCATAAAGAAATAATTTTAGTCCTATTGTATATTTAAGTTTTAAATTGTCCTTAGTTCTTTCATTTTAGAATACAACTCTTTATACAGTTATCAAAATATTGCCTTGGAAATTCTATTAAATTTATGTTCCCCTGTATATAAACTAGTTATTAAGACACGGTAGAGTACAAATAAATATAAAGAAACAAAATTTTTTTTTATAAAAAAGTACCTAAACAGGACACAGATACGAGAAAACCATTTTAAATACTCTATTGATTTCTACGCTGCCACTACAAAAATTACAATTTTTATTTTAATATTAGAATTATTGAAATTTACGACTATTATTGTTATGTACAAGATTATTATATTGACTAAAATAACTTAAAATATTTTTCGGTACGGAACTCCTTTTTTTTTTGATTATATAATTCAATCATTTTTCTTCGTTAATTATAAAAAAGAAGAAAATATCTTGAAGATGACTCAATAAAGGACCGAAACTTCGGAAATGAAATAAAAAAATAGAGTTCTTGTTTAATTTTCTGGACCCCATCCAACAACTTCAACCTTTTTTATCCATCTGGGTGGCAAAACAACTCACTTATCCAAAAACCAGAAATACATACACACTTAGAAACGTGATATATAAAAAATGTTTCGAGAAATCTTAAAATAATCAGAACATCAAAAAAAAATTATCAGGTCGATAGTAATTTTCAAAAGTGAAGTGTGCACATTAGGGATAAAACAATAAGAAGAAGGGAAAAATGTATAAGTAAAAAAAAAGAGAAATAGGAAAAGGGAACAAACAGAATAATAAAAGATTTACTTAATGACCCAAGTGTAATTGCAGTAGCTTAATGACTTGGATGATTGGGACACAAAATGAGGATGAACTTAGATTGAGTATCAAAGAAAATGTTTGAAAAAGCGTAGATGGATATAAAGAAGAGTCAGATCGAAAGCAATACGAAAAGAAAAAATAGGAACGGAGAACAAACCATTATCAATAACTAGAAAGAAAAAACAATAAAAGAGTCTAGAAACAAGATGTAAACAAGCCATAGGGCAACTAGCACTGCAGTGCTAAATTACATACATATATCGTAACATTCATCAAAAAATGTAAATATTTGTTGATCTGAATCTGGGAAAAAATGGTATGCAAACATATGTTGTGTTTTGCATTAAGCTGCAATTATTTACATTAAAATGGCTATTTACATTGTTATTGACTTTTTTGTAAACACAGATTATATTAACGTAGAAGTCTAAGAACCAGAAAAATAAATGTAAATTTTTTATAAAAATAGGATCTTACAAATATATCTTGAATGGAAATGAAAAAAGAAGATCAAAGTTCAAGTTTGTTTAAGATTAAAATCTTCCGGGAATATTAAGAAAGTTTTACAAATTATTCCCATGTACTTTATTTTTATACGTTTACTGGTATGTACCATTGAATTATAAGCTGCTAATTTATAATTGAGTTAAAAGAGGTGTTCATATTTGTATGAACTGGTTTTCGATAAATTGAATATTGAAGATTACAGTATACTCTTTTGATAGTTATATCTAAGAAATTTATAGAACTGTTCTGTTCAATTTCAACGTACATTTTATTTTTGGATGTCAATTGTTAATAAGATTAAAAAAATATCTAATTGTTTATCACTACCTGTAAAACAAACTCAAATCATCCCATGTCATATAAATTAGCAGCTTATAATTCAATGATACACAGAGCATTTTTAATACCAATCAGTAAATCGCTACCTCTAATAATTACTCATTACTTCTAATAAATAAGTTGATCAATAAAAAGAGGAAAAGCTTGACATTAATCTTATATTTCCAAAACAACCTAAAGAAAACAGTTCAAACAGAAACTATATATTTTGGAAATATATCTATCTCGGATATATCTGTAAATATCTTTTAAAGTAAAAAATATTGTTGGTTCATTTTTATTAAATGTAAAATCCAAAATTCGTAAATTAAAAAATCAGGTATTTTCAAGTTAAATTGCCCGGATTATAATTTACATTGGTCAGATCCTTAGAAATTTTGAAATAAGACAGTGAACACTTGATGCAAAGTGACTAATCGTATACGGTTCATCCGCGTGGAAATAAATTCTTGCAGCATTATCATTATGCGTGAAATTATTAATACCTCCTTGTAGTATTTTCAGTAAGCAATACGCCAAACGAACGATTAGTCACTTTGCATCAATAAAGGAAGCACCATAAATGACAATTAACACAATTTTGAGTAAGATTTTTTTTAAATATGACATACGAATATGGAATTCGAGGTCTGAATCAAATAAAATAGTTTAGTACCACAATGTAAAGAAATTTAACAGTAAACGGTTGAATAAAATATATATTTTTTTATTACATTATCAAAATCTAATGATATCAAGTTCAGTTGAGGGCCAAGGTGGGTATTCTGATAGAAAGTGCACTATTTCATTTATTTTAATATTAAAAAAAATATTAAACGTTGACTGTTAACACTGTAATCCGTTCCTTTTTAAAATGCGCGGTCTGTAACTCCTAATATTTCCTCCCTTTCTCAATTCCGACTATAGCCACATGTAAAGTGTGATTCAATTATTTTCATGCATTAAATCAAGTAAATCATTACGAGTACAAAAACGATACCTTTATCTGATATCCATTAGAATGTGTAATATTAAGTTCTTTAAGTGTAAACCCAATCCTGTAGGGATATCCATCAAATCTACGGCTCATTAAACCTATAGCATAGGGTTGTCTACCATCCTTCTTAAGTTGCAAAGGTTTTATCCAAATATCCATCTTATCTCTCTGTAACAAATAATTATATTATGAAACGTTGATCTCTTTGAAATTTGGTAATTCATTTTCTCTAGTAAATTAAAATTCGTTCTTTATATTTTCATGTAAATAATTTTAATTAAATGTATTATATGAGCCTACACTTCAATGAACTTTAAGAGAGAGTAGATCGTACGCTGCCACTGCTTCGACCTTATCATTTTATGAGATATTTCTCAACGTTTCGCTATCTGCTATAAGCGGCTTCTTCAGGAGGGGAGATGTGCAAAGAAACTCAACTACTGAACGTAGCCAGAGTCGAAACCCATCTGAATTAGAAAAAGGACGAAATTTATAGGATGAGGTTGTCACTGGACCGTGAAAGGTCGGAAGTGGAGATTTGGCTTGAAGTGGGAGTGGCCACTGGAATGACTGTATTTCAAATAGGAGAGATGTAGTATCCATACTTGGCTCAATTGTTCAAAGTAGACACAGAAAAAAACCAATTCCAGATCCTCATTTATCAACATTTTATTAAAACAATCTCCACTCTACAAACAAATCCTGAAGATGTTCTGGTTAGTTTTGATGTTACCTCACTATTCACCAATGTTCCAATCCCAGACTCACTAAATATTCTGTCAGATCTCCTAGCTAAAGACAACAAGTCTTCTAATTTCCACATATTTCACTTTCCAAAACCAATACCACCAGATGTCGGGCACCCCATTGAGTTCATCTTTATCCCCAGTCATTGAAAACATCTTCATGGAAACATTTGAACAAATAGCCCTCAAACCTAAAGTCTGGCCCCCTTATGTGGACTTCTAAACCACCTCAACAATAAACATCCCAATATAAAATTTACCACGGAAATCAAATCCAATGACTCCCTTTCTTTTCTGGATGTATTGGTTACACGTAAAACCAACGGATTATTAGGCCACTTTGTGTTTCGAAGATAAACCCACACCGATAGATACCTTCACGTCAGTCCAATAACCTAGACCCAAAGATTCCTCTTTAGAACCTCAACTGCAAGCTCCAACGATGTCTCTTCCTTATATTCGCTCCGTCACAGATCGTATCGGTAAAATCTTCGGTAAGGAAGGAATCCGTACGACATAAAAACCTCCAAAAAAATTGGTGAATATCTTCTACAAAGGATCCACTGCTGTCTCTATTTTCAAAAGGCATTTACAAGGTTACTTGCTCATGTGGACAAGTCTACATTGAAACAGAACGATCTATACAAACACGTATCAAAGAACACCGTAGATACATGAAATCTGGTTTCTTAACACATTACGCAATCAAACAGGTCACCAGGTTCTCTTCGACAATACAGTAGTACTAGCAAAAGCCCCACACTTCTACCATAGGAAGATTCGGGAAGCAATGGAAATTCAAAAACACCTATATAACAGAGATGGATAACTACATCTCTCCTATTTGGAATAAATTAATTTCACGCCAAATCGCCACTATCCGGACCTTTCACGGCCCATTGACGATATATCCCCTTTCCCCATTTCCAATTCAGATGTTTTTCGTCTCTGGCTACGTTCAGTAGTTGAGTTACCGTTCAAACCTGGTCCCCTATTTATTTTTCGCTTCTGGCTACGTTTAATAGTTGAGTTACTATGCACATCCCCCTAAGTGTGTTCCGTCTCTGGCTACGTTAAGTAGTTGAGTTTCTGTGCACACCTGCCCTCCTGAAGAAGCCGCTTAGAACAGACGGCGAAACGTTGAGAAATAGAGAGTTATTGGAAATACATTATTAGTGCTTAGCAGTATAAGTGTGTTACCTCATTTAAATGAGGCATTACTTTAAACTCTTTAAACAGTTATTGGAACTTTGGGATAAAGTAAATTGACGTTGACAGATGATAGGTCTTTAATTTTTAATCTACATATAAGTTCGTTTAAAGTGAATGTTTATATGAACTGGTGGCATCTCAAACTTAAGTAGTCACTATACTAGGTAAATCTTACCATAGCATTAGAAATACAAACTTTCTTACTTCTCATTCAATTCAATTTTTCTATCGAGTTATTTGAGATCTCACAAATTTTAGCACAGAACACATTACTTCTTGTGACATCTTCGATATGCATTGTGATTTGTTTTTCTCATTTTCAGATGATCAAAAAAATCGAGAAAAGGAAAAAGAAAATCATCAATTCTATGGGCGCAATTGTCGAGCATGTTCATACTTATATTTTAAATACAAATGTAAATGAAATTATCACTAAAGTTAATTGAACTAAAGATAAATATCCGAGTAAGAATCTGACCAATACCTACCTTTAAAACTAGTCTGCCCATAATTCCCAAAGGATCTTGGTTAACAGCTATTACATCTTTATTTTGAAGAATGTCTGCAAACTGAGGTTCAATGGTCCTTAAATCTACTGACATAATGAGAGGAGCAGCCATAATAGCCCATATTGCCATCTGTGCTTTACTTTGTTCAAAACTTAATCCGTAATTTCCAATAATCAGCTAAAAAACCGTTACATTAAAAATAGTCGACTTAACAAATGTTTTAAAATCTCATAATGTTGTCAAATAGGAAAGAGAATGAAATATATCAAATTTTCTTCACGCATAACAGTAGAAATTACTAAAGTTTACCTTTACTATTGCTATTAAAATAATTTGTGTGGATATCATTGTTGCAAAGCATATTTCTGTCAAAAATGAACATTTTTTTGAACATGTAATGAAGTGTACACGCTTTACCACCAATTGGAGAGCAGCAATAAAAGGTGTTTTGTAATGTGAATAGTTTTATTTATGCCAATTCTGGCAGAATTACATCAAATAAAATTTTCCACATTTAAAAATATACTTTATTGCTGCTCTCCTACAAACTTTATATATTTACCATATCAGGGTCATTCCAATGCCCGGGGCCTGAAAATGGACCTATGCGGTCTTGATTAGTACTAAACCAGTCTAAAATTTCAGTTACGTTGTTCCAGCCATCATCAATATCGTCCCAATTCCTCCAAAGGTTACAGGCTTCAGCCAAACTCGTATAATTTGACTAAAAACATTAATTTTATTACATAAGGTTTTAGGATTTCTTTTAAGGTAACAAATGAAATATTTAATAAAATATTTCAGCCAATTTGTGTGAAAAGTAACTTTATCATCATTGAATTCCAATAAGTAAAAAAGACTCACTTTAAAAATAATCATCATCTTTAAATTTTGACACATAAGCCCTTGTAGTATACAGTATCTACATAAAGTATGGAATAAATTAATTTAAACTAAACAAACAATTTTGAGGAAAAATTCTGAGACAGGTCGGTTTTTTATTTTAATTTATTGTATTTTTATATAATAATTAAATATTCAGGGTAAACCATTTGTGAGTAACGATGTCATGAACAATTTTTTTTAATGGCACACCTTGTATATTTTACTTTTTTTAGATTGCAAATTTCAAGACGATTCCAAAAATATATGAAACTTGTTTTCGGTAATTAATAGTTATGAAGATACAATCATTTTAAAATCTGTATTTTTAAAGACCTTTAATTAAATTAAAATAACAAAATAATACAACAGTAACAATAAATTGCCATACAATAAATTACAGTAAGTGTTCGAATTTTAAATCATTTATGTCGTCGGGTTTACTTTTATACACAACATTTTTTAGATGATCCCACAAAAAGAAATGTAATGGTGTGAGATCCGGTGACCTTGGTGGCTACTCAATGAGTCCTCGTCTACCGGTTCACTTATTGGGGAAAACTTTGTTCGAATGGCGGAGCCCCATCTTGTTGATACTACAGACTTTCATCGGTATTTCCGGGAATGTTTGACCTAGGGAATAAATCCATTAAAGTTGGAATCAAAAAGTTCATTAAAAATTGCAGATAAGTTCCACCAAAAATAGGGTCCAATGATTTTATTTCGAACAATTCCTACCCAAACATTAATTTTCTGTTGATATAGAGTGTGGTGTTCTCTCATCCATTTAGGGTTTTCCTTTGCCCAATATCTACAATTCTGTCTGTTGACTTCCCCGTTAAATGTAAATCGGATCATTACTACACTTATCTATCAAAGTTTCGCTAAATTCCTTTCTACGATCCGGGTTGTCATCTGATAGTTCTTGTACAAGGTGCACCTTAAAGGGATGCCACTTTTCATATTTTAATACTTTATGAATAGAAGTAAAAGAAACATCATGTTCTCGACTAACTTGCCGAACGCTGTTGTGTGGATTTTCTTCCATAGGCAATAAAACGTTTAATTTAATATTCTCGGCTAGTGCTGGCCTGATTTAGGTAGATCTTCTACGGTACCAAACTCCCTAAAATTTTTTTCAATTTTTCTCACTGTTGACTGACTTATAGGTTGTTTTGAATGTTTATTATTAAACATAGCACATACCTCTTGTTGAGGTCGCATATTATCGCCACAACGAATTAACATAAGAACTTCAATACTTTGTTTTCTAGATAAACGCATTTTTTAAGTGTCAACAAGCAAATTTAGAATAACTAAACTGGTACTGCACTTCACAAGTGTCACTGTTTTTACAATAATGATAACCAAAGGTACGCCGATATTAATTTTAAAATTATCGTATCCTCAAAACTAATAATTACCAAACACAAGTGTGATATATTTTTGGAACCTTCTTGAAATTTGCAAGTAAAAAAATATACAGGGTGTGCCATTTAAAAAAATTGTCATGACATCGTTAATGAATTTATTCCATATTTTATGTATTGTATACTTTACGACCGCTTTTACTTCACGGTGGCCTTTACTTTTACAATCGTTTATAAATTGTGTTGTGTGCACATTAATTAAATGACCTTTGATTTTTTGATTGGACCGAAAATTCAAATTCATCAATTTTATAACCTTAGTATACAAATAAAAACGTCTCATTTTCTGTTGTAGTGCGTAAAAAGTTATTTCTGGTCAGTGAAACTTACTTGCATGCCATTTGGTTCTTGATAGGCAGGCCAACTGCAAGAATAAACAATCGGACGGTTTGTCGCATTCAAGTATTTACCCATTTGAATATACCCTTAAAAATAAAAAATATGTATATTAATATTTGTCAATATAAATTTAATATATAGTAGTGTGGACCAGAAGTACGCAATTAATATTCTATTAATATTTTTTTTTATAATAACAAAAGCTTATGGGCCAGCACAAGCGTACTTTTTTCCCACCATGTGGTGACGTCGGTGTCAACTTCAACATCTATCTAGCCAGTCTACTAAAAAAAAAATATTTTTTTTTGTGTATTAGATAGTTTATTGAATATAAATATGCATTACAAACTAGAGGAAAATCATCAAACATAAAGTGCTTTAAGTACGTAATATTAATTGACAATAAACAAAAATTACCACCAGTAGTCACATTTAAATGCTCCTATTCCTTCATATGGAGAACATTTCTCGAGCCACCATTCCTCAATCCTTGTTGGGGTTTTCTAAAAAGGTCTCCCAACAACTATTCTTTTGATTTTTTTAAAAAGTTGTTTGGTGTCAATATTCCTTTTCAAACGGCGTTTTTCCAACTTTTTTCATCTTGTCTTTCGTACTGTTAGTGGTGGATCTTTGGTCAATATTAAAAGCATTTCTTTGGTCTTGATTTTTCTTTTCTTCTCTTTTTCTTTGAAGTTGTTTTTCGAATTAATCTTTTATCGATGTACTGGTCAAAATTGTAGATTTTTTCTTTTACACTTTCTTACCGATATATCAGTGCTCTTGAGGAGTAACAAATTTGGGTAGGAAAATTATTTCAAACTTTTTCTAGTTTAGAAGATCCTGCGTTAGCTGATGGTGTAGCATTAGTGGATTAACCTTCCGATATGATTTCTTTTAACTTAGAAGATGCTGCAATATCTTGACATGTGCTGGAACTTTTTTTTTAGTGAAGAGGGCCCCTCGATAGCTAAGGATGTAGCATTACTATACGAATCACCCTTCGGTTCGATTTTCTTTGATATAGAAGATACCGCAATGTCTCAACATACTTCGGAATCCGAATTTAGCCTAGTTTTATAATTAAACACCTCGTGATGAACAGTTACAGTCGACGTCTTCTTCTGTAATAATCAAGGAATTTGTAGGAGAAATTCCGCATACCTTGAAGCTATTTACAGCCTTACCAATTATTGCCGCCCGTTGATAAGCTTTTGAAAATAATGAAGCTACTTAATAATTGCTAATTGTTCTTCTAGGATTATTAAATAACCAATTCTCGCAAGCCTGAGAGTAGAAGTCTTTTAATAGTTTAAACAAACATCGATCTAATGGTTGCATTTTATAACTACTATTTAGAGATAAAGAAAGTATATGTCTATGACGCTCACGAGCAAACATAATTACTTGTAAAGACGCATGTGATGAGTGGTTACATAAAATTAATAACATTGGATCTGTTTCTGAAGCTTTAAAGTAAAGTGAATTTGGAAATGAATCAGCCATTCTAGGAACAAATCAGTATTAATATAACCCGAATCTGATGTAAACAGGATAGATCCCGGAGGCGCTCCATCGATAAGTTCAGTTTTTCTTCATTTTCTTGGAAAAATAATCGCTGGAGGCACATACCATCCAGAAGCGGACATACAACAACCAGTACTAATAGGTTGGCCTTGTTCACCCAACGATATTTTCCCGTCTACTTTCAGACCTTTGATAGACACTATTTTGAGCATTTTATTTGGAACAGTCGATAGTTCGCTTTTGTCCATATTAAAGATCCTTAAACTCGGAAATCCATATGCAGTAGTTTTAGAAGGTGTGCGCAACGAAAGTTTGTGTCTTTTTAAAAAGTCTTTCTCGGCCATTTGTTTTCTTTTGAAAAATAATTTTCAATGCCATTTGCTTTAGCGTATTGGTAAGCTAATTTTTTAAGCTCTTCAACGTCAAGCCGCGGAACAACGTTCCCAATTTTTTAGAAAAATTTCAACCTTTTCCTTAGTGCACCATCTGAAAATTTAAGTTCGCTAGTAACTCGACATTGGGATAAGCCATTTAGCAGGAATTGTCTGGCTCTTTGATATATCTCTGGTGTTTGCGATTCGTTGAGTTTATCGTATGTAATTTCTGTAAGAAAACAAAAGAATTCACTCCGAATGGGGCAAAAGTACGTAGGTGATTAATAAAACCTTAGAAGACACCAGCATATCCAGCATCTGTACCAACAATTTGTGTTACTTCTGCATGCAATACATTTCTCAATTTTACCAACAATATAAATAAAACGGTAATTTAAGTTCATTTGGCACTTTAAGAGCAGTAGGCTGTTCTCCAATAGAAATGGTGTATGCAGACTAGCAAAAGACGTAATGCTGAAAGCACTGCCGACCACATCCTATTAACAAAAGTATTTAAATTTTGTCAGACAGCTAAAAGCAATGAGCTCCAAGTGGCTGGACTCGAAGCTGGTGTGGAATTCTATCTATTCCTTGAATTGTATTGCTGCTATTAACACAAAAACCCTTCTCTGGGTACTTGGGAATAAGTAGATGAAAGGTAATGGGAAAGCCACACTCTGGTGAGAAAAGGAGCAGAATCCGAGTTCAATGGACGGAAATCATTTCCAGAAGCATGGCCAAAGATACTATCTTTTAATGGACTAGGACTAAGAAAACCCTCTAGCACAAGGAAGATATTCCTGGTTTAGCTCACGCTAAAGCAATTATATCCAAACCCTTAGGTAGCACCATATTGCAGATCCTTGAATGAAGTAGAAGAGATCTAAGCATTCTAACTGAACTGCCTACAGATTATTGTCACCTATAGAAAAATAAGTCCGAGACCTACATCGAACTTTCGTTTCTGCAGTATGGACGAAAAGGCGGAGCACATACGATCCAGCTCTGGAAATAAATGGATACCGTACGTTCGGTTTCATACAACTCGAATCTTAACGACTTAAAGAAAGCTTCTCGCGTGTTAACGCCACACTCACATCGAACTAACCTAACCTAACCTAACTCCAATGAAAATGCCACTACATACCTACATCGATGAATTGCCAATCAGAGTAACATCCATCAAATTTTAAATAATCTATTTCCCATTCAGCAAAAGTGTTAGCATCCTTTTCAAGATGAAGTATACTTCCAGGATATCCACCACATGTATAAGTACCATAATCAGCGTACATGCCAAATTTCAGGCCTTTACTATGAATCTACAAAAGGGGATTTTTTTTTATAAATATTATATAAACTTTACCTTATAACTATAAGTATTTATTTGGATTATACAGTATATATAAAATAGTGGCAAAATATATATCTCAACGAATAATCAAAATCTATAATTATTTTTAGACAAATAATAAAAGACACCTCCTCATTAATTATTTTATTATTTATTATTAATTATTATTATTACAATGAATTATAACTCATAATTATAAAATCTAAGTCATAATTACGAGATATTTTTTTATGTTTATCTGTCAAGTCTCTTTAGTAAATGGAACAGAGTTGAGAGAAAAACATTTCATCAAATGGCCGACTAATGACTAAGATTTAGGTGATAACTAAAATTAGTAAACCATTGTAGTGTCACTTTTTGTTTTAGTCTAACTCTTTGACTGCTATTAAGTAATTTAATTGCTAAAGAGTTCGGGTTATTTTATAAATTGGTGGAAAAGAGCTGTTTTCAATAAAACTAAGTTTGCAAAGATCGGTTAAACAGAACCGGAGTTACAGGCGTTTTTCCATAATAAGGTTCCCATTCTCCCCCTCCTCTTATTTGAAAAGATAGACTAAAACTTATGAAACCAAATAAACGCAGAATTTTCGGAAGAATACAATGATTGTATTTTCAATGTCTCTTAATTAGGGAAAATTTGTGAAATATCTATTTTTAAATTTTTGGTAATGAACTACGCCCTCTAGGGGTGGACATGTAAATATAAAAATAATTTCCAGGTTTTTCTCAAGGCCACTTTTGTTATAAACAATTTTGTCCCGAAGTTATACTATACACGGTTTCCAAGATATAGCCGAGAGCCATTCTTACTGGGACACCCAGTACATTAATAACTAAATTAGTCATTATTAACACAGGAGCGTATAAACACCGGGACGTTTACTGAGTGAACCTTTTTCGTTTTTGATCTTAAAGGTGATATCTATACAAAAGGTTAAAAAAATTGAATCGTGCTGCTAAATGACAGTTCGGTAAAATTTGTTGACATTTTTGAAAACGCAGTCAGGTCAAACGTGACATAAAAAATATCTAAAAAAAAATTCGTAATAAAATCATAAAATCTATGTACGTTTTTAAAATCAGACGTACTGCGATAATACCATCTGCTTATTTTGTCTGACAGCAGAAATGGGACCCTTCGAAGCTGAGACATTTTTAACCATTACTACCCACCTAGTGGGGTTCAGAACGACCTAATCCAACGATTTCATATGGTTTTGGCCATACAACGATAAAACAATTTTTGTCGTCTGTTCTTGACTATTTTGCTCTTGTACAGATTTAATAAAATTTATTTAATTTTAATGTATATAAATTCGGCCAAATAAAAAAAATGCTCGGAGCAGAAAAACGAATATAATGTATAAACTACCAGTTCCTTATACTTATTTTAAGAAAATTATATTTTTGTTGAGAAGCACATTAGGATTTAAGTTGTGTTTTAAAATTAGTTTTATTAAATATAAAAAAATATTAAAGTGGCGCTTCCGTATAATAATGACATTAAAATTAGTAGGAAAAATATTATGTTTTTCGGAAGATACTGAAAAAATGTAACATGCTAAGTACTTTTTTTGTGTTTTACTTACATAATCTGACAAATTTTTTATTCCATATGGAAATCGGATTGGGTCTGGTTGAAGTCTTCCTTGGGAGTCTCTTTCTTTAGAAGCCCAACAATCATCTATCATGACGTATTGGTATCCAGCTTCTAAATATCCGTCGTCTACCATATGATCAGCCATGACACGGAAAAGTTTATCACTGAAAAATTAGCCAAATAAGAAACTGTTACAAAAATATAAAGACTCAAAGATTTTTATAACCGTAATTTCTAAATGATATTGGTTATAAAGTGCATCAGGCTAACTTTATTAACGCGAAAGTAATTTAGTTGGTCAACCTTCAGACCGTATATTTGATGACAATACTCATCATTCTAATTTTATTAATATGTCACTAGATTTTTTTGTTCCATTAAAGATATATAAAATATCTAATTACCCGAAATGGTTCAATATAGATTTAGGATATTATGTTCGATAAAAGAAAATTGCCCACAAAGGGTATATGTTTTCCCAGGATCTGCAAGATTATCAAGCTTTTGCAGATCTTAGGAAGATTTGTAAAGATCTATCAAGCAACCTTTACTATAACTATATGTAGAATGTCGACAACTGTACACGAAGTAATTCAAAATTCTTCTGGAAACATATCAATGACGTAATGTCAAATCACGACTTACCGAACATTTTTCTTTATGCTCTAACAACTGAGATATTGCGGATAGTTTTGCTCAGTTCTTTTCTACAGTTTATGCCAATGACAGGAATGTTAACTTTAATGATTTTATTACTGTTAAGGAAAGTGACTTTAATATTCCAACATTTTCTGTATCGAGTGAGAGCATTTTTAATAAAATTCAATCTTTACAAACTAAATTGAGCAGTGGTCCTGATGGAATTCCAAACTATTTTTTGAAAAAGTGTATATACTCTTTAACCTCTCCACTATTTCTCCTTTTCGATATGTCGTTGAAGACAGAAATGGTTCCAAGTATATGGAAACATTCTTCCCAAGCAACACATTTAGTACCTGCTACGTATATAGTGGTTTGCCTTAGTTGCCGTTAAGTCATAGGGACGGATTAAATCCGTTCCTGGTACCAAAGTGGGGAACAAATGTCACGTAGCCAAGTCGTATTTGCTACGTTCCAGCTGTTCCTACAACTTCATGGAACCTCACGGCTACGTTGTAGGAACATTCCAGGGTAGTTCCCGTGTAGTAGCATTCACTTCCGATATTTTCCATGTTTATTGTCTTTGTTTTTCATATTTCTGAATATTTCTTGTCTCAATTTAACTTGTTATTCCATTCACTAAGGTTTTCATAACATCATTCTTTTAATACTTATACTTAATATGGTTTGTATAACCAAATGAAAATTTATCGTAAATTTTTGAAAATTAGGTTGAAAAAATAAAAACACCCTCAATATGTATACATATTTAAAAAAAATATTTAAAATATAATAATAATTTTTTTTTTATATTAGTATAAATGTATAATTGGAGAATGTATATTAAGATTCTTTTGTTAGTTTATCGGAAATAGCATTATATTAACACTTTTTGAACTTAAAAATAATGGTGTGATTCCATATTTTAATTTCTTAAATGGCGAAAATGGTACTTATGTATCTCAAAGTACCTTTTGCTTCTTCTATGTTATATTAGCCATTTACAAGGTGACTCCAACCGTTGTGTCTTTTAAAGTATTCGCTACGATAAAATAACAATTGGAACCGTCCTAATAGAACTGTATGGTGGCAGTTTCTACTTTGCTACTACAAAGATCCTGATAAAGTGAAGTACGACTTTTTCTCGCCACCAAGATCCTATTTGCCACTTTATAAGTACATTTACAAAAATGTAAATTTGAACCAAACGCTAGTTAAAAATTTACCATATTCATACGTTTTGAAGAATAAAATAAAATTTTTCTATATCCTGTTTCATATTGAACTACACATAATAATTTTTTTGATGCTGAAAATATCTTTAAATTATTATTAAAAATATCGATACTCTAGGTATCGATATTATATTGTCAGTATTATTCAGTCTGTTCTATTACTGATGTAAAAAATTAGAAACTATTACGAAAGAAAATATAGTCATGCAACTTAACAATGACTTCTGAATAATTACGGATTATCCAGCAACCAATATGTTTGTCCGATACATAATCAAATGATCGATATTTGAAAAATCGACTGTATCTATTGACAATTGAGATGAAAGTGTAGGTTAAATTAGAATTGTTAGATGGCTTATTGTTCTATGTAATTAACAGATAAATTAAGTTTTGCTTAGTTGTTTGCTGTTTTTTCAGTTTTGTTAAACTTGATGTTCCTAAATAGTAAACTGATACCATAGGGTAGAGATTTTAAGTATAATTCACTACATGGTGGCATGTGAAAAAAGCGGCTACTTTCAAGAGAACACAGTCTTCTACTGGGGTTACCCGGGTTCTATGTATGTTACTTAAAGTTTCTATACTTTCAAGTTCCCTTGCTTATTCCAGGTACGTTGCTAGAACCGCTATTTGGAACTATAAAGTATCATATCTTGTAAGTCACAATTTAGTTCCACAAACTAGTAACTGCCTCCAAGCTTTGCCGTTTCAAAGTAGTAATCTTTTGAAAAGCTATTTTAATAGTAGCCGGGTAGTTCCATTAAATTTAAAAATGTCTTTAATGTGGCGGACCTTTGTTGTAGTCAATTTAAGTAGCAAATAGGTAACTGTCATACTTTTTCAACACTATAAACTTATTAATCTTTTTAAGTTAAAAAATAGGTAACGGGTTTGAAGCATTTACTTTTATAAAGTTCCGGTTTCTATAATATCTGTTCCTGATACCAAATGTGTTGCTTGGGTTATATTTGTCCAATATTTAAAACGGGAAACAAGTAAGATATAACAAACTCACAGAGAGTTAGTAATCAATCTTCGTTAACGAAGTTACTAGATTGTTTGATATGCGACCAGATAAAATTTTACTGTAAAGAGATATTGATAAATAACCAACATGGTTTTTCCCAAAAAAAGTCAACAATTACCAATTTGTTATTCTTTGAATATAAAATATTGAATGCCCTAGAGAACAAACTTCAGATGGATGTTGTATAACAGACTTCTCTAGGGCATTTGATAGAGTGAACCTCAACATTCCTTTAGGAAAATTGGAGCTGTAAGGTTTTCCAATTAAGTCAATTAAATGGTTTCTAATTGATCGAACACAACAGATAAGAGTAGGATGTGTTGAATCAACCAAAATTCATGTAACATCAGGAGTACCGTAAGGTGCCCACTGCTCTCCGTTACTGTTTAACTTATTTGTAAACGATATCTGTCAATATTTTAGAAACAAATAAAATCATTAGATGAAGCTCTTCTAATTCAAGAATTATAATTTTTCTAAAACATACGCATGTAAAATCATTTATTTTAATATATCTATTACAAAACGATGATTCTAAATAGTTTTTTAATTGCAAATAGACCCATTTGATAATTTAAACTAGTGATGGGGGATCGAATCCTTTTTTAGAGATCGATCATTCGGTACTCGAGTACATTAAAGGATCGAGTACTTAACCGAGTACCGAGTACTAGGATTCTAACAATAGGTAGAACTAATTACCCAAACAAATTCAAAACATGTATTTCGGATTGAACTGGTCTCCCCTTAAATACATGCACTGATGCCACCACTCATAAAATAACTGGAGCTTTGTGGCAAAATAGTTCTTGCCACTTTCAGGTCAATTATAAAAATATTGCGAAGTTATTAAAGCAGGACTTATTTATATATTTATATATTTTATTACATATATCTATATTTAGACACAGTTACACCATATATCAGAAAAAGTACTGCCAGGTAATCGGCATAAGTAGAGATATTCTATTTTTTTAATAACATATATGGCAACATTGTGTCAGACTTTTCCCAAAATATTTTCGAAATATAAAAAGTATACAATGAGTCGGTTCCACTCACAACTTCGTAACTCGTTACCCAGACCCGAGAACCGAGACCCAGACCCGAGACTCAAGACCCGAGACTCGATTTGATTCGTGCTCGAATGATTCATCTCGGCAAAACAACTGAAATTTTGTGTACTTGTTCTCTGGATCGATCCTGTTACCTTGTATTCGAGTACAACGAGTAATTTTAAGGATCGAGTACTTTTCGATCCTTTGTACTCGAGTACCCCATCACTAATTTAAACTGCCTAGTTAAAATATATAAAAATAATAATAATTTTCAATGTTACACTGGCCTTTTAATATTACAATTATTGTACTTTGTACAAATGCACGGAAGATAATTTTTTCATTAATAACTTACCTAATACATTCGTCTGGATAAACCTCACAATCTATAAGACATCTAAATCTTTGCCAATGCATCCAACCCATTGGAGGGGTCAGAGCAAGACCATTATCTAGTGAATCTACTGTTATATACAGAGCGCAGGAAATTATAATATATATTGAGATCATTTTTATGGAGAACGATGAATGATTCCTAAAAAAATAAAATTAATTTTAGGTTAATCAAACTTGGTGCCAGGTATAAAAAAGTAGAATAAGTATAATAATATAATAAGGCAAGAAGCAATTAAAAAAATAAAATAAGTTTTGAAAAGAGTCAAATCACTAATTGCTTTCATAGTAACTATTATCTCTGTTAACTTACTTATAGCGCGAAAAACAACAAATAATATCAACTATAAAAATCACTTAAAGACAATTAACATTATTCAAGGATATAAGGTAATACAAGAATTTGGAATTCCAGATATAAAAAAATTTGATAAAAATGTATCTAAAAACTTTGAAAAGCTTATTAAAAGTTTTGAAATATGTCTTGAGATAAGTAATTCAAACTGCAAAATAGATAAAAAAGAATATAAAATATTTCTAAATGTTGCTAGAGAGAAAGTATGGGAAGTCTATTCTACCTTAGAGCACACAGAAGAAGAAAAAGGTCGGTATGTATGAAGAAGTGAAAAAATTTAAAAATTTAAGAGTTCAGTAAGCAAATATTCAAACGATAAATTCATTAAATCAATATTTGAAGTGTGGAAACAACATGAAAGAGAAAAATGTTTTTTATATGGATACAGGTGTCATTTATACATGGTTGGGATAAAGTATGGAACCAAGTAAATATCTTTAAAACGAAACGGACGATATTTATGAAATTTGGAGGTAAGTGCAATGGGGAAAAATTCAGCTGATGTACATTTTTTTGTTAATAATATACTTCCAGATTAACCGGAAATAACTTAAAACTTTTTTAATTTAAAGGGGACACCGTGTATATTATTGCAGATTTTGTATATTTGGGACTAACTTTAAAATGTGAATCTCAACACTGTGTACATTTTTTGTAAAAACTTTTTTTTCGTAACTTCAATAATAGCGGACTAATCGAGCTTTGCCACACGAATGCTTCACCCTGTATAAGATACCTGTCATTTCTTATCTAATCATCTTGTCTAATGCTGATTGGTTCGAATATTTAGAATAAATATGTAGGCTAAAAATCGGTCAATTTCTGTAAAACGTCTGACTAAAAAAGCGAAATTTGAGTCATATAAAAATTTTTACAAAAAGCTTTTGAAAGCAGTGGAAATTTTAATTGGCGATGTTGTTAACTTCAGTAATACACCGTCAAAAGAAAATCCAACAGTTTTACTTATCCTATTTATTTAACCTGATTTACTCTTTCATATTACCTTGTATAAAACAAAATTTTGAAGAGGTAACCGGACATGTTAAAATTCTGGAAGGCAAACTTACAGATCGGTATAATACTAAAGTCAAAATTCCATCTAAATATCTCATTTAATTTCGAAATTATTCAAAATATAATTAGACACACTGTCAAGTGAAATCTACGTCAGACTTTGATTCTGATGGTTTATTTACAAAAAATACAGACGTAGAATATAGTTAATGAGCCAATTTTTTATGAACCATATTAGCCAAATCGATTAATTTAACCGTTAAAATAATTTAAGGTAAATCGAGACATAATAAAACTCATCTTCTCATGAAAAATATTGTAAAAGGAGTCGACACTTGCTGAAGATTTTAAAATAACATAAATATAAAATTCCAACGACCTATATAAAAATTTGATACATTTCTGTAAAAAATGTGAATTACTGACCACTTTTATCAGGTAATTTTTATTGTTCATGAATACAAATTTAAAAAAATTGAAACCTATAAGTAGTAAATACAAAAAATATAAAATTAAATTAAGAATTTAATTTTTCCTGTTTGTGATCACATCAAATTAGTGAGTTAATTCAATTAATAATAATAAGCAATTAAAAATTGTTTACCATTATTATTCATTCATTATGCTTTTCAAATTTAATGTAGATATTAATAAATTAAACTCGCAATTAATTAATCGACCAAAGAAATAATTTTTGGATTTATTAAGCTACTTACATGCAAAATGGATCTATTAGTTACGGCTACTAATATTTCAATACATTGCAGATTCGCACACGAACTATTTATAAACAAATCGTATATTGATTATATCCATAAATTAATACCCAATAACACCCAATTCTCAGTTAAAATTATACTATCTAATCTAAAAATAAACAATATTTCATTTATTCTTAAAAGAATTTTAATTCACCGTATAGAAAACAAAAATTAATTCATCAAAGATGGATTAAATTTACTACTAAGAAAATTGCTCCTGAGAGTAACAAAAAAAATTTTGCCTTAGGGTCAAAGGCCATACCGATAATTTAATACTCTTTGTTCACTAAATATAACACGAGAGACGAAATAGAAAATACCGAGCGTGTAACAATTGTATCATAATAAATACAATTGCAAAAAAAAACAGTACTTAATTTGAGTTTGACTAAATTGTCACTTTTAATTCATAAAAAAGTCTCTAAAGAGTAAAAAATATAGACAATAGAAACCAGATAATTATTTTTCATTAAAATTATAAAAATAAAACATCGATCTTACTTCACCCGAATTTCAAAATGAACGATTGTTTCCTCTCGCACTTTTTAGGATTTCTTGTGTATTCTTATCAAGCACGCAGGTCCTCGACCATAAGTCGCTGTAGGTCTTCTAATAGTTTTATACAGACGAAATTTGGCACTTCTCGACAATTGTTTCGATCTTATTAAGTTGTTTAGGGTTCCTGCACTTTTATCGGCTTTTAGAATTCTCGTGATTATTTCCTTCACTTCTTTTACATTATTGCTAAAAAATGACCCCAGATATACGATTTCATTTACTTCTTCAAATTCTATGCTTGGTCTTATATTCATTAATCCTAAATTTTACTTTTTGTGCTACTTCTAATAATTTCTCCTAGTTCTTTCGGCATAACTTATGACTTGGTGACTTTTGTGCAACAATTCTCTCTCTCTCTCTCTCTGTTTAGCTTTGCATCTCTAGCTATTTTTTCTAGCGTTACGTAAAATATTAGAGTTGATAATATATCTCCCTGTCTGAGTCCTGTTCCTATTTCAAATTCCTCCGGTAGTCCGTTCATATCTGAGAAGAATTCTTTCCACATTCCCCTAATTTCCCGTCTTTTCTCAATTTGTTTCCTTTTTTTACCTGTATGAATGTTGTGCTAGTTTTTTTTCTTTTATAAAATTATTAGGACGAACTACTTACAACAATCCAAATGAACAGCGTTTCCAAACTTCGGATATTTTTTCTAGTTGTTTTCTGTATTATTGTAATTTATTATTGCGTATTGAACTATTTTTATTTATAAAATGTAGACTGCAAAAAGTTTGTTTCAAAATAAAATAAACAAGTAAGAAGATGCACTTATTATGGGCTTTTAGAACAAACAAGCGAAAGATGTTACTATGAGTAGCATTTTCTTATTAGTAAATGGTACAAATTAGAATGTCGATTAATATGAAATATATTTTAAGAAACAAGTAAAGTAAAATATGGAATATCCAAAAATGTTTCTTCATTTTTTCGTAATTTAAAAATTAAACGTTAAATTCGTATTTAAATGTTAATTAGCTTTTTTGTACTAATCAAAGTATAATTTTTTTCTCTAAAATTGAATAGCGCTAATTTTTTTAAATGGAATTCAATACATACAATTGGAAAATATTTATATTTTTTAAAGGAACAGAGCAATATATTTTTTAAGAAGAAATCTACAATTTGATATTACTTTATAGAGGAGATAAATTATTGTTTTGTAATTTTCTTCATAAAAAGAGACGTTGGGCTTATTTCGGTATTTAAGAAATTCACAATTTGAAATCAATTTAGTTTCAATGTTTTATGTGGTAAAAGAATTATTGAAACAAATCTTGTATTTTTTAAATTACAATATAAATGATTATATAGGGATATGGCAAGCCACAGGGCCATCTCCCTCAGTTTCTTAATAACTAGTGAATTAGTTCTATCCAAAAATATATTTTGTTTGGGACGACAAAAACAAATAAATAAATATATTAATTATTAAATTTATTAGTTATTGGTAGACATTATTATTAATCTATTGAGTATTATTTTTGCATTATTATTTTGTAAAAAAATACAAAAATGGTTTAAGTTTTTAATTTATAATCAATTTAAGATTACTAATTGAAAGATAAATATTTACAGGATGATATTATTCTAAAAAAGAAATAATGTAAAGTTTTTACAACCAACCCTCTTAATTCGATAGAATTCCAATAACTTGTTAAAAAAAGTTATGTCGTCTTATGAACAAACAGTTTTCGATATAAGCCTTTCAAACACAAAATTAATTCAAATATTCTGTAATTAAAAACATTTTACTTCGGCATATACAGAGTGGACCAAAAGTCTGGAAACGGCCAATTATCTCGTAAATTGCTAGTCCGAATTCTACAAAATTTGGGATAAGCCTATTTTGGGATACGGATATTCCAGATTTGACATTTGCAATGTTGCTAGATTTGCCGATAAGTCACTTTAGTTTTTTAACTACATCACCCTGTATATTCAGTCATTTTTGGAATCTTCTCTTCAATACGAGTTCAACCATATGTAATACTTATGTTTTTATGGAGTCTGTATGGCCCCAACGTTCACCTAATTTTAATCCTAAAGATTATTTTGATTGGGGATACTTGAAAAATTCAGTTTACAAAACTAAACCAGCAAGTCTGTCAGAGCTAAGGCAACGAATTATAGATGAATCTCTATTAATTTCTAGACAATCATTGAGATATGTGCATTGTACTATCGATTAAGGTACTGACAATTCACAATGGAGCACATTTTGAACACCTGATTAAGTAATCATCATTTTAAAAACGTTGTAATCTTTCAATTGTTTTGTTATAATGTAGTTGAAAATAGTTAGTATTAAAAAATGTATTGAGACAATTAGGCGTTGCCAGACTTCTGTTTTATTTATTTAAGATCTTCTAGACTACATAAAATCATAAGTGTTACATATGGTTGATCTCGTATTGAAGAGAAGATTCCAAAAATGACTGAATATATAGGGTGATGTATTTAAAAAACCAAAGTGACTAATAATATCAGAGAAACTAAAAATCTAGCAACATCGCAAATGTCAAATCTGGAATATCCATATCCCAAAATAGGCTTATCTCAAATTTTGTAGAATTCGGACCAGCAATTTACTAGACAATTGGCCGTTTCCAGACTTTTAGTCCACTCAGTATGTTAAATCTTAATATTTTGTGGCCAATAAAAATATCTCGATTTAAGCGCGATTCTCACTATACGTCCGGCATCGTCACCTATAGTGAGAATCACCCCTAACCCTCTCTCACTCTGTATGACTCACCTTGTATAATATATTATTTTCACAAATTGTATTTAAAATAACAACTGCATTCCCACGGTATTTATCCCACGTACATTTAAATGGAGAATCAACAAAATTTATAAGATCTACAAGCTGATTTGTGCTTCTGTCATGAACGTCGAAAGGTTCATTTTTGACAGATTCGGTTACCCTTTCAAAAATTTCAGTAAAAAATCTTAAAATAGAAACAGATAGTGAAAAAATTCCTGGAAAAATATGAAATAGCTTATGTGAAGTTAATGGAGTGGAAGAAAAAATAATTTTCGGAAAATGTTTTACTGGTAGGTATATTTTGGAGATTTATCGAAAACGTTAAAAGTTTCCACAGTAAGGTTTTAGTACTCAATGCTAAAAAGTACGCACAGTATGAAAAACAATCTATATCTATCAACCCTAAATTACACTCCTTTTTAAAAAGAAAATCGGAGATTTACAGCGCAAAGAAAATTTTAATAATGTTACATTTAAAATAAAGTATTATCAATTTGTCTTAATATTTTATTTATTAATTGACACTCGTAGGAAAAGTATAGAGTCAAACCAATGGAGAAATTACTTTTCTCCAGGACATTTAGTGGAATGTGCTAATTCCAAAATCATTTTTAATAATATAATGCAAACATTATCACTCTTGAGAGAGAAAATTCAATCCGTAACGCTTGGTTCTTATGTGTTTTGCATGTAATTCATTTCATAACAAGTGATGGAATAACTTTCCGTAATTGTTCTAAACAATAATGATTGCCATGGATGCGATAATATCGATAGCCAATGGATGTCAAAACTGTCAATGGCAAATGTAAATGGCAGCGCCGCAATAACAAATTTTAATTTATATAAAATAATGAGTGAAAAATCAGCGAATTTTTGATCGTGGAGAAAACAGAATCTGCTACTCGGTTAGAATTCCAAAATTCGATACTCGGTAGCGCTCGTGTTCGGATCGTTCCACTCGTATCGAATTTTTTTCATTCTAACCTTGTTACAGAATTGCTATTTTCACACTTGTGACAAAAGTCTCACTTTTCCTACTTATTGCACAATATACTATTTTAAAATTAGATTTTGTAACAAATAATACTTTAAAAAATATCACCGACATTAGTTGTTTGAGTGGCAAATACCAAATATTGTATTGTTTTTCAAAACAAATGTGATTATAATTTAATTCATGTAAAGAGTGTTTCAAAATTATAAAAAAGAACTATAAAGAAAAGTTAAAGATAATGTTTACTTATGATTTCACAAGAGGGTTGGCTAGAGACTATTATTTGAAAGGACTATACAGGGTTGGGATAAAGTATGGAACCAAGTAAATATCTTTAAAACGAAACGGACGTTCACCTCCTGACAATATATCAGCTTATTAACAAATTCTTGAGTCACTCTTTCCAAGACATAGTATTAGTATTAGTTCACATTCATCAATAATTCTTTGTCTGAATTCCTACAAGCATGTTGGTCGTTTAACGTAAACACGTGATTTTAGATAACCCCAAAGAAAAAAATCGAATGGGCTTAGATCCGGAGAACGAGCAGGCCACTCTATGAATCGATCACCAAAACCGATCATCATTAATATTTCAATACGATCTATTTCACTTAAATGAACCATTCTTAATCGTACAATTTATTTCCGTAAATTACAATTTGAAAGTTTGGCAACAGTTACCAACTAGATAGTACTCGTTTATTTCTTACTATTAATACAAATAATATCAATTTGTTTATCTAAATGGTATTTTACTCTAATCTATAAAAACTTAAAAGTGGTTTATTAAAGTTCTGTATTCCTCGTTTTTACAGATTTTTTACACTAAACCCAGTATGTACAAATCCGAAATAACAAGGTCTTTCAAAATCTGCAAAAATATACAGGGTGTTCCATTTAAATTAAAAAAAGTTGATGGTATTTCCGGTTAAACCGGAAGTATATTGTTAACTAAAAAATATATATCAGATGCATTTTGGCCCATTGCACTTATTTGCAAAATTTCATAAATATCGTCCGTTTCCTTTTAAAGATATTTACTTGGTTCCATACTTTATCCCAACCATGTAATTTATTGTATACGGAAAAAATATCGGAATAGTTGGTAATTCTCATATTAGTAATAAAGTAGAACCAAAAAATACCAAAAACTACCAATATAGGGGATTCACATGTAACGGTACCTTTATAAAGTTTATTTCAGTCATATTATGCAAATAAGTAGCGTCATTTAAAAATATTTTTTATAAAAAGGGATTGTTAAATAAATGTAGCACATCAAAGTAATATTTTTTAAATAGCGCAACCTCATATGCTTTACATTTTTAGCTATTACTCATTTAGTTGATATCAGTGTCTACGTTTGGGGTTTAAAGTGAATATTTTATCACCCACTTGTACTCAGGTTGTTTTTTTGCAACTCAGTATATCTATTAATTATAAATTTGTCCACAAATACCTTGAAAAAACAATAATGATGATAACTGAATAACTGTACTTATTTAGATAAACTGGCTTAATAATATTTATTGACTTGCAATACTCGATTGTATCATGTATAAACGATTAATAAGTACTTAAAAAAACAATAAACAACGTGCTGTACTTACTTTTTTTCGTAAACATCCAATAAGGCTTATATCAAAATACTTTCTTCTGTATGCGAATGCAATTTACAACAATTATGATGCAGACATTTCTAGTACAAGTTCATTGCTTGATAGTCGATTAATATTCACTTTTTGATAAGCTGAAGAAACTATTTTAGGAATGTGGTCTTGCACTGTATCGATTATAATCCCAACTCTTTGTAAACCAATATTAAATATATATTTTTATAAATTTTTTTTTAAGTTCCAAAAACAGACTTAACACGTTTTTTACTTCAAATAGCGGAATCACTGATTTATTTACAGTAGCCGAATTAACGAAATTAAGTATTATTTTAAAAAAATAAATAGGTCATCAGAACGGGTCATTGAATTTTCATAATTTGCATAGATTGTTGTTTGAGGTCAAGAATCTCATTAAGGTATTATAAATCGTTTAATTACCATATTTTTTTACGCCCATATACAGGGCGTATCTTATGCATGAGTATTCTATACCATCTCTCTAATATAAAGAATTTTGCAACAAATAAAATAAAGATAGATTTTGCAATATCAATCAAAGGCAATTATATGGCACTTTGAATTTTTGAATTGATTTATTCCATTTGGCGCGCTGTCTATTTTTTAAAGTCTACATGTTTTGAATTCAGTATTTCATGTAAATTTCAAACAGATAACATTTAGATTATTTTCCTTATAAAAGTCGTACGTTTGGTTAAAAATAAATATAAAAATTATAAAAGTTTATAATTGTAAAAAAATTCTACATTTTAAAATAATACTACTTATTACTAACCTCTTATTATAATAGATGTATTTCCTTATTATTACAAAGATTAAAACTTGTCACTTTGATCTCTAAAGGGTGTTATAATATAATGTGTGCTCACAAAGTATGGAAAAATGAAGATATCTTTTACACCCCGTACATACGATAACAAAATTCAGAGTTTCTAAGATATACTAACTGTTAATAGCTACAGTCGAAATAATAATTCAAGAGGGTGATCACGTGCATGTCTTTGCAAAACCTATCCGGAATCACCCTGTTAGCGCTTGATAAAATTAAGTCGAGTATGCGGCGGCGCCCCAATGGAACAATTTTATTAAATTTAATTTATAGTATTTACATTTTACTCTATGTTTACAAAAACAAAAATAAAAGTATTGATAAAATTTGAAATATTACATACTAATTAAAAGTACAAAGCTGACATCGAGTAATTCAGTAAAAGCAGTTGTTTTTATATAGAAAATATTCCTTAACTTGTCATCAAGTTTTTTCCGAAACGACTTTATTTATTTGTACATACGATAACATTATAGTTTGATTTTATTTTATTTTTTTTTAACGAAAATTTCTATTGTTGTTGTAATAAAGTCTGTACGTCCCAATTTTGTTTAATTTTAAAAATTACTATTTTTGAAGGTTACTTAAATTTTTAAACATCCGTTCTAAATATCGCCATTTAGTTAAAAATCAATTGAAAATCATCTTACGCATATCGAAACCAGGTTTGTACAGGTTTTTTGCAATTGCATAAACTCACTGGTCCGAGAAATATAATTTACCTTAACAAAACTACTCCTAGATAATAAATCAATTAGAGGATAAAAGTAATGAAACAAACTTATTTATAAAACTATTTCATCTGTATGTAGGAATAACCCAAAATTATAAAAAACAATTATACCTACTTAATCTTCTTAGAACCATTGGCCTAGCATCGGCTGTTATCGGACCCTAATAGGGTTTAATTCGTTGTGCGCACCCCTGGTGTAATGTACTTAGTGTTTAAATGGAAATACAGTTTAGAATAGTAATCTTCCTAATAGACTATATTAGCATTTTTATTATTTTTCAACGCTTGCTTCTAAAATAACTTAATAATATTAATAAATTATTTAAGAAATTGCGTACACCACTGATATAACCTAAGGAACGTTCTTTATATGAAATTTCAGTAAACCAGTAAAGTATTCATAATGTAACGTATAATAACTTAGTCTAGTATTGTTGGTTTGCTGTATTTGCCTGCTTCTGGCATATCGGGGTAAACTTTTAAAACTACGATTAGTGACCTGTACAGTTTAACGTTGGTAAAATACTCATTTGGTCGTTACCTTGTATAATTCATATTTTATTGCAGTTTGTTCACGCAGATTTATTGCCCTCTTCATTATTTCTTCGGAGTAGGAAAAACATTTTTATTGCGGCCGTTGATATTTACATAAAGAGAAAATAAAATGAGTGACTAAGTATTTGTTAAGAGTTTAAAAAATATCTGCTATTATTTACTGAGAAGAACGCTAGGAAAATCCAATATTTCCTTCATTTGTTCACAAAAATACATTCTTTTATCAAAATAGTTTTTTATGAGCTCCTAAGTTAGTATCATTTTATAATTAACAAGACATTTACAATATAGTGCCTCTCGTTATCTGCTATAGTATTTTATTACTAAAATTTCTTTATAAATGTATTCAAAGAAGGTTTCGGTCCTCGTGTAATGTTGCAACAAACAACTAAAAATATACAAGGTGTTTTATTAAAACTCAAAAAATTTTCATTAAATTCATTTATTAACATCGAAAAATAAAGAAATTATATTTTAATTTAAACTTTTAACCACTTCACTATGAAGACGGTAGTCCATTAGGCAGTCGTGAATTATGATGCTGGAAATCCAATATTCGTTTCGAGCTAGAGTCTCACGTCCACAGTGGAGGACTTCATAGTTTCTTCCTGTTTCAAACAATCAATGATAAATAGGGCTCTGTTCTTGAACTCGTTGTAGTTCAGTAAAGGATGTTTTTCAGATGAGCCGTGCATATAGCTGGGGTAAAATTCAGCATAGTTATGGTAAGCCATGGCGTAGTCGTTTTTGACAAAGTCCAACATGTTTCTTTCGTTAGGCCAATACACTCCGTTCAGTGACAGTCTAAGGCTGGTTACATTGACATTGTCGAAAGCCATTGGATCTTGTAAACGGAATTACATTGAAAATTGGGAAAAAATTAGTTTTCCTGATTAGAGCATAATGATGATTTATTAATAGAAACTAGTTGTCATCTTTTACACCAACTAAAAAAGTTTAATAGGAGTAACATTCAAATAATTTCAACTCTAAATTATATATATTTTTACGATTTTTTATTAAATATTTATTTGTAAACATATTAGTCATTATTATGTAAAGATGTCGTGACTAAGATATTAATGTATCGAAATAAATTCATTATTCGAGTGTTAGTCACCGCGATCGGTAGTAAAATCGAATAATTCTTTTGATTTTTATCAATTAGTTAAAAAAATTTAATCGCTTTCGATTTTTTCGTTTTCGTTGAGGAATTCGTGCGGTTTTAGAACCGTCCAATCGCTCGCGTGTGAAGTGCCCTTTTGGATTGGAAAATTTACTTTTTAAATCAGAAGGTAAGATGAAAGTTTTTATTATTAAACGCTTTTAAATTTATTAAATGGAATTACAGTGAAAATTTTGAAAAAATTAGTTTTCCTGATTAAGGCCTGATGATGATTTATTAATATAAACTAGTTGTCATCTTTTACAGTAACTAAAAAAGTTTAATAGTAGTAACATTCAAATAATTTCGACTCTAAATTATAGCTATTTTTAAGATTTTTTATTAAATATTTGTTTGTAAACATATTAGTCATTATTATGTAAAGATGTCGTGACTAAGATATTAGTGTAACGAAATAAATTCATTATTCGAGTGTTAGTCATCGCGATCGGTAGTAAAATCGAATAATTCTTTTGATTTTTATCAATTAGTTAAAAAAATTTAATCGCTTTCGATTTTTTCGTTTTCGTTGAGGATTTCGTGCGGTTTTAGAACCGTTCAATCGCTCGCGTGTGAAGTGCCCTTTTGGATTGGGTTTTTAACTTCTGCAATCCTAAGGTAACATATATGTTATTTATTATCAAGCCCTTTTAAATTTATTAAATTAAATTGAATTGAAAATTGGAAAAAAATTTTAGTCGCTTTATTTTTAAAACTTTTAAATTCTCTTTGCAATTTCAAATTGATTTATAAATACCATTATAATTTTTCTTATTTATTTCTTGGAGTAACGTTGCCTATTTTTTTTATTTTCAATACTAGTTGCAACCAATAAATTATTTTACACTTAGTCCTTTGCGTTAATGTACAGAATCAATTTTTTCAAAAAAATTTTTTTTTTTTAGTATTTAGATATACTATTTTTAAATTAATGTATAATTGAATTTTGAAATTTTTTTAGATATTATTTGCGGTATCCGTAGGTGATTTTTTCTTTATTTGCAATAGTAATTCTATATTTTTTTTGCTTAAAAAATGAAAATAATAAAATTACGATTTATTTAAATTTTAAGCAAATTGAGAATAAATAGCGAATAAATAATATTTTCTCTTTGTTTCAGAATTTTGGGTGGTCATCATCAGGGTAAGAATTTTATCAGAATAGGTAGGAAAACTGGGGTACTTGCATGGTGTTTTTTTGATTTATTTTTTATTAAATTCAACTATTCCAAAAATATTTTTGACTATATTAGATCTAATATAGAGGGTGATACATAACTATTTTAGTCTTAATATCTTTTTGATAAAATTATTCTGGATAATTTTATTTTTAAATGTTTTGCGTATATCTGGTTTATGAAAAATGAGTGATATATCGTGTGTTCAACAACAGGGTGTATTCGATTATTATTAAATTTTTACATTTGTAAAAATTTATGATATACAGTGTGTTCGAAAAGTAAGTGAACATTTTTAAAAATATTTACATTCTAATCACTGAATATTATTTATTGTAAATTTTAGATTTCAGCCCAATGCAGCGTTGTTTCGGAGTCTCGGAAACTGGGGTTTGATCATCATCAGAATTATTATCTCTGGGTTCGTTGTATTATTTATAGATTTCTGTGTTTATTTTGTTTTTTCCTTTGGAATAGTAGTTTTTCTGTTTCTGATTTTTGTTGAAACTATTTTCGTTGTTTATTGAGGAACTTTTCCATTTCCCTGTGGTTGAGGTCGAGGTTATTTTTTCTGTTTCATGAGGGACTTTTCTATTTCCCATTTCTTTGTTTTTAGTTGAAGATATTTTCTTTGTTTATGAAGGGACTTTTTCATTTCTTTGTTTATGGAGGGACTTTTTCATTTCTTTGTTTATGGAGGTACTTTTTCATTTCTTTGTTTTTGGTTGAAGAGATTTTCTTTGTTTATGGAGGGACTTTTTCATTTCATTGTTTTTGGTTGAAGAGATTTTTTTTGTTTATGAAGGGACTTTTTCATTTCTTTGTTTTTGGTTGAAGAGATTTTCTTTGTTTATGAAGGTACTTTTTCATTTCTTTGTTTTTGGTTGAAGATATTTTCTTTGTTTATGAAGGGACTTTTTCATTTCTTTGTTTTTGGTTGAAGAGATTTTCTTTGTTTATGAAGGGACTTTTTCATTTCTTTGTTTTTGATTGAAGGTATTTTCTTCGTTTGCTTTTGTTTGAAATTATTTCATTTGTTTTTTGAGGACTTTCCTGTCTTTGGTTAGTTATTTTATTTGGTCCTGATCTTCTATTCAGCTCATTTTCCTTCAATGTGTGTTCTATCTTCCTGGTGAGGCTATTCTTCTATGTTTTTTGTTCATTGAGGGACGCTCCTTCTTTTTCCCCGATTTCCGTTGAACACTAGTGCACCTCTAGCAGGGGTCTCTGCCGGAACCGCATTGATCAGACTTGTGTCCAAAGCAAGCAAATGCAATAAAGGGGAAGGCAGTCGGATTTGTTCTGGAAACTCGGAAACTGAAGTTTGATAGGTTCGTGATCATCACTATTATTATATGGGGGTTTGTTTATTATTTGTAGTTCTTGTTATATTTTCGGATTTTGAACAGTTTTCAGTGAATTTTCTTTTTTGGTCTGTAGTTTCTGTTTCTAAGTTCATTACAATTTGTCCGTCTCTCTGTATTACGTGGTTTATTTGCTTTTTGTTTCTTTGGAATGTTTGTTGAGGGACTTTTCCATTTCTTTGTTTTTGGTTGAAGAGATTTTCTTTGTTTATGAAAGGACTTTTCCATTTCGTTGTTTTTGGTAGAAAAGATTTTCTTTGTTTATAAAGGGACTTTTCCATTTCGTTGTTTTTGGTAGAAGAGATTTTCTTAGTTTATGAAGGGACTTTTCCATTTCTTTGTTTTTGGTTGAAAAGATTTTCTTTGTTTATGAAGGCACTTTTCCACTTCTTTGATTTTGGTTGAATAGATTTTCGTTGTTTATGGAGAGATTTTTCCATTTCTTTGTTTATGGAGGGATTTTGCATTTCTTTGTTTTTGATTGAAGGTATTTTCTTCGTTTGCTTTTGGTTAAAATTATTTTCTTTGTTTTTGGAGGACTTTTCTTCTATTTTTCTGTCTTTGGTTATTATTTTATTTGTTCCTGATCTTCTGTTTATCTCATTTTCCTTGAAGTTGTTTCTATATTCCCGGTGAGGTTATTCTTCTATTTTCGTTGTTCATTGAGGGGCGCTCCCTCTTTTTCCTTGAGTTTCGTTGAACAATAGTGCACCTCTAGCTGGGGTCTCTGCCCAACCTGCATTGATCAGACTTGTGTCCAAAGCAAGCAAATGCAATAAAGGGGAAGACAGTCGGATTTGTTTCGGAAACTCGGAAACTGAAGTTTGATAGGTTCGTGATCATTATTATTATTATCTGGGGGTTTGTTTTTTATTTGTAGCTCGTATTATATTTTTGGATTTTGAGCAGTTTTCAGTTAATCTTCTTTTTTGGTCTATAGTTTCTGTTTCTAAGTTCATGACAATTTCTATGTTTCCATTTCTTGTTTTTGGTTAAATACATTTTCTTTGTTTATGACAGGACTTTTCCATTTCTTTGTTTTTGGTTGAAGAGATTTCTTTGTTTTTGGTTGAAGAGATTTTCTTTGTTTATGAAGGGATTTTCCATTTCTTTGTTTTTGATTGAAAAGATTTTCTGTGTATATGAAGGGACTTTTTCATTTCTTTGTTTTTGGTTGAAGATATTTTCTTTGTTTATGAAGGGACTTTTCCATTTCTTTGTTTTTGGTTGAAGAGATTTTCTTTGTTTATGAAGAGATTTTCCATTTCTTTGTTTTTGATTGAAGGTATTTTCTTCGTTTGCTTTTGGTTGAAATTGTTTTGTTTATTTCTGGAGGACTTTTCTCTATTTTCCTGTCTTTGGTTAGTTATTTTATTTGGTCTTTGTTTTTGGTTGAAGATATTTTCTTTGTTTATGGAGGGACTTTTCCATTTCTTAGTTTTTCGTTGAAGATATTTTCTCTCTTTATGGAGGGACTTTCCTTATATTTCCCTGATTTAAATTGAAGTTTTTTTAATTTTCCTAAATGGACATTTCTTCTTTTTTTTGTCTGAATAGACTTCTTTTTGGCTGTTTTTCGATATTTCTGTTCCTCTATTTCCGTTTTTGATTGAAGTTAGATTCTTAGTTTCTGGAACGGCTTTTTTAGTAAATAATTGGTAATGAATTTTTATCGTGTTGGAAATTATTCATTAATGATAGTTTTCATTACTTGTGAATTTCATTTATTTGGGGCAATGTGGGATTATAGGGCTACAGGCGAACCATCCCCTTAAAAATGGTAACGCGCCATGGTAATACCTCAGTGGTGGTGTGGAAATTTACCGATAAATGTATTATTAGAATTTAGTTCATTAAACTGTTCATTAAATATTATTGGGAATAGTAGAATTCGTTAGAGGGCGCTGTCATCAATCTTCAAAGTAGTAATTACGATTCTTGTGCTTTTCAATACAAAATAGTAAAGGTAAAGTAGGTACAAACAAATTTACACAATTAAAACTCGAAAACAACTCCAGCATGATAGAACAACTATGATTTATTTTAATTTATTTTACTGCTTTGACGGGTTCACTTTTTTTCAGAAGAGTTAGTATTCGAATTATATATACTTCGGCTAATTAACATTAAGGACCTTTTTCAGTGTTTAAATCCAAGTGAAGTGACAATATTATTGACTAATAACAGTAGTTCTTATGAACATAATCCTACAATCGTAGAAAATTAACTTAATATCATAAGTTTATGCAGAAAAAGTGAAATGGAGGACGAATAGCCTTCATAGGTGAGTTTTAAAACTTTTTTAACAATTTGTTATAATTATTGTCATTTATCACGTGGGAAATGCTATGATTAGGGCTATTTTAAACACATGAAAAAAAAAATAAAAGACTTCTTTTGTAAGTTTTAAAACAATTTGCAAAAAATTATTGTTATTTATCACCTCGGACGCTATGATTAGGGCTATTTTATACAGATATATCAACCTATTATCAATGTATGACGGCGATCACAAAATTGATAAAGCTCTCATAAACAACGCCTTTATTGCCGATGTCGGCTATTTATTTTATTTAACTAACTTAATAGTGCCTTGTTGCCATTGTTACCAAAACGTAAGATATAGAATGTGAGGGGGCGTGGCCGCCCATAAGAAATATGAAGGGGTGGGGATGATGGCGGCTCACGTGCGGGGGCGTGGCCGCCCATAAGAAATATACAGAGTGGCAGTTTCTGGAAATAACCCAGAACACACTTTGTATCACTACTGTCTTCATTCTCCTAAATAAAAGATAACATGTAAAACGTATTACAAATAAGTTTATAATTTGACCTCTATACTTAGTTGCAAATAATTGGAATATTTTCTGGACTATTTGTTATAAATCTGTACTGACAATCTATTTCTTTTTAAAATTTCCATCCTAACATTGGTTTTTGACTGCACATTTTTTATTTTCATATCTTTTTCTTAATAAGTGTACTACTCTAAATATACCTGCAAGAGACTGGGCGTTAAACTTGAATTCTATCTCTTGCCATACTTCGTTTTTTTGTGTACATGTGATATGATCAGTGGTTTTATTTTCTGTATGTTTATTTTGCGAAACCAAGTTTAATATTAAAGACATTTCCTCAAATGAATAATTCGCAGTTCTTCTGCATTTATTATGAGGTTCGAATAGAGTAGACTCTTCGTATTCGGGATTCATTTCACAGCTTTTTACTTGGAACACTCAGAGAAATAATATAATAACTTTCAATTTATACATTTATCAATGTCTCAACTATGTCATTTGATCAAGCCGACAAATTCTAAATAGAAAAAACCTAGATAAATGCGCCATTGCCAGTTTAATGTCGTTTCTTAGTAATATTAGCTAAGTGGAACTAATATACAACTTGTGCAATGAACTTATATTTTAAGTGTCCTTTAAGGTAAGGCTGTTAAATACCTGGTGCCGACACTGTTATACAGTTCAGGAATAAGGTAAAGTTAAAATATTCTGTTGCATAAATTTCATTCTTGAAATAGCCCTACAGAAATTTTCCAACGGCATAAGATCTGGTGCTCTAACTAGCAATTCAACAGTACTTCTCCGTCAAATCCATATATGGTCAAATATAAGATTTCCAAGTTCATAGTCAGTAATAATTTCAAATTTAAAATCAATTTTAACATTAAATAATCCTTTTTCAAATATATTTTCATTCGATCATTGTAATACCTATTTAATATTTATAAATTATGTATTTAAACAATTCAAATAGTTCAGTCCAAATTTTATATCGTGTAGACAAAAATAGTTTGGAACGCAGTGTTGACAGAAAATGTTTGTTAAATTATATTACCTGTGTCCTAGATGTAGGCGGCACGGCATAACAAAACTATCTTTGGCAACACAACAATTGATAACAAAATTTCTGGAGGACTGCCGAAGGCAGTAAAAGATAGTTGTTCTTTGACGTTGAAAGAATCAAGACCATCTCCAGTGAGATGAATCCCTGGTAAGAAATTGTAATTTATTTAAGTGTAACTGTTGTCAACGATTTGCCAGCATTATGTTATATTTTCTCTAGTTGTATTAAATGATTTTGGTAAAAATTAATGCCTTTCTGTTAAGTCCAAAGGTACCGCTCTATGGAGTGTTTAAGTTATCTCCTACAATTGCAGGAAAATGGGGGCTAACACACTCCTGTTGAAAGCAAACATTTTCAAAAGCGGAATAAGCTAACATGACTCATGAAAGTCATGACAGTTTTCCCTATTTTCTCGTCAACTTTAAGATGATCTGGAATTTAGAGAAGTAGTAGTACATAAGGTAAGTTAGATGTAGACATTCATAATCAGTCGTATTGTATTCAGGTTAAATTGTAATTCAAATATTGTTACAGGCAGTTGTCTTATTTTCATATTTCAAGTTCGTTCAACTCCCACGACTGTTACTATTGATGTCAGGTACGAATATATTTTAATTGTCTAAGCTAAGCAGCTGAAAACTAGATTTTGATATAACTGGCACGGAGATAGCACTAATGCGACTGCTACCAAGGCCTGAGCCCGAATCGATAGAAGTTTAAAAACCTTTGCAAAAGATATATTTTTAGAGCCCAGTTCTCGCAGCTCTTCCAGAAGATATCTAGGCAAGAAGCCCAGCCTTCCCAGCAAATATCTAGCCAGTGCGACGAGATCTTTCAGCAGATTACAGACTTACGAGCGGCCATGTCTCAGCAACAAGACCAGTTTTCCCAGATAATTCAAGAAATTGAGTAATGGTCACTTCCAGATACTACGATAAAGAATCTCCTAGCAGTTGGTTCCAGTAAGAAGAAAGGGTGACTATAACCCGGTTGTATAAAAGCTAGAAGTCAACCTGTCGACTCCAAATCCGGCTTCAGACAATTGAAGAGCAATTCTCCCTCCAGGGATGTATTCTAATACATATATATATATATATATATATATATATGATTTTTTTTGTTCTAAAACCCAACGGGCAAGCAAGTGTTCTTTGCCAATCAGAGATCAATAAAAAAATGAATGTTTTATAATTTTATTTGTCTTAATATAAAAAAATAATATTATTCATAAATATAATTAATAATTGCACTTCTCATAATATTCTCTATAAAGGCATTTTGAAGGATTCTGTTGAAAATATAGACTCCTGATTCTAACACACTTTTTTATAAATATCAAAAAAAAGTTATAAACACCTATAATAAGAGGCGTGTTAATTAATACTGCTAAATTCAGTCCCCTCAAAAAAATATGTAACTAAATAAAAAATAATTTCATATTTAAATATAAAAACAAACTAGTGCTACCTTTATTTTATTCATTATTACACTTTGTCCAGTAGAGTTACCTACACACGTGCTTCATTATTATCTGACAATATAAAATGCATGTTTATGTAGTAACGTTTTCTACAAATCATACAAACCAGATAAAACTAATTACTTTTTTTTTAAAGTATTAAGTACTTTCAATGTACGATTTTTGTGTAAATAATACTTTTCGTCATATTTTTATGATCTATACTTTTTGAATGCTTCTCATATTCTAGAACTTTCTAACAAGTTAGAACATATGGCCACTGACTGATTCTGATTAGTTTGCAGGAAGGCAATTAAAAAAGCCTTCTAGTCAGTGGTGAAGAGAAAACTGATGAGGAACTTTCATAAAAATGTAAGGAAGTGAATTATTTTTAACAAAATTATAACAGTTTAGTTTAAACATTAGTTTGCCTAACAAATTGTCGACTATTTACATATGTGCATTAGCTATGAGGCACGGGTAAAGATACCAAAGAATTCCAGAAATATGATATAAAAGTTCAACAAAAAATTATTCATCTGTCGTCTTATCCAATTTACATTTATTATTAATCGAATGTCACAAATTCTTTTAATTTTTTTTATAATGAACAAGTTATTTGTAAAAATTTTGATATACTTCAGTATATGTTTTAAAACATACATTTATTAATATTATTTCAATTGTTTCCTATAAGCTTGTCATAATTTTCATTCAAAAATCAATCAAAATGCCTAATATCACGCTCTTTAAAAAGTAATTATTCAATTCACGTCTTGAACAAATAAATATTGATGCCATTAAATAAATGTACACAGAGTATTACCATACATGTGTTCATAAGTAGATAAATATGTATGAATGTGTAGAATGATACTTTCAATTTCATAATAGTTAGTTGATAAAAAAAGAAATATAAAGCACCTTAATTGTTTTTTTACATTGATTTAAAAAATTGATATTAAATTTGTAACTACAGACCCGAAAGCTTAATGTAAAACCAATTATATATTTACTAAAGGTATAATTATTCTCCAAAACTATTTACATGCATTCCTTAGTCAATATCTTCAGGATACAACTGCCTTTCCCCTTCATTTAAAAATATCCTCATGGCCTTATACAACAAAAACGCCCCCAACATATTCTTTTGCTTGTCATTCCAAGTCGCAGCAATTCCGTAAAATTCTCCATTTTTTAAATTGGTAATGTTATCCCTTTTTAGAGTGCTTATCATTGCCGCTTCTCTGGTGTACGCTTCCACAGGAATAAGGTTTTGGAAAACTTGAAGGCAAATTACTCCACAGCCATTTCGCCAAATGTCTAAGATCTTTTGGATCTTTTCGGAGTTGTTGGATAGTTTTGCCTGCTTCCAATTGGTCACCGCTTCATAGAGATGGGAATAAGGACGCGTTCTTTTACCTACAAATAAGAAAACATGTTTACTCACTTTCTTAAAAAAATATTTCTATATCGAGTTGATGTAAATCAAACATAAAAATAATGTATTGGATTACTTATCAGTACCCTTGCCGCATATACTCTCTGCGCTGTGTGTAGAAGACAAAGGGTACTTTCCAAATAAAGCAATATATATCGCTTTCCTATGTGGTCGTAGAAAAAGACTATTTTTTTAGAGGGACTTTTAGTCACGTAGGTCTACCTGAAATTTTTATGAGTAATATTGCTTCTATTAAGGCTATATAATTCATGAATTTTACCAGAAAAAAGTCCAACAGCCAATGAATGGAATAAATAAATCGCACGGAATGTTAATCTACATTGTAAATATCTCTTATGATCAGTCTGCATTCTTTTTTATTTTATATAGTTACATTTGAGGATCATTGCTTCTGGAAGATCGCGTCGTTTTAAGATTTTCCTCAAAGTTTCGCTGTCTATCATAAGCGACTTCTTCAGGAGTTGAGAGTGCACTGTACCTTAACTACTAAACATAGCCAGAGGGGAAACACATGCGATGTTACCGTGCATATCTCATCTCCTGATGAACCGCTTATGATAGATGGACAAATGTTGACAAATATATCGAAAATGACTCGGTCCTCCGGAAACAGTAACCCTTAGATTCAATCTGGCCGTAAAAATCTAGGAACTTCAATTGTTGCATTTAGATGTTAGGAACATCCTCAGATAGAAACATACATCATAATGCATGTGCCTTTTGCACATGAACTTTTTGAAACAAGTTTTTCCATATAGAGACAAACAAACAACATTTGTATGATATTTAGCAAAAGAATCCTAACGGAAATGTTTTCTACCATGAGTTGAATGTCATGGGTTAAAGTTTCAAATTCGTACCTAAATTGAAAGTCTGACCACTCAAACTTTGTCTGAAAAGTGAGATTAAAATTTTGAAATAATTTATACTACTTTATGATTATGACGAAAGAAGTAAAAAATTATAATGGCCTTAAAAGCAAAAGCGCTCAACCGATTTAATTATTCACTTTACAATAAAAACTGTTTTTACTTCTTTGGTCATATTCACCTAAAGGGTACACAATAAACCTTCATTTGATTTACTTTAGGATTGCTCTGATTAAATATTTATATTTATATTACTTACCTTTTCCAACATAAAAAATAGCAGAAAGAAAAGTCTGCCAAATATTCTTAGAATCCATTAATTCTGCCCTGCAAGGCAAATTTTCTGTTTTTCTCGGATCTAAGAGAAGATAAGTGAAGGAAGATTTATTGTTACCTTCTCGCCATTTTTTTGAAGGATCTGGTATACTGAATTGTGATATCACAGCTTCTTCTAATTTTTTGTATGGGCCAAGGTTCAAGTTCCAATTCGAATCTTTTAGAGTCCTTTCCAATTCCGTTGAATACACTGGAAGATTTTTAAAAAATTTTTTGAGATTTGTTTGTTTGGGAATTACTTTAGAATAAAAAAACATTTAAAGGTGTTTTATTACCAGCTTAAAAAATTGTGGTAAATTGACAATAACATTGTCAACTGGACTGGTTGTCACTTTTGCTTAGTTTTGAAAACTTAAAAGAAAGAAAGAGAATTAAACTCTAAAGACGATTCAAATTAAAGTTACCACGCTATGTCGATTTAACTCAGAGAGAGTCACTTGAGATCTATGTATGTTTTAATCGGTTCAAAAAATTCTTTATAAACACTGAAAATCCAAAAAGGATGTATATGTTGATATCAACACTGCTAACAAATGTAAAATAATTACTCTTTGCTATTTCAAGAGTTAAACGTGCACAATAACTCAATTACTCAACGTAGCCAGAGGCGAAACTCATCAGATTTGTTACTGTGCTCATCTCATCTCCTGAAGAAGCCGGTTATAAGAGACGGCAAAACGTTTAGTAATATCTAAAAAATGATGCGGTCCTCCGGAAAGCCTTAATCCTTAGATTCAATCTGGCCGTGAAAATCTAGGAACTTCGATTGTAACATTTAGATGTTAGGAACATCCTCAAATAGAAACATATATCATAATGCACGTGGTTTTTGCACATGAACATTTTGAAACAAGTTTTTCCATATAGAGACAAATGTGGGTGTCAACAGCCAACATTTGTATTATATGCAGCAAAAGAATCGTAACGTAGTTTAGTAATATCTTAAAAATGACGCGGTCCTCCGGAAGCATTAATCCTTAGATTGATTTTGGCCATGGAAACCTATGAACTTCAATGTAAATGTCATTTAATACGACTCTCTCTGGCAAATTACTGTACGCTACGCTAAAAAGCGCATTCGATAGTAGTAACTTATTAATCGTGTTGTGCGGTTTTTTCATTAATTGAGACATTAAAAACTTTATTGTCGGTCAAATTGTCTTTATAAAATAAAACAATCCATCTAGACAACTTATTGAAACGACAGATTGGCTTTGACGCTAAAAATGCTATAGGATGACCTTACTGTAATATTTTTGCAGGCATAATAGCAGAAATAGGAAAATTTGAACTCTTTAAGAGATATAGAAAGAAAGATTATACACAAGAGCCGACTTTTAGCCGGCTCATGCAGCGTTTCAATCTAGACTCAAAATGTATCACACTAACTCTTAGAACTTGTAGGCACGAGCGGTTTTTTAATAGTTTAACCGTCGCGGTGATTTATCCGCCTGAATTAGACGTCTTATTTCTAATTATTGTAAACGCACGCTTTATTTAGATGCAACTGTTTACAAAACGCAATTGATCCTATTTTGCGAGCGGAACGGTATCGGCATCTTCAAATAACATACGAGTGGGCTACCTGACATTTGTTCCCCACTTTGGTACCAGGAACGGATTTAATCCGTTTCTATGACTTAGTGGCAACTGACCACGTAGCAGGTACTAAATGTGTTGCTTGGGTTAATTTTGTATGAAAAAAATCGTCATAATTTAAAGAATAACATATTGAAATGTTATGTGTTCAAGAAAAAAACGTTAAAACTTCAATAATAGCGGACTAATCGAGCTTCGACGCACTAATGCCGCACCCTGTATACATCAATATTTTGATGGGGATTTTAATGTAACCTAGTTTAAAACGTACTCACTTTCATTTATCAGACGAAAATACGTAATTTATCACAAACTTTGCTTTGTTCATGAGGAATTCAAACATAACTACAGGCAAATGAATAGTAGTTAGTGAATTAACTTAATTTCTTTTATGTTTTCACAATATAAGTATATCATCAACCAGTTTATAATCATTTTATTTAATAAGAAGTAATCTTTATGCAACTGACATAAAATATCAAAATTTAATAGCGTCATCTATACGATAAAAGTTTAGATACATTGTAAAAATAGCGACAATTGACTTTTAATATAAACCGATTAATCATAAATCTTGTGTAGAATTCGTGTTTAAAGTACTTTGTCGCTTTCCACAGATTATCACTTTTCGTAAATCAAGAAAGTACCCCTTTCCACTCCTAATACACAAATAGCTATTTCACCATGTCATTACTTTCGTCTAGTGATCCACCTTTTTAGATGCACTTGCAATATCTCACTTTTACTTGTATTTATATTTATCAATAATATATAAAACCTTTATTCAACAAATAGTTTAACTGACATTATAAAAACCGAGTCAATAAATTTCATTTTAAGATTAAAAATGTAACATGTTTCTTACAAATAACTAACCTGTTTCAATTTCCTTATTAATTAAAGGAACTGATCGCTTCTTGAGTTGATACAGTTTTTTTAAATAAACTCTCTTGGTTGAAAAGGTAATTGGGCCAGGATTATATCCCAGATGAGTCAATTCTCTTCTTAGAGTATCAGTATCGTAATCGAGGGATTCCGGTAGTGATGACATTTTAGATGAAAAAGATTCAGTTCTTATGCTTCCATTACACTCACTAAAATGTATATAATTCAAAGTTTATTGATCACTAATCTATTAATACTTAGAAAATAATTACTGATACATACTGATATGGAAAATTATCAAGAATTTTGAAAAGTGTAATGATACCGTTAATGAAATATTTATCACATTTAAGAGATTACACAGACAAGAGAATTTTGAATAAATAGAAAATAACAAACATTCTTTTCAGTAACAATGATCGTCATAATATGGCATTAAAATTGATGTAAAAGAAACAATTAAAACATTAGCAAAACATAAGTGTTGCGTTTCATTTTTAAGAGGTGTTGCACTTTAAATTATTTAAGACTTATATTTGCAAAAATAGTGTAAAGATCGAAAAAAAATCGTGGATGATCATATGCCTGAATACTCCATGTAAATGCCTTTCTAATGATGTGCCACACATGGTATATTCCCTATTTAAAATTAAGGGGTTGGGGAAGTGGAAGGGAGAGGGTTGACAAATGGCAGATGTCCGTATCGTAAAAATGTGTCCCCCTTAGAACAAAAATCGACGTGTTTCAGCATTTCCTTAAAATCTAATGAATACTGCCAAATATCAGGGTAGACTGTTTTCTGTGGCCCACTCTGTATATTGTGCTACATTTTCTCTAACTGATCTTGTAAAAAGACCAATAATGCATTGGTCTGAATATAATCCGCACTAGAGGCGACTAGAGTTAAATAATCGTCAATGATTAGTTAATGTGTGGATTTGATATGGGAATGTTATAGTGCCTTAAATTTTGATGGAAATTTAAACAGTGAGTCTTCCTTAATATTCTTAAGAGACGAAATTCCTATTTTATTGAAAGATGTCTATTTCAAGGTTCGCCAAAATATGTGCTTATGGCAAGATTTTATTTTTTTACCCTCACTATTACAGAGTTCTTGGAAGTTTTCAATTTCAAAAGAAGTAGATTAAGCGGCACCAAATTATAAATATTTTAATAAATTAAATTTCAGACTCCCCATCCATCCATTTTCAAGATAAAGCAAAAAAAGTGCTAAATTAAAGTGTCGGAAAATATTATTAGATTTATAATTGTTCCTTTTTCATCTTACTATTATAAAAGAAAAGTTATTTTTATTTTTCGTGAATGAGGGTCTCCTAATAATTTCAATAATTTTTTCATGGGCGATTTTTTTTATAATTTTTTTTCTTATGTCATTTAAATAGAGACCCTACAAAATTCTATATTTTTTTGCAAGTTAATACCATAATTCATAACACAGTAGTTTAGAAATCCCAGGAAATTAAATAATGATAGATATAAGATGATACAAATTAATTAAAAAAAAATAAAAGAATTACATACCTTCCTACTTTGACCATCCGTTTTTCGAACAATACAATGCCTTTCTCCTTGTCTTCATACTTATAAACTTCGGATACAGTGACGAAGCTCAATTCCGTACTTCCCAGATCGTCTATTTTATTTTCACATTCTACTTTGCAGTTTTCCACGCACGACTCATCGAAAGTGAACAGGCTTCGACTTAAATCATTGGCAATGTTCCTATTCAATAAACTCGTTGAACTGCTCGTCATATAATCACTGCTAGTATCCAGATTTTTCACGTCAAAATTTAATAATTTCGTTGAAAAGAATGAATTTTTAGAATGTGGTAAAGTGTGGATTCCCGATTCGTCAGAAATTATTTCAGTTTTAGGGAATTTCAATTCTTCCACAGCGCTCAAGTTCAAAACAGGCGTAATTTGATAATCATTAATATTAGAATTTGTTATAAATTCTGGCGATGGTACTTTAGGAATACTTGCCTTTGATAAAACCTTTCTTTTCTTTTTGTAAACTTTTCTAAATGTTATATTTAGTGTCTTTAATTTTTTGCTACTTTCGTTATCTGATTCGTCTACGGAACTTTCATATGAAAAGAATTCATCTTCTTCGGTTGTATTTCCCGTACTGTTAGTATCTTTTACATAAGTTTTGCTACCTCTATCATCTACATGAGTACTGAACCAATTTAAAACTAATTTCACATTATCAGATTTAGGTAAATTAGCCAATTCAAACAAACGTTCTGTAGTAATACGTTCATTGGCATTAATAATACTGTTTTCGTTATAAATGTCTCTGTTAATATCCATTTCATATTCTCCGGTAACGTAACCATTGCTCACTACGATTTTATCTAAAAACAAAATATAAAATAAAATAGTATTACATGCAAATAAAATAAAAAATAAAATGAGATAGTTTGGAAAATAATACTTGGACTTTTTGTATTGGATTTATTTTATTTTTTCCAACCTGCGTTTATACAAGAAACTTTTGATATTAAAAATAAATATGTTAACGGAAGAGAAATTTCAATTAAAATATTTTTAGTTCCTCTCGGGAATGCACTATATTGTACATTTGAATAATAAGAGTAAATTCCTAGAAATATTTTGCGACAATCGTCTACCGGTAAGTCATAATCCTGTGTTTTCAAAATAAAAGAAAATTAATAAACAGTATTTTGTAATTTATTTAATCAAATAGCAATTTTACATAAATAAATATAATTTGTAGGTAGAAATTCAGTTTATATGAAATAGAGAATAAATCAAAATTATTTTAGACATTAATTAAAGAAAATATATAATAAACTTCTTAAATAGTATTAAAGTTATGGTTCCTCACACCCCGTTTGAAACCTTCTATGTATTGTCAAATATTTTATTTATGCAATTCTTAGACCTCATGCAAGAAAATTCCAATTCGTCAAAAAGTCACTCTAATTGCATTTCCATTAACGTGACAGTATTCCTGAAGTTTTAGTATTAATGGAGGAAGGTATAATTTATTTTAAACACTACCACTATAAAATGTAAACACAGATCATATATTTTGTTGTTTCTGATTAATCGAAAAAGTTTATACATTACGAGAAAAATATGAAATATATCCATCAGGTACTAATTTTACTTAAATTTGTATTAAAAATTTGAAAATATGTCTGCCATTTTTAGTGTCACACAGAATGTCTTTTCTTAATACTATGTTTATGGAATTAGACGAAATTTAGAATTTTTTTTTTAGAAGTTTTACGTCTTGCATGTCTTGATCATAACCACATGATTATTGATATGTTTAACTCTAGTTGAGTTGAAATGAAGCGAGAACTGAGTTAGCTATTAAACAAATGTTGGAATAAATTAATAAAGCGATTTAAGTAACTTTGCCCAGTATATAGGATTTTTAGTACAAATACCGTTGCACGTCAGGAGTGACGTACCTCTTTCGTCATAGTACTGCCAATTAATTAAAATTTCCCTAACTAAGATAAATCATACGAAACATCACGAAAATTCACGAGGACTCATGAACGTAGTCACAGTACTAAAAAACCGAAAAAGTAATCGTAATTATTTTGATAATTTTAGAATTATTTCAATTATATTGGCTTACATACGTCTTATTCTTTATAATATAAAGTTTATAAATCATTATTATATGTTTAGTACTCAAAAAACCATAATTTACATTAAATAATTTTGAAATTTTCTACGCCCATGAGACTCGTATTTATGATGAAGAAATGACATTGTAGCGATTGGCATGCCTTGATGCGACGTTGTCGAGTATTTAGATTGAAATATTTCAACGATTTCTGACGTCCGGCCGTCAACCAGTTGTGTGTTTTCACCACGTTTTCGGTAATTTTATAATATTGTCTTTATTTTTTGTATATTGTTCATATACGCTTCAATAAATTAATTTTTCATAATAATAAAGCTAAACAACATAACCTAACCTTACATTTTTGAAACTTCCTACATTCCTCGACAATTTAGACAAGCCGACAACACTGCAAGGTCGTGATCTCATAATTGATATATGACGTGCAACGGGATTTGTATTAAAAATCCTATAGATTAATTATTCTCCAATTCAAATACATCCCACACAGTATTGACGACTTCCTCAAAAAGTACAGGATTTAATTACAAATAATATATTTTCATTTAGGTTATTTAAATAATAATATATGTTTTAAAGTTGAGCAAATAAAAGCTACATAAACTGGATAAAAGATATTCAATACAAATTGATAACACATTCCAACTGTGGTAAATTTAAAAAAAATTATGAGATTACTTTTAACTGAATTATTGACTTTTAATTATTAAAAAATTCAAAAAGGATTGCAAAATGCTCACTTCAAATGAAAATTTATTTTAAACAGCACCGCACTTGGTGGTTTGATTTTGTATTTCATTGGATTTGAACCTTTGTACCAAATTTGAGTGTTATGGATAACCTTCTGTTTCTTCTTTTTTGTATGTTAATGATCGTTTTATTGTTTTTATGCTTGGTGGCAATAAACGTGGCGGAAAATACAGGAAAGAATTTGTTGTGAAATTTTTTAAAGACTTCAGTTTTTACATTTAGGTTGGAAATATTTCTAGTACCCACATAGGTCAATGGGGTCCTATTGTTTTCATTATTCACATAAAATAGGTACTGGTAGGCATATATGGTGTGAATATTTAAAATTTTTGTTTCTAGGTAGAGCGAAGTTTTTTTTGAAAATTATTTTTTGCTATCTGCAATGTATTCAGTGTTGTTTTATATGCTCCACCCCATGCTCTTATATAGTATCTAATTATTAATTCTGCAGATGAATTGTAAAGTATAATTAAGTTTTTCCTCGAAGTTTATACGACCGACCACTTTATTTAATGGAGGATCTGTAATGGTTTGTGGAGGAATTTCCTTCACATAAATCGTTAAGTTTTGCATATAGGAGTTATAGAACGACAGAGGTTTGCCGAACACTCTATATATTAACACTATTAGTATCATAAGAACGTCATCTAAATGAAATACAATGTAAACTATATTCATAAAAATTAGTATCTGCAAAGTTATTGTTGTATATATAAATTTTAACTTACCGAATTTATATTTGATGCAGTCTTCCTTCTCCTTGTTAAAAATATCGTACTTATTTGGTAAATACGATCTAAGAAGGTCAACGCAGTCCAAAAAATTCTCTTTCTCGGCATAATGAATTGGAGTCATCCAGTTGATATCCTTGCACTCTGGATCTCCTCCATTGCACAAAAGCAGTCGAAGAATTTCTATTCTTCCCCATGCTGCAGCTATGTGAACAGGTGTCAAATCATCATCAGACCTGCAAAGAATATTTTTATTAAAAAAAATAAAATATGCCATTTTAATTCCTTTGAAAATTTTGTTATTTAATGGTATATACAAATAGTTACAAGATGCACATTTGAACAATGAGGTTGCCTAGACGTCAAATAGAAAATTTAATGATACCTTTCTTTTTATATTTTTAAAAATAAAGACAATAGAAGGAAAAAAATGAATTTGCTTATTTGGATTTTTCCTGTATAATTCATAAAGAATCGTATTATTTTGTGATGTTTTAGTATACTCTTAAATGTGCCCCTTTTTCTCAAGTAACTTAATTTGTTTATATAAACATTTACAAATTCAAATTTTTAATTACCAGAAGGTGCCATTTTAATATAATCATATTTACGAGTTATACTCAGTAGAGATAATTAATTGACCAAAAACAAAAATAATGTAATTATTACGGTAGGTAAGTATTGACTATCATTAAACAATAATTAGTCAGTGGTGTAGTTACCTATTTTTTGGGAACATAGTCTGAATCTCAGTTTTTGTTTTGGAAAATATAGAATAAGAAATATTGTCCCATTCTTAGTAACACTTTTTGTGTTTGTTCTGTCGAAAATTATCTTGCTCATTAATAAAAATAGTATTCATAATAAGTCTTATTACACCATTAAACCTCATCTCAGGCAAGTAAGACGCCCAAATTTTATTCACTTGTTAGTTAATATTTCTTTAATATAAGAACAAATTTTCTTAAATTAAATTTTTGGATATACCTAATAGTTCAAACAAAACTATAACCGTACGTAATTATTTTATAGGATATCTGCTAGAATTAAAAGGGCTATAATAATTAAAATTAATAATAATTTGGCAACTCTCTGTAGTTGTGATTTATTAAAATTAAGTTAGGACATACACAACGAAAAACGGCTTTAGTTTTGAAGCTAAGGTAAAAAAATTTATAGAGTGAAATGTCAATTTTTAACAAAGGGTTTTGAAGATAAAAGGCGATACTTTTATATGATACTAATAAAAAAATATTATTTAAAAAAACATTCCATCACATAACTAAATAATATGTTTGTGTATATATTTTTTTAAGTATTGATACAAAAATGAAATATTTCAGTAAAAATCCTAAAAATCTTATTTTTAATGACCGCAATGCACCCGATATCGCTACGCAAAATAGTTATTCACCTCTTGAAAGTTCATAACAATTAATCGATAATGTCAATTAATAATTTAATTTGACATTATTAACGACCATAATAAAAATGACGATTTATTTACATTTTATGATTTAAAAAAACTATTCACATAATCTTATCAAGTCCATTCATACAAATCCATAAAATTTACCAGACATTACTGGATTACAAACAAAGAGAATATTTTACTATGATTTTATAAAGATAAACTCAGATAAAGCTGACACAGATATACATTAAAATTATTAAATAGCACTTTATTACTTTATTATAAATTAATGGCGCAAAATGCACGTCGGACTATTAAATTTGTGTCAACATCTTATCATTCCCATTATAATTAAAATAAGTTACAAGAAGTCTGCGATAACCATTTTTTCGTAGCTTGGGAAAAACAATACTTGAAAAAATAAATTTCCCATCTAATTATAACTTTTTATTTAAGGATTAATAGTTTTTATAAGCTTAACACGTAAATATTTGTTCCAAAGAACAAGAAAAATGTGTAAAATTAAAATAATCTTCCCAATAAACATTTTTGTTTATACATTAGTGGCTATAAATATATTACCTAATACCCCCTTACATCACTTAAATGAAGCAGTTTATAAAAATATAAACACCTATATTTTAATCATATATTTAACTTGAATGAGTATAACTAATAGAAACATATTCATCACCATTACATAACTAGTTATATAAACTGTGGAACCTATATAAAGTGAAGAAAAGGGAAGAATATAGCGGAAAGAAATTATTATTAGTTTTTGGAGAAATGTTACCTAGCATTAGAACTTTGAAATTGATTAGAAATCTGTTGCTATTAGTAACTCCAATATGGAAATTTTGACAATAGCAGAAAGTCAATAATTACAGCTCTCACATTTTGCTCCTAGCAACTGGAGTTTCCCATAGCAGAATGATGTATTTATTTAAAATTTCTAAATAAACTATTTCAACGATAGTACTAGAAGTGGGTACAACTAATAAATATACTTAGAGACAAAGTGACATAAGTAAATTTTATTTTATAGCGCATTTTTCAAATTTAAGGATTTTATAAATTACTTATTTGGAACGACTGTGAGGCCATATTTGAAGGAATGGAGTCGAAGTATCTTGCATATATGTGCATATACGAGGGTTGCTATTTATGTATTGAGAATAGAAAGAACAAACAAATGCATTTTATCACAAATAATATTTATTGCTTTTTAAAATATTCGCCTTTAAGCTTTATGCACTTTTCCATGCGATTGAACCACCCTTCAAAGCACTTTGTCCAGTCAAAAGATGATGGCTCTAAAATATTGTTTTTGAAGAGCTCAACCGCTTCTTCGGGCGATAAAAATCGTTGTCCACGCAGTTTATCTTTAATTTGTGGGAACAAGAAGAAGTCACAAGGTGCCAAGTCGGGGCTATAAGGCGGATGATCCATCATTCGTTTTGGATTAGTTTCTCTCCATAAACCGAAAACTTCTGGCAAGCAAATGGTCTTTTAATTTTCTAGAGTCACAGTTGCCACATGACCTGTTTTCGTGAAGAAACGCGCCACCATTTGCTTCTTAACACTTCGAGAACGAGTAACTTTTGTTGGCTTTTCTTTACATTGAAACACCCAAACTGCCGATTGGCCATTTCTTTCTGGCTCATATGTATAAATCCACGACTCGTCATCTGTGACGATGCTGTATACGGCTTTGGATACACCACAGTTGTATTTTTTAATCATTTTACGGCACCAAACGACACGAGCATTTTTTTGAGAATCTGTCAACAAATGTGGAATCCAACGCGCAAACAGCTTCTGAACACCCAAATATTCGTTCCAAATGTTATGTATGCTGGTCATACTAATGCTTAAACATGCCTCGATTTCACGGTATGTCAATGACGACCTTCTTCTATTAGTTTTCTCATAGAATCGATGTTTTCCGGCACAACGACCGATTTTGGACGACCTTCTTTAACTTCGTCCGTGAGCGAACTACGGCCAAAAATTGAATTAAGTTGATTGATGCACTGTTCTTGGGTTACACCACGTCGAAAGGCATAATAAATCATAGCTCGAAATAGCGAAATAGAGGGGCTCGCGATGGTGCTTCATCAAAAGTCGTAGCAAGTTGATCGGCACTATGAGAAAATTCTTATAAATCACAGCGCGAAAATGTTCATGCTTTGATTTCATTTTTTAGACGAGACTAATTTTTCAGGTCACTGTAAACAAGACGAATAGAACTCGAATAACCAAACCATTAAAAACGTCAAACTATCCGAGGGTGATGTCAGATTTGACATATTGGAAATAGAGTTGCCGTGTCTCAAAATTTATCTATACTCGGAAGAAATATTGAAGTGGGCAATAAATCCGCGTAAACAAACGGCAATAAAATATGAATTATATAAGGTAACGACCAAATGAGTATTTTACCAACGTTAAACTATACAGGTCACTAATCGTAGCTTTAAAAGTTTTCCACGGTATGCCAGAAGCAGGCAAATACAGCAAACCAACAATACTAGACTAAGTTATTATACGTTACATTATGAATACTTTACTGGTTTACTGAAATTTCATATAAAGAACGTTCCTTAGGTTATATCAGTGGTGTACGCAATTTCTTAAATAATTTATTAATATTATTAAATTATTTTAGAAGCAACTGTTTAAAAATGATGTATTACGATTTAAACACTAAGTAAATTACACCAGGCGTGCGCACAACGAATTAAACCCTCTTAGAATCCAATAACAGCCGATGCTAGGCCAATGGTTCTAAGAAGATTAAGTAGGTATAATTGTTTTTTCATAATTTTGGGGTATTCCTACATACAGATAAAACAGTTTTATAATTAAGATTGTATCATTACTTTAATCCTCTAATTGATTTATTATCTAGGAGCAGTTTTGTTAAGGGAAATTCTATTTCTCAGACGATTGAGTTTATGTAAATGTAAAAAACCTGTGGTTTCGATATGCGTAAGCTGATTTTCAATTGATTTTTAACTAAATGGCGATATTTAGAACGGATATTTAAAAAAAATTAATTCAAGTAACCTTCAAAAATAGTAATTTTTAAAATTAAAGAAAATTGGGACGTACAGACTTTATTACAGAAATAATAGAAATTTTCGTTAAAAAAAATAAAATAAAATCAAACTATAATGTTATCGTATGTACAAATAAATAAAGTCGTTTCGGAAAAAACTTGATGAAAAGTTAAGGAACATTTTCTATATAAAAACAACTGATTTTACTGAATTACTGGATATCACCTTTGTACTCTTAATTAGTTTTTAATTTATTAAACTTTATTAATACTGTTATTTTTTGTTTTTGTACACGTAGAGTTAAATGTAAATACTAGAAATTGAATTTAATAAAACTGTTTCATTGGGACGCCGCCGCATACTCGACTTAATTTTATCACGCGCTAACAGGGTGATTCCGGATATATTTTGCAAAGACTTGCACGTGAATTACTTTAAATTCACAGAACTAGTGACTGGGTCTGTGGATCCAAGTAAAATGATGACAATTGGTAAAACACAAGAAGTATAGCAGTCATCAATTTACCAATTTTAATGTTCATTTTTCAATTTGCTACTTTAAATTATTAGATAATCTAGATATTAAAGATCTATAAGATTGGTTTGTTTTCGACCTGTTGATTTTTAGAAAATAATTGCTTCACAATATTACTATTAACGAGATGTAATTATCGCACCAACTAAGTTATTTCTTACCTGACATTAGAATCTCCTCCATATTGTAAAAACAAACGTAATACATTCAGAGCATATTCGCTATCGTCGCTCCCAATGGCAAGGTGAATTGAAGAAATACCCTTTGTTGGTATTACTATATTGGGATCAGCTGATTTTTCACAAAGTAGAGATTTGACGGCACTATAAATAAAAAAAGCAACGGGTAAATTAAAAATTAATAAAAACTGAACGTTGAAAACATGATTATATCGATATCAAAACTAAGAATGTTTATAAGAGATAAATATATGTAATAAACGCTTAATTAAAAAGAAAACAGCAAACTGTTGCAAACTATGAAATTATAAACTACGTATGTAAAATAATTTCACATGTAATTGATGGCTAATTTTGAAAGGGTAAATAGTAATGTGTAACAACAAACTTTGCACATTGTTGGGTAGAATGTTATAAAATATCAAACGGATGTAGATATTTGTTGTGTGTTAAGGTCTAATTCTATTCTAGTTTACTGAAAAAATTGACTACGAAATATAAACACTTTTATTTTTTATAACAGTAGTGACGTACAAGTAAAAAAATTAAGACCAAAGTATTTATTTCATCACAACGCTGATACGAATTGTCATATATTTTTCATTTATTAATTGTTAGACAAATAAAACTTGTATGTTCGTAAAGTATGGAAATGCTTTCATAGTATCTTAATTAATAATAGTTTAATTTAATTTTATACTTTATTACAACAAAAACAAATATTGTATTATATATAAGATTTGGAGATATGACGGTTAAGAGCATTCTTTACTTGCAAAATTTTCGAGAGATGCATCGCCAGTAAACCACGCCTCTAAAAGCGCACTTATAATCAGACGACGTAAGTTTCGACTGCATATTTACATCTTTATGAGATCGGATTTAACGGGTTTTCATCTAATAATAAAGAACGTAGATCGCGCTTGAATCTGTTACCCTGTACCAGTATTCGTTAGCCCGCAGACATATTTAAGAAAAAGGTAAAATAAATATTTAAACTTGCTTAAGTAAAATTTATGTTAATATGGTGGCTAATCCATATTCCTTTAAGAATAGTTATTTGGATTTGTTTTTATGTATGTTTATAAATAAAAAATAAATATCTTTAAAATTAAATGATATAGGTATAGGAAATTCTGGGACCAAACGAATTGCCTAAATGATATATTAAAATTATCATGAAATACAGCGTATTATATTTAAAATAAGTAAGTTACAAATTATTTATTTCATTTGACTGCTGAATTTAAAATAAAATTGCAGATTATTCTAAAAGCAAGGTTTAATTTACAAGATTTTTGTGAAAATAAATGTCATTTTAGTCCAACATGAGCCATACATGCATTTATATTATAACTTTAGATATTTGATTGAATTTATATTTTAATTTTCTTTAAATTTATCTAATTTAACTTAATATTTAATGTGGTATATAAATAAACAAATGTTATTTTGATAATAAAACATTTTTCAAAAATAATGGTCTATGATAAGTAAAACAAGCATACACTTGATGATGCAAGAAAAGGAAACAGTTAAGTGATACATTTTAGAAAAACTTTTAAATAAATTGTTAATTTAATATATTATGCAATTTGTACTTATAACCTTCTGTTACAATGGTAATACTTTGCCGATATGCTTGAATGATACAGCTAATGGAGAGTATAATATTTATACTGATGAATAATTTTATAGGTAATAAGGAGTTACTTTTTCAATCCCATATCACGTTCAACAGTTACTAAAATATTACAAAGTTTTAATACAACTAGGACCGCAACGAACGAAACTATTAGACAAAACAATGCAATTGATTTAGAGGAATCACCTCAAACCTCTTCCACAATTTTGGCACTAAACCATGGTACAAGTCGACGTTCTGTAGGGAAGATATTGAAAAGTGAAAAGTATCATCAGTATAAGATATAATTGGTTAAAAAATTGTCAGACGATGATTTTGACCGACGGCTGGAGTTTTGCGAACGACTGATGGACATCTCTAATGTCGACGAACATTTTGCATCTAATGTAGTGTTTTTCGAAGAGGCAACTTTTTGTTTAAATGGAACAGTTAACCGCCATAACTCAAGGTATTGGTCAAATGAGAATTCTCATTGGATTCATGAAGCACATACCCAGCATCCACAGAAGTTGAATGTTTGGATGGGAATTGTCGAAAATGGGCTCGTGGGCCCATTTTTTATAGACGGAAACTTGAATACTGACAAGTATTTAGATTTATTAAATGACCAAATTATTCCTGCACCACAACAGAATGGGCAGTTACCACAAAATGTTTGGTTTCAACAAGATGGAGCACCTCCCCACTCTTATAGATGGGTTAGGGATTTTCTGGATGCGAATTTTCCAAATCGATGGATTGGACGTAGAGGATTCATAGAGTGGTCTGCTCGTTCTCCGGATCTAAGCCCATTAGATTATTTTCTTTGGGGTTATCTAGCATATCGTCAGGAGGTGAACGGAGAGTATTTTGAATATTTGAATTAATTTTGTTTTATTTCTCGTTTTTACAAATTATTTTCACTAAACCCAGTATGTACAAATTCTAGAAATAACAAACTGTTTTAAAATCTGCAAAAAGATACATGGTGTACCATTTAAATTAAAAAAGTTGAGGGTATTTCCGGTTAAAACGGAAGTATATTATTAACAAAAAAATGTACATCAGCTGCATTTTGATATTGATGTGATATTGTCAATATTTGAACCATGTAGAGTCTGGCTGTTGTTTAACACCTTTAAAAACAAATCAGTACCACAACATGGCGATAACTAATTTTACTGAATCTTCTTCCATAATATACCTCAGGTTCGAGAAGACAATGACTTTAAACGAAGAGTTTTCGTCATTGCAAAATTAAGAGAAAAATATTTGAATATATCTACATCATCTGTATTAAACCCCTAGTCTTCCATTACAAGTGCACTCTAAATATGTAAAGACGTACAGATTTTTTAATTAGATGTAAGCCTTTCACAGGATTTTATTGTCTTGTTAATTTAGAAGTATAACTTTAGCATTTTCCACAAGTTAATCATCCCAATATTTCAAATTTTCAGAATGCAGGTTAAAATCGATTAATCATGCCTTCAATATATAAAAAATGCTAAAACCTGCCAAAAGGTTATTTTTGAATGTGAAACAAATGTGAATTTCGCGCCGGTTTGCTACATTATAATAGCGGAAGAGGAAAGAAAAGAGGCTACCCAATAATACTTCTCAAATTCAATGGAAATGTGCCCCACATTCATATTTGCCTTATAGAATCATATTGGTAAATTTATTTTTTATTATTTTTGTTAAATATGATCGTAAGTTTTTTAGTTTCAATTTTTTTACTACTAAATAAAAATCGTTTAAAAGACATGTGTTTCCAACTCAATTTAACATTATTTTAAAAGTGAAAAAAAAGTTAAGTAAATACAAAAAAACAAACAGTTTAATATAAATAATCTTATATGATTCGGGAAACCCTGTATAAAATTACTACGTTTTGTTTTACAAAATAAGTGAATATTTTTTGCTAGTATATATTCTTAATTCTTAGAATTCTCTTAATCAGAATGGAGGTCATTGGTGTAACTAGAGATCAGGACTTGTTTTAGATATTCGTCTCTACCAATTTTTTCCGGATTGTCTGTAGTAAACTTGATAATATATATTTGTAAAGATAAGAATGCAATGAAATAAATATAAATAAAAATCAAAGTACAAGAAAAATTAGAGCTATTTTTAGCTTAAATTTCGTCATTCATCATATTATCACTTAAAGTATAAACAAGAGCATTGAATATTTTTTATATATTCGTGAAACACAACACGCTTTGATTTATGACATTGTTCAAAAAATTAAACAGGAAATATTAATGTCAGAATTTTATTTAAAATATAATTTTTCTATACAAAAGATTTATATATTTTTAAATCAAATCTGCAAAGCTTAAGGTTGCGACAAATCTCTTGATCTATGCAAAGATATAATACTTAATTTTTGCCGTAAATATAAATATTTTTTATGTTTAATTAAATTAAAATGTTTATGATTATGTATTTTTACTAAAATTAATTTGTTAAGATATATGGGTGACAATAATGTGTAGCCGTGACGGTTTTTTTAATTCAACAAGTTTGGCGTAAAATGTGATAATATGATTAACCATGGTAAAACAAGCTTCATTATGTATTACTAGATACAATATTCGTCTATTACTAAACAGTTGTTTAAAAAATAGTAAACATGTCCACCTGATTACTAATTCAATTTTTTCTGAAGACGGTTTTCTAATTATTCTTATGTTAATGTGCACTCAAATCGATTTTTTCTTAAATAAAAAGGGATTTAATTCTTTATGTTAAATAAGTAGGGCTTTTGTAAATATAGATCCCCTATTAATTTTTTTCTTTATTCCTACACTGTTTATAAAAACAGAAATGAACTAAAGTTAGAAATAAAAAATATAAAACAAAATATAAACAAAATCATTATTAGACTGCATTTATAGTAGATGATCAAAACTCATTTATTTAAAAAATAAATAGGATTTTATTCTAAATATTTTTATAAATTAATTCACTACTTTAAGAACAATGTATAAACAATTAATTCTTTAATTATAATTTTTAAATTAAAAAATTAAAATGTATTAAAAAATAAGTGGATAAAAATGTGTTTTATTTCAAAGGTATAAATCTTAAAATAATTTCTTACAAATCTATTAGAAGTTTAAAATAAAACTTGTTTATTTTTTGAATGAAATATTTTGTTTCATAATTATGAATAATTACAATGCTTTAAGTATTTCAACTGAATTTGGGCAATTTATTACTCATTCTCCATTCTAATAACAAATATTATTGTAAGAATTACTTCAAAATTTTGCAGGTGGCTAATGTATGTTTTTTTAATTCATACAGAATTTGATCTACTATGGTATTTATATGCTCTAGAATTCAAAATAAAAAAAATCAACCAAAAGGAAATTTGATCATTTGTAATTTTAGAATGTTAGTGGATTTTACAATTTTCCGATTCAATAATTCGCCAGTCACAGAGCAACACCATGTAACTCACTTTTTAAGATGGCAAAAATTCGGCCTATCAATTGTGTGGTTCATTACAAATGAAGCGAGTTTTGGTATTTATTTATTAATTATATAACGGTGATTATTCATATTTATTGGGCATTTTAGGGGAAAAATAGTTCTGCAAGAGATGGAGCACCAAACAAAACAGAAACTTTATTTGTCAAAAAAAATCATGATCTAGAATTGTGTGCATGTAAAATTTAATATATAGAGCCTTTCCACACCTTGGAATTTTTCGAGCGATTCTGAATAATCCTCCAATTTCTTTTTAGATGTGAACTACTTAATGGTATTTTAAAGGTTTTTCCTATTAAAAGATGAGTATGAACTATTACCATTGTTGTATTAATTGTTCAGATTAATACTTAATCTGAAACTTGATTTAAAGTAAAATTTAAATATAAAATTAAGTATAGTATAAGTTAAATATTAATATAAAATAAGTTATAGTATTTTATTATACTTACATAATTAATCAATTATTCTTTTATTTTAATTGTATAATTCTAGGGACAAGTTAAAATAAGAAAATATCAACTTAATACTATTAATAAAGTAAATTGAACAATGTCTAATATAGTAAGTATTTTTAAGGTCGAATTTATTGTAAAATATATTCTTGACTAATGTTATTAGTTTAGCTTGCCTAAAAACAATTCATTTTCTCTCAGAATGTTAATATTAAATAAATTTATTAACGTTTATTGAAACTATACAAAATTTCCTTATTTTTAATTAGGTAAAAAATAATTTATTCAGTTATATACATATAATTTTAGCTAAAAAAATACTCACCTAAAATTATTATCATCAATAGAGTCATAGAGGAGAGAAGCCAAATAAACCTCCTGTTTGGTTTTACCACGATATATGCTCATTGTCACACATAACTAATAAAACAAAAAAGTTTTATATATTATTTCAGAAACACAAAGTAAAAAGCAATGGACATCGATAAAAATATCGAAAAAACTGAACTTCTTTACCACTACACTTGTCAGATCGTTGTAAACAACTTACCGTTTTTTTAAGAGGTTAGGTTTTTAAATCCCTCGATTAAACTACAACGCATGCGTCTAATCTTGGGTGGGATTTTTGAAATTACATTTAAATTTTCTAGTAAATTCTAAACTGCAGTTTGGACTCTAGAGTAAGCTAATCTAATAATCTAATCGATTTTAATTCAAAAATAACCATTTATTTTGTTAGTTCGAATGGAGCAATAACCTTAATAATTGATCTGAAATAATATTTACTCTGGTGCATTTTGCATTTGGTACTTTGCCTAAAGCTTTCATTTTGTTTTGATTAATGTATTGGGTGTAAAAGCGTTTATTTCCGACAATGTTGGTAAATCAAAGGTCAAGGAGATTTATTGATAAATAAATTACCGTTGAGTGATATGGTGGCTGACATGTAAAGCACCCTCATAATAATTTTTTACCACTATATATATATTATTTCATTATTTTTAGATTAATGACTTGAATAGACTAGCTAGTGTTTAGTTTTTTATTTTTTGTTTGTATTATTAAAAGTAGATATGATATACAAATGTTTCTTTCAAACTGCGTAGTGTGTATTACATTAACTTTGGTTTATTGGAACAAATGGATCCAAAACCATCATCATCGAGGTCGAATATGTTGAGTTACTTTATGAGTAAGCCATTAAGTAAATATATTTTATCACGATCTGTAAAGTATTAACTTTACGCACTGTGTATATTGCTTAAAGTAAAAGTAGCGCAAATACCTAAAGTGAAATAGTAAGAAAATTTTGATTAGGTCACTTAGATATTTGATGTAGTTTTAAATATAAAAAATGTTATTTTTAATTTTAGCTGTCAATTTAGGTATATTATTAAAAATAACTTATTTTGTATATCTTGTTTCAATAATATATTTCCCTATTTATTTATTTTTTTGATGTGCTGATATATAAGTATGGGAGTGATCACTTAGTGGTTTGAGTTTTTCTGCTTGGTCTAAGATCCCCCTTTCTAGATTGATATATTTATATGTTATGTAAATTAAACAGTAATTGAGAAAAAGTAATTCAATATATAGAAGCTACAGCTAATATTTCTAAACTGTGTTTATAGTCAAAACTAATCCGTGATAAATATTAGGTACACGCTAATTGTTTATTGCGTCGTAAGCATTCGTTTTATTTAAAACCGTCGGTATTACTTTTTAAATACTTATACATAAAGGAGCCAAAACATTTATAACAAATATTTGTTATATTTTACATATATAATAATTTTGGCATTTTTATATTTTATATTTTTTTCTATTACTGTTGCATTTCTACGCATGAAAACCGCAATCTAGAATATCTTAAAATTACTGCCAAGATATTAAAAAATTGTTATTCAAAGTAAAAGTCTGTAAAGAGAGACTTAAATTCCAGAAGGTTGTTTGGAGTATGTTGTAGCGTGAACTACAGGCGATTTTTGTCTGTTGCATCTTTAAACCTTTTTATGAGTAAATTTGATATAGTAAGATTTTCGAAAAATCTAATAGTTTGAAAAGCATACATGAATTAACTTTCAAAGTAATTGTAGAACGTTTTTAAAAACGAAACTTATTTTTATTTATTTCTACAAGATGCAAAAACTTAACTAGTACAACTATTTAATACAGATGAAAAATTCTAACTGACGCTCGCCGGCTAATTGTTCTCCAAGAAACATCGCATCGGGTAAACTGTGGGTGCAGCAGTTTTATTACGATGTCATCAGATAGTGGTGACATAATTCCTCCCCCTGTAGATTCGACTCACGAGGGCAAGTGAGGGAGTTGAACAAGAGGTGAAGCAGGCATTGGTTGTTGCTCCTCTTGACGGTGGTGGCATCGCTTATAGATGATCATGGCTACTGCTAATATTGCTAAAATGTACATGATTATGGTCCAGATGCTTGGAATGTGAGATATAGTAGTTGTATTCAGCAAGGATTGCTCTTCCGCGACCTTGTCGAGGAGTTCCTGATAATGATCTAAGCTTACATCTTCCAAGGATACGGTAGGATTTAATTTCGGTAATGGTTCGTTTGTAAACTGGATGTCTGGGAAGAGCATTGGTTGGCTATGAGTGACAGATTTTTGGTTGAAAATTTCTTCTTTGGTAGATTTTATTTGGCACCCAATTGGAATATTGATCAAAAATGTACCTTTCAACATTTTCACTTCTTGTTGGTCCAAACAGCTGATTTTCAAGGGTTCACTGGTGGGGAATACTCCTAGCCAAAGGTTCGTGTTATCGAGTTGGTTGAATTTTGGTCTTGATAATGTAAAATGAATTTGTTTACATTGGGAAGAATTTTTCATGTCGAAAATCAGTAGTTCACAAGGTAGGTGACCATCTATTTCTTGTAATGGTTCTTTATGACAAACGAAATTTTGTTGTGGAATTTCTGTGCAAATGTCGTTTCGAAAACCATAGTGCAATTGACCCTTGAGTAAAAATTTCTTTCGCGGAATGATAGCCTTGAACTGACCCTTGTAAGGGACGGGGGATGAATAAAGATGATACATATAAAAATTTTCAGGATAAGTTATGGGGACATTAAGAATGTAAGTTATTTTATTTTTATAAATATAGCATTCGATATTTATTATTGTTTCATAAAAATAGATACTTTCAGGGGTTACGGTAAATGGGAGTTGTGAACCTTGAAATTTACTTTCTAAATTTTTTAGTTCAGAGTACAGATCTGTTGTTTTTATAATGCTAGGATGCATAATTTTTAATTTAGCAAAGGAGATAGAGTTTTCTAAATCTTGTAATATAGATATTATGATTTCGAACATATTAATAATTTGATTTATTACGTCTTTTATAAAAAATGAATTTTCTCTGTAAAGAACTGAGTTAACTATCATTCCCACTTGCATTAGTTTTGACTCTAATAATTTTTCGTTATGACTTATTTTTTGAATCGTATTATTAAAGCTTTTGATAGTGTTAACAGAAAGTGAAATCTGAGTCTTTAATGTGGAAGCTAATTTTTCTTGGTTTTTCTGAAGATTGTTTATTAAGTTTTCATATTTTTCTCCATCAGCGGCGTCAAGGTTACCAGTAATGCATTTGAAAATTGAACCTAGGCCATCGACTAGGCCTCTTTTAGTTCGTTGTGGTTGAGGCAAGAGGTTTTTTAATTTTAAATGTACTTTTTCTTGTGTGAATTCTAAAATTTTTAAATAATTTGATATATCCCAGGAATAATTACTTGTGCTTACGACAGTTAATATATTTGTGGATTTTATATCTAGCTTGTCGATTTCTAACATTATCGGGTTTAGATCATAGAAATGTATTATTTTGTAGGGGTACTCCTCTACTTTGGCCATGCCTAGCTTAAGGGGTATTAATCCTAAATTATTGTCCAGATTTTGGAAGGAGACTCGTTCCCTCAGGCCTAGCGCGATAGGGAACCTGAAAAATTAATATTTATTTATTCTTTTATTTTTTCGAATTCGTATGTCTTTTTCCGCGGTCTTTTAAGGTTGTCCATATGAACTTTTTCTTGCGAGCTCGTACTAACTATTTTCCCGCTTTCATTTATATTAGTTATTTCGGTAGGTCTATTAAATTTGTTCGCGGTTTTTTGCCTTAGAAAACTTTTTACATAGGTTTCATCGCCTACTTTGAATACATTTGGTGGGTCTCTATTTTTATTTATTTGATTTATAATTTTTTCTTTTTGGTTGGCCAGGGTTTCATTAATTTTGGAATACATTTCTTTAACCAAATCTTTATGTTCGCTTACGTAATTGCTTGTTAAAATCATTTCTAAATTTAAGTCGAACGGGTTTTCATTATTTAAGTGGCCGTTAATAATATCGATGGGTTTTAGTCTAGTTGATGAGTGTATAGTGAAATTATAAGCTAATACGGCATATTTTATTTTCATTTGGGTAGGCGTTTTGGTGAAGCCACGCGTATTAAGTATTCTAATGTGTTCGTTTAGGGTAGAATGTAGTCTTTCCACAGGCGAATTCGATTGCGGGTGATTTGGAGAGCAAAAATGAATTTTTATGTTGTGTAGGCCTAATAATTCCGTAATAACAGAGTTTTTGAATTCTGTCCCGTTGTCTGCCACTATTAAATTTGGAATTCCGTGGTGACAGAAAAATGTTATAAGATGATTTGCAATTTCCGTTGAATCTGCAACTGTTAAGTAATAGGCCTGTGCATATTTGGAAAAGGTATCAATTAAAGTTAAAAATTTTGAGTTTTCAATCGTGTAAACATCAATATGAATAATTTCGAACGGTTTACTAGCTGTTGGTGTAATATTCATTTCCACTTTAACAGGGTTCCTATCATATTTACATCTCTGACAAATTTCGCAATTATTTATATACGTTTGGACAGATTCTTTTAAATTGGGCCAGTAGTAAATCGGTTTTATTCGGTTTGTGGTTTCCTCGATTCCTCTATGGTTACTTTTACCTTCGTGATAACACTTAATTGTCTCTATAATATCTGATTTATTAGTTACATCGATTAGCTTACCGTTGCATTTTCTAAATTTTAAGGAGGGCCATTTGAAATTTTTCCTAATTACTTCGCAGAAAGGTTCATACATGTCGGCCTTTACAAAATATAAATAATAAGGTATATTTGGTGCGACATAGTCCTTAACAAAATTTATTATGTCCTGTTCAAAGTTGTTATCCGAAATTTGTACTGTTATTCTTTGTTTTCGTTCAAATAGTATCGTAATTGTCGGTTTTGCAGGGGAATGAAAGACTGATTCAAAAATTATCTGATTTTGACCGTAGTTCACGGGAGTATCGCTTATTGGGATTCCCACGATAGGGTCTTCGTCAGCATTTGAGTGAACTGTATGACCGTCGTCGGGTTGCAGTAGGTCTGGATCTGGGTTAGCTAGAATTGAAATATTGTCCAGGTCAGGACTGCTGCATCTTGATATAGGAAGTGAGGTGGGAGGTAAATGTAAGTCGTTAAGGTCTGGTGTAGTCAATTCTTGCCTAGAGTTTTCAACGTCGTGTATTATTTTGTCAATGTCATCCCAAATTTTTTCTGATATTTTAGTGTGAATTTCGATTCGGCTTAGGGCGTCCGCGTTTGTATTTAAAGATCCTTTTTTATAAATAACCGTATAATCAAATTCTTCCAATTTTATCCTCCACCTTAACAATTTAGAAGAGGGGTCTTTTAAGGAGAATAACCATTGTAAAGGGGCGTGGTCCGTTATAATATGGAAGCGCCGTCCATACAGGTACGGCCTGAAATATTTGGTAGCCCAAACGATACATAACAGTTCTTTTTCGATTGTAGAATAATTGCGCTCTGAGTCATTTAGCGTTCGCGATGCGTACGCCACTGGTAAGTCCGAGCCAATTGTTCTTTGCGACAAAACCGCTCCCAAAGCTACGTTACTGGCATCGGTAGTTAAATTAAATGGTTTGGAAAAATCCGGGTACTGCAATATCGGTTCGTTTACTAATAAATTTTTACAAGTTTCAAAACAATCTACAAATTCAAAATTGTGTTCGATTTTAGCGCCCTTTTTTAAGCACTTGGTAAGGGGTTTTGTAATTTTTGCGAAGTTATTTATAAACCGTCTATAGTAACCTAATAATCCTAAGAATCCCTTGATTTGTTTAGTGGTTTTCGGTATCGGATAATTTTTTATTGCTTTGATTTTATCGGGATTTGGTCGAACTCCGTCGGGGGTTACGATGTGACCGAGATAGGCCACTTCTTTTCTGAGGAATTCTGATTTTTCTAATTGTATTTTAAAGTTTGAATCTCTAAGTCTCTGGAATACCGATTTTAAATTTTCTAAATGTTCTTGAAGTGATGTCGAAAAAATTATTATGTCGTCTAAATAAACTAAACATTTTTCGTTCTGAATTCCCCTAAGAATGTTATCCATTATTCTTTGAAAAGTTGCCGGAGCATTTTTTAATCCAAACGGCATTCTTAGGAACTCATAATGCCCATTTTCCGTGTTAAACGCTGTTTTTTCGATATCACTCTCATTCATTTCGATTTGGTGAAAACCACTCGCTAAATCTAAGGTTGTAAAGTACTGACATTTGCCTAACTTATCTAAGAGGTCAGTAATATTGGGTAGCGGGTATTTATCGTCAATTGTCTTTTCATTAAGCTTACGATAATCCACGACAACCCTCCATTTCTGACCACGCTTGGGCACTACCCAAAGGGGGCTTGACCAGGCGCTATTACTTGGGCGAATAATATTTTCGCCTAACATTTTTTTAATTTGATTGTTTACCTCTTGCCTATGGATAAATGGATACCTATACGATTTAGTATAGATAGGTACCTCATCAGTAGTTCTAATGCTATGCTTTATTTTATTAGTAAAACTTAATGGTATATTTTCCTGATGAAATATATCAGAATATTCATTACATAATTTTAGAATTAAATTCTTTTCCTCACTATTTAAATGATCAGTGCGGATCTGTCTTAAATCTAGTTTATTAGTTTTAATAGAGTCATCAAAATTATTTACGTTGTATTCTGGTACAAGAGTCATGTCGAACTTATCTACTAACAACGGTTCGGAGAGGTCTAGTGATAAGAACTCTGTAGTGTTATTTAATATTGTTGTTAAAGCACGTCCGTTTTTTGCGATCGTTAAACTTTCTGGAATCTCACAATTATGTATTTTTTGATATGGAATTATTATTTCGCCGTTTTTTATCGATGTTTTTACTTGTATGACCCTTTGCATGCGGGGCTCTAAATTGATAATATTGGTATTATTGTTATTAATTATTTGTTGAAAATTTAGTTTAATTTTTGCGTTTGGCGTAATTAGAAGTCCATTGTCAAAGTTTAGAGTAGCCTTAAGGGCTTTAAGGTTATCTATTCCAATAAGGCCATTAAAAATATTGTGGAAATTAAACAAATAAAATTTTAAGCATTTTTCCTCGTCAAGTTGAAATATTTTCGAAGCAGGAATTTGAACACTGTATTTATGAGATGATTTTTGAAAAACTGTAGATACAATAAATGGATCAAATTTTATTAATTTGGGAAATAACTTCTGAGCAATATTTGGGTCTAAAAATGACTTCGTAGAACCAGAATCAACGAGAAGCTTAATATTATATTCGGGGAAAACTATATAAGGTAATTCGCTACAGTCTACGTTATTAAAAGAGATAGTCAATGGGCTCATGTTCCCTTGTCTTGACCGGCCGGCATATGAAAATTTAATTTTTCTTCTTCATTATCAAAAGAATATTGGTTTTGTACAAGCAATTCACTTTCTGGTAAAACACTATTATAATTTGCGTTTTCAGTTTCTGTATTATAAATTTCTTCAGCAATGAAGTTTGGTTGTGGTCTATAATTTGAAGGACCGGTTTGAGGGTAATTATTACTTTTATTATAACTAAAGTTATTGGTTACCGGTTTTCCGGTAAATCGTGTCGAGGTACTCATCGGTGTCGGGTTTGGGAATGATCTATTGGGATTTGGCTTAAAAACATTTTCTCTAGGAGGCTGTCGAAAAGCTTGAGAGTTAGTGAAGAATTTTTGTGGTGGCATGTTCTGCCTCGGTTGAACCGGAATTGGTTGTGAAGGAAACGAATTGTGAGATTTTTCAAAGTTAAAATTTTGTCTGAAATTATTGTATTGAGCTGGATTGGGATTTTGTACAAACCCATTGTTTTGGTTACCTCTATTCTGTGAATGATTAGGTTTTTGAAAATTTCTGGAGTTATTGTTTTGGAAGTAATGTGTATTTTCTTCTGTTATTACAAATTGTAACGCTTCTGACAGAGAATTGGGTCTCATACAGCGTATAGTTGTTCCTAAGGGTTCTTTAAGACCACAGAGAAACGTTTTCAAAGCTAAATCATTATATAAATTTTTCTTCAAGTTTTTCGATTCCTGATTAATTTCATGAATTTCAACGTAACTACAAAGTAAATTTAAAATATTTAAAATTCTGTCATAGAACCCATGAGGTTTTTCATTTGGCAGTTGTCTAAGCATAACTAAATCGCGATTCAAGCAAGTTTCGTCTCTTTGGTCGGCGAAATTGCGTCTTAAAACTTCCTTTAGATCATCCCAAGTTACGACACTTTGGATATTAACTACAGTTCTAGCATTACCAACTAATTTACTAACAATAGATTGAATGAGATAAACATTATGGAAACTATTTATATTTGCCCTATCGAAAAAATTAGCAACAAGGCTATCGCATACTGCTAAGAAACGATTTAGATCATTTGGGTTTCCATCAAACTGAGGGATACAATTCAAATATTCTGGTTTGAAATTCGCGGCCATATTGCTATTAGAGCTAGTACTTAATTTAAGATTATTACTATTTATAGAGTCAGTTAAAGGCAATTCTAAAATTAAATCTTGAAAAACTTCGATTAAATTCTCAATTGATGGGTCAGACATAAATTGCACTTACAGTATATAAACAACTCGTAGCATCCCAATTTATGAGGAGAAGGTCCGATTCGGCGATTTTTGTCTTCTTCGAAGCTTGTCGTCCTCGCAGAAATGGATAATGTCGATCCAGTTCCCAAATCTTATTCTCAAGTGGTGACCACCAGTTACAGTAAAATGATTGCTAAGGTTCGATATCCGGTTAGTCGTAGATACGATAATTGATCTGTTCGATACAAATCAATCCCGAATATCCTACTGACTGCGCCAATTAACTTTCAAAGTAATTGTAGAACGTTTTTAAAAACGAAACTTATTTTTATTTATTTCTACAAGATGCAAAAACTTAACTAGTACAACTATTTAATACAGATGAAAAATTCTAACTGACGCTCGCCGGCTAATTGTTCTCCAAGAAACATCGCATCGGGTAAACTGTGGGTGCAGCAGTTTTATTACGATGTCATCAGATAGTGGTGACATAATTCATGCCTGTATAGATACTAAAAGTCTACTCACTCAGCTGCAAATTACTATACGTGATTTACTTTTTGTGTAGGGATTAAATTTTCAATTAATTATAAAATAACTTCCCAAAAACGTCATTATGTGATTTTTTTTATTTAGCGGGAATAAATTTGAATCTGAATATACGATAACTAAAAAAAGAGAATGTATATAAGAAAGCATTGATAATGAAGATAACGAAGAAGACGAAGAAGAAAATTAGAATATATAACTTAAGAAGGGTAGAGAGAATGAAATAACAATATTGACAATTTTAATATAATTCTATTTACAGCTAACCCCCAAAAAATATACTAGTTACGGAATTGGCTTTTTTTACAATAATTTTTCAAACATCTATATACGCTATTATTGAAGTTACGAAAAAAAAGTATTTACAAAAAGTGTAGGCAGTCTTGAGATTCGCATTTTAAAATTAGTCACAAATATATGTACATTATATTCAGGAACGCAGTGCCAGACAAAAATTTTGTTGTTTTTGAATAGAACACCCCGTATATTTTTACATTTTTATAAACCTCTTACCGAGCAAATTTCAACGATGTATCACAATTCATGTTTATTTTGTTTAATATAGGATCTACAGCCGCCTGAAAATAACTTTTTTTTTGTTTAAATATATGTTGCAGCCCAACCGTTAAAAATCAATAAAAAGGGCTGGCATGTTCCTATCCTAATTTTTTAAGTTCTGTTCTAACGCATTAAAAAAATCTTTGATACAGAGTGATCATAAATTTGAAATCCCATCTGATTTATATATAATTTATTGCTACAGAAAGCTTGCAAATCACGAAACAATTATAGAAACAAAGATAAGATATTGGTATTGGCGTGGAAAGATAAAATAATTGTTCCTCTTCTTTCCTTTTTACTTCCGTAATTTAAATATAGAAATAGTCCAAAGAAAAGTTATAAAAACTGGAGAAGCCGAAGAAATTGTAAAACTCAGTGGCTATTACCTATCGACATAATTATGGCAGGTGCTAATCATGCAGATCACTTAATTGCAAAAGTTAAGGAATTGTAATGATATGACAAATTAACTACCATTTAACTTTCCTACAGACACCACATTGACAAAACTTTAGAAACTGCAAGTATAACAGAAAGGAATAGACTAATATAAACCTGTGGATTTTAAATTTCATTATATTTTAAATTAGTTACATCAATTGAAGACAGATTTTCAAGCAAATTCCAAAAATGTAATAAGATACCTAGTGTTCCTTTAAAACACAATAGAAAAAAACTGCAAAATATTGACAGAACTTGTAATTCTGAAACTATACGCTGTTAGATACAGTACTTGCCTTACCATGTATTATATAATAAATCATTATTAAAAAAGTTATTTGCGTAGTTTATAAAAACGAGAAATAACTCACTTTTTGCTGTGGAATAAGTAAATTTATTTACTTTAGACTAATGAGAATAGTAATTTAAACAAAATTTATTCAAATGTTCAATATGCAAGCATGTTAGTCGTTTAACGTAAACACGTGATTTTAGATAACTCCAAAGAAAATAATCTAATGGGCTTAGATCCGGAGAACGAGCAAGCCACTCTATGAATCGATCACCAGAACCGATCATCATTAATATTCCAATACCATCTTTTTCACTTAAATGAACCGTTCTTAATCGTACAATTTATTTCCGTAAATTACAATGTGACAGTTTGGCAACAGTTACCTATTAGATAGTACTCGTTTTTACAGATTTTTACACTAAACCCAGTTTGTACGAATTCGAAATTACAAGATCTTTCAAAATCTGCAAAAATATACAGGGTGCCCCATTGCACTTACTTGTAAAATTTCATAAATATCGACCGTTTCGTTTTAAAGATAGTTATTTGGTTCCATACTTCCAATAGCAATAGAAAAATAAGTAGGTACCTACTCCAGCATTATTTTAGAAAATAAGCCACATTCATGTTTTAAAGCGTCTGGCTATTAAAGTGATTTTTCTTATTTAATAAATTTTATTAAAAATTAGTGAATAATTAATAACGCCTTCTCGTTAGCACAGTTCATATGGATATTTTTTACTTATATACATATCTCATATACTCATAGGCAATAGCTGAATAATAACGAAATGAAAAATAGAAATATTTTTCAGCATTTTTTTAATTTTAGTTCAGAACTTTAGGATATTTAGATTTCAGATCAAATATGCAGAATCCAGCCAAAATCCTCGTATTTTTTAAAAATAAGAAAAACATAGATTTTTTTTTAATTCAATTTTAGCAATAATTTGGAAGATCGGATGCTAAAATAATTATTTTGTAGAACTTTTTATTATGGCTGTGTGAAAAACTTCACTTTTAAAATTTTGGTATGGACTAACGCGTAAAGTAAAATAATAAAACATATGAGTAGGTACAGTTTTTGCTGTTGAAGAAATTATCTCGTGAATTTCCATATAACGGAGTGCATTAAAAATGGGTTCCAAATTATGCAATGAATCGGAAATGTCCTAAAAGTCCTCATTATTGTTATTTTTCCCATTATAATTTAAAAATCTGTAATTTGAATGATTAAGTTGAATTTAGGCGAACTGCCATTGGTTATAGTTGAATAGAAATGTCACCGAGAGGTGTAAAAGGAAACATTTATTTTATACAAATAATTCACAATTTTACTTTACCTTGAGCAAATCTCATATCTTTGTATGCCAAAATTAAATTTTATTTAGAAATAGCAATATCCTCATGGCCCAACCTAATTACCTAATTTTAAACATCACTAATTGACCGCTGGTTGAAGGACACGTCAAAATATCATTTTTTGAATAATATATCGTTCGTTAATAAATAAATGAGCTACATTATAAAAAACAATTATAATTGCTCAAAAAATTAATTTATTATTATTTCATTTTAAGAATTAGAGCTTTAAAGCCGAACTTTACGCGATTTAATGAGCGCCTAAAATGAGAGTATTTAGGTAGGGTTATAAATAATTTTTTTCAAACGTTTATACAAATAAAGGATTACAAAATTAAAATGGTGACTGTAAGTACCAAATTGACAACAACTAACGGCCGGTATGCTTATGCTTGCTTTCATCAACTACCAGATTCATAAAAAGCTTAGATAGTAATGTGGGAATAAGCAAGAGAAATCGCAATTTCATTTTATGAGTAATGTTATCCCAGTGTTTTTTATTTTATATTTTATTTTGTAGTCCAAAGCTTCCATAATTTTTGTTTCTGCTGTGATTTGAGTTTGATACCTCGGTGTCATAAATAAAGTGTTTAGATACTAAGTGGTTTTGTCGATGCAAAATATATATTTATATAAGTTTGCAGTCTTATAAATTGTTAATAGTCTTTATATTTTAACAAATTTTTATGTTTAACCTTGTGTTTTAAAATATTTTTCAAAATTAACAAAATTAAAACTTAGTAATAAAATTTATTACAGTAAAACAAAAATCACAATGTGAACTTAAATACATAAAAACCTAAAACTAATATCACGTTTTGGGTTGAAATTTATTTTTGTCTGGGGACCCAAACAGGTGCAGCAATTGCTCCAATATTCACTCTTTCTATTACGATTAATTCGTCTTCTGCATTTTCAGTGTTGTAGAACTTATGTAACTCATCTATTGCTTTGTCTTCTAACTAAAAAAAGTTAATACTTTATTGAAACATGTTTTAACAAAATTATCCATCATGTGAGCCAAGAAGTTTTTCTTTGTTCATCGTAAGTAAATCAGTTATGTCAACAACTTGATAGAAATGACAATAGATTGAATAATATGAATAATTAAAATACCATACTTGTGTATAAATCAGCAATCGTGTGGTCAGTTTAAACAGATTTTCCTTTTGCTTTTTTTCTTCAGAAATTATATCGTCGATATGTTTAGATTCTCTCGATAATACTGTTCTTGTAGATTCTGGAATGATTTTCCACGGGTTCTTAGGAATCTCTGAAAATTAAAATAAGTTAAACTTTTATTAGAAAAAAAATTGAACACATTCATCAAGTAGAATTAATTGTTTCAACCCTACTTTGGCGAAATTGTCCATAATAAATATGAAAGGATAAATTGTACTTATCTGAATTTCCACTTCTATTCTACTGCTTATTATGTTAGTATAATCAAGATTAAAACTAGTTTTTAAATAATTTTAGAGGGACCAAAGTGAGACTAATTGGGTGGCATGATTTAGACATACACTAGTTAATTAAGAAACAACCAACTTTAATAGTTAGTGATAGGTGGTAACATTAATTACTATGCCTGCATTTAATAGGTAAATTATTGGTTTAATATTTCTACAAGGACTAAATAGGTTATGACTTAAACATGTAGAGATGCCATTTGCTAAAGAAGTTAAATACCCAACTGTCATTTTTAACTAAAAACTCACATGAAATTGCTATAGAAAAAATTACAGTTAAGGTCAAAATCGCCCTTATTTGGGGATTAAATCCTAAAATGATCACATAGTTATTCTGCGGGTACTTGGTGACCTAAGACAGTGCAAATTGGGACGCAAAAGACAATTAAGAGGTATACATGGATTGGCATGTCTAAGTTTCATAGGTGCCATGAGAATGATTCAAGCCTGTAGACAATTTTGAATTTACCGCCACTTACTTATTTTTATTCAAAGGAATGCTAGATATGTAGACCATATTTTACAAAATAGTCCTCGCTCAACAGTGCAAGGAGAAAATTTATACAAAGAATAAAAGTATGTTTCAGGCAGTGCAAACGGCTCTAGGATGCTGCACAGAAAAGTTGATGAAAACTGATGTGAGAGCTTGGGCACAAGACATCATAATATTAAAGGTAACAAAAAGACTAACGAGCTAATCAAGCAGGGAGCGATGCAGCCCCTAAAAGTACTCTAACCTTCTTAAGGAGTTGCTAAATGCTTGCAAGAAATCTCAAAGAGCCCAAAAGACAAACAACAGCAGACCTACTAATCCAAAGTCGGAAAACACCAAGATCAATGGTGACTTAATTTGCTTGATTCTTGAACCACTTAAACAGCAAATCAAACTGCTGTACTCTACGCAGTTTGCTATGTTACTAAAAACTATTATATAGTTAGCGAAACGTGCGTTGAGGAGAATAGTTTCATTTGTGGTTTAAATATTTTGAGTCTCTAGCAGGTACTATAAATGGTGAGATTGTTAACAGAACATTGTATGCTAAGCGAACACATGGCCTAGCAGAAGATAATATGAAGTTTCACCAATTAGGAGAAGAAAACCTGAAGATATGCACTGAAGATTAAAGGTTGATAGCGAGCTCTGAGCTCATGGAAGACCATAATAGAACTGAAAGTGATAAGAAAGAAAGCCACTTCAAATAAAATATAATCTAAATGTTTTTATTGTATGTTAATAATTCTCAACTTACCTGGAGTAGGAGGACTTTCAGAAGTCTTGCTTTCAGACGATAATCTCTTTCTTTGTTTCTGTGAGATTTTGACGATTTTTACTCTACTGTCATTCTTATGAGGAGAAAATCTATTGCCAGAAGAAAATGGTGGACTTCCTAACTCTGGAAACTCTGAAGAATCATCAAACGAGACACTCAGTGACGAATTGTTAAGTTTAGTATAATGTTCTTGAATTTCTTCTTTTTTAACAATCTGGCTAGCTAATGTTATAGATTTTAATCTATTAGGTAAATCACTAATTTTATTATCAGTTTCAGGTAATGGTTCACTTTCGTCTGGGAATTGCATAATATTGTCTGAACTAACATCTTTCTCAGATACAGAATTGTTTTTTTCTGAAGTACGATGTTGTCTATTTCTTTTTTTTTGGACCGGCTTTAAAAGTGAGATTTCAACTTCTTCTGTTAGTGATACCGGATAAGCGGAAGCTATAGATTCAATTATTTCATCGCTCTCAGCAGTAGAATAAGGAGTTATAACCCTACACTGAATTTCATCTTTTTGCTTGAAATAAAACGCAGACAATTCTTTTAGCAATGTATCATTCAAATCATTTAAAGCTTTAGCTTCTAAAAGTGATGGCATGTTTGCTATTATAAATTTCATACAACAATTCTTAAGATTATCTGCATTGTAAACATAAGCAAAGGATAATATATCAACGACATTTTTCAAAGTTAGTAAATCAGAAAGTAATTTTTCACATTGTTCTTTAAGTCGTGTTACAAATAGTTGATCAGCTAAGATCAATATATTAAAAAGATGATCGACTTCAAGATTGTTGAGTGTAAAAAGAGAGTCGGTATAAAGGTACTCCAGAAGAGCTTCTGCTGTTATTTTTGGAAATGGTATAGACACTTCTGAAATATTTTCCTGAAAATAGAAACTTATTGAAATTCCTAATTTTAGATATAAGGTAAAAAGTATTTATTAAATATATACAGGATGACGCATTAGTATGGCAAAGCTCGTTTAGTTCGCTATTATTGAAGATTCAAAAAAAATATATATTAGTCTGTAATCGGAGCTGTTCCGACTACTAGAAGACAGTACTTGAGTTCATAGCACTTTTCATAGGAGTACTCAAATACCAAGTACAAATGCACATAATCAAGTACTCAAGTATTTTTATAAGTACCGAGTACTAAGACTAATAGGGTTCTAGAATTTTGAATACTTAGTGATTTAAGTATATTGCTCTAGTTTTTGCAAAAATTCCAAGATTATTCCTTTTCAAAGATGAGCGAAATGTAAAGAAAACTAAAAAAATTCTACAAAATATACGGGTAGAAACGAATTTTAAATTTTTTCTTATTTTCTAATTCTCATAATCCTATTTCCTAAAAAGTAATTAGCAATTACAATTACTTTATTGTTGTGTGAATTTGTAACTGTGTTTAAGTGCCGTGTTTTATGAAAGTAATTTGTAATTGTCATTGCAGCAAAATCGATGTAGAATTTGTAATATGAAATTGTATTATTTAAATGATCTAATTACAATTATGTATTTCTTATAAATACAATTACTTTTTCAATTATATTTACAAATGTAAGTATACTTACTTTTTCTAATAATTAATTTTAAATATGTATGAATTTATATGTGATCTAAAATATAAGAAGTTTCTTGTATGAACTTGTTTAAGTAAACACTGTAAACCTGTAAATTTAAATGTACCGTGAATAAAAATATAGAAGTAGGTACACACACTTTAGTAGATTTAATTTTTTTCGTTCGGTTTAACAATAAACTTTTAAAACTCAAATTATTTATAATAATTAATAATAATAATTATTATTATTATTAAGTTGTCTTTTCAAGTTTTTTAGAAATGAAATTACTTTTTCTGGATTGTGTGACATAATTTCAATATTTTTTTTTCCCATAAATATTAAAATATGGTTTATGATACATTTTGACTCAAGTATTGAACATTCAATTATAATTTTTAAACAAAATGGGTTTCCATTTTTATTCCTATAATTTACTAATCATAAAAGTAGTAGAAAAATAAATATAAAATTATTATTAATTACAGTTTTTGTGTAAATGTAATTAAATGAATATAATTCATCTCTCAAGACCTGTACTTTGTAATTAGTTCTTTTACAAAAAATACTTTGTAATTATAATTCTTCTAAAAGTACAAGTAATTACTCCATCTTTGTCTGATTCTGATTTATTTACACATTTTTACATTTTCCATTTCATGCACTTAGCACATTTTGTATTAGAATACTGTACTTTTATGTCTAAAATGCTGCAAGTACAATCAAAGTGTAATTGTGGATTGAGTACAAAGTACATGAAAAGTACTTAGAGTCCATTGTACACTGCTCAAACAAATTATACTCTCTAAATTTAGTGATTTCCTCTAATATAACTTACCTCAAAATCCGCCATATTTTAAGCATTATTTGTTAATGCTAATAATTGCATCCGTGTTTTTTAATTCAAAATAATAATAATTATTTATTAGTATTACTTACCCCATTCCATCTCATAAACATGTTATTGAAATACTCCATCCTGGCAGCTAAAATACATTTATGAGCACTGATTTTCTTATTGTCACGACATTTGATTATTAGATCATAAAACTGGGTGTACTTTAATCTGTCAAATGTCAAATTGGAACAAAATTGTGTTTCTTTTTTGCGGTAAATGACAAATTTATTCATTTCTAAGTTACTTAGAATTTTTTGAAGAGTTGTATACTCAAATTTTTTTGCTAGTTCATGAAGTAATCGAACTGGATTTTTAGTGTTTTTTTTAACTTTGTTTTTATTTGTATTATCTTGTTCATATTTATTATAATATTCATATGCTGAAATGCTTCTGTCGTTGCTTTCCATAGTTTCCTCATTATTTTCTTTTTCTTTAATAAAACACATATTTTTTAATGCCTCGTTTGCTAAACTTCCACATTGAGTCAATTCACATGTCCCTGTATAAATGAATAACAGTAGTTGATGAAATATTTCAGGATTGACATTATTTAAAATTACTGTATCCTGTTTTTCTACCATTTTTTCCAAATATGGACTACATCTGGATATGATGTATTTGTGAGTAGGAAACTCTCTTCCATTAACTTTAAAAATTATGTCGTGAATTGTATCATTTTCATTAATTTCTTGAAAAAATATTTTTAAATTTTCTTTCATTTGTGATTTTTCAATAGTTGGAAAAATATAATTTTTATAAGGTGGAGCCTAAAAACAAAAATTATGGTTAGTTGCAATTAACATGAACCTGAAACTGTTGTAGGACAATCAATTAAAGGTTTATTAAATAGTAGTGGCAAATGTAATATTACGATTTGAAATTATTTAACTAAAAACCACTGAAGGATCGATTAATTGCTAAATAATGCGTTATAATGAAATATGTTTTCCAAATAAGTACTTTTTTTAAATTGAATATATTAACGAAATATGCCACATTATTTTATTAAATAAATCTATCATATGTATCTGAAAAAAATTGACTCCTTTTCTTCTCCTTTTTACCTTAAGCAAAATCTTTAAATTTAAATGTTTGGTAGTTTGAGAAATGTAAATGATAAAATTTCAAACATCTAAAATGAGCAAAAATTAGCTCGTTTTTCGATTTTGCGACCAATAAAAAATTATTAATTAAAAAAATGTCACACCAAAGAAGAGGACAACAACACAAAGTGCGCGAGGAGTGAAAAGAGGGAGACAAGCGCTGCACTCTACCCCGATTCATACGGGTAAGATAAGGTATCTCGTACTCACCAGCCCAACGAGTTAGCGATCCGATGAATGAGAGGATTGATTGGGTGAATGAATGGTGAGGACCGATCTAGAGAGGGGGGCTAGTGAGAAGTGCTTTCACGTTAGCAAGAAAGCTCTAAAGTCGGTGCCAGGAGACCCAGACTTAAAAATATTATGTTATAGTTGGAGACTTCAATGTAAACCAATTAAAAAAAAAACAAAAATTTTCATAAAAATATTCAGTTTAAGAAAGCGGTAATCTCACCTAAACTATCAGAATACAGGTAAAACTCGAGCATACCAAATACTTTAGCGCAACTTTTAACTACAAAGAAAGAAAATTCGAGGAAGAATACTATTTTGAAGTTACAGGACAGGACAAATCGACCGCACCTGGATGATACGATAACTAAATTCAGATTATTTTTCCAAACTATTTACATTGGTTTTCGTTTCTTTATATATTTAACCTGTTTTTGAATAGTAGAGTTTCCTTGTCTAATTTTCACTTTTTGTTTAAAATAAGACTAATACTTTCTTCTATAAAATTCATAATATTAGTAATATTTCCAATTTTTAAATTACCTGTATAACGTAAAAATCGCGTCCTTTTAAATCACTGCCAATAGATATAGCACGATGAATTTTTAAAATTTTCTGTAACGTTACTGTAACACAATCTTCTTTCTCCAAAAACAAATGGAAAGCACTCTTATTAATATTTTTCTGATTTTTTTCCGAGTGATTTGCTACTTTTCCTACGTTTGTCACCTTCTTCTTCAGAGGTTTAATAAAACCTTTAAACGCTTCACCATTTTCTGATATTAATAGAAGTTCGTTGAGATTCATAAATATTTGTTTTATAACCAATGCTCTATTTATTGAATATATGCACCTAAGAAAAAAAAATAGTTCTAAAAATCGGGCAAATTATTCAACAAAAAAAATCATATACGGGTTAACACAGCGTATAAATTTTATTCGATGACAAAAATTCTGTAATTAAACTGTAATTAACAAATAGTTTGGTGTAAGATAAATGTAAATCAATTGTATATATAATTTGTAGGTAAGGTTTGTTTTAGTGTAGAATACATAAGTTTTATTTTTATGTTTAGAATGATTTTTTATTTTTATTTTTTATAGTTAATAGGAGTTATTTTTAGTTATAGAGTTTAGTGTTAGTACCTTAGTTTTTAAATATAGTATTCCTTATTTGAGTAGAACAATTAGATAAATAACTTACCGATGTTGTAAAATAGTCGAATGGACTATTATAAATCTTGTAACAAAAAGTGAAATTGACTATATCACTACTTTTTGATAATTCGTAGAATATTTTTACAAAGATGGTCACCTGGAATCCTTTATTTTATCTTAAGTTTTTAATTATTTTTAATATGTTTGTATTTGTTCTTACGATTTCTCTAAATCGTGTAACGCTAGTCAATTGCACCTTTTTCCCATGTGTTATATGTTATTTATAGCCAAATAGTTTGGTATAAGATTTATAATAGTCCATTCTACTATTTTTCAACATCAGTAAGTTCTTTATCTTTATTTCTACTAAACTAAGGAGTACTATACTTAAAAACTAAGATCCTAAAACTAAACTCTACAACTAAAAATAACTATTAACTACACTAAAACAACCCTTACCTATAAATCATATGTATAATTTATTTACTTTTAGCTGACACCAAACTATTTCTTTTTTTAATTAAAGAATTTTTGTAAATGAACCTGAAGATGTGACCCATTTAGCCACTAAATCGGTAGTTTTTCGATAATAAATAAAATTTATAAACTGTGAAATAAAAAGAACCTATTATTTCTCAGTTTTATCCTCCCGTTAATATATGCCCATACATGGCAACACACACTCATTAATTAGGTATTATTGAAATGCATTTAAAAATAGTTTTTAAGTATTACATAATTTATCTCACCTGCACAGTTTTTGATCAGATCCTTGCCATAAGGCAACATTTCCGGTATTTGTCAGAGCTGCCACTTTTAACTCGCTGTTTATTTCTTTGGTAAGTAATCTGTCTAGTAAAGAGGAATCCAAATTGCCTCCAATTATGCTTATTTTCACTATATTTAGTTGCCTACAACAAACACGTATTACTTTCTTCTAATAACAGCTAAAAACAATAATTTAATGTTATCTATACTGATTCCTCGAAAAAATTTGACAAAGTAAATCATAGCATCTTTCTAGAGAAACTAGTACAATGATAAATGTGTTTCCGCATAGATATCTATAATTTATCTTTTTCATGTTTATTATGGATAGTTTCCACAAAGTAAGAGTTAAAATAATTAATTTAGTACAATGATGGTTACCTAAAATATTCAGGTTCTTTTCTAAAAGAGGGCAAACAATATACTTGGTTGTTTGCGAGGCAAATGTTGTGGACCTTTCTTGTTGTCCCTACACAGTAGCCTTAGGCTTATTATATTTTCCTGCTTATCTGTTAGTCATTTAAGTGGTTTGTTTCCTTTGTGAGGTTTAGCAATCTTTACAAGATTTTCACTGGATACGTGGTTCCTGGGATTAGTTACCACTATGAATTTATATCGCCAACAAGCTAGAACTTCATGTTTGAAGACTCTTTCATTTATCTCATTCAGAGTCTGCATTTGAAATATTTGGAAAAGAGACTCTTGTTATGGAGATATTTTCTTAGGTGGCAGTAACCAGTCATTAAACTTATAATTAACGAAATTTATACTCTGCCTAACTGTATTATTAGCCTAGGTATACTTGTCCAATGTGAACGATGCTGTTGGGATACCCATTCCGATATAAGTGATTTCAGCGAGGATTTGATTATACCAATTACTGGTTTCGAGCCATTGTAATTGGTTGCGGATCCAGCTTGAGCTAATGAATCAGCCTTTTCATTGCCTTTAATCCCATCGTACCTTAACAAGTAACTAAGGATTATGTTATTGTTGAGGCGTAGTAGAATGAGGTTTTGTAGGCATTCCCAAACCAGTTAGAATTTGATGATGTAGCGTGCTAGTGCCTTAATCGCCGCTTCACAGTCCAAGAGAATATGGATGTTTTTCCCAAAACTGTACCCCTAAGTGATGTTATGGAAGCATTTGTTAAGAGATAGTTTTGGCAGCATTGTGTCACTTCTCAAGTTCAGGATCTGGTTTGTAATCATGTTCACTATTCTGGCATGGGAATGTTTTCAGTTTCGCTAAGTCCTGCCAGTATACTGTGTGTGGTTTAAGACCACACTTAAACCAATTACAATATTTAAAGAAAAAAAGTCATCTTGCACTTGCAACGATTTTTGTTTCCTATAATTATTAGATTTCATTATATAGGATGTAATGTAAAGATGTAGAGTAAATTTATTCATGTGATCTAAGGCTCAAAAAAAAACAATATGAACGGAAACTAGATATGGGGAAAATATTTATTTCCGTTTGTTTAAATTGATTAAAATAAAAATGACTATACTCTTTAATTCACAAAAGAAATATTCTTGAATATTATTATATTCTATCTATCAGATCTTGACATTTTATGATGGTGGAACCCAGTAGAGAAAACAACAAATATATTTAAAATCATATAAAAACTTTGCAGTAAAAATGTTAAATAAGCTCATATTAGTAAAAATAATATCAGTTTCTTGTACCAATATCGTTCCAATTTTATAACTATGAGACTTTTGGAAATTGGTTTCCCATCTAGTTTTTGATTAATTTATAAAGAATTTAGCATTAAGAGCTTTGTTTCTCGAAATGTTTTTAACTATTTATGTATAATATTTATAAAAAATATATTATATAATTCTCTAGTACTCTTAATATTAATTTTCTGCAGTGTTGCAAACTATCGGACAATAAATGTTACTGTTATTATTAATAATTATGTATTACCTTGAAGCAATTTTTCTACAAAGATATTCATGTAAAACATAAATATCGCCATCACTAGTACACACAGCTATAGCCCCGTTACTACTAGCCACATCAATGATAGTACCATTACTATCAGTTGAAAGGAACATTTCAATATTTACATTTTTAGGGCTAACTATAAATTGATATTTATTTTTATCACTAAGTTTAACTCCCAATTGTCCTGCATTTAAGCCCCATGTATAAAGAGAATTGGGACCCCAAGCTAGAGAATGGTACTGACTAGCACAAACACCCTGCAATTCTTTGGAAATTTGTTTGATCGCCCTTGGACTTAAGCATCTCTCTGGAGGAGGTGTCTGCCCTAATACTTGATATGTGTTTAAACCACAAGTGTAGATCTGAAAATTTAAAATATTGTTCTTGTAATTACAACAATGTCAGACTTTGTTGATTGAGTCTACTCTAATTTCAAATAAATGAATTACATATTTTTTTGAGTATTTCATATTATAAAAAAATTGTCCTTTTAAGAACAAACATAGTATAAAAAAACTGAAGCAATTGTATACTCCTAGTAAAGAGGTTCTGTTTATTGAGCAAGATTGTGATAACAATGGTCTCTACTACTAAACATAATAATTTTTATAGAAGTAAATTACAACTACCTTTTTAGACTTACAGAACAAGAATAAAGAATCAAACTGCAAGGTAAAAGTGACTTGTATTAATAATCAAATCATCAAATATATGAAATAGGTTTTAGTTTTATATGAACTATACAATGTTACTAAAATGTTTATTTTATTTTACTGTTATTATTATTAAAGATGTTTTTCAACACACATAGAGCTGTGAAGTACAAGGTTCATTTTTATTAATGTGTAGTTTTTATATTGTTTAAATGTTAGCAATAATATTCTGCTACTACCTACCTAAATTTTCTACCTATCTTATTATTATGTTTTGGAAAAATTGCATTTACTCTTGAATGATCTATAAGCATTAGCAATTACGTTACCTATTCTGGACACCTTGCCTAATAAAAAAATAGAAATATTCTTAAAGTCAATTGGCCAAAATATAAACAAAGTAATTATTATAACACATTCCTATGTTACTTCATCCTATCATCCTTCATCATAAAATTTTAAATATATAAAATTAATTACATGTCCGTCAGAACACAAAAACATGCTATGGTCTCTTGAAATACTGGCTTGGATACAATTAATAATTTCCCCTTTTTGAGGGCTGTTAAAATTAATAATTTGGGGCGAGACCACAGATTTTTCATCACCTAAACCTAAACGCCCCCCTTGACCATGGCCACAAGTTAGGGTTTTACCTAAAATTAAATATAAGAAAAATAACTAAAATAATACCATTGCATAATGATTACCTGTTACAGTAAGTATAGCACTATGAAATTGTGAGATACATATTTGTTTAACATACTCTCCTGGATATTCTTTGTGAAATGCATCTAAGAGATCAGGAGCTTCTTTTGACTGTTGAGGCCCTAATAAATTATTATTATTGGAACCCCAAGAATACAGTTCTCCACCATTGATTCCTATATCTGGTTTTAAACCATCTTTCATAGCATGTTCTAAAGATGTGAGACAGTCCAGATCTATATCGTTGATATTTGCACCTAAAAAATCATTGAGACGATATTTAAACTTGTAAATGAAAGCAAATTAATAGTTTAACAAATCAGGTATGGAATCTTGATTGTTATGTGCTTTGACAAACAAAGAGTTTTGATTATTAGAAATATCATCATTTTACTCTTTGCAGATTACCTTGAAATGGTACATATTTTTGGATGGTTAAAGATTTTTCATTATTTAAATAAAATTGTTTAAGGAATCACACTATATTAAAATTATTGATTAAGCACTTGACAAGTTCCTACTTCAATTTTGATAATTTACAAGAGTTATCTCCATCAAGCGTTATCATTCTAAATATTACTAAAGGATTAATATTAGCGACTTTTGCCAGTTGTATCTCTTTCAAATAGAAGTAATGCCTACGTAATAATTTCAAATACCACATAAATAATCCTTAAAAGATATAAGGCTTTTCCCCTGTAAAGTATCCTGTAGGAACATTAAAATATTTAGATATTTCAATGTATTGCTTTAACAAATGTCATACTCATTTTGAGCTTAATAGAATCAAGTTTTCTATAGCAAAAAAGAAAACTCTATCTCTTTGTTTAAGAAGATTTTACTCCAGCATATTTGATTAAATTATTACATTCTGTAAATAACAATCAGCTCTTACTCTGTTCCATTCTTTTTGACTTATCCTAAACACTGTTAAAACATACCTAATTTTATTAACTCTACTGAAACATCTAATTTTCCATAGAAAATGCTTCTATGTAATGCAGTATAGCCTGATTCCTTATCTTTAGCATTAATATCTGCATGTCTATTGTGAACAAGCCATCTAACTAAATTCAGTCTTCCACAAGAGGCTGCAACGTGCAGAGCAGTTCTTCCAGATGAATCAATAACAGATTCACATCGGCTACATACATAATTTAGGAAAGAACACAAATCTGTATCTGATATGCTTCTTTTGGAAATAGCATCTGTAATTATATCTCCATGGACTGTTGATCTACACTGATTTGTACAGTCTCTGTCAAAAGTGCTAGTACTCATACTAGAAAAAAAAACATTAATACTTAGAAAATAATCCACTTGTTAGAGTCTAATTATATCACAATATTGGGTAATATTTATGATATATGACTAAAATAATAAAAATATTTGAGGAATTTTATATACCTATAACTGACAGAAACCTAGTAAGTGAATTACGATATTTAAATTTTTAAAACCAGGAAGACAATTTTGTAATGACTCCAATTTTTTTCGAAAAATTCAAATTGAATCTTGATTTTTCACAAATACAAATTAAAACTCAAACCACAAAACTTCCAGCTGTGCAGTCATCTGTCATTTTCAATTTCACAAAGTGTGTTCTCAACCCAGGGGTACATTCATTAATTAGTCTCAGTTCAATTAAAGAGCAACAAACATTGAACGTGACTTCCTAATGTACCATTTTCTTTAGAAATATAAAAAAAATATTAAATATTTCAAAAAATGGTCTGATCAGCTCATTATGTTTTACAAGTATTCAGACAACTTTTTGTTAATGTATACACTACCGGTATTTTATGTTGCATATATTTTGGTACATCATTTATTTGACATTGTTCAAAGAATATATACAGGTTGTCCGAAAATAATTAGATATTCAATGATGAATTTAGTGAGTTTCTGCACCCTCAAACCACCAAAAAAACTAACACCACCGCTCTACTCTTCTTTGTGCCTTCATTTCTAAAGTAGCCCCTAGACGATCAATATTCTAAACAATACTCAGCTGTATTAGTAACGTTTTGAATTTCTAAATGTTTTCCAATTCGGATTTGGACTTTCTAGCATTGACTTTTTTAGGGTGTGAACAAAAAAATCAAAGAGGACAAGAACAAGACACTGATCTAAAGAGTGGTACAAGCTGAGAAGCCGTTTTACATAGGAGCATTTGATAAATTTTTTGCGTTCTACAGTAACGGAAGACTACAAAAATGTTCTTAGAATGGACAAAGAAGGCTTTCAAACTTTAATAGAGCTAGTTAGAGGCAACATCCAGAAAAGAGACACTGTTATGCGCGAAGCTGTCCTTGTAAACCAAATACTTTTTATAACATTGAGATACCTACCTACCAACTGGAATTGATTTGGAAGATATGAAGTTTATATGTGCATTACCTCTCAGACATTGGTAAACATCATTATTGAAACCTGCCCATCAATATCGCAGGCACTGAGATGCAATATTCAGGTATGAATTCAATTTTCATTATTCTTCTAGATAATGAGCAGAAAGTAAAGAAAAACAAAATACGCATAATGAGTGAGCGAGTAGCGAACGATCCTCAGTTTATTTTTAATATCTGTTTCTCCGATGAATGCAGCTTCTTTATGAATGGTACCGTAAATCGTCATAATTGCCGCTACTGCTCTGATTCATACCCAAGAATTTTCCAGGCGGTTCATACGCAGTAACTGCAAATATTAAATGAGCAACAGTATAGTGAAGATCATTTAATGTTTCAAGAGGACGGTGCTCCTTCGTATTATGCTTTGATTGTTCGTCAGTATTTAGACCAGCATTTTGCACGGCACTGGATTGGGAGAAGAGGTAGGATTGAATGGCCTCCACGGTCACAAGATTTGTCGCCTCTTGATTTTTTTTTGTGGGGATACCTCAAAGGTAAAATATACAAAACACAACCAGCCTCTTTAGAAGATTTGCGTCAAAGAATTGTGAGTGCCATCGAATGTGCGAGAACGTTTCGAACAAAATCTTTATTATTGTATGAACGCGGATGGTCATCAATTTGAACATTTAATTTAGTTAAGAAGTAAATAAACAACTAAACATAATTTAAACTGTAAAATGTAATTTATTAAAAAGTATTAGGCCGGATTTTAAAATTTAAAGACTATTATAAAGAGAATTGAAAGGGCTTTAAAATGATGCCTTACTTGACCCATAACGCTATTTAAATATTTTGGGTTGATTATTACCCTCGCTTGAAGGTGTAAGCAGCGAACTTGAAAATACCGGAAAAAAGTGTCCCCCTTTGATCAAAAATCGACGGGTCTCTGCGTTTATTTAAAACGTTGACTGAATTCCTGATAATGGCTCTGTTTCGTTTTCGTTTGGCCACCCTGTATAGTGTTGAGTATTTTTCCACTTTACAAAACTGCGCATTTAATAAATATATTGTAATAACATTTTTGTTCATTTAAAGCTTATTTTATTTTCAAATCTTTAATGCAATTCTTCAAATCTAAGATTTTATAGAACACAAAACATTACTTGTCATTTCTCATCTGACAATTAAATCAACCGCCTACTCTATTTATTATATTATTTGTTTTTATTTGGCCACATACGAAATATTGGATATTTTTGAAGAAGACGGCCTGTTTCCTTTGCTTTCTCCGAGCTTCCCTCTCCTCACGCCGCTTTCTTGTTCGAGTGGCCTGCTTCTGCCTCTTCCTATTGACCTTTCTCCAGGCCTGCCGCTCTTCGTCGGTTCTTCTGGACCCCCGTCTCCTCTGCCTTGGTGCTACCCTTCAGCTCCCCTCGGGTGGAGTGGCTTCCACCATGGTGAGGTCTGCTGACCTCTCCTCGGTCGAAGCTGAGTGAGAACCCAGAAGTTGCTTCTCCTCTTCTTCTTTTTTATTATTTTTTACTTCTTCTTCTTTTTTTACTTTTTTGGTTTTTCATGCGGTTCAAGGGGTCGGTCCACTTCTGCGATGCCCCTTGCGCAGAAGTAAGGCTAAATATAAGGGGGTGTCGCCCGGTGCCTCCAGGGGAACGTTAGCGGTCACACTACCCAGTGACCTTCCAGCACGTTGCCTTACACCTTCGCATTGGGGGGGTTCGTCCGAGGCGGCAGCTTTTGCAAAGGATTTTGAGGATTTTTAGTTCCCCTCACCCTACTTATGACTACCACTGACCAGGGTTCTTGTTCCCCTATCTGCACCTGTGGACGCTCCCGGTAGATACCCAGCCTCCGAGTACAGAAACAGTAAGAATGTTGTTTTTGAACATGGATATTACATTTTTTTACAATATAAGTATATTGTTGTCAAATCAAGACCTTTCTTTTCCTCTTTACGTTATATATGTACAATAATAAAAAATCAAATAAACTCGATTCCAAGATTCCAAGAGATGTTCTTCATGACACCTTTTCAGTTTTTTAATACTCTTGTTTCTTTTTTAATTTAAATTTGGTGCTATAATTACAATTTAATGTCACAGTTGTAAAATTTACTTATTAAGAGTTAGTTAGGAAGGCAGTTTTAATTTAAACATTCAGTTATAGTATTTTTTATTTTTGCAAGACACTAGAATGTGTAAATTATGTTAGATCAATATAGCGTATAAAATTGTAATTATTATGTGCCAATATTCATAGTATTTAAAATTCAATAAGAAGTAAAATAGGGATGTTTATTTTGAAAAACAAATTATTTTTATTTAATGTAATTTATAAAATAATGCAAACTGTTGTAATTTTTTCAATGTCTCCTACCGACAGTGACGCAGTAATCAAATTTTGTTTTGTTATGATTTTATGAATAAATGAACGATTTCTAACATTTCCAGTAGTATTTTAAAGAAAAAAACGGTTATGGAAATTAAATCCTAGTTTTTAAAAATAATGAAGGACAAATTACAACAATTGTTTTTAATTTCATTCATCTTTCAATTAATTTCATAAGGTTTTTTTTAAGTCAATTTAAATTTACATAATTGTGGGGTTTAGGCTCTATCCCCAACGTAGATACCACGCAACAATTCTGAGGATATTCAGCGTTTTAAGCACTATCAGGCGATTATGGAGAGATTTCAGGATTTAGCGACTACTGATATTTCCTGCAATTAGACATGTCATTTTGGTCTAGAAATAATTAGTGGCTAGAGAAAGATTGGAGCTGGTACCATTAAATATGGTACACGCGGAAGTACGCCTGGGAAGAGGAACAGCAGGGCCGCACTTACCAGAGAGGATATACAGGGTTGGGATAAAGTATGGAACCAAGTAAATATCTTTAAAACGAAACGGACGATATTTATGAAATTTTGCAATTAAATGCAATGGGGCAAAATGCAGCTGATGTATATTTTTTTGTTATTAATATACTTCCGGTTTAACCGAAAATATCCTCAACTTTTTTAATTTTAATGGGACACCCTGTATATTTTTGCAGATTTTGAAAGATCTTATTATTTCGAATTCGTACATACTGGGTTTAGTGTAAAAAATCTGTAAAAACGAGGAATACAGCACTTTCATAAACCACTTTTAAGTTTTGTACAAATTGATATTGTTTGTATTAAAAGTGAGAAATAAACGAGTTCTATCTAGTAGGTAACTGTTGCCAAACTGTCAAATTGGGAAATAAATTATACCATTAAGAATGGTTAATTTAACTGGAAAAGATCGTATTGAAATATTAATGATGATCGGTTATGGTGATCGATTCATAGAGTGGCCTCCTCGTTATCCGGATCTAAGCCCATTAGATTTTTTTCTTTGGGTTTATCTAAAATCATGTGCTTACGTTAAACGACCAACATGCTTGCAGGAACGGCGACCAAGAATTATTGATGAATATGAACTAATACGTGGAGAAGACTTGGAAAGAGTGACCCAAAATCTGCAAAAATATACAGGGTGTCCCATTTAAATTAAAAAACTGGAGGGTTTTTGTTTTGTTTAGATAAGGTTTTAACTGGGTTGAGGGCAGCCCTATTCGCAGAGAGAGGCATATTTTACGATAGTATGTACAGGTATATCGCCCTTATTTTTTATTTTCCAAATTATAAAATTTACTATTTACTATTATATTTTCGTCTTGTCTTAAAATTGTTTGAGCATAGGAAGAGATTCTTTCAAGCGTACCCAACTAGATTTAAATAAAAAATGAACTTTTATAAAAAAAATCAATAAAAAAGCTTCCTATATGACATGCAGTTTTACAAAGGGTACGCCCCTTAATAAAAAAACAGATTAAATGGAACTATACGTGTCTTCGAAAATACAGAGCGGATATCACGAAAGTTTGGCGGCCCAAATTGTAGATAGAAGTACAGAGCGCACCCAGGATTTCCCAATATAACCCCGAGAGGCAGAGAACGGTCGTCAACAGCTGATCTGGCGGATTCCCGGCGACCGACGCCAGTACAAGCGTCGCGACGGCCCAAGCCGCACTTACACCCCTTTTACTCTTCCGTTACACTCCCTCTCTCGAAACACGTGGAGACGTAAACCGAACAAACAAGTGATAAAGTTGTTCCGAACTTGTTCCGTTTAGTTGTGTAATTAAAATAAACATTACACTGATTTGATTTATTTGTTATCCTATTTATCTATTTTAGTGTATTAGCCAAGGATTACAAGTGAGTAGAAGTAATTTTTAAAAATAAAATATGTGGAATTCTATAATAATCTATAAATGTATGTTATCCTTTTGGCAATTATTGTAAGCGGTGTAATATTTTTTTAATTTAGACAAAATCTTCATTTTCTTTTTCTGGGTTATTTTTAAAAGTATAAAATAAATTGAAATTTTATATTGCTTATAAAAATTATTTTAAGGTATATGTTTCTAGGTTGATATTTAATTTTTATTTAATTGATCTGAAAATAATTTTTATATTAACTCCATACAGTGTTGAACAGCCAACTGGAATTTAAGATCATGAAATAATAACCTGCAATGAAAAAAATTGAAAATGTCATTGCTTTCAAATTTATTGCAAAAGATAACATTGAAAAATAAATAAAATAATTTTTGTTTTGTTTATTTATTAAACAAGGATCCCAAGAGATATTACTCTCTCTAATAGGAACTTAATAAAAACAATGTAAAGTATACAATTTTAAACATAACAAATTAACTACATGATAGAATTATGCATAATCTAACGGAGAGAATTAACTCAATAAATATTCTTTTATTTTTATTTCACATTTTTTTGGGCTTTTAATAGTGCCAATAATATTTTGGAGTTTTATTATGTTCATTCATTAAATTCCTCATTTCGATGAAATGTCTTTAAGTGCTAATATCTCGAAAAATACTCATTTTATGGAAGTATGACAAGAGCACATAATTTACTCAGAAAACTTTATCAAATGCTAGAATAAATTTAAAACTATGATTTATTCAGTATCGTCCAAGTTAGGGGGGAAAAGGGGTCCTTCAATCCAGCAGTACGCCACTGGCTACATCAATTAAAGAGGCTGAGAAATTTTATAAAAAAATACGGAGTGATGGAAGTTATAACCAATATTCAATTTTAATTTAAAAATAAATGGTTTTTAATTGCTTTATTGATTGCAATTTCTAATTAAAAAAAAAATAATTCTGGAAATATTTGTTGTCTAAGTTTGTTAATATGTTCATCCCATTTTAAATTTTGGTCAACATATAAACCTAAGAATTTATTACAGCAGCCTGCTTAAGATAATTGTTATTAATCAAGATTGATTCATTATTTTGATTTTTTTGGTTTGAAATAATCATGCAGGATGATAATTCATAATTTAGACTAAGTTTGTCAGTGTGAAGACAATTTGATATTTTCATTAACTTTGTATCTATTGACAATTGACATGAAAGTGTAGGTTAAATTAGAATTGTTAGATGGCTTATTGTTGTATGTAATTAATAGATAAATTAAGTTTCAATTTTCTATAAAAAGTAGATGAAAATCTATCAGACGAATTAATTTGGAAGCCAATTTATTAAGCTTGATGTTCCTAAATAGTAAAATGATACCATAGGTTAGCGATTTTAAGTGTAATTCACTATATGGTGGCATGTGAAAGAAGCGGCTACTTTCAAGAGAACACAGTCTTCTACTGGGGGTTACCCGGGTTCTATGTATGTTACTTAAAGTTTCTATACTTTCAAGTTCCCTTGCTTATTCCAGGTACGTTGCTAGAACCGCTATTTGGAACTATAAAGTATCATATCTTGTAAGTCACAATTTAGTTCCACAAACTAGTAACTTCAAAGTAATAGTCTTTTGAAAAGCTATTTTAATAGTAGCCGGGTAGTTCCATTAAATTTAAAAATGTCTTTAATGCGGCGGTCCTTTGTTGTAGCCAATTTAAGTAGCAAATAGGCAACTGCTACACTTTTTCAATACCATAAAGTTATTAATCTTTTTAAGTTAAAAAATAGGTAACAGGTTTGAAGCATTTACTTTTATAAAGTTCCGGTTTCTATAATATCTGTTCCTGATACCAAATGTATTGCTTGGGTGTATTTCTTTTATATTTACAATAAAATTTTATATAATATTACCTGATTTGGAACAAGATTTCACCTTCAACGTTATATTTTATTTTAAATATCTGTTATACTCGTTAATTTTCATCAATTAGATAGAATGAGAAAATAACCGTACAGCAAGTATCGGTATCAATTTAAAAATTGACAAAAAAGATACCATAGCAATATTAGTTTTGTTTAAAACGCCTTAGCAAATAATTGTGTGATTATAACTTCATGATAGCAATTGTCAAGGTTGTATAATTCAAAATATAGTTTATTTAACAGAAACGTGCAAAATAATAATTCTGCAGATAATTAGTTACGGAGATAACACATAAATACAGAACAAAGTTGGTCGCCAATTTTAAGAAAAAATTATGGATTTACCCTCTACATCCTAAGGAAAAATAACTAATAAAATAGAAAAGCAGTCTCGAGAGCTAGGACCTGTAAGGCAGACAAAAAATATCCACCCTATGCAATAATTAATGATACCAAATTGGATGTAATACTTCAGTTTGATAAAACAACTGCAACGTGGATGTGTTAGCCACGCATCAGTTCTTCGAACATTAGATAAAATGCATATCTATAAAATGATACCAACTTAGGAACTCATGGAAGAGGGTTTTCATAGGGAATGTATTTTTGCGCAAAAATGATGGAAATGTTAGATAACAATGTTCTCCAATTAGAAAATATTTTGTTTTTTGATAAGTGCACTTTTACGTATTAACCATCCGAATTACCGCAGTTCGCAGAAAATTCTCAATAGATGAGAGAAGAACATATACATTACACTGAAAAAAAAAACCATGTCATTGGCCCCTTTTTTCAGTGATGGACATTTGAGTGGAAATGATTATTTAGCACTCTAAAGTAATGTCGTGTCAATTTTGGCAAACTTATATCCTGATCCAGCAAACCCACAAGTTCCAGCGAATAAAATATAGTTCCAGCAAGAGGGAGCTTCCCCATATTACCGAATAGTACCGGAAGTACCTCGACTTAATATTTCTAAATCGGTGGATAGGGAGAGGAGGTTCGATGGAATGGCCAGCACGATCACCTAATCTTAGGTAATTAGACTTTATACGGGGATATGCGGAAGTATGATACATAAAGGTAAACAATTCAATTCAACTAATTTAAGAAGGAAAATAACGTTGTCATTTGGTCGGTCGAATAAGATGTTGCCAAGACGTATTTTGAACATCTTATTGACTAATATCCCTTTCTTGTTTTTGTTTTTTATATTATTATGAACTGAACGGTATTACTTATTAAGTTTTTAATGTGTTGAAGGGAATCTCATCAATCGTATGATTTTATTTTTTTAATGTTAATTTTTGAAAACATTTTTAAATAGAGAATGTAGAAACATTTCAAGAGATTTATCATAAGCCCTTACTTACAATTTAAAAATATGGTGATTATAACAGTCACTCGAAGTGGGTTCATTGTAGGGATAACATTTTTTCGTTGCAAGATAATCATAATCTAAAATTGGGGTGTTTCGGTTTATCGAAATGCACAATACTTGAAATAATTAATTTATTCCATTAGCTGTTCAATATTATATATATATATATTTTCATGTTCTTGTGAGTTTGTAAGTAAGGAGAACGATTTCGGAATTCATTTCCCCTAGACTACATTAAATTATCTCTACATTTAAATGTTTATTTTGAATTATTGAAACAACTTAACTGTCCTAGAACATGTTTAACATTTGTGATTAATAATGTCGATTTGAAAAGTAACACTAAGTGTTTGTAAATTATACAGGTAAATTGCCCTCTTTAACCGTTAAAAGGTCGAGGATGGCCTCTGTAAAACTCAGAGGTTTTACTGAAGTTGATCGTCATTATGAACGCCGTGGTAGCGTACATAGAATTAAAGAACAACGGATCCTAGAAAGGAAATGGGGAGAGGTAAGCAAGAAGATAGAAAGCTAACTTCCCCTCTTAACTCTCGAGGTGGTACGGCCATAAAACCATATAAGGACGGATCGTAGATGCAAATTCTTCATTCCATCAAGAAAATAATGGGCGGGCGGCAAAATAGAGCCTCTTCCTTGGAACCACGCACAGGTTTCGAGTAAAATCGAGTTCAGGAGTAGAAATTCTGATAGAAAACCAGGGAATGCTTTTGGTAAGCACTGCAAGATATTTAAATTTCAAGTTCATTCCGTACTCAGTTCAGCAGAAGTATTGGAAACAAAGGCGGATTCGCAGCAAATCTTACACATTTATTCGGGCTCTTCAGTCGGAATTTCACTGCACAATTCAGATAGCTACTGCAGATAATCGAGGAACCCTTACAGCTATCTTTAGACTTTAAAGCCACTTGTTTCTTATTAGAGGGAGGAAGAAACCTCCTACTACTATTTGAGCAACTTCAAAATCTACGGATATCTAAGAACAGCAATTTTTAGTGTCGAGCAGAGGGAAAATAGGGATCTGCATGACTTTTCATGGAACGAAATATCGGCGTTTAAAAGTTGGACATTTCGAAGCGGGGCAGAACGGCTGGTAAGGAGAGAGGATGGCAAAAAGGCCTCTCGTCCATTAGTAGTAGTATACATAATTGAAAACATTAAAATGGGAATTATGAGGGATTTTACTTGGAATTTTATGTGGATAAGAGAATAATGACTATTCATTTTTTGGTTGAATTCGAGACAAGTTTTTCTATCAATTATCTGGTATTTATTTTCTAAAGATGTTGTTGCTCCCAGAACTGTACATATTAAATCAATCGACACTTCCATACCGATTATTTTTTTACCCAAAAGAAAACATAATTAAACTGCTGGTTTCTGGTTATAGCCATATTAAAATGCTATGTTCTATTATCATAAAGCTGTTCATTATCGTCCAAGTACCAAAATGGATGTTTGTTATAGTACTAGTACTACGATGAACATTCGAATTTAACACTACAATATACATACACTGTATGATAGTATCACTCTTAGAAAATTTTGGTGTCGTCTACTTGAAAATATTTAAAATTGTATATGTAAAGCTAAATGTATGAAAATATGAACGAATGTTATTATGATCTTTATAATATAAATAATCATTACGTTTTGTTTATTGAAAATAATACAGTTTTATTATAATTGCATTTATTCTGTATTTAGAATTTGTACTAAGTTTATATTTTGTATAAGTTTGAAAACAGAATAGTTTTAATTAAATTGTCTCTACTAAATTCCCTTTCAACTTAAATGCTTGCAAAAGAGCATTAACATTCTTAATAAAATCTTTCATTAAGCTGAGGTGGGTACTTTTCAAAATACTAAATGTTTTTTAAATATCGGCATTATTTACTTCCGGTTTTATATAAAATAATTTAATAATCAATTTCTCAGTCAATGTGTAAATGGCGATTTCTCATATCGAATTTACATGATATCTAGCTTTAAAACAGTCTTCAAAATTTTAGTTCAGCAGGAAACATAACTAAAATAATTGAGTTTATATTTTTTCATGCTAGTGCTGTAGATTTTACTCAACTGAAAATTTTAATTAAATTCACTATGAGGCGTCCAGATAATTTCTCACTCTACCATCAAATCTTAATCGTAGTGGTACAATCGTTTAAGTACCTGTAGCTCTTGAATTAATCACTTTAGACCCCAAGTGTGCTAGTTTGTTGGAATTGTTTTATCGGGAGGAATACAGAAAGGCACAAATATACAGGTTGTCCCATTAATAATTTTGAATGCGACGTCACGTGACCAAAAACAAATACCTCATTGGGTAACACAATAACAAGAAAAGATGCAACATTTGCTCTAATTTACACCCCCACAATTATAATTCTCTACTACTGCCCAATTCTGATATATTACTTGTCTTAATCGTCGTGGGACACCCTGTATATAGAGTTGTGGACTTGTTATTATTTTTTTTACAAGAGTTATTAAACCTTGTTTGTGGTTATTTGTTTGTACTGGAAAGCTTTTTCTAGATGTCTCGCAATTGCTGAAGGTTTTTTAAATATTTTTTAACCAATAACCTTTCTGAGGCGATGGGAGGATGATGATTTGATTATTTAATTGGGTCGACTTATTTTTTTGCGGCATTTCATAGAGAATATACAGTAGCGATATCAGAAAAAGTTCTGCCAAGTAATAGGCATAAATAGAGATATTCTATTTTTTAATAACAATATGGCAACATTGTGTCAGACTTTATACCAAAATATTTGCGAAATATAAAAAGTATACAATGAGTCGGTTCCACAACTTCGTAACTCGTTACCCGAGACCCGAGACCCGAGACTCAAGACCCGAGACCCGAGACTCGAGACTCGAGACCTGATTTGATTCGAGCTCGAATGATTCATCTCGGTAGAACAACTGAGATTTTGTGTACTCGTTCTTTGGATCGATCCTGTTACCTTCTATTCGAGTACAATGAGTACTTTTAAGGATCGAGTACTTTTCGATCCTTTGTAATCGAGTACCCCACCTCTAATATTCAGTAGCTTTGGTCGCAATGAACTTTTTTAAGTTTGTCTGTAAGCCATTAATTTAGTGATGTTAGGTTTGGTTATATTCTGTCATGTTAGGTTAGTTTAGAAAATATTCAGTAGCCTTAGTCGCAATTAAATTTAAAAGTTCGTCTGCAAGCCATTAATTTAGTAGCTGTTAGCTTAGGTTATGTTAGGTTAGTTTAGTGACTGTTAGGTGTTCTTTTTAGTTCTAGGATAACTCTATTTAGATTTGTTTTAGCTAATGGAAATCTAGTTATTTGCCAAATTTTTAGTAAGTGGTCTTCGTTTGTTTTCCATTTTTTCTTTGATATAGCTTGATAGATTTTTTGTTTCTCTGGAAAACGTCATTGGATCAGATACGATTGGCAGGCAATAATTCCGTAAGCAATATATTTTTAATTTTGTAATGTTTGTAATGTTTGTAATATGTTTGCACTTGATTTTTCAAAAATCTTAATTAATCTTAATTAATTATTTTAAAAGTGACAGAATAATTAAAGCTGATTAAAAAAATAGTACTTTGGTTAAGGAATTGTCCTTAGCGGAATTAACTTTTGCTCAGGATGTGCTACCACCAAATCCGTTGCTCTTCTAAGTAAGTAATTATATATTGTTGCGACGGTAGATGGGGATACTTGCATTATTACTTGAATAAAATTAGTAATAAACACATTTCTATGATCCCATTATATTTTTAAATCTCATAATAAAAAATAAATAATATTTTAGCAAAAAAAGTTTTATTGTTTGAATGTGTGATTCCAATTTTTAACCATTAAAATTCACTATAAAAAACCTTCATAAAAGTAATTCTTCAGGTTCTATAGGATGGTAGTAGAGTACGGGCTATTATCTTTGGGGTATTATCTAGAAGTGACGTAGATGTTAAATTTGTTTATAAAAAATACCCACGAATGATTTATTATGCAATAATACTATACTACTAATACAAACTACCCAAATAAACCTTGTAAATTCACCTTGTTGATTAATATGAATAATATAATATTTTATTTGGATAACGCGAAATGCTCAAATATACAACATCTGTAAGTGTCTTCAAGATGAGTTTTTCTTTTAAAAATGTTTGAGGTATCATGTTTATAAATGAAAAAAATATTAGATGAAAAACATTTGCCTCATTAACCATTGAACTTAGTCCGCACCTGTGTTCATAAGGGTACTGCAGATTTGTTTATAACGCCAGCAAGTGCGTATTTATGGTATCTATAAATGATTAATTTTTCGTTCATTTCAAATAAGTAGTTAAATAATTATAAAAAAAGACTTTTAATTTCAAATTTTATATCCCTATAGTCCATTAAAGAAGAGCGTAATGGCCAAATTTTTTATAAAATACTATCACTATTTTTAGGCCCTCTATCATCTCCCAAATTTTGGGTACGAACTCCAGCAACACCCTGTATAATTTTTCGATGTCTACATTTCCACATCTATATTTATTCTTTCCATCTCTATTTTCTCAGCAGATACTAAAACACGGAAAATATTATGTAAATGGAAAAGAAAATTACATGAGAATTAATAAATTAGTAGAGAAAAATATATAATAATATTATTGTCATATCTTTGAGTCTTGAACTAATTAAACACTAAACAAAATACTGAACTCCACGCGCGTTTTGCTAACCAAGACAAAACTAAAATCAGTTTAAGATGATGCTAAATAATTACCGAAACGCGCGTCGAGTGGAATATTTTAATTTGGTGTTTAAGAAGTTCAAGACTAATGTTCTTACAACAAACCAGTTTCCGGTCTGCAACTTAATTGTTATTTAGGAGCAGAGAGATCTTTATTTTTTTAACGATACGAATATACAAAAATAAGCAGTAGTGCTCACCTAGTACATTTCCATTTGAAGAAGGATTTACTCTTCCAATCTAGAGGCAAGACGAAATCCCAATTTTGGCATTCGAAAGTAACAATATTTCGAAATAAATGTCATCCATTACTGCAGGGCAAATTCAAATAAAAATAATACAATGGTAAATTTCCACACCACCACTGAGGTATTACCTTGGCGCGTTACCATTTTTAAGGGGATGGTTCGCCTGTAGCCATATAACCCCATACACGAAATTTGCAAGTAATGAAACATATTAAAAGTGAATAATTTACAAAATGAAAAAAATATCAAATTTTTTTACTAAAAAAGTCATCTCAGAAACTTAGAAAAGAATTCCAATCAAAAACGGAAATATAACAATAGGAAAATAGAAAAATAACAAACAGGCAAAGAAGAAGAGCCCCTTCAGGAAAATAGAAAAAAACTTGAACGAAAATCAGGTAAATAGAAAAATCCTTCCAAATAGAGAAAATAACTTCAATCAAAAACGCAGAAACAGGAGAAGATCCCACGAAGAAATCTCAATAAATATCACAAATAGCAAACTTTCCGAGTTTCCCCCTTTGTTGCATTTGCTTGCTTTGGACACAAGTCTGATGAATGCGGGTTCGGCAGAGACCCCCACTAGAGGTGCACTATTGTTCAACGAAAATCAAGGAAAAAGAAGGAGCGCCCCTCAATGAACAACGAAAATAGAATATTAGTCTTATCAGGAACATAGATCGTAACTTGAACGAAAAACATGGAAATGGAAAAGTCTCTCTATACACAGAGAAAATACCTTCAATCGAAACACATAAATGTAAAAGTTCCTCCAGAAACAAAGAAAATACCTTCAACCAAAAACAGGAACATGAAAAAGTCGCTTCTTAAACAAAGAAAATGCCATCAAACAAAAACAGAGATATGGAAAAGTGTATTCATAAACAAAGAAAAATACCTTCAATCAAAAACAAGGAAATGTAAAAGTTCCTCCTGAAACAAAGAAAATACCTTCAACCAAAAACAGGGACATGGAAAAGTCGCTTCTTAAACAAAGAAAATGCCATCAAACAAAAACAGAGATATGGAAAAGTGTATTCATAAACAAAGAAAAATACCTTCAATCAAAAACAAGGAAATGTAAAAGTTCCTCCTGAAACAAAGAAAATACCTTCAACCAAAAACAGGGACATGGAAAAGTCGCTTCTTAAACAAAGAAAATGCCATCAAACAAAAACAGAGATATGGAAAAGTGTATTCATAAACAAAGAAAAATACCTTCAATCAAAAACAAGGAAATGTAAAAGTTCCTCCTGAAACAAAGAAAATACCTTCAACCAAATACAGGGACATGGAAAAATGTTTTCATAAACAAAGAAAATACCTTCAACCAAATACAGGGACATGGAAAAATGTTTTCATAAACAAAGAAAATACCTTCAATCAAAAACAAAGTAATGTAAAAATCCCTTCATAAACAAAGAAAATACATTCAACCAAAAACAGGGACATGGAAAAGACCCTTCATAAATAGAGAAAATAATTCCAACCAGAAACAGGGAAATATAAAAAAGGTAGCCAGTCAAGGAAATGAGAAAAAATCTGCAACGAAAATGAGGAAAATAGAACAACCTTTCCAAAGAAATAAAAACCAAATAAACCACTTAATACAATGAGAAATAAACAAATCGGTAAAAACTTATATATATGTAGGTACGACAGACCAAAAAAGAGATCTCAATAAAAAAGAGCAAAGCTCAAAATCGGAAAATATAAGCCATAAATAATAAACGAACCAAGACATATTATTATTGATGATGACCAAACTATCAAACTTCAGTTTCCGAGTTTTCGGAACAAATTCGACTACCTCCCCCTTTAGCGCATTTGCTTGCTTTGGACACAAGTCTGATCAATGCAGGTTCGGCAGAGACCCCAGCTAGAGGTGCACCACTGTTCAACGAAAATCAAGGAAAAAGAAGGAGTGCCCCTCAACGAACACAAATCGTATAGAAGAATATCCTTTCCAAGAACATAGAACACAACTCCGAGGAACAAGAGGTAAATAAAAGACCCAGAACAGATAAAATAACTTCCAACTAAAAATTCCCTTCATAAATAGACAAAGAAAAATATAAAAAAATCCTTCCAGAAATCGAAAAAAAAGCTTCAACGAAAAAATCCATCCATAAACAGACAAAATAATTTCAATCAAAAACAAATTTTCCCTTCAAAAGAGTATACGAAATGCTTTAGGAATGACGTCATCATCTATGTGTATCCTGGTTATAAGTCGGTGTATTGTACACAAGTTGTCCTCAAACAGTGAAGAAATTTTTTTCAGTAATTCATCTATTAAATCTCTTTGGTTGTGGTCTCTCCCCCTCTCGTTTATTTTTGAAAGTAAACTGTTCTTTTCATTCTTGGCCTAACATGACAAACTTTTGCACCTGGTGGCAGTGGCAGATTAATCGCTACATAGAAAATAACTTCGATCAAAAGAAGATAAATAGAAAAGTCCCTTCATAAACTGAGAAAATAACTTCAACCAAGAAGAACGAAACAGAAAAGTTCTCCATAAACAGATAAAATAATTTCAATCAAAAACAGGGAAATAGAAGAAGGTACCTTCGGAAACAGAGAAACTAACTTTAACCAAAAACAGCGAAACATAAAAGTCCCTCCAAAAAACAGACAAAAAATTTCAATAAAAAAAATATAAATAAATAAATGAAATATAAAGTCCCTCTGGAAACCGAAAAAAGAGCTTAAACGAAAAAGATGAAAATGGAAAAGTCCCTCTGGAAACCGAAAAAAGAGCTTAAACGAAAACGATGAAAATGGAAAAGTCTCCGTATATATATTAGCACTCCAAACCTAGTCGGTCCATGGTGTTGGTGCCCATCTTCCTGCAGGATGTTCTGTCTTGTTTTTTCCTCCCATTCTATGACGCCAACTATAACTTCAATCAAAAACCGGGAAAAAATCCTTTCATACAGACAAAACAATTTCAATTAAACTCGAGGAAATAGAAGAAAAGTCTGTCTATGTCAACTTTACGTATAACCTGTCACACTAATTAAAAATTTGATATTTTTTTCAAATTCAGCTAAATACTCAGTTATTACCTGGACGGATAAGTTCCCTGAAAGTACATTTTTTCATTACAAAATTTCTTTATATATTTCAATAGCACATTAAAAAATAATTAAAAAATCAGCCGTTTTAAATGCTTTTCTATATTTTTGTTTATAAATTTAATGATTTGAGAACCCTCTATATATCTCAATAATTTCTTTTCCTTTTGAAAAAACTTTTCATGCGCTTCCAATTTTTTTTTATTATAAAATGAAAAACTTTATATTTTTATAGTATAATTAAAATTCTTCTGTTCTAGGAGTGTAAGATACGTTATGTTACGTTTATTTTCATATAAATATTGAAAAATTAAATACCCGTCTTTTTTAATTCTTAATATTAAATAAAAATGTGGAAATGTAGTTAATCAAAAAATCATTAATTTTTTTAAAGATTCTCTATATGGAATGAAAATATTATTTGCTTATATCTTTTAACTGATACTACTTCGTTTAAAAATAAAACAATGAAATTTTCTTTAAAATAATCATTAAACCCAATAAATATTGGAATTTATTTTTCGACGCTTCCTTCGTTCTGCAACATCCTGTAGATCTTTCTTCGTTAACTCGAGTTGAAAATGAAGTACCTCGTTAATTATATCGCCCTGTACATTTTGTCTATATTTAGAATTTATTAAAAAAATTAATATCATGAAATTTTGTAAAATTTTGATAACTTTGATACACATTGAAATTAAATTATTTTTATATGTATGATATAAACGAAACTTTGAATAATATAAGATAATTAGACAAAATTTACAGAGCTGTTAGTAATAATTTTCTGTCTTTTGATTTCTTTTACTCATAGAGGGTGATCGTGCTAAATTTCAAAATAAATAAGTCCCTATTAGTTAAATTTTAGTATGAATTTTAAAACGTTCACTTATCTTTCTATTGAACACAGCGAATATCACTAACTTTTTACAATCTGTGTGTAAAATATACTCACAAAATGTAAAAAATTTAAATATGTTCATTTTTTTTCGAAGAATCTCTGCCATTGAACACAGTGAATATCACTAACTTTTTACAATCTGTGTGTAAAATATACTCACAAAATGTAAAAAATTTAAATATGTTCATTTTTTTTCGAAGAATCTCTGCCATTGAACACAGTGAATATCACTAACTTTTTACAATCTGTGTGTAAAATATACTCACAAAATGTAAAAAATTTAAATATGTTCATTTTTTTTCGAAGAATCTCTGCCATTGAACACAGTGAATATCACTAACTTTTTACAATCTGTGTGTAAAATATACTCACAAAATGTAAAAAATTTAAATATGTTCATTTTTTTTCGAAGAATCTCTGCCATTGAACACAGTGAATATCACTAACTTTTTACAATCTGTGTGTAAAATATACTCACAAAATGTAAAAAATTTAAATATGTTCATTTTTTTTCGAAGAATCTCTGCCATTGAACACAGTGAATATCACTAACTTTTTACAATCTGTGTGTAAAATATACTCACAAAATGTAAAAAATTTAAATATGTTCATTTTTTTTCGAAGAATCTCTGCCATTGAACACAGTGAATATCACTAACTTTTTACAATCTGTGTGTAAAATATACTCACAAAATGTAAAAAATTTAAATATGTTCATTTTTTTTCGAAGAATCTCTGATTGAACACAGTGAATATCATTGTATTTTAACAATCTGTGTATAAAGTATACGCACAAAATGTAAAAATATTCAAATATTCATGATGATTCTCTATAATTAAATACACTGTATATAATTCACCTTTCACAAACTGTGTATAAAATATATGCACAGAATGTAAAAAGTTCGCTTACCTTTTGAAGACTTTCTGTCGTCGAACACACTGTATATCACTGACTTTTCACAAAACTATGTATCACTCACTTTTTAGAAACCGTGTACGAATATCCGACAGAATAAAAAATGTAAAAACAGAACAATCCTTAATGATTTCATATACGAAGAGATTAAGAATATAATAATTATTTATCACCCTCTATATTAGATCTGTTGTATTAATATTTAGTGAAGATCGAACTATTTTCAGATAAAATAAATTTAATTAAAGAAGAAATCAAAAGACATTGTAAAACCCAATTTGCCTACCTTTCCTGGCGAAATCGAAATTGAAGAAATTCTGTAAACAAAAAAAACAATTTCATGCATTCGATAATTAATTCCTTTTTAAATTTAAATGAATCATTGTATAAAGAAGTGTAGAACAAAGAATCTGGTCTTGTTATTCTAGTTTTTTTCACGGCGTTTTTTGTATTGGTGTTTACGTGTTCGTTTTTAAAGAAAAAAAAAAACAGAATTTTAAAAGAAATTCACCAAGTTGAAAAATAATAGAAAATCGTTTTAACAAAAACTAAAAATATGTAAAATTAAGGAAAATCGATTAGCACTACTGTAAATATATCGGTATAAATAAGGTAATTATAAATTAAAAAAAATAATAATTAAACGGAAAAAATACCTATTTGATAAAAAATTAAAAGTTCTATTTGTTACCGCAAACAATCTATTACTTTATTTAAACTACCATAATAAACTAAAGAATATTAAGTAAAATTGATAAGAGTGCTTAAAATTTTGAAAAATTAACCAATTATTTTTTTTCTAATTTTTCAATTCAATTTCGAAAATGAAAAAAATATTTACCTTGCCTTCTCTTTCTAGAAATGGAACCAATCCAAAAGGGCATTTGGCACACGCGAAAATAAAGGGATCAAAACCCGCACTAGATCCATCGAATCGAAAAATAGAAAATGAAAAATGAAAGCGGTTTTATTTTTTAAACTAATTAACCACCAACTTTTGAATTAAAAATGAATTAAACACAATAATTTTAGTTTGGACCTTCCGCGTAAACGAATAATTCACAAATACTGGATTTATTTCGATACATTCAAAAACTAATCGCCCCTTATATAAGTATGAGTAAAAACTTTTTGTGTATCACGAACGGTGTATCTTTTAATCACATAGGCGTATCATAAAATAATTGATTATATTAAACATGGTTTTATTTAATTTTCTGAAGAAATTTTTAATAATAAATTGTAATAATAATAACTATTCATTTGAAAATTAACTCTCATCGGAAATATTATAAAAATGTTTTTTAAGAGAAAAGTAAAATATGTTTTCATTTTAGAAAAACATTATTGCTACCAAGTTAATAAAACATTTTAAATACTTTTTGAAGCAACATACAACAATATTCCTACTTTTTGGCAAATTTTTGGCTATCACATAACATACTACTCATATGAGATACAAATAAAATAAATATCAAAACTATATTTAGTCTCATTTTCATATAAATTTTAGATATTTATCTTGCACCTTAATGCAAAAGTTCATAAGGTTTCATAGAAAATTGGGTATAAAATGATAAAATATGATTTTTTCTTCATTTCATGGAATTTTAGAATAAGCAAATGTTTTTCCTCTTGTGGACCCTGTCCGTTGACACACTATAGATGTAAAAGAAAACTATAATTTATCTTTTAGATTTATAATGGATGGATTCCACAAAGTAAAGGTAGAAACAATCATTATAATAATATATAGTTCTTATTGGTGCTGAAGAAATGTAGAATGTACATACAAATATGTTTCTACTATAAGTAAAATACTGATGCCAAAGAATTATTTGGTAAATTGTATAAAATTTAAATATCATGAAAAAAAAAGAACGCACAAGACAAACAAACTGAAATATAATTATTTCAGATCATGTAAACATAATTTTCTTATCTATAGTTGCTACAAAGCTTACCCCAATATTACAAATAAGTAATTTGGTGTTAAAATATTTAAAATAATTAACCCTAACATTCACTTCGCTAAATGATTAAAATAAAATACTAAATAAAAGCAACACGAAAAGAACAGACTTATTTATTTTTTAATGTACTGTCATTTTAAATAAATGGTGCTTTTAACAGATAATTTTTAGATGCTTTTTGTTTAAATTTAAATGTCATTATGCACTTCGATTCAAATAAAATATGTTGGTCTAACGTGCGATAGAGAGACTTTTTACAAAGTTAATATAGAATTTATTAGTAGATATGACTTCATAAATATCATTTAGGGAATGTAGAAATAGTAGCGGTCCAAGAGTGGGCTCTTGTGGGATCCTAAACGCTAATGCCCTTACTGCAACGTTCATTGCGCATGATTTTCTTTAAATTTAACATCTACGTCACTTCTAGATAATACCTGGCTTTTCCGCAATTCAATTGGACCAATAATAACGAAGATAACGAATATAGGATTTTTAGTACAAATACCGTTGCACGTCAGGAGTGACGTACCTCTTTCGTCATAGTACTGCTAACTAATTAAAATTTCCCTAACTAAGATAAATCATACGAAACATCACGAAAATTCACGAGGACTCATGAACGTAGTCACAGTACTAAAAAACCGAAAAAGTAATCGTAATTATTTTGATAATTTTAGAATTATTTCAATTATATTGGCTTATATACGTCTTATTCTTTATAATATAAAGTTTATAAACCATTATTATATGTTTAGTACTCAAAAAACCATAATTTACATTAAATAATTTTGAAATTTTCTACGCCCATGAGACTCGTATTTATGATGAAGAAATGACATTGTAGCGATTGGCATGCCTTGATGCGACGTTGTCGAGTATTTAGATTGAAATATTTCAACGATTTCTGGTGGACAATTTAGCAGAACAATATGGACATAAAGTGTTACGTCTTCCTCCCTATCATTGTGTTTTCAACCCCATCGAACTTATTTGGGGCCTTTCTAAGCAATATTATAATAAACATATTGGCAGAGACGGTAATAAAGAACAAGATTCTTTAAATTTGTGGTCTGAAGCTCTTAGAACAATTACTCCTGAAGTATGGAAAAATTCTATTAAACATACAGAAAAAGAAATACAAAAATGGTATGAAAGAGAGAGAGTTTTTGATAGACTAGAAATTAATCCCATTATTATTAATCCTAACAGCGATGACAGTGATTCAAGTAATTCAGATTTGAATTAGGAGAAAGGATTTACCTTTTGTAGGAATTCGAATATTGTAGTTGAATTGTTTCTTATAAGAAAAATATATATTTTTTTAAACAAAACATTGTCTTATTTTAATAACAATAAATAGTTTGCTATCTTTTTTATATGTCTCTATTTTATTTATTTAATAAAAATATAGTACAAATAAACAACATAATATAACGATTTTTATAACAGATTATTGAATATTAAAAGTAGATAATACAGCAAGAAGAAGAAGAATATCACAGTTGTAGATTGCTAATGAATCAACTGAGAAAAACATTTTTCAAATGTACTTTAAAACTGGCAGGATGAAGTGTTTTGAGTGTGAGGATCATATATTGTTCATATACGCTTCAATAAATTAATTTTTCATAATAATAAAGCTAAACAACATAACCTAACCTTACATTTTTGAAACTTCCTACATTCCTCGACAATTTAGAAAAGCCGACAACACTGCAGGGTCGTGATCTTATAATTGATATATGACGTGCAACGGGATTTGTATTAAAAATCCTTATAACAGATTATTATAAGCCAATACAATGCAATAAAAGTCTAAAAAGGGTATTCTTTTTAGTAACTAAACTACGCTACATCCGTGACGAAATAATCATTTCTATGTGTAAAATAAATGGGTTATTTCTGATTTCGCTTAACCTACGTTCGCGAAACTTCTTCATTAATTGAAATTAATACGAAATTAAATTAGGTATATTCGAGAAGTAAACGACAGCAGGGATTTACTGACAGTTGGCTTTTGCTTTTAGTTTCGGGCAAAATTCGATTTGAATGCTTTGTTCTGTTCTACTTCCATACTTATTCTACATTCTGACGTGAAATTGTCATTAACGTAAACGTGTGTTTCAAATAATTTAATTATTAGTAATGTTTAAAATTAATTTTAGATTTATCGTTAACGTTCAGTAATAATAAGGTCGAGATATGTGTACACAGTTTAAATGGCAGCCGAAAATCGTGAGCAATCTATTTTTTTTATAAACATCAATAGTACAAATATTTAACCTTAAGAAGTGAAAGTTTGTATCTTGAAGATGGTTTAAAAAATACTGGAAGAGACCAGGATATTGTTACGATAGTATGTACACAGAACCTATTTTTAATTTAACATTTTCTAAATTACAAATTTTACTATTTATTTAATACTACGTGAACGAAAGTTGTGGGTAAAGGTCGCGATCAGATAATAAACAAATTATTAATCGTTGGGTTTCTCTTTGTTTGAAAATTAAAAAGGGTTGGGAAGTCAAGTTTGGGAGCAGATGGAGACGTGATAGTGCCTACCCCTTCGATTAAATGTATTAGTTATTTAAAGATATAAGTTATGCAAATATCTTGGATGAGCCATAAAAAATATAAATAAATACATTTTTATTGCTTATAGACAAGTTGGAAATGTTAACGCTGATGAAGGGAATGTAATATTTTATAACGACCGGAACCATGTGAGTTCCTGTGATAAAATGAATCAGGAATATCAAGCATAGAGGATTCATCAGCCGATAGCCGTACTATAATAATAAAGAAAATTGACACTCATATAGCCTCAGGGCTGCACTTTTGATTGTGGAGAACATCCTGTATAAGAATACACTTATCACGGGTTAGGTTACACAATCGACATTGAAAAACCGTACGTTTCTAAATTATTTATTAAGGCGAGAAATATGAGAATTTAACAAATAATATAAGAAAGAGCAAGTAAATTAAGAAGGTAACGAAAGCAAATTAATGAATGGAATGAGCTCAATAATCAAGAAAAACAAGGAATAAATTCTATCACTATCCTTTGAGTTTGAAAAAGTTGTAGTCCCGGACGAAAAGACTTTCGTCTAGTTTTAAACAAGGCGCCCAATATTTTCTATATAATTTACAATAATAAATTTAATAGGTTTGTTTGCTCTTTGAAACGCCACAATTCTAATATCTGTTTAACAATTTTAAATTTAAGCATCAAAATATCCTTTACACAGGTTGTGATAAAGTATGGAACCAAGTAAATATCGTTTAAACGTAACGGACGATATTTATGAAATTTTGTAGGTGAGTGCAACTGGCCAAAATGCACCTGATGCATACTTTTTTGTTAATAATATACTTCCGGTTTAACACCCTCAACTTTTTTAATTTAAATGGGACACCCTGCAGATTTTGACAGATCTTTTTATTTCTCGAATTTGTACATACTGGGTTTAGTGGAAATAATTTGTAAAAACGAGAAATAACTCACTTTTAGTTGTAGAATAAGTATTAGACTAATGAGAATAATAATTTAAACAAAATTAATTTAAATGTTCAAAATGCTCTCCATTCACCTCCTGACAATATGCCAACCTATTAACAAATTTTTGAGTCACTCTTTCCAAGATTTCTCCACGAATTCGTTCACATTCATGAATAATTCAATTAATTCCTGCAAGCATGTTGGTCGTTTAACGTAAACATGTGATTTTAGATAAGCCCAAAGAAAAAAATCTAATGGGCTTAGATCCGGAGAACGAGCAGGCCACTCTATGAATCGATCACCACAACCGATCATCATTAATATTTCAATACGATCGTTTTCACTTAAATGAACCATTCTTAATCGTACAATTAATTTCCGTAAATTATAATTTGACAGTTTGTAAATAGTTATCTACTAGATAGTACTCGTTTATTTATTACTATTAATACAAACAATATCAATTTGTTTATCTAAATGGTGTTTTATTCTAATATATAAAAACTAAAAAGTGGTTTATTAAAGTGCTGTATTTGTCGTTTTTTACAGATTTTTTACACTAAACCCAGTATGTACGAATTCGAAATAAGAAGATCTTTCAAAATTTGCAAAAATATATAAAAAAAGTTGAGGGTATTTCCGGTTAAACCGGAAATATATTATTAACAAAAATATGTAAATCAGATGCCCCATTGCAGTTACTTGCAAAATTTCATAAATATCGTCCGTTTTGTTTTACTTGGTTTCATAACCATTTTTGTCAATAATCTGTTTACGTAAAATAATGTTAAATAAAAAAAATTCTATTAATTTATTATAATTAATTTATTATAATATTACTCCAATATGCTACTGGCATTACCATTCAAAAATAATACTGTATGGCAAAATTGCCGAAACACTGGAGTAATAGCTTAATTATAATTGTAGTAGAAATTGTAATTAATAAATATTTTCGAACATTTTATGTTATTTATTTAATGCTGATTGAAGCAAGACGGAATACCGCCATATTACCGAATCATTATCCGGCTGTACCTCCACTTAATATTTTAAAATCGATGGATAGGAAGGCGAGGATCGATATAATGGTCAGCGCGATCACCCGATCTTAGGCTATTAGATTTTTACTAATGGGGAAAAGTTGGTATATAGGATTTTTAATACAAAACCCGTTGCACGTCATATATCAATTATGAGATCACGACCCAGCAGTGTTGTCGGCTTGTCTAAATTGTCGAGGAATGTAGAAAGTTTCAAAAATGTAAGGTTAGGTTATGTTGTTTAGCTTTATTATTATGAAAAATTAATTTATTGAAGCGTATATGAACAATATATGATCCTCACACTCAAGACACTTCATCCTGCCAGTTTTAAAGTACATTTGAAAAATGTTTTTCTCAGTTGATTCATTAGCAATCTACAACTGTGATATTCTTCTTCTTCTTGCTGTATTATCTACTTTTAATATTCAATAATCTGTTATAAAAATCGTTATATTATGTTGTTTATTTGTAATATATTTTTATTAAATAAATAAAATAGAGACATATAAAAAAGATAGCAAACTATTTATTGTTATTAAAATAAGACAATGTTTTGTTTAAAAAAATATATATTTTTCTTATAAGAAACAATTCAACTACAATATTCGAATTCCTACAAAAGGTAAATCCTTTCTCCTAATTCAAATCTGAATCACTTGAATCACTGTCATCGCTGTTAGGATTAATAATAATGGGATTAATTTCTAGTCTATCAAAAACTCTCTCTCTCTTTCATACCATTTTTGTATTTCTTTTTCTGTATGTTTAATAGAATTTTTCCATACTTCAGGAGTAATTGTTCTAAGAGCTTCAGACCACAAATTTAAAGAATCTTGTTCTTTATTACCGTCTCTGCCAATATGTTTATTATAATATTGCTTAGAAAGGCCCCAAATAAGTTCGATGGGGTTGAAAACACAATGATAGGGAGGAAGACGTAACACTTTATGTCCATATTGTTCTGCTAAATTGTCCACCAGAAATCGTTGAAATATTTCAATCTAAATACTCGACAACGTCGCATCAAGGCATGCCAATCGCTACAATGTCATTTCTTCATCATAAATACGAGTCTCATGGGCGTAGAAAATTTCAAAATTATTTAATGTAAATTATGGTTTTTTGAGTACTAAACATATAATAATGATTTATAAACTTTATATTATAAAGAATAAGACGTATATAAGCCAATATAATTGAAATAATTCTAAAATTATCAAAATAATTACGATTACTTTTTCGGTTTTTTAGTACTGTGACTACGTTCATGAGTCCTCGTGAATTTTCGTGATGTTTCGTATGATTTATCTTAGTTAGGGAAATTTTAATTGGTTGGCAGTACTATGACGAAAGAGGTACGTCACTCCTGACGTGCAACGGTATTTGTACTAAAAAGCCTATACAAAAGAAATCCACTCGATTTAGCTAACTCCTACAATAATATTAACTTTTTTTTGTATTTTACATTAGCAAGAACTGAACGGTATTACTTATTAAGTTTTTAGTAGTCTGTATTAAATTTCGTCAATCACATCATTTTATTTTTTAATGAAATAATGAATTTATTTGGTGTGTTCAAACTGAAAATCTTCAGCTGTGTGACAATATTCTAACCTATCAACAAATGACCTCAAAATGTTATGATTCTGAATAATTTCTGGTGTTATTTCTTGAACAGCAATTTTGATTCTACCATTTAGTTCTTGTAGGGATTGAGGGAGGTCCCTATAAATTACAGATTTCAAATGGACCCTAATTGAAAAATCAAATAGGGTTACTCAATATTTCCTTTTCATCCCATCTATTCATATTTTATGCTTGTTTTGTTGGAAATTAGATTATTTTTATATTATTGGGTTTCTGTATTGGTAAATACGGGTGAACTCGCAGATCGTGCGCGGATTTTCGTCGTAGTAATAATAGACTGCGCGATAAATATTGCACAGGACCGCATTCATAATATTTTTAGGAATAACCGTGCAATAAGATTGCTTAACGGATTATATAAGAGGTGAACAAAAAATTTTTACTACAATTTATAAACAAATTGAACGGTTGCATACATTATGACAGTTACTTAGTATATATTAAAATAAATGTTAACGTTTATTTTTATTAGTTTTTTATAAAATATTAAGTCTCAAGCCCATCAAATTCTATATTGATGAGAGTAACTAAGTGAAGTTATATCTTAATTATATGAGCACCTTATTCGAAGTCGATATTAAGTTAATAAAATTTAAAATCCCATATTAAAAGTTAACAACAGCAATTATTTGATGGTAGTAAAAATGATGTTAGTATCCGGCAAGAGTTACGGCAACGGGAATATAGAAAAAAAAAAAAGAACGTTAAAGTGCAATACCTCTTAAAATGATACGCAACGCCTATGTTTTGCTAAGGTTTTAATTGTCTCTTTCATATCAAAAGTAAATTAAAACAAATTTTGCAAAAACAATGTAATAATTAATTGTAATGTAATTGAAATTAACTAAATTAGAAGTTATGATACATAAAACAGTTTACTCAAATTAATAATAAATTAATGAATTAGATGTTCAAAATCGACTTCCATACAATTGTAGAGTCGCTGTTCGAAATTACGTCGAACGTTTTGAAGAATTTCAGGCGTTTTTAGACTGCATTTATGTACTAATCGTCGTATTAGTTTTCATACGATGCGGGTTCGGTTTTATAAATTTTGCTCTTTAAATAACCCCACAAAAAGAAATCCAGGGGCGTTAAACCGGGAGATCTTGCAGGCCATTCAATAAAGCCTCTTCTTCCAATCCATGGCCTAGGAAATCGTTCATTAACATATTGCCTTATAGTTCTACTATAATGTGGAGGTGTGCCGTCTTGTTGGAAAAACAGAACATCTTCTAAGTACCTGTTATCATTTCCGATTGTATCTGTGAGAGCGGGATCAATAGTGTCCTCTAATAATTCGAGATGTTTCTCCGTTCAAATTTTGTGGCAAAAAAATGGCCCAACAATACGGTCCCCATAAATTCCTGCCCACACGTTTAATTTAAGAGGATGCTGGGTATGTATTTCGTGGAATACTCTAGGATTTTCGTCAGCCCAGTAACGGCAATTGTGTCGATTTACGGTACCATTTACAAAAAAGGAACATTCATCCGAAAAACAAATATTGAATAAAAATTTTGTATTAGTATTTATTTTGTCAGTCATAATCTAACAAAACTGTAGTAGTCTTTCTGGGACATCTTTATTTATTTCCTATACCAAATGTATCTTGAGGGATGAAATTTATGATGTTTCAAAACCCTACGAACGGTAATGCGCGAAAAACCAGATTCTTCTGCCAATTTTTCTTATATTTGTTGTAGGATCTAAATTAATATGAACTAAAATTGCTATTTCTGTCGCTTCAATCCTAAGTTCTTTTTTTATTAGCTATTGACCCTGTTTGACGAAATTTTCTCACTAGCTCTAATACGTATGAGTGATAAAGTTGCCTGTCTTCATGATTAAATAAATTCGCTGTTCCTCTTGCACACTTTCCGTTTTCAAAAAATATGGAAATAGTCTCAATATAGAATATACCATTTTGGAAGTATTCAAAAAATACCCAAATTGATTAACTAACAGCAATGTTAAACAAACTGTCTTAGTATCAAATTACTAATTTTTTGCAAAATTTGTTTTAATTTATTTTAAGACTTTTTTTGCAAAAACGGTGTAAATATCGAAAAAAAATCGTGGATGCTCATATGTCTGAATACTCCATGTAAATGCCTTTTTAATGATGTGCCACTCATGGTATATTCCCTATTTAAAAAATCGACGTGTTTCAGCATTTCCTTAAAATCTAATAAATACTGCAAATATCGGGGTGGATTTTTTCTGTGGTCCATTCTGTATATTGAGGTATTCATGCATATAGAAAAAAATGTATATAACATCCTATAAAAAAATTTACCAGTATTTTTTTGCGTCCATGTTCCGCCACCAAAAAATAACAAAATTTAAATGTATATACACGTTAATCTACTTAATAATTGTTCTATATCAGTCGATGTCAAGTGCACCCTTCAAGAGCGGGAGAAGTATAGTTATCTCATCAAAGAATTAAATATGTGTCACGTGGTTTTCAAATGCAATAGATCGATAATGACCCATTGGGCATAAATGGGTTAATATGAAACGTTGCTTATCAGAATAACTAATAACTGATTCATTCCTGAATAAATCTAGTCAAATCTGGCGTACCATTAATGGCTTTTCATAATCTAACGGGTATAATTTTTGGTAGGTCTGAAATCTCTATGTATTTTTGGAAATTTTTTTCTTTTTTCTAATTAAAATTCTGTGATTATTGCCTTGTAGCACTTCATTAATAAACAATAGCTTTTCCAAAAGAGCATCACCATTTCTTAGTTTTTTTAGGTGTGCCATTTAACCAGTTTCGCTAAATTTTATATGCCAATTTTCAACAATTTCCTAGAATTTGACAGAAGGAGGATTTTTACCAAATCAGTACCTCTTTTGACTGCTATGAAAATATATAAGGTGTTCAATTTAAAATAATAAATATTTTTTCCTTTTAATTTGAACATTATTAAAATAGGTTGTGATGTAATTAAATGTGAACAAACTTTAAAAAAACTCTTGGGTAAACGAAATCAATTAGTGAAAATTACATCTCATTAGAGCAATTATTAAGCTATACATTTACATTTAAAATCAATTACTCTTATTTGGGAAGCCCTGTATATGTAGTTAAATAGAGTATTAAATTGGTGGTTGGTCTGTATAAGTATAATGTAGCATCACTAAAATATGCCTTCTTAAATAACTATTAATAAAGAAACATGTTTGTAATGGTAATTTTTCCAGATTTTCGTTTTATATAACCAAATAAATCCAAGAAAACGATAAAAATTCCGAACTGAAATGTGCTAATGTGTGACTAATGGGCAGGCAACCTCTAAATTATTTCGGGAATCTAAATAGAAAATGTGGGACAATGTCATGCACTTGACCGACCTACAAATTATTAAACTTGGCCTAAATTTTCATCCCAGATTATAAATTTTATTATACATTTTTAAATGCATTCATAATAAACATCATTAATAATCTGATTTGTGCATTGGCAGCAATCAATTAGGATTTATTGGATTTATCAGCAATGTTTGAGATATTAATAATGTTAGAAAAACAAATGTATTTTTACTTACGCACACCAGTTTATTTTATGTTATACATAAAAGGAATTTTATAGCTTTAAGATAAACAAAACTTTTCATAAAAATATATTTTGTTTAATTTAAAATGTTTTTGAAGTAGGTAAACGAGACGCTAATAGGTAATTTTATGGTTGTTCTACATAAACTTAAGCATTGGACACCAGCCCAGCTAATCATGTTTATTCAGAAACTGGCTATCAATCAAGCCATCAATATGATCTGAATAGAAGGGACAATTACAATTTTGAAACACGTTAATTTTAAATGATACTTTAGACTTTAGAGCCACAAAAGACTTCAGCAGCCAGCATAGACAGAAATAGGTATAGACTTCTTAAGAGTCCCGTAAATAATAACAAAGTTGTTGGAACACAAAAAAAAAGGATGAAAGGCCCCTTTCAACTGATATTTACATAATTATAAAATTGACAGCTGTGTTTGAATGACTTTTTATTTCAATGTTTAATTCAGTAAACATTTAACTCCGGAGTAAACCCCAAAAACACAAGTTTAAGGGAAAACCACGAAAGAGTAAAAGTGCGTAGAATATGGAGGTAAATAAGAGAATTAAGGAGAAAAAACATCGAGAAAGGCGAGTAAGGGATGCAGAAGAGTCGGGAGAAGGCAGTAAAACAAAATCGAGGAGTTTAGTGAGGAAGGAGAAGATTGAAAAACTAATTATTAATGAAAAAGATAAAGAGCAAAAGGAAAGAGTAAATGATGTAGATGAGGAAACACTAATATATCGGGATTTTCTAAAAGACTCAAAAGTGAAGGATAGAATAACAAACCCAGTAATTATGGAGGAAATCCAGAAAAAGAAACAAAAAAAGTAGAAGAAATGATGGCGGAAAAAGCAAAGGAAAAGGAGAAAATGTTCCATTTCAAGAAAACCTTAAGAGCAATAATCATTTTTGCTCTGGCTACGATATAGGTAAGTTGTACTCTAAAACTTTCATGTGGCATTTTTTGTGTTTGTAGAAAATAGAAGTGTTTTTAATTTTTTTTTTAAATGTAATTAACGTAACTAGCTCCTTGACAATACTGGATTAGAAAAACCCTCAAGAGGACGATGCATTTTGAGTTAGTTTTGTGAAAAAGTGAAAAACCAGAACTTGTGAAGTTAAAATTACATGACTAGTATTTTTAAGTTTCAGAACAATCTGTTGAACACTATCGAGCATATCTTAGATTAGGTTGAAAACCGAGTTAGTTTAAGTTAGAATTAAATTGTTTGTTGATCATCACTGACCAGGTTATAATTATAACTAAATACACGATATTTCATAAAAAGAAATTACGTGTTTAAAAGGCCCATAAATAGCATGTTTTTATCAGTTTTGGTAGAGTTTATTAGTTTTAGGTTAGGTTATTATAGGTTAATTTTTTATTTACATCAAAATGTTTTCATATTAAAAACCTCGTGGAACATGACGACTTAATTTTTTTCTAATTTATTACAGTCCTCATAATTATGCTCAGAAATTTTCTGCGGCCTGACTCATAGATACTAAATTGGCAATTTGCTACATGTGGCAGTTATTAAACTATTTAATTCTCATTATCTCTGACATATAAAAAGTTTTGTCGTATTTCGACGAAAAATCTTCGCTTAATGGACACACTTCCATTTCTATTTTCAATTCCTTTCATTTAACTTTTCTCTTTTGTTGTCAGAACGAGATATATTTATGGGTGTTTTTCTATGTCAAAAGTTTCTAGCCACTCCGAAGATTAATAAATCGAAAGCACGGAACAAATAAATTGTTTTGTCTAAGAGATTAATATCATTTTATCGATACCCGAAGGGACATAAATATAAAAAGGCAAACTATTTATGTATAAACAGTTATGTGATGCGCTCAGGCAAAATTTATGATTTATGATAATCTAGATTGGCATTCCTTATCAATCGTTTTGAAACAAAATTATATGACATCATTACTGATTTTGTAGTATCTCTGCGATACAATATACAAGGTGTCCCAATACACGATGATTTTTTGTATAATTTTCAATAAAATAGTTTTTAAAAAATAGCTTTTGCAGACTCTTGATTTATTTCTGGCGTAGTCAGTAGGATTTGTGCGGGTTGTGGAAAAACTTTTTCGCATCGTAGCGGGAAAAACTTTCCAGAATCTTGGTGTTTCAACATCATAGTGTAAATCTAAAGAACCCACCCCCTTTAATGGACCAAAGAGGATGCAGCAACTTTAGTAGGAGAAGAATGAAGTCAGGGTAGAAACTCCCGTACTTCAGGCTACTACTGTAAGTGCCAAGGTCCGTTCCCCTTTCCTACCCTCTGTTTAAGGGTTTAAGTAGTAAGAATATCGATTTCGTTTATTTTCTCTAATTTCTTAAGAATAAAGACAATTTTTTATTTGAACATCCGTATGAACAGAACTACTCAGTAACTTCAATAATCTTAATTTAAAAGATAATTGAGAACATAATTCTAATCTAGATTTATTTGATAACTCAAAAATGACGCCTCCAATTCAACAAGGCCAACGTGCCATAAATTGGGATAAAATTAGATAATATTATACCTAGCAATACCCTCAATACATTTATCTTGCGTTGCGAAAAATTAATGCTGCATTATGCTACCTATCACGATCAAGAATTAACTAAATATATTTTTGAATATGTAGGAGAAAAGTCAGTGGAGAAAGCAGAGGCTATGTTTGGTAATAGAATGTAATTAAATAAATAATTTCAAAAATGTCTTAAAGCAATGTTTAGATGGAATTTAGATTGTTTTATTCAAGAGTTGAATAGTGCGAGGCCATTTAAAAATGAAAACATGATTAATTTTGGTTCACGCTTCAATTATTAGGAAGTATCCTGATTCAATAATTAGTAATGATAATACTTTAAATAGAGACAATAAATGATGTCAAGTCAATCATTGTGATAAAACAGCTCTTAACACTTTTGCAGGTTGTACTGGCACACTAAAAAAATAATATGCATCCTAAAAAACCGGCTTAAGTTGACAAATATGAATTTTTTTAAAGATTATATGATTCAAACGAACAAAAAAACCAATCTTCCAAAATAATAATTTTAAATTACAAAATATATCAAAAGCAATATTTAATTTACAACATAATCAATGGTATCCAAATTCAAATTACTTCAGTCGAAATCAATATCGTGGTCAAAATCAGTATCATAATAATGACCAAAAATGGGTTTTTCCTAGCTAGCCTATCAATATTCAACCAAAGCTTCAGCCTCCTTGAAATTATCCAACAAGTATTCGATCTCCGCTCGAAATGTATTTAAACCAAATCAAATTCCAGTAAGCAGTACGCCAAAACCTGAACCAATCTCCAAAATTACTCCGAATTTCGTAAGTGAAGGATTATACTCTAACAATTACTCAAATAATGATATTAATATTGAGCTAAAAACTATGTCAGTATTAATGAATTTAACGAGTTCGAAGAATTTTATCAAACTGTAGGGCATGTAATATATTTTGAAAACCCAATTTTTTAACAACCTCAATCAAAGTGAACTCTTTGTTACTGAACCCATAATACTCCATTTTGAAAATGAGAATACTGATGTTGACACAGTCGAAAGCCTTGGTAAGATCACACATAGTGGCGTACGTGCTGACACCATTATCCAGACCTAACCCTATGTGACCAATTAGTTTTTGTAATGCTGAGGCTGCGGACTTACTTTTTTGATATCCAAATTGTTCCGAAGATATTATATTATTACGCTTAAGGTATAAAACTAATTTTTCTTTGAACAAAATTTCTAATATTTTTGAGTATACGGTACAATAGCAATGGTTTAAAATTTTGAGCTTGATCTACATTACCCTTTTTGTGAATTGGTGTAATCTTCGAAACTTTCTTGATATTAGGCCATCTGCCTTCCTCTATACATTTATTAAAAAGTTGAATAAGTGGTTTAATTAGATAATCAAGGCCGCTTTTTATCATTGCTGCATTCAAGTTATAGTGATATAAAGCTGGTTTATATTTTAAAAATAATATTGCTTCTCGTACATCAGAATTTTGAATTGGGGAGATAAAGAAAGAGGTTGAAGAATTTTTTTACTTTAATTAAATAAAACAAATAATCTACGTTATACTTTGGGCTGTAGTCGGAAAAAACTATCAAATACACTTAATGACTTCATATATGGCTTTAATATAAAAGATCATAAAACCCCACAACATAAAATCAACCATTTACTTTATATGGACGACATAAAAATCTACGCTCCAACATTTACACAACTCAAAGGACTACTGAAGAAACATTCAAAACAGACATTCACATGGAATTTCGTAACAATAAATGTAAAGTATTGCATACAGAAAAAGGTAAATGGAAAGACAGTGAAAACAGTGAAATCTTAAACAATGAAATATTGGACAATATGATAGAAATTGAAACATAGAAATAGTTAGGATATTAACAAAATATCACAATAAACTACACATATATCAAAACACAATTAAAGAAATATACAAAGATTACTAGCTACACTAAAAACTCCGTTATGTTCCCGAAATCTTATCAAAACCATCAACACATTTGCCGTATCAATGCTTTCATATTCCTCTGCTACAGTTAAATGAACTCAAAACTCAAACAGACCTACAGAGTATCACTAGATCAGAAAACCAAACACAGAAAACTTCTTCCCAATTTGTGTAAAGAAAGAGTTACAATAAACAGAAAAAGAAGAGGTATGAATGATATTCAAGCACTAGATATAAGGAAGATCCAACATTTTCGAAAATTCTTCAGTAATAAACAGATATCTCTTCACGAGACAGTATGCAAAGCTGCTAAAAACTACACACCCCTTGATCTGAATACAACCAATTATTTGTTAGATACAATCAACCCGAAAAGAAAAAAATGAATATCTGGACAATAAAGCAATTTCATGGTAATCACAGATACAATATGCAGCAGGAATACATATCAAAAGAACAGTTTTATAAATGGCTCGAGGTTGGAATTTAATTATTTTCCAAAGATGGAGAGATTTCTCCTTGCAATACAAGATCAAGTCATAGGCACGCTAAACTATAAAAAATATATAATAAAAGATCCAAACATACATACCGATACATACAGGATATGTCATATTAATTTAAGGAAACGAGAGACCATATCACCAGTGGAAGCAAACTCTTAGCAGCTACAGAATACAGTGAGAGACCCAATATGGAAGGAAAAATCATTCACCAAGCACTTGCAAATATCTAAGTGCTAAACAAAGATAAAACGTTCTAATATGAATTACTCCCCAATCACTGTTATTATATTATATAAATTATTTATTTATTATTACCGTTTTTCAAAACAAAAAAGAACAAATCACCTACCTTATAGACATAGCCATACTTAATTATTTCAATATTCAAACTAAAAACTTAAATAAAGAAAAAATGGAAACATACGCTCAATTCGCCACAGAAGTTCAGAGACAGAAACATACAAATTGACTTAAAATAAAATTTACCGATTCTTGAAATGTACTGTAATGAATACAAGCTCGAAGTAAATCCGACAAAGACAAAAATAGTTATTTTTGGAAAAAGTCCTAACATCGGCTCGTAAACCCAATTTTTCTGTAAAAATAATCATATTGAACTCTCGAACACATATGAGTATTTAGGTGTTAACTTCACATTCAATGGATTATTCTTAAACAATCTTAAGAACAGAGAACATAAAGCTAAATTATGTCAAGGAATACTACTAAAAACTATAAAATCATCAAAAATATCAAGTTCAGACTCCATAAAACTGCTATATAATAACGTCGTAATCCCAACATTTACATATATCGGTAGCATATGGTCACCCCGATAGCTAGAGCAAACAGAAAGAATACAGAACCATTTCTGGAAACAGTTTCTATTTCTACAAAAATCAACAGCTGCACATATAATCGGAACCGAAACAGGAATATTTAAAGTAGGGTACTAATACAGGGTTTGGATAAAGTAAGGAACCAGGTAAATATCTTTTAAACGAAACGGACGATATTTATGAAATTTTACAACTAAGAGCAATGGGCCAAAATACAGCTGATGTACATTTTTTAATAATATACTTCCGGTTTAACCGGAAACACCCTCAACTTTTTTAATTTAAATGAGACACCCTGTATATTTTTGCAGATTTTGAAAGAGCTTGTTATTTCTCGAATTTTTACATACTGGGTTTAGTGGAAATAATTTGTAAAAACATTTTTAGTTGTAGAATAAGTAAATTTATATACTTTAGACTAATGAGAATATTAATTTAAACAAAATTATTCACCTCCTGACAATATTCCAGCCTATTAACAAATTCTTGAGTCACTCTTTCCAAGACTTCTCAAAGTATTAGTTCACATTCATCAATAATTATTTGTCTCAATTCCTGCAAGAATGTTAGTCGTTTAACGTAAACACGTGGTTTTAGGTACCCCAAAAAAAATCTAATTGGCTTAGATCCAGAGAACGAGCTGGCCACTCGATGAGTCCATCGCCATAACCGATCATCATCAATATTTCTATACGAACTTTTTCACTTGAATGAACCATTCTTAATCGTACAATTTATTTCGGTAAATTACAATTTGTTTGTCTAAATGGTATTTTACTCTAATGTATAAAAACTTAAAAGTGGTTTATTAAAGTGCTGTATTTCTCGTTTTTACAGATTTTTTACACTAAACCCAGTATGTACGAATTCGAAATAACAAGATCTTTCAAAATCTGCAAAAATATACAGGGTGTCCCATTTAAATGAAAAAAGTTGAATGTATTTCCGGTTAAACCGGAAGTATATTATTAACAAATAAATATACATCAGCTGCATTTTACCCCATTGCACTTACCTACAAAATTTCATAAATATCGATTCGTTTTAATATTTACTTGGTTCCATACTTTATCCCAACCCTGTATATAGATTAACTAAAAGCAAAACAAGGTTTCAAATATAGCTTAACTTTAAATCTATCTATAGAGTTAAATATATAAAGATTTAAGAAAATAGATCTCTATATAAATATTAAAGGTTAAAACGACACTTTATGAATTTTGTAGAATATCAAAAGTTGTAATATACGGAACTAGTTTAAATACATAATAAATATAATTGAGTTTCAAAATCTACACTGAGTCTTATACGATATATTGGATATATCCAATATTTTTGTTAAAAGTTAAAATGCAGGTACTTTCAAAAATATATATGTAACGAAATTATCAAGAATACTAAATAATAAAAATAAAGTTTTATATTTAATTAAGTAGATAATATTTCATTCAACCTTTCTAACATCTGTGTCTCTATAAATATTTTATTTTATCACAATTTTACCTATATTCCATTGGGAAATGTACAATATTCGGACCTATGTTTAGTTTTACCGTTAAAACAAACACAAAATGTATACTTAGGACCTTGGAATAGAACGTTCTAAAATTAGGTATATCGTAAGTGCATGTGTACTCAGTGGCAGATGCCAAAACATAATTTGTTGTGTAGCCAATTTTTGCCTGCCACGTTAAGATACTCGGTCATATAAAAGTATATTTATATTTTTGTTATTTAGTTTTCATAACACAAACTAAGTTGTTAAAATAATTTACCTAAAACATCTAAAAATGAAAATATCAAAATGAGAATTGAGTTTTAACTAGCCTGAAGCGTTCTATATCCCCACGATTTGATTATTTAAACTTTGAAACTAAGTAAGATGTAATATTCTAGCGTTAATGCTAATATACTCGTCCTATGGAAATAGGGAGGAAGAACAAATTGTAGAGAGATAAAATTTGTTTGGAGAAAACGAAGTAATAATTTGTTGGACTTTTCACAGCTATACTTTATTCACTCTCTATTTGTGAAATGTTGGAAAATGCGTTTTTAAAGGGATCTCTAAACAAAGAGTCCTGTATTGAAAATTTGCACTCTTTTTTACTCTATTGTATTCATTACTCAGTTCTGGGTTAATACGACTCTTGAAAATTTAAACAATTTTCAAATTTGCTACAAAAACTGTTAGAGTACATATCCATCCATTAAGAGCTGTATTTTAATAGCTTTTGGTCTGTAATTTTATCGCTTTTCGGACGGCCAATGCCGTTGTGCTTTTTGTTCACATTTTACTGAATAACTTTTGAGTATTTTATTTTTTCAAATTAAACAATATGGGGCATTAAGAGACCTAGTACAGAAAATGAAAAAATATGATTAATATTTTAGCCCTACAAGATACTAAACAAAAAGGCAATGATCAAATAAGAATTGCCGATTACAAATTCTTTAACAGTAGTATTGAAAACATATATAGGAATATGGTTTATCGTAAATAAAAACCGGTATTAGGCAAGAAGTAAATTTTGCAGTCTCAATCATATTATGTAGACTAAGGTTTAAGGAACGTTTAGAACTTAGCATAATAAATTTATCCTCTCCTTCAAAGGACAAATACTTCTCTCTTAAGAATGAATTCTAGGAGGAAATGAACGTTCAACTTGAAACGATACTAAAATCCGATATACAAAACGATAATAGGCGACCCGAACTAGAAAATAGTAAGAAAAGAATCATAATAGGAGCTAAGAGTCTACATCTAGGATCAAATGAAAATGGCAAACTTCTCATTGACTTCGTACAAGTTTTGCAATAAAAAATTTATCAGGAATACGTGAACTTCACTAGACGGAAAAACAAAAAAATCAAATTGATCGAGTGCTCATCGAGGAACTACATGGAAGGGCTGTAAAAGACGTATGGAGCTATAGAATAGCAGATATGGATTCCGACCATACTTTGGTTATAATAAAGTTAGATCAACAGTTGAAAAATCAAAAAAATAAATAAAGAAAAAGGGGTAATATAAATATATCAGAAATGCAGAGGTGGAAAAACAACTACAAAACAGGTTAGCGTTAAAATATATGGGTTGAATATAAACACAGATAAAACGAATTACATGGAAATTGACAGATCCAACGGAATTTACTAAGGACAAAAATAAAACATATGTATTCAAAACTACCTGTGAGTAACTATTTCAACGAGAAATAAGGAAACAAACTAAATAGAAAAAAGGCGCATGAAAATCCGAGTTCTAATGACAAAGAAATAAGTATTCTCGTGAAGGTTAGTAGAATATTGGTAATGTCACATGTTATTAGTTTTTTTTTGTGAAATATTGTAAGTTTGTACCGAGTGGTTTGTATTTGACAACCCTGTATACACTACAAGTTTTTGAATAATGTAAAAAATCGAAGTGAAGAACGAGCTGTCCTAAAATCGTTTCACATTAAGCGTTTAAGACAATGTGGAGCGACTAATTACTCAATAAGAGATGGCAGTGGACTATTTAAGTGTTTTAGTAATTAGCGTCCATTTTCCCCAAGACAGCCGGTGCGGAGAAATATCGGGAGGGGGTTAAGTAATATTAAAATTTTGTGTAAAACGTGAACAAATATATTTGCTGTTGTGCAGCTATGAAAAATAAATATTTACAGAAAGTTAAACGCAAAACAAATTACAAAAGTTTTTAAGATCAGTGGTCTTTAATAATTGGATAAGAGATAAGAGAAGCTTAAAAACAATGATTAACGCGTTAGAGACTTCCAACAATATATTAAGTGAGAGAGAGTTCTAGTGAGTTCTAGAGAAAATTCTGCGAGATGTCTAAACATGCGTGATGCTCTTGAAAGACGTTTTGTGACTTTTTGACTTCCTACCCTAATTTTGTCTTAAGGGTTGTTTGGCGCATGGCCTGACCAATATCAATAATTAGGGGCGTATTATTTTAATCATATATAGTTTCTAGAAGTGTGTCATTTATAAATTAATGTGGATGATTTTAAAGACTCATCGTGTTGTCGATTTTGAGAAATTTTACATTTAATGTCGTAATATACGAGAGGAGGGGAGACTCGAACTTAAGGAATGTGAGAGGGAAAGATTTCCGGCGCGCTAATTCGAATTCGAATTAGAGGGTGAGATCTAATTTTCCATTGGAAATGTCGAATTTCCAACACAATGGTTGGAATTTTTTGAAGATATACCTAAATCATTTATTATTGGAGGGACTTTAATACCCACAGTATTTCATGTGGTTTCGAAGTTGAAGACAGCTACTGTAACGAGTATTTCGTATATCGTTATGTTTTTAAATTTAATTCAGAAAATAATTTATTTTGTCTTCTGGCAATGCATACTTTTGAGTAACCCTCATATTTACAAAATTAATATTGTGTTTGCTTATCGGTAAATTGATATTGAGTGCGCAAATGTTTCTTACTTTTGGGAATTTTGTATAGGAAAACGGGTTTTTATCGTTTATCTTAGAAGATCTTAGAAGATCTTAGAAGATCGAATTTCTTCCACTACCGACCGGTAGGCAGTTATCGCTTAGTGGAAAATTGGGCTATTGTTCCAGAATAGAGATCTACTACATTTTTCTATCTGCATACATATATGCCATTGAAGATGTCAAATAGCAGTTCTACTCCTGGAAACTTTAGAAGGTACCTGTAATTTTTCTCAATTTTTTTATCTGTTATAATTCTTACACAAATATTTCTAAAACCCAATTTTTGGGCTTAAATTGATTTTTACTTCAAGGATTATATCACCAACTAATTAATTATGGATCAATCTTGATAGTTTTTATGTTTTTTTCTGAAAATCTGAACTTAGAGAAACACCTACAAGGAGTCATAACTCTTCCCCTTTTTTCCGCTATATATATATCTTTATTCCTTTTATTTTTTCCCTACTTTACCTTTAAATTTTTCTTAACTACCTCTCTGCCCTACTCTAGTTTTTGGTTTTAACGAGAATATATCAACTTCACAGCTCGTTTGTCAAGTAATTTGAGTTCTAAGTTTTGTGTTACATTCATTTTCTAATGCCAGTAAATTATTTTTAAAGAGTTTTTTAAAATTATTTATATTACTAATTATCTATTTTGATAGCTTGATTATTAGTTTCTTTATTTCATATAAATATTCCCAAGCAACACATTAAACATAATTGATATGCGTGAATAGATATTTTAAAAGACCTTTGAATTAATGTATTACAAGATCCACTTTTCTATTTAACATTTTTATTGATAACGCCATCACGTTCACAGAGATGACGTCAAAAAAATAAATAAAAATCGACTGGTTTCAGGATTTCCCCCAAAAATCGGCGATTTACGAAAAAATGAATTTACTCCTTTCATTTGGACCATACTGTATACTAAAATCGCTTTCAACATATAAAAATTGTAAATATAAATCGTAAAAGTAAAACTAACCTTCAGTAATAAGATATAATTGTACTGACAACTAAAAAATAATTTTATAAATTAAAATTTTGAAAAAATACAGATAAAAACACGTTTAAACAAAGAAGTCGGGCTAATTGGCTTTGCCAGGGCCATGAATGTAACTAAAAAAAAGTGTTTAAAACCCATGAACATTTGAGTTGGATTCTACTTTAGGTGAGTCTACTTCATCATTTTCATCAATCATAATTTGGGTTGCTATGACGAAAGTTAGGTAGATTTACAACTATGGATAAGACTGGGGTTCACTATTACACACCCGGAACCAAATAAGAGTGGAAAAGCGAAAGTTCCAAAGAAGTTATGGCGTTGGTATTTTAGAATGTAAAAGGTATTATTTTTATTATTTGCCTCATAAGGGGTAAAAAAAGATAGACAATATAATGCTGGTTTGATCCGCTGCAACAGAAAATTCTGGAGAAAAGGCCTAGATTATAAAAAAAATGGCTTATCCGAACTTCAATTTATTTCCAAATTTAAAAAAATTCATGTTGATAATAAATATAACGCAAATTTATTGCCAGCAGAAACGTCTATTTTGAAGAGTTGGACGAATTGGCGTTTAGGAGCGACCTAAAGCAGTTTTAATTTCTTAGGGTGAAGTATATTGCTCGATAAGGAGACTATGTCAAAAATAAAGTATCTTTCCATTCTTATACTTCACCCCATCCTCGGTTAATACCGTTCGTAGAAGACGAAATTTTCTGAGAAATAACGACCTTAAAATATATCTAAAAATAATGAATATAATTCAAGAACTTTAGTTTCTTGTCAACGATTCTACAATAGACGAGAATGTATATACTACTTAATACTAAAAATAACTTTTTTAAAATTAATTCAGTCAGTTATTAAATCTTGATACAAAAATTCCATATTAATATAAATATAGATACCACTAGATTTAGGTGAAAAACAAAAATCCACACTTTAACTCTAATGTTAAAAGTAAATTCCAAATGGAACGTGATTTGTGAATAGGGAAGGCAGCAATATGTGTTATAAAATAAGTTTTCTGGGTGAAAATGCATAACTTACAGTCTGGAAAAAATGTCGAAGCGTTCATATTTTTTTAATAAAAGTGTAAACGAAAACGTGCATAATACAGATGTGTTCCTTATGAGCATTTGCGAACCTTTTTATCAATTTTTTTTTGCGCTCCACATGGGCAAAACGAATTAAATTTTGCAGTCGTTTTATTCAAGTAACCTGTCTAAAAACTACTACCTTAATGGTTTTCCCTTGAATTTTATTTTTTGTAACACAAGCTTTTCTTAGTACCATTCATACAATTTCCTGTCTATGGGAAAATCAAGAAAATGAGCATAAAGCAAATATTTTTATGCGCATTTACATTCACACGAGGTAGTCACTATTTATATTTCTAGAATAGGGACAAAAACAAGTAGTTAAAACACCAATATTTTTTTATTATTTTTCAAAATACCTGCCACTATGATTCATATAGTTCTGCATACGCTTAAACCAATTTTTAAAGCATTTATTCCAGTGGGAATGAGGCATCTCCAAAACATGGTCTTTAAACGCTTCAACAGCTTGTTGGATGCCAACTCATGCTTGTATGACCGATCATCGATGTGTGAGAGCTCACATTGTCATTATGAGAAACACTGCAGCGTCTCTTGTTTGTTTTCCTTATTTCACCAAAGACTTCTGGCAACCAGATGGTTGTGTACCACTCAGAATTGACTACTCTTCGATTCTCTGGAGGGACTATTGCAATATGACCAGTTTTTCGGAAGAAACAGGCGACCATTTTCGTTGAAGTGCTTCGTGCACGAACAACTTTTGTTGAATGTGGTTCATCTTGGAACAAGCATACAGTCTACTGCTGTTTACTTACAGGCTCATACGAATATATCCATGATTCGTCACCTGTGACAATTTTATGAACGTCTTTTGAAACACTGTGATTGTATTTCTTTGTATCAATCAATACGAGCCTTTTTTAAGCAATTGTCAAATTATTCGAGATCCAACGAGGCTAAGTGTTCAGAAAAAATCACATGTATGCCGGTGGAACTAATGTCTAGAGATAGTTCATTCTCATAATATATCAAATGATGATCTTGCTTTATCATTTCCTGCATAGCATCGATGTTTCCTAGCACTACAGCCGATTTTGGATGATCTTCATATTACAATCCACGTTGACAGTCGTAAAAAATCATCAAAATTCACGATTCAATTACAATGAGCACGAGGTATAGTGGAGATATGCCGTCTTTCGGAGGAGACGTTAAACTGTCGGTTCCGAGGCCATGGATGTTGGGCTCGTTAAAGATCCCTACTTCGGGTTGGAATACCTGAGGATTCGGAAAAAATTCAGGTTAAGGGTAGCGTGCTCCCGGCGTCGGTGATTAGCCCCGGTAGCAGAAATAAATAAATAAAAAAAAAATTCCATTTTTTTGCTGAGACGGAAAATTCAACTCAATGTAAAATAAACAAATAGCATTCGTCAGATGGATTCACATAATATCAGTATTGCCAGTTCCCGAAATTTAATTAGTAACCCTCGTATATGGTGTTTGATTAGTAAATGGGCAAATATTAATGTTGGAGTTGTTGATGTGAAAAAGCGGTGGTAAATGGGTTTCCAGCCATATACTAAATAGAGATCAACTTGTATTCCTTCTACTGTTCAAACAATTACCATAATATTTATAAGAAAAGTCCAAGTTTAACAATTATTAAACTATTAGGTCAATACATCATCATTCTAAGACCGTTTACTAATTTAAACCAAATTCTACAGTTTTCTTATTAAATCTTAAATATTAAAATTAAAAAGTATATTTTGAAAGATTAAAAATTCTAAATGTAAATATATATATATACAGGGTGAGGCATTAGTGTGGCAAAGCTTGATTAGAACGCTATTATTGAAGTTACGAAAAAAAGCCTTTATAAAAAGTTTAGGCAGTCTTGAGATTTACATTTCAAAATTAGTCCCAAGTATACAGTGTGTTCAGCAACGCAGTGGAACACCTTCTATATATTTATATTTTTCTAAACCACTTGCCGAACTAATTTCAACGATGTATCACACTTTTGGTCTATTATGTTTAATAAACGATCTACAGTCACCTGAAAATCACATTTGTTGAATTTAGATGTATATAGCAGCCAAAATATTGAAAATCAATAAAAACGGTTTGCATGTCCCTATCCTAACTTTTCAAATTCTATTCTATGGTATTAAAAAATATTTGATACAGAGTGATCAAAAATTTAAAATTCCATCTTGAATAAATTATAAATTTGCACCATATATAATAAAAAATTGTGTTGAAAGTAACGCTAAAATGTACATGTTATTTTTTAGTTTTGATAGTTGTGTCTGTTATTATTATAAGTTAGAGTTAAGTTTGTTCGATTCTGTTGTTGTTGTATATATACGAATTTTGAATAAAGTAGATATCATTTTAACAGTTTTATTTCAAGAATCATAAAAAAATATTAATAGGTTGTGAGCTCAGGGCAAACAGAATATAAAGAAAGTAAAAATAAAAGTATCGTTTATAATAAAGCAAGAGGAAGTAAATTTACAAATAAAATGCGGTCCACACATGGCAAAATAATAAAAATTGAATTATTAAATAGAAAGAATATTAGACGAAAATAGACTACTAAATATTGTAGAAAAAGAAATAAATGTTGATGACATAAATACGGCTGAAAAAGAAGCGGTACTGAAACGTGATTCCAAAGTAAAGTCTCTGATAGTCCAGTTTTTAGACGATTGTCAGTTAGAAAATCTCAGAGATAAGAAAAGTGCATATGAAATGTGGCAAACTTTGAAGAAATTTATGGGAAAAAGGTTTACAGGGACAATTGTTTTTGAAAAGGAAGTTACTAACTAAAGTTCAGAGACGGACAATCATTAGATAGCTTTATACTAGAATATGAAGAAATACTCAGAGAATTAAAATCAAATGGCATAGATGTAATTTGCAATCTATTATTAACCTTACCCAAATCTTTTGAAACAGTCGTAACTGTAATTGAAAATTTACCATTAGAATCAATAACCTATCAAAGTGTAAAAAAATAAATTAAAAGCCGAAGAAGAAAAGAGAAAATTACAAGTTGTAAATAAACGCTCAGCTCAGGCAGCATTTACATCAGAAGGTTGTTTTAGATGTGGAAAAATAGGTTTTTTTAAAAGAGAATGTAAAACAAACTCAGAAATCATTCACAGGTGGTCAATCTTACAGAGGTGCTCAATCATTCGGAGAGAGTGGACATTAATTCATCAGAGGTGGTAAATCACATAGAAGAAGTCAGTCATACAAAAGTGGTCAGTCACATAGATATAAATATAAGTAAGAACAATAATTTTTATGTTTTATATAGACAGTGGGTGTACTGATCATTTGGTAAACAACAGCGAATATTTTGATAATTTGAGCTTACAAAAATAGCTGTAGCTAAAGGTAAAAGTTATTTAGAAGCGTAGTTATAGGAAACTTAAATGTTTTTAGTATTGTAAAAGATAGGGTTAATAAATGTACAACTAAGAATGTTGTGTATGTACCTGATCTAAGGAAAAACTTGTTATCTGTTAAAAAATTAGAGATTCCAAGAATTAAAGTAATATTTGAAAATGGTAAAGCTATATGATTTGTATGAGAATTTAATTCGTTTAGGACATTGTAAAAACTGTGGTAAGTCCGTTGACTTATGGTGGTTATTAATATTTTGTTACTTTTCTTGAAGATTATTCAAAGTTTACCGTTACCTTTATAATAAAAACAAAAAGCGAAGTTTTTAGTAAATTTAATGAATATCTTTAAATGACCAATTCAATGTTTAACTGTAACTTATCAAAACTTCGGTGTGATAATGGGTAGAAATATGTGCCATTTGAATTAAAAAAAATCTGTAAAAAATGGTTATACTGTAAGATTATACAACTCCTTACACACGATAACTTTATGGAAAGGCAGAGAGTATGAACCGTACTATAGTTAATCGTAGTAGAACTATAATAAATCAAGCAAATATGCCAAAGGAGTATTGGGGTGAAGTAATAAGCGTATCTACATATGTTATAAATAGAAGGCCTATTAACAGTAACATTAATAAAATTACACTATCTGAAATTTGGTACGGAAAACAGCATGATGTTTCTAATTTAAAATGTTTGGTTCCATGCCATTTATCAAAAGAGTGTAAAAATAAATATGACTCAAAAGTCGAAAATTGTATTTTTATAGGGTAGACAAATAATGGTTATAGATTATGGAGTATAGATAAAGAAATTGTCGTTATTTCAAGAAATATAAGGTTTGATGACAATAAATTTTATTATAAAATGGAATATTTTAGGGAAATTATTGAAGACTTGAATATAGAAAATCTAGAGAAGGATGAAGTTATAGAGGATTTACAAAATGAACATGAATTGAAAGGAACTGAAAATCAAGCTGAAAATTTGGGAACCAGAAGTAGTTGGCAAATAAATACACCTTTTTGGCAAACTGATTATGAAATGTACAAGGCTCTAAGTGCAGTTGATTATGTAGAAAATATACCCGAGAGATATGCAATGGAAAAAGAACTAGATGCAAATAACAAAAATTAAACTTAGGAATTAGTGGACAAACTTACTAAAACAAAAATGATAGAATGGCAAGACTGATAGCTCGCGAATTAGGTCAAGATTTTGCAAGAATGAATACAATAAGCATTTTCTGGTAATAGGATATCAATTCTCATTTCATTTCCAATAGTTAGATGTACGCTCAGCATTTTTAAACGTTGAATTAAAGGATGACGTTTATACTTTTCCTCCGAAAGAATACATGCATCACAATAATAAAATACTAAAATTGAAGAAGTACATTAATTGTTTCAATTCTTACTTTGTGGAAACTATTGATAATAAATATGAAAAGACGAATTATATTTATCTTTTCATATTTAAAATTGTTTATATTATATCACAATTAAAAGAGTTAAATCTTGAATTTAAAAAAGAAATTATTTCAAAATTAATCTCTAAATTCGATATAAAAGTAAAAGGTAAACTTACATTTTCTAGGTTTAGAGATTGGCTATAATCAAAGTGAAGGAATATTAAAATTAAGTCACGTTTTATTATTTGTAATGCTAAGGGCGTTAAACACATCAGTAGAACAAAAATTAAAATTGAACTTATGTAATGATCAAAATAATTTAACTATTAAGCCATTTAGAGAAATGATTGGAAGTAGATGTATTTAATGTTAGGCACAAGACCAGATATATGTTTTGCTTTAAATTACTTCAGTCGTTACCAGGATAGTGCTACAGATGAAACTTATAAGGTATTGGGATATATTATTAAAATTAGTTTGCTTTGTAAATGCGGGCTGGGGTGGAGGTATAATTGATAGGAGGTCAGTTTCAAAATTTTCTATAATACTATAACATGGGTTGCAAAGAAACAACAATGTGTATGGCTGTTAACATCTGAGGTAGAGTTAATTGTATTAACTGCAGCTGCTTGCGAAGGATTATGGATTAAAAAGATCCTAAATGATATTGATATAGAAATTAAAGTGATAATTAAGCTAATAACCGATAACATAAATTTAAAATTTAATTTTAAAATGTGAAAACTTACAGAACAATTATATTGAGTTAAATTACATTGATATTATTTTCTAGTTTTAAGTATTCATTGGGGTTAAGGGATTTTATCGAGGGGAGATGTTGAAGGTATGCTAAAATGTCGCATTTTTTAATTTTGGGAGCTGTGTCAATTATTATGGGTTAGAGTTAAGTTTGGCAGTCCAATCAGCTGATTTTCATACAAATATAGCGGCCGGAGGTAAAACAAACTATTGAAGTTTATGAGAATTTTGTATATTTTGTGTGTTTAAATAAATAAAATGGCTTCATCTTGCTGCGTGATAAACTGTAGGAATATAGCAAACCGTGATAGGGTGAGATTCTTCAGATTTCCTGCTATTCATCACTTTAAACACAAACGTCGTTTAAAGGAACTTTCTAAAATTAGAAGAATAAAGTGGATTGAGGCGATTAAAAGGAAATATTTATTAGAAGAAAAACTTAAATTTGCTAGAATTTGTTCGAAACATTTTATAACAGGTATATGAAATATTTATTTTGTAAAAGTAAAGCATAATAAAATAATTTAGGAGAATCCCCTTACACATAACCCATACGTTTACTGGTGGTTGATTCATTCTTTGGGAAAGTTTCACCTAGAATAAATGAAAAAAGGTAGAGCCATAATTAATATATAATTACATATCAACATAAATCACAGCATAAAAAAACAAAACGATTTTATGAAATAGTTAAAAAAGTATCATACCTTTCCGACAACAACAATCATTTCGTCGATTTTCAAAGCATCACATCCGGTAACAAATCCAGCATCAAAGTTTTTGAAGGCATTTAAACTCTTAAAAGCTTTCACTGTTGCTGGGTATTGTAACTTGTTGTTAGAACTAAATTAGTGACAATATCCAGATTAGCTACTGGAGGGATGTCAGGCAGGATTTGTACTAAATTTGGAATCATCCAAAGGAAAAGGATTTACATATTGAAGTTTTTGTATATACCGTTCAGCAACATCAGCATCTTCAGCTTGTAATTTAATAAAATACTCACTCATTGTTTATAAACACTTAAAACAAATTACTCCAACTTTCAGTGAGAACCCGTTCTTACTACACACAGGATAGTAGTTACTGTTACAACCAGAAAGAGCGATAATTCTAGGTTTAACCGGTTGAAGCTGGCTCTAACCAATCTTAGTCGGTTAGTTGAGATTAGGTTCGGTTAGGTTAGTTTGTAGTTTTTTCTAGCATTTCCTAATCTTCCATCTTTAACCAGCTAAAACTAACTGAAACCTAATCTAATCTAACTGAACCTAACCTCTACTAACTCTAACTGACCTAAGATAACTTACACTAACCGACTAGGATTGATTCGATCACGCTATAACCGCTTAAATCTAGGATTATCATTCATTCTGGTTTTAACCGTAATAACTTTTATTCTCTGTGTATTAAGAACGGGTTCTAACTCCTGACAATATGCCGGCCTATTAACAAATTCTTGAGTCACTCTTTCCAAGGCTTCTCCACGTATTAGTTCGAATTGATTAATAATTCTTTTGCTCGTTTAACGTAAACACGTGATTTTACATAACCCCAAAGAAAAAAATCTAATGGGCTTAGATCCGGAGAACGAGCAGGCCACTCTATGAATCGATTACGATTAATATTTCAATATGATCTTTTTCACTTAAATGAACCATTCTTAATCGTACAATTTATTTCCGTAAATTACAATTTGACAGTTTGGCAACAGTTACCTACTAGATAGTACTCTTTTATTTCTTACTATTAATACAAACAATATCAATTTGTTTATCTAAATGGTATTTTACTCTAATGTATAAAAACTTAAAAGTGGTTTATTAAAGTGCTGCATTCCTCGTTTTTACAAATTATTTCCACTAAATCCAGTATGTACAAATTCGAGAAATAACAAGCTCTTTCAAAATCTGCAAAAATAACTAAAGATATTTACTTGGTTCCATACTTTATCCCTTTAATGAAGCATTTTTTGGACATTGTAGATTTTTAGTTATCAGTATATTTTCCTTAAATATTTTACTTAAATTGGTTCATAAAATATCCCGCCTTATAGGTCTCTGCTAGTTTTCAGTATTTAATTCCGATATTATTTTAAGTTTATTTCCAAGCAGCGATTTTATCCCACTTAAATACATGTTCAAACATTAAGAGGACAGAGGATAAAGTGGCAAGAAAACTTTTGAAACTTTTTAACTAAAATTATGTCTGCAACCGTGAATTTCTAGTTGGTTCTGCTTTCTAGAGTAAGCCAAATTTTATTTCATCTGATTGTCATTAATACCGGAAATTTTAATTGACAACCGTGAAACCGGCAAAACACTGTTACCGCCAATGGGCTAGAATTTGCATTGGTGTGGGCTTTAACAATTGTTTTTTACTTAATCTATTAAAAATATTTTATTGTAAATAAATTGAGTATTTGTTTTTAAAGTTTAAATGAATGAAAGAGCATTTCAAATTCCAATATTTCATTTGGTGTTACTAAAAACAATAACAATACGTTATTGGAAATTTTCAACACTTGTAGTTTTGCAAGAAATACCAGAATAGGTAGATGAAAATAGATTTACATATCCTGTGCGTCATATTTTCAAATCAATTTTTTAAATGTTTTAAACCTTTTTACATTAACGGCATACATTTAACATAATATATTTGTTGGTTACGCATTATGACGAAATTATATTTTTTTATAGTCCCAATGTGGATGATCGAAAACCATAGTGCCCTTGTGAGCCATCAGCGAAATGTCAAGTGAACCAGAAACTAACAAGCATCGGGCGCATTCTTCGGGGGGCACTATTAAAAAGAACAAACACCGTTCGAGGTCCACTCCACGACACAACGATGTGGAAAAACCGAGAAAAAAGAGGAATAACAGTGCCGCAACTTCGTTCGCGTCCATTCCAAACGCAATCAAATTGTCCATGCTCAATAGTGGACTCCTGCCTACCAGCAGGTTCAGCTCAGCAGGTGAGGTTGATGTTAATTCATGTTTTACTTTCGTTTGATTCATAATTGGACAACTTTTATTTTAAATATATTCCGAGAATTTAATGCGTTATTCTATGCTGAATTTTATGACAATATGACCTAAATGTCTTAAAATTTCTTTTAAGGAACCTTGTACTTCCTAAAATGACTGCAAAAACTGAATTAATTTTCATTTAATTTTTTTACAGGGTGTACTAGTTAAACATGTATATATTTTAAGAGATTGCATAAAAAAATATTTATTTTTGTCTAAGCGTCGGATACGCTTCTGTAGCTTTTTAAAAAAAACTCCTCAAAATACATAAAAAATGACTTCTTAATATATTAACAACAGATGCACCATTGATATATTTTTCAATCCTTAATTTCCTACTAGAAAAGTAGAAGTATACAATTTTTGTCTAATTGTAATACAGTTTAAAAATGTGAATAATTTTCCAGTTAATATTGGGGTGTGTCTCATAAACTCGACAATTCTGAAAGTCAACCAGATTTACCATTTAAAAAAATTAATTTATGCTATCGTAATTTTTTGGAACATTTTATAATATGCTATAAATGCAATAACTACTAATCAAATCTTATTAAAATATTTTAAATTTTTCAAATGAAAAATGATTCTTTTATGTTTGTACATATTTTAAACCTGAATTGGTTTATATTTACGTCAAACCGTTTAATAAAAGAAAATATCCACTAATTATATTTCAATCTTGTTTCGTTAATAAGTATAACAGGTAGAACCCTCACTACTGGTCCAGTCTTACACATTTTAAGTATTTCCTTGTCTGGGAAAAAATATTAATCGCCTCGCCATTCTATAGTGACCACGGTAGAAATTGATGGTAAGCACCCAGATTTTATTGCTTTTGGCAGGGGTTCTATTGTTCCTTGTGGCAAATATATGAAATATTTTTTGCTAGCGAAATTTTTTTCCTTGTGGCAGGAATACTGTTGTCCCTTGTGGCATGGACATATATATGCAATATCCTTTTTTGCTAGCGAGATATTATTCCTTGTGGTAGGAATACTATTGTCCCTTGTAGGAGGGACAAATATATGCAATAAGTTTTTTGCTAGCGAAATATTATTCCTTATGGAAGGAATCCCGTTGCTCCTTTTGACAGGAACAAATATACGAATATAACATTTATGATACTAAGAATAGGGAATCTATCCAGAAATTAGACAATATTCTGATCTAAATGAGGAAATACAGGAAGAATTGGAACCCGATTTAGTGCAAATATATAGGAGCGGAACCAGCTCCCCAATCAATTGCAAGACCTTCAATTCATGCAGTTATTGTGTCGCGGTGGAATTATATCTTACAAAATGACTTAAATGGGGAAACCAAGCAAGAATTATTGCAAAAATATCTGCTACCGAAGAATCATCCCGCACTAAAGATTCCAGAACTTAATCCGGAAGTTAAAGCAGCATTACCATCCCAAATTAAAAGTAGAGACGATTGTATTATGGATAAGCAGCAGATTTTATTATCAAAAGAGGATAGTGTATGTGCTGGCAGATTACAACTCTATGTAAATGAATGGAATAAATTAACTTCCGATAAAAATATTGTATTTTTTATTCTCGTTAGAGTTTTGTTAAGTTGGATACCTTTTTATGTTGTATTGCAATTATAAATGTCTCTTCATTTATCGAAATATGCAATTATATTTGTTTAGTTATCCGAAGAATAAATATGATTGTTGAATAAATTGTTGCAATTTGCTTTAAATATCCACCTGTTATACTTATTTACGTAACAAGCCTGAAATATAATTAACAGATCTAACGAACTTACCTGAAGTGTGTTATATTGGGGATGTTGAAGCAGATGTAAGTATAGCGGAAATAGAATGGAAAATTAAGCATATCCTTCCTGAAAACAAAGAAAAATTGAGATTGCGAATTAGAAGAAACAAAGAAAATACTACTATAGATGTAGCATATTGCTACATTGGGCTGTTTTTTAATAAATTAATATATGAAACTATCTAAATATAATTTTCAGGGGGGGTTTAATCCCATTACGTATCTTGGTTAATGGAAATTAATGAGACTGAGTAAAAACAATAACAATTTATTTATCTAAAGAAAACAATATAAAATACAAGGGCAACTTACACATTCAAATAAGTAATACATTTAATCGCAGGGATAGGCATTATCAACTTCTTGATCATCCTCGAACCCAAACTTGACTCCTGATCGTTTTTTATTTTATTTACCAAGACCAAGACCATACATAATCTTTATTAATTTGGATAACTACTAAAAATATTTATTTAACATTCGTTGGCGAGCCGCTCAGGTAATGTTAAAGAAATAGTAAATATTATAATTTGGAAAATAAAAAATTAGTTTTATGTATAAGGCGATATTTAACTAAATCCCTGTACATACTATCGTACAGCCGATGATCTACATATATGAATTACCACCATTTCTTGAAACTTCATCTGATATACGGGCTTTAAAGATTAGCACCGCGTTAGAAAGACCAAGATTTATTATTATAGCATTCCAAAATGCCGATGCTTAGGATAGCCATAAGAAAGATGTGACTAAGTTTATCAGTGCCGATATAATAAATATCCGAGTTCACGTAAACTCACAACTCCATTTGATAGATGGAATTTAGACTTCAATAAAAATGTGACCAACAACTTTCCTATGCTTACGAGAATTTTCAAAAGGGATATTATCGCAGAGCTGAAAGCGAGCCACTTATGGATATTGGTCAGTTTAGACAGAATTCACTATTTGTAATCGATTGTAACCACCAACCTGAAGCAGTCAAACCTCAACAGTTGACGTCAAAATTGTGTTTGAAACAAAGAGTTCTAAATTTCCAAAAAATACTAAAGTGTATGCCTCTGTATTACATGACAATCACATCAAATATAGACCATTCGATGGGGCGGTTCGCACCGGATTTTAAATTGTAATAAGAATAGAAATTTTTAATAAAATAATTTTCGTATATACACGTCTTTTAGTTAACTATACCATCACACTTCTACCTGCACTATAGAAGGCGATACAAGTCTAAGAGTAACACGTAACCTTTAATCTAACATTTGCAGCAGACCTGTAGAAAAGTAAAAATATATACTTTCGTCCGCGTACACCAAAATTCCAATAAACAAAATTATTCTATCTACTAAAAAATGGCGTATCCACCAGACCACCGCCATTATTTAAAATGGAGCATGAATCAAAATTTTTTACTATAGGATTTTTAGTACAAATACCGTTGCACGTCAGGAGTGACGTACCTCTTTCGTCATAGTACTGCCAACTAATTAAAATTAAAAACTAAGATAAATCATACGAAACATCACGAAAATTCACGAGGACTCTTGAACGTAGTCACAATACTAAAAAACCGAAAAAGTAATCGTAATTATTTTGATAATTTTAGAATTATTTCAATTATATTGGCTTATATACGTCTTATTCTTTATAATATAAAGTTTATAAACCATTATTATATGTTTAGTACTCAAAAAACCATAATTTACATTAAATAATTTTGAAATTTTCTACGCCCATGAGACTCGTACTTATGATGAAGAAATGACATTGTAGCGATTGGCATGCCTTGATGCGACGTTGTCGAGTATTTATGTGGTCTGAAGCTCTTAGAACAATTACTCCTGAAGTATGGAAAAATTCTATTAAACATACAGAAAAAGAAATACAAAAATGGTATGAAAGAGAGAGAGTTTTTGATAGACTAGAAATTAATCCCATTATTATTAATCCTAACAGCGATGACAGTGATTCAAGTGATTCAGATTTGAATTAGGAGAAAGGATTTACCTTTTGTATGAATTCTAATATTGTAGTTGAATTGTTTCTTATAAGAAAAATATATATTTTTTTAAACAAAACATTGTCTTATTTTAATAACAATAAATAGTTTGCTATCTTTTTTATATGTCTCTATTTTATTTATTTAATAAAAATATAGTACAAATAAACAACATAATATAACGATTTTTATAACAGATTATTGAATATTAAAAGTAGATAATACAGCAAGAAGAAGAAGAATATCACAGTTGTAGATTGCTAATGAATCAACTGAGAAAAACATTTTTCAAATGTACTTTAAAACTGGCAGGATGAAGTGTCTTGAGTGTGAGGATCATATATTGTTCATATACGCTTCATTAAATTAATTTTTCATAATAATAAAGCTAAACAACATAACCTAACCTTACATTTTTGAAACTTCCTACATTCCTCGGCAATTTAGACAAGCCAACAACACTGCAGGGTCGTGATCTCATCATTGATATATGACGTGCAACGGGATTTGTATTAAAAATCCTATAATTAAATAATTAATTTTGGTCGAAGGGATGTAAACAACAAAAAACACTCGGATAGGTCGATTTTTACTCTTAAAGTATTTTTTCTGCATACATAATTTCTTTCTCAATAAGACTGTTTAAACACTTATGGAGAAATAAATTTTTTTGTCAAAGCGTAATTAACGGGGTCTTTTTTTTAATAAAGATAGTGAAAAATGTTTCAATTAAAATTGTGTATTTTTTTTATAACAAACAAAATATCACAATAAAATTTTTTGATTAATATATAAAATATATAATACTAGGGCCTAACCCCAACTAATTTTCACAAATTCGCCATTTTAAAATTTGTTTTAAGTATATTCACAAATATCTTTAAAACCAAATAAATTAGAAAAAAAAATATTAAATAGAAAACATTTTCATAAAAATGAACATTTTCCATTTAAAGATACTGGGTGGGAACGATAAAGAAAATAATATAATATGCTAAACACTTTATTATAAAAAGAAAATATTAAAAACTACAAATATTTACAATATATATATACAAAATATGTTAAGCCAATGAGTTCTGCAAACTCGGGTGGCACTTCGACGTTTCCAGTGGTTGTAGATACACCAACTGAACAAGCTGAACTTAAACTTGAGATGCGTTACAGTGAACTTGCAACTGATGAAACCAAGTAAGCTGCCGCATTTTATAGAACCTAAAGAGAGAAATGGGGTAACAGTGGGAGATGTGCAGAATGCTCCGATGCATTTAGAGTAAATGGTAATGATAATCTTGAGTTACCGGCGAAGTTAAGTTAGTGAAGGGAGACAAGTTGGGGTAGTGGAATGATATTTAATCAGGAGACATTTGGCCAATTTAGTATAAGTTTTTTAAAACTCAACTCCTCCAGATGTCTACTGATCAACATTTAAAACGTTTACGTGTAATTGTGCTAAAATCTTTACTCGGGCTGAGAATTTTAAGCGGTATCAGAAAAACAGTTGCAAGTTAATAGGTAATCGCGTTGGTCAACCTTCAATGTCATCTACGAAAAATTCGTGCGACACCGTTGGAAATTATTGGAAATGGTAATCACTACTCACCACAGCATAAAAAAGTGAGTGATGAAGTTTTTTCTACATATGACCTTCCTACTCAAGACGTTGGGGATAATAAACCATTCAACACTACCAATATGGTGGTAGACGCTTCGGCAAACCTTACAACAGTCTTTGAGGAATTTCGGGACGCCCTAATCTCTGAATCAACTGAATTCCAAGGGAGAGATTCAGGTATGTTAGAGACATATTTCAAAATTGGAACGCCATATTCTTATTTTATAAAATTTTAAGGTTGGTTGTTGCATAAAATTATATTCATGAAAGTGAACACAAATAAATTTGCACAGCTGAGGGGATGTTCTTACAAGAAGTTGCCCAAATACATCGAATGGAAGAAAGCTGTTGTCAATGTAATGAACAATGATGAATACTGTTTGCTTGGTCTGTAGTGTCGGCCCTGTATCCTTTTCGGCAGAACTTCTTAGATATTCATTCATACCACATATCGGTCGTGTATTTAACTTGGAAGGACTTGACTTCCCGATGAAACTTAAGGACATACCAAACTTTGAAGACAGAAACAATATTAGCATGAATATATATGGTTTAGAGAATAGTTTTTTAGATGGTAAGATAATGTATGAAATAGTAGGTCCGTTAAGATATGCACAAAAACGGTTACATCATCATGTTAATCTACTTTTAATTACCGACAAGTTAGATAATAGCCATTATTGTTTTATGAAAAATCTTTCGAGACTGGTATCAAGTCAAATAAATAGTACGGAGTACAAAAAACTTTTTGCGATGGCTGTCTGCTTTATTTTACTAAAGGAAGTCATTTATTACGACACCAAGCAAATGACTGTAATCACATATACACAAAAACTCCAATTCGAAAAAGACGGGCGGAGCAGATATGTTCCTGACAACATAATGAAATTTCAAAACTTTGAAAGGCAGATGAGTGTGCCTTCCCTTGTTTATGCCGACTTTGAGTCTATTTTAAAACCGATACATACGTGTCAGCCGAATTCGGATGAGACATTTACCAATCGCACGAATATTCATGAATCGTATTCATTCGCTAATATTTTAAAATGCTCTTTTGTTAGTACATAATCGAAATTCGTTATTTATCGTGGGGAAAACGGTGGTTAAAGAATTTGTTAGGCGATTGGAATCTGACGTATTAGATATGTATGACAGATATCTGAAAAACGTTGTTCCTATGGCATTACTATCGGCTGACGAAATAGCTGATTATGAGAGTATAATAATATGTGATGAAGTGTTCAATCTGGATGATGTGAAATACCTGTGCTGCTCATTTAATCGAGATTTGTCTGGTTATGCTTTTAATTTTGTCCACAGTGCAACATTCGCTTTTTTGAATGATTTTTTTATAGACATATTTTTGACCGATCTAAATATGTTTTAAATATTTTAGCTAATTGTCACCGTAGTTCGTTTTTTAATTTTCTCTCTACTCTCACGTACCTTTTCTTCATGCTCTCACCAATATATTTTTCTTTCTGACAAAAAATGGGATCGTTGTTTGTCTAATTTTATTTCAAAGGGATTTATCGACAGTGAGCAGGAGTTATTTTATGGGAAACAACATGTTGACATAAATAAAGCGTCAATATTACTTGGAGATTAAAAACATTTTAAACAGCTAGGAAGCTTTCATTTTGTAAGTAATAATGTAAGGAAAAATATTAGAAATTTCATTAACTTGGTTACGGCGGATAATGAAAATTAAATCCTGTTTTAATAAAAACATCAAATTTTAACACTTACATTTTACGCTCTAGTATGGGAGTAACGTAAAGTAGAATCCCCATTTCAGAATTATTATGCTGTTTACCATAATATCAGCAATTTAGTGATTTAATTGTCATAATACCATTTTACAGTGATATGTTGGGTTTGTTTTGGTACTGTCAAAAGAGCTTCCATTTCTATGAGTATTTATTTAAATCTATTATCGTTTTTGAGAGGATGAAGGAGAAAAATTAAAGTTCTAAAAAAATCTATATAAAATTGATTTAATTAGGACTGCAAATTTTTCTCCTTTACCCGTTTCAAAGCCGTTTTTATTGTTCTTTATCCGTAGTTTTCAGTTTTTCAATTTTATCTATTTATTTTATGGGGATTGGAACCTTTAGTTTGTCGTAACAACCTCAACCTTGAACCACTTCAGTACATTAAAATACTGCACCCGACGCACCTTACTTTAACTATGTTAACATCATCAAGAGAGAATTAATACTAAATTTAATCTAAGAAGTTAATTATTTATACTATTCCTGTGTATTGTGTAGAATGAGAATTCGATCCTGATTGACCGAAAAATATAATGGACTCTGAGGAATAGATATTTGTTTTTATTTAGGCTGTTCTTACAACTCTAAATTGTTATACTTCATATGCATTTGTCAACCTTCTATTATTAATATTTCTTATTTATTTAAAAATATCGAGAGTTACTCTATGAATGTTGTTAAGGGCATGATTGGCTAAACAGGAATTTTCACTTCTATCTATTGAAGATCTTGAATAAACTAAATGTTCTTTAAATTTGGTATGTAATGCTTTTCTTGTTGCCTCACATAGAAAAATATAGATATTCTCCTTGAAGTAAATAATATTAAAATTAATAATAATTGCAACAATATTAATAATAATATTAACCTTAATAACCATAATAATAATACGATACAAAAATGACAGAAAAACCGAACTTCACCTTCCAGAATTTGTTTGGCAGTAAATAATATTAGTAAAAAAAGTGTAATAATTTATAATGTAATCACAGTAGAAGAAAAATTATATTAAACTATATATAAAATGATACAATTCTATTACTTTTAATATATTTGTACTAGTTTTACCAAGATTAAATTTTATTTTTAAGTACTGTTTCTATGGTGATTTTAAATAAATAAAAACTTGTGATTAAAGCGTATACATATATTTAAGATAAGCATCTTCTGCGTTCTGTATAATCGTTTTTCTGGAAGTGTCTATTTGCACTTTTACAATTTATTATAAATTGCGAAACATGACACATATGACGCAACATATCGGGTCCCTTGAAAGTACCCAGTTACTTTTAAAAAATAATTATGTCCTTAGAATGATTTTAAAATACGTATCTACAATATGAATGAAAACTTTTAAAACAAATATTTAATGTTTAAACAGATCATGGTAAAAAACACAGTTTGTTTCATTAGGCGTCCATCTACCAATTTGACTATCACAACACGCACGAGATTGTTTTTTTCAGGATGAAATTCCATAATTCTCCCCATCTTCCAACATAAGGGAGGAAGGTTATCTTCTTTGATGATAACTAAATCATTTGGTTTGGGAATGTTTTCATTGAAGAACATCCATTTGTTTTTTGTTTTGCATCTTCTAAATTGTTTTTTGGTGGCATATTTAGAGGTTTAGCAATGATGAAATGTCCAGGGGTAAATGTTTGGAAATCATTTGTTAAAGGACTTATAGGTGTGGGGTTAAGAATCGATTCTCTTTGGAGTGAAAATCTCTTCATACATTAAATGTGAATTTCCAGCTACACGAAGAAAACGACGTTTAACAGATTTTACCGATGAAAAGCCAAACAATTTTCAAAAAAAAAATTTGAATAGTTTTATCTTTGTTTATGGAGGACCTGGTCGAGAAGCAGATAAGTTGCCCATCAATTAATTTGATTGAGGAGGATTGGCTTTAAAATGTGTTAGACAAGAGAATATATTTTTGGAATTGTGTATAAATGTACAACCAAAAAAACATGAAGGTTGAACAATTAAAAAATGTTTTTGAAAAATGATTATATCACTAATAGATGTGATACAGGGTATGAAAATCTAACCAAAATATTATTATTTTGAGAAATAACGAAATGATTTGCTTGTATCTGTACACAGATAGTATGAGCAGACTTTTAAATAATTAAAACGAAATACGGTGAAATATTATTGTGTGAAACAAATGGGGAAAGTGAGACTTTTCGTATAAAAGTGTTTTCCCCACGTGCTGTACACTATACTTTTTCTAAGAGTGGCAATAAATATGATTTAACTTTAGACTTTTTCCTCCACTCCATAAACTTTTTGTAAGGTCTTTCGTATTTTTTCTGGTAATAAATCTAGAGTAACGGTAGTCGTTTTTCCATAATTTCTGGTTGTGTACTTTGAAAATCATTGTTTCCATTTTAATTTTTTAGAGAAACTTTTGCTAGTATAACTGAATCTGTCAAAATTGTTGTTCATTTGACGTTTATGAAAGAAGCTCAAAGTCAACTTTGTAAATTTTACATTTGTATTGATTCTCCATTTAAATGTAAATAGGGATAAATACCGCGAAAAATATATTGTAGTTTAATAAAATGTGACCAAAACCATATAGGGTATTTCTTAACAGTTCTAGAGAAAATATTTTTAGTACTACGCTGGTAAGTCATCCATGTAATATAGTAACAGTCAGTACAAAAAATTCACAAATTGAATGCACAAATAATATTGTCCACAAGTGACATATGGTTTTTGAAAACTGACTTCTTTATTGATATAAAAATGAACAACTCACAGTAATAACTGGATTAGGGGTGTCTTGTAATTGAAGGAGGAATATTTTACTGACTAGTTTTCAAAGACGTTCATTTCCGCTTTGGCAAATGGCCATCTGACCAACAACAAGAATTAATAATGAAGGAGGAAGCGGAATTACTAACTTATATTCAGTTCCTCAGAGATAAGAGACGACAAATTATGTTTCATGCGTAAAAGCGAGGATGGCTGTAACAAAACTAGTTTGGACAATCTCGAATAAGAAAAGAGCGTAAAGTTCTGGAATTAATTAAAGTTCGTTCAGACAAAAGAACAATTATTTTTTAACAAGATTTTCTTCAATTTCAATGCAAAGTTTGTTTACTAAATTATAATATTTGCTAATTTTCTAAAAAAAAAAAACGATATCGACATAACATAAATATTAATGGACTCCGCTCTCCCAAACTAGATTTAAACCTTTAGAAAAAATGTAAACTATACTAAGGGATATAGAAAGAAGAACACCCAGTAATCACTCTTTTATTTGAACAATTTTTGGTATACAAGTAAATTTGAGTTAGATTAGTAAATTATCAAAATTTGATAAAAATTAAATTGTTAACTTCTTCAAAAAAAAATAATAAATAATGTTGCGCCACCACGATGTCTTATGCTTTCATTAACACGTCTGAGCATACTTCTATTGAGTTGATCGATTTTCTCCTGAGGTATCTCATGCTATCTATAATTCGAACTGCAGAGCCGCTAGAGTTTGTGGAGTGTGGGGTAAATTGAGTAATCTTCTTCCCATTATATCCCAAACGTGCTTGATGGGTGAAAGATCGGGAGATCTCGGTGGCTAAGGCAACAAAGCAACTTGATTGTTCTCAAAGAAGTCCTAGCAACCCGATGTCGTGCGTTGTCTTGTTCGAATCTGCTATTGCGAATGGTGTGAACATAAGGTACAATATGGGGTTCTATGATCTTCTGGATGTAGCGCGTAGAGGACATGTTACCTCTAATAAATACCAAAGGTGACCTACTTCCAATAGCAATAGCATGCCATAACTCCAATTGTGCACATGCTTTTCCATAGAGAATTGGGGATCTCGTCTTTCATTTTGATTTACTGTAAACTATAAGCAAAACTGTTGAATTATTTACATAAAAAAATATCAATATGTATCCGTTCAAATATATTCTCAGTTTTCAGAGTTATTTTGACTTAACTTGCAGATCTCACAGTTTTGGATTTTTGACTCAATATCTGTTTGTAATTCAGGCGACCAAAAGGTAGATCTAGTCAATATCTAAGCCCTAACTATTCCAATGTGATCCTCATATAGCAAATCTAAAATTGTCGAACGCAGCGCTAGAAGTAAAGTTCATTTCAAGATATTTCCTTGACTTACCATCTGCTTGGAGAGTACTATCAGTTAATCTTGTAAATTATTCATTTTAAAGTAAAAAACAACAAGGTCGTACTTGAATGTATGCCAGGAATTTAGTGACTAGTGATGCTCAAGAGCTGATATTTAATTTTTCAAAAACATTTTTTTAACCAACGATGCCATGTATTACGAGACTTGGTATTTATGTATTGAGAATAGAAAGAATAAACAAATGAATTTTATCAAAAATATATTTATTGCTTTTCAAAATATTCATCTTTAAGCTTTATACACTTTTGCATGCGATTGAACCACCCTTCAAAGCACTTTGTCCAGTCAAAAGATGATGGCTCTAAAACATGGTTTTTGTAGGTCTCAACCGCTTCATTGGGAGATGAAAATCGTTGTCCACACAGTTTATCTTTAATTTGTGGGAACAAGAAGAAGTCACAAGGTGCCAAGTCGGGGCTGTAAGACGGATGAATCAATCAATTCGATCTTTTGTGTGTCCAAATACTCGCTTGTTTCACTTGATGTGAGTGAGCTCGCATTGTCGTGATGCAACATGATTCGTTGTTTTGGATTGGTTTCTCTCAATTTACCGAAAACTCCTGGCAAACAAATGGTCGTATACCACGCTGAATTAACGGTTTTTTGATTGTCGAGAGCCACATTTGCTTCTTAACACTTCGAGGACGAGTAATTTTTGTTGGCTTTTCTTCACATTGAACCACCCAAACTGCCGATTGGTCTTTTCTTTCTGGCTCATATGCATAAATCCACGACTCGTCACTTGTGACGATGCTGTGTACGGCTTTGGATGCACCACAGTTGTATTTTTTATTCATTTTATGGCACCAATCGACACAAGCCTTTTTTTGAGCATCTGTCAACAAATGTGGAATCCAATGCGCAGATAGCTTCCGAAAATCCAAATGTTCGTGCAAAATGTTATGTATGCTGGTCATACTAATGCTTAAACATGCTTCGATTTCACGGTATGTCACATGACGATCTTCTTCAATTACTTTTTTCTTAGCATCGATATTTTCCACCACAACGACCGATTTTGGACGACCTTCTTTAACTTCGTCCGTGGGCGAACTACGGCCACGTTTGAAATCAGTGTACCAGCGATATACAGTGGCTTTGGATGGTGCTTCATCCCCAAAAGTTGAATTAAGTCGATTGATGCAATATTCTTGAGTTACACCACGTCGAAAGTCATAATAAATCATAGCTCGAAAATGTTGCGAGTTAATTCCATTTTTTGGTCGAGATGAGATTTTCAACTTACTGTAAACAACACAAATAGTATTCCCACGTCAAAACGTTCTGAGTACGTATACTGTCAAAAATGTCATGACAGATTTCACCTGGCAACACCAGTATTGCCAGTTCTGAATACATAAATAGTAACCCTCATAATTTCAAAATAAAGTGTTTACAATAAACAAAAATTCAGTTTCAAAATAACTCCAACTTTTTCTTCGAGCAATAAAATTATTAGGGTTTTAAATACCATCCTGTACTAATTTGCTTGGATTAACGATTACCTACCGAGGGATTTACTAATAGTTCTCTGAATGCAAGTGGCAGGTCAACGAAATATCTTGAAATGAACTTTACAATGATTTTAGTTCCCTTTAATAAACAATTTTGCTCAATTGATAACTAATTTCTGATTCATACAAAGGTTTTAACTCGAGTCCTAATTTATTATTAGAATTGACATTGGGCCAACGCGTTTTTACATAATTTAATACTTTTGACAAGAGTGGACCTTACTAGACACTTTTGCTACATTTTCAAATGTAATCGGTAACTCGTCAATCAGATTGAGAGAATTTACTGCTGTATCAATTTCTGTGAGATTCTTTAGAGGGAGTATATATTTGATTTTATAGTCGTACGCCGATAAAATGATATTCCACCTTAACATTTTGGACGCAGGCGTAACAGATTTATTTTTATCTGGGTTAAAGATGACCCTCAGAGATTCGTGATCTGAAATAAGCGTAAACGAACGTTCGTATATATATTTATGAAAACGTTTCACGTAAAAAATTATTGTCAATACTTCACGTTCTAATTGCGAATAATTCTTTTCTGCCTTGGATAGAGTGCATAATGCGAACTGTTCATCATCACTTTTCTATCATTTATACGATGAGACAACACACCCCCTATATCGTAAGCGTCTTACGATATTACTATTTCCTTTGATGCAACGACCCGATTTTCTGCAATTGAATCTTTACATAATGACACTTTTGATCGAAAACAAAATCATATTTTTATTTAACAATTGAAATAATGGTTTTAACTTAGAGAGCATGGGGTAAACTTGCTATAATAATTTAGTAAAATTAAATATGAACATAGTTAAGTTATATATAGTGTGTCTACTTAAGTTGGAACCATATGGGAAACTCTTTTATTATTAGTTTTATGAAAAAAAGTTATTCTTTATAAAAAGTTCTGCATGGTCTAAAACCTAAAATACAACCATCGGATTTAAAATTTGTTGAGCCGTATACAAGGTTTGTCGAAAAATATAAATTTTGCTCAAGAGTAAAGTATCTTTAAATTTGACAATATCGAAAAATGTTACTAAAAATTGTTGATCAGAATTAAAAATTACGTTTAAATATTCAAGTACATCCATTTAAATTAAAACTTCAGATTATTTTATTTTTTACTAATATTTCTATTTTGAATGAACATTTACCTCTTGTGAATACGAAACACATGACAACCTTTTAGTTTTTCGATGTTTTCTAATAATTTTGCAATTAAAACGCGTAATAAGTGCATATTCATTTATTTTGCAAATATATTAGGGTGGGTCAAAAAAACCGACTATTTTTTTTACTTTGTACTTTGAAAAATCGGTTACTAGACACCTCTAGAGAATTCTCACCCAACATGAGCTCTTAATTTTGATAACAAGGTTCTCCGCTTTACAATTTCCATTTTTTCCTCAGTATTAGAAACAAAAATTCATATCTCTTCGACAACTGTTCGTTAAAAAATATCTCTCCTCATATTCTTGTAGGAAATCGAATGCTCTACTAAAAAGGTCTCTTACAATTTTTTCGTAAACCTCATCGTTTAAAAGATATCGAAGGTCAAAGTTTAATTATTTTAAGAGAAATTTCTGTTTTGCTTATGAATTTTATAACTCGCTTACAAAAAATTTTTGTGAATCGCGCAACTCATAATTTTGTAGGAAATTAACTGCTCTACAAAAATGGTCTCTTATGATTTGTCGATTAAATTAAGCGTTTAAAAGATATTCATTGTCAAACCTCAATGAATACTAATTTTAACAGTTTTTGATGAATAATTCGAAAAATTTCAATTTAATTTTTGAGTTTTACGAAAATTTATTCAAATTCGAGTTTCTATCATAAAAGTAACTCTTATAGAAGTTTCCCTTTCGAAAATTTATTTGAGACTTTTTTATTTTAATAATATTTTCATGACATTTATCTTAATAACTTAAAATCCTGATCAAGTTGTTATTTTTTATGGCGTTTGTTTAGAACGTATTTTAAAATTTTTCTGGACATCTGTAGGATATGGTCTTCCACAATTTTTGCATTTCTGCGTTTCAGATGTTTTCTGTGTATACTGAGGATTTAGCATATTCCCCCTCCTGAAGGAATTATATGGCTTTTTATGTACATAATGTACATTGTATTATTACTGCTACTAGCCCAGCACTTTTGCATATTTTTCTGTTAGCTTCTCTGCTTGAGCTTTTTGACACGCTGTTTTAAAATCCAATTTGTCATTTACTAAGAACATTTTTTGTATGTGCTCTGATTTTACAGTACACACGGATCTGTTATGCAGTACGTCATCCAGGAATTGTTTAAAATTACTTGATCTTACTACTTCACCATAACTAAACCTTCTTCTATTGAAGATGTCAAATTTAGGTTTTTCTGGTGAATTATTTAAAAGCTATTTAGTAGGGACCAAGCAGATTGTTTCATATAATGGACTTATGTCTGATTAAAATTTTAATACATCCGTTGTTCCTCAAGGACCAAGCTTAGGTCCGTTCCTATTCTTGCTATACATAAAGGATATATTCTTGGGCATTCAGTGTAAAAAATTATGTTTTGCGGATGATCTTATTACCAGATTAACTCTATCACGGACTGTAAGGAACAAATTATTTTTTAATGCCAACAAATGTAAAGTGGTATGTTACAATAAAAAAGAAATTGTGATTTACTTTGATTACGTGCTGGAAAAATGTACTACCATAAAATATCTAGGAGATTTGTTTGATTCAAAGTTAATTTTTATCACTCACATAGACCAAAAAGTTTCAGAAGCTATGAAAATGTACCGATTTATTATCAGAATTTGTAGAAATTTTATTAATATAATACCGATAATATTATTTTATTTATCGTTTGTTCGTGCAAAACTGGAGCATTGTAGCTTAATATGGAACCCTTTTCATCAAAATTATATACAAGATATTGAGAAAGCAGAACGAAAACTATTAAAATATTTAGCATTTAAGAGATTGAGTGTATCCTAACCGTGGCTGTGATTAAGATTATTTATGCAATAGGGTAGATATGCATAGTTTGTTACTAAGAAAAATTATATGTTCGTTAACGTTGTTCTATAAATTGACTAATGTGCTTCGCTTAACATCTAGATCAACTTTGGGATTTAGTTATCCAAGGGCAAGAAATGTGCTGCTATGTAATGACAAATAATTACAACAGAATCTGTAACCGCTGTGACATTTTTTCTTACTCCCTTAACAAATTGGTGAGGATTAGTTTATAAATTTCCTTTATAGGTATTTTTTTATATTTATATATTATTTTAATTTTAACAAGATAAATTTGATAAATATATAATGATACTTCCATGTCTTAAGATTGTTTAATTTTTTGTTACTATGCCCAACAAATGGGAAACTGTTGGTCTATAATCTATTATTATTATTATTATTATAAAAAACTAAAAATTGATTTTTAGATTAAACGAATTAGAAAGTTTCCAAGCATTAGATTCAAGAAGAAAGATAAATATTTTTTGTGTTATGCTGATTCTAAAACCCATCTGGGTGTATGGCATGCAATCTCTGCAAAAAATAGTCACATGAAAATAATATAAACATTTCAAAATAAATTGTCTAGTTGCTAAATAAGAAAACAAGGGTTAGAACTATTCCTAAATTAACGGAAATGCAAGAAGAAAGTCACTTATCAGAATTATATAATATCTCTAAAACTGCAGATATAAAAATTATAATATTTAGAAGTACTTGATGTAGATAATTCAGTGTAAGAGAAAAAAATCTTTATTTACTAGGCGATAAAATTTTTCTGAAATATTTAAAAGTATAGGTGCAGTATTTTCTTCTCAAAAATGATTTGATTAAGAAGGGTAAAATTTTTAACTGTATTGACAAGTACCCTCTCAAATAGAAAAATATTTTTCATTTCATAAAAATATATTAATTTCATTGCAACTTTTTTTGTACTAAACTAATATTAGTAACATAATTTACTATTTTTTACAAATATTTTTCTATGTTCTTTTTAATGCCCTATTCTCAATTATTCAAAATTTGTCTAAAAAATAACAATATTTAGTGAATTTTGTCGGAAGTATATAATTGAGAGTTTAATTCTTTTCGATGACGATAAATTTTTCTATTAAAACCGAACCTGTGAAGTATTCTAGTGGAAAAGGTATGTTGCCAAAGCAGTTTTGTTGAAATTGTATTTGTTTCTTTTTTTGTTTCATGTAATCAAATCAGAAGAAAGGAGACGTGTTTATAGTTAGTGGGTTTGTAGTCTATATGGACTATATGATCTATAGGAGGCAAATATTTTTATTGAGAAAAAGCCACGTGATAATGTTGGCTCTTATTGAAATTACTTTCAAACTTTCTGGTTTTCATTCAGAGGCGCATTTGTTCTCATTTGTACTTTTTTTAGTTTTCATTTAAATGTTTAACGATAAATTAGGACTTTTTTAATAAACCTCATAGTATAAAAGTTTTAATTTTTACACTTTTTTCTTCCAGAAGATAATGGTGGAGGAGTGGTGGCAACGATAACAGATACTCCTACAGATTTAAAAGAATTTATGAAAATATGTGATCAAAGAAGAAAATTCCCTGTGTTATATAAGCTAGAATTTGAGGTAAGTTTTGCAATATTCTTACAAAATTATTTTGTAGCAAAAAAAATATTTTTTACTTGAATATTAGCATACGATGAAGAACTTTTTGCGATTAAAATATGCAGAAATAAAAACTAAAATGAATAATGTGGCTTATTATATAGTTAAGCTGTTAGTTTCAATATGTAGCAGGTAGTTTTAGAAATAACTGATAACGATATTACTTGGAAATGTTTGCATATTAGGACATAAAGACGTTTTTATTTGATTAGCAACGTTTCGATAATTTATTTGATCTTCTTCAGACTAAAATGATATTTTTATAAACATGAGATTGATTGTATATATATTTCTTTTTCCAAAACACAAGTATTAATTAATAAAAAAATAATAATTGATAAAAATGGAAACAAATTAAAAATTAATTTAAAAATGAAAACTAAAAATCTAAAAAAATTGTTTCATTTTTTAAAACTTAACAATTTAATACTTTAATATGTAAAATTAGAACGTTATAATGGATATTTAAATTTTCAGACTACGTCATGTAATAGTTTATAAAATTTCAACTTATAATTAACTTTTTTATTAATAAACGTATTTTAATAAAAATCGAGTGACATACTCGTATTTCTAGTAAAAAATCGCTGGTTAACAGTTATAAAGTTTTACATTTTATATTCTTGAAATCTACCTTCCCATAACTTTAATATTAATAAACATATTTAAATAAAAGTTGGGACACATCTATTTGGGAGCCATTTAAATCCAGTGGCGTACTCATTTTTGCGATAAAAAACTATATAATTAGATCTTCGACTATAAACAAAATATCAGAGTTTGCCTTAAAAATAGGAATAACTCTTTGAAAACTTGTGGCCACATAAAGTGTTTATCATTTCAAAAAATAATTCTTGAAATGGATTAATAACTTCAAATGCTATGATGGTGTTTGTAAACCATATAAGTAATGTCATATAATATTTTACGACACTTATGGGATTGAACGTTATATCGTTTTTATCGTTAGTTGTAAAATACAGAAATTTAGACGCCAGATTGATTACATCCTCTTTACGATCGGTAATAAAAACTAAATTATAATCACAATCAACCAAGTAAAGAATAATCAAAAATAGAAATTAAATCGTATAAACTATTCGATTAATAATAAAATCTTTCCAGAAAAATTGTCAATACGTTTATTGATTTCATCATATTTTTATATGTACCGGGACAACTAAGAACGACTTTCCGTCATAATATATCGGGAGAGAATTATAATACAGCTTCGGGAATAAAAATTTATAACAAAAGTAGCCTTGAGAAAATCTGGAAATTATTTACAGATATTTACCGATAGAGGGCGTAATTGAATAAATTGAAAAAGCAAAATATTACAAAATTTACCTAACTAAAGGATATTACAAAAACGATCATTTAAGAATTATGTTAAAATTATCTTCTGGGAAATTCTCATCCGTCAAGTCAAGAATCTGAAAAAAATATTGTAATATGTAGGATTCTAATTAATTAAAAAAAAACATAAACAGATAAAAGTGAAAAAGAAAACACAATTAAAACAATGAAAAAAAAAAATTTAAGCAACTTACCAGTTTTTGTTGTTCTAATACTGTCAAATCATTACTCCTTTTTTTTGGTTTAGTTAACCTCAGGCTTTGAAGAATGTTTACTTTCTTGACACTAAACATTTTGGTATTAAGGATTAAACTTGTGTGGTTGCGTTTATATAACCAGATATTTTGACAAAAACCAGACTTGCAAAGAATGTAATACTAGAAAAATATAAGGAAGTCTTAGATGTACTTGAAAAGGGTATTAACATTTGCTGGCGTTGATATACTTGCACGAATATGGGAATTAATGCTTTTCTAATATGTATTAGGAAAGAGTACATGAACACGAAAAGGATATTCACACCACTTCAGCCGAGACTACTATTTAAATTTTATTACAATAATTAAACTCCAACTGTGAAAACTGTTGAATTTACTTTGTATCTTAGAAACTAGGAGAGAATAAAATTGAAAAATATAAAGTAAAATATGTAAATGATAAAAATATGTTTTATTAGTTAGATATTAAATATATCAGCTATGGCGTTATGAAATATTTAATATACTATATTGTCGAAATCCGTATTAATTATTTAAATGTTTCAATACTCAAATTGTCAATTTCTTGTCAATTTAATTTTACTGTTAATATATAGAGGAATTTTTATTTAAATATATCTTTATGTAATATTTAATATCTTGTAGAATTAAACATACTAAATATTATACAGGGTGGGTACATTTTTCTATTATAAAATATTATAAAATTAAATGATATCTTATCTTATCTAACCGCAGCTGGAAAATCCCATTTGACCTTGACCCTCCCCCATTCTAAAAGACCATGCGTATTTCTTAATTTCCAAAATTTAGGGCGGTTACTAGTGTTTATCAAAATCTAACGATAAAATATAATTTTAATGCAATTCAAAATATATTAAGTATTTATATAAGTTTTTCGTTATTTGTAGCCATTTCATAATACATTTTTGGCGTGTTAACGTTAAGTAATCATGTAAATTTATCGTAATTATCTTTTTATTTTGACGACTAGACAACGTTGCATAGATGCTTTGCTGTTAAATCTAACCACGTGATGGATGACGTGCAACTGATTTTATGTTGGATGATATATATCACAAAATGGTCGGTTAAGTTTCAACAAAGTTGCTTCTCTAAATTCAATTCCGCTAGCGAAAATGTCGCTCCGTCCTGAAATCCCTTCCAGTTTCTTTATGCTCGAACTAACCTAACCAATCTCTACCTTTGAGTATGTACAATTAATTTATAAAGCATCCTCTTTGATGTTAAAACCAGGTGTGGTTTCTAACATCCTTTAGCAAGGAAGTTTGTATAATAAAAAACAAAAACAATGGCTTTATAATGAATAGCCAGAGTTAGCAGGTTTATTTAGCGTACAGTTAAGTTAATAGCAAAAAAAAAATCTGTAAACGCTATCTGCATAAACGCTAAAAATAGGTTATATTAAATTGAAAAGCAACGTATATTAGGCAGTTAAACATAAAATTCAAAAGCCGAAGAGCAATTTTTTTATTTTAGACGGATCGTTCCGGATTCAAGAAATTCACTCAACTAAAACCTGTAGATTGTCGCACGTACTTTTACAGTTTGAGAAATAATATTTTTATACCTATAAAGCTGACCATCCATGAGGTCGATGGGTGATCGAGTCTTTTTTTAGAGATCGATCATTCGGTACTCGAGTAAATTAAAGGATCGAGTACTTAACCGAGTACTGAGTATTAGGATTCTAACAGTAGGTAAAACTAATGACCCAAACAAATTCAAAACATTTGTATTGGATTGAACTGGTCAAATGGTCTCCTCTTAAATATATGCACTGTTGCCACCACTCATAAAATAACTGGAGTTTTGTGGCAAAATAGTTCTTGCCACTGTCAGGTCGATCTTAAAAATATTATTAAAGCAGGACTTTATACTTATATTTAGACACAGTTACACCATATATCAGAAAAAGTTCTGCCAGGTAATAGTCATAAATAGACATATTCTATTTTTATATATGGCAACATTGTGTCAGACTGTATCCCAAAATATGTTCGAAATGTAAAAAGTATACAATTAGTCGGTTCCACTCACACTTCGTAACTCGTTACCCGAGACCCGAGAACCGAGACTCAAGCCCCGAGAACCGAGACTCAAGACCCGAGAACCGAGACCCAATACCCGAGAACCGAGACTCAAGACACGAGAACCGAGACTAAGGCCCCGAGAACCGAGTCTCAAGACTCGAGAACCGAGACTCAAAACCAGAGAACCGAGACTAAAGCCCCGAGAACCGAGACTAGAGCCCCGAGAACCGAGACTAAAGCCCCGAGAACCGAGACTAAGGCCCCGAGAACCGAGTCTCAAGACTCGGGAACCGAGACTCAAAACCAGAGAACCGAGATTCAATGCCCGAGAACCGAGACTCAAGACCCGAGAACCGAGACTCAAGACCCGAGATTCGAGACTCAAGACTTGGGAATCGAGACTCGGGACCTGAGATTCGAGACCTGATTTGATTCGTGCTCGAATGATTCATCTCGGTAGATCAACTGAGATTTTGTGTACTCGTTCTCTGGATCGATTCTGTTACCTTGTATTCGAGTACAACGAGTACTTTTACGGATCGAGTACTTTTCGATTCTATGCACTCGAGTACCCATCACTAATAAAATATATTGAAATAAATATCCCTTCGTCCAATAAGTCGAAGGCGCAAAGAAACGCGTTCAATGTATTTTAAATGGAAGGTGAAACAGCCTCGCGTCACGCCTCGCCTCGCCATCGATCTAGTGGAAGCTCAACTTAAGAATCCATGCGAGTTTATAAACAAGCGAGAATGCATTGGAATTTCTCTCTCTTATATCTTGAAATGTGCGTATCGGTGGTGGCAACATCCCTCCAGTCAGTTCGATAGTAAAGTCCCCCCCTAAGGTAAATTGTCCTTTTTATAAATTTAATTAATACCACCTATATAAAATGAATTAAGAAAATAAAGAAAATCTTACTTACTTTATTATTACAGTTATCATTTCCTCAGGTGGTATCGATATTCGAAATGTAGTATCGCTTTTCTTTATATCATCTTGTAAACCGCTCAATATATAGTCAAATGTATTTTTGGTTATTAGAAAGTAATTAAAAAATTTAAATTCGTCACTACACAGTTTTTTAAATAGAGTGTAAAAGCTACCCTCAACAAATCTGACTTTTATAATTGGGTGTAACCAAAACTGTCTACGTTTTCTAAGCCCTTTGCTTAATTACTTAATGCTTAATAAATCTTTAAAAATGTGGGCTCTTAAAAATAAAGTCACACATTTTGCTTAAAACGGGCCTGTGATTTGTTTGTAAATATATCTGGAGGTAGCATTACATTAAGGTTTGCTACTGGGAAGTGGTTGTTATCCTTATTTATGTTAGGTTGTTCACTGGTCAATTGGTCACAGCTAGTTAAGGTTTTAGAATGGGCGCGTTTATTGCGAGGAACTTGGTTTGCTGCGTGTTGTTGGGATTGATTTGGCATATGCATTCTATATTTAGTGGGAGATGAGTAGATGATAATAAACCACTTTAAAATTTTTTTACATTAGAGTAAATTACCATTTAGATAAACAAATTGATTTTGTTTGTATTAATAGTAAGAAATAAACGAGTACTATCTAACTGTTGCCAAACTGTCAAATTGTAATTTACGGAAATAAATTATACGATTCAGAATGGTTCATTTAAGTGAAAAAGATCGTATTGAAATATTTATGATGATCGGTTATGGTGATCGATTCATAGAATGGCCTGTTCGTTCTCCAGACCTAAGCCCATTAGTTTTTTCTTTGGGGTTATCTAATATCACGTGTTTACGTTAAACGACCAACATGCTTGTAGGAATTGAGACAAATAATTGCATATTATCAGGAGATGAACGGAGAGCATATTGAACATTTGAATAAATTTTGTTTAAATTATTATTCTCATTAGTCTAAAGTAAATAAATTTACTTATTCTACAACTAAACATGAGTTATTTCTCGTTTTTACAAATTATTTCCACTTAACCCAGTATGTACAAATTCGAAAAACAACAAGCTCTTTCAAAATCTGCAAAAATATACAGGGTATCCCATTTAAATTAAAAAACTCGAAGGTTTTTTCGATTAAACCGGAAGTATATTATTAACAAAAAAACGTACATCAGCTGCATTTTGCCCCATTGCACTAACCTACAAAATTTCATAAATATCGTCCGTCTCTTTTTAAAGATTTTTACTTGGTTCCATACTTTATCCCAACCCTGTACGTACATATATACATATATATGTTTATTTCATTGCAACCTCGATATAAAAATGGTCATAACTCTTTAAATATCCCGTACAGTGTGTACAGAATGCAGGGACCATTGTCACACTAAAAATTCATCCTGTATATTTTTACAGTTTAACGCCTCCTCCAAAAGACGGCATATCTCCACTATACCTCGTGCTCATTGGTATAGTTCCTGCGAGCTGTGATATGCTACTAGTCGCTGCAGGCTGTACGGGCATATTACGACGGTGTTCGCTGGTGGTCACCCATCCAACTACTAACCGCGCTGGACGCTGCTTGACTATAGTTATCGCTTCACAAGCATCCTGTATATTTCTGAAAAAAATGTTTTTTATGTTTTTTTTTTTCGTTATTTCTATAATGAATATTTGGAGTAGCGCGTGCAATATCATTTTATTTGTTTCATTCGATGTAGATACTCTTGATTGATTTTGTGTTTTCACAACCACATATGAATTTCGCACCGTTTTTTTGCTATAAAATCTAATGCATTTTCAACTTTCCGATATCAGTTTTGATGTTTAGTGACCTTAATCGATTTTGATGATTAAACGTAATGCATTTTCGTTGTAATTGGAGTAACTCGGGAAAATCGTTGGCCATTTTGCGTAATTGATCTTGGTTGGATATGGGATGGAACACTCTAGTACATTTATGAATGCTGAAAGGTGTAATGTAGTTCGATGGGACAATTTATAATTTCATCATCTAAATAGAACGTATTCCATTAATAATTTTCCAAAGTATATAGTTATTACTAGTTTTAAAGTTATAAAAATTAAATAGGTATAAACCTATTACATTTTGGACCTGGGCCAAGCTTATTTATAACAAAAATTATAAGATAATATTTTTGGTCATTTTAGATTTAGAGGTCAAGGAAATTAAATCAACTTTTTATCTTAGGATTACCAAAATCCTTTATTTCTATAAATTATGTTCGATTCACATTCTTTAATTTTAATATAAACAACTTAGAAGATTCAAATGTCGCGCTATTATCTTCTGACAATAATGTCACTAACTGTCATTAAAAATCTAAAATAATTGTCAATTTATATGGATATTAACTATTTAATTTTAACTGATAAATATTTTATTTGAAAATCAATTATATCAGTGGTAAATCATTTTCCTGTGTAATGTCTGCTGTAAGGAATGTTTTTCTCTGGCAACTCCAAATTTGTGATTGTTCCCCAAAAAAAGTCAAAGAAACCACATCACTGTGGAAATTCAGATATTCCTATTTTTTCTATAATCTGCACTAAATAATTTTACTTCACAATTTAAATTATTAAGAAATTTTTTAAATTTGTAAAAAGATGTTCCATAACTTTTGTCAGAATTTAATCTAATATAAAGATTCTAAATTTTTAAAAATTCAAGTACAACTTAAAGATAATTATATTTTATTTTGTAATTTAGAACCCTTTGTTATATTTGTTAATTTAATATTGTGGACCATGTACCTATTTTCTCAAATTTTATAAATCCTGTTACAAAATATTTTTAATATTGCTCATTAATTATTTCATCTAAAAATAAAATTTAATATTTTTTCTTGTGTCGAGAATAGATAAGTTTTTAAACATCTTTGTCGTGACTGTTATCGTGGTATCAGAAAGCGTGTCTGAAATTTTAATCTAGCATTTCTTAACACTTTAAATTTGTAAAGCGGAATGGGAATGTTAATGACGGATATACAGATAATAATTGCATTTGGATCAATTACTGTCCGACTGCTCGGAATAACGAAAAGTACTACATGAGTTGCTTAGGGCTTTGGGAATACGGGAACAAGGGAACCAGTAGCGTTACGTGGGAACTTAAAATAGTTTCATAATTTTTCATTCGATTATCATCTCGACATCTCTTTTTACAGAGTGGTCGATTTTAAATACAAACCTTTATAATTGGTCCATAGAGATAGGGTTTTCACTAATTGATTTCGTTTACACAATTTTTTTTTAAAGTTTGTTTACAGTTTATCACAACTATATAGGGTGTTTTATTAATAGTGGTCAAAAACCGGGAATAATATGTATTATTTTAAATCGCATACTCTGTATATTCTGATAGGATTCAAAAGATGGAATCGTCTTCTTTAGAAATATATAATTAGATATGTTTTTTTCTTAACAACAAAGATATTGGAGTTTTCAGGTAACACTCAGTTGATATAAAATAAAATTAACAAATCCGACAAAGAATTTATTCAGTAACAAAACATAAGAATTATTTAATACAAATAAAAATGCTATTATTAATAAAGGAGGATATAAAAGTTGCCTATCCTCTTAAATGCATATACGCAAGAGTAATTTTAAATTTTCAGACTATTTTTCTAGCATAGGTCTGGTGGAATATTTTAGTTCTTCTAAGTTATTAAGCTTAAAATTGTAGCACTTATGCTTTACATATCCCCAGAGAAAAAAATCTGGGACAGTTAACCAAAGAAATCGCGGTGACAACTCAGTGGATCCAGCTTGACATAAAAGGGTTGGGATAAAGTATGGAACCAAGTAAATATCTTTAAAACGAAACGGACGATATTTATGAAATTTTGTTGGTAAGCACTTTTTTTATTGGTAATATATACCAATTTCGAAAGCAGTTTTATTTTTTTAATCAAAATCAAATCAATCAAAATATAATTATTGTTACGGTTACAACTAGTGTTAATCTTCTTAGGTACTCCATATATTTTTACATTTTTATAAACCTTTTGCCGAGTTAATTACAACGATGTATCACATTTTATGTCTATTTCTACAGCCGCCTGGAAATCACATTTTTTTGAATTTAGATGTCTGTAGCAGCCAAACCAAAATCAATAAAAACGGTTTACCTGTTTCTACCCTAACTTTTCAAGATCTATGCTACGGCATTTAAAAATATTTGATACAAAGTGATTAAAATCAGATGGGATTTCCTGAACACACTGTATACTTGGGACTAATTTTAAAATGTGAATCTCAATACTGACTACACTTTTTGTAAAAGCTTTTTTTTCGTAACTTCAATAATAGCGGACTAATCTAGCTTTGCCAGACCAATGTCTCACCCTGTAGATATTTGGAGCAACAAAAAAAATTATATACCTTCATAAATAGGTCAGTTTTAGTATAGTTTTTGTAACTCTAGATACAGAGTTAAATCCGATTAAACAATCGATCAGTCCTTAAAGTGTAACAGGAAGCATTTTGTTTTCGGGTCTTTTGTGTCGTCTGGAAAATCCTTGAAGAAGAACGAACGGATTGAATGTGACGTATATTTTTCGGAATTTATTTTAGAGGACGCAGAAACTAGGGAGAAAGGAGAATATCGGAAAAACGTTAAGATATACAAATTGGTTACCTCAGAGACTAATTAAATTAAAGTTGAAAAGTCTTTATATTAGCAAACGTATTTAGAATTCCGTTGCTGGCTGCACAGGTTTTGTATTTATTTGTTTTGTATACTCTATTCTTTTATTTTAAGCATTATTAAAACTTAATTCAACAAAATAAAAAACGTACTATTATTTAAAAACTAATTGTAAGATTATTACAATAAACAGAGGTACCTAGTCGGTAGGTAAAATGAGTATATAGATGTGCTCATAGCTGAGTATTAGATATAGTTAAATTGCTTCGGAATTAAAAGAAAAATAAAAAATCTTTATTTAAACTGTATTATAACAAAATCCACCAAATAAAGAAAAATAAGTAAAGTTGGTGTTTAACAGTTCAAAAAAATATAAAAGCAATATGAAGTCCAAAATAGTTAAAATACAGATAAGTTATAAATCTATTTATTAAAAAAATCATATAAAAAAATAGACTATATAGAATATTAGCATAAAAAAGGAAAATATATTTTAATTTACGATGGAATATATGTAACAATTAATTTCAAATTAACATTTGAATGCAAAGTATATATAAATAGCAACAAATATGATTAAGGGTTACCAAATCGTAAATAAAGGATAATTATTTATGAATGTTGAAATAAATTTAGAATTCAGATTTAATATGTTGTCACATGGAATTATTATAATTTATATTAAATTTTTAGTTTTAGGAACCAATAATGTTTCAATAACTAAAATTTTTTGTAAATATTTAATTAACGTGTTACACCAGCTGTTTTTAATCATTATTCGTGTCCAAATGTTGTAAAATTATATAAAATTTGAATTGTTAACAAAAAATTTTGAAAAATATAATTTGTTATAGTGTTTTCACCATCAGGAGAGATTAATAAAATGGGTTTTGATCAGTAAACCATGGGCGTGCTCATAAATATAAAATATTAATGAATTAATATGGGAATTCATATTAATATGTCCTATTTAATAATAAAATATTTTGAAATTTACGAATTCTGTTCCAAGAAGAATTTAATAGTTTCCGGCTATCATAGACGGTTTTCTTCTTAATATTTAAATCAATAATTTCTCTTAGCTTAATCGACTTTCTATGTATTTGTTTACCATCCTTTTACAGCATTTATTTTGTAATAAGTAGTTAATGGGGACTTAATTATGAAACAACTAATTTTTGGAATTATTAACTAACAAAGCAATATTTATAAGTAACGTCGTGTAGAAACACGCCACCCACCATTTGCTTCTTAAAACTTCGAGAACGAGTAACTTTTATTGGCTTTTCTTTACATTGAAACACCCAAACTGCCGATTGGCCATTTCTTTCTGGTTCATATGCATAAATCCACGACTCGTCACTTGTGACGATGCTGTATACGGCTTTGGACGTACCACAGTTGTATTTTTTTATTCATTTTACGGCACCAATCGACACGAGCCTTTTTTTGAGCATCTGTCAACAAATGTGGAATCCAACGCGCAGAAAGCTTCCGAAGACCTAAATTTTCGTGCAAAATCTTATGTATGCTGGTCATACTAATGTTTAAACATGCCTCGATTTCACGGTATGTCACATGACCATCTTCTTCAATTAGTTTTCTCATAGCATCGATGTTTTCCGGCACAACGACCGATTTTGGACGACCTTCTTTAACTTCGTCCGTGAGCGAACTACGGCCACGTTTGAATTCAGTGTACCAGCGATATACAGTGGCTTTGGATGGTACTTCATCGCCAAATTTTGAATTAAATTGATTGATGCACTGTTCTTGAGTTACACCACGTCGAAAGTCATAATAAATCATAGCTCGAAAATGTTCGAAAGTTAATTCCATTTTTTGACCGAGCTGAGATTTTCAACTTACTGCAAACAACACAAATAGTACTCGCACGTCAAAATGTTCTGAGGCCGTATACTGTCAAAAATGTCAAACTTTAAGATGACAATGACAAATTTTACCTGGCAACACTGGTGTTGCCAGTTCTCAATACATAAATAGCAACCCTCGTATACCTTGTGATATAATATACAGTGAGCACGTAAAGGTTGGAACACTCGTTTTAAGCTTTATTTAGCCAATGAGGAAAAACATCTCGGACACGTGGATTTTCTTTCTGAGATGCGCATACTTTTTGGTGTACGCATACTATTTATAATGTCATCAGTGTTCGAGTCAACGTCATATTTTTTTAAATGGAAATAGCCTATTATGTTAGTACCGTTAAAAAGAACGATATTTTTTGCGTATGGATCTCAGACTCGAACAGTGATGATGTCATAAATAATATGCGTACACCAAAAAATGCGCACCTTTTAAAGAAAATCGACGTGTCCGAGCTTTTTACCCTCATTGCTTAAATAAAGTTTTAAACGAATTTGTCCCAACCTTTACGTGCTCAGTGTATGAATAACTATATTTGTTAAAAGAATTCCTATTTTATGTAATTTATGAAGAATAAAAGTGTGTGTAAATGTACCTATATCCTTTTTTATGGGTTGATGTAAAAAAATTGTAGATTTTTAAATGTTACAGTACACCTGGAAAATGCTAAAAAATAACTGTATCATTATACATTTTTATAAATTTTAGGTCCTTAAAGATGAATATCTTTTAAAGATGTAACTAATGGATATCTTAATAGGGTTTTATTAAAAAATATCGCTTGCTGATTAATCAAGATAAAATGAAGAACAGTTTTAAAGAAATAAATAAATAAATTATCCTACAGTTTTTATTTATTGCCAAAATCTGAACAATTAATAATTTTGTCCTAATTTCTTGAGGTTACGGATTAAAGTTTATACTTAGTTCTAGCAAAGAAAAACAAAATTGATTAAAATTTCCTTCACTTATTTTAAGCCAATAAAATAAAACGCAATAATGTAGACTATCTTGGAAAAAGAAAAGCTGTTTTTTCTTTTTACTTTCAAAATGAAATTATTTCTTATTACCAAGAGCAGGAAAGTGTGAAAGTCTTTCATCGATTTTTTTACTTCGTCGTCAAGATATTTTCACATTAGTCGTCTCTAACGCAATTCTATCACCGCATCGAGATTTCGTTCTGCTCATTCCATGTTTTTAGTGGCTATGAAGAGAGGAATTTAGAAATGCAGGGCTGTAATAAAAAGTTCCAGAAAAATTGTGGGTAATTTTATATAATCTCAATTTGCTTTTCAAATTTATGTTTTATTATTACAATCTGTAATTATTTAAATACAGAAATGCCATACTATAATTTTAGCTGGACCGTATTCTCAACAACGCTTCTATCAATTTGTATTTTGTTCTATTTCTTGTTACTTCCCATTCATATCAAAATGTTGATAAGGAAACCCCTTGTACATTATTTAATTGAGATAATTACTATAAAAACTGTTGCGATTAATTGAACAGTAATTGATGAATAGTGAGTTTCTTTGTATGGAAAATGAGTGATGCTGAGTAGAAAAAGGTCTGTTTGTTCTCTGATCTTCAACTTTAATAACCTTTTCCCTTTTTATCAGTGCCGGATCACCAAATATCTATGTGCTAACGATACGAATATGTCATGTAACAAAATTTTCTTGCATAATTGAAAATTATATTTTTTTTAGAGGATGAATAGCAATGGAGCAAATGCAAAGGTGGGATCATTGGACGGCATGGTGTTGTCGATGTTTAAAATAAAATTATTTGAAAATTTTATTTCGTTTATTAATAGTTCTCCGAATAATAAAATCGCTGGAGAAGATCAGGGTTCTCTATGATCCAAGTCAATTAATTCAATCAGACTAGTAGGAAATGACATCGTAACAGACGGGTTTACTGTACAAAGACTAATTGGTGACCCAAATTTTGCTAAAATATAGAACTACCCTTTAAAGTAGTTATCGTTAGATTAGGACTAAGTTTTGAAACGGTTTCTTAGTAATTTATTTTAGGAATTGTCGTCCTTTTAATTAAAAGACACTGGTTTAGCATTAACTATTAACTAAAAAGCTTTTAAGATCATTTCAAGTAATGGCCAGGCATATTAATCTTAATTAAATTACCTGGCAACACCCCATCTGATTATACTGGGTGTCCCACGACGATTAAGACAAGTAATATATCAGAATTGGGCAGTAGTAGAGAATTATAATTTTGGGGGTGTAAATTAGAGCAAATGTTGCATCTTTTCTTGTTATTGTGTTACCCAATGAGGTATTTGTTTTTGGTCACGTGACGTCGCATTCAAAATTATTAATGGGACAACCTGTATATTTGTGCCTTTCTGTATTCCTCCCGATAAAACAATTCCAACAAACTAGCACACTTGGGGTCTAAAGTGATTTGAGAAATGCATTTACGAAGATGGGCATCAATTTGAACATCTCCTTTAATATTGTAAGTTTTTTTTGTGACAGTTAATTTGAATTTTTATTAAAAATTATAATATTGGTTTGTCTTAATCATTACGTACGAATGTAAGATTGCCGAAAATTACAAGGGATTCAATTATGAATTTTTTAACTTACAATCGTTTAAGTACCTGTAGCTCTTGAATTAAAATTATAATTCTCTACTACTGCCCAATTCTGATATATTACTTGTCTTAATCGTCGTGGGACACCCTGTATTTTCGAAATATTATAAAATATAAAATGGATGTCATTCTTGAAGTAAAACAATTAAATTATAAAATAATGCTTGTTTATTAAAAGAAAGACAATATTCAAAATCATAATAACATTTTTTATAGGCCGCCCCTGACCTTTTCTTATTGACAAAAATTAATCAAGTAGTACATGTAATTTCATAGAATTGTTATAGAATGGTATCAAAGTTTATCATTAAATCACTTATAATCAAGCTTCGATTATTTTTTATCCATAAAATAATTAAGAAGAAAACAGAGCTAGTCCTCTACATATGGTCCTTCCAGTCGGTTTGATAAAATCCTATAATCAATTGGAATTCGGAGCCAATTCTCAAAGTCAAGATAAAGTCGAATATTGGAAAGTGAATCTGTTCCAATTTTTTCATTTTCTTAGATTTCTTACTCGCAAATTATTATCACATAAGTTCTTGCGGTAAAAATCTGAACTTCATTAATTCCAATATTTCTGCGTTAATTTCATAATAACGTCTGTCATAATAATTTATAATGTCTAATGCAGGAGAGTTGATAAGACCTCATAGATTAAGAGCGTCTATAAAGACTGGATTAACTGTATTTTCTAAATATCAAATTTCCACTTACCATTTCAAATATAATTTATTCTTGTGGTAACGCCTTTATTCTTGTTTTCCAAACTTTCCTCTCCTGCATCATTTTTTTATACCGTTCTATTTAATTCGTCTCTCTAACGTAGTTTTTCTTTCCATAGTTATGATCTTACTATTATTTCAAGTTGTCATCGCCCAAAACTCACTTCCCAAAGGAAAGTCTGACCTTAGAAAATAATTGCTTCAAAGACTAAAGGAAGCATGCGAGAAACTGAGAAACAATTCAGATATTATTGAGAAGATCGATAAGAGAATCAATCAATAAATGATGTTTGAAATTAACTTATTTTAAATAAGTAAAAACAATATTCAACTCGTTTTGTTCCACCCTGTATACGTTCGAGAACTTTCGATGTTCCTAGATAGAAAACTTTCAGAATTGACCCTTTGTGACCTCACATCTGACCAATCAGAAACTTTCTCATGCATCTCGCGATCAACTCCAGTTTAAGCCTGCTAAATCAGGACTCTATTTTAAACATCTAATTCATTAATTCATTATTAATTTGAGTAAACTCTTTTATGTATCATAACTTCTAATTTAGTTAATTTTAGTTACAATACAACGAAACTCCACATTATAGTAGAACTGTAAGGTAATATCTTAATGAACGATTTCCTAGGCAATGGATTGCAAGAAGAGACTTTATTGAATGGCCTGCAAGATCTCCCGATTTAACGGATTTCTTTTTGTAGGGTTATTTAAAGAGCAAAATTTATAAAAAGGCACCCGCATCGTTGGAATAACTAAGACGACGAATAGTACATGAATGCAGTCTAATCACCCCTGAAATACTTCAAAACGTTCGACGTAATTTCGAACTCTACAATTGTATGGAAGTCGATGGACACCATTTTGAACATCTAATTCATTAATTCATTATTAATTTGAGTAAACTGTTTTAGTATCATAACTTCTAATTCAGTTAATTTCAGTTACATTACAATGAATTATTATATTGTATTTGCAAAATTTGTTTTAATTTACTTTTGATGTGAAAGAAACAATTAAAACATTAGCAAAACATAGGCGTCACGTTTCATTTTTAAGATATTTTTATGCAAAAACAGTGTAAATATCGAATGAATACTCTATGTAAATGCCTATCTAATGATGTGCCACACATGGTATAATCCGTATTTAAACTTAAGGGGTTGGGGGGTTGACAAATGGCAGATGTCTGTATCGTAAAAATGTGTCCCCCTCAGAACAAAAATCAACGTGTTTCAGCATTTCTTTAAAATCTAACGAATACTGCCAAATATCGGAGTGGATTGTTTTCAAAGGCTCACTCTGTATAATTCACCACTTTTACCATTTTCTAAGGTTAGCACGTCCTGCCAGAACAGCGATCTCAATATAAAAGAAAGGAGCAATTGCCAAAACTTTTTAAGTATGGAAGGGGAAAAACCGTTCAAATTTATTTATCGTTAGCAAACTTTTTTAATGGTCAGCAAACTGCTGTATGCTTATTATGTATAATCAAATACATTTAATAGAATTGAGAGTACCCGTGGATGTTAAACTGTAAATAATTACTTGCTACCTAATAATTAAATAACTACAGAAACATGAGATTAATAGATTTTCCAGAAATCTTTTGATTTAATTATGGGTATTAGTAAAAAATTTGCTAATTTATTAGTGGTATTTAAATTTTTTTCTATTAAAGTGGTTCAATTTGCTGTCTTTTATCAGTCTATTAGCCTATTACCATTATCATGTTTTACCTTCTCTCCATATATGCCCAAGTCTCGCTATCTTTGATATCATTACCCATTCTTCCATTCATATCTCCTATTAGTATAATATTGCTTTCTATCATATCAATTTCTAATTGGAGTGTTTGAAAAAATTCCTTTTTCTGCTTCTAAATAAGGTAACACAAGTTTATTCATATTTCAAATGTTATTCAGCTGACAAATAAAAAGTCAACTCTGTCCTGCGAATATTGATCTGTGCAACTTAAAATAGAATTTTCTATTTCCTTAGAAGGTTTTTAAATTAAATAATGGCTATCATGTCCAACCAAGCATGCTAAGAAACCAGAATCTAGATTTCTAGAAAGATATGGACTTAAATCTATTATTTAAAATGAATGGTTAGATGGATACAAGAGACTAGTTGAATTGTAATAGGTAGCTTCGTACTCGTTCATAGTTTTTACAAATTGTAATAGTATATTGAATATTTTGTTTTTTTTCAGATTGCCATTAAGGTAGAAACTCATTCCTGTAGGCATGGTACGAAGAAAAGTAATTTAGAAAAAAATCAAAATCAAAGATGCATTCCTTGTAAGTATATCTACTTTTGTCTTCTTCGTTACTTTTAATTTTATTAAAACATTCCAAGCCTGTTGATAAGAAAATGCATATTTTCATAAATTCGTTGAGAGCAAATCTTTATCAACTAAGGAAAGATCTTGCAGAAGCCACTAAATAAATCTATTTTTTAATGCAAAGATTTTTGAATTATTTTTTCATTTTTGAAGAATGTATTACGGTGTATTTAAAAATTAATAATAACAATCATGTTTATTTAAAAGGAAATTTACTCAATGTCAGATTGTAATGAAATGTATTAGTTACTTAACAATGTTTTTGCAATATCTCTGTAAGAAATTAATAATTAGCTATATTCATACAATATTAGAAAGTGTTTGCACACTGCCTAAAACGTTACTTCTGCTTTATATGAATCACATTGTAGAATTATATAAATACTTAATTACATTCAATTTGTAAATGTAAATTAAACAGGGAATTTCAGCCAGCGTCTTTGGTTTTTCTATTAACGTATAAAGAAATTAAAAAAACATTTAATACATACTAAGAATAAAAACTAAGAAGCTATAAAGAACTAGTGCTTATTCAAGCTTTAGTCATAAAATAACTAATAAAGACAAGAAAATAATAACCTTAAAAATATATTAAATAAATAATTTGGGTTATATCGTCTATGTCTTAAGGTATTTAACATTTTCGGTAGCAATCGGATAATAAATCAGCATTGAGGTTTTCTTGGTTTGAAAATAATAAGAGATTGGGAGGTCAAGTTTGAGAGCTCGAGAGATTATATTTTATATATACTTATACGGGTGTCCCATAAGGTCACAGCATATCAATGTTATGTTTTTTTTAATGGAATAACCTGTATATTTTTTCATTTTTATAAACCTCTTGCCGAGCTAATTTCAACGATGTATCATACTTGATGTTTATTATGTTTAATAAAGGATCTACAGCCACCTGAAAATCACATTTTTTTGGATTTAGATGTTTGTAGAAGCCAAACCGTTGGAAATCATTAAAAATGTCCTAAATTATATTATATTATGAAATAATCAAAATATGAAGCTTGACTCTATCTATAAAAAAGATAAATTATACTTATCTTTTTCATATTTATTATAAATATTTTCGATACATTTCAATTCTAAATTGATTATACTAAGTATTTTTATGAGTTATTCTTTTTTTAAAAGTGTATTAGTGTATTAGATTTTTTACAGTTAAAAGCTGAATGTTGAATGAATTGTCCGTGATTTTTTGCAATCGTTACTTTTATGGGTGACTTTTAAATTATTGCGTTTGTGTTGTTCCGATCTGTTAATAGCTGATTCTTCAAATTGCGAGAAACTCGGAACAGTAGAATATTTGCTGCTGTCCTATACACAACATAGAAATCAAATTGAGAGCTTTCTGGTTCTGTAATTTTAAAATTTATAAAATTCTAAAAATATTGAAATAGATATACAAAGTACTATACAAATACACTAGTAATTTTGTAACTGAAAATGTAAAATTGGTAGGAGTAGAAAGATAATATAAAAATTTAAACAGTATGCAAAAAAATAAATAAAAAAATATATAAAAAAATATATAAAAAAATAAATAAAATAAAAAAAGAAATAAAAAAGAACAAATATATAGCTAATTCCCTGATAAGTACATCAAAGCAGCAAATTTGAATTTTGAATTAATTTATTAGTATTTGTGGTATAATACCAGGATAAAAAACCCACCCTCACATTTTTTTTTTGTGTTTTTTGTTCTCATTTTTATATTAATTTTAGTTAGGTTTTCAATTCATAATATGTTTTTATTATTATTTCTTTGTTTAATTTAGGACTGATTTATTTCTACTACTACTGATAATAAATTTTAATATTAATTTTAGTTTGATATTTATTTCTCTTAAATTAGAACCCCAGAATTATTCCTTTTATAATATGCCTTTTTACACTTCGAAATGTCTACTTTTTACGGTATTTTTTGTCCATTTGATTAGCAAAAGTTATTAAAAGGTTCTCTTAATGATTAAAGTTTGCGTTGGTATTCGATTACTAACTTTCAAACAACTTCTGAATTTTAAACTGAAATATTAACTCATTTTCTCAAGTAATATGGCACCAAAAAAGGGCATTAAATTTAGAAGTAGGTGATAGCCTGACAGTTCCAATTTACTTAATTTCCTTAGAAAAATCGCCATCCATTTAAATGAATGAAACCATCAGAAATTCACAATAGGGGTATTAAGAGATGATGTTAGAAGTAATTGGCTTTATATTTTATTGGATTCAAGTACTTTGGATAATATATAAGAAAATATACCTTTTTACGGTTATATTAGAAATGATAAATATTGTCTTCAATTGATTAAGGTTTGATTTCAAATGAAGTAGAATAGTTTCTGTGTTTATAATAATAGTAATATTAGTTTCTAGCATTTTTATCCGTTTGGATATTAATAAAGATTGGCGAAAGGAGATAATTTCGACCCTATACCTGCAGTGACTTAATTGAAAACTATTTTGAAAATATTGATATAAATAGCATTCTGATTCCTTACTTAAAAAGAGGAATCAAGCTAGTTTCAGTCTGTTAAAGCTCTTAATTATTTTTTTATTATATATACAGGGTGAGGCATTAGTATGGCAGAGCTCGATTAGTCCGCTATTATTAAAGTTACGAAAAAAAAGTTGTTAAAAAAGTGTAGCCACTCTTGAGATTCACATTTTAAAATTAGTCCCAAATATACAGACTGTTCAGGAACGAAGTGCCAGACAAATTTTTTTTAAATAGAACGCCCCGTATATTTTTACATTTTTATAAACCTCTTGCCGAGCTAATTTCAACGATGTATCACACTTTATGTCTATTATGTTTAATAAAAGATCTACAGGCACCTGTGATCAAAAATTTGAAATCCCACCTGATTTTTAATGGCTGCTACATACATCTAGATTAAAAAAAGAATGTGATTTTCAGGTGGCTGTAGAGCCTTTATTAAACATAATAGACATCAAGTATGATACATCGTTGATATTAGCTCGGCAAGAGGTTTATAAAAATTTAAAGACATACGGGGTATTCGATTTAAAAAAACAGCTTTGGAATGGCACTGCGTTTCTGAACACACTGTATATTTGTAACTTTGTATGTTTCTGTTTATTATTCTACATCCAATTCAAAAATAGTTGAATTTAATATTTTCTTAAGTCCAATTGCTCATTCGGAGTCCCTTATAATTAAATAGTTTTATTTTCTTGAACCACAAGAGTTTAAGGACCAAAAATGTAAATTAATCAAAGACCTTTACTAATAAGATTAGTTTTGCTTCTATGAGAAAACGATTAACTCTAACCCTTAAGGAAACAAGAACAATAGGAATTCATGATCGCATTATTATAAAAAGCCGGCTTAAGACTTAAGGTTGATTGCCACGTTTCTTCAAGGAACAACGGGCTATGGAAATTAGGTTTTCAGATCGTTATGGAAACGCAGGTGTAAGACGATACCACAGAGCCGACTCGACTTTTTATATAGAATATTTTCATTTTCTAAATTTTTGGTAATTTCTGGCGTAAATTAAATGGGTATACATATTTTTGTAAAGCTAAATCTAATCAACGAACTGTTCTATCAGGTAATCAAATAAGTTAGTGCCGTTTTTGTATACAGCAGATTTTTTTAAAGTTATTCACCGATACCATTTGTTTCTTATCTGTCATTTACTTTAATACGAATCCTTCTTTTGTCGATTACATACATTTTTGATGACAACTGTTTAATTTCTAATTTGAACATTTGAAAATATCAACAAACACAACTTTAATTCGAGGTTGTTTCCTCTGTGACTACAAACTTGGTATCAAAGCTGCAATGGAGGCACGAAAAATATGAAGGTACCGCATTCGGAGATGATGCCATAAGTTTTCACAGCACAGAAGTGGTTTCAGAAATTTTCTTCGGTAGATCTCAACTTGACCGATGAAGTACACTCCGGGAGACCGAAGATTATTAACAACAATGATCTTATTTATTTATTTATTAATACACTCGTCAAAAAGTATCGCATAATTGAATTTTCACCAAATATTTTGTTTTTAAATTTTTTTAAATGATATCTAATAAATCGTCTTGCAGTTTAAAATTAGTTTGGTTATTTAATATTAAAAATTTATGAAAAAATGCATAATTAACTTTTATTACAAAAAACAGGAAAATTATAAATGACAAAAAAAAATCTTAAAACAAAAAACTACAATTTTTGGTATCGACTATTGCGACCTCTGGGTCTAATGACAGCTCTTATATGTTCTGGAAGGCTTCTTATCAAATCCCTAATAAACTCTATATCTAAATCTTCCCATTTTTCTACTAAAGCGTATTCTAAGTCATCTAGGTTTCCTGAATCAATATTATGAGCTCGTATTCGCCGTTCTAGGTAGTCCCAAACATGCTTATAGAGTTTAAGTCTGGACTTACTGCTGGCCATGCTAAAACGTCAATACCAACTTCATCAAGATACGTAGTTGTAATTCTCGTAATATGCATACGTGCATTAACATGCGTATGAACAAAATTCACTCCACTAACAGGAACAAAGGGTACCACATTTTCTTCAAGGACCTGTGTAATATACCGATCAGCTGGTAGAAATCCCCTACGAAATACGGTCGAGTCCATGCGACCTTCAAAACAGATGCCTCCCCATATAATAATGGAGCCACCGCCAAAATTCCTGGCTGGGCTTATGTTGCACTGGGCACTGGGAAAATCTGGACTCATCAATAAACAGGATGTTAGCCCAGTCGTTTACATTCCAATTAATATGTTCTCTTGCGAACCTTAAACGTGCCACACGGTGTGCTCTGGTTAACAATGGTGCAGTAACAGGTATTCCGGTTCTAATTTCAACTTCCCTTAACCTCTTCCTAATCGAATTAATGCTTACTCTTACATTACGAACTCTGGAGAGTAGATTTTGAAGTTGCCCTGTTGTAATATGACGTTTTCGTAGAGCTTGAAGACGTAAATAACGGTCATCTCCACGGTTGGTACACCTTGGGCGTCCTGGAACTGGTCTTCTATTGTAACCCCCAATTTCTCTGTACCTTTTTAGTGTCCTGGATACACTCGATTGATTAATACCCATAACTTCGGCTAAACACTGCTGCGATCTGCCATCTTCACTTAAGGCCACAATTTTGGCTGCTTGTACTGGTGTTAAATTACTCATTTTAATCCAAATTTATTTTGTTAATTTCACTATCCACAAATTTCTACGCCAACTGACTTTAAAGCAGATTTGCTAAAACGAATATTTTTGTATTGTTCAAGTTTTTTTTGGCATTTATTCGACAAAATATTTTCTCTTACGATTTATTTTACGATTTCAAAATGTTTATGATTTTTAAAAATGAGCTCTACTTTTTACGCGATACTTTTTCTGATGAGTGTATATGGTATACATTAATCCAACACTAAAAATTTACATTTAATAAAAAATAGTCACACCGTAAAAAAATTTAAAGATTTAAAATTACGAAATGAATCGAAAAATACGTCTAAATTAGATTGATTCATTATCATTATAAAGTCGTTGCATACTAGATAAGGGAAAATGTGAGATATGGAAGTCAATGTAAAATAGACAAATATTATGGGTACGGGAAAAGGTGTTAAAAAACAATCTAAATAATAAATCAGCTGTCAATACCACCATTTAGAACTCTATGCAGCAGACACAGGTCAAAGAAGTCACGGCGAGACTCAAGCTTCAAAATATTCAACTTGGTTTAGAGCATGATCATAATTGAACATATAAATCTCTTCTGGACACCCTTTAATAATTGTTATAATATGGAGCCCAAACTGGTAAACAATACTCTAAACAATGTGTTTGCGGAAATCTAACATAGAATCCTTCACAACACCAAAATCCTTAATAGAAGAAAGACCCTTAAGAATACTACCACTGAACATAACATGAAAACATTTATCAACATTTAAATCAAGACTGTTAACCAAAGACAAATTTTATAATAAATATAAGCATCAGTTTCTTCTTTCTAATATATACATATACAGGGTGTTTCTATATTCAACCGACAACGCTATACCCTAGAGAGATCTCGTTAATGAATGAATTTTGATAAAGGAACACGAATCCTTAAAGGGCGTAGTTACTGAGATACAGGGTGTTAAAAGTTTGAAATCAAAATTAAAAATTTGCCATAAATCAAGAACACCTTTAAATATTTTTATAATATAATAATAAGAAAGTCAAATTTTGACATAAAAAGCTTTTGAAAAATTTAACCAGTGGCGCGGTATCAAGGTTAGTACCATCTTTGACCACCCTATTTTGTTCACTACTGGCAGAAAATTTTTTATTTAATTTTTTTTAGAGTCTATGTTCATTTTTATTAAAAAAAAAGGAATGACCTTTTATGGTGTTAATGTGAACGGTAGTGGAGAGATTTGCTTCTAAACAAAAGTCTACAAATACTTGGATAATTTACAAATTATAATTTGTACTGCAACTTGTCCGCCGGCGATTTGCTAAACAAGTATTTGCTTTAATCCGTATTATTGATTCGACTTCAAATAATGATTAAACCTACACCTAAATGGTTGAAAAAGGTCTTTATGGACTTGGTTTGAGTCCAGTCGCTGCAATTTAAAAAAAAAAATTACAATTATTCCTTTTAGTTATCTTGATATTTCCCACAAAGACTATACCATGAAAGATGTGCCCTCGCAGAGCACGTCCACAGTAATGGACACACCATGGATTATGAATCAGTAAATATTCTCGAAAAAGAACCTAATTTATCCAAAAGACCTACATATCACAAATATGTAAATATATAAACGATATAAAAAATGTATTTATTCATATTTACTTCAACTCGGTAAGCATCAAAATATAAATTTGTCTAACCTTGACCATGTTTTAACAAACAAATACTAAGTTAATAATATAAATAAAAATAAGAGAAAACGGAATAAACAAATATTGATCAATAGCCCTACTAGATTTTACAAGCCAAATGAAGGACAAAGGATTCAGATTTTCTAAAATTGTTGATTAACGAAAAAAAAATAACCAGACGTCTTGACAAAGTATAGAGAAAATTTTAAAAATAATTTTAAATAATAAGTAGATAATTTTATATCTGTAAATGAAAAAATCACCTGTCTTGGAAGAAGATTTGAATTGTAAGACAAAATAAAACTTTTTTCCAATATTTATTTAATTTGAATTCTGGATTTTCCTTTTTCCTGACGTCATCTCAAAAAATATAAGCATATAAGTGACTTCAATTTTTTTATACTTTCTGTTATCTCTAATGATAAATCAAAAATCACTACAAATTATAAAGACATCTTATATCGAAAATAGCTTAAAATTTTGTGTGATTGGACATTTTGTATCAATCCTAAGTATCAACATTTTAAAATAATACTATATTTAGTTGTATTTTCGAATCTTGTTTTGAGATCATTAAATAAACGTTGAATCTATAATTTTTTTAAATGTACGCCACACATGTTAGTTTGACGCAGTGACGTTGGGTACTAACTTGAAAATATAGGCGTTTAGCTATTTTATCTTTTTGTGAACATTAATATTTTAAAATTTTTGCCTTTGATCTTTGGCGAGAAAACCGATTCGCTTCGGATACGGTCCAACGTTACAACCAGGGCTGTCCCTACGCCTATTTCACCGGTACATACATCGTTGTTGGCTTTAATGTGTGGGCCCGAGGTAAACCAATTGCACTTAACCCCTGTAAGAGTTCAAAAATGCGATATCAAAAATTTCGTATGCATTATTATTTAGGGAACAACTTCGAAATAGATTTTAATTAGCAGAATCGGGTGGGCAATGTGACCATTTCCTTGTTTTCACATAATTTTGGAACACTCAAAGAGTGGCTCACATGGTCCAACTGTCTTAGGACAATTGGGGTTTTCACCACGACAAACTCTAAGCCGAAGAGGGTGGAGGGCCGGTTCAAATTAACTAAGTGAATTCGAAATGGGTGCCAGGTAAATTTAAAAAAAAACCTTATCAGTTGTAAACAACCATCAAATAAAACTCACTCAAATTGATAAATTTAATTAAATTACTTAGGAACAAATAATTTGATGTCTGATGTTTTATCAAATAATTTTGCTATTTCTAATTGAAAACTTGAAAACTTACTTCCAAACGTCACTAAAGATACAAGTAATTTAGATTTCGGTACCTTGATAGTTCGGGTTTTTCAAACGTTATAATTTTTACCAAATTAATTTTCGCCAAGCTGATGTGGAGGAAAAGTAAAATTGTTTTTGGCCTGATTTCCACACTAGATCAACCAAGATACAGTTCCCATAGAATTCAGAAAATTTACAAAATACTTGTAAAGGTTAATTCGGAACTCGAAACAATCAATAACATGTCCAATAGTCTCCGAATTTGATTAGTACCAAACTGTAATCCTGCACAATCTCGCAGAAGGCTCAACAGGGCCTTTTCAAAAAACGTAGAATCAAAAACTTGCCACTACGCAAAGTCAACTCTGCCAGAACTCAATTGCAATGCCAAGGTTTATTACGCATCAAAAATTTCCGTGATTCAGAAGTACTGGCGTCGACATCTGTGGATGAATGACATAACATAACCCAATATTTTCCCTCAATGTAAACAATTTCAAATGGTATAAATAACAAACTAAAGCAGGCAAATTCGATGAAAAACCAAAAGGGAGAAAAATTAAAATATAAAAATAAACTGCAATGTATATCCTTTTATGAAAATATCAGGTATTAAGATTTATTTGCAACCGGCTAATACTAAAACACAACTTGATTTTTAGGTGAAAATTTAACGTTACAGCACATTAGACGATACATTCAGACTGGTCAAGTTATAGTGCATAGTAGATAAAAGTATAGGGTGCGGAAGAAACGCACGCTAGTGAAAGCAGGTAGTCAGATTCAGATTTCCAATAATAACTTGATTCAGTCGGTGTGGGCATACAGCAAGCAAATGAAGGCAGGTTATCAGAGCAATTCATACCAAAAACAAACCAAGAGGCAGGCAATTTGGAACCAGAATTACTTCCGGTAAAAATCTCAACTTTCTGACTCCGAAAACCAGCGTGCGCCTTGGCTGTACTCTTTTAGTCACGAGAACTGCGCCAAAGCTGTGTCGAAGGTTATGACATACTGACCTATTTTTTCATCTGTTTTAAAATTGTGCATCAAGTACTAGCCACATTAAATATACGGTGGACCCCTGTTATCTACGGTATTGGAATTGTTCAATAAATATATTAATGAGGTGAGACTTTTCCTTTATAATTCCTGAAGCCTGTTATACAGGGTTGCCATTGAAAATGAGCTGAAAGGCATAACTGTCAGGAAAAGATTTTATCGAAAAAAACCTGAAGCACGTCAAGTTTGTTTCTGAGGGGGGCAGCTTGGTTATACACTACCTCTTAATTTTCATAAAACATAAAAAAATCTTCTAATAAGAAGAATCTAAAAAAACATGTTATTCGTTGAGAAAAGAACAAATTGAACCAGATAAGTAATGAAAATTGAATTAGAAAAAGGTGCTCCAAAAAACTTCTCCAAAAGTTGTGTTGTGATAACACGTTCCAATAGCAACTTCTTTACCTTTACGGATTCAAATCAAGAAACCTACGATAAATTTATTGGCACTGAATTGTGGTCACGAACGAACGAACGAAGAATGTTACGATTTTTGTTGTTTACTTTGAATAGATTTATACAATCAATATGGTGAATAAAATTACCGAATGAGTTGAAAGTGTGATCCTTTTTTTTAAATCATGAAAACGTTAATGAATTGGCGCCTGTATTCAATAACCTACATGCTGATAGGCATGTTCGTCATAAGTACGTTATACAGTTGGTATATAAGTTCCGAGAAACTGGATCGGTGGCCAATAAAAAACGAAACTCTGAACTTCCTGTTCTCAACGAATTCACAAACCTGGAAGTAATAGGGCAAGTTAGTGCAGATCCAACTTTAAGTACAAGAAAATTAGCTGCAACTACTAATCTTTGTAGAACAACTATTCAACGAATTCTGAAAAACTTCAAGTTTCATCCTTTTAAAATAAAGCTAGTTCAGGAATTGAATGAAGATTATTAAGACCGACGCTTGCAATTTTGCGAAAATATTTCTCAAAAAATAATTGACAGCAGGAAATTTCTTTTTAATATTTGTTTTACTGACAAAAGTTGTTTCATTCTAAATTGTACTGTGAATAGTCATAATTGTCGATACTGATCAGATGAAAAGCCTCATGTTTTTTGTAAAGCTGACACTCAAACACCACAAAAATTCAATGTTTTTGCGGGTATTTTTGGTGATCGCATCAATGGACCAATCTTTATAGACGGCAGTTTGACAGGAGAACGGTATCTCGAAATATGGAAGACTTGGTTTACCCTTTCTTAATTGGCATTGTTGAGAACGATGACAGGTACTCTGAACAACATTTATTTTTTCTTTCTTAGATAGAAACTTTTCTTATGGGGTCATCTAAAATCGAATATTTATGGTACCGAGTGCGATTCGTTGGAAGAGTTGCGGCAGCGCATTGTTGGTGAACGAAGTAGGTTAATTCCTGAAATACTGAAAAATGTCAGGTAAAAATTTGAACAAAATTACGTACATACAAATAATGATCTGTCAGATATTCAAAAATGTTATTACTTGAAAAGGGCTCTAAAGGATAATGCTGATGTTACAAGATCGTTAGAAGTATCAGAAGAAAATTATAAGGAAGCATGGCGTGTATTGCAGACGTGGTACGAAAATAAAAAGAAAACTGCATATAGTCATTTTGATACGTTAATAAATTCCCCGGAAATGGCTAAATAGTTTGTAAATGTGGATAGAACGGATTTATGGGCATTAAGGTCTATGCAACAGCCTATAGATTCATGGGATCATTTATTGATTCATATTTTAGAAGGTAAATTAGATAGTAATTCAAGGTAAAACAAGGATTTGCTAACACCTTTCCTTCAATGCATGACTTTCTACATTTTTTAGATAACAGGTGGCAGAACTTAGAGGAAAGTTATGATATATTTAAAACATTAAATAATTATGGAAAATAAGGGTCGGACTGATAAAGAATCATTTGTACCAATCTTACGACAAAGTGCAATAACTCTCTTGTTATTATTGATATCAAAAATTTTGCAATTGAAAATGATTGATAGATTTAAGATACACAATTTATAATTATTTTTAGTTATATTTTTTTAAATGGTAAACCATGTATGTTTTTACTTTTTTATAAATCTCTTACCGAACTGATTTCAATGATGTATCACACTTGATATCTATTATGTTTAATACAGGTTCTACAGCCACCTGAAAATCACATTTTTTTTAATTCAGATATCTGTAGCAGCCTAACCGTTAAAAATCAAAAATGGCTTACATGTCCCTATCCTAACTTTTTCAAATATTTTTTAATGCCACAGCATAGAAATATTTCTTAATACCATAATATTGAAAAGATAGGTTTGACATTTTTGACAGTTTACCTACTTAGAATGTTTTGACGTGCAAGTACTATTTGTGTTGTTTACAGTAAGATGAAAATCTCATATTGGCCAAAAAATGGAATTAACTTCAGAAAATTTTCGAGCTTTGATTTATTATGACTTTCGACGTGGTGTAACTCAAGAACAGTGCATCAATCAACTTAATTCAACTTTTGGCGATGAAGCACCGTCCAAAACCAGTGTAAGTCGCTGGTACCCTGAATTTAAACGTGGCCGTAGTTCGCTCACGGACGAAGTTAAAGAAGGTCGTCCAAAATCGGTCGTTGTGCCGGAAAACATCGATGCTATGAGAAAACTAATTGAAGAAGATGGTCATGTGACATACCGTGAAATCGATGCATGTTTAAGCATTAGTATGACCAGTATAATAAGATTTTGTACGAACATTTGAGTGTTCGGAAGCTATCTGCGTGTTGGATTCCACATGTGTTGACAGATGCTCAAAAAAATACAACTGTGGTGCATCCAAAGCCGTATACAGCATCGTCACAGGTGACGAGTCGTGGATTTTTGCATATGAGCCAGAAAGAAAAGGCCAATCGGCAGTTTGGGTGTTTCAATGTGAAGAAAAGTCAACAAAAGTTACTCGTTCTCGAAGTGTTAAGAAGGAAATGGTGGCGTGTTTCTTCACGAAAGTTAGTCATGTGGCACTGTGGCACTCGAAAATCAAAAAACCATTAATTCAGCGTGGTATACGACCATTTGCTTGGTAGAAGTTTTTAGTAAATTGAGAGAAACCAATCCAAAACGACGAATAATTTTGCATCACGACAATGCGAGCTCACACACATCAAGTGAAACAAGCGAGTATTTGGACACACAAAGAATCGAACTGTTGGGTCCTCCGCCTTACAGTCCCGAATTGGCACCTTGTGACTTCTTCTTGTTCCCACAAATTAAAGATAAACTGCGTGAACAACGATTTTTATTGTCCGAAGAAGCAGTTGAGTCTTTAAAAACCGTGTTTTAGAGCCATAATCTTTTGACTGGACAAAGTGCTTTGAAGGGTGGTTCAATCGCATTCAAAGGTATATAAAGCTTAAAGGCGAATATTTTGAAAAGCAATAAATATATTTTTGATAAAATTCATTTGTTTATTCTTTCTATTCTCAATACATAAATAGCAACCCTCGTAATTACATAAAAAGTTGGTGAAGCATACTCATCAGAAAAACCAGTCAGAAGCGGAGATCCTCAAGGTTTAGTACTTGGACCACTACTTTTTTCTGTATATACTTGTAATCTTCCACTCATACTTTCTAGTAAGGTTTCTATTTACGCTGATGACACAAAACTATACGTGAATCCTATTATTGATCAACATGTACTTAAACACGATCTTGACTTAATATTTAAGTGGTCTTTAGAGTGGTTACTTCCTCTTAATACTGAAAAATTTGTTGTTCTACATATCGGCAAGAACATATTTTATTAATGGACATCTTTTAAACTCCGTAACCTCCCCCAACGACCTCGGAGTGGTAATTACTAGTGACTTAAATTGGTCGGAACACATAGCCTCGGTCTGTAAACGTGCAAACTCAAAATTATTCCTGATTCGGAAGTGCTTTTCACCCATCTCTCTAAAGTCGGTTTGTAAACTCTATTCCATATATGTCAGACCTATTCTAGAATTTGCTGGACCTGTCTGGAATCCTGATCTTACTCGAGAAAAGACTCTACTTGAAAATGTCCAACGTCTGGCCACAAGACTAGCATTTGGCCGAGTAAAACCTTGTTATGAAGATAGACTGTCCATGGCTCATTTAACCACATTCGAGAATCGACGTCTGCGGGGTGACTTAATTATCTCCTTCCGAATTCTCTAGTACAACTTCGGAGACCTGAAAGCGCTGTTTACTCTAAACCAAGACGAACGTTTAAGAGGCCACCACTTTAAGCTGAAGAAAGAACAGATGATAGCAAGGTCCAGTGTTAACTTCTTGCCCAACCGAATATTCAAAATTTGGAACAATTTGGATTGTGACACAATTTCATCAGTTTCTATAAACACATTTAAAAACATGCTTGATTGTACCATATTTTATTTGTAGGACTCTACTGCGCTAAATATTTAGTTTTTAACTAATTAATTTTCATATTTTTTTGGTCAGTAGTTTTATATTGTCTTTCTTCTCAGATTTTGGGCATAACAGGAGCTTGCTTCTCTGCCCTTATTTGTAATTAATAATAATAACTCGAAGATAAAAATATAATATAATGAGATTACGGAAGTTAAACAACAAAAATATTTATTATCTTTCAGTTCAAGAAAATAAGGCAGCTTTGAAGGTTTTAATTTTATTGATACAAAAGCAAAAATTTGGTGATGACTGGATTAAACTTAAAAATAGTAAGAAAATTTCGAATAATAGTTAACTCACGACTATAAACCCAATGTTGAATTAATCTATTGTTATAAGGGTAGGGGGTAGAATAGAGGAGGCTAATATTAATTTCGACGATAACCATCCTATTGTACTCTGTTGTTTGTCGACAGCTACCGACGATAATCCGAATGTATAAGATTATTAAGAAATATTCGGTCTTTCGCTAACATATTTGGTACCTAATGACATGTGCCGCAAAAATTGACATTCACTAATTTCTTTGTTTCATAGTTTCAGATATACTAAAAAAGCCTTCGTTAAGGGACGTTCGTATTCTTCCGTTAAATTAACAACTAGTTTTATTATCATCGATGATAAATAATGATTTTGGTGACAGTATAAATAAATGTAAATTTCTCTTGACCAAAAATAGTTGATAATTATTATATGTAAGTCCATTACTGGAAAAAATGCTTTTAGCGAAAAGTTTTATTTTCCGAAACATGAGACTCCAGAATAACAACTATATTGTGCGAACGAACACCTGGATGTGAGGCTTGACAGTATTATACAGAAAATCAAAGGGAAAGCGACATGCTCTGAGTTTGATGCGACATAATTGCTGTCGGCTTTAACTTAAAATATTTTGTACGTCATAGACTAAAAGTGCTATTGTAATCTATTATTTAGAAAATTTAACAATCAGTTGTGATACCTAGGAATTGAAAAGAATTAATCTCTTTAATACCACTTATCTAATCAGAAAAATAAGTAGGAAACATGCTAGAAATATTAATACAAAATACTATACATAGCTTGTAGGAATGTATACAGTAGTATTTTTTCAGCAATAACTTTCTAAAAAATGTGTGATACAAATGGTCCTTATTTCCAAAGAAAACACGTTTGAGCATATTGCTTGCATATACATGGTTGGGATAAAATATGGAACCAAGTAAATATCTTTTAATCGAAATGGACGATATTTATGAAATTTTACAAGTAACTGCAATGAGGCAAAATGCAACTGATGTACATTTTTTTGTTAATAATATACTTCAGGTTTAACCGGAAATACCATAAACTTTTTTAATTTAAATATATTTTTGCAGATTTTGAAAGAGCTTGTTATTTCCCGAATTTGTACATAGAGGGTTTAGAGGAAATAATTTGTAAAAACGAGAAATAACTAACTTTTAGTTGTAGAATAAGTAAATTTATTTACTTTAGACTAATGAGATTAATAATTTAAACAAATTTAACTCAAATGTTCAAAATGCTTTCTATTCACCTACTGACAAAACAGGTGATTTTAGATAACCCCAAAAAAAAATCTAATGGGCTTAGATCCGGAGATTGAGCAGACCACTCTATGAATCGATCACCATAACTGATCATCATTAATATTTCAATACGATCTTTTTCACTTAAATGAACCATTCTTAATCGTACAATTTATTTCCGTAAATTAAAATTTGACAGTTTGGCAAAAGTTACCTACTAGATAGTACTCGTTTATTTCTTACTATTAATACAAACAAAATCAATTTGTTTATCTAAATGGTATTTTAGTCTAATGTATAAAAACTTAAAAGTGTTTAATTAAAGTGGTGTATTCCTCGTTTTTACAGATTTTTTACCCTAAACCTAGTATGTTCGAATTCGAAATAACAAGATCTTTTAAAATCTACAAAAATTTACAGGATGTCCTATTTAAATTCAAAAAGTTCATGGTATTTCCAGTTAAACCGGAAGTATATCATTAACAAAAAATGTACATCATCTGCATTTTGCCCCATTGCACTTACTTGCAAACTTTCATAAATATCGTCCGTTTCGTTTTAAAGATATTTACTTGATTCCATACTTTATTCCAATCATGTTTGTATAACTTTACCAATTAACCCTACACAGCCATCTCCTCAAATAATTAAAATTGGCTTAAGTGATAGATCTTTTAAAAAGTCTGCATTACTTATAAAAAATTGTGTATTTTTTATTTTATGTATCGATTTGTAGGAAATATTTTGAATTGGTGAATTGCACGTGTTTGAGCATCAGATGAAAGTATGAGACAACTGGAAACTGTTTTACGCACAAATAGACTCTTCAAAGTTAGAAAACCATCAGGGTTGCATTCGATTGTTTCCTGGTGATTACATTATATGCGCTATGAACAACAGGGTATTGCTTTGTTTCAACAAATTGTTGAACGATGAGTTTTGGTGTTATCACTATGAACCAACCAAAATTTGCAATGGAAGCATCTACAATCTCCCAAGACGAAAAACTTTCGATCCCAAACATCGGTTTTAAAAGTAACGATAACGATATTTTTTTATTACCAAGTTGTGCTGTAGGTTGGATTAGAGCTGAGCCCTAAAGAGTTTACGTTATCAGCATCAAGAATAAAATCCCCAGGATACTCAAAAATGATGGCATTATACTGCCTGATAATGCTCTATCCATGTTACTCAGACTTCCTTGGTCGTATAAAATGGAATGTTTTGCTACAGTCCTGACTTGTTCCTATGCTAGTTTCATATGTTTGGCCGATTAAAACAATCATTGAAAGGAGATCGGTTCAATTCGAACGTTGAGGTAGAGATTACTGTTAGAAAATGTTTCCGCAAACAGCCGCAAGAATTTTTATAGCAGGAAATCTATAGTCCATCAGTGAGACTCATGCCTTAATATGTAATAAGGGAGACTTGTTTTAAATTCGTTGAATAATAATTACTTTACAACCACTAAATATATTTCTATTGAAACTATCCTCGCATTTAATTTTTTGCCAAATTCTTTTATCTGCACACTTTAATATTTCATTAATTTCAAATGAAATGACCAATAAATTTAAAGTATTACTTTTAAAGTTCAACTCCCATCTGTGAAGGATTTCAGATCGAGAAACTCGAGAAATAAATTTACCAAAATGGATTTGACCTTGACGTCGAGGACCTTGTTCGTGAATTGCGAACTGGACGATAAAAAAAGGTGTAAATAGCAATAGCGAGAGAGTTGGTTAATCGATCGATAAACCCTTAGGACTTGTGGTGAGAGTTAATATACCAGAGTACATTATTGATTAAAATGTGAATCGTAAAAGCACGAATGTGGAAAAATTTGCTGCATTTGTGATGGTTATCTCATTGTTATTTACCGTATCAATTTATTTGAAATTTTTGTTTGACGGAATGTGTACAGATCTTTTATGAATTGAATAAAATACATATATGTTTAAAAAATTCCAAAATGGGATAATTTGAATTTTATTGGAAATATTTTCAACTACTAATATTTTATTAAACTGTTCCTTCATATTTTATGCAAGTATAAAAAAAGTTTCTTATGGACTAATTTATCTGCCGTTGCTATAGGGATTAATTGGTTTATGAAATTATTTTCGTTAGACGATGTGGCATATATAAAGTTATTAAGAGCTCATGTTGTGTAATATACTTTTAAGAGCCTAACACCACGTCTTCAAAAAATGTATAGATCTACAAACACACTACCTATACATACATCTCTTTTCTTCTGATTTAATTACATGAAATAAAGAGAGAAACGAATATGTAATATTCAATTTTTTTGTGGTACATATGAATAGATGTGGAGAAACGTGTAGTATAAAATAATATATTTACGGTGGGTTAATATATTGAGAAGCGGTGCATCGCAAATGATTTAAAGAATGGATCAATAATCACAACGTTAATGGTAATAAAAATGTAAAAGATACAACAAATATTTGCCGGCTTTTTCCAGCCAAACAATTAATAATGAAAATATGTTTTCATAAAAATACATGATTTATTGACACAATTGTTATTGTTTACAATATATAGTAATTCAACTTCTACTGAGAATATGTGCTAGGCCGTGAACTTTTGTCGAAAAAGAAATAAACAAACGCACCAAACGAGAGAGGAATTATAATGGTGTGAATGAAAAATTGAAAGCGTAAAATGCATCAACACTGCTGCCAGATTTTAGATTTGTATATTTCTAGGATACAGGCGCATATTGTCTAATTTTTTCCGATATTTGAAATGTAATTTTACTGCGCAGCGTTCAAAATTGAAAACAAATTGCATTAAAATTTTAAACTTACAAAATCTGTGTGAAAGGGGGACGGATTCCTTTTTTTGTTTGGATAGTTTTTATTCATTTTCCGGAGAGCAGATTGTTGTAGGCATGTTTATGTGCTTACCATACGCTCAAAACTGACCATATGTGCGCAAAATTGTAAGAGTTTTTTACTGTGGTTTTAATTTCGTAACTGAACTGAATCTTGAAAAATAATAGCTCTCGTACAATTCAATTATTCTGTTTTACAAAGCATCTGAAAATTTAGAAGTTCGTCTGAAATTTCTACGGATCTGCAATTAAATGAATCTATAATAAGAATGAGACAGAATAATAATTTTTACAAATCCAGAGATATTTTAAATGGAAGGTTTTCATCCGGAAATGGCGAAATCCTTGGGCATTAAATTCTCATTTTGTACGATTAAGCGCTACGAGGTCGATAATGATAAAAGCCCTGGTCCAGAATCGCTATAATAACCATTGCAAAATATCCGGTTTAACATATAAAACTATTTACTGTGTTACTATAATCGTTAATTAAAATGAAATTTATCCGACTGCTTATAATTAGATTGACATTATTTTTACAGAGGTTGTGATATGTGCTTCTTAGAATTAATTTATACATTTATGATCATATGGGTTGTTATAAGCAAAAGTAATTGAGTTAAGTGCATTGTCAATAATACATATCACATACACTTTCCACGTGCGTTCGGCAAATTACTATTATATCTAGATAAGATTAATAAAAGGCAAGTTTATTTTCAACTATAATGAAATTAATTTTCATTAAAATAATAAATTCTGCCTTTCCTGACAGAATAGATATTTCTAATTCTATTTATTAGGTCTATTAATTATTTATTCGGAAACAAAGGAAGCGAATACATACATGGTTGGTATAAAGTATGGAACCAAGTAAATATCTTTTAATCGAAATGGACGATATTTATGAAATTTTACAAGTAAGTGCAATGGGGCAAAATGCATCTGATGCACATTTTTTTGTTAATAATATACTATGAACATTACTAGAGAGAGAGAGAGCAGACAATAGAAGGGGAAATATTTCGATGAGAGTGATGGCGATATTGTCCTCACAGCAAACTAACGTATTTATTAAAATTAATGTAAAATTATACCACACTGTAAAAAGTGTTAATCATCTGCTTTCTAAAGATTTGTAATTATTTGTTTTATACATATTTCGTGTATTTTTCTATTTTATGATTTTAACTTTTTCATATTTTCAGATTGTGTAATTCATAATTAATAAAAATAAATATTTGAACTATAGAATATAAGCTGTTTTTTTAATCATTTATAAAACATTTTTTTATTTTTTGGTTTTTAATCATGCCAGTATTGAAGAATATTTTTCAATTTTTCAAATAACCAGTCAAATCTATAACAATATAACGGACTTGTACTGACCGTCTACTAAGTTTATGGCTGATTTCTATCGTCAATCTCTTCAATTTGCTTAGAGAATATTATATTTGTAATCGAACGATACCTTATCTTGTTTTTCTTTTTTTCAAACATGAAATTTGTTCAATAAAGTATAATAAAATTAAATAAATATACCATTATTACAAAAACAAGAGTAATATATCGAATTTGTCAATTATGTATGCCATTAACAATATATTATTTATTTTATAACATTCAATAATTAAAATTATTTTGGTAGCCAGTTCTTGTTCATTCAGGCAGTGGTCTTCACCTAGGCTATCAAATCGTTACAATATGTAATTTGTGTCTATTACAAATTTTAATATTTTGTATAAAAAGGTTAATATTCCTTATTCGAAAAGCTACTTATTTTAATTCAAATTTCCTTGTGACATTTACTGAAAACCGCCGGCTACAAACTTAAACTTTCAAACTAACATAATCAAGTATAATGTTGAAGGACATACAAAAACTTTTACAAAGTATTATTAAGATATAAGATTGAGCAACACGAATTTTATAAACTTCCAAACTCAAACAAATAAGAAATAATATACACTCAACCGCTATATAAAAGTTGTTTTATGTCCCCTTTGTGTTTTTACGAAGCTTGTTTACAGTCACTCATGAAAGCATACCACGTTGGGAATATATTCATTAAAATTTTTGCCTTAGAGTCGATGAAAAGGTTTTTCCTCTGCTTTTTTTAATGCTCAACCACTGCAGTTTTTTTATTTACGTGCTTCGGAAAATGAGTGATTTATAATTTAAAATGCTTTATTTAATTAATGTGTATTATTTTAACGATACCAACAATATTATAGAAAGTACCTTGGTATTTATTCTTAGTTCTTTTAACTCTTAGTGCTATATCATGATAAGACCAAAAAGGAACAGAACAAGGGAAAACAGATCATTAAGAGAGTCCAGGAGGAAAAAAACAAAGGAAGTAGAGTCAAACTCGATTATAATGTTATAATTACCGGAAATAAATGAAGGGAAACAGTGCCAAATAGAAAGTGGAATTAGTTAAATAAAAAAATTACGAAAACAAAACAAAAATAATATTGAACTAACGATAACGAACAAAGCAATAAAAACAGCTAAGATAAAGCTAAAAGCAAATAATAATTTAATACGGAAAATGACGAGATGAAACATAAGAAGCAAGCATTATAGGAAAATAGCTAGACGGAAAGTTTGAAAAATTAGAACTTTAGATATAGGATCAACAGAATAAAAAAAAAGGTAAACGAATAACAAAATTTCCAAAAGTAATATATTTATATACATAGGCGTAACATAAGCGAAAAGATTAGTTGCAGAAATAGAATGTTTAATACAAGAGAAATTAGAGAAACACAAATAGAGCTGGAACGCAGGATAAGAGAGCACACTAACAGTCGAAATAGAAAATTAACAAAACCAAAGAAAAACAATTATAATATTTTACGAATTCAACGACAACGTAGAACTGAAACGAAACAAAAAATTTGGAATCAACAGAAGCAATATAAAATGCTAAAGGAGATGGTGCATAATAGGAGATTTTTCTAGTAGAGTTAGATTGAGAGATGAAGAACGTATAAGAGTTACACGAAAGTATGGATAACATTTTAGGAATAATAACGCAAGAAAAATAATCGATTTCAATCTAATAAACAACTTGATAATAATTAATCCAACACAAAGTCATGCATAAATAAACATGGAAGTGTTGAGCAGAAATGACAGGTCAATCATGTAGTAACGAAGCACAATATAAAAAGATCGTAATAAATACAACAGTTAAAAAAAGACTAGAAATCGGCAATGACCATTATTTAGTAGTATCTACACTTAAAGATAAAGAAATAGAAAAGAAAACTATTTATTCACTGAAATAAAAAAGGGTTAAATACAACATTCTATAAAAACATAAAAATTTAAAAAATGGATAGATACTTCCAACAATAAATGAACAAGAAACTCAACTAGAATGAAATGGAAATGGGAATGTAGAAGATAAATGGAACGCATTCTAAAAGTGATAATAGACACCGTAAGCAAGTATGTGTAATAAACAACAGGGAAAGAAACAATAGAAAGTAAACCTCGTAATGGACCGAAAAAGTAAAACACAACATAAAACAAAAAAATTGTCATTGAAAAATTACCTATCGACTAGAAGAGAAGAATAATATAATTTATATGAAAAAATATGTATCACACGATTAGTAGGAAAAATTCGGAGAAATAATGGAACAAGACTTCAAACAAACCAGAAACTCTTTTGCAAGGCACCAAAAGACAAGAACAGAAAAACATGATGATGTATATTTCATTAAATATAAGAATGAAGTTGTGCTAACAAAAGAAGGTATAATATAGAGATAGAATTAATGTTACCAGTGTATCAGCATAAAACGAAAGTAAAATTAATATAAGGAGATCATGCAGGAGATACAAACATAAACACAAATATAGATAGAGAAAGAATTGAACATGTTAAATATTCCGAATATTTAGGAACAATAAAAGACGGAAACGAGACACAAGAAGCAGATATTAATAAGATAATAGAAAACTCCCACAAACTTTATTCTGCACACAAAATTTATAAACGAGAAAGCTATATGTAAAGAAACAAAATTAAAGATATCTAGAACTAGTTATCAACCCGTTCTCATATTTGGTTGTGAAATATGGGTCTTAAGTGAAAAAGAGGAAGATTTGGAGGAGTGATCAAAATAGATAGTATGAGAAATGCAAACATTAGAAAAGGTCTAAAAATACAACCCGCATTAGGCTACATAACGGAAAGATAACTACAATAGTGGGGACAGATGAAGTAAACCCCGAAAAAAAGTAGTCAAAATAAAAAAAAGATAGAAATTAAGAAAATTATGAGGTAACGTAATAACCAGAATATTAACAACATGAGGGACAAGTTGAAATGAAGCAAAGAACTTAACTCAGAATAGAAGTAAATGGAAGAAATTTGTGTATAAAATACATACGTCCACACCTTACACCATTAAGTAGCAGGAGGGATCATAGAATTTATTTAGTTTGTTAGTAGCAATACACAACTGAAAATAAAAATACTCCTGGCCAAAAGTTTTTATTTATTTATTTATATTTAAATAATATTTAGGCCTCACAATATGGTTTTTATATAATCCTGTTTATATAATTTTTTGTTATTTTATTATCAATTATTTAGTAAACATCTAATTTAAAAGTGATTAAAAACACTAATTTGGTTTATTTATAATAACCGATTAAATTTTAAATAACTAAATCAATTTTAAACTTGCACAAATGACTAATTATTTACAAATTGAGTCTTGAAGATCACGCACAAAATCATGTTAATTTTAATGTGTATAATATTTAATCTATAAAATTGTCTATCTAAAATAATGATTTATTTGGAGGTAACGACAGCGATAATTTACATTTATTATTTAATGTTCCATTTCTTTTCAAAACTTACATGCTACTGACCATAACAGAAACAACTAAGATCGCATGAAGGTGTGCCACTAAGTGCGCACAGTTTAATCCTTCCTAAAACAAATTAAATTGGGACTGCTAGATGCACCGGGTGTATACGAGTTACGGACCACCCCTAATTTTTGAACGCCCTGAAAAATTCGGGTTGATTATATTAGAGGCAGTTTTGAATCGTGTGACTTAAAAATTTAAAAAAGTTGACTTCTGGTTTCCCGAAAATACTGGTAAATCTAAAAACTCAAATAGAACACCTTCTAAATTTTTACATATTTGAATTCTACGTTTTGAAACAGGAATTAGTCAAGTGTCTAATATCACTTTTTTAGAGAGCAAAATGCATTATTACACCTATTTAATTCTACATAAGTCTATGTATGTAGTATAAGTAATTACTCGTTAACGGGTATTTAAGCTCGTATTTAGAATATACTTAACAGTATACAACATTTATACTGTAGTAATTAGCATTATTTCTATCTAGCTTCAAAGTTTTACACTGTAAATGAAAATTTAAATCCAAGCACAGATTTTTAACACATCTAAAAACAAAATCGGAAAAACCGGAGAAATACCTTATATAGTTCCAACGTTTTTTTACAATGTAAATAGGTATAGTTAATACGATTTATTTTAAAAATGTATAAGTAAAATGTTCTAAAAATTCGTTTTTTTATTAATTATATTTTTTCTTTTTTTCAGATGATTATAATAGGGTAGTATTAGATGCAATACAAGGAGAACATGATAGCGATTATATAAATGCTTCCTACGTAGATGTAAGTTTTCTTATTAATTTATTAAGATTAACAGAAATTTATATTATCCTTCATTTTAGTTTAATGTCTGGATATTTCTAGTGTAAATTTGTATTTTCCACTTATTAAAAAGTAGTAAAATATGTTATGAAACTTAATAAAAAGTATCTGTTAGAATTAACGCTCTTAGAAGATTGTGTTTTTGAAATTGAAAATGAATCCGAAAATGGTGTACAGAATTAAAACATGTGGTTCGTTTAGTGCGACAAGGTCGATCACATAGAGAAGTCGCGAGATTGTTTAATGTGGCTCATGGGGTGATCAATAGGGCCATAGTTTCTGGAAGACAATGGGCACAACCACATTTGCATTGGGGTGAGTACGATTGGCGTCGAGTTATGTTTGCGGACGAGACGACAATCACATTTTTTCGCTCAGATAGCCGAATTCGAGTATGGCGGAGGAGAAATGAACGATATAATGCAACACTTATGGAATCTCAGGTAGCTTTTGGTGGAGGTGGAATTACCATTTACCAATTACGCACAGACTTGATCAGCCTGCACAGAGAAAATATGACTGCAGTTCGTTATCGAAACAAATGTATTCTACCTTTTGTAGTCTCATTTGCTGAAAATTTTGGTAGAGATTTTTTATAGACCAATGATAACGCTCGCCCACACCGTGCCAATCTGGTATCCACATCACTGAGTACCCAAACATTCAACGAATGGACTGGACTGCAAATTCTCCTGACCTGAACCCAATCGAGTATGTTTGGTCACGTCTTAAACTACAGATATCCCAACGAAATGATGATTTGGAGAACGTGGGAGGTCTAACAAATGCCGTTTTAGAAGAATGGAAGAGGATTCCTCAAGATTTTATAAATACTCTCATAAGAAGTATGTCAGATAGATGTCGAACTGTGCTTAGAGTTCGTGGGGATTCAACGAACTACTAATGTTATATAATGAATCTTTATAATGCATCTTTTTCACACTTTTTTTTGACAGATTCTTTCGCGATGGTTTGGTTGGTTTTGTGTTTTTTACATTTCTGCAAAATTTTTGGAACGTTCGAACACAATTGTTTCATTTTCTGTATTTAGTCTCGCATAAGTAAATTTTTTTATGGTCCCTTTTTTTTATTTAACGGAGTTTACACGCAACCACTCAAAATTAAGGGTGGATCATTTCAATTGTTGAGCAGTTTATATATATATATATATATATATATATATATATATATATATAAATCAGATTCTCCGTGTATTAACTGATTCGAATTAATTTGGGTGAAATGAAATCAGAAGTCGCGCGTAACAATTCCATAATATTCAAACTTGCGAACGTACAAAATTTACTACAAGATGAAATTAGGAAAGTAATGTCGGACGCTTGAATTAATTGTATTAAATAGGTACATAGAAAAGATCAAGGAAAAGTTTTGGGATTAGATATGCAAATTGAGACAGTAATAGAGCCTATTATTATAACACTAGATATTAGATACGAGGGCAACCTCAATAGTTTTCGGAATCGGTAAGAGATGACACATGAAATATGAAGTGTATTTATTGTCCGGCAAGGCAAACCTTTTTTATGACAGCTTCAAATTTTCAGACGGCTGGTATCAATAGTTGTTGTTTACTAGCGTGTTTTGTGTGGCATGTCAGGCGGTTTTGCAAAAATGGATAAAATCAAATTTCGTGCAGTGATAAAACACTTCTGGATGATTGGGAAAACGGCCACGGAAATTCGGAATATTTTGCTGGAGGTTAATGGTGCATCTACTCCATCATTTTCGACCATCACATTCTAGGTGAACTAGTTCAAACGTGGCCGCACTAGCACGCAGTTGACGCCCAAAAACCGCTACCAATGATGAAATGGTCGACAAAGTTCATGATGTCTTGTTACCCGATCGCCTATTAAAGTTGATAGAGATAGGAGAGACCACAGGCATCTCAGAAGAACGTGTTGGCTCCTACACGAAATTTTGACCATGAACAAGTTTTCGGTGCGATAGGTACCGCGTTTGCTCACACCGAAGCAAAAACGAAATCGTGTGACCCTTTCGGAGCAGTATCTGGCCAGGTTTCAAAGCAATCCAAGAGATTTCTTGATGCGTTTCGTAACCGTGGATGAAACTTGTATCGACCAGTACATACAGGAGACCAAGGTACAGTCGAAACAGTGGACTTTTCCGGGCGAATCGGCTTCGAAGAAGGCAAAGACCGTTCCAGCGACCATTTTTTGGGAATTCCAAGGTGTGATCCTCATCGACTATCTGGAGAAGGGAAAGACGATCATGGGGCAATACTATAGCGATTTATTGACCCTATTCGATGCAGTATTAAAGGAGAAACGACCTCGTTTTCAGTGGAAAAAAGTGCTCTTCCACAACGACAAAGCACCGGCTAATTCATTTCGCATCGTCGCGTCCTATATTCACCGGACTTAGACCCCAGCGACTTTTTTCTATTTCCAAACCTGAAGAAATGGCTGGCTGGATAGAGATTTGCCTCAAAGGAGGTCATCGCCGCTACAGATATCTATTTTGCGGATCTCGAGACATTCTATTTTTCCGACGGATTGAAGAGATTGGAGCACCGTTTGAAAAAGTGTATTAATCTTCGAGGAGACTACATCGAAAATAAAAATAAAAAACCACACCAATACCGTGTTTTTCTTACCGACTTTCATCAATAATTCTTTGTCTCAATTCCTGCAAGCATGTTGCTCGTTTAACATAAACATGTGATTTTAGATAACCCCAAAGAAAATAATCTGATGGGCTTAGATCCGGAGAATGAGCAGGCCACTTTATGAAACGATCACCATAACCGATCATCATTAATATTTCAATACGATCTTTTTCACTTAAATGAACCATTCTTAATCATACAATTTATTTCCGTAAATTACAATTTAACAGTTTGGCAAAAGTTACCTACTAGATAGTACTCGTTTATTTCTTACTATTAATATTTTATTATTATTAGTATTTTAGTCTAATGTATAAAAACTTAAAAGTGGTTATTAAAGTGCTGTATTCCTCGTTTTTACAGATTTTTTACCCTAAACCCAGTATGTTCTTTTAAAATCTACAAAAATGTACAGGATGTCCTATTTAAATTCAAAAAGTTGAGGGTATTTCCAGTTAAACCGGAAGTATATCATTAACAAAAAAATATATATCAGCTGCATTTTGCCCCATTGCACTTATTTGTAAAATTTCATAAATATCGTCTGTTTCGTTTTAAAGATATTTACTTGGTTCCATTGTTTATCCCAACCCTGTATCTTCGAAAGTACAGAATACACTTTAGGACTATTATATTTATTATTAACTACAGAAAAGTACTTAAAGCAGATAATCCGCGCAGCATTTCAGGTAGTTAGCGAGAAGCACTTGTCTACCATAAACAAAAATTGTAGAGTGCCGAATTGCCAAATAAAATTTTGATTAAAAATATCTACCTTTTTTTTGAGAAAACGAGTTTTACGGGAAAATTGACGGATTTTTTTGTTATTAATGGTGCATTCTACACGCACTTTTAAAGATCGCACTATTTTCGGGGACATCCTGTATATTTGGTAGAAATTTTTTTTAATAACTGTGAAGTTATGGCAGACTAAAATTAATACAGATTTTTTTTTCAGAGTTTACTAAAACCTAACGCGTACATAGTAACCCAGGGTCCAACTGAAGAAACAGTCACAGATTTTTGGCGAATGGTTTGGCTAGAGAAAGCGAGCTGCATAGTTATGTTGACAAAAACATTTGATTTTATAAGGGTAATTTAATCGGGTTTAAGTGATGTACTATTGAACATTTTGTTATCTTTTTAGGTTATGTGTGTCCAGTATTGGCCGGCGTCCAAGGAATTAGAAGAAACTTACGGCGGGATACACATACAGATTCTTTCAGAAGAGGAACTGGCAAACTTTCACATTAGGACTTTTAAATTATTTAAAAAGGACGAAAATGTAAGCTTTATTATATCTATAAAATAAAAACTACTAATTTTTTGCAAAATTTGTTTTAATTTACTTTTGATGTGAAAGAAACAATTAAAACATTAGGAAAACATAGGCGTTGCGTTTCATTTTTAAGAGGTGTTGCACTTTAAATTATTTAAGACTTTTATTGCAAAAACGGTGTTAATATCGAAAAAAAATGGTGAATGATTATGTGCCTGAATACTCCATATAAATGCCTTTCTGATGACATGCCACACATGGTATATTCCCTATTTAAAGTTAAGGGGTTGGGGAAGTGGAAGGGAGGGGGTTGACAAATGGCAGATGTCTGTATCGTAAAAATGTTTCCCCCTGAGAAGAACAAAAATCGACGTGTTTCAGCATTTTCTTGAAATCTAATGAATACTGCCAAATATCGGGGTGGACTGTTTTCTGTTACCCACTCTGTATATATATATATATATATATATATATACAGCGGTATCATTACAGCTCTCGTGGTCGTTTACCGCATCCTAAATGCCAGATCTTCTTATTTTCTCAATCGTTTTCCTCTAAATCTCTTCTATAGCTTTCTTGATCCCATCTTTCCAATTGGTTCTGAGCCAACCTCTTTTTCTTCTCCGTTTTGGGATCCAATTGAAACATATTTTTGGTAATCTTTTTTCCTCCATTCTTTGCATGTGATCGTACCAAGATAACTATTTTTCTTCTTTACTGTCCACTAAGGTCTTTTCTACTTGTAGTATTTCCCTTATGGTTTCTGTCCTAATGTGATCTTTTAGTTTAATTCCATACCATTTTCTTAAAAACATATTCTCTAAGGCGTTTATTCTTCCTACAAGGTTTTTGTCCAATGTCCAAATTTTCGCCCTATAAGTTCTGGTGCTTTTTGCCAAAGAGGTATACATTCTGAGCTTTATTGTTTTTTTTTTATATATTTTTCCATAATACTGAATTTAGTTTGTTCGTTATTGATCGTCCTCTTACAATTTTCCTAATGATGTCTTTATTGGCTCTTCCATCTTTAGTAATGGTTACACCTAGTCAATCACATTCCTCCGTTTTCTTAATTGTTTCTTGGTGTATTCATAAATCTGGACCTTCATCATCATATTCATTCTGAGCCAAAACAAACTTGATGATCAGCGAATAACAGAGTATAAATGAAATAATTTCCCATCTGTTTTGCCATGTACTTGACACCAGTTTAAATTTATTTTAAAGAGTGTTGGAAATAAACACCAACCCTGTCTCATTTTAGAAATGATTACTTTTTCAATTTTTTTAGGGAAGTATAACCGAGGAAAGAACGATACTACAATTCCATTATACACAATGGCACAGTCATTCCTGTCCATTTACTAATGCCTTGTTAGAGTTTAGAAGAAGAGTAAGAGCTGTGGTAGGTCATGTGATAAAATCTAATGAAGCCGGACCAATGGTTGTACATTGCAAGTAAGCGAAAATTTGGAACATTTTCGAATTAATTTCAAGAATGTATGATAAGATTTATTAACTTTTAAGCTAATAAACAATATTGCTTAAAATTAAACTAAGAAATAGAAATAAATTTTATGTTATGTTTCTCTTCTAGTGATGGTGGAGGAAGATCCGGTGTATATCTCTCAGTAGACGCGAATATGGAATTAGCAGAGGAAGAAGATAAATTTGATGTTTTTGGATATTTAAAAAAACTAAGACAATCAAGAAAAGGCCTGGTAGATAATGTGGTAAGTAAAATATTTTATTTGTGATGGATTTTAAGGTACAATTCCAAGATAACAACAGAGTTACTAAAAAACATATAATATGATATATTAAATATTAAATTAATAAGTAATTAAATGACTTATTTGTAACTTAAAGTATCTAATTATATCTGTAAAACTAAGTAACATTAAGATAAGAAAAATCTGACAGGAGAATATAAGTACACAAGACCCATTGCTCATAAAAGTGTAAGTACAATAGATTGCTTCAAAAATGAACAGATACCTTGAAAAAACTGGTAAAGATTACATATAGATAACTTTTAACGAAAAATAGTAAACAAGACAATATCGCAAAAATAGAATACAAAGAAACCTATATTAGTACATAAAAGAAGAGTAATTAGCATCAAAAACCATGGACTAGCTGGTTTGATCTAAACTTTAAAGTGTTCAACAGGGTTCTAGATAATGAAATATCTAAGATACAGTAGTATTACTACATAATGAATAACTTAAATCCAAACAACTTAACTAACTTAAATATACTGAAATAATCAAGGGTTATTGATGTTAAAGTAAACAATGTAAACAGTAAAAAATTTAATCATAATCCCATTGTACATGAAAATAATGTATAAATTAGGAGCACTTTGTGTTGATAACTGAAAATAAAAAAGACACAAATAATGTGGTTTTAAAAGAATTTAAGGTTAGGTTAAACATTTGTTAGAGAAAAATTTGATATAAAGTAAACAAAGATGATTCTATTTAATTTTGCGAAATTGCTGAATAAACCACAAGGCCATGTTGAAAAGGCCATTCTCAATAACTACACCTTGTGATAATTCAAAGTTGTCATTTGTTAAAGAAAAACTAACTGGGCAAAAAATCCAAACTCTGAAGTAACAGAATTTATCTTTGCGTTTTTTCTCGAAAACAAAATACAGTTTTGATCATTTTTTAAGAGTAATATTTACAGATTTGCTATCGTGATATAATTTAATGTTAAATACCTTAATACAATTCCCTCTTTTGGAAAAGCTATTTGCAAGTTATCAAGTCTAAATAGCAATATAGAGTCCTCACTAATTAAGGAGATCAGTTGATTACTAACCTTTTTATGGTAAAATTTATACATTTTCAAAAATATTTACATCGTATTTAAAACAAACGATCGATTTTTAGCATTCAGCCAACATATAAAATAGCATTTTTTTTTTCAGGAACAATATAAATTCATTTATGACACTTTAGAAGAAAACGTGACGTGCGGTAATTCATGGTTTCCAGTCAGCGAGTTATCGCAACGACTCAAAGCAAAGTCGCAGAAAAATCCTCTTACGAAGTTGAACGAATATCAAAGGGAATACATGCTAATTTGCAAACAAACCCCCAGATTTACGATAGGGGATTGCGCAGGAGGGCACAGGGGAGACAACAGGAAGAAAAATAGGGATGTGTTGATTGTACCTCGTAAGTAACTGCTTCGTTTCTAGTATTTGACAAATCATTAAATTTTCAGATATTTCAGATATTTTTTAGAGCAAGTATTCTTTTCCTACATATATACAGGGTGCGGCATTAGTGCGTCGAAGTACGATTAGTCCGCTATTATTGAAGTTACGAAAAAAAGTTTTTACAGAAAATGTAGGCAGTCTTGAGATTCACATTTTAAAATTAGTCACAAATATACAGTGTGTTCAGGAACGCAGTGCCAGAGAAAAAATTTTTTAAATGGAACACCCCTTATATATTTACATTTTTATAAACCTCTTGCCGAGCTAATTTCAACGATGTATCACACTTTATGTCTATTATGTTTGATAAACGATCTACAGCCACCTGAAAATCACATTTAAAAAAAATATTTGATACAGAATGATTAAAAATGCCGCACCCTGTAGATAGCTTATAATTTCTTACATGCAAAGTGTATTTTAAAAAATGGGTTGAATTAATAAAGTCTAGGTATTACAATATTTATATATTACTCTACAAAAATTAGGTGCAGATTGGTAGTCAGATATTTAATTTTCCTAAGTACAATATACAGTATGTCCCCCTAAGTTGGAACCATATGGAAAACTTTTTTATTATTAATTTTAGGAAAAAAAGTGTTTCTTCATAAAAAATTCTGCATTATCTAAAACCTAGAATACAGTCATCAAATATCAAATTTTTTCAGTGGTATACGAGGTTTGTCAAAAAATATGAGTTTCTAACTATATTGGCTCTGTTATATGAAAATGTTAACGAGTTTTAAAACACTGCAACGAGGGGCAATCTCATTTCAGTATTGCTTAGTTTTGTTCAAATTTTTAAGAGATTTTTTTACTTAATTTAGAGGCTAACTTAAAACTACCGAGATTCACATAATTTTCTTTATCGTTTTAAATCGAATACCCTACATTTTATTTATCATAAGAAAGTACTTTCAAAATACTTTTACTTTAACGTTTGAGTAGTGGTTATTGTGGGTGCATGTAATTTCCGGCACAAAATTTGATTTTAATGTACATACAGAAGAATCATTTAGATTTTCATTTTCATCAACTTAATTTCTACTGATTTTAAAAGTTTTCAGTTGGCAATACTGTAGCGTCTACTGAGGAGACAGGACGCCTTAACACTGATTATGTAAGATCAGCGTTGCCACCACAGTCTGCTTCTTCGGCTATATGGACATTTTCACCTATTAATCACCATGAAATATTAATTCATATAAACGTTGTTTTAGTTTACAGGTTGCTGTCAAGACGAAGATGTAACAGGAATAATTTTGGAATATATATATAATATGTCCCCCTAAGTTGGAATCATATGGAAAACTTTTTTATTATTATTTTTAGGAAAAAAATTTATTCTTCATAAAAAGTTCTGCATTATCTAAAACCTAGAATACAGTCATCAAATATCAAATTTTTTCAGTGGTATACGAGGTTTGTCAAAAAATATGAGTTCTACTCAAGAGTAAAGTACCTTTAAATTTGACAATATCGAAAAATGTTACTAAAAAAAGTTGATCAGAATTAAAAATTACGTTTAAATATGCAAATTTTATTATTTGCAATATAAATGAATATGCACTTATTACGCGTTTTAATTGCAAAATTATTATAAAACATCGAAAAACTAAAAGGTTATCATGTGTTTCGTAATCACAAGAGATAAATGTTCATTCAAAATAGAAATATTAGTAAAAAATAAAATAATCTGAAGTTTTAATTTAAATGGATGTACTTTCATATTTAAACGTAATTTTTAATTCTGATCAACTTTTTTTAGTAACATTTTTCGATATTGTCAAATTTAAAGATACTTTACTCTTGAGTAAAACTCATATTTTTTGACAAACCTCGTATACCACTGAAAAAATTTGATATTTGATGACTGTATTCTAGGTTTTAGATAATGCAGAACTTTTTATGAAGAATAACGTTTTTTCCTAAAATTAATAATAAAAAAGTTTTCCATATGATTCCAACTTGGGGGGACATACTGTATATTAATTTTTAAAATTATAGCTTTTGTAACGTAAGGCTTAATAAGGCTCAAAATAGAAATAATTTGTGATATTTTAAAAAATATGTATCTCAGAAAAAGGCTTACAACGTTGTACTAGGAACATGCTACCAATTCATGGATTAAAATTTGGCGCACATAATTTAATTTCGTAAACCGCAATTTAGTCGGTTAAATGAGGAAAAGTTTCATATTTTGATGAATAATAAAGTTTAAGACTGATTACGGAGATTTTCGACAAAATAGAAACGGCTCATTTTTTATGATCTAGTGTTATTATTATAAAATGTGTTCAAGAAATCTTTATTTAAAAAAGAGTTTTTCTTACTACATAAGTGTGTTGATCTGAATTTGACTGTCCAAAATTTTTACAATATCCTTTACTCCGGTATCATTTGTTCGTATAAAAATAGTTTATTGTAAATTTACATTTTCTGTATGATTTTCAAATCAATTGATGTTGATAACTATTCAAGCCTTAGGGGGTAAAGCATGTAAGAGAAATTGTTGTACTGCTTACACAAATAACTTTACTAAATACGTTGACAGTGATCCTATAAAATTCTGGACTTTGATTAACAGTCATGATTTAAATGTCAATAAAGGTTTTATTTTTATAAAGCTTTTTAATATGTATTAAGGTGTTTCGGTATCTGACAATATACAATTTTTCATTACAAAAAAAATGGTGTATTGTCAGATACCGAAACCTAGGTAGAACTTAATACATATTTAAACGCTTTGGAATACTGTGGAAATTCAAGATAAGTGTTATTTATCTTTTCATATTTATTATGAATAATTTCCATAATATTGGACTGTCAAAACATCATGAGAGATCCTGTACAATATTCAATATTGTATCACTTTTATTTTCTGGAAAAGCCATTTTACAGACTATTGTACGGTCATTTTCTTTCCACAGTCATATAACTTGGTGACTTTATAGTTAGTTCTACTTATGGTAAGATTAACTACTACATATCTCATTAAAACAACAAAAATACTTTAAACCCTTACAAATAATATTGGAAATAAGGTTTCGCTATTACTATTGTAAAATATTATATGTTTATTTAAGTTTAAGTTTATGAAAGCATTTGTTTTAAGTTGATATCTTTTTTAGCCGATAATTTTCGACCATACCTTACATCATTCCAAGGAAATAGCTATACAGATTATATCAATGCTGTATTCGTTGATGTAAGTAAACTATATATGCAAATATTTATATCATATAATATTAAACAAATCAGAAAATTAAAAGTCTAAAATGGGAAATTCAGAGTAAATCGTATTTTAGAATTGATGCTAAAAATATATCAATTAATAATACAGAAAGTTTTTTAATAGTAGATGTTTTTTAGGGCTACACAAAACCCAAAGAGTACATCGTTACAGAATGGCCCATCAAATCAACTTGCGGCGAATTTTGGTCATTAGTCTACGATTACGACTGTTCTGCAGTTGTTATATTGTGTGTCCCACCAAATAATTCGGTAAAACTATTTTTTATTTATCTTAATAAATCTAACAAGTCTAGGATGTAAAAATGAAAGCGTTTTTTATTATAAATATAGAAAGTAGATATTATTATTCAATAATAACTAAAGAAGAACATTGTAATAATTTGAAGAAAGAAATACAAAAATTAGTTTTGTTTAATAATATATCCTTACCAAGTAACAGACTATATTTTCTCCAAGACCAGAAATGTTCTCAATTTTACACTTATTATTTTATTTGAATTAAAATTTGATATTACGGCGCCGTCATTTACATTTGACATTCATGGCTATCGATGTTGTTTAGAACAATTACGGAATATTGTATTCGTTATAGAATAAAAATACATGCAAAATATAAATATTCTATCTCAAGAGTGAGAATGTTTACATTCTGTTATTAAGCTTTTCGGAATTAATACATTCACTAATAGTCCTGGAGAAAGTCCTTTCTTACGTTTTTTTTATGTACCATGTAAGCAATGTAAATATTGATCACTATTACTAATTTTTTTAATGCACACGGAGTTTATCCATTCAGCCAGGCAAATATATTTATATTATACATTCATACCACACTCATGTCCATGACGGGACATGAACCCGGGACCCCGGTCACCGAATGTCGGTTCTCACCTCACTCGACTACCGGAGTCGGCTATTGATCGCTATAATAATCATAATATTTATCTTCTTCATACATATATATCTCGATCGAGTTTATATATATGATGAATTATAGGGAATATATTATTATTATTCAATTATTATTTTTATTTAAGTTAACCCTGTTCTTTAAGTAAGGGCTGAATCTTATTGTTTGTCACAGTGCTAGATACAACAAACTAATTATGGTTTTGAACATTTAAGAGATCACTATTGTTACCATAAACCAGAACCATTAGAATTACACATCTAGTTAATTATGCATTAACATTTGATTAAATTTTTTAGCAACAATTTCCTCCATTTTGGCCTGAAGGTAGAGCTTCCAAAAAATACGGACCAGTTTTTACAATAGATCATATATCCCACAGCCATTATTCTAACATACGGACCTGGGTGTTCCGTATAAACAAAAAGGTAAGTAACGTATATGATAATCAACTAAAGTAAATATGAAAATATAATACTTTGATAATTCTTATTAATAGAAACAGAAATATTATTCCAGAATTAAATTGGCTGTTTCTATCCTTACTTTGTGGGAACTATCCATTATAAATATAAAAGATAAATTATACTTATCTTAAATTTTCTCAATTTTCCAAAGCTTTTTCTAAAAATTGTTATAAGATTCAATTTTCGCTTTTCTAGCATCGTCAGATATTTGACAGAAATTGGGACATTTCTCACGTACATGTTTAATTTCTTATTATAAATATTCGAACAAAGATATAAGAAATGACAGGTTTTCATTAACGCCAAAAAATAATCAATTAAAAATAATTGTTCTGTATCATTACCGATGGAGATCTTTATCTGAATAGCAGATATTTTTAATTCCAAAAGACATGCAGACATTTCTGAATAAAATTTGAAATTATAATTAATGTCTTCCGCCACTTTTTAATGCAATTTGCGACAAGTAAATATCTTAAAAACATTTATTTTAATACTGTGTTATATCATGAGTACCTGAAAGGGATACATGTTTTTTGACACCCCATTGCACCAAGAAATTTAAATATATTACTTTCAAAAATATATTGTGCAAACTACGTGCAACCAGTATAAATTTTTCATTGGTGTAAATTCGCACTCAGCCGAATTAAATTTTAAACAAGTTGTGACGCAAACGGCGGTTAATATTTAACGAGAAGTTGAACAATAAATCCCATATCTCATTAATGTTTGAGAAAGTGTTGTAGACACTGTAGGCAATTATTAGAGTAATTACAATGTTCAATGTTGAAAGTTTTGGGATACTAGTTAATGTTTCAAGCCAATTGTCAACTCACTTCTTTTTTTAAGTATAATGTTGAAGTTGCTAGACCTCCGGGGCTAGAGTGATTTTAAAGATTACTTGCCCCAGAGGAGCACGTTATTTTTGATATATTTCTCAACGTATCATTAGAAAAGAAAGAAAAATATACCTCACACATCATTTTCGTCAAAAGAATTCAGTGATCAACGTTTTATTTGCGCGTGCTGTCTCTATCTGTGAATCAGAAAACCTCACATGGACTGTATCATATCCAATCAGCGCTCTCCTACAACGGCTACAAAAAATACCATATACAAAAATATATCTCCAAATTCCTAAAACCTAGACCTAATAACTCCTCGTCAGAATCTCATCTCCAAACTCCAACAGTGTCTCCACCCTATCGTTAGCTTATTGCAAAATATCTTTAAGTGTATTTTTGGTTTTTCAGGTTAAAGTTGCTAAATATTTATGTTGAAATAATCAATCATTTTAAATTTAAATTAAGTATTATTAAATGGCAAAAATGAAAAAATATATCTACATATTTTGGAGCAATTAGGTTTGCTAATTTTGAAATTGTCAAGTAATAACTGTCATTTTTTTGTGTTAAAGCAACTGATAAATACATTCTTGGGTTGTTAATATATTTTCGTTGGATCCAGCAGCAAAGTCTTTATTTTTAATTATTTGACTTGCCTATACTCGCTCTGACAACAATTTATTTTAATCATCTCTATCTATAAAATTTTGTATTCTAGCGCTGACAAATTTTAAAAAAAATGAAAATCACTGGAAAAAATACTTTTTCTTTTCATAAATCATAGGTTTGGTATATGAAAGTTAATAACTTTTTGCAATCAGCTCCGTAGTGTCGGTAAAATTCTTCATATAGAAAAAATCCTTGCTTCCTACAAACTCCTAAGAATATCAACCCTACGCAAAGGATCCATTGCTTCCTTTATCTTCCAACAGCATATACAGAGTTCTTTCTCATGTGGCCAAGTATACATTGGAGAAACAGAACGATCAGTACAAAACACGTATCAAAGAACGCCAGTGCCAGACGGGTCACAGATTCTGTTCGGCATCACAAGTTTCGAAAAGTAATAGAAATACAGAAACATCTAAATATATGTATTACAGAGAATAACGGGAATTTTTGAAACCTGGTTTCAACAGGATGGAGCGACAACAACACACTGCATGGAAATCAATAAATGCTGTGCGAGAATTATTCGGTAACCGTGTGATCTCAAGATTCGGTAACATTCCCTGGCCCCCTAGATCGCCAGGTTTATCCGTTTGTAATTTTTTCTTGTGGCTATCTCAAGAGTAAAGTGTACACGACTCGACCAAGAACACTGGATGAGTTAAAACAGAAAATTCGGGATGAAAATCACAGTATCCAGCTGAGATGTTGCAGAGATCAATGAGGAATCTCAACAGCAGATTTCAAGAATGTATTCGTAACAGACTTAATTTTAAAAAAATGATAAATTCCATCAATGTTTCGTAAATGGAAAGTTTTAAGGTTTCAATTACTATGAATGAAATTTATTTCATTTATCACTTCTAGTTTTATTGGATTGTAAAAAAGTTCCCGTTTTTTTGTGTTACCCTGTAGTATACAGAGGGAAGATGGATATTATATTTCCCCCATTTGAAATATAGGCCCATTTTTATAGACGGAAACTTGAATGGTGATATTTAGATTTACTGAATAACCAAATGATTCCTGCATTTCAACAGAATGGGCAGTTACCACAAAATATTCGGTTTCAACAAGATGGAGCACCTCCCCACTCTGATAGTCGGGTTATGGATTTTCTGGATGCGAATTTTCCAAATCGATGGATTGGATGTAGAGGATTCATAGAGTGGCCTGCTGGTTCTCCGGATCTATTACCATTAGATTTTTTTCTCTGGGGTTATCTAAAATCACGTGTTTACGTTAAATAACCAACATGCTTGCAGGAATCGAGACAAAAAATTATTGATGAATGAGAAATAATACGTGGAGAAGTCTTGGAAAGAATGACTCAAGAATTTGTTAATAGGCTGGCGTATTGTCAGGAGGTGAACGGAGAGCATTTTGAACATTTGAATTAATTTTATTTAAATTATTGTTTTCGTTAGTCTAAAATAAATAAATTTACTTAGTTTACAACTAAAAGTTAGTTATTGATCGTGTTCACAAATTATTTTCACTAAACCCAGTATGTACAAAATTCGATAAATAATAAGCTCTTTCAAAACCTGCAAAAATATACAGAGTGTCCCATTTAAATAAAAAAAGTTGAGGGTATTTCCGGTTAAACCAGAAATATATTATTAACAAATCTATCATAATACAAATTTCGGATCACCAATTTTATCATTTAAAAGGTCATGATAGAATTTTTTTTATAACAGTTAAAGTTTTTCAAGCAACTCAGTATATTTTTTAAATACAAATTAATTAAACTAACTATTTATTTTAGCTGTCCAATGATCAGCAGATAATTTAGCCAGCAAAGCTTTTATATTTTTGTTTTTATTAATGAAGTCCAAAATTCCTAGAACTTAAAGAAATTTAACGGTTAATAAAAAAATTTCTATAGCTGAATAATTAATCAAACCAATTGTTTTTTATGTTTAGTTTCTGACCTTTTAAATGATATAATTGGTCATTCGAAATTTAACATATGATGTGTTAAAATGGCGAAGCTCACTTGCAGGTACTACGCTATTTTGACTCTCATTAAATAACTAATTTTTTTTTCATTATCTATAGCATTAATTATTCTACTATTTCCTCCGATTCTTCATTTTTTAAATATTTTCTCTACTCTGCAAAGTATTTCATTTCCTTTTCTATTTCGGTTCGCTGTTATCACCGTTGTATTTCCTATAAAAGTTAGCTACACTTTGGTGTTAACTTTTCTACCTTCATTTTAAATTTTGTTCATTGGATTGTATATCTAGTCAATAACAATGTGGAAAAATGTAAAAACAAACTTAATTATTAAACTAATTATTACATTATTTTGGCAGATAGTTTCACTGACTGAATTAATGGCTGGCGTAAAGGCTCCACCAAAAACAGTACAACTTTTCCAGTTAACTTGTTGGCCCATGGGTCACAAGGTGCCTTGTTCCACCAATTCTTTGGTAGAGTTGATGAACATGGTTGAGAGATGGAGACAACGGACAGATTATGGACCTGTGTGTGTTGTGTCTCCGTAAGTAAATAGTTACTTATTTATAAATAAATGAAATAGTCATTTGGAAAATTTACTGCATGGCGATTCATAAATATATCGACATGAAACTGGAAAAACAAAAAAACTAAACGATGTTCGTAGACTTGAACAACCAGAATGAATTTGGTGATACTGATTCTGTAGGACAGCGTCATTTTTGATATTTTTCAATAAGCGGCGTTTTCAGAACATGACATGTTTATGCTTACTTAAATAAATACGTTATTAATTTATCTTGTCTTGTTTTAGCGATGGCCGAAGCAGATGCGGAATATATTGTGCTGCAAACGCTTGTATAGAACAAGTTATCCAGCATGGAGAAGTTGACGTTTTTCAAGCTGTTAGAACCGTGCGTAGGCATAGGCCTCAGTTGATTGAGAACATTGTAAGCAAGCTCATTTTATTTATTTTACTTTTGTAGAAGAGAATTCTAGATAATTAAGGGCGGTCTGATAAGTTCTGAGCCATGAAAAATTACAAATCATTCCAGACAGCAGTTGACTATAGGCAGTCATTTGAAACAATTGTGATGTTGATAACAAAAAAAATCAAGTATCGTGCAGTGATAAAATTCTTCAAAAAGAATGTTTATCATCGACCGAAATTCATTTACGGCTTGTAAATGTGTATGGCGACTCTTCATCTTCAATTTCCACCGTAAAGAAATGGGCGGTCGAGTTTAAACGTAATCATGAAAGCGTCCAAGATGATCCACGTGAAGGTCCAAAATCTGCAACCATACCGGAAATCATCAAAAAAGTGCATGATATCATTTTAGAAGATCGTCATACAAATTGATATTGCTCTAGGAATATGAATGGAACGTATTGATCAGATTTTACACCAGGAATTGACTATAAAAAAGCTTTGCACGTATGCTCACTAGTAGTAATACGAGGCGGTTTCTAAGCCGTAAGTGCAATTGCGCACGCGTGGCCTTGAACGCGAGCCCTTAATGCGCATGCGTGGCCACGAGACCTCGAACACGTGGCCTTGAAAACAAACGCATTCGCACGACACTTTCACACACACGATACGTGACAATGGATGAAAAATGGATTCACCACTACTCACCCGAATTCGAACATCATTCTATGCAGTCGACAGAAACCGGTTCTTCAGCTCCAAAGAATGCGAGGACGATACCATCGGCGGGAAAGAAGAAGAAATTTTGTTTATTAACTACCTTGAAAAAGGTAAAACCATAACTGGAGAATACTACTCTCAACTTCTAACGAATCTGGATGGCTATTTTGCGGCACTTCCAGACAAACACAACAGGTAGCATTCGAACAGCTGGATGAAATGTATGGATAATACAGGAGATTATGTTGAGAAATAAAACTTCCTTGAAAGCATAAATTGTCGCTTTCATTATCAGACCGAGTACTTATTAAACCACTCTCGTCTACCACAAGTTATCCGGTCGGTATGACTAAGGACGAAATTCAATTGAAGTGATATTAATGTTAAGTAGTGTTTCAATATTGATTTGAAATAAATTAAAACTTGTAATTGAAATGTGTGTATTCAAAATAACTTGCCTCTACAATATAATAATTCTCTGTGCGAAGCGTTGCGAGATACTAAACTCAGCATTTTCTGCGTTCTGCGCAATCGTCTTTTTGGAAGTGTCTATTTTGCACTTTTATACTTCATTATAATATAGGAAACATGACTAATATGATACAACATAACTCTTTACCATTGCCAAAAATACGGCCAATCAATTTTTTCAAAACGAATAGAAAGCAAAGCGCCGCAGCTACTGCAAAGTAACAACCGTCTTCTACAAATTTTAAATTAAATGGTTAATTATGGTTAGTTTATTCTATTTAATAATAGTATCGGTCAACTTTAAAAAAGTATACATTCCTGTTCAAATCAATAAACAAAAACATTTAGTAAATGTCGAACTTCAGCGTAACATTTTTCTCTGTATCGGATGAACGTAGTTCATTAATTTTTTTTTCTTGATATCATATGTATTATTTCTTGTATTGTTAGGTTTTGTTCTTTAGAAAGTTAAAGTAAAGTCATATTCTTAAATCTTGCTTTTATAAAAATCTCCAAAAAATATTGGGCCCAGACACAAGAAGTCTTTGATAATTTGACTCTTTTTATAAAATAAGTAAAAAAGGGACAGAGTAGAAATTAAAACGGTGATGGTTCAGAAAGAGTATGTAAATTAGTTAGAAGTGTATATGGACTTAAATAGGCGCCAGGGTATTGCAACCAAATATTATGGTAATGGTAATGGTATAAGGGCGGGGAGGGTGATAGCTGACCAGTAGGTCTGTTCAAGCTCTTTTTACCATCCCCAATCCTCCCCCTCCTTTCTTCCTCACGATTGCCCCTCCTCGAAACGTCTTGACTTTCTAATGAAGGTTAGGATGTTGTTCCATGAGACACCAAAGATTTCTTTCCTCAGATGCTGGTATCCCTCACAGTTGCACAGATAGTGGAGGGCGGTTTCCTCCTCCCCTCCACATTTCTGGCAGTCTGGGTCCTCCACTGTCCCAAACAAGGACAGGTGTCTTCGGAGCTTGCAATGCCCAGTGAGGACTCCAACGATCAACCATAGTTGCTGTCTGGTTCTTTCCAGCCGCCGCCTGGTCCTTATTGGATCCGGTCCGGCGATTGCCTGCTTGGTTTGTCTACATCCTCGACTACCTTTCCAGGTCCTTTTTAACTCCTTTTACGTCCACTCTTCAAGTAATGAAGAGGTTTTCGCTTTACTTATTCCTATTATTGGTTTCGGTCCACAGGGCTCGTTGCTAGCTCCGAGCCTTGCTAGCTCATCCGCCCGTTCGCTCCCCACGATTCCTCTATCTAACCAAATACTAAGTCAGTACTTAAATTCAAGTGGTAACTATGATTCTTTTGTCTTCCTCAAACAGAATAATCAAGGCCTACTACGACAATGAAAAAGTGAATTTGTAATAACTACGCCCGATGAAGTAAGTCAATTTCTGGATTTTCAAATGAAACGATCTGAGGACGACACAATCAAAATTCATCAAAAAATGTACATTTTGAAGACTCCAGCGATGCTGGGAATGAATGATTCTTGATCTTCAAATAATCCCGCTGGTAAAGCATCCGTGGACTTAAGATTAATGTACCTTGTGATAACTACAAGACCTGATTTAGTATATGTAATAGGAAGAGCTTCTCAGTTGTTATCACAACCGACGTCTGGTTTGAAATTTCTGAAACGTATTTTAAGATATTTGGCATGGAACAGTTGATATTGGGATAGTATACAGTCGTTCAACAACAAATTAATTAAAAATTTACAGGCATTCTGATTATGCAGGTGAAAAGGTAATAAGAAAATCAACTATTAGATATGTAGTAACATTAGGTGATGGTGCAATTATCTGGAGCAGTCAAGGAAGCAGAGTACATAGCGGCTTCAACTACTGCTAAAAAATTGGTATGGCTATGTAATCTTTTTAAGTAGTTCAAAACACACATTATAGTTTTTCTTCTGGTCGATAATCAATCTGTAATAAGACTGGCAATTAATGCTGAACAACAGAAACGAACCTAACATATTGTAGTAAGATATCACTATACATAATCGAGAATTCGTCACGAAAAAGGAAATTGAATTGATATATTAATAAAATATTTAGCAACTCTAAAATTTACTGAATTTCGAGAAAAAATTGGTTAATTGGATTAAGTTGCACAATATGAAGTTTTTTTAGGGAAAGTGTTGTAGTAAATATGGAATTTCAGCTTAAAATTTTTTATCCGTATCGTATGACTACAACTTTATCAATGCTTTGTTGATTTATATTTATTTAAATGATTTCATATGTGTTATTTTTATATACTGTCAAGTTTAATTCCTTTGAAAATTCCATTTAAATTCTATATTTCTCTCATGTTGACGTTTATCTCTTCTACTAACAATAAGAAAGTATTTCTATTATTGTTTTTTATATTTTCAGACTGAATATAAGTACTGCTACGACGTAGTTCTTCATTACGTTTTGCATTATCTTCAAAAGGACCTACAAGAAATCAAGTCTAAGCATCATTAAATGATTATTGCAGGTGCACAATGTTCTTTGGTTGGAGAATTATGATGAAGAGATTTAAAGAAATCCACATGAATAATAAGATATGGCCAGATATATGTATATGCACAATTACTTATTCCCAAAAGGTTCATGCGTATGTACTATCTAGACCTAAAGATTTAGTACAACTTCGTGCATTTACCTTATTTTTGCTTGCACTCGTTGGTCTTGGAAAGTGTTATTTTTTTTTCACACTATATATGGGGATAATTATTGTATTACCTCTATAAAACTCTTTAGAAGTTTGGTTATGCGACCAACATTGATATGAGAAATTGTTAATTTCTTCGTTATTTGCATTCAATGTATGAAATTTAGACTTCCCTGAAGTTTTACCTACGCTTATTAAGAAAAAAAAAGTGGTTTTAAATTGTGCTAACAAATTTTGCAAAATATATGATGTACCGAAAAAGTACTTTTTCATTTTTTATGTTTTTTCTTTCTTAAAAACGCTGTCTTCAATTATTATTATTAATTTCTTTGCTATGATTACCAGTATATTTTATTACGAAACCTAAAATATTTCAGTTTTTTCTATTTTCTATCGTACAGAATGCATTAATAAAATACGAAATGTATTAAACGCGCATATTTTTATATATTTATCAAATATCTTAAACGTTACCTGTCAATGTAATGAGGCTACTAATGAGGTTATTGCACGTATATTTCTAAATATTTACGGTTTACAAATTGGTCAAAAATATTTAATCAATGAATTGATTCCTGAAGCAATGTTGTTATTTGTAAACGCAAAATTAAATTATAAATAATAATTAAACGTCATAACACTTCTCTCTGAGCTCTTTTCTTATTTTCTCATCCAAGTATAAGAATTCTAATTCTATATCTCCGTTAAGGCATTTTTATTTTAAAATGTATAAATAATTTATATTTAAGAAGTAACAACTGGCTGTTATCAACCTAGAAATGTCAAAAACAATAACTTTTTAGTTTTAGCACAGAATTTAGTAATGTAATCTATTTAAATAAATTGGATTTACTTATTAATATAATATTTTTAACCCTATAGACCACAAGCCATATATATATTGTGGAAAGACATTTCCAAAAAAAATAATAGGTTAGAGTTAGAGGTATCACTGAATTGATAGGTGTCATTTTAGAAATTTGAGAACTATTGTCAAAATATGCGTATTTCGATATAAAAATATTTTTGCAGAAGTCAATCTTCAGCTGAAACAATTTATACGGAGTTGGGATAAAGTATGGAACCAAGTAAATATCTTTAAAACGAAACAGACGATATTTATGAAATTTTGTAGGTAAGTGCAATGAGGCAAAATGCATGTAATATATATTTTTTGCTAATAATATACTTCCGATTTAACCGGAAACACCCTCAACTTTTTTAACTTAAATGGGACACTCCTATTAAAGTGCTGTATTCCTCGTTTTTTCTAGATTTTTTACACTAAACCCAGTACGTACGAATTCGAAATAATAAGAGCAAAATCTGCAAAAATATACAGGGTGTCTCATTTAAATGAAAAAATTTGAGGGTATTTCCGGTTAAACCGGAAGTATATTATTAACAAAAAAATGTACACCAGCTGCATTTTGCCCCATTGCAGTTACTTGTAAAATTTCATAAATATCGTCCGTTCCGTTTTAAAGATATTTACTTGGTTCCATACTTTATCCCAACCATGTATATTCTGTACTTTTTTAACGTACTGTATAATGGATATTTTTCTCCGATACCAAGAGTTAAGACAGGTGGTGGCAGGAATTTTTATATCATTTTATAGTCCAACAAAAGTTGTATTATCAAGGCAATTCTGCAAAAAAAATTATTGATTTATTTTCAGTCATATATTAACCATTTCCGGCAGGCACCATTTATGACAATATTAACTGTATACAAAACCTTCCAAAATGTCATACAAAAAATTCATTCCCAGAAAAAAAGAGATAGATAGACAGGTTACTAATATTTGCAGTGCTGTTGAGGTAGATGACAGAACACGTAGATTAAGTGTTGCAGAGGTATCAAATATTTCATAAAAAATATAGTTTAAAGGATTTTACCTATTACCAATCTCAAGAATTATATTTTGGGGGTCAGCACAATGTGATTTTTTTAAATTATTTTTGTAGTAGCTTAAACGTAATAAGAAAAATATACTTTCATTTTAGATATGATTTTATTTTCATAGTTGCATTAATATTTTGTGTAAATATTCAATACTTAAACATTCTATATTTTCTGTTTTGATTATCACTATTAAAATATTTATTGCATTTGTAATTATTTACTCTTCATGGAAATATTTAAATATGGTTATTTTTTTATAGTAAAATTTATCTATAATTTGATTAAAATTAAATAAAAAACCAAACATATTAAAATTATTACCGTGACGTCGAAAATATCAGAGCTAAAATTACCCTAGCCCCCTGTAGTACCGCCCTAAATACAATTGCCTAATTTTGTTTTCCTTCAAGATTTGATGTTCTTTAAAGGAGAAATCATATTCCACCTTCGAAGAAAAAACATTTTTCAATTAAATAAATGTTACCTATAAAATATCGTTAGTATACATTAAAACCACATAGAGTTAAATAAATTATTATAAGTATTCTATTGGCTCTAAGAAAAAAACTGTATACTTATTGTACACAGGGTAAAACCCAAATATGTGCCCTTAAAGAGTTTAAAACTCTCTAAATGTTAAAGAAAATTGCACGTACTGAAAATTAGGTATAATAAATACATTTTTTCTAATTCGCTGCCTACAAAACTATTAGTATAACATCTATTTCTACATTTTACAAATACCTTAATACTGATACATGCTGTATTAGTTTAGCTGTTTAAGATATACGATGATACATCGGAAAGTTTCTAAAACGAGACGAAATAAAAACACTTTTGGGAAAAATTCCATTCATTTTTCTACATTGCCTCCTTTTAGGGTGACACATGTAATCTAATGCTTTTTATGGCCTTTTAATTCTTCAAAAAAATTAGAACCGTTAAAAACCTTAGAAATATCTATTTACAGCTTCCATTATTCCAATATTTGATGAGAATTTATTTCCGATCCAACATTTTTTGAGATTTGAAAACGGGGAAAATCGGAAAAATGTTTCTTATAAAGAACTGTAGTATTCACCTGTTAGTGTACTTCCCTGTTGCAAGTAATCAATCAAAAATATTTTTAGGGAATGCTTGGAAAGAATATATTAAATACTCTTCCAAAGATCGAAAACTTTAAAATTTGATTATTCAAAAATTTGATAAATGTAAGTTAATAAATTTTTGCAATAGGACAACCTGGTGTATGTTTATTGGCAATCTGTTTGAAAATTTGATAACAACTGTACAGGGCCCTCCAGACTTTCGCGAAGTAGCACGAAGTTGAGCGAGTCACGAAAGTATGGACTTGTTTCGTGCTCCGCCTTAACAATAACGTTTGCAAAAGAAGTACCATCGTGTGTATATAGCGCCATCTTCTGGTCCATTTTAGAAAATTTCCGATGTATCTATATAGAGTGTCCCCGAAAATAGTGCGTTACTTAAAGTAACGTGAAGTACGCACAATTAAAAACGACAAAATTTTATTTTTAAGCCAGCCGTTTTCAAAAAATACATGTACCACGACGTTTTGACAGTTCAATATCTCAAAAACTGTTCAGATGACAAGTAAGAAATTGGCACCTATGAACAGTCGAAACTGTTGCTGTTATTTATTATAAAAACACTTCCGTTTTTCCTCTCATTTCCGGTCACGTGACCCCAACAATTTTTTTTTAAATGAGACGACCGGTACAATATTATATTTTGGGTTATATCTTTCAAAAACAATTTCATAAATACTAACACTTGTCATGATTCTATTGTGCAGTAATGATAATATGGGCCATTTATTTTTATTAAATTGTTGTAGGATACCCTGCATAACGGTTGTCCACTTAAAAAAAAAATAGTGGGTGTCACGTAACCCAACACACGAAGAAAACTAGAAACCAATATTGCAGTGCAAAATCTTGCTTCAATAAAGTTAATAAAAATAAATGGCCCTTATTATCATTACTGCACAATACATTCATGACAAGTGTGATATCGTTGTATTTATTTGTTTTTGAAAGAATCCAAAAATGTAATATAATACCGGTTGTCCCATTAAAAAAAATGTTCGCGGTCACGTGACCGGAAATAAGAGGAAAAACAGAAGTGAACAGTTTTCGAGATATTGGACTGTCAAAACGTCCTGGGAGACCCTGTATACATATATATTATATTTATTATTATCTGTAGAAAAGCATCTAAAGCCGACAACGCTGCGCCACGTTTGAGGTAATTACGACAAGCACTTGTTTGCCAGAAACATAAGATGCTGAACGATGGGTTGCCAAATGTAATTTTGTTTCAATAATTTTATACTCAGTTTTTTGAGAAAACAGATGGATTACGAAAAAAATGTTTTAAGAATTCTTTGTTGCTAATGGTCTATTCTACACGTACTTTTAAGGAGCGCACTATTTTCGGGGACATGCTGGATAATACATATATTATAAATAGTGTGCCAAATGTATGTTAAAGTCTAATATCTCCCTTATCTCAAGATATTTGGTAAAAAAAAAATTAAAGACAGCTTGGAGCTCCATATTTTAAAATTTTTAATTACTTATGGTATGTATGTTTGAAAAGATGCCTACACAAACAAATGTTTTTTAATGAGGCACGTTCCAGTTCAGTTTAGATTTTTGAGAACGTATTAGTTTTTGGATATTACTTATTTTTGTGTAGATAGTGATCCACAACATAACGACATTAATTTCTTTTTGAAAATATTTAATATTACAATAAATGAAAATTAACTTTAAAATGATTATATAATTATGGATAAACAAATAAAATGGCTAAACTAGCATCTAAATTATTATTTTATAACGGATAACAATTGTTTAAAATGACCACCTAATTGTTAGCGTTGATAATTTCTGAGCATAGTTATCTCAACATTTTCAGTAACTTCTCTAATCCTATTTTTTATCTACTTTAGTTGTTGGTGGATTCTTGTAAACAATATTTTTTGCATAACTCTAAAGGAAGACGTATATTTTTTTCAAGTATGGAGATTGCAGAGGGCAATGATTAACAAACTCTATGTTTGTAATATTTAAATAATTAGGAATTGGTAACATATTCGTCTTCCATTTTATTATTTTTTTATTGAAATATTTATAACACTTGTATATGAATCTTCAGAAACAAATTTTCTTTAGCAAACTATTTCATTCAAATGTTTGGATTATACTGATATTTTTTAAGCAACCCTCAGCCATAATACGAATTTGCTAATGATGTATTATCCTTCGTTTTCCGATTAAAATTAAGATAATTAAAAGTATTCTTTAAGTGACTTCTTATGGTGACATAAATTAAGAGGATAATCCATGTAAAAAAAATTACATAAATATCTATATGTTGCAGATCACCCTGTACACAAAATTAAGTAATATAAATTGTCATAGTTTAGCAAAAATCTTTCCAAAAAAAATTTGCCTTTAAAGTTACCAGATAGGTACAGGTTGTTGAATGCATAAAAATGTTTCTCTCTAACTTTCAAATAATTTAGTATAACAAAGTTAAAGTTGCCGTAATATCCAAAATATACAGGATGTTCTCGAAAAGGTGTGTTTTTTAATGGAATAGTATAATAAATTGTACAGGCAGTTTCAACGGATAGCACTTATCTGTCATAAATATAAGGTGTGCCTGGTTGCCAAATTTAATTTTGATTCAAAAATGTTATCCTCAATTTTTGAGAATAACGATGGTTTATGGAAAACATAATAATTTTTTATTGTTAATGGTGCATTTTCACAACTTTAAAGAGCGCACTATTTTCGGGGACAACCTATATAAGGTATTTCATCTAAAATAACGTACGTTTTGTGTTGGCACTTAAACACTACATATAAATAATGGTAAAATATGTAGATCATATCTGTCTATATTTAATTTCAATAATTTTTTACTCGCTCTATCTTAAGATTAAAAAAATATTGAATTCATTGCACTGTTGGGAAATCTACATATACAGGGTGTCCTTTATAAGATTGGAAGCAAAATGTGGGGGGCATTAAGCTTTGCAACCTAAAATGATTTTCTCTTATACAGAGAGTTCCGCAGCTGCAAACCAATCTATACATACTTTTTTTTAAATACAAATGATACATTTTTTATTACATATTTGAATTAGGATGACTTTAGGTCTCAGAATATAAGGTTTGTTAGGTATATACTGGACGTTTCAAAAGTTATGACCACTTTTATATCAAAGTCGTTATATATTGGCTATCCTGTATCTAAATAGAAACAATTGTTTTCCCATTTTTTTTATAATTAGTACTTTAGGTATGAGCTCTACTTTTATCTGTTTTATAATTTTTTGATAGAATCTTTAAAGTGTATACAGGGTATGTCAAAACTCGGATATTGTATACAGTATTTAGATAACATTAAATAGCTATTTCATTTTTGTAAACCATTCCCTAGACCTATCTGTGATTGTGATATATTTCCAATTTTATAAGAACATTTTCATTTATCTTTTTTTTTGTAATAAGACAAAGTGAGCCTTCCAAAATTAACCAATTTTCTAATGATAAATTTATGCAAAAATAACCAATTTTCTAATGACAAATTTATAAGTTTTAAAATAATATGCATCCATACCACATACAACTACATCAGTAACTCCTTGAGGATGATTATCAGAAAACAGTAACTATCTAAGAATAAGGACTAGAGAGTCTAAACCAGCAAAACAATTTTTTTGACGATGTGCTTTTTGGTGATGAAGCCACATTTCATAGAAATGGATTTGTCAACAGACATAACTTTCATTATTACTCAACTACCAATCCTTAGGAGATAGTAACCATAGCCAAACTTGATGGGCCATTAATGTTTGGGATGGTATTAGAGGGGATTACGTTGAAGAACCCCTTTTTGTCGCGATCTTTTAACTGGTGAATGATACTTAGACTTCATCTACCTGGATTGATGAAACATGTCTCACCACAGAATATAAGACGGCGAATGGGATTATTTCATGATGGTGCTCCTGTGCTCCATACAAAAGGAATGCGCAATAATCTCCACACTAATTTTCCAAGCAGGTGGATTGGAAGAGATGGACCAGTTAGATGACCTCCCAGAACTCAATAAAGTAGATTTTTCTGTTGGAGCCATGTAAAAAATGAAGTATACAAAACCCCACCGAAGACAGGATATGAAAGAAATAATTAAACAGGCATTCAAAACTATTAATGTAAATACTTTAAAAAACATTCAAAACTAAACTGCAACATTGTGTTGGAGGGGGTTATTTTGAACAATTATTGTAATATTTTGGTTTTTCTTATTTCTTCTTTGTAATTCAATATAATTGTTGTGTTAAATATTTTTACCTAAATGTGCTCTAATTAGTTTCCATTTCTTAATGTTTATTTGTTAATATTCTTTATTTGAATGAAGTTTATTATTGAGTAATAATAATAATTTGAGAAAATGTATGTTCCGAGTTTTGACTTACGCTGTATGTTCTTTAAAAGTTCTATCAAAAAATTATAAAACACATGAAATTTTGTTATAAAAGTGATCATAACTTTTGAAACGTCTAGTTTGTATCTAAAAAACTCTATATTCGGATATTTAAAAAAGTCAGCAGAATTCAAATAAGTAATAAAAAATGTACGTTTATATTAAAAAATACGTATGTTTAGGTTGGCCTGCAGCTACGGAACACTCTCTATGAGTAAAAATAATTTTTTGTTGTAAAGCGTAATGCCCCCGACAACTTTGCTATGTAAAATGTTTTGGTTCCAATCTAATAAAGGAACTTTTGGACTTTAACACACTATTGGTACACCCCGTATATTCTAATAGTATTTTATTTTTTCATTTCGATAAATTAATTTCTAATTAGTAAATGATTAACTTAAGAAACCAATTGTCAATTTAAGTTTAGAAAAGTTATTCACATTTTATACAGGGTGTTCCGTAAAAATAACGTCAAATTTTTTAGTATACACTTACCTTATTATTTTTATTAATTTTACTTAAATGATTTTTCAGATTTTTATTTCATTCTATCAAATAGTTTACTTAAAAATTCTTTGACCTAACCCAAGATATGTTTTTTTTTGTAAACTTTTCAGCAAATATAATTCTTTTGTGTAAAATTACTACGATTTTGAAAATTATGAGGAAATGTCTATATTGCAGTGTCATAGAAATCGAAAATACCTCATTCAATACATACATATTTACCTCTGATAAATTGCCAAACTTTTTTGTAATATTTATTTTTTGGAAACTTATACTGAAGCCCTATGTTTCATATTTTACCTTTCCCTTAGGTATATTTACAGAATACCCTGTATAGGATGTTACATTGCACAGTAGGTATTGAATTTTAAGCACATTTAGACATGATTGTCTATGATTTTTTAGATTGTTATTTATATAAAACCTATGTAATCTATAAAATTTGGTTGAAATAACTACTAGCAGATTCTTTTGCGGTAAGTTAAAAAACAATTATATTCTTTGTTAAATTAAATTAGGGTTGTTAAACTTACGTAACGGTTTATTCATTATATTCCGGCAATCCTTTAGTTTCGTTATTAGAGTTGTAGATATAGAATGCGCCTAATACAAGATACTTCCATTTTTTAAATGTTACACCCTTCTTATTATCAGTGTTTTTAAATGGTCTTTTGTTTCTAATTTAAAAATGTAGTAATATGTTGTAGCATTATGTTCAGTTCTATTTGAAAACTAGAGTTAGCTAATAATTATTATTAGAATTAACAAAAAATTGAGTAAACAAGAGTATGTGGATACTTTCTCCACAGAAAGAATACAGAGTGTTGTAACCAAATTATTATTTTAGTTAGTTAGGCATTGCTCTTATTTTTTTATTATATGTTAAATGTAGCCCCTGATGTAGAACAAATTGTTCCAGAGAAATGTTTAAGATAATGATATTAATGCCTGGCTTAGTTGCACTATGGAACACTTCCAACTCAAGAATTTAATAATCAGTGTTCAATGTGACTAGAAAATGCTGAACAGATGGCCATCAAATGGTCTAGACTTTTCTCCATTATATTCATTTTTTGGGACTCTTGAAAAAAAAGTTTATAATAGGACGAAAGCATTCAGGTCATTGCAATATATAATTCAGCTTCAAATTAATAATTTACATAAACAAAATTTAATAACAAGCTTAAAATTTACGAAAACGTTATCTGATGTTTAAAGATAATTACAAATATATATTTATAGAATCTTAAATATATAGATTAACATTATAAGTTTTTTCGTTAGCTTTTTAAGTGTTGTTATATTTTTTGATGATGATTAATGCCATAAATCGAAAGTTATTTAAAAATTTGTGATCAACCCATTTTGAATATCGAATACTTGCATAACAATGGGGAACATAAATTTGGTTGCCTTAGATCTATGATTTCTTTTTGACTAACCTTTGGTCTCTTAAAAACAACCGCAGTTTTAAACTCTTTAAGCTACGGGATACCCCCTTCCCATTTTCTCAAAAAACATAAAAGAAAACTAAGCAAAGACTAGATATAGCTATTGCAAGTAAAATATTATTCATATAAATAGAAAAGATTTTAATTTTTTTTATTAAAGTAACAATTTTCGCTTATAGCTTTTTGTGGAGTGTTTAATCTGTGGACATTGTCGAATGATACCTAACAATAGTCATTCATCATATGTATATATCATCTACCTTCATATACCCTGTATCCATGATCTTCAAATTTTGGAGGATTAAAAGGCTTTGACAATGTTTTTGAATGCCAATCAATAATCTTTTGTAGTTCCAATGAAATGTGCATCTTTAACGAGCTGCCAAATCTGTAGATTAACAACCACACCCTTTATCTTTTCTAATATCAGGGTGAGAAATGCCACAATGAAATACTTGTAACAATGTTCTTCAATTGATTCATGGAAACAAGTTTTAATGTTTGTACTTTCATTGGAACTGCCAAAAGGCTTATAACCAACCCATGCTCGATCTCTTGGAAAATGGTCACATTTACATAAGGAGTACAGAATAGATTTGACATTCTGGAAGTAAAACAATTATTTATTTAACTTTTAACTTAAAATCGAACTCACCAGAAATTGTGTTGCTAATTGTTTCCCAGTGTAATATTTAGCTAACAGCACGTTTCACTGATGAATATATATCCTGTAAAAAAAATTTAAAACTAAGAGAAAAAGGCCATTTACAAATTTTTGATGATATACAAGGTACACAGTTTAAAAAACCGAAAGTATCCTTTAATTTATATCTCTTGTGTAAAGATAGTAATGACTGATTATACAAAAATCTAAATGTAATCGTATAATTTTTATAAGAAAGTTTTTTATGTCCCTGGTAATAACGAAAATAAGTGGTGGCCAAAAATATAATGAATAATCAAGTATAATTGTGACTTTACAGAACTTGAATCGTTTTTATAAATTCAGAACCAAATAGTTTAGGTTTGTTGTAAAATAATATTGCTCAAATCCCGTAATCAAAATTAGAACTGTACACATTTTAGAATATATTTTGTTAAGTCACAAAATGGTAGAGTCAAGGTGTTACCTGATTTATTAAAAATGGGTCAGAATAGATTATAAATTTATAATAGTAAATTAAACAGGTAAAATGTTACGTATTCTAGCAGATAATTTGTCAAATTTCGTATCTTTGTACGTAACAATATTAAAAATAGAAACTAAAGAATAATTATTTTTATATTTCTTTTTGGAAAATCTTAATTTTTATCTAAATGGTTAAAGTGAATGAATTGCGACTGATATCTAGGAAGCTGTTTTAGTTTCAAAAAGTTATATAAAATTAACCAAAACACTTTGTAATTTTTCTAAATTTCTATGGTGTACAAGAATCGACACATTACCGTTAAGTTAAGCACGATATTTAGAATTTCAAAAAAAAAAAGAAATAAATTTATTCTAAGTATTCTTTTATTCTATATCTAAAGAAAATCTTTTTTGACCCATTGTTATATATGATGTTTCCTAAGCCTTTAAAAATCGATATAACTATTGAGGCCAAATAAAACTGTGAATTTGTAATTCTATAAGTGATGTTATAAACTATTTTGTGGTAAATTGGAAAGTGCATGTATATTTTTGTTATTTGCTGCTAAATTTTTAAATGTATAGTTGTCCAAATGTTGTCAATAAAATATTAAAAACAGTTCTTTCTTTCTCATAAACTTACTCAGATTTCTTATCCGGCCAAACACTGTTGTGTTCTAATTAAACGGTAAAAAATCGGGGATTTGCTATTTTCTCCGCAATAGACATTTATCTAAATTAATAAAAGCACCATTATCCGCAATAAAATTCGGGGTGATGCATAAATGTGGCAAATCTCGATATGTCTGGTATTATTGAAATTACAGAAAAAAGATTTCACAAAAACAAGCTGTCCAAAGTCATATTTTAAAATTGGACACAAATAAACAAGGTGTTCAGGAACAGAGTGCCAGGCCAAAACTATATTTTTTTAAATGGAATAAATACTATATTTTCTGCTGACTTTATCAAGTCGCTCAATATGTGGTTTTTCATGTCCATTATGACGACTTCTAAGTCACATTCGATGTATATTTCTACTAGTTTCGATATGTATTCTACTTTCCTTTATTTAAAAAAATATCTCTAAAAAATCATAAATTATAGTCAAAACTCGGAGCCAACATTTTCTCGTTTTATTTAAGAGCTCTCTTTTTCGTAAACCATTCCCTATACTTAACTTTAAGTGTTTATAAAATATTTAAAATCAGGTAACAAAATGGAATAATGTAAGAGATACTTGAAATGTTCCTTTTGTACGTCCTAGCAACATCCCAATCTTAAATAAAAGTAATGTCTGAAATTGTTTAATATCTTTAGTGTGATCTAGGGTATTAAGGTGTGGTGACCTCGCTGGCCATCCTAGCAGTCCTCGCCTTCTAATACGATGAGCTGGAAAGTCAAGGTTAAGGCTTTGATGGACACCACTGAGGAATGCTAGGAGGAAATTTCGTGTATTTTATATTTATCAAGTCCAAAGACAATTAACTATGTTGAGGTGGAAAATTTTTTTTAATCTCATAAAGATACCAGCTACGTTTGAAGATTTACACATTCGGAATTACTAAAGTTAAAAAGAGACACTGTAAAGTGAATATTTTAAATTTTATTCTTATTTTGATGAATTTACTTATTAACGTTTCAGAGAATACAACGATACTTTGCTATTTTTGTAACTTTTTTTTTTTATTTTTTTGTAAATTTTTTTTTCTGTTAGTTGTGTTAATGTTAAAGAAAGAAATTGAGTAACATATGCTGGGTATGATTGATTGTACTGTTTACCGATTTAATTAATAATATATAGACGTTTTGAATTAGTTTAGAGTTAAAACATTATTTTGATTTTTCTTTTCTTTGTGAAAGGATATTAATGTAAAGTTTTTGTCGATGTTACCGTGCGGTTTCAAAACAGATTTTATATTATCTCTTAAGTATTTATTTCGAATTCGTTTTCTATTTTTTTTATTGTTACAAAAATATACGATGTCAATGGTAGTGGATTTTTCAACAATTGAACAAAATTTAAATACTGGAACTTGTAAATAAATAAAATCTTATATAAAATTGCTATTGAGGAAGTTGGTGTACCTCAAAAACATAAAACTCTTTTAGGAAACTTTGATGGTTTTAAATTTAGTAAATATTCCAACGAGTATGCCATCAAGCTTGATAGCATATCCAAGGTGGAAATAGTTTACTTACGCAGTTAAAATCGCATAGTTAAAACTGGACAAAAAGACAGAATACGATAATGTGGCCTCATGGTACAAGTATGCTCTCACAAACCAAATCTGTTCGAACCTCAGTATACAGTAAAACTGTGCAGTCCAAACTTTGTCAAGTCAACAGTTCTACAAGCTGCACTTTCGAGCTTATACAAACTAGTTTGCACAAGTAAGCACGAAGAAAGCACTGAGCGTGTAAACGGGCAATTAGACTACATCGGCAAGAGTGAATAACTGGCAGCTCGTATTTGTGAATTCATAAATCACTTAAACGTGGTTGAGAGGAGAATGATGTTGCTGAGAAGGAAGAAGAAGACTTCGAAGACATCAAAGAAAACGATAGTAGACAACGAAGTAAAAATGAAGAAAATCATTTTCACTGACATTTAGAGATGTTGAAGATAGTGTGAGAACTTTCAATGGAAAAGACGAATATTCCGTGCTTAAATGGATTCAAGATTTAACAAAAAATGCTAAATTACTGAATGGAATGATTTACAAAAACTAATTTTCGCACTGAAGAGAAAGCTTATGGTTGAATTTAAGGAAAGGGTCAATAGTTCTGAAATTCATAAAGTACTAATGAATGTACAAACGAATTGGAGAAAATTGAAAAAAGGATATAACAAAAGAAAAGATACATGATTATAGAGAACAAAGAAAGGAGGAAACAAAAGGATATCGAAAGAAAGAGGTTTATAAACAAAAAAAAAGAAAAGTGGAATATTGCTACAATTGTGGTGATAAAGGCCTTATATCTAGAAATTGCCTTAATAAAAGGAAAGAACTGAAGTGCTTCAGTTTCAATAGGTGTGGACATTCAGCTAAGAAATACCCGTAAAACCGTGAACAAGAATGAATTCTGGTTGATTTTCGTGAAGAAAATCCTTAATTGTTGTGACTACAATGATTTTGACAAATTTAGTGTAGTTATTCAGCGTCGGTTCAAAAACTCGAAGTATGCGGTCATTTAAACATACAGCTGAAAATATTAAAGTCATTCGGCATGTTATTGATGAAAATCCAAAAACATCCATTTCAGTTGTGGCCCAACAAACAAATATTTTTCTTGGGACAGGCCAACTCATTTTAAAAAAATACTTACACTATTATGCATACAAGCTGCAATGTTTTCATGAGTACTTTCCAATGCATTATCCATGGAATTTTGTCATTGATTCCAAAATAATCTATACAATGAGGATATACTTAATATAGGTTTTTTTTTCTCAAATAAGGCTTGGTTTCATTTTTTGTATATGTTACTTCACAGAATATGAGGTAATGGTCACATTAAAGCCCTCAATTTTTTTGTTGAAGAACTATCACATCGCCAAAAAAGTTGGTTTTTGGGTTGGAATATTAAGTATACTAATATTAAGTAAGGTAAAAATCATTCATGCGGTTCATGCATGGATTTCTTTTACATCAAAATCTGGAAGTACGTTCTAGACAAAATTCAAGCCAGCCATTTTTAGTAAAATTTCTATCTTTGTAGATTTTCAGAAATTTATCGAATGGCTTCAACAAGGACGATTAAAAGTTCTGTATCTGTAGTTTCTCTAGATATTTTGTTTTTGGGATTTTCCTTTTTGCTCTCCAGTTAAACTATTATTTTATAATATCTTCTTCTTCTTGTTATAGGACGAACTCCTGTTAGGTCATCTGTCCCCCTGTGACGTTGATATCCAGCAGATATACCAACGTTTTGGGGGCCTATCCACTGGACGTCTTGTGTCTGCTTTCTGTGTTTTGTCCCACTTAGTAATTCGTTCGGGATCTGTGCGTTCCACATGATCTCTAGAATGGCGGCGCCTTGCTCTTACCCACCTAACGACATCTTGTACTCCTTATTCTCTTAAGATATCTACGTTGCGAATTCTATTGTAAAGTGTGGTCCCCTTTATTGTTCGTAATATCTTAATATCTGTTGATCTCATTTTCCTTTTTGTTTCTGCCTTTGTATCCGCGGCATAGGTTAGTATGGGCCAGATGTAGGTCTTATAAAATCGTCTTACTTAGTGTGCTGATATACTTATTTTTCCATATAATGTCTTGTAAATACCTTGATATTTTAATTGCTTTCTTCACCTGCTGATCCATCTCATTTGTTGTTTCTAATTCTCGATGTTTTTATACCTAGATAATTGAAGTTCATTACCTGGTCATTTACTACCAACTTGCAGCGTATCGGATTTTTGGATAATACCATTGTTTGTGTTTTCTCGTCTGATATTTGCACGTTAAGTTTCTGTGCTGTCAAGTTGAATTTGTAGAGAAGGCGCATATAACATATGAGTATTAAATACATGTATTATATACTTGTAATAAATTTTATTTGAATAATGAAGATTGATGTATAGACCTTTTGATTATACTTGTCAAAACCAAACCTGTGCTGTGGGACACCTTTCTGGAAAACAACAAAGAGGGAAATATTACTAAAAATGGTTATATGGTGAACTTTGCGTAAAACTTACTGTTACTGTGCGTTGCGATTTATAGTAGAAAGCGCAAAGATCTGGCAACCGCTTGAAACGTTCGCCAATATGCTGATCAGAATCGGCTTAGGTTGTAGTTGTCATTTGGTGCTCAAAAAATGGGTTACTTGGAAGATTTTAGGGTAGTTTTAAACATTGGTATTTTTATAGATCTCGAGGTTTAGATTTCGAGAATTTGATTTTTTGTATTTGTTTTAGTCGAGGTTTTAGTAGTAGTTTTAATAAAAATTAATAGAATTTTTACTAAAAAGTGAGTTTTAGGTAGAATTTTTTTTAAAGAAAAAAATATTTCCTATTAAATTTTTACTAACTATTTAATGACCAAACTCTGACCTACACAGTAATATTTAATTGAAACTATAAAAAAATAAATAAGATTTCCATTGGTATGAAAGTATACATTTCAAAAAGATTAATATTATAGACATGTTTAGCTAACAAAAATATTCAAACTAATTAAGTATTATTAATAAAAAAATAATAACTCGATTTATTTGGTAGAAATACCTATACCTAAATGTCTACATTTCTAAATCACTTTCACAGTCACTAGGTTCCGAAATATCACTTTCGTCTGTATCGTCCAAATTTATTATAATTTTTTCAATGGTATTATTAAATGTCATATATTTGTCTTCAATTTTTTTAACATGTTGGATTGCGTTTTTCCAATTGTCAACAGTTATATCGTTAAATGCATTTCTTATTACATTGATGACACAAGAAGTGGACTTAGGAGAAGAGTTATTTGATCGAGAAATATTTTTTAACTGTGCCCATAACAATTCTATAGGATTGAGTATGCAGTGGTAGGGTGGTAAACGTAAAATTTTAAATCCTTGATTTATTGCGATGTTGTCAACAACAAATTCTGGTTTAAAATCAACTAACTGTAAAAGTTCCAACAACTGTTTTTTCGTGTAATCTTGTTCAAAAAATATATCATTCTCCATCAGAAAGTCTTGAATGACGGATTTAGTAGAATTGCTATTTGGTTTTTTTCGAACCAACCGGGAATGATACGGGGCGTTGTCTAAAACTATTACACTGTTAGTTTTCAGTTTTGGTAATAATGTAGTCTCCCACCACTTTTCAAATAGAGTACTTTCTATGTCCTGGTGATAGTCTAAACTACTATCCCGTACATCCTTTGCAGACAACAAGAGAGCTCCTTCTACCCAACCTGATTTTCCACCACAATGCAAAATACATATTCTTTTTCCTCGAGATGGAGGAGTGTCTACATTACATTTTGAGCTTCCATCAGTCCAACATTTTTTTTGGATATCGTGAGTGTCGAACCAGGTTTCATCTAAAAAATAAATGTCCCTGCCTTCTCGCCGATACTGAGTAATAGAATTAAGATACTCTATTCTCCATTTTACTAAACGGCTGGATTCCATGATGGTTTGTCTTTTGTCAATGGTTTTAAATTTAAAACCGTTGGATTTTAAAAATCTCCATAATGTCGTTTTATGACAGTCTTCTATTATCATTTTTTGTTTTAGACGTAAAAATAATGTGTTTAAAGTAGGAAAACTATTTACAGAGAACATATTATAAATCGTTTCTCTAATCGGTTCTAAAAGAACCTGTGGAATAGAATGAGATGACCCAGAATCCTTTCGCCTTTTTCTAGGTTGAACCCCTTCATGAATAATTTTGTATACAGTTGACTGTGGCACTTTTGTTAAAAAAACAGTTTCTTTTAGGGCTTCGGAGGAAGACAATTCATTTTTTAGCCCTGTAAATAAGACTTGTGTCAAAATCAAATATATTTTTATATTACATACGTAATATGTTTTACAGGTAAGTATAATTACAATTACTCACCAGAATAAACGTTTAGAACTATTTCCTTGGCATCACTAGAAAGATGACTACGCTTTCGGTTTTCGAATTCCTGTTTGTCCAAATTTATTTCGGAAGAACACTGATCACAATTCACTAACTCATTCATTTTCTATAATTATTTAAAATAGTACCGAACCACATAAACTTCAAAACTAAACTAAAGCGACCATGGTAAATTCGATCCTAAGACTACCTGTTCCCTTAATCCGGTAGATAAATTTCACTTTAAATTTGAATGCCTTAATCGTAATTGAATGCCTTAATCCATTTATTACAGTGTTATTAAGACAATTTGTGTTTCTAAATGACAGAAGAGAAAGCGACTTGACTCGGGGTTTTTCTGAAAACTTATCGCTGTCTAAGTTAATGACTATTCAAGTTCAAGAAAAACATCGAGTAAATAATCTCCTGATCATGAATTTGTAATACAGTTGTTCGTCAAGTCTTTAGTATTAAGAGAGGTAGATCAAATCCTGAATTTAACGTCATCAATTATTTTTCCCCTATACCTAATAGTCATTAACTTACGGATCGACACCAACAAAATCTGATAAACATTTTTACCTAATATTAATGTTATTACTATTTGTTCCCTGAACAACTATAAAACGGGATTTGACATTAATAAATTTTCGTAACCCATCTGGGCGCACCCTCCCTGTTTAGGCCAACGTACAAGCTTGCTTCATCTGTAAATCGAAACGATTTTCTACTATAAATCGCAATAGACAATACATTTTAAATTAAAAAAAGTCGTAAATGAACCGTGTAGAGTGAACACTTACTCAATTCGAATTTTTGCCATAGGGTCAAAACTGTACAATGTGAAACGAGGATTAGGCCCAAATCAAATTTAAATATACCAAAGGAAGTTAAAATGTATGAAGAAAACTTTGGCTACAGTTTTACTTATGCAGCACATTTTCCACATCCTGAATTACAGTAATAGAATAATGTATAATAAAGTACATTTTGTTTCATACTGTATAAACATTTAATAAAAAAAAGCATTGTAGAGAAAATAAACTCTTAAATTTATAGATCTAAAATATTTTTATTTTAAAAACTAATTTAAAAATATGAATCCTCATATATTATTTATACATAAAATACATATAGATATACAAGTGTAAATGCTTTTAAGCTTATTAAACACCAGCATTAGTAATATATACTGAATGTTTTATGAAAAGGTACTCCTTTTTGTTCAATTTCTTCTGCATGTTTTCTCCTAAAATCCCATAAGAAATGATCAATCAAAATAGAACAAATTTTTCCTGTTCCTATTTTTTTAATAACATACTCTTTTATTAATTCTATTGCATGAATAGTACAACCTCTAATTTCTATTTCTTCATCATCTCCATTAGATAAAATTACACTATCTTCAAGATAACCCAGAAGATCGTCTTGGTATTCCAGTACATCAAACCACAGAAGTGTTTGAGGTACTCTGTAATCTGCAAAAGCTGTAATTTCTTCTATATCATTAAAACATCCCAGTCCTTTATTTGAAAAACAAGCCCATAAGTCACCAATTAAAATTTGAGCTCTTTTATAAAATGAAACTTTTTCTCCATTAAAATCTGCTTCATCTCTAAAGCATAAAAAATTTTCAACAATTAAATTCAACAATTCTTTAGCGCTGTTATTAGCTTTTTTAATAACATTTTCAAAAGCTCCATCAAACTTTTCAAGCAGTACATTACCAACTTCATGCAAAGATTGTAACCTTTCATTTAATAAGGGAATGGTAATTCCATTATCACTTTTAAAAATTTTCCTCAATTGATCTTCAGTTATTGTAGAATAAAATTTTGGATTCAATATATCAATCTAGAAAAACAAAGTGCTATTTACTAGAAACGAAGCATTTGAGTATTAGTATAATAAAATTTGTTTTCCTGTTGTTTTGTAGCCTTCTGAATTGATAATAAATTCGTTTTCACATCATTACTTATTGTAAATGTCAAAGATAAAATATACTTAACTTACAATAAAATAGCATCGCCAAAGGGTGAAATAATTATTTAAGGAATATTTCAAAAATATTTGGAATATCCTGAAATTTTAAGATAAGTATATTTTATTATTACATGTATAATGGATAGATTCCACAAAGAAGGGTAAAAACAATCAGTACTTATTGAATATTTTTATCGATTTTAAATGAAGTGGGATGTTAAAAAAATGTTAGCTAATCAAATATATTATTTGAATGATTGCAAATTCTAATGTAATTTTCCATCTAGCAGTTTCATATCTTATAATTGTTATAAGAATAGTTTTACAACAAATCTTATACACTGCTTTCAAATTCTAAACCAGCCAGCCAAAATAACTTTTGATTTCAAATAATTAAAAAAAAAAACGAAAAACACTACAAATTTTTAATGACGGATAAATTAATTTTCCTCGTAATTATAAAAAGGAAAACCCTGAAACTGGTCAATGTTCATATATAAAACTACACTTTTTGAATATAATTATTTACCTGTCCGTTCAACCCCTTTAAATTTTTTAAATGAAAAGGGGTAGCGCGCAATACCGCGTTTAAAAGGGTTATCAATTCTCTCTTTTGCAATATATGACTTTTTTTCAAATTTTGGATATTGATAATCGAGAAAAAAATAATTTTATAATTATATATTACATACAAATAAGTAGTCGCAGAGCCAAATACCTGTCACGATTGACTAGATAGTCTATTAGGTATCTTTATGCCAAAAAAGTAAATTAAGATCTTTTTGTGACATTTAAGAAATAAATAAAATTCATTTTTGACATAAAGATAACACTAATATACTAGTCAATCGTGACAGGTATTTAGCTCTGCGACTACTTGTTTCTATGTAATACATAATTATAAAATTACTTTTTTCTTGAATATCAATATCCAAAGTCATATATTGTTGAATAGAATAAGATTGAAAATCCTTTTAAACGTGGTATCGTGCGCTACCCCTGTTCATTTAGGATTTTTAAAGGGGTAGTTATTACTCCTAGTGGCTTGAAGGTGCAGGTAAATAATTGTATTCAAAAAGTCTAGTTTTAGATATAAAAATTAACCTGCTTCAGGATTTTTCTTTTGTTAATAATTATGAAGAAAATTAATTTATGCCTTACTTTAGGACCTCACTGTATGTGGTGAAGAAGAAGCCACTTTATAGGTTTATAATTTATTTCATTGAATTGAATCCATGATTTAACTTAATTATTTTAACTTAGTTCTTATAAATACAGTCAGCGACATATGGGTTAAGTTGTAAAACTAAAACTATAAAAAACTGTGTTAGGAACTCTGGTTAAATTGTTATGTAAGCAGAAAGTTATATAACCCTTTATAGAAAAGTTCTATAATTTTGTATATAGTGTTACTATTATGTTGCATAATCCAAATAATCTTCAACGTTAACAGAAAAAAGTAATGAATAAGTGCAATATCATTTCTATAGGATACAAATTCTCAATCAGTTTAAATTGTCAAACTTAATAGGTAGGTACTTTACTACTTAGAAATCAGGGGTTGGTAAATTATGGTTGAGAAACTTAGAGATAAAGTTTTGTTATTTTTCACGTACAATAAAATAGAATGTTTGTTTTATGATCTCAAAACGTACCCCGTTTTTAATAGCCCTGTTAATCGCTGCGCAAAGAGCAAAATAACCTGTATATCCTTCAACTACCCAACCTTCTTTCCACTTATGGTGCCAGAAACAGAAATTTAATGTATCAACAACGAATATCCATTCTACTGCGTATTTGTCTTCTGGTTTCGGATGAACGTCCACTTGACTAAAATTTTCTGGTTTAAGTTTGCCAGATTCTATTTCTTCTATCAGAATATTACCAACTTTTTCAATACCATAATCAATTATCTTTACATATAAAGCTTTTTCAGAAATAAGTTTAGCTGATTCTCTAGGACTCAAAACCATTTTTAACAAGTTATATATTCAGTGCCCAGAATTCTGAACTGGCTAGTGATGTTTGAGGTTATGTTTTAATTTGGACATTGTAAATGTCAAATATAAAGTACGTTCCATAACTAACTGTCATCATTGTGCAATACATAAAATTAATCGAATTTCATTAAAACAATTCATAAATAAAAAACGATTTAATACATATTCATTTTTTTTCTCGTTCCAACGTAATATTTTTTGTTACGAAATATGTGAGTTACCCTTAACCCTTAATCATGAAATACGACATGTAAACTTTTAAACTAAAACGATGACGAGTATTTTCATACATTCTTTTAATATATTAATCACAAAAATTTTGCTAGTATTTAATAATAATTCGGAACGTAGAACGCTAAAAAAAATTAATTTACATGTGGAACGCATCCAAAATATGATGTAAGAATTAACCTAATATTTCTAAACGAAAGTTATATTTTTCTATAAATTAGTAAGTAATGAAAATTAGACTAAGAAAGCCTAAATACATTTCAACACCACAATTCGTGGTAATTACATTTATAGGAGTGTTGTCTGGATTTTATATTTGGAAACCCGTTTTTACTGCTGAACGAGCTGAAAAAATTTCTCTGGGGACTCCTGAAGTTCAAAAAAGAACTGACGAGGTCTAAGATTAAAAAATGAGTCTACATCAGAAATTCGCTAGTAAACAAAAAGGAAGATCTATATGGCTGGGATTTGCTTTTGTAGGATTTTCTTTTAGCTTTTATGGATTCTACAGTAAATTGTACAAGCCATGGCGCAATAGGAATAGAGCTGCTATAGCACAAGAATATGCTAATTATATTTTCGAAAACGAAAAACAAGAGAGTGCTAGTGAAAGTTATGAATAACTAAAGATTATTGTAAATAGAACAAATTTGTTTTAATATTTTTTAAATATATAATTTACATTTCAATTGTTTAAACAAAAGATAAAATAAGACTGGTGTAATAAAATTCGCATAGAAGTTATCCATATTTAATATTTGCCTATTTGGTAGCCTGATCCTAATTTTCAGTGTGTCGCGTGTAGGGTTACCTATATGTGGGAGTCCTGCTGAAAGCAAAGAATACATTGATTCTATGTTTTTTGTATAGTAACTAACCCCATTATGTACAGGATGTTCCAACCGATTTTAACATAGTTTGAAAGCAAAAGCCGACTAAAACGAATATATTTAAAAGCCCGTGGTTTTCATCAGGGTTATTTTTTTTCAAGCATTTAAACTTGTACTTACATGATTTTCAAAAATTTTAACCATTTTTCTTTTAAAAATAAAGAATGGAATACTGCGTACATTCATATCTAAGACAGTTTATTCTTTTAGTTTTTAAAAATGTGCAAATTATTACTTATATTTTTAGTTTATAACAATGATTTTGTTCTAATGATAAAAAAACAGATCTGTTTAAGAGCGTTTAAACCATAACTTTTGGAGCGTCTTGTTCATATTTAGTAAAACATTAAATTCTCATAGTATGTCAGCTTTAAGTTACAGAACTTGTTCAAACGTTAAACAGCCACAAGAATTTTACCAGTGGGGTTTATTCCTTAATATTAATGGGGATTTCTCATAAAATCTATTGACATTAGTTCTTGGTACTTAACGACATATAGCAAAAACAAATTTTATCACGGTATATTAGATCAAATTAAAAGTGCTTGATTATATCAAAAATACAAAGAAGATGGAAGATGTTTAGAAAAAGTTTATAACGTCCTTGATAAACATTGTTCACATTCCGAGACGAACAAATAATAAAAGTGTGCTCAATGTTTAAATTTAAAAAAAGTTATACAATAAAATTAAAAATTGGGTTTAAGTCAGCTGATGAAATATATTAGCAAAACACAATGCAACAAACTAATTATAATAGGACAATAACTAAAATTATACGCGGATATTAAATCAAATTAATTAGTAATGAAAACATTAAAATTAATGTCTCCGATGAGTCTATCCAGCTGATACTAAAATGCTTGAACATAATAGTATATTCTATAACAAGATTAGAATGAAAAAAATGAATTTTGTTATTCTAACCGAGTAACAGACTATATTTTCTCCATGACCAGAAATTCACTCGATTTTTCACTCAATATTTTAGATAAATTAAAATTTGACTATCGATATTGTCTGAAAATGGATTATTACAACGTCGCCATTTGCATCCGACATTGACATCCATGGCTGTCGATATTGTTTAGAACAATTACGGAATATTCATTCCATCACTTGTTATGGAATGAAAATGCATGCAAAACAAATAAGAAGCAAGTGTTTCAGAATAAATATTCTATCTCAAGAGTGAGAATGTTTATATTCTATTATTAAAAATGATTTTGGAATTAGCACATTCCACTAATGGTCGTGGAGAAAAAGTATTCGTGGTTTTCCTATAAGAATAAACAGAATAGACCTAATAAGGTTATTGCTAACAGACTATATCATGCATGTAACCTGATCAGATTGTTAATGAGTTCCAAAAAAGTGGCTTTAAGGCACTTGAGGACATCAATAAACGTAAAGCTAAAACTTAAGAACCACTTAACATGTTCTTGTTATCATTTAGAAGACGTTAATAAAATCTTTAGTATTACCGATATACTTATTGGATATTAGGATTGAGATTCTACCTATAAAAAAATCAAAACTTTTACCTTAGTGTAAAAAATGCCAGGACTATGGACATACACAAAAATACTGTGCAAAAAAACTAAGACGTCTCAAGTGTATTAAAAAAAATCACCAGAGAAAGTAAAAAACTAGAAGTTTAACCTAAATGTATTCTTTGTGGTGGAAACCACCCTGCTAATGTAGTGGAAATAAATTGAAATAGACCTTCCTCCTGTAGTCAGGCAGTAGTAAGATTGTCAACTATCAGAAACTGCAACAATAACAGAACACAACCCAAAATGACGACTTATCTGACTTAATTAATTTTAGATCAACTTAAAAAGAAGGAATAAGTTTTGAGAAATTTCATGAAAGACTAAATCGCATAGAGTACATTAGCGTCAAAGGAGCTATACCAAAACAAAAAAAAATGACTATGTTCCGAATAATGAAAAGGAAAGCTAATGGACTTCTGCAACATAAACAGAAAATGCAGATAGTCCTAAATATCAATTAATCAATCATTTATTAGATATAGAGATACATAACCTATCGTACCATGCACCCTCTGACAATACAACTAGAGCTATAATTAGATACAATATCTTGCATGTTGAATAAATAATTGGAATACAAAAAAACGAAATCTAGGCTACTGCAGTAACTACTGGCCTTAGAAATTCACATATTATACTAGTCGCAATTTATTGCTTACCTAGATATAAACTAAAGAAAACTCAATATATGTAGAATTAATAAGTAAATAAAGATATAAATGTATTATAGGAGGTGACTTTTTTGTAAGTAAGTACCCACTGGGGATCCAAACTAACAACCTTTAAAGGCAGAGAGCTCAATATTCTTAATAACGCCTCAAAGATACTTACAAGAGAAATAGATAAATTAAAAATGAATAAATTATTAATTATCTAAAAAGCTTAACAGATGCAACAATACTGATTACTCTCTAGAGAAAGCTAAAAAAAACTAAAAAGACATATAATGCGAAATCCGTCGATCCGATTGGAAGATGGTACCTAAATGGTCAAGGAGTACTGATCAAAAGCGATGAGAATTGCAAACCACCCAGAGAAGATATTCCTACTTTTAAATAACGAAATGAAGAATTGCATCTGGATAATTCTCCTCAAGGTAATCAGGAAATAAAACCTAACATTAATCCGAGGTTTGACTTAATCCTTGGAGAAATTTTAAAACAATTACCTACCTAATAAAATTTGAGTTAAATTAACTAATCTAATAAATACAGCATTCATGTTAAAATGTGTCCCTAGACTCTGAAAAGTTGCCGAAGTCATAATGATACCCAAGCCAGGTAAACCTCCCCATAAAGCCTCCTCATATAAACCGATCTTTTTGTTGTTTATGAGGTCGAAGCTTTTTGAGAAACTTTTATTTAAATAAATAAAGCCAATAATAGAAGAAAGAGAGTTAATCCCAAAACATCAGTTTAGATTTAGAAATAAACACTCAACAATAGATTAAATCAACGTTTCTCAACTTTTCAGTATTTCAGTATTTCGGGTCCAATTTTCAATAACAATTTTTATGGCGCCCCCTTACCTTTCTTTTTCATATAATAATAAAATTCGACGTATATTATACGTTGAAATTTTAACCCTGATCTAAGGCCTAGAGGCCTAATGTAGAACTGATGAGTTTATTATTAGTTTCATTTGGCTTTTGACAGTACCTACTGATATAATCATATTTATAATAATTAAATAGTATACAAGTTTAAACTTGCATATATCACATGTATATGATCTAAAGTTTCTTTATTTAAATTGTTTTTTCAGTTATTACTATTTCAAATATTTTTATAATGGGTATGAACAATAGATTACCAATTCAATCCCAAATGGGCATGTAAGACATGGAAAAGTATCATACAAAGTTGATGTAGATAAATGATACCTTATTGTAAAGACTTTATCGGATATTGGAAGTGTTTTCCCAGGTTTGCACAAATCTCATATAGGGTTCTACAGCAGATTTAAAAAATTTAAATTTTTAGTGAACGATTTGCAGGTCTCAAAGCTGCTCTGATGTTTACATATTTTGACCAAAGTTTTCTTGGTGCATTCCATAAACGCTTAAAGTGAAGTAATTAAATTTATCATTTATTTCTCTTGATATCAAAAGAAAATTGAAAATAAATTATTCAAGAAAAATAGATATAAAAAGAATAGATTATTTAAAATTGAAAACTTATTTTTTTGTCAACATATTTAAAATATTTTTTTCTAAAACACTTACTCATTATTGAAAGATCTTCTGACGAGAAGATGGTTTATAAGAATTTTTGCCTTAAATCGATTGTAATTTGTGTTTGTTCTATAATATTAATTTTTCTTCTGGAGTTGCATTTATAACACTCTTCAAATCCTGAAATATAAAACTTAAAAAAAAAACCCAGATAAAGATGTTGCTACTGACATCTGGAAAAATATTATTCCTTAATCTTTTTCTAGATGAAGGGCCAAATGAATCGTTTCTGTCATTAAAATCCATATTTGTTTTAATTGAAATCTCAGACAAAGAAACTGGTTGATCCAAAAACTGGTCAATATCTATACAACTTCCTTCAAGGGTTTCAATAGAGTAGTAGGTGTCAGAATCACAACTATTTATTGGTGTGCTAAGGAATGATCCCTTATTTTCTAATAAATATATGAAATATACAGTTTTTTTCTGATAATGGCACAGTATATTTATCAATTGTTATCGAAATCGGCACAGAGGTATAGCTTTGGACAAGGAATATTAGTTTATGTATTATTTCACATTTTGTTAAATGAGGCGCTACGTGAATGATTCCTGATGATGAAATTAAGTGGTAGCTTTTTTTGACGAAACTTTTTACTGATTTTAATTAGAAAATCTGATGTAAACATCATATCTACGTAATACATATTGATATTTTTGTTTAAACACGATAAAATCCCCTTCTGTGACTCTGAACTATTCAATCGCATTTTTCTCGAAAACGGGTGAAATTATCTCAAAGAGCAAAGCATTTTTACAAGAAAGTATTATAAAATGTAATATTTTTGGCAAAATTTTTTTGGGGTTAGAAATTAAAAATAATAATTTATAGGTATGCGCTAGTTACTATAGAGTATCTCAAAATCTAAAAAAAGTTGGGTCATTCCATTAAAAAAAAAATTAAGTGATGTATCTATTTTTCTGTTGGTCGACCCTTTATACATGAAAATAATTTCAGAATATTTGGTTTTGATCCTCATTGACAGATATCCTTAAAATAAATTGTTAAGTTTTGCATAGTAGAAGTTATAGAACAAATACAGAGGTTTGCCAGTCCCTGTATATACAGGGTGCGGCATTAGTGCGTCGAAGTACGAAATATCCGTTATTATTGAAGATACGAAAAAAAAATTTTTCAAAAAGTGTAGGCAGTCTTGAGATTCAAATTTTGAAATTAGTCCCAAATATACAATATGTTTAGGAACGCAGTGCCAGAGTGATTAAAAGTCAGATGGCATTTCAAATTTATGATCACTCTGTATCAAATATTTTTCAATACCATAGCATAGAACTTGAAAACTTAGGATAGGAACATGTAAACCGTTTTTATTGATTTTCAACGGTTTGGCTGCTACAGACATCTAAATTCAAAAAAATGTGATTTTCAGGTGGGTACAGATCCTTTATTAAACATAATATACATGAAGTATAATATATCGTTGAAATTAGTTCGGCAAGACGTTTATAAAAATGTAAAAATATACAGGGTGCTCCATTTAAAAAAAGTTTTTCTCTGGAACTTATCTTATCTACAAAATTTCATAAATATCGTCCGTTTCGTTTTAAAGATATTTACTGTTTCCATACTTTATACCAACCCTGTATAAATATATGTAAATTGGGTCCAATCGACTTATTTTGACCTCTTCAATATGTGGCGGCTCTATGTCCTAGCAATTTAGGGATGTAGATGTTGAAAATATCAAATTTATGCATGACTACTTGCCTGAACACATTTCTTCTAAACTAAAAAAGCCTATGTTTAATCTATGTCACAATAGTTATGACACTCTGTGTATCCAATTAGCTAAGATAATATAGAATACAAGAGAAAAAGAAAATTACAATTTATTTAAATGTTCACGAAAAAAATATCAAGAATGAATCGTAACTAGCTGATTCTGTTTTAAAGAGAAATGTAAAGGTAGAACTTGGGCATGAGTTTTATTTCACCTAAACCATAATTCTTACAGATATATTTTGTGGTAATTTTTTTCAATCAAGCTTTAAAAATAGTTTCTACACTATTTTGTAATGGATGAAACTAACCCCTTTAAGAGACACTTAATAAAAACTCCGTCTATACATACCAAGAAGTTTCTCTTAGCGATCACTCATCAGGATAGAATTTAGGCTACAATAAGTCTAGCGTCGGCGGCGGGTGTCGCACCTTAAAAGAGCTTAAAAGTAAAAAAGCACGAAATTCGAAAAATTTTCGCTATCGTCACGACGCTTTAATTTAGCGCAAAGGAAAGGCGACAGACTGCAGAGTAGAAATTTAGAGAGAAGACCATTCGTCAAACTCGGATGTCCGCTGTTAGAGCAAGCACACAATTTCTCAATATCACAATTTCTCTTGCTCAAACCGCAACGGCGATCATTTGAGAAAAGAGTCCATGTACATGAAGATTGATTACGTAAAAAGACCAAAATGGGCAGTAGAGAGGTTACACACTGTTATAGTGCATTCACAGGGCTGGTCCGTGCAGGAGGAAATACTGAAATAAATTCGTATTTGTGTAAATATTCGTATTGGATTAAATTTACGAAAAAAATATGGTTATTTGTGTAGCTTATCTCTTTAGAGTAATCTAGTTAACTAACTTTCATTAACTGTTTGTATTGCATCTAGCTATATTTTAGAAGAATTGTTTTTGCTTTTTAACAAAAATTTTAATCTTTTCTTCGCCGCAACGATTCCTTTGTAGAAAAACGTATAAAATAAAATGGAATAAGGTTTGAATGGAAAAAAGGACCTTCATTTTAAATTATTAGTTGTTAGTTTTTTTAATGGCCTTGGGAGTTGATCCTTACAGCAAGGCACTATGTTTGTAATTTTTAAAATTCATACATTCATACAGGAAATGCACACATATTCATACTACATCCGTGTCCGTGCCAGGATTCGAACCCGGAACCACGGGACCAAATGTCAAGTTTCACTTCACTCGACTACCAAGGTCGGCAAATTATTGGTTACTCAGTATGAATTGTGCTAATAGAAAAAATCTAGGCAGTAGGCTATAGGAACCTTTTTTATTAGTAAGACTCGAACGGGGAAAAAAGCATTTTAATTAATCATAAAAATATCTATAAAAAAGTGCACTTTCTAAATTCACTTAACCTAAGTTAACTATTTTACTGAAATACACTATAGAATTCATCAATATTGCTGATAGGCATTTTATTGTTCTTTTATTAGTACACGAAATCTGATCTGTATAGATTTAATAATGTTTAATGCAGCATTTTTTTATACTTCACAGATTTTATTTGTTACATGTTGGAGATTTGTAGTCGATTTTTTCCTGAAAACAAGTATAACTGTAGTGCAAATAAAAGTAGCTACTTTCATGTTTTGAATTTGTAATATATACTCATAGATGTAGAAGTAAGAGGTTACTCTCCTGAGGAATCTTCGCTAAAGTATCACATTCTAAGAATTCTGTTTTAGAATTATTAACATAGAAATTTATTTTGTCCAGTGTTTTATCTATTTGATTTGGTATTAGGTAGATTCATACTTCCTGATAGACCTTGTATATGTTTAAAATTTTTATGTATCGGATAATTGTACTTTAGTTTTAGACGATGTAAAGGATATTTTTTTCTTAAAATTAACAATAACAAACATTTCTATATGCTACCTACTTAAGTAGACACATAGTATATCTTAACTTGAGGTTTGTTTGGTAAATGTTTTAATAAACCAAAGAAAACTCTAAAACTGTACCACAAAACACTTTAATTAAAATAGGCAACTAGTTTCGACTGTGACCAGTCATCATCAGGTCTACAAAAGTGAAGGCATATAAAAACAACAATAACAAATGTAAGCAAACAATTATAAAAAAAATGTACAAATTCAATAAAGTAAAATTCCAAAAATTCACGTGAAAATTAAATTACAATATTAAAAAATAATAAGTGGTAAACTTAACATCGCAATACGCATTTAATATTTAAAAGTAAAAACATCTCTTGTTAAAATCAAACAAAAGTGAGTTCACCTGTTGAGTGCCAGTTTTAAACACAGCCACCAAAACAAGTAGAATTGCAAAAATAAGTTCAATCATCAACCCAAAATCATCATGAAGGGAAGAGGAAAACAAAAGCCAGTAAATGAAAGTTAAACTAAGGTTGGGGAAATGAAACAAGAGAAAACCTCAAAATAGAGTAGAAAACGGTTTACTGTTGGTGGCCATACAACCAATAATAAAGGTAGAGTCCTGTGTGAGGATCGCCCCTAACAAAAAGAGGAAGAAACAAGGACCAAAGGAACATATCCAAAAATCAGAAAACGTATAAAGGCAGGGATAAGGTTATTCAGTGAGCTCAATGCCCAAAAACATGAGGGAAGAAAACCAACAAAAAATGGGGAAATACGAGTAAACATATACTTAGAGGAAGGGAAGGGAAGCCAAACAGGCACTACAATGTAATAAAGATTACGATAGAAAAAGGCACTAGCGGTAGGACTTCACATAGTTCGATAAACTAAAATATCGGATGTGTCAACTGTCAAAAACCGGAAAAAGGAGACAGGTGTCTTTTGTAGTTTACACCTGTCTATGTATATATTTACTCGTATATCCCCACTTGTTGTGATAGAGATAGCAGAATTACATTAAGTTTAATTGAACTGGGGTAAACCATAACCTTAACTTTTAAAATTATTGCTTTCAGAAAAACAGATGAACTAAGTAACAAAAGGTTTATTCTTAATAAAAAGAAATACAAACAAGCGAATCACAAATTAGTGTACTCGGTTCAGTATTCTATTTGGTATACACTGGTGACTTGTCTGAATATAATCGCAAAGTTTACAGATGAAAAATCTGGAAGAAGTTGCAGAAATCATAACAACTGGACAAAAAATAAAAGTATTAGTAGTCCATATATTTTAGACGCTACTAATAAATAATAACTTATACATAACAATTTAGCAAAATACTTTGGAATATATTACGATGCAAGACTAAACTGGAAAGTACCAGTAAAAAATGAAAATAACTTAGATCAAAATACTAAAAAATGAATTAGCTACTTAGCAGAAATTCCCAACTTTCAATACGAAAAAAAAAACGGCTTCTCTATAATCAAGTCCTGAAACCTGTTTGAATCTAAGGTATATATCTATGGGACTATGCTCGTAAATACAACATTGAAGCCAATGAAAATAATAACCTGAGATTTATCATAGATGTATATTGCCACATTTACAACTGCCTAACTGTCATGTGCAGTAGAACCTCGAATCCGGGACGGTTAACGAGACCAATAATAAATTCATCGAAAGTCACGAGAAAGACAACGTGTTCAATGTAAACGTCACCATAATTTTCAAATTTAATGAATTTTAAATCAATCGTTTCAACTCTTACTTTATGGAAATTATTCATAATAAATATGAAAAGATAAATAATATTTATCTTGAATTTCCACAGTCTTCCAAAGAGTTTTAATATATATTCAAGTCTACCTAGGTTTCGGTATTTGACAATACCATTTTCCAAGACTGATAGAAGTTTTACAGCTGTCAAGATAAGTATTATAAATCTTTCCATATTTATTAATGAATCTAATAGTAAAATTATGTTTAAGATGTGTTTCAAAAATAACTCAATAATATTGAACAAGCATTCTCGTTGCTAGGAAAAAAGGTCGAAGAAAAGTTGTGGGATATACGGAAGAAACCAGCAAAATAGAACAGTAGCAGCAAGATGGCAATGAATAGGGAGAAGAACATAAATAAAAATAGGAATTAGATAATATTGATAAGCAAGTTTCAGCTAGGAAAAAAGGGGATTGCATCCTCAGGAAAAGAGAAAAAAAGGTAAATGAAGTACTGAGCGTGGTTCACGAACAAGGAGGCCGATTTTTTATTTTAGTACAGCAGAACTAAATATAATGCATAAAAACAGCCGCATAACGAACCAACAAAGTATCTGAGACTGATTTAATTGATATTATAGTTTATACATAGAAATTATTATTTTTTATTTAGTCAGTCTCACCTTTTAATTGTTTAGTCTTCAATGCCCTGATTAATGTTCATTACATAACTTATTTCTACATTTTTGATAGATATTTAAAAAAATAAGATAAATATTCCGCTACATACTCGTAGGTGTTCAAAACTGAAATACTACCATAAGAACTTTTTGGTGGTCTGGTAAAAGATCGCTGACTGAGAAACTGAAAAGCAAAGTCACGTAGATCAGATCATCTTCTAAACATCTCCTGATGTACATTTTTTTTAGTTTCACATTGAACTGATCCAAGACTCGAGCAATTACGATAAATTAAAGGTTTCAGGCCCCAACGTGGCTAATAAACATTAAACAATATTACTACCAAAAATAATTTGTAATAAATATTCTTTAAAAATTCAATCAAAATTTCTACAGCATACTAAACTCGATCTATAGTACACTATTTATTTAAAAGAATACATTATGTATATTGTTTAAATTGTTAATAAATTAACGATTCAAGATAGAAAGGGACTGTTATATTTTTAATACTTTGTTAAAAAATAATTGTACAAAAATCATTTATTCCACGCAAAAAATGTACTCTGTTTACATTTCGATAAATATCCCTGTTTTTAAGTTAATTGAACTAGAAAATATGCTCATATATCATTGTAAGCAAATTTTAAAAATAATTGATGATTTAATATTCATTAAAATATCATTTGACAGCCGTTGGCTATTGATCTTCTTTAACACACACACTAGTGGCCCCATCGGCAACGTTTATAAAAAATCCCTATTAGAGAATGTCTGGAGATACAATAATTAAGAAAAGTCAACAGTTTGACCCACTCCCTAGTAAATTTGGTTTGTCTGGTTATCTCATTATTTTGTATAGTTGCCATGTCACACATGTCAAAAGCAATGATCAGAACTTTAGTAGCCTTACTTTTTATTAAACAAGTAAATTTTCAAATTTTAATATAAATAAAATAAGTAATCGATATCTAGTAGTAATAGAAGTAGCTGTAGTATTTAACAGGGAGTTTGACTCCTGGTAACTAGAATTCAGTCTCTTATACTATCTTTTTCGAAACGTTTTGTCTTTGGAAAGGCCAAGGTGATTCTTTAATGAAAACCGAATCGATAAAAGTTACGTTAGATTAGGCCAATAAATTACTAATAAATAATTATCGAGCTGGAACCCAGAATCTTCTACGATGTTTTCTGAAAACATCTTACTTTCAGTACCAAAGAAGACATTATGCTCACTAAGACGGATTTCCAATGATACCCACACTATCACCAAGTATGCTATCTATAAGAATCGTTTAAAGTAGGTAGGTAGCGTCTGACAAATATGTACTGAGGTCATTACTAAAAGAAGATCATAATGATTGTTTCTACAGTTACATTGTGAAATCCAGCTATTATAAATTGAATTTTAAGTTAAATATACTTTATAGAGTAGCCCATTGACGATCACTGCCGGTCCCAAGCCCGGGTGAAAGAGGAGGGTTGAAGAGTGAGGGCAGCAAGCTACCCTTTGTAAAACGATGCAAATGCTCACTGTTCATCAGCCTCGGACGAAACATTGACGACAACACGGCACGAAAACGAAAAAAGTGACTATGGAAAGAAAACATAATAAGACTTGGCAGTTGGAACATTTCATCATGAAGTAACAGACTAAGAAGTGTTCTTAGAAATAGAGAAAAACAAGACAGATTTCTGCGCTCTTCCAGAAACTAAAAAGAAAGGCAATGGCTGTCAAAGATATCAAAACTACATACTATTTCATAGTGGAAGTGACAAGAATTTGAGAGCACAGGAAGGTTTAGGGTTATTAGTAAATAAAAAATTTGAAATGGACATCAAGGAAACCCAATAAATAAGCCACAGCAAATAACAAAAGAACTGGCTATCGAAACAACACACCTACTAAGTATATATGCACCGGACACAAGTAAATCGTAAAAAGAGAGGGAAGAATTTTTTGATACCTTACATATCACGTTGGATAAGGTATTCAGTAAAGACAAAGTATTTGTTATGGGCCACTTCAATTCAAGAATTAGAAATTCAGTGATTCCAGGAATCATGCACAATTTCAATGAAGATCTGGGATCAGACGGGGAGATAGCCTCAACCCATGCCTTTTCAACGTAATAATGGATCAAATAATTGAAAATGTAAATGAAGACAATGCAGGATACAAAATGAACTATCGTTGCCTGAAAATCCTCTGCTAGGATGATGAGGGTATTCTTGTAGCCGAAAATGAAGTCGACCTGCAGCGTCTTCTGTACAAATTCAACTTGACAGCACAGAAACACAAAGCATGGTAATATACAAAAATCCAATACGATGCAAGTAAGTAGTAAATAAATGTATTATAGACCAGGTAATGAATTTCAATTATCTAATCGTAGCAATATCGAGCAGCAGAAGCATAACAAATGAGGTGGATAAGCAGGTGAAGAAACAGCTAGAATATCACGGTATTTACGGGACAGGATATGTAATCATAAATATATGAATAAATATATGAGTACAGAAAGTAAGACACGAATTTATAAGACCTGCATCAGGCCCATACTAACCTATGCCGCGGATACAAAGCCAGAAACAAAACGGAAAATGAGATCAACAGAGATTAAGATATTACGAACAATAAAGTGGATCACATTTTACGATAGAATATGCAATGTAGATACCTTAAGAGAATTAGAAGTAAAAGATGTAGTTAGATGGCTAAGTGCAACGCATGCATCCCGAACGAATTACTAAGTGGGCCAAAACAGAGAAACCAGACACAAGACGTCCAGTTGGTAGGCCCTCAAAACGTTGGTATGACAGCTGAACATCAATTTCAGACAAAGAGTGCTGACAGACCTCACAGGACCTCGTCCTATTACAAGAAGAAGAAGAAGAACATTTACAAATAGAAGCAAATTACCAAAAAAATGTACGTCGAAAGAGATTACTTATTGGTCGGAGTATAATTCGAATACGACCTCTGGTGAAAAAAATTGAACCTTTCAAAGCAGTAAAATAAATCATAGTTGAGCTATCATGTCGGAGTTATTTTCGAGTTTTCATTGTGCAATTTTTTTGTACTTACTTTACCTTTACTATTTTGTAATAAAAAGCACAAGAATGGTATTTACGAATTTGTTTTATTACTCTGATTGGTGACAGCTTCTTCCTAATGAATTTTACTTTTTCCAATAGCGAGTTATTTCTCGCTTTTACAAATTATTTCCACTAAACCCAGTATGTACAAATTCGAAAAATAACAAGCTCTTTCAAAATCTGAAAATATATGTCCCATTTAAATAAAAAAAGTTGAGGGTATTTCTGGTTAATCCGAAAATATATTATTAACAAAAAAATGTACATACATCAGATGCATTTTGGCCCATTGCACTTACCTACAAACTTTCATAAATATCGTCACTTTTGTTTTAAAGATATTTATTTGGTTCCATACTTTATTCCAACCCTGTACACATCAGTCATACTAAAGCATTTATATCCTATTCTGCTCAAGGATAAAAATATTACAATTTTAGGAAGATAAAATAAATTTTAGATGGGATTGTTAACTTTTTTAAATATCTTCTCTCATTTCTTGCATGAATAATAATTTCAGAATTTTACTATGTATTTATTTGGGATTGTTTCCTAGATGAAATGCAGCAGGGTTAACATTAAAACATTTAATTTTACCGTATCATTACAACCTTACTTAATTTTGAGCAAGATTTTATTGAAATTATGTTTAATTTAAATTATCATTAATATATAATTTTTATTGTGGTATACTATTTTAAAACAATTGTGAAGTTTATGTCGACTTGAACATAAAGATGATATTTATTTTGGTGTATTTTATGTAGCAGTTAAGAATTAGTCGATAGGGTTTTTCCCCTCTATAAAAACTATTGAAGTAACACCTCTGAGCATTCATTGTTGATAGCCGTCTGGCTTTGACTAGTTAATAAACTTAGCTAGACTTCATACATCAAGGCGTCAAGACGCCTCTATTGTGTGCCTTCTGAAAGTATATTGGCGTCGTTATACACTTATAAAAGGTGCATTATAGTCTGCCGATGCCGATATATTTACTCTTTCTTTATGGGAATTTCCACTTCCGTTAGAAAGGTATACTTTTTATATTCAGTGTAATAACTTCATTAATTTTTTACTAGCAGTTTAAAATATATCGTCAACCGATACAACCGATTTACTGAACGCGTTTAGCTAGAAAACTCTTTATTTTGTTCATTCAACTGCAGTTATTTTGTGGGAAATCGAAACTTCTTTAAAACACGGATTAGTTTTGTATTAAATTTTTCTGTTAAGGAGTTAAGTAAGCTAAAGTTAAAATTGCTAATTATATTATTTCAAATAACTTCTCTATTGTAATTATGTATTATCAAGAATCATCATGCGCCACCGTTCTTTACTTAGAATTAGTAATGTATCAATATTTTTCAATAGGTCATATTTTGAGGATAAAATATAAACTTATAGATATTCTTTAATAAAACGTACCCTATACTTTAATAATTTTTAATAAATGTTCTAAAACTCTACTTTAATCTTTCAGAATAAGAAAATAAAATAAGTATGGAAACATGAAGATATCTTTGACACCCCATAACATTCGGTAACAAAATCTTTAGTATGTATACGAGTATAATATATTATACGGACCTGCAATTTTAAATTTTTTATTTTTGATGTTGTCAAATTCACAGATTCTGAGGTATGGGGAGAAAATTTTTATTTTTAAATATGACAACTTGTATATTTTTCAATTTGCTATTATATTTGTTAATGCCGATTCAATAACACATTTTAAAATCATTGAACTAAAAGCTGGTAATTTATGTGACATAGGCTGGTTTGAGTTATAAGCGGTAGTTATATTTATACAGAGTGGATCAAAAGTCTGGAAACAGCTAATTGTCTTGTAAATTGCTAGTCCCAATTGTACAAAATTTGGGATACAGATTTGACATTTGCAATGTTGCTAGATTTGCCGATAAGTCACTTTAGTTTTTTAACTACATCACCCTGTATATTCAGTCATTTTTGGAATTTTCTCTTCAATACGAGTTCAACCATATGTAACACTTATTATTTTATGTAGTCAAGAAGATCTTAAATAAATAAAAGACAAGTCTACATATTTTTTTTTATTTCTCGAATTTGTACATACTGGGTTTAGTGGAAACAATTTGTAAAAACGAGAAATAACTCACTTTTAGTTGTTGAATAAGTAAATTTATTTACTTTAGTCTAATGAGAATAATAATTTAAACAAAATTAATTCAAATGTTCTAAATGCTCTCCGTTCATCTCCTGACAATATGCCAATCTATTAACAAATTCTTGAGTCACTCTTTCCAAGACTTCTCCACGTATTAATTTACAAAGCGAAAAGTAAAAAAATTCAATTAAATATTACTTAAAAACAAGGGTAACCTCATTGATATAGAGGAATTAGTCTATTATAAATCATGAATATTAATTTCCTAATTAATTCTCCATAGTAGGGCTAGTGGAAATTTTATTCTAAAAAAATAGCCCCTTCAGTTTTAATTTTGGCAAAACGAGTAAATAGGTTCGCCTTATCTCATAATTATTCTAAACCTAAAATACCAGAAGTAGTATTGAGAATATTATTAATATGTACTTAAATACAACGAGTATCGAAAATCGACTACTTACTGTTTATTAAGTAAACGAATAAAATGCAACTATTAAATCACCATTATCGCCGGAAACAAACCCCTAGTCATAAATGAAAGCGATAAACAGGTAATTAAAAGAACAGTTTATTCATTTAGTTTTTAATACCCACTTTGCATAAATTATTAAGTGTAATTAATGAAAATAATATTCGTCAAGTAAGAGTAAAAATATTACGGAAACTTTTAGAAGGAAATAATTTTTAAATTGATTAATAGAAATAACAGTATTCTTTATATTTAGATGACACTTGGGTAATTGAAAAGGTAGCGGGGCCACAAATATCATACATATATCTTTATATGGAGCATTTCCAGGAGGTTTGTTTAAAGTTTCAAAAGTACTACCAGGGCCGGCGTTTAATTATTGCACATATTGGAAATAAGAGGGTGTATCAAATATAGACGGATACATTTGGGGACAAATTAACGCTTTTACGAGATGCAGGAATTTTACCATCAAGAAATGCTAATTACAGGGCTATTGCTAATTGTTCTTCTTAAAGTAAGTTTCTTTATTCTTATTCCAATATATATGTATATTTATAGTTATACAATAATTCAATTAAATTAATAAAAGCTTCTTAGTCTTTTTATAAGACTATTAGTTCTTAAGAAATATGAAATTAAATATAAAATAATCTAAAAAATATTATAATTTCAATTATCACCTTTACTTAGCAACCCATTGTTTAGTAAAAAAGTAATACCAATCATTGTTCATATTTCTGAAATTTATTATAATCATAACATAAAGACTTTCTTATGATATTACTAACTTTTTTCTTAAATTTAAAAAAAAATTCAATAAGTGTCCAACTTAAATGGACACAGTATATGTATAATTTGATTATTTACATTAGTAAAACAAAGTTTATTATTTTAAATAAAATGTTTTGATTCGAATTGTCTTCCTTCTTATGATTGAAAGTGTCCTAAGCGATCAATAAATTCTTGCTGAACTTTATTAATGGTTTCCTGCGAAATTTATTTCTTGCCTTATTTTATCTTTTAAATCATTTATGTCGTCGGGTTTACTTTTATATACATTTTTTAGATGACCCCACAAAAAGAAATCTAACGGCGTGAAATCCGGTGACCTTGGTGGCCACTCAATGGGTCCTCGTCTACCGATCCACTTATTGGGGAAAACTTCGTCAAGATATGTTCGTACGGCGGCTGCATAATGTGGCGGCGCCTCATTTTGTTGATACCACAGACATTCATCGATATTTCCGGGAATGTGTGCATTAGGAAATAAATTCATTAAAGTTGGAATCAAAAAGTTCATTAAAAATTGCAGAAAAGTTGGCCCGTTTACAGTTCCATCAAAAAAATAGGGTCCAATGATTTTATTTCGAACAATTCCTGCCCAAACATCAATAGATATTGAGTGTGATATTCTCTCATTCATTTAGGATTTTGTATTGCCCAATATCGACAATTCTGTCTGTTGACTTTACCGTTTAATGTAAGTGTGCATTCATCAGAAAAAATAACGTTTTTTGCGAAAAGTGGATCATTACTACACTTATTCATCAAAGTTTCGCTAAATTCCATTCTACGATCCGGATCGTCATCTGATAGTTCTTGTACAAAGTGCTTCTAAAAGGGATGCCACTTTTAATGTTTTAATACTTTATGAATAGAAGTAAAAGGAACATCATGTTCTCGACTAACTTGCCGGACGTTGTTGTGTGGATTTTCTTCCATAGCCAATAAAATCTTTAATTTAGTATCCTCGGGATGTGCTGGACGGCCTGATTTCGGTAGATCTTCTATGGAACCAAACTTAGGCGCTGGTACTGATGAAATTTATTTTTGAGAAAATGAAATTTTTGTTAGACACATTCATCCCGCGTACAACAATTGATATAATGGTATTTGGGTTAAATAAAAAAAATAATTTGTTTCGATTTTTAGTGGATGTGGAAATCAATCATAAAAACTACTTGTCTTTTATCGGTTATATGCATATTTGTATTGCCGGTCTACTAGACCTACCATTGAGAAATATTCCGCAAATCCAGTGCGTATCTGCTAATTTGAGAGAGGCAATCTTCGCGGTATGTTTCTTATATACAGTGTTGGGATAAAGTAAAAACGAGAAATAACTCACTTTTAGCTGAAGAATAAGTAAATTTGTTTACTTCAGACTAATGAGAATAAATATTTAAACAAGATTAATTCAAATGTTCAAAATGCTCTCCGTTCACCTCCTGACAATATGCCGGCCTATTAACAAATTCTTTAGTCATTCTTTCCAAGACTTCTCCACGTATTAGTTCACATTGATTAATAATTCTTTGTCTCAATTCCTGCAAGCTTGTTGGTCATTTAACGTAAACACGTGATTTTAGATAACCCCAAACAAAAAAATCTAATTTTTTTAAATTTTATTTTCTTGGAATTGTCACTTTCCCTGATAAGATCTTTGAGTCAAGCTTTATTTTTTTTTAAATCATTTTAATTCCGGGATTTTAACGAATCTGTTTTTAAGATGAATGCAATATAACTTTAATTGAACGGTTTTTTGCAGCCCTAAAATTTCCAAGTTCATACAGTTTCAGATTGATTTTGTAGATATTTTTTTTACTATATTCTTTAATATTAATAGTATTAAAATAGAGGCTCTATTTTGTTTATATTTATAATATTATTGATGCTCTCTTTAAGTTTAGTGACCTACTTAATAAGTTCTGACACTTTAGAGAAACCGTTTTTACATTTTTCACAAATATAATTTAGCTTACCTTTATTTTTTAATTACATACATTTAACTTCAGAAGAAGTTAAATTTACATAATCAATGCAGTAAAAAGTTCTTCAGCTGTCGAAAGCAAAGATTCACCACAACAAACATATTTTCATATTTTGCACAAGTTTCCATTTTAAAAATTAATTAAATGAATTCAGAAATCTAATTTATTACATTATTAATGCAATACAGAACTAGTTTTATCTGTAGAGAATATTTTTATCACAAATTGTACTCAAATGACAGAACTGTGGTTAAAATTATTTGCAGGAAGTTAATTTAAATCGTTAAAAAAGAAATTTTTTAAAAACACGAAAAAAAGTTGGACGCTCCAAAACAGATTAACTTTATAGTGTTATAGTGAAACCCACATGATAATCCGAGTTTTAATAACAAATATATAGACATTCTCGTGCTAGGATTGGTATACAACACTTTTAAACTATCAGGTCGAAGTTAACTTTCAAAAGTCTTTAGCAGCAGAAGCAAATGCGTTCATTTCACACCTAAGTGTGTTGAGCATGTTATAGAAGAAAAAAAAATAACAGGAACTTAACAAAATAATTGATCAAGTAGTAATAGAACCAATCAATATTTCTCAAATAGACCCGAGGTTGAACCGGTCAAGAGGAAATATTATTGTTTCAACTCCTGTTTACAGAGTACGGTATCAAATGGTATAAAAAATGGTAAAAGTATGGATGAGTCGTTAACACTCTCTTTTTCTCATTCCGGAATACACTAAAATCCACAATTATATTGTTAAGATGAAGAAATAAAGTTGTGCGTCTGCAAGTCCCACCTCTATACGAGGATGTATCAGAAAATAACGAGACTGGTGCTATAGTATAGCAATGAAACATTTATTTAAAAAACTTCAACAACTCTCCTTCAAAGTACTCTCCATTCTGTTCAATACACTTATCCCATCGCTTTATCTACTTCTGAGAAACTATTTTTTTATATTCTGTTTAGTATACTGATCACAGCGTTGTTGAGTTCTAAATCCGACTCAAATCTTCGACCTCTCAATTCTTTTTTGACGTCAGGAAACAAACGGAAGTCACATGCAGCAAGGTCGGGACAGTAGGAGGGATGAACTATAATTTCTACCCCTAATTCGTCAATTGCTCCTTGACAAATCGCTGATCTGTGAGCCGGAGCATTGTCGTGATGCAGCGTCCAACCAAAGTCTTGATAAAGCGGTCGTTTTTTCTTTAATTTTGCCTTTAAGGGTCCTCGAAGTACATTAGAATAGTACTCCAGAGTTACTGTATTTCCTCTAGGTACAATGTGATCGTAAATAACGCGACATTTATAAAAAAAAATCAAGTGCATCAGTTTACCAGCGCTTTTAACAGTTTTGGCCTTCTGCGGTCTTGGGCTGCCTTTATGCTTCAATTGCATACTTTGAGAATTCAATAATACAGTATCGTAATGATAAAACCAACTTTCGTCATATGTAACCTCATTTTTTAAAAACTGTGGATTACGTTGCAGTTGCTTTTTCCACGGCTGACAAATTCTCACTCGATTCGCTGTTTGTTCATCGGACATCACTTTTGGGATCCATCTAGCTGCGACTTTCCGGTACCCTAAATTTTCATGAATAATCTTTTGAATGGAACCGTAAGAGAAATTAACAATCTCAGAAATTCGTTTTATGCCAATCCGGCGATCATTTTGTATCAAGTCGTTAATTTCTATAATTTTTGTGTGATTTCGCTCAGTTTGTGGTCGACCAGGACGAAGTTCATCTTCAACTGATTCACAACCGTCTTTAAACTTCTTATGTCACTAAAACACTCTACATCGTGATAAACTATTATCTGGATATGCACTTTTAATAATTTCAAAAGTTTCAGTTGGTGTTTTACCCAACCGAACACAAAATGTAATCGCATATCTTTGCTGCACTTTTTTTTCGTTTTTCGACGGGTACGCAAAACAATGACAATTCAATAATTAATTTGTAATTTGTCAAAAGTTAAATGAAACCTTACTTGAGGAAAAGCACATTAAAGATAAAGCATTCATGTCACATTTTTTTGTGTCATAAAATTCTACCTCTGAAGAAGTTACAGCAACAGTCTCGTTATTTTTTGATACATCCTGGTATTTTATAGACGAATGCTTCAACTCGGCGGAAATTTGTAACAAAAACTGTCGCCTAGTCTCAGTGAAGCAACAGTCAATAGTGGAGAAGACACAGTCAGCGGTTCTTCGCCTACTGCAATCCGACAGGTAAGTGCACCTGCTGTTCTGGCTTTAAGGAGACAATTGTAATGACGGATACAATATTAATTAAACTTCTTCTACCAGAACAAACTTTTTGTTTCTGGTTTTGCCATGTCTTCTTCCTTGTCCTTACTTTTCTTTTTTGCGTTTGACGGTTCGCTTACACCGCATTACGTTGATGATGGTTCAGAATAAATAAAAGTACGCTTAAACGAGAACATCCTGTCTACGAATTGGCGGATACATTCTAAGTTTTCTAATCGATAACAAAATAGATTCTTTTAATTAACGAAATTTATACTCTACTGGCTGATTCGTGATTTTGAAGACATAATTATTTTAGTTATAATATTTGCGTCGGATTATTTGCAATCTACATTTTTTTTGCCACTCAAAACTTGGAAATTATGGAATCGGCTTTAGAAAAATTAATTGCAAGAGTTCATATAAAAATTTAACCTCTACACCATTTTTTTTAATTGTGGATGGTGGCGTATATAATAAAGAACTAAATTTTTTGGACTCTAAGTTAAATAAATAAAATTGTACATATTAAGTAGATAATTGCCGACAAAAATGCTTAGTTATTTTTGTTCTAAAAGTAACCTAAAAATTTTATAGAAAAAACTAAAATTAGTTCATTTTTGTCATCTCTTTCTCCATGTACAAGTGCTTTTGCATTTGTACAGGTTTCGTCTGACCAAAGACCACAAAGGATGCGTCTGAAGAATATCTTTTTGTTTTTGAAAAGTCGCCTTATATTACATATGTATCTTTTTCATTACTGCTAAGATCATCAATGCAAAATTCACATTCGTGGTAGCTTTTTTCTTTAGTACCTATCGCTTTCTAAAATAACTTCTTTTTGTAGATGTATTTTGTTTTTCCTTTGGTGTTTTATTCTGTTATATATTATAATGAAATTCAATTTATTAAGTCAGAAAATTTAAACAACTTTTATGATAGTAAAGGAACCTGAAAAGTAACAGAATTATTGGCATCGTTTTAATTTAGTACGTTTTTAAAAAAAGAAAGAATTGCCAAATTATAAATTAAAATCATCAATTGGGAATTTCAATAGAAATTTTTTACTGAAATACCTCTAAATGAGAAGAGATCTACATTAATCTATCTTTATAAATGATAACTAAATTCATTAGCATGTATCTACCAAAAGTAAGGTGGTCTCTATTAAAAAATGTATGTTGAATTATCAAATAATATATCTAGAATTGCCATATCACTAAAATTTATTAAGTGATGTTCAAATAAGACTACTATTTTAAAGTTTCAAATGATGCTATAAGTCTTTATAATAATAGAACCTGACATTCTCAGTTTATAAGATATAAAATTGTGAATGTACTCGTAAATTTATTTATTAAAATTTGTATAATAATTGATAAATTGTGAATTTTAACTATTTTGTAAGATAAGCAATAAATGGTAAAATTGTAAAATTAGAACGGCAAAATTATGAATCATGGGCTATTATTTTTCAAAGATATTTAGAATAAACTAAACTTTGGAAATGATTAAATAATTGAAGATGTGAGAAAAAGGTTTACATTTTAATTATACATCAGTATTTTATATAAAAATATGTGGCATTATATTAATCTAGAATAACAGGTATTGATGAGGATTTTGAAGAAATGGAAAAAGGAACGGTAATTCGGAAAAGCGTAGGAATCGTAAATTCAGAAGATGTGAAGGTTCTATCATGTAGACCAAACCAAAATGCCACCATTGCGGTAAAGAAAGGCATTAAGTAGAGGAATTGTCAAAGTTGGTTAGGTGGATTGCTCTGTCAGAGCTCGGATAAACATAGTCAGATGTTACAAATGGATACCACATAAGCAAATTTAATAAGGAAGTAGATGAAACAAATATATGCCTTAAATGAGGCAAGGAAAACCATCGGGCAAAATATTGCAAAAATGTGTGCTATTGCCTTACCTGCAACGAAGAAGGACATAGATCTGATCAGACTAAGTGTCCGCATTACAGGAATTTAATATGGAACAAAGCAAGAGAGATAACAGTTGGGTCAAAAGCAAGAGGTAGGTTCGTTAAGACAGCTAGTGTTGACACATAAGTGTTTAACAAATATGGAACTAAATATGGAGGTATTGTAGGTAAACGTAGGTAGTGGATATACAGCCCAAGATATGGCTTACGCTACTTCCATTCATCATAAGATAGATATTTTAGTTATAGGCGAACAGAATAAAAAAAGAATAGATGGTTCAAATTGATATAAAGGTAGATTATCGAACGTGGCGGTATTGTTCCCTACAAAGAGCATAGAGGTAAAAAGACATGAAGCATTTTATGGTCAACTAGTCGTAAACCTTAAAAACTGTTGTCTTGTGGGCTGCTATATATCTTCAAATATTAGTTTACAGGAATATAAAAATGAGGTAGACAGTATAATAATTAAAATAAACAGGAAAGGAACCTTAACACTTGGAGATATAAGTGCCAAATCGTCCCAATGGAGGATCACCAACTACGGACGACAAAGCAAAATATTGGATGGAGTGGTTTTTGTCTAGAAATATAATACCACACAATACAGGTGATCAACCTACATTTGCAAGAGGAATGACGAAGTAATTCATCGATGTTACTGTTTCGACATATAAAATTGCTAAACACATAAGGAATTGGTGGGTAATGGAAGAGGAAACGTTAACTGAACAAAATTTAATATATTTTGAGGTAGAGGGAATTAAAGTACAAGAAAAATGAGATAAGACAAAGGTTGCTATAGATTGGGAAGCATTTAGAAGAACTATTCAGATAACAGAAAAGGCATTAAGACATTCAAATCTTGAACATTGTACAAAAACGATCTAGCAGACTTATCAGAACAGTAAAATTAGTAGTTCTTCTAGCAGAAGTAAGCTCTTTTAGTGAAGCCAAAGGATGGCAGAGAAAAGATCAACTGCAACAAACTAAGAAGGTAAGTGACACGATACACAAAAAAATAAACACGGGGGAACAGAAATAATTAACAGATTTAGCACCTTATGACCTAAGCACTGGAAGGAAGACGCAGACAGATAAAGAAGTTTTCCCCCGAAAACCAAACGGATTGCAAGTCGAAACTGCTGAAGGCAATGTGTAGCTCTTTACTTTTGAGGAGCTTAACTATGCAACGGAAAGTATGAAGAGTGGAAAGGACCCTGGTCCGGATTTTATTCCTGTAGAAGCGATTAAAGTAACAGTTAAACATGCCCCTGATATGATGCTCGAAGTTATGAATAACCTTCCCTGACAAGTGGAAACTTGTTTGGGGCCAATTTTAATCAGATAAGATGGAGTTCTAGCTAATTTTGATGTAAATGTCCAGCGTTATTTAGATGAGATATTTCCCGGACGATGGATTGGTAAACGAGGTAGTATTGAATGGCCTCCACGTTCACCTGATTTTAATCCTGAAAAACTTTATTGAGATAATTAGACGTTGCCAGACTTCTGTTTTATTTATTTAAGATCTTCTAGATTTGGAATTTCCGTATCCCAAAATAGGCTTATCCCAAATTTTGTAGAATTCGGAGTAGCAATTTCCGAGATAATTGGTCGTTTCCAGACTTCTGGTCCACTCTGTATACTGATGCTTCAAACTCCTAACCCGATATTGGCTACTTAATAATATTCCCCAGATCCACACAGTTATATAGCTTACCTTATTTCTTTGCATACTGTATTTAAATTATTTCAACCAACAGAGAATAAAGACGAGGCAAAAGATAATTTGTACCTCTTTGAATAATACTTTTGTTAAAGCAAGAATATAATTTTTCTTGTGTTGTAACTGCGAGTAAAAAGATACGTCTTTTGATTTAGTCTTGATGCAGAGAAGAACAATGCATTTTTTTCTTTATACCACATGTATCTATATTTCCTATAAAGTAACGTTTTACTTGACGCTTTCTCAAAATATCAATTATTTGACTTTATCAAATTTAAATTTATTCAATTGGGATAATTTCGTAATCATTTTGAATTTCTGTTCTTAGATGTTGCTAATTAAATAATAACAGAAGATTATAATATTAGTTCTACAAGAAATAAGATGGACTATGAATGAATGAGAATAAAGAAGGAGAAATATTCCATATTATATGGTGGAGGAACAAAGAATTAAATGAGCAACGTTTATTGTAGGTGGAACAAAAATAAAATAATAAAATTTTAAAGAATAAACGGTAGAATAACATACATAAGAATATGAAATACACTAGGAAATATCTCGATAGTAAATACCGACACACCAACAGAAAGAGACGAAATAGAAAAAAAAAGGAATGTTCTATAAAAGAAACATCCGAATATATAACAAAATATGATACACACAAGTAACAACAAATAATGGATTGGGAGAAAATAAAAATAACACTAACTTTCACTAACAAATAAAAAACAAAACAATCTATTGATAAAAAGAAGTGAGAACTCTATTTAGAAAAAAAAAATAAAACAAAGAAAATGAACAGAAAGAGACTAAGATCATTGCAGAAGAGATAGAAGTAGCAGAACCTTCAGCTGAAAAATTTAGTGACATAGTAAATGTATTAAAACCCGAAAAAGCTGGAGGATCTGATGAGGTCTGTAATGAATTGATAAACAATGGAGGGCAAGAAGTAAAAGAGAACATGCATGAATTAATTAGACATATATGACAAGAAGAGACAAATATCTAAAGAAGAATAGAATTTGAGAATTATAGTACAAATTCCAAAATCGAAGATCTACATAGATAACAACTCATGCAAAATAACTTTATTAAATACAACATACATTAAATAGCTTGAAATGTTAAACAGAAAAAGAAATTGGAGAATATCATAATAGAATGAGATCAGTGTGATCTACACAATAAATTAGAGTAAATGTTCGAATTATTTCCTGCTTGTGCTTGACAGTGTACTAAGCGATCAATAAATTCCTGCTAAACTTTATTAATGGTTTCCTGTGAAACGTTATTTATTTCTTGCCTTATACTATCATTTAAATCATCGTCGGGTTTACTTTTATACAAAAATTTTTTTAGATGATCCCACAAAAAGAAATGTAATGACGTGAGATCCGGTCACCTTGGTGGCCACTCAATGGGTCCTCGTCTACCGATCCACTTATTGGGGAAAACTTCGTCAAGATATGTTCGAACGGCGGCTCCATAATGTGGCGGCGCCCCATCTTGTTGATACCACAGACTTTTATCGATATTTTCGGGAATGTTTACACTAGGGAATAAATTCCTTAAAGTTGGAATCAACAAGTTCATTAAAAATTCCAGATAAACTGGCCCGTTTATAGTTCCATGAAAAAAATAGGGTCCAGTGATTTTATTTCGAACAATTCCTGCCCAAACATGAATTTTCTGTGGATATTGAGTGTGATGTTCTCTCATCCATTTAGGATTTTGTTTTGCCCAATATCTACAATTCTGTCTGTTGACTTCACCGTTTAATGTAAATGTGCATTCTACAACAAAAATAACGGTTTTTGCGAAAAGTGGATCATTACTACATTGATCCATCAAATTTTCGCTAATTTCCATTCTACGATCCGGGTTGTCATCTGATAGTTCTTGTACAAAGTGCTTCTTAAAGGGATGCCACTTTTCATGTTATTTATTGTATTTGAAAAAGCTTTAGTATTTCGAAATGCATCATACGTAATGAAATAAAAGTGGATATTAAGCACTATTTAATTTCGGTCAATTCATAAGAATTATTAATAGCTAAATAATGCAATTGTTTACAACTACCATTTGACAAGCAATTATTGTAGTAGAGAAAAACGTTAGCAAAACTTAGCTTATTTTGCACATTTACTTAATAAATAAATGTACGATAAGTACCGACGCCACTGCCAATGGAACCTTATTTGTTTGACCAATGGTTGTCGCTCGGGCGGAATTAAAATAACACTAGATTCGATTTGGTACATCTAAGTAAACGGCGAGAACTATATGCCGGTATTAAATTTAAAATTATCGTATCTTCAAAACTATACATTACCGAACACAAGTATGATATATTTTTGGAATCATCTTGAAATTCGCAATCTAAGAAAATAAAATATACAGGGTGTGCCATTTAAAAAAATTGTTTATGGCATCGTTACTCACAAATGGTTTACCCTGTATATTTAATTGTTATGTAAAAATACATTAAATTAAAATCAAAAACCGACTCTCGCAGGATTTTTCCTCAAAATTGTTTGTTGATAAAGAACGTGTTATGAAATAGAAAGAACGCATTAATAATATCTTGAAGTAGGGACATATCGAGGTGAGTACCTCGTTCCAGTCAATTCTATAGTAACGTACCGACAGTCGTGGTCGTACCTTTAATTCGGTGGAGGGGGACACATCGCTGACCGCTGCTAGTAGTTTTGCCTATAGTCATTTAGGTACTTTCTGAAGCTGTATGTAGAGATGGCATGTCAATTTATTAAACTATGTTCAAATAATAGCATTATTTTAAAATGTCAAATGATGCTATAAGTCTTTATAATAATGGGATCTGACATTCTCAATTTATAAGTAACAATATTGTGAATGTACTCGTATATTTAGTTATTAAAAGTTGTATTAATAATTGATCTATTGTGAATTTTAACAATTTCCAAATAAATTTGTAAAATTAGAACGGTAAAATTATGAAACATGGGCTATTGTTTTTCAATATATTTAGAATAAGCTAAACTTTGGAGATGAATAAATAGATCCAGATATGAGAAAAAGGTGGCAATGAATCTGTAAAAATATAAAAGGTCTTGCAAATATTTGACAGAAGAATTTTAAAATTCGAACTGCTAAAGGTAATTATCGATCCAAATTACATAAAAGCAATGGGTCACCTTGTTTGACAAATAAAAAAAGCTATGTTAATGGTAACTCCTAAGAAATTGTTTATATAAATGATAATTAAACCAAAGAAAACTCTAAATTTTTATCACATACACTTTCATAAAATTTACAACTAGTTTCGACTGTTAACAGTCATCATCAAGTCGACAAAGAGAAGTCATGTAAAATTACCAAATCATAAAACTTACAAATAAATTTTTTAAAAACAACAAACTTTCAATAAACATTAACATATGAAGTTAAAGTATATTCCAAAATTACGCGTGGAAATAAATTTCAATAACAAGAACAATTAAGTAGTAAACTTTACAAACAAATAGTTATGTAATATTTGAAAATAATAACGTATCTTGTGAAATAAATCCAAAGTGAGTCCAAACAAGTAGAATTGCAAAGTTAAGTTGGATGATCAACCCAAAATCATCATGAAAGGAAGAGGATAACAGAAGCCATATACTTTCTTTGTAGACCTGATGATGACTGTTAACAGTTGAAACTAGTTCTCAATTTTATTAGAAGAATTAAATAAAGAAATATATATAAAAAAAGTAAGAACAAAACATTAAATATATCATAATAATATAAAGAGAATCTTCTGCCACATTGACTGTCCGAGAATACTAGTCCGAGAATAATAGTATACAGAGTTGGGATAAAGTATGGAGTCAAGTGAAAAAGATCGTATTGAAATATTAATTATGATCGATTATGGTGATCGATTCATAGAGTGGCCTGCTCGTTCTCCGGATCTAAGCCCATTAGTATTTTTTCTTTAGGGTTATCTAAAATTACGTGTTTACGTTAAACGAGCAACATGCTTGCAGGAATTGAGACAAAGAATTATTGATGAATGTGAACTAATAGTGCACTGCAAAAACAGATCTGTAAATTTACAGAATATAACGTTGGCAATTTTGTAACCAACGTTAAATTATGTATTTTTTACAATTAAAATATTTAAATCATTTGTAATGTATACTGACTCAACAAATTAGGTAATTATACTTAATAGATTACGTAATATAACTTAATGTATTGTGTAAAATTACATTATATACAATGTAAACAACGCAAAAAAAGTTATGTAGTTGCTATTAATATATCATTTAATTTTACATTAGTTTATGTAAAGAAACTTAATAAATTGTGGAAATATACTACGTATATTATGTGTTTAAACTTTATAGATTGTGTGAAAAAGCTTTATAAATTTTGGAATAGTACTTAATAAATTGTTTATATTTACTAAATATTTTAATTTACATTGTAAAAATCGCAAAGAAAAAACAATAATCTTTAAACCTATATGTTGAATTTAATCATATATGACACATTTTGTTCCAACTGAAACCTAAAATTCATAAAATAGCTATAATTTTGTATTATTACGTTTATGTAAACAAAATGTGTCTTATTAGAAATAGATTAAATTCCAAATATAGGCTAAAAGTATAATGTTTTTGAGTTTCCGATTTAGAATATAAAATGTAATTTTTACAATATAAAGTAAAATATCGAGTATATAAAAAACAAATTTAAACAAGATACAGATATTCTAAAAAATATGCAAAAAACATAATCTTCAATTTTATCTTAAATCAGCAAATTAATTTTTTTTGTATATTATGAACTATAAAAATAAAAAACTGTGGAAAAGATAAAAAAATTCACATATTTTGATAAACAGTTTATTACATATTTGTAATAAAAACATGAGAATTAGTTAACATAAACATTTTTTAAATAAAATAAAAGAGTATTATTGTCTATATAACGTTACATTTTTTATCAAATTAAAATCTTTTTTCTTTGTGCCGGTAATTTTTTTGCACTTAGAACCTGAATCAGGATGTATTTTTAAATAATGTCTTTTTAAAAACTCTAATGTAGTCTCTACTGACGAAGAATATTTTAAATTCATTATAAAATACATAGAGACGCAGACTTTCATAGCATCTAACAGAGACGTGTATCCTTCTTCATCGATAACTTGTTGGTCAACAAAAACTTTGTAAATTGTGTTTCCATCGAACTCTAAAACAAGACAATTCTAATTAGAATTGGGATGTACAAAGCCATTACCATTTATAATTTTCAATTTGCTAAAATGTATAAAATTTAATAAATTGTTAAAATAAAAAATCTTACATATATATTTGAATACAGAATAAAAATACCGTTCAGATGAGGTATTATATGACCTCTACGAAGTTTGAATGACAAATACTAAACCGATCAAAAGATAAAATAATATTAAAAAATTTTTACACCGTTAGCTGTAAAATTAAAATACCCTTTAAAAAGTAAGTCACATATCATCTCGTTCTCCATGGAGAAGTCTTGGAAAGAGTGACTCAAGAATTTGTTAATATGCTGACATATTGTCAGGAGGTGAATGGAGAGCATTTTGAATTAATTTTGTTTAAATTATTATTCTCAATAGTCTAAAGTACATAAATTTACTTATTCTACAACTAAAAGTGAGTTATTTCTCGTTTTTACAAATTATTTTCACTAACGCATGTGCAAATTCGAGAAATAACAAGCTCTTTCAAAATCTGAAAAAATATACAGGGTGTTCCATTTAACTTAAAAAATTTGAGGGTATTTCCGGTTAAACCGGAAGTATATTATTAACAAAAAAATGAACACCAGCTGCATTTTGCCCCATTGCAGTTACTTGTAAAATTTCATAAATATCGTCCGTTTCGTTTTAAAGATATTTACTTGGTTCCATACTGTATCTCAACCCTGTATTATGTTACTAGGAATAGAAGGCTAATATTATTTGTTGAGGCCAGTATACTGCACAGCCAGGGCTGTGTAAACTGGGCGAACCATATAAGGAGGCTTCATATTCTGAGTGACATTACTATTTTTTCTTCTTTTAAATAAAAAAAATATTTATAAAAAAGATTCTTCACCTGTTATAGAAATACTTCCAATTCCTATTTAGACGAATAAAAATAAATAACATAGTAAATACTAATACCTTTATTTATATTAATAATTAAATAGGCACAATTATTTAATTGAAAATAAAATTACAAAATTTTCAAAGTTCTTTAAAATTTAAATTACAGAAAACGTTAATTTTGAATATTTATTGTAATATAAAGTTTATATAAATGTCAATATTGTTTATGTTAAAATCTAGTAGTAATGTTTTGCTTTATTTTATTAGAAGGAAGCTGTTAATTTAACTGTAAGATGAGAAATAAGTAATGTTTTGTGTTCTATAAAATCTTAGATTTGAAGAATTGCATTATCGATTTGAAAATAAAATAAATTTTAAATAAATAAAAATATTATTACATTATATTTGTTAATTGTATTAGTTTGTAAAGAGGAAAAATACTCAACACTAAAATATCAAAATAACAGTTCTAATAAATCAAAGTTACATACATAGATTCCTTTTGTTTAATCCGTTGCTATGGTTACTATTTTGTACTAGTACAATAATAGTCTATTTCGACAAAACGTGTTACATGATATAATGTACCCTATTATTACACGCTTGAAGAAAAAATATAATTATTAACAAAAGTACAATCAGGCATTATGTACAAGAGTAATTAATTATAGAAATGTAGTAAGCTACTTTTATTGTTGCATTTTTTTTACTTCTACCTTAAGCCGTTGATAATTTATAACTTATATATGGGTAGATATTTAAATAAATGCATTTCGGGACCGCGTTTTCATATTGCTAAAAATATATGAAGTTTTTCTAGAGCTGCATCTTTCCGTTCCAAAATAGCAGTTCCCATTTGTCACCTCTACTTTTTTTGGATATACTGGCAAAAGCAAAAGCTTAGCGGACACACTTTCAGTCGAATGGTGGCAGGTATCGAAGTGTTGCCGCTTCCTGGTTCTCGCAGGTGTTAACCGACTTCGCGTCCGACAACGTGTCTTCCGAATCAAAACAATCACTCCTGTTTAAGCTTTGTCGATTCCTGCTGGAAGTTTTTCCTGCAACCCGGACATCAAAATTGGATAATGTGCTGTAAGTAATTTGTGTGTCTTTTGAAAAGTTTTAATTTTGGCAAAAAGTTAAACGTTTAATTTTTGCGCAAATATTAATAAACATGAACATTTACGCACTTTTTACAACACATTGTATTTATGGGTAAAAATAGCCGTATTTTTACTCAGTTTACTAAATTACATTTTTTCTCGACAAATTACAATAAACAAAAACTTCAAATTCTGTTTTTTATTTTCATTTAAGATATACTTATTTAATAGAAAAATTCTTGTTTGAATATCTTTGTTTGTAAATATATATATAAAAAAAATTAACGAAACATAATTGTTTCTTAAATGAATAACGCATGCTGTTTATAACATAAATTAGAAAAAAATTTAATTAGTCAACGAGATTTTAAAAATAAAAAATTGAATATTTCTATATCTTTTTTCTTGTTTTTTTTCAATATAAAATAAAAATGTTAAAATATAAATTAATTCCAATTATTTTATCTTATATTTTTTTAATTATTATTAATATCCATTGCTTTTTCTGTACTTTTAATAACGATGCAATTTGCAAGAGTTTATACTCATAATTTTTAGAATAAATATAAACATTGTTTTTAAGTATTAAAAATTTTGATTGATGTACTTTTGAAAAACTTTTTATAATTTAGCAAAAATTTGTAAAATTATAAATTATATTAAAATATAAAAATTATAAATTATATTAAAATATAAAAATTATAAATTATATTAAAATATAAAAATTATAAAATTGATGCTTAATAATTCCATTTGTGCTCCGTTTTTTAGATAGTACAGGACAAATGTTTGTCCAAAATTAGGCGGATTTCTTTATATTTTGTAACATGTTTAATTCAAATTGACTTTCAAAAAAAAATTGATAAAAATTTGAATAAAATTTGCAAGTAGCTATTCTATTTTTGAAATACCTAATACATATTTTCTATTTTTATTTCGTTGTTTAGTTTAAAATGACAATTAATTTCGTAATTAAATATTAAGTAGTTTTGGAATCATAAAAAATATGCACTTTTTTTCTTATTACACCTTATAACTTTTAAAATTATTAAAATTAATACAATGCAATTCAGATAAATTCCATACAAATAAGAAAGTAACTAAATTTAAGTACGAAACTAGTGGAAATATTATGACAAAATAAACATTTCATAAAAATATTTTTTATTTAACAAGGAAAGTCATAAATTTGTTATTTACATAAAAATATGCAGTGCAATATGGACTTAGATTTGAGAAACAATTTATTGGTATTTTTTAGTAGAATTTAAATAGGTAAATAATTATAATTCTAAAAATTGCTGTTTTCCAAAAATTTCTCAAGATATTTATTTTTCATATTATAGTTACATTTTTATTTTATTTAAATTGCTCATGAAACCAGTCGACACTTAGTTTCTTTTTAAATATCATAAAAAAGCGTGTAGATATCTTGGTATTTTTTTAAAAGAAAGGCGGAATTAAAGTACTTTTAGTGCTAGTAAAGTATCGCAAATGAGTGAAGTTTTAAAATATATCTTTTAAATATTAATTTTATAAATAAATATAAACAGAATATTGTATCCTTTAAAAAACTGGTAAAAAGTGGAAGGTTGTTGGAAGGATACATACATGGCAATGTAATTATTTCGTTAATTAACAAAATTATTAATTAATGAAACATGTAATGAAATAATGTAAATAAAGATGTTTAAAACTTACCGAAAAATTATATTCTTTTTGTCAACTTCACCTAATTACACGTAGTTTGATTTACTTAAATATATTTTGCGGGATAATTTTCACCATTTTAGCAGGTGAGATTTAACTGTGGCTCTTCACAAATTAATTTATCAATGTTTCATGCCCTGAGGATAGACTTCTACGTATAAAGGCCGAAACTTCGGTACTGAAAAAAAAACTAGATTCCAACAACCTGTCAGAAATATCAAAAATGAATTTTTTCGAAAAATGTTACTTAAACTTGGCTCTTACATATTTATTGAGCGTCAAAACAACATAAAAGCCGATGTAAAAGACTTTTACATCCGCTTACAAAAATCATTGAAATAATAGATGGTAGAATTATAATGACATTTTCTCTTCACATTTTTTGATACTTGATTGTCAAATTCTTTTGCTATTAAGAATAAATCGCAATGGCATTTCTCATTCTAACGTCAAAAATTACTATTTACTAGAATACCCAGTTACTTGTGAGGAATAATTTTGAGTTATAATATATTTGACATTTTCGGATTCAGCATGTTTTATTCAATAAATAATTTGTTGCTGTACTTTGAGATATTATTTTTGTTCTAATTTCTTATTTGATATTCGTAGCCAAGGCAGTTTTCTAATTTAAAATAGCTTATGGTTAAATTATTTTTAGTAATTTTAATAAAAAAAGTTATTATTCATAAATTGTTTTGCTTAGTCTAAAACTAAAATGCAACCATCAGATATTAATTTTTTTGCGAGGTTTCTTCAAGGATAAACATTTTGTTTAAGAATAAAGTACCTTATTTTTGACATTATCGAAAATTGCTATGAAGAAATGTTGTTTTTGAATTTTTTTTAAATATGGACCTATATTTTTTTTGTCTATAGATCGATAAAGCATTGAAAGACAATTTCATAGATATATCATACGTTAAGGGTATTTTGTGGCAAAAAAGATCAGCGTTAAAAAATACGTTTTTGCTCCTATCCCAAAGTGTGTCTCCTGCTTGGACATTTATTTAAGTATTTATTTCTTCGAAATATAATATTTGTACTAAATTTAATAGTCCGACGCGTAATAAGGTTTTAAAAAAGCAACAAAAGAGTGAAAAATGTCATTAAAAAAATAAATAAAGAACCAAGTAAAGATGTAGAATATTTAAAACAAAAAATTAAGGATGTATGTAATAATAATCATAACCGATATATTATGAAACTGTTACAAAAATTGTCTGAAAAACATTGGTGTTGCATACAATAACTAGGAAAGCAAATTGAACATTTTTTAAAATTCTTTAATTTATTATTTATTATATTACTGGTTATGTAGTTTTTATGTTAAATTACATGTTGGTTCACTCATTTGTTGCTTTTTAAAACTTCCCAACTATTAAGTTTAGAAAAAATATTATTTTCCGAAAAATATCTTAGATAAGTAGTAACAGAACCTTATTAAAAAAAAATTAAAACTGATGATTATTTTTGCCTCAATAAGTTGTAGAAAACTTCAAGTATGATATGTCAATTAATTTGTTTTTATCGATCTATTAACAAAAAAATACTTATCCATATTTAAAAAAATTAAGTTGAGTGTACTTTTGATGAAGTCCTTGTTAAAAATTAAAAACAATAATTTTTACCATGCGCTTATTAGCAGGCAACCAACAATATGTATGTATGTTCTACATCACCCTCTAAATAAATAGATAGAAAATGTAAAATTTGATAAATTTCTTTAATCATAACAAAGAAACAAACATATCAATCAAAATAAGTAAATTAAAAAAAAAATCCGTTTTTCCTAAAATTAGTTAAAATCTCATTGGTCCAAAAATACTGACAATTAAAAAATGTAGCCAACTTCATGTAAATGAGTTAAGTTTCTCCCTCTTTTATGCTTAAGCCGTTGAACAGCAAATATCGTAAAAATAAATCGGAATTCTAAAATAAAGTGAATCAAGTCGCATCTTCATTTCTTTAAAAATAAAATAAAATAAAACTAGATACAGTGCTAGTAAGTCTCGATCACCCAAAATCTATCAGTATTTTGGTGTAAATCAATTAATTACATTCTAAATCTAAGTTGCAGTGTGGCCTCGTTATTCTAATATTCTTATTTTTGTAAACAATCGGTTGTGTGTACCGAAAGAATATTGTGCAACGAGCTACTGGAATAAAAACCATTAATTCAACCTTTCTCGTGAATTATTTCACCCTCTACAAACTGAGCTAAATGGAATAGTCCTATTATTCAAAGTTTCATATCAAAAGACTTTTTCCTTTCCTATTTTTCAATAATTTCTGAAATAAACCTGCTATACTCTGAAGAAATATTGAAGAGGGCAATAAATCCGCGTGAACAAACTGCAATAAAATATGAATTATACAAGGAACGACCAAATGAGTATTTTACTAACGTTAAACTATACAGGTCACTAATCGTAGCTTTAAAAGTTTGCCCCCGTATGCCAGAAGCAGGCAAATACAGCAAACCAACAATACTAGACTAAGTTATTATACGTTACATTATGAATACTTTACTGGTTTACTGAAATTTCATATAAAGAACGCTCCTTAGGTTATATCAGTGGTGTACGCAATTTGTTAAATAATTTATTAATATTATTAACTTATTTTAGAAGCAAGCGTTTAAAAATAATAAAAATACTAATATAGACTGTTAAAACATTAATATTCTAAACTGTATTTGGATTTAAACACTAAGTACATTACACCAGGGGTGCGCACAACGAATTCAACCCTATTAGAATCCAATAACAGCCGATGCTAGGCTCATGGTTCTTAGAAGATTAAGTAGGTATAATTGTTTTTTTATAATTTTGGGTTATTCCTACATATAGATGAAACAATTTTATAATTAAGCTTGTTTCATTACTTTAATCCTCTTATTAATTTATTATCTAGGAGAAGTTTTGTTAAGGGAAATTCTATTTCTCAGACAATTGAGTTTATGCAATTGCAAAAAACCTGTAGAAACGTGGTTTCGATATGCGTAAGCTGATTTTCAATTGATTTTTAACTAAATGGCGATGTTTAGAACAGTTTTTTTTAAAATTATTAATTCAAGCAACCTTCAAAAAGAGTAATTTTTAAAATTAAAGAAAATTGGGACGTACACACTCTATTACTGCAATAACAGAAATTTTCGTAAAAAAAAAATTAAATAAAATCAAACTATAATGTTATCGTATGTACAAGTACGTAGATAAAGTCGTTTCGGAAAAATGTGATGAAAATTTAAGGAACATTTTCTATATAAAAACAACCGTTTTTACTGAATTACTCGATATCACCTTTGTACTCTTAATTAGTTTTTAATTTATCAAACTTTATTGATACTGTTATTTTTGTTTTGTACACATAGAGTAAAATGTAAACACTAGAAATTAAATTTAATAAAACTGTTTCATTGGGACGCCGCCGCATACTCGACTTAATTTTATCACGCGCTTACAGGGTGATTCCGTATAGGTTTTGCAAAGACTTGCACCCTCTTGAATTATTATTTCGACTATAGATGCCACACACAGACTAAAAATGAGATTTTTGGTTTTCTCTGTATAATTTAAAACAGCAAGAGATGGAGTACATTTTTTTTAAACACTCTAATGGTACCTTATATAGGCAATATTTTTCCCATTTAATCAACTTTGTGTAAAGTTAGCATATAATAAATGTATTACCCTGTATAGACTATTGCGGTTTTTCCAAAACAGCCCCGAATAAATCCTGCCAATACCGTTTTCATTATACAGTAATTTATACGTTGTGGCAAGAATTATAACGGCCATTTTATTACTTAGCGGTTTATAAAGGAAATTTAAGATGTGTTTTGGAGTTAACCAGATTTAAGAACAGTTCATCTCTCAAAATTACTTACTATCAATAAAACCTCATAAACTAACTACAAGAGGTGGGCAATAAAAATGTACAGCACCAGCGAGACTGCATTTACTAAATTTGATCATTTTAAGTTCTATTGTAAGTGCACCATTGATTAATTAACTGAAAAGTACTTACAGAATACTAAATTGTACCAAAATAAAGAGTTGTGCTCAACACTTAATCTTGCACGTCAGATTATCCAAAGAGAGGACCCTAGGATTAATAAAAAATTTCCCCATTTCAAAAAATATTACTAACATTACTAAATAAAAGATTGAGAATAAATTTAATGTAAATAATAATAAAAACTACAATTTAACTTAAACGAATAATAAAACCTTAAAGTTGTGTATATTACTCACTTGACAACCTGTATGAAAAAAAGTTTATTTTATATTTGAAGAAATACAAGGTATAGATCAATATTTGACCTTAGGAAAAAAACTATTTACATGGCCTTATCTTTAGTTATTAATTCCTTTCTTTTAACATTATAGATATTTGATTTTGAAGAGTAACAAAAGGTTACGTGTTTGGTGCGTACACACTATGTAATGAAAGAAAGGCTGAATAAGTTGTATTTTAAAGTGTGTAAGATTCTTTATTTAAAGATATGTGTAAAAGAAATATATATATTTCTCAAAGTCAAAAGAGTGTCAAGCGCTTTCGGCAAAACAATGCCATCATCAGGACAAAAAAAGTGCAAAAAAGTAGAGAAGGTTGGTTATAAAACAAAAGTAGAGAACATCAACGCAGTAACAATACATCTTAAATTAACTTTTTAAAAAACGACATTAATATAGTAGAAAACAGTAACATTTTTAAAAAATTTGGTTTTTAAAGGCCCAGGCCTGAAAGTTGTCCCAATAAAAGACAACAAGTGTTTTTTAAAAACATGTAAAATAAATAAAAAATTAAGATGTTTTACGTGAGAAAATTATGAACATGCGGTTTTTGATATTTATAGATATTTGTTTAGATGATGGTTCAAAATTTTGGGTAGTTATTAAAAAGTGAGAGATCCTGATTACTCTGTAATAAAATTTTTACCGCAAAAAATCCAATTTGAACAACAATATGTTATTTCTATATTATGATATTTGGGCTGTGCAAACTATTCAATTTAGATCCCAAAACAAACCGTTAATATCAGCTCAATGACTAGATTTCAAAAATACAATAAAACATGGGATGTTTCGCTTAAAAAAGTTTAATGTGCTCACTAATTTGATGTACATATTACAATAATTTTCAAACTATGACCACTATTCACATAAACCATGGGGCTTTAATAATAATTGAAAAAAAAATTAAGATACCGTCCCGTTACAAATGAAACGCTCTGTATATCTGACGTCTTTTGTATAAGAACTTTTAAAGAACTCTTTATTATAGTTGAAATTTTTTAGTAGGAAATACCGAAATTTTCTAGATTTATAGGTACGAGTATTTGACAAATGGCGAGAATTAATTACTCCTGCTAATAGTTTTTATTAACTATACTGAAACTAAATTCACTGTACCATAATATCGGACATTGTAATCACAAAGGAATTGTAATCTGTCTAAAATAATGATATTTCTGTATTATAGTTCGACATATTGTTTAATATGTCCAATTGGAAATCTGGAATTGAGTTCATTGAAACTAATTAAATTTGCATCTAAACATGATGCAAATTCTGTACATGTACATATTGGATTTATATTGCAGACAAAAAAATCATAGACAACTCATATTGATATAACCTATAACCCATTCTATGATTAACATTTCAAAGAAATATTTAAATATTTAGATATTGTCAAAAACTACTTCTAACTAATTTTAATGCAAACGATATGAGCGGAAATATTTTTATATAAGAGAATCAAAGAATGAGTCTAAAATTATAGGATAACGCACAAAGAGAATTTCGCAATATTAAAACACGATAAAAAGGTTATAAAGTGCTTATCCCAAAACCGGAAAAAACTTGGAAGAGAACATGAGTATCTTGACAGAAGAATTATTAATCTACAATTTAAGACTAAACAGTGGAAGCATACAGGAAATCAAGGTGGACGTCGCCAACCCCTCAATCTCAGAAAATGTATTCTAGACTGCCCCAAGAATCTGATGGATGCCTGTTAGTGGCAGTGGAATATGAGGCAGCGATCGGGGTGACTCGTGTCCATGAGTCCGACCTCCCAACATTCACTCCAATGACGAGGTGCTACTCCAATAGACCCTACTTGAGATTTCTGGACTTCTCCAGTAGTCCTTCTTAAGAAAAATAATGGGACAACATGGTTCCACGTTGACAACCGCAAGCTTAACAATATTAACAAAAAACACAGTTACCCATTTGTAAGCAGAAACGGAGCCTGTTGACAAAGATAAGGTAGCATTTACCAGCGCAATGGGTTTATGGCAGTTTACGATCTTTTTATTTGGCCTTTGCGGTACTGCAGCTATCTTTGAGCGACTGACACAGAACATCCTCGGAGGCTTATCCTGGAAAATCTGCTTGATCTGTTTAGATTATTTAATTACACTTACCAAGACAATTGATGAACACCTACCTATTGAATCTGGAAGAGGTTTTTAAAAGGTTACAAGCAGCTAAGCTGACGGTTAAATATTTGGCACAGAAAATAAGCATATAAAGCATCGATGTGGTTGACCAATGATCAACCCCTTCCGGCAAACATCAATAGTGAAGTTTTTTGGATTCTGGAGTTATTGCTGTTGCAGTTAAGAAGCTTGGAGACATGGCTAGACCATTGAGATGAGTAACTGAAGAAGATAGAAGTTTCACCAGGAATGAAGAAGGGCAAATTGCATTTCACGTTTTATAGAAGTAATTGGCATCCGATTCTAGGTTACCCACCTACCGAAGAAAAATACATTCTTGATACTGATGTTAGTAATACAGAATTTGGTGCCGTTTTATCACACCTTTAGGACGGCTAGGAATAATATCTCGATTATTTCAGCAAGAAGCTATTCAAATCTGAGCATAACTATTTGATCATTAAGCGAAAACTCTTACCGGTCGTGAAATTCGTGGAACATTTCTACCAATACTTGTATGGCAGAAGTTTTTTTATTGGTATCACTCTTGTATTTTACTGTCCCAGTTCTTCTTAGTACTTTTGACATGTTGTCACTTTTATATGTTACTAGAATGAGGAGAAATTATAGGGTAGTGGGAGGTGCGTCTGAGCATAGTTGACCCGGTGTTTTCTTATCAGGAAAGGTCTATTGTATGGGAAAGAAAGACAATAGAATTAAGTTGGCAATTTAAAAGAACCTAGTTTTTTTATTGGTATTACTTGTGTGTTTTGTTGTCCCAGTTCTTATTAGTACTTTTGACATATTGTCATTTTTATATGTTACTAGAATGAGAGGAAATTTTAGGGTAGTGGGAGGTGCGCCTGAGCATAGTTGACCCGGTGTTTTCTTATCAGGAGAGGTTTATTTTAGGGGAAAGAAAGGCAACAGAATTAAGTTGGCAATATTTCAAAAATGACGTGATCTTCGGGAAGCAGTAAGCAGATACTCGGCATAATTAACCGTAGTATGCCACTGAAAAGTTACCAAAGTAGTTTTTCGATGTAAATTTGATGTTTTTGAAGGTGAAAAGTATGTTCTAACTTTCAAAAAAATATATGATTTGGTTTATCAATTAGAGAGAAAAACGAAGGCTCTTCCAATGTCTTTTCTAGGATAGCAAAAATATAACATAAATACTTATCGAAAATTTTGCAATAATTTGTTCATAGAAATGTAGAGGGATACATTTTTTTAATCATTCTTATGACTATTGTTGTTACAGGGTTGGAATAAAGTATGGAACCAAGTAAATATCTTTAAAACGAAACGGACGATATTTATGAAATTTTGTAAGTAAGTGCAATGGGCCAAAATGCAGCTGATGTACATTTTGTTAATAATATACCTGCGGTTTAACCGGAAATACCCTCATTTTTTAAATATAAATGGGACACCCTGTATATTTTTTGCAGATTTTGAAAGAGCTGGTTATTTCTCGAATTTGTACATATTGGGTTAAGTGGAAATAATTTGTAAAAACGAGAAATAACTCACTTTTAGTTGTAGAATAAGTAAATTTATGTACTTTAGACTAATGAGAATAATAATTTAAACAAAATTAATTCAAATGTTTTATTAACAAATTCTTGAATCATTCTTTCCAAGACTTCTCCACGTATTAGTTCACATTCATCAATAATTATTTGTCTCAATTCCTGCAAGCATGTTGGTCGTTTAACGTAAACACGTGATTTTAGGTAACCCCAAAGAAAAAAATCTAATGGGCTTAGATCCGGAGAACGAGCAGGCCACTTTATGAATCGATCACCATAACCAATCATCATTAATATTTCAATACGATCATTTTGACATAAATGAACCATTCTTAATTGTACAATTTATTTCTGTAATTTACAATTTGACAGTTTGGCAACAGTTACCTACTAGATTGTACTCGTTTATTTCTTACTATTAATACAAACTATATCAATTTGTTTATCTGAATGATATTTTACTCTAATGTAGAAAAACTTAAAAGTGGTTTATTAAAGTGCTATACTCCTCGTTTTTACAGATTTTTTACACTAAATTCAGTATGTACGAATTCGAAATAACAAGATCTTTCAAAATCTGCAAAAACATACAGGGTGTCCCATTTAAATTAAAATAGTATGTTATTAACATAAAAATGTACATCATTGCACTTACCGACAAATTTCATAAAAGTCGTCCGTTTCGATTTAAAGATATTTACTTGATATTTTAAGGGTATGAAAATCGTGTAGAAAATCATATTCACATTCGCATATCATGCTTTATTTCTACGAAAAAAGATGGAAGTCAGCAGTCATTTAGCGATCTCAACGCGTAAAAAGAAGAAAATCGTTTTTCATCACCGTAATTTTGATGTCATGTCGTCGAATTCGTCACCAATAAAAACTGGGAAATGCTTCCATATCCTCTATTCCTCTATACTCATCCAGCAAAACCCCTAAGGACTACCACCTCAATCGGTCCCTAATAAATTAGCAAACAAACAAAATTTGCGAAGATATGGATAACTTTGGGGCCGATGCCAAAGCATGGATTGCCTCTAAGAATCGTGACTTCTGTTCTTGAGGAATCGACCATCTGCCAAGCAAATGGAAATCTGTTAAAGGAAGTGGAGGGTGAATATGCTATAGAATAATCGGTTAAACATGTATTTGTTAAATATATTTGTTGTTTTTCTCTAATAAAAATTTGTTGATAAACGGCGGACAGTTATGGATCGACCTATTACTATTACTAATGGAATTTGGAGGATATATATAAACGGATGTAGGCTTTTGAACTAAATATAACTCGTGACGTAATAGTCATATATAAGGTCACGGGGCCAATGTATTCAAAAAGTTTAAATGGAACCTTATGACAAGTGACACCTCGTTTGAAAGGTACTGAAAATATATATTAATTCTATTTGACGATGCCATAGAACAAAACCGTCATCATAAGAATTATTGATAGAGAAGGTTCACCATAGGTCTCAATAATAACTATTCTTAATAAGTTTTTGGAAAATCGTGGAATTTTAGGAAAAGTACATTTTATCTTTTTACATTTCTAATGCCTTAGGTTCCACAAGGCTAAATACAATTATTAAAATTGGTTCGCATATTCAAGAAAATTATTGATATTTTTTTTTCAAAACTTGAATGATTGGATTCTTTTTAACTAATTTCTTATTATTGCATTCATTTTTGTTCAAATTAATAATTTCGATACATTTTAGCTCTTGTAATTTTGGATGAATCGGCTGATGTTTTAAATTCATTTTCTTTAGATTAATTATTATTGGAATCCCCAGTTACTTATTAGATAATTTCTTTTAAAATTCTATTTAGTTAGTTTTAATGGGTTAAGCTTAAAAATAAATTTTTTCAAAAATTGATAGTTTCTCTCCCCTTTAATATTTCTTTCTATTATATTTCCACAAATATTATTAAGTTTTACGGCACGTCTAATAAAATAGCGTCTATTGTTTTTTCTCATTTTTTTTGTACAACGTGTAGGAACATAAAAGTTGCTAAGTGAAGATCCAATTTTCTTATATCAAAGAAGTGATTCTGATAAGATAAAGTAAATATTTTATTTCATTCTTATTTGGACATCCGGTATTTGTGAACTTTATTATTACTTGGATCCCTCCAAGAACCAGTATATTTATCTACAGAAAAATCAATTATAAATATGACTAAGTCGTATCAATAAAAAATTCCTGGGTACCACCATTGCTACGTCATCAAAGTCTCGAGTATTTAGTGTTCTATTCATCGTAATGTTCTTGTTTGTCCATTGTTGACCTTGTTTAGTGTTTTTGGCAAGTGGTGTTTCTTCGAATTTTAGGGGCTTATCTTCGCCAGACAACACTCCACTAGTATCAGAGGCGTAGAAAAGCCCAGAGCAAGAATTATTCTCAGGTGATCAAGTAAAAAGGTAAACGAAAATATAGTATCATTACATGTGTCTACATATTATCAACAGAAAGAAGGAGAAGACTACCTATTAATCAAAATGGTCTGTAAAACTATACATAAGCGTTCCCTTTATAGTTAAGTAGACATTATCGTGTAAACTTTGTATTGATTAATTGACGATGTATATGAATAATTTTTGGTTTTATTTTATGAAAGAAGTTGTTTAAAAAAATTCCTTCTTTCGTGAATAATAATATTGCACCATGTCTTGACCTCCTTTACATAAATGAAATGAGAAAGTTGGAAAACTGTAACAAACCTGGCTTTGTTTAAGATGAGTATCTACATAGTCGATTTGTTAAATTTTGAATTACTTTTTTTATTTCAGTTACTGCGGTTTTGACGTTGTGGGTATAATAAGATTGACATTTACGCATGTGTTAATCCAAAACACTTACTTATGACAATAATGGTTTTTTAATTTTAAAATTGTTTGTAAATTTCCTAAACTATCAATTTCTAATTGCTTTTCTTTGATTATATTTTTAAATCGCCTGGTAAGATAATACCAATCTTTGCTTTCTATTTTCTTATTGGATAAGTTATACTTATCTTTTATATTTATTATGGATAGATTCTACAAAGTAAGGGTTGAAACAGTTAATAAAGATAAACGATAGATTGTACATCCTTTGCAATGACTCTCCTTAAACAGAGAAAGAAGATTATTTTTTACTATGGAATTTTAATCTCACAGGATTTCATTTTACGCTTTATCAATTTAATATTTTTTTATTTTTTACAATCTAAGTGAAGAAGTTTTTAATCACTCTCTATATACTATTAGACCAGGGCTGAAGCCTTTGAAAATGGTAAAAAGTAGAAAGGGGGTGAGTTTTTAAGGGTAGAAAACTGTTTATCTCGATTTCCGGCAAAATTACAAGTCCTATGGAAAAAAGTTAAATGGCAAAGTTGTAGGTAATAAAAAGATCTACAACTTTTTTCACATACATTTTGTGGTTATAAAATTCAATTCAACCAAGTATTTGGTTTTTTATTTTTATCTTTTACAAAAAAATTTTTTTTTCACGAAATTTTTTTATGTCCCAAACACACTGTAATTTTTTTTTATTTAAAATATTTATGTTTTCACCTTGTTTTGACCCTAATTTTCAATCGAAAATTGTCGCGTCAAAATATCTACCCTTTTTTGTAAAAGATAAAAATAAAAAACCAAAAACTTGGTTATTTGAATTTTTCACATAAATTTTGATATTATGTGAAAAATGTGTAAATACAAAAGTTGTAGATCTTTTTATTATCTACAACTTTGCCATTTAACTTTTTTCCATAGGACTTGTAGTTTTGCCGTAAATCGAGATAAATAGCTTTATACCCTTAAAAACTCACCCCCTTCCACTTCCTGACCTCAGATCGCCCGTAAATTATTTTCCCTTTCATTTTTGTTATATTCTCTTCCCATTTCAATGGGTTTCATCCTACTATTATTTTATTTCGTTTCAAGAATTATCGACCTGGCCTATATGTGAAGTCTGAATAACGCAAAATTTTTTTTGTATAAAATTTTTTATGAGTATTCAAAGCGAGAACATTTGAGTACGCATTTTAAATATTTGTAAGGTAACGTAAAACTGAACGTCCCGCTACTCTGATTTAAACATTTACACGGTATCTTAAATTTCCATTAAGCAATGTTACGGCGATTACAAATTAGCTTTAGTAGTTAAATTAAATTTATCACTATCTTAATAAGGTAATGAGAAGAAAATTAATATTTATTTAATAACTATAAACTTTTTTAATAAATTTGAAAAATAATTTGAACGAGTTTCGTAGACGAAAGAAAAGATATACCCAATAAAGGGATCTAAAAAAATAATTTTTTTCGTACAATCCCATTTTGTCGGTGGTAGCCAAAAATTTGCCTTTATATAAAAAATACATATTTAATTTACTACAATCGGTACTTGTTTTAGTTTGGCTTGGGAATAAATACAGTTAATCCCTATTTTTTCCCAAAGTTACGCTACTGCTCAATCGAGGATACTGATATTGATGCAGCGGTAGCCGTACACAATGTTTTTTTATTTTTTCATAACTTTCCTGGCCAGAATGAGCCTGCAGCCTGCAAAGATGGGAGGTAACTAAAGAGACCAAAAAGTCATTTGCCCATTGCCCAGCGAGGACAAGACTCATTACGAGATTACAATTATATCGAGAGCCTCATGCTTGGTTTGGCCCAAAAAAACAGAGGTTTCACCTGTTCGTTATACGGATTGTTCCTTTTATTTCGACTCTAAAAGATTTTAGCCTTTTTATCGGGGCAGATTACACGTAGATGAATATTTAACTAAAAATAGTTAAATACTATGTTTTACCTAAAACTATTTCATTTTATTTTTCACTTTGTAGAATTTATACTAGAACTTAGAACATAAGCTAAAATAATAAGTATGGCAAAACTGACGATTAAACTCTTGATCGAAACAAATAATAATAATTTTTTTGAAAATTTTTCACTTTATTTGTGATTTATAAATATGTTTTAAATATAAAATATAAATTATAAAACTTTATTTACACTTTTTACATAGATACATATAAATCATTTTGGTGTATTTATTTAAATAAAAATCTTTATTTTTTTATTTATTTATATTATTTATACTGATCTATCTATGCATCCGGGGACGTGTTTAACATATTAATTTTAACAGTAATATAGTCTTGTGTTATGTCTTTATATTCATAACTGTAGGTAAAAAAAACCCCAAAAGTCCCGGGACGGAGGCATAATTTGTAGAGTGAAGAAAAAATCTGAAAATTTGGAGATCACTCAAGGGCCATAAAAACTACATTTTAGATGGATTAAAACTTTCATACACTGGGGACTTTTTTTAGGGCGTGATCACCCCAAAATTTTTAAATTACACAAGATTAGAATGAAAAAAATTCGATACGAGTGGAACCACCTGTATCGAATTTTGTTATTCTAACCGAGTTACAGACTGTGTTTTCTACACGACCAGAAATTCACTAATTTTACTTAAATTAATATTTGTTATTACCGCGCCGCCATTTGCATCTGACATTGGCAGTTTTGACATCCATGGCTATCGATATTTAAAACAATTGCGGAAAGTTATTCCATCACTTGTTGTGGAATGAAAATACATGCGAAACACATAAGAGGTAAGTGTTACGAAATGAATATTCTTTGCCAAGTGTGAGAATGTTTGCATTATATTATTAAAAATGGTTTTGGAATTTGCACATCCCAGTAATGGTCGTGGAGAATATGTTTAATTTGTTTCATTTAGTATTTTTACTGATTGTTGCATTTTAATGTTATTTTCTAATAATTTGGCGCTTAACAATATTTTTTTTTATATTTGAAAGCTTAATTTTTGCTGATCATTTAAAGTTTGATTCATTAACTAACTATATTAAATATTACAATATATATCACTCTTTTTTTACGAGCCATCGAGAAAATCATATTAGGAGTAGGGAGTGAAATTTAAAAATTTTGGGTTGGTACTTTAGCCACTTTCAAAGAATTACATTTTATTATACCTTTAAAATTAAAACAAGTATTTGTGTCAAAACATTCATTAAGAAAAAAATTAAATTCAATATAGAACAAAAAGTAAAAATGTTCATTCGTGTGAAAGTAAATGGTGAGTGGCAGTATTCAATTTCAGAATGTATGGTTGATTATCATAAAGATATTTTGAATTAGTGTTTGATTACAATGGTCTTTATAATATTTTGACAAATTCTGTGCTATTATTCAGAGAGACTAGTAGCGCCGTCGAAAAACTGGAAGTGGATGGCCTTCTAAAAGTACACTGAAAATATTAGACCGTTGAACACGTTTTTGATGAAAATCCAAAAACATCCATTTTAGTAGTGGCCAAACAAACGAATTTGTGCTATAGCAAATGCTAACTCATTCTAAAAATAGACTTACACCGTCAATAGTTCCAAAGTAATGTAAATACTGAAGATATCATTAACACAGATTTTTCTCAGATGAGGCTTGGTTTTATCTTTCTGAAGGATGTTTAATTTCACAGAATTTGAGGTTGTGGTTATCTAAAAATCATCTTTTTTTATAAAAGAATCATTGCATCCCCAAAAAGTTGCTGTTTGGATTAGAACTTGTCGAAGAATATTGATGTGCTAATTTTTTTAAACCATACTGAATGCCGCACGGTATCGCAATGAGATTTATAAATTAACTGGATGGTAAGGAATAACAAAATGTGTAATTTGAACAAGATGATACAACAGCACATACGACCAGAAAAACACTTTAATATCTTGGAAAATTTTTGATTACAGGATATTAAGCAGGAACAGTGAGATCCCATATCCAACTTGGTCTTGCAATTAAAATATGTCTTTTTTTTGTACGACCGTACTTGATAAATTTTATTTATTTAACTCCAATTCGTAAATTTGGAAGAGCTGAGAAATGAATTAATTATTTCTTTAAGAGCCAACGATATTGCATGAAATCGTAAATTCTAAATATTTTGAAAAGGATTGAGATAATGTGGATGATTCAAAAACTGAGAGATGCATATTTTCACACCAAAAGGGGAGGACGTATTCTTTTAAAAAAAAATATTTTTAAATATCGGAGAAATCGACAAGAAACTATCAAAACGGAAAAAGGGATACGTCTCTCACTTCATGCAGATTTTTTAAATTAAAGTTTTAATGCAGCTTTTTTTTCATTTCAACCGCTTAGAAGTAAAATATTTCAAATAATGGAAACGCCTATACACTATAAATAGTTGTTGTTCTGATTGATTATGCGTTCAAGCATGATATTTGAATTACATTGTACAGTACCGTCTGCGGAAATTGTAAACGACTTGAGTCAGACTTAAGCATACTCGCACCGAGAATGATAAAAGTCTCAATAGACGTTTATGGTATACACGAATGAGTTCTCGGCAAAATATCGTTTGCATATTTTCCTTTGGGTGTTTAAAATGCCTGCGCCGATTTACTATCCCGCCGACTGTGAAATATGCGGTATTTGTTTTCTTAGTGCTAAAAGCGTGAAAACAGTTGAAATTCAATGTCAGATTTGTGAAGTGTGAAACTTTAAAAAAACTGCGCCGAGCAATTCCTATCGAACTTAAGATTTCATCGCATCATTTGGCTGGGAACAATTTGCTCATCCTCCAAACAGCCCTGATCTAGCGCCCAGTGACTACACGTGTTTCTGCAACTGAAGAAGCATCTCGAAGCCTTAAAACGGCCTTGTTGCGGTGCTATCAAATCATGACGATGGTATAAAAAAGCTGATCAATATGATAAGTGCCTTAATATTGGTGGCAATTATGCAGAAAAGTAGATAAAAGTGTGGCCTTTCACGTAAAAATAAAATTGTTACAAAAAGTTTACTGGTTATTTTTACATATCAAAACGGTACTTACTTAAAAACATGCCTCGTATTAGCGAATTTAAAAACTAAAATTTTTTTGCAGAAGTACATACATTAGAGATTAATTTTTTTCGATCAAATTTCAAGCAATGGAACTTTGTTTTCATGTAAATGAATGAAACAATTTTCAGACGAAATCACTCGTCCTACGCGCTCGTTATTATGTCACAAAAATTAATTCATGCATTTGTATGAAACCGTGTTTTCACCGTTAATTGAAATTTGACTGGAAAAAGTCTGCAAATATTTGTGTGTATCTTGTAAATTTTTAGTATCATTAACGTGGTGATTATTGATCTATTTTTGAAAATTTTCACTGCACCACTTCTTCATACATTTAACCCACTGCAAACATGTATTCATATATCCCATCCATTTTTATTAGAACCGGGCCAATGCAGTATTCTAGTGGAAAAGCTATGTTGCCAAAGCAGTTTTGTTGAAATTTTATTCGTTTCTCTTTTTGTGTAATGTAATCAAATCGGAGAAAAGGAGACGTATTTGTAATTATTATGTTTGTAGGTCTATATGGACTATAAGGAGGAAATTGTTTTTAGTCGGAAAAAGTCACATGATGATGTTGGCTCTTGTTTGTTACATTATAATTTCGAGCTTATAAACTTTGTTTACAGTGAAAATGTCAAGTAATAAATGTCATTCTGTAGAAGTGGCTAAATTACCAACTTAAAACATTTAAATTTTACAACCTGCTCCAATTATAAATTTTTCTCGATGGTTGCTTTAAAGGAGCCGTTTATTCAGACGGAAAATTTTTAAATGCTCACTTTTATTCAAATGATTTAATAGGTTTTAGTTAAGTAATCTTTATTAAAAACAACTGTTATAAAAGAATTTATATTGAAAAGAACAAGACGAAAAAATGTTGACTAACTGCATCGTCTACGCCTACGTGTTAGAAGTAACATGCATATTTATTAAAGTAGGCTAGTTTAGTTATGATTAGTATGTTTTTGATGATAAATTTACATCGCATCGTTCTGGATTCTAATAATAGTTTATTTCATTTTTGAATGATAGAATTTACTTACATAACGGTTTAATGGAATTTATTTATCCTCTCGGAACTTCTTGCTAATATGTCTATATATTCTTTTCTAATTTTGATATGTAAAGTGACACTTAAAAACCAATATAAATTGAGAGAAGTATCATTGTGGTTATTGATTACGATTAGTTGGATCTCTTATTAGATTCATTTTGAAATGAGAGAGAATAATAAATCATGTTATCTAAGTAAATCGATCCAAACCAAACGTTCTCTAAAAAATAATAAATTGTTAACACCACATTTCTAGGTAGCTAATCTTAGTAATCATTAACATTAATCCCTTTAAATGGATCAATATGAGTTAACTCGAAATAGATAATTTATTATTGATTGTAGTATTTAGATTACAATTAAATTCAGTGTTGCTATTAGCGAAAAGTATAATGAGAATTGTTAATAAATCTATTAAAATGTATCCAAAAAACAAAGTTAATGCGTACGTAGGTTTTCACAAGCAGAATGAATATATGAGAATTACTGCTTTCCAAAGACCGCGTCATTTTTGAGATATTACCCAACGATTCGCCGTCTGTCTTAAACGGAGGTGAGATGTGCACAGTTATTCAACTACTCAACGTAGCCAGTGCCGAAACACATCAGATGTCTAGTAGTTGAGTTACTATGCACATCTCACCTCCTGAACAAGCCGTTAATAACAGACGGCGAAAGGTTCAGTAATACATTTGTCAAAAATTAGGCGGTCATCAGGAAGCCGTACTTCTTAAGGTCAATAAAACCGTCCCATTTCGAATAATCTGATTTCATGATGCCACGAACAATAATTTCTTAATAAATTTCAATTTGGATTTCACACGATCAGCAACGGTTCCAAAAATTTAAAAAATGAATTTGCGGAGATCAAATTTTAGGTGCAATGCTACAACTAGAGAGTATTTGTCTAATATGGGTGAATGCTGGAGGATCACGAATAACTAATGTGATTCTCGAAAAATTAGCATGTATATAAGTTAAGTCATCCTTTATTGTTGGATTCGAAAAGATTTGTTGTGCATTCGAGATAGAAAGTGCATCATTTGCATTCAGTTGTTCTACTACACGTTTCACCTCGTCAAAATAACAATAATAATAACTTGCTGCCTCCATCCATGTGCCCCATCGAGTCACAATATGCTTTGGTGGTAACGGAAGTTTTTCATTAAATATTTTCGTACGAGATGGAGCTTTTAAAAATACTTTTTTAACACTAGAAATGAACTTATGTAAATCCCATGTGCCAAACATGTCATGTGTACTAATTTTTTGTATTCAATTTTTAAGCGTGGATCTGCTGCCTTCATAAATGCAACTCCATCTATTAAAAACAGTAGCAACGTTCTTTATTAATATCGTTGTTCTCACCCCTCATTGATTTGAAGCAGTCATTGACACATTCAAAAACTGTATGGGCGTTTTTGCGTTCTAGTACCAGTACCGATATTAAATGGGGTCGCATTGGAACCAACTCGTCCATCCCCCAACTATCACGTTAGCGACGTTTTGCCCTTTAATGTTGGTGGTTTCGTCAACAGAAACCCACAAATCTTTGCCATGCAATTATGAACTGATGTCAGCTTTAACATGATTGTTGTTACATTATCTTTTTGAAGATTATTTTAGAAAAAGGGTTTATTACACATAGGGTTGTGATTATTATGAACAATATAACTCTAAATTTTGAAAAGGTATCAAATTCATCTAGAGACAAAGAAAAAATTGTGCATTGTCTGTGGGGAAAATAAATAGACTTTGAAGAAAATTCGTTCATAAAAATTTTCGGAAAAGTAAGTTATAATAATGGGAGATTCGAACAAAAAATAGATATTACAAAAATTGCATTACCACGCTATCGTAGTCTGGGTTCTTGTTAAAAATTGCAAATTGCAAACTTTAGAAAAAATAAAATCAGAGAAATGGAAGGATTTAACAGGCCTGAGATTGAACTTTCAGGATTTTTTTGCTTTGATTACTTGTTTATAAAGTGAGATTTAGAAAAATAATATTACAAGTCTGATTATTTCAAAAATGGGTACTAAATTAAATGAAGGTATTTTCAACTTACGTAATTTGTATCTTAAAAGGAAATTAGAATCTACTTTTAAGAAAAGAAACTAAAAAATGATGAAAGTAAATATAATTGACACATATCTCCCATTCGTACAAATTCGCACATGACGCAATCTGCTAATAATGAATGAAATTAATTTTGTCCGTTAATTTTAGAATAGACACGTCAAAAGTTAACCCAATTTATCAGCTTCATTTATTGAAAATTATGTCCCATCCAAATAAATTGGAGTGCGCGACTTCAAAGACGGTTTCAAAAAAGTTTAAGATAATTTAAAATAAAAGCAAGTTTATGTAAATGATGCATTTTAAGGTAAATATACAGATAATTTTGTTGTTGTGCAGAAAATATTTTTAAATTACGTCGAAGTATTAGACTCTTATGGTCCAATAAGTTTTTACTATAAGATTTTCTTCGCAAGTAAATGTAAAGTTATCCAATCGGATCAGTATATTACCAATAAAATTATTTCCGCTTTTGATCATCCTCATATAATTTTAATAGATTACCGTAAGGAAAAGAAGTGGTAGTAATTAATACTTCTAAAAAGCTAAATTATAAATCAAGTTTACTTTATGAATTTTATTATTTCTATACTTGACAAAACAATAGAAACAACAATGATCATCTTTCATATACGTGATTCACTCTGGGCGTAGGAGCCTACAAATTTCAGGCATCTTTTCTTCTGGTATTTTCCACTGTTCTCTAAATTTCTCTAAATTTACATTTTCATTTTAATGTTTTGAAAACTTTTGACCTTAACATGCGCTAAAATTCCCACCTTTAGCAAAAGGAAAACTGTAAACAATTATTAAATACTCGAGGTAGAGCTAAATTGCTTTGATCAAGATGAAGTTCCCTTCACGGAAAGGGTTCAAGCTAATAAATAAATTAAGAAAATTATTGGATTGTAAAAAAGTTCCCGTTTTTTTATGTCACCCTATATTAAATCATGAAAAAGTTGTTATGCTTTCAAAAAGTGTGGTAATGCATCCTGTATACCTGGAAAAGCAAAAGGAAGTTTGATAATCGTAATAATGCGGATGAAATCACATTAATTAAGAGTCGTATATCTTGACTACCGCTTGTAATTAAAAAAAAATATTCCCTTGGCACGAAAGGAAATCTTAATTGATATTTGCATTTCATCGTTATTAGCTTTGCTTTCGAAGAATTATATTCAACATTCACTGCGTTTGTTCCCTCGGTTTTCCATTTCAGATTAACTATAAACTATCTATGATACTGGGAATTTAGTCATTAATTTTAAAAAGCCCGTTCTTTCTAGGAAACCATATTTGCTGTGATTAACTAAAATTTTAAAAGATCATTTAGATTGAAGGTTATCGTGAGATTTTTTTATAAAATAGCAATGGAAATAAAGTCGATATGATTTTAAGTATATTTTGGTCCTTTACACATTTTTTGAAGTGTTTCTTACAAATTTTTTATTTTATTTTTATACTAAAAGGTGAGTAACGTCACAAGTCAATGAAATTCAAGCGATTTCGTTTTATTCGTGGTAATTAGACATATCAAAACATTTTCCATACAAGTTGAATTTTTTAATAAGGACGCGGTTACTATTTTGTAAATGGTAGAAATTAGAGTAAAAAAATAAATAAATGATATACTAAAATTCAAAATATTCCTATTGTCATAAAATAAACAATGTCGTTTGGCTGTCTTTTTAAAAGTAAAAGATTAAAATAGGCAAAATAAAAGTTGCTTAAAATAAACAAAGCATTTGTTTAGTTTCATCTTTTAAACTGTGAGTGTTTCCTTGCACGATTTGACAACAGGCTGTTGACCTTCTGTTAAATTATGTAGTATCCATTGAGAAAACATTTTTCTTACTCCTACGTGATCGTGCAAAGTTTGATATCGATGCCTGAACAAGATTTAATTTCCTTATATGTCACATAAAGATCTACCATTATCATTTCTCTTGCAGCATCAATGTTTTCTGCCGATTTTGAGGTTGTCAGTTGACCTTCATGAAATTTGTCACTAAGACTGCTCCGATCAAATTTAAATTCTTGATACACAGAAAACCTGTCTTTCATATTTTTAGTAGTAGTAGTAGTTGTATATCTATAGTGAGTTTTAAATCATTTTTTTTTTTTTTTTTTTTTTTGAAATCCCAATTTATTTGCAATCTGTAAAGTAATTACAATAAGCAAATGAGTTGTTACAATCAACGAACATGTAGGAAGTAGTCCAGTGACTACTACCTCTTATTTACAATTTACATAAATTATTGAGTAGGATGAAGGGGTCTATAATATGTTAATTACTAAACGGATGAGTCTTTTTAGGTTAAAGTTCTAAAATCTATTTGGTAGGTCACATGTGTGATATCTTCTTAGCCTTCTCTCATTGGTTGGTGTCATTAGGTTCCTTGCCAGGTTGTTAGGATGGTTATTGATCCTTAGAGCGTAATTCTGGGTTAGTTTGGATATTACTTCCTTTACACTTTCCGTTTGGGTGTCTTGTGCAATTACATTGTTTGGTACATACCAAGGAGCGTTTACAATACTTCGTAGAACTTTGGACTGGAACCTTTCTAGGATTTCGATGTTGGATTTGGAAGCTGTGCCCCAAAGTTGTATTCCATAGCTCCATATTGGTTTCAGGATCGCTTTGTAGACCAACAATTTGTTGCTAATTGACAGCTGTGATCGGCGTCCTATTATCCAATAAAGTTTACTTAGTTTCAATCCTAGTTGTTTACGTTTCATGAATATGTGTGTTCTCCAGGTGAGTCTACGATCCAGATGCATCCCTAAGTATTTGATGTGCTCTTGTTTTTGTAATGGGTGGCCGTTAAACGTGACAGTGGGGCATGTGCCTTTTCTCTGTGTGAATGTAATGTGGACGGACTTTACTCGATTTGCTTTAATGCGCCATTGTTTGAGCCAGGTGGAGATGTCATCAAGGTTGTTTTGCAGTGCCCTAGATGCTGCGGCTGGATCTTGGTGAACGGATAGGACAGCAGTGTCATCAGCATATGTCGCTGTAGTTATATTGTCATTAGTGGGAAGATCCGCTGTATAGAGTAGATACAGGAATGGTCCCATCAAATTTAAATTCTTGATACACAGAAAACCTGTCTTTCATATTTTTAGTAGTAGTAGTAGTTGTATATCTATAGTGAGTTTTAAATCATGAGTAGTAAAGAATAATGACAATGAAGCTTTAAAATACCCCTCAAAATGCGTTTCTTGTGCAATTAAAGCCACAAAACCAAGAACATTAAATACAAGTACCGTTCAACTTTAGAATCTTTATTGGGAAAATTTATTAATCATTGTTGTGGCATGTTATTTGACTATGGATTAAAAAATATAGGTTTCTAATAAAAAAAAACACCAGGAACATATTAACAATTGAGAGTTTTTGTGATATTAAATAAACTTCTGCAATCAAAAGATATACGGTCTAGAAGCTTATCGAAGAAAATAATTATATGTTTCACAGTCAAAGCTACAATTGTTTTAGAAGATCGTCGAACAGAAACAGTTTGCTTGCTCGAAGTAATTAATCATTGGCGAAAAATAAACCGTAAACGTGCATCATCATGTAAATGCTCTACATCCAATACCACATGCGCCACAGTCGATATATGAAAAGTACAAACATAATTAATATCTTGTCCCGAATTGGTACCAAGTGATTTTTTTACGTTTCTCATAATTTTAAATGTACATATTTTGTGCATTTTGAGTTCTGAATGGAGAATGTGTGTTAGTAATAGGTTTGAACGAATGAAATAATGAGTAGAATGTAATGGCGAATACTTTAGAAAACCATAAAATAATCTTTTTGTATATAAAATTTTCTTTTTTTGGTTGTTCCAAAATTTATCCCCTGGCCTTCATATTAATTTATTTATGTGGATGATATGTCGGTTTTACAAAATAGTACTATAAATCGTTGTTGCCGAGATTTTGCTTCTTTCTCTAAGACCCTGTATATTAAGTTTTAATTTTTGCACAATATAATCACTTAGCAATAATTACAAGTTATATACCTATTCTGAATAGAAAATATATATAATGATTAATAAACATGAAAGTAAAAAACTTACTGCAATTAGACTATTTTTATTAATGAACTGAATTTTATAAGTTCGTGTGGATTAATTAATTGCATATTTTCTAAGACAAAAAAAAGACTGGTATCGTGACTGCATCTTAGTTTTTTATTACCTTACCGCTATAATCAATAATTATCTATTTCCTCTGCACTGTAAACATAGTATTCTCTCAATGTCTAGAAATTAATCAACTAATAATTAAATTAAAAATGTATGAAGTTTATACCGGGTGATACTTAGTTTAAAGGAAGAAAGAAAGATCCAAGACATTAATTTTTTATACAGAGTGAACCAAAAACGGCTAATTATCTCGTAAATTGCTAGACCGAATTCTACAAAATTAGGGATAAGCCTATTTTGGCATACGGAGATTTCAGATTTGATATTTGTAATGTTACTAGATTTGCCGTTTCTCTGATATTATTGGTCACTTTTGTTTTGTAAGTACATCACCCTGTATATTCAGTCATTTTTGGAATCTTCTCTTCAATACGAGTTCAACCATATGTAACACTTATAATCTTATGTAGTGTAGAACGTCTTAAATAAATAAAACTGAAGTCTGGGAACGCCTAATTGTCTCAATACATTTTTTAATACAAACTATTTTCAACTACATTAAAACGTAACAATTGAAAGATTACAACATTTTAAAAATAATGATTACTTAATCAAGTGTTCAAAATGTGCTCCATTTGTGAATTGACAGTACCCGAATCGATGGTAGAATGCGTCATATTTCTCTATTATTGTCTAGAAATTAATCAAGATTCATCTAAAATTCGTTGCCTTAGCTCTGCAACTCTCGCTGGTTTAGTTTTGTAAACTGAATTTTTAAGTATCCCCAATAAAAATAATCTTTAGGATTGAAATCAGGTGAACGTGGAGGCCATTCAATACTACCTCGCCTACTAATCCATCGTCCGGGAAATATCTCATCTAAATAACATCAAAATGAGCTGGAGCTCTATCTTGCTGAAACCATATGTGATAAAAATTGGCACTGTTTTATTTATTTAAGATCTTCTAGATTACACAAAATCAAAAGTGTTACTCGTATTGAAGAGAAGATTCTAAAAATGACTGAATATATAGAGAGACCTATTTAAAAAAAAACAAAGTGACTAATAAAATCAGAGAAACGGCAAATCTAGCAAATGTCAAATATGGAATATCCGTATCCCAAAATTTCTAGAATTCGGTCTAACAATTTACGAGATAATTGGCAGTTTCCAGACTTTTGGTCCACTCTGTGTACAAGGAAGATAAATTCAAAAATAATAAGTTTTCAATTCAATATTGAAAACCTGTCGAAATTTACCTTAACAATAGAGTTTTCAAAATATTTCGATATTTAAAAGTAAAACTAATTAAATGCATGAGATTACTTCACGGTATTTTTGCTAATTTTTATTACTTAGCAATATGTCTTTTAATTGATAAAATAGGAATTTAATATTAGCACATCTAGAATTCACTACAAGTTAATCAATTCCGGTTAGAAAATTTTGATGTAGGATATTCATACAAATAAATTCAAACTATTTTTGTACCATGGAAACTCCTATTCTTTTGAAAAAATTTCGTTTTCTTTTTTTACCTACTTTTCTATCTTTAAATGTAACAATATTTATTTAAGTTTTCTTGCTTCTAATACATTTTCCTTTTTTCCTTTTCCACCTACTGTGTTTTTCGTGGTACTCCTTTTTTATTTTTACCTTACATTTTAGTCTTAAAATTTTTGTGGATATTCTCTCATCTATAATCAGCTTATATGATCAAACCTCCTAAACTTACTGCTACATTCTCCTTGATTGATCTAATATTTATAAGTTCTTTCTTCTATGTCATTTTTAATTTTAACTGTTCTTGTTTTATTTTTATGATTTTTATTTCCGTAGCCTTAAATCTATTTGTATTTTCGTTAATATCCATCGCTAATATACATTAAGATTGTTCCGACTTCTATTTGTGTTTTGAAACCTTCCTTTTTCCGAATAAAGACATTTTCTTCATTTTATAGAGTTTTCCTATTTTACGTATTCCGTCATTGATTTCTTTGTTAATATATGTATCTTTTGATCTGTTTATTAAATCCTAAATTTTTTACTTGTTCCTTAAAAATTAGAACAATATTTAGATATTTAGTACTTATAGCTTATATTAATTTTAATTATTAGTTCAGTTATTTCGAAAATTTCTTTTTCCTTTATCCTATCTTGCGTTCAATTCTTTTCGTAGCTTCATTTATAGTTTCATTAAATATTAAGTTAAATCCTTAAAGACTAAACACGTTTGCTTTTTTGACCCCGATTTATTCCGATTGTTCCTATATGTAAAAATAATATAAATAAGAATATTTTTATTTTTTTTTGTCATCTTTTTTCTATTACTTCTCAGTCCCCTTTTCAAACAAATATGGATATACTTGTTCTTTTTTTAAATTTTTTCTCTTCATTGTTTTAACAAAAATATTAAATTGTAAGTGATTTTTTCCCTTCTGAAGCCTCCATGAGTATTAGCATGCCAGAAGAATTTTGGATGAAGTCTATTTTTTGTTTTAAATTATTTTTTAAATTTAAATTAGCCAATTTATTTGAGTTAGGATCACTAAGTAAGAGAACAATGAATCTCCATTTCCAACCAATAAACAACCACAAACCGGAATAAATTTTAATAACTGTCAATTAACAACATATTAGAAATATACAACTATTACCCAAATTATAAATTAATGAAACAATCCACATTCTTATAAAAGCTATTCAAGAAAATCTCTGGTAATCTACACACGAAGCAGAGTACAATTATAATTTCGAAGACTTATCCTTTTTTAGAAGAGGAAAAATAAATAGCAAAGGGAAACTACGACACTAGTAGCTGGCAAACTTCGTTAAATAGAACTAAACAAGAACTAAAGAACTTCTTAAATGATCATAAAAATAATGGAATAAAAATGTCCTTAAAAAAAGCATCGATTATAATTTTAAGCCACAAAGAATATTACACGCTCTCGAGTTTTTCAATCCTATATTCCGAATTGATGATGGCTAGTGGGCTAAAAGCAACACTGAAGAAGCAGAACTATTCTTAAACCATGTAATAAATGTTTTTAACTGTTTTCATTTGACCATCTGGAAAATGAAGATAATAACATTAATGGCGTCCTAAACACAACTTGCGAAATAAAACTATTTCTAGAAAAAAAAAAAATTTGCCAATTCACGAACTTTATTTATACACCTGACTATGATCTAATCCACTGAAATTATTATTTATAATTCGTCGACATTTATTCTTGAATTATAGCCCTCTATCCAGATGTTAAAGATGGTTGCTAATGTATTCTTATTTTTAACCTGTATGGTCGGTCCTGTAGACATCGTAACCTGGTACAGTCAGTTGATGATTGGCCATGATCTCTTCACGTTCAATCATTTCGCTCAGTATGTTTGCATACTGGCGTATCCCTCCAGGGTTCCAAGACAGTATCTTCAAACGACCGGGTCTTTGAGGCTTGCTATTCATGTCGGTATTACATCGCGCTCATGAATAACATCATCTGCTGCATTTGTGCCTTGAATGATTGTACCATGGCTGGCGTGAATGCTGCAGGTTGTTGCTATTGGCTCTTGGTTGCCTGAGCGTAGGTAGTCTTTCTCGTTTCTTGAGCTCTATTTGCTTCGTTATTTTTTTGTTGCTGCTTTGATGGCATCTTGGGCCATCTGGGGCATCCTGTGAAGTTTGCAGGATGTTCACCCTTGCAGTTTGCGCAGATTGCTGCGTTATCCTTGGGTCTTTTGCATTCTGCTGCCCTGTGTTCTCCTTCGCAGCATACACATTTAGGGTTAACATGGCAATATGATTGCGCATGATGAAACTTTTGGCACTGGTAGCACTAAGTAGGTCCTTGCCTTGGATGGTCCAAATGAAAGGAATAAATTCATTTTTTCGTAAATCGGCGATTTTAGGGAAAAATCCTTTTTCTAAGTCTTCATATTGTTTTTGTTTTACTATCTTTTTTTACTTCATTTTATGTTCTTTACAGACTTTTTTTCTCAGGATTACTTTTAGTTCTAATGGCACATCTCATGAAAACCTTCAAAATTTTTAAGCATCTTCTGTTTTAGATTACATTAAGGGTTGAATGTGTAATATTAATCAAATGTTTAGAAAATGAAGAATCTTATTTTAAATTTTAAATACCTGTCATAAAAATTAAGTCTGTAGACTAGATTAGGTTTTACTCTGAGATTTTGGCCTATATTGCCTGTTCGATGGTTCGATGATGGTTGGGATAAAGTATGGAACGAAGTAAATATCTTTAAAACGAAACGGACGATATTTATGAAATTTTGTAGGTAAGTGCAATGGGCAAAAATGCAGCTGATGTAATTTTTATGTTAATAATGTACTTCCGGTTTAACCCGAAATACGAATTTTGTGTCTGAACGTCAACTTTTTATAATCTCATCTGACGATGCCAAAGAACATTGGTGAAACAAACGTCATAAAAATAGTTAAGAAATTTTAGAATATGGAATTTTAAGATAAGTATAATTTATTTACATTCTATTTTGCATATTTCATATTTTGTAAAACAGAAAAAATATTCTAAATTCTAAAACCACTAAAATGTTCTACTACACAACCGATATCTCTGTTAAAATATTTTTAATTTTCATAATTTAAATTGCTTGAAGTGGTCTTTTATCAAAATAAATTGTATAAATTAACAAGAACCCGGCAAGGCACCTTTATCTGCAAATATAATTTTTTTAACCACTATGTATAACACGATTGTTACAATGTATCAATTTGTATCCTCTGGCAATGGGTTTGCATAAAATGTAGGTTTATTAATAATACTTACGTGTAGGATACGGAGACTACCTATAATAACTCATTCAGACCAGCAATGTTTCATCCGTTTACCGGTCTCTTGGTCTCTTCGTTCGCACAATCATAACGGGTGAGCCAATTTACCTGTATGTACAGATTTAATATGAAAAAATAAAGTTTAAGATATAATTGCCAACACCAATTTGATTAATATAATTAAATTATATTGATAGCAATCTACATCAATAATAATTCCATATAAAACGTGTTCTACCAATAAATTTAGGAAAAATAATGTAAGCTGATGACTGACAATATTTATAGCGGACTCTTTTTGGAAAATACAATGAAATGTAAGTAATTGAAAGAAAATATTCAGTCTTTGATAAATGTTGTGATAGATGAAATCTGATCAACAATTATTTTTAAGTTTGTACCCATTAAATATACATGTAGAAATAAATAGTTTTTCAATGTTTAAGAATGCCATCCTTCCATTTCCAAAATATAGTTTTTTACTAAATACGTAAGTCATAATCTGTGGGTAATGAATATTTCTAAAGACATTTGCGTATTAAAATCTTAAATAATAATACGAATATGAGAGCCACTTAGATCAATTCGGGAGTATTTACGAAAAAATTTTATTTTATTATTTTTTGAACAACATTACATTCTACGTACTTTTTCAAATATTCAAACATAAAAACACTTATTTCATTCAGAAATTGGTATGCATTATTTTCAGGATAGGAAAAAAGTCAATTGATGCCAAATAAGGCCTATGAAACGGGCACGTCGTTTTTGACAGAGTTTTAGCACAAAATGCAAAAGTTAAATGTTCCATACATTGGTGTATGCATAACGACAAACATAGTAAATTATAGCAAACACTTTTTCTCGTATTAACTATATACAGTGTTCAAACAAAGATTTTAACAATCGGAAATATTAACAGATTCTGGTCATAATGTAACGTTCCGCTATGGTATCGCTAATTCATACAAGCAGAGTTCCCATGCAGATTTCCGAATGTATCTCATTATCCCTTATTTTAATTAAGTGGTTGAGTAAATAAAACGGATAATAAAATTATAAAGCATTGTCAAGTTTTGTAAGCATGATATTCATTAATTTGAACTTTATAAATTCCACTGAATTAATTAAATAAAACTATTAATTTTAGAATGATTGAATTTAAATTAATTTAAATTTAAGTTCTTTGGTTTGTAGAACTTTTTTTTGTAGGTGTGTCATTTTTAAAATGATTACGAAGTTTATTTTGAACAAACATGATCCCAGAGATTTCCAACAAAAAATATACAGAGGTTTAAAATATGTTAATTGTGGCAAACGAAACAGAGTCATTATCAGGAACTGCGTCAACGTTTTAAAAAAACGCAGAGACCCGTCGATTTTTTATCAAAGAGGGACACTTTTTTCCGGTATTTTCGACTTCGCTGCTTACAACTCCAAGCGAGGGTAACAATCACCCCAAAATATCTAAATGGCATTAGGGGTCAAGTAAGACATCATTTTGAAGCCCTTTCAATTCTCTTTGTAACGATCTTTAAATTTTAAAATTCGGCCTGATACTTTTTAAAAAATTACATATTAAAATTTAAATTATGTACTTGTTTAGTTTTTAATAAGAGCTTTTAAATTTTGAATTTTTTTCATTTTTGTCAAATTGAAAATGGGTCGTTGAGTATGCCAATGGTTTAAATGTTGATTTTCTTGCTTTGCATTATTTTTGTAATTTTTTTCATCACATGTGTAAAAGACAAATGAATACGATACGGACACACGAAGAACGTGAAATTAATGGATTCGTATATCGAAGCGAAGATTTGTTTAATTATGTTTTTGAAAATTAAATATCATGGTTTATTCCATTTCGCTTTATTTTATAAACAATAAGTGTGCAAATGTAACGGCTCAGTTATTTAATGAAAAATATCAAGATAAACAGGTCAGTAGGAAGTATTTTCTAGAGTTAGTGAAAAAATTTCAAGAGACTGGAACTGTAGCTAATAAAAAACGAGAAAATAGACCGCCTGTAGTTAATACAGCTAGTGAAGTTGCAGTTTTGGGACATATTCATCTAGATCCTACGTTAAGTACAAGGCGATTAGCATCTGTGTCTGGGATCAATCGAACTAGCATTCAAATCATTTTGAAAAAGAACAAATTATGACCGCCGTTTGCAATTTTGCGAAATAATGAGTGAGTAGCGAACGATCCACAGTTTCTTTTTAATATCTGTTTCTCCGATGAATGCAGCTTTTTTATGAACGGTACCGTAAATAGTCATAATTGCCGCTACTGGTCTTATTCAAACCCAAAATTTTTCCAGGCGGTACATACACAGCAACCGCATAAGTTAAATGTATGGGTTGGCATTTTCGGTGACCCGCTGGTGGGTCCATATTTTTTACCTGGTAATTTGACTGGCGAAATGTATTTGTAATTACTGGAAGATGCTATTGACCCTACCTTGACCGATATTATTGAAAATGACCAACAGTATAGTGAAGATCATTTAATGTTTCAACAGTACGGTGCTCCTCCTCATTATGCTTTCATTGTTCGTCCGTATTTAGACCAACATTTTCCACGGTACTGGATTGGGAGAACAGATAACATTGAATGGCCTCCACGGTCACCAGATTTGTCGCCCCTTGATATTTTTTTGTGGGGATACCTCAAAAGTAAAATCTACAAAACACAACCAGTTCCTTTAGAAGATTTGCGTCAAAGAATTGTCGAGGAGTGCCATCGAATCACTCCGGAAATTCTTTGGAATGTGCGAGAACGTTTCGAACAAAATCTTTATTATTGTATGGACGCGGGTGGTCATCAATTTGAACATTTAATTTAATTAAGAAGCGAATAAATAAAAATAAGCGAAGTCGAAAATACCGGAAAAAAGTATCCCCCTTTGATCAAAAATAGACGAGTCTCTGTGTTTTTCTAAAATGTTGATGCGGTTCCTGATAATGGCTCTGTTTCGTTTTCTTTTGGCCACCCTGTATTACAATATCATAAATTTCGCATATTTTATAATACTATTATACATTGCCATGTGTCTAGTGAGTGAATCCCGAAAAAAGTGGCAGACCAGGTCTACAGCATGACACAGTGCTCTGATTTTTCCAACAGAAATAGGATAACGTTGAAGGAAAATAATACACTTTTTTGACATTTTATATTCTGTTTGAAAGTATGTAAAAGTTTATGTAATTTTAGAAAGTTTTAAAATAACGAACTTTATTCAAATTAATGCGTTTTTAAAAAATGTTCTGTTATAATAGAAACGAAAAAATGGTCTCGAGATCGTACATTATTTATTTTCTATAATAAAAAGCTATTATTATTAGTTTTTGAAATATTATATAACATGTTAAGGGAGAGGTTGCTATTCCTAAGGTTTCTTAAACTTTAAAGTTAATTAAAAGTTAAGACAAAATTTAATAAATGCTCGTCTAATTTTAAGTATGTTTTCAACTGTCCAACGTACATAGACAACAGTACATACATATATCACCAATTTGATGGAAATTTTAATGTAACCTAACTTACAACGTACTCACTTTCAATTTATCAGCCGAAAATAAGTATTTTATCACAAACTAGGGCACAGTCATGATGATATGAATTTGCCTTATTTATGACTAAATTAACCATATTTTTAGGAAATGAATGGTATTTAGTGAATTAACTTAATTTCTTTCATGTTTTCACAATGTAAGTATATATTTAATCATCATATGACTAACCATCTTTTATGTATCTTAATTAAGAAATATTAAATAATGACAGATGATTTACAGTTGACGAAAGTGCTAAAAAGAATGCTATCGAATAGAAGGTTTTATGTAGAGTTCCAAGGATCAAGAAGCCGCTGGAGGAACCAGAAGAATGGCCTTCCCCAAGGTAGCGTGCTCGCACCCATGCTCTTCAATGTGTATACCAACGACCAACCAACCGGCCCAACAACAAGAAGCTTTATCTACGCCGATGACGTAGCTATCACCTGCCAGTCAAAAAACATCGCAGAAATAGAGGAGCACTTAACAGAATCTTTATCAAGGCTGAGCGACTATTATAGATCTAACCAACTCCGCCCGAATCCAGCAAAGACGCAGACATGCCTATTCCATCTCAATAACCGACAGGCGAGAAGGGAACTGCAAATAGAGTGGAATTCAGTTAGACTGCAACACTGCCCAAACCCAGTCTATCTAGGGGTTACATTGGACCGCTCCCTCACCTATAAGAAGCATATCGATAAAACCAAGGCCAAAGTCAACACCAGAAACGGCATTCTCCGTAAACTGATTAACGCTCGTTGGGGGGCGAACCCTAACGTCCTGCGCTCCTCGGCACTTGTATTGTGCTACTCCGCGGCCGAATATGCATCTCCCGTATGGCAGAGATCAGCACACGCCCATAGGCTGGACCCTGTACTGAACGACACGTGTAGATTAATAACGGGATGCCTAAAACCCACCAACCTTGACCAACTCTACATGCTAGCCGGAATCGCACCCCCACAAATACGGAGGGAAACCCTAGCCATGGCCGAACGAAAAAGACAATGCGACGACAACAGACATCCTCTGTATCAACATATACCAGTAACGGCCAGACTAAAATCTAGGCGAAATTTTATACAATCTACACAGCCCCTCACAGCCTCTAAAATTGCCACCAAGGAGGTAAGATGGGAACAGTGCCTAATAGACCACGACACTCCAACCTGGAATCCAAAAGAAAAACTTCTTGCAGGTTCGGACCTAGACTGGGATACCTGGAAGATCCTCAACCGACTCCGGTGCCAAATGGGGAGATGCAAGACCAACCTCGTGAAGTGGGGATACGTGGAAGAGGCAGCCTGTGAATGCGGAAAAGCCCAGTCAATGGAACACCTCCTATCGTGCCAATCCCTACAAGCCCCATGTACCCTCCGGGACCTATGGACGTGCAATGAAAATGCTGTGATATGCGCCAGACACTGGAGTGATATATGATTATTTATAGCTATATATATTTGTAGTTCAGACACGATTAAATAAATAAATTAAGAAATATTAGTATACTAAATATTATTACTTGTATCATTATTTTCATCACAAGTTTCTGGTATCCTTATGTTATTATTATAGCTGCAAAGATCCTTAGTAGCTGGTATTATTAATACTTTAACTTTTACTATTGTTATTACTATTAATATTGTTAGTAAAATTATTCTTGGTGTAATTATTATAATAATAAGTATTATTAGTTTTAGTAATATTATATTATTATTCTCGCTATACAAATTGCTGCTCTCATTATTCTAACTGCAATCATTAATATTCTTATTAGAATACTAAATATTATCATTACTTGTATCATTATTTTCATCACTATTATTTTATTTAGTACTAAAGTTTCTGGTATCCTTATTCTATTATTATAACTGCAAAGATCCTTAGTCGCTGGTATTATTATTATAATAAGCTTTATTATTTTTAGTAATATTATATTAGTATTGTGGCTATACTAATTGCTGCTCTCATTATTCTAACTAGTATCATTAATATTCTTATTAGAATACTAAATATTATCATTACTTGTATCATTATTTTCGTCACTAATATTTTGTTTAGTATTAAAGTTTCTGGTATCCTTATTTTATTATAATAACTGCAAAAATCCTTAATCGCTGGTATTATTAATATTTATAGTAAATTATGTGACTAGGAGCAGAAGGCTAACATTATTTTTTTAGCCTAGTATATTGTACAGCCTCGGCTATTGCATATTTCTTTATTTCTTTAAAAAGTGTTTTCTTTTTAGTTTCTCGTATTTTCTCATTCTCTTTTTATTTTGAAAATGTTGTATATCTCGAATTTTCTTTTTCTTGTAAAAAATTGATCTTAATTTGGTTTATAATCCCGGATAACTTTTGGTAATCAACGTCTTAAACCAAAAATATGTTACTTCACAAAGTGTCATTGAGATATCAGAGAGTCAGACTTTCAAGACACTGACTCATTTAGTAATGCCAACATAAATATAATCATTTGTATTCGTCTTCACTAGCTAGTTGGTTGGAAACGAAGTCAAATACTTGAAGTAATAAATTGTGCGCCCCGTACATATGGATAAAGGAAAATATCACTTGCACTCAACTTATTATATTTTATTATTCCGTTGAATGATTCTACAGGGTGTCCGCGAAAATAATGCATTCCTTTATGGGGGAGGTATAAAATGTGCTATTGATTAAAAAAGTCTTATAACATTTTTTTGTAAAGTCAACGGTTTTCAACAAAAAAATAACATTGATTTTTGTATACCTGGTATGATATCTACAGTAAATTTACTAAAACCGACAACGCCGCCTATTCTGAAGCGCCACGAAAAACAGCTGATATCTGGCTTTAATAGGTCAGTGGGTTGGTTTTATGCAAAGAAAATCAGGTGTCTTGTTTTTATTGTATTCGATGATAGCTAATCGCAGTAAATACGAGTAAAAAACTTTTATTTTTGTAATAGATAAGAAATAGTGCTAACAGCTGACTTTGTATCTTGAGAATTTGTTTAAAGTGAACTTATTTTCTTGCAATTTAATTGAGAAGTACTATCTTTATTTTAGAAATAATGACCTTTGAAATGTTTTGATTTTTGATTTTGATAAATGTGGAAAATTTAATTAGACTAGATACACAAAATAACTTACCATAACGTCAAGCTACATTTAAGGCATATCGAAAAGTTTAGGTTCAGCGACTGCGATATTGTTTATAAAAAATGTTCAAAATGGTTTCCATTTGCACGCACACACGCATTAACGCGGCGAACCCAATTTTCATTAATATCATAATTGAATAAATTATGACGAATTGTATCGGCTGCTGCGAAAACGCGATTTCGTAGTTCATTCTCTGTTTCAATCTCAGGACGATTATCATACACGAGGGACTTCATATGACCCCAGAAATAATAGTCCATGACATTTAAATCAGGCGATCTTGGTGGCCATAAAAATGGTCCATTTCGACCAATCCAACGGCGAGGATAATGATCGTCAACAAATAATTTTACAGCTCGAGCAAAATGTGGTGGTGCGCCATCGTGTAGAAACCACATGTCCTGACGAATGTTCAATGGCAACTCTTCTAGTAACCCTGGTAAAACATTTTCCAAAAAGTTTAAATAGCTATCTCCACGTAACTGTCTCGGTAATTCGTATGGTCCTATCAAAGTACGTCCAATAATACCAGCCCACATATTAATGGAAAATTTTTGCTGGAAGTTTGTTCTACGCGTTGCGTGTGGATTATGATCATCCCAAATATGGCAATTGTGGAAATTCAAAACTCCCTGTCTCGTAAAAGAAGCCTCGTCTGTACATAATATTTCAGAAGGAAACAAAGGATTTCTGGTTGTTTTATTCTGAAACCATGTACAGAATTGTAGTCTCCTTGCAAAATCACCTTGATGCAAATCTTGCACCCGTTGAATGTGGTACGGATGTAATAGTTGTTCTTTTAATGTTCTGTGTACACTAGTTCTACCAACATTAACTTGCCTTGCGACAGATCGTACACTCACTGTGGGATTTTGGGCAACAATATCTAAGATATCCTCCTCCACTGCTAATACACGATCCGTGCGATTTCGACCACTAGTTTTTTTAGGAATTACACTACCGTTTTCCAACAATCTTTGAGACACGGAAACAAAAGTACGACAGTTTGGTTGCCGCCTATTTGGGTATCGTTCATTGTAAAGTCTTACAGCAACACGACTATTACCCTGTGATTCACCATAAATAAGTAGCATATCGTGGTACTCGCGAGTTGAAAAAAATGCCATCTTAATATTTTTACATTAATTTGTACCATAAGCACCTAGATACACCTCCCAACGTTAAAACTGGCAGTGGCATCTAGTAAGTGACTAATTACTTATGCTTGTGACTACCAAAATATTAAAAAAAAAAAAAAAAAAAAAAAAAAAAAAAAAAAATAGTTCCGATTCTTTCTATCTTCGCGGTGTTGTCACGTTGTGATTTCCGAAGGAAAGTTTATTGATCATTTTTGTGAAAACTATTGATGTTAGAAAAAAAAATTATTAGAATTTTTTGTTGCTAATAACACATTCTACCAATCCTCTAAAGGAATGCATTATTTTCGCGGACACCCTGTATATTTAAATTGTTCTTTTCGTCACTGTCTTTTCAGACAGTCATAAAGCTACATAAAGTCACCATTATAGAAAGTAACTATACTATAAATTTTCTAAAATATATATTTTAGAAATTATTTACTACTGCTCTTTTTTGTCATTCAATTCTCTAAAGATTAAATAGAAATATAATAGGATAGAATATATTTTTGTTTAGTCTCCGATAGTGGGGAAAATTACACAGAGGCGGATAAAAACAAAACCATTTTAACTATCAAAATATAAATTATACTTAATCCTAAAATATTTTTGGTTAGTATTTTATAGGTATTTAGCCCAAAAGGTAATCTAAGATAATTGAAATTCGCAGGTTTATTTGTTTATTTAATACATTATATTGAGGACATTTTAGGTATTTCTTTATTTATAATTCTTCCAAAAAAGCAACTTCTTCTTTCTCATTTACATGAAGTATGTCCAGTGTTGTTATAATTGTGTTGTTAAGTGCAGATTGATATTTAGTTTCAATTAGGTATTTTACGGTGACTTATTCGATTGTTTTAATCCATATACTCGTAAAAATTCACAGTACCTTATGTTAAAATTTCTAAGGGTATAGCCAAGATAGATGGCGTTACAATCCGGGCAATTTAGTTTGTAAATACCCGATTTTCAAAATTTTAAGTTTTACATTTAATAAAAATGAACCTACATTATTTCTTACTTTAAAAGATATTGTAGAAAGTGTACGAGATATAAATTTTCTTTGTTCAACAATAAGCAATAATTTTATCAGAACTGAAATAACATTGCAAAAATAATAACCTGTGAGGTTTCCCCATTGATAATTTAAATTGTTTATTAAAATAAATATTCACTATACAACAAGAAAAGTCACTATATTCAGGTCTAAGTTCATGGATCTAGTCTTTTTAGTTTTCCGTTTTCTGTAGTTTGAAACCTTTGGATGTATCGCTAATTTTTCTAAATATTTTTTTAAACAGATTTTGTCGAGTATTTCTGTCTGACATTATATTTTTTTGAAAAGGGATGCTCCATTATAAGGTTCTGTCTAAAGTATTGCTTAATAATTTTCTTCCGATCTGAAAACTTCTTGCATAAAAAACGCAGATACGATTTTTAACTACCTTGATTGTCCGGATCTGTAGATGGCCACCTTGTTCAGTTGTAATCGAGCACACGCCGTTTATTTTCTTCGATTTGGTGCAAATGAGACCTTCGCGAGGATTGTGCCAATGTGGAATGTAAAACTACCTATAAAATGATAAAATTATCTGTTACCTTACCCATAAGTTTCTGGTTCGTAACTCAAGTGTGTCACGTTTTATTTTTTTTTATACAGCTCACTCGCCAACAACAGCTAAGAAAATATTTTGTTTAAAGTGGGAGTTGCAAGTTTACAACTTTGTTCTTATTATTGGTCTCCAGACGCAGGACTGTGTTCAGGTCATTTATCTATAGTATTAAAAATCTGCAAAGATTTTTGTGAATTTTACACATTATGCTGGAAAATTAATTATTTCCCAAAAAATAATAAACTGCTCACTGATATAATATTTTAAATTCTTTGATATTATAACTTTACTTAATTTTAACATTGCAATTAAATGTAACGTAAATATTGTCAGTTATAATGAAATCTTTTAAGAAATCTTTCGTAAAAGTTGGAATAATCCAATAAAAAAACATGAACTATGCCACAAACATTAGATTCTGAACTAATTGCAGAGTGCACATAATTCGAATGACAGTTGTAACCCCCAAATTTTTCGATCAAAAGTAGGAGCTTCTGATACATCATTTGAATAGCCTTTTCATTCACTATCCAAAAATGTTATTGTTTTCAAATTTATTGCAAAAATTAACATTAAAAAATAAATCCTTTTGATGGATGACTATTCGCTACAACACACTAAAAACTTATTAGATAATACTGTGTACTTCTTGATAATAAGAAAGTAAATAAAAACCATTTCAATGTTCTTTTTGGACAGTATCAATTAAAAAGAAATAAAAAGTTACCACGGCAATTTTAGTTTTGTTTAAAACGCCTTAGAAAATTGTTGTGTGATTATGACTTCACGACAGGAGTTGTAAGTGTTATAACTGTTGTTTGAATTTCGTTAACTGCAATTTAAAAAGGTGGTTTATTTAACAGAAATGCATAAAATAACAATTCTGCAGATGATCGGTTACAAAAATAACACACGAATGCAGATCGAAATTGGTGGCCTATTTCAAGAAACATTTGCATTCTATATCCCAAAATGCATCCCAATAAAATGGTACCCTTCTTAGGAGTTCATGGAAAACGATTTTGATATATGAACGTATTTTTTTGAATAAATAATGGAAATGTTAGATAACATTATAATCCAATTAGTATAAGTTCTGTTTTCTGATGTGTATTACATTTCACAGTCATACTAATCGTCAAAATTGCTACTATTGATCTGCAGAATATCCTACCAGGATAAGAGAAGACATAACAATATCCTAATAAGGATAACGTTTGGGTAGGAATGGTTGGAAACCAAGTTTGGTCCTTTTTTCATTGGTGATAATTTGATAGGAGGTAATTAATTAACACTGCTTCAAAATAATGTCGTGCCAATTTTGGCAAACTTATTTCCTGACCCAGCAAACCCACAAGTTTCAGTGAATAGGATATCTAGGAATCATTATTCGGAAGTACTTTGACTAAATATTTCCCAAATCGGTGGATATAGAGAAGCGCGGATCGATAGAATGCCCAGCACAGTCAAATAAAATTGTTTTCCGCAAATTACGTGATTTTTATACTCGACATAATCGTCCAAATGAATCAACAATATTGAGAATAGTGCAAAAGTTTGAACAAAGTGCTTCAGTTTTGGATGTAAAAACACCAATTCGACATCGTCCAAGTCGTTCACAAAAGAATATTGACGCAGTTCGTGAGAATGTTGAAGATGATCCAAGAATGTCGATTACACGACGTTTACAACAATTAAACATTCCGCAAACCACATTATGGAGAATTTTACATTTATCGTTAAAGGCTTATAAAGTTCAGCTAACACAAGAATTGTAGCCAACAGACCATTTAAAACGTCGTCAATTTGTTAATTTCATCGAAGAAAAAGATGATGAATTTCAAAAAAAAATCATCTTTTGTGACGAAGCACATTTTCATTTGAGTTGTTATGTAAACTAGCAAAATTGCCGTATTTGGGGTGAGGAATATCCAAGACAGATTCATGAATTTCAAATGCACCCACAAAGAGTCACTGTTTGGTGTGCGTTGTGGTTTGGTGGTGTAATAGGACCATACTTTTTTCAAAATGATGGTGCTGCTGTAACTGTAAATGGAGCACGATATCGAAACATGAACATTTTATTGCCAGGGTTTGAAAATATTGATATATAAATGGTTCCAACAAGATGGTGCAACATGTCATACAGTTGGTGAAACGATCAATTTATTGCATCAAAGTTTTCCTCAGCGTGTAATCTCAAAAAATGGTGATGTTAATTGGCCAGCAAGATCGTGCGATTTAACACCATTGGACTATTTTCTTTGGGGCTACGTTAAAAGAACAATCCACGAACAATTGATGAATTAAAAGATGAAATAATTCGAGTTATTGGTGAGATTGAACCTCAATTGTGTGAAAATGTTATCAACAAATTTGACAAAAAAATAACCTATTGTAGAGCAGCTAGAGGTGGTCATTTGTCAGATATTCTGTTCAAGCTATAATTGCCATACCTTAAACATTTATTTTAAATAAAAATTTGAATCATTACAACAACATAAAAAATTGCGCTCTTAATGGAAAACCCTTTATAATATAAAAATAATATATCTAAGCTGCGCTGAAGAAACTGTGTATGTATTCAAAGCACATATTTTGAGCATTCCAACTTATGAATGGAATAATTGGTTTGAAATATAAAAATATGCATAGAATGTAATGGCAAATAAACTTTAAAATAATGTTTTTGCATTATTCTTGAATTTACCAAACTAGCTCTCGTATCGATTTAAAAGAGTAATTTAAAAAATTGATTATTGTGATAATCAGATAGTTTTAATATCTTTAATTTAATCGATTAGACATTTATATTTTCAGAATTTATTTTTTTCTTAAATATTATCCGTTTTTAGTTTCTAATGCTAAACTAGTAATTTATGTTACTAGTCCAATAGGTGATCATTTTCATAGACGATTTTTACTGTAAACACAAACAAAACAAATACAGAAAATAAAAATAATAGTTATTTATTACATAATTTACATATATTTTTTGACATCAATTATTATACAGTGTGTACATAAAGTATAGAATTAATTCATTTTAATCTTGCAAATTTCTGCGAAATGTTATTTATTTCTTGCCTTATTCTATCTTTTAAATAATTTATGTCGTCGGGTTTACTTTTATGTTTACTTTTATACACAACATTTTTTAGATGACCCTACAAAAAGATAGTTAATAGCGTGAAATCCGGTGACCTTGGTGGCCACTCAATGGGTCCTCGTCTACCGATTCACTTATTGGTGAAAACTTCGTCAATATATGTTCGAACGGTGGCTGCGTAATGTGGCGGCGCCCCATCTTTTTGATACCACAGACTTTCATCGATATTTCCGAGAATGTTTGCACTAAGGAATAAATTCATTAAAGTTGGGATCAAAAAGTTCATTAAAAATTGCAGATAAGTTGGCCCATTTAAAGTTCTATCAAAAAAATATGGTGCAATGATCTTATTTAGAACAATTCCTGCCCAAACATAAATTTTCTGTGGATATTGAGTGTGATGTTTTCTCATCCATTTAGGATTTTGTTTGAACATCTACAATTCTGTCTATTGACTTCACCGTTTAATGTAAATGTGTATTCATCAGAAAAAATAACGTTTGTTACGAAAAAAGGATCATTACTACACTTATCTATCAAAGTTTTGCTAAATCCCATTCTACGATCCGGGTCGTCATCTGATAGTTCTTGTACAAGGTGTACCTTAAACGGATGCCACTTTTTATGTTTTAATTTATGAATAGAAGTAAAAAGAACATCGTTCTCGACTGTCTTGCCGAACGCTGTTGGGTGGATTTTCTTCCATAGGCAATAAAACGTTTAATTTAGTATCCTCTGCAAGTGCTGGAATACCTGATTTAGGTAGATCTTCTACGGTACCAAACTCCCTAATTTTTCTTTCGATTTTTCTCACTGTTGACTGACTTATAGATTGTTTTGGATATTTATTATTAAACATAGCACATACCTCTTGTTGAGGTCGCATCTTATCGCCACAACCAATTAACATAAGAACTTCAATCCCTTGTTTTATAGATAAATGCATTTTTAAAGTGTCAACAAGCAAATTTAGAATAACTAAACTGGTACTACACTTCACAAGAGTTACTGTCATTAGTGAGTATTAAAGAGTAGTCTATTAAGTTATTATCACAACTTTTTACATTTGACAAGTTTTTACATTAATGATAACCAAAGATATGCCGGTATTAATTTTAACATTATCGTATATTCAAAACTATTAATTATCGAACACAAATATGATATATTTTTGGAAACGTCTTGAAATTTGCAATATAAAAAATATATACAGGGTGTATCATTTAAAAATATTGTCGATAACAGCATTACTCACAAATGGTTTACCCTGTATATTTAATTGTAATGTAAAAATACATTAAATTAAAATCAAAAACCGACTTGTCTCAGGATTTTTTCTCAAAATTGTTTGTTTAGCTTAAAATGAACTTATTTCATACTTTATGTACACACTGTACAGTCTACTATTTATTACGTTGTTGTTTCAGGTTGAATGGTTACCAGAAAAGGAACATGTGAATTTGAAGGAGCCTGAGGGCCCCCTGGGGCCCGTGGCGAAACTCACTATATAAGACTGTCTCCATCGAAATGAATGCTGCACTTGCCGTCGTTAGACTTCGATTGCTGTTCATTGTCCATCTCATTTATTTATTTCATTTTTGTCTAGGTAAGTATTACTTATTAATATTTCCATTTATAAAATACGGAGAATATTATAAATTAGTGACAGAGTGCCAAATAATGTTTTCCACCATAAGAAAAAAAGTTCTGTATTTGAATATAATCTTCAAACACTTGGTACACTTTTCACGTTAATGACAACTAAACTCTTTCAATTATTGCTTCAATATGCAATTACAGAAAACATAGTGCGATCTATAGGTACTTAAATGAAAATAGGAGATAAATCAACCCCGCACCAGGAAACGTGGTGATATCTGCAGCTCGATCTGCACCGTGTAAACAGGAACCTTTACATCGAATAGAAATTCAAAATGATAAAAGGTCTTTAAATAATAAAGAGAAGTAAACATAAGAAAATATCAGCAGGGGTTGTTTAATATAATCCCGAAACACGTCCATTTTAGATTATAAAATAACTTCCTGCAACAAAAAAATTTAATCCATACATTCATTCTCTATTCAAAAATGTTAATGAATGTTAATGTAGGAGATATTGAAAACATCTAATCTTAAATATAAATATCTTCTAACGTTATTCATTATCTGCGGCGTAACCGATCTAATCGCCAAACGTTATTCTTCTATTTGAGTCGGTTAAATCCAGTGGTTTAATTTTTAATAGCATACTTTTCACAAATCCTCGTAAGAAGAAGTCTAATAGCGTAAGATAAGGTAATAGTGCTGGCCAATCTATCGATTCTTATCTTCGTATTCACCGATTTGGAAATATTAAACCGAGGTACTGATGGACATTGCCTATTGATTCAATCTACAGGTTTTTTCTTCGTGTAGTATTTATGATTCTGTTTCTTCTTGTTTTATTTTCTATCTTACGTTAAAACCTTATTTCCATGGCATTTATTCTTGATTTATCCTCTTCTGTAAGTCTCCATGTCTCGTTGCTAAAAAATAGGGTTGGTCTTCTACTTTGTTTACTACTCCTATTTTTGTATCCTTTAGACTCCTTTTTCTTGGAAATGTGTTTTTCATTTAAAACATTTTCTTCATTCGTTCGTCTAATTTCTTGTCCAATTCTTCCATTGTTTTCTATGTAACTATAAAATTCAACCTGTTGTACCTGGTTCTCTCTACCTTACGAGTTTTTCGTTCTCTAGTGATTATCATGGTTTTTGTTTTATTTACATTTATCTTGTTAATTTTCTCTATCAGTTCAATTATTAAAGTTTTCCTCATTTTCCAGTACATCTGTTTGGAATTGTTTCATCATTTTCTTCTCTTTAGGGGTTTGGCAAAAAATTTCTTTTATAGAAAAGACGCTTCGTAGTCCTCCAAGATCCTCAAACCTTTTTTTAAAATGATTACTTCAGACAGAATCTTTGTCAATAGCTTTATTTTGACTGGTTAGTAATACTTTTTTATTATCTTATCATTTAGATATAGTGGAAAATGGGGACGCTCCGGTCAAGCTATCCATTATGTTGGACAAACGTTTTTTCGAGTTTTTATCAAATTATCTCAAGATTCAACTAAAAAAATAACCCAAATGCCATATGCCTGCGCACTTTTTTATTTTCGTAAGGAGTAAAGTTTTCTCAAAACGAAACTATTCATAAAGATTCTGCCTATTAGTAATAATTTTTAAATGGGTGCTGGATTCTAGACTATTACAATTTGTAATGAAAAAAAAAGCCTAATTGTTTATTTCGGTAGTATCAAAAATAAATGTTTTTAAGTCTAATCACATCATTGCAGCAATTTTATGAGTTCTCTATAAACATTAAACAAATATGTTAGCATGTATAAATATCATCAAAATATTTATAAATATTAATTAAAAATCAATAGATCAGGTTTATTCTTGCACTAATCATTAAACTCTAGAAAGAAAGGCATTTGTTAAAATATCAATAATATGACAATTTTTAGCTTTGTTTCTAATGTAGTACAAAAAGATATAGTAATCACTCCTATCCATTAATCGGATACTTTTTATTCTATAAAACATAAGGTGTTGGGGTTTTTGGATTTGTTTTTTGTTTTAGCTGATTAAAAAAGCAACCCATTCAAAACAAAATTCTTAAATATATTTTCTCTAATAAAAAACGACTAATAAAATCATTAAGTCTCTGTTATTTGTATACAACATTATTTTTAAATTTACTTGGCTGGAATCCCAAATTTTATCTTGTCATATATTGTATGTTTGTTAGTACACTGACTGCTAGAAAAACATTGGTATTTTCAGTGACATAAAATTTATTTGTCAAGTTTAAATTTAGTGGAAAACATTTCTTGAATTTTTATTTTGTTGGCGTTACTTATATGACAGGTTATTATTAATAAATTAGTATCATACTTTATAAAATGGATAATAATTTACTTACTTAAATTGAAACCGTATGGAGTGGCTCAAAAAAAAGTTATATATAAAATTATTGAAAAGTGCCCAAAGATATATTATAAATTCTTATGTACTAAATAGTAATGTATTTAAATCATATAATATTTCCGCTATTTACTGTATACTGTAAGGTTAAAAATAATAGAATATTAGAACAACTGCATTCTAGACAACAAAAAAACATACTCTTTTTTCAATAACATAAATGTAATTTTTCTACATAACGAGTTTGTGTTGACATATCTATCATGATACTGCAGAGAAAGAAGATAAGTCGCAAAACGCATTTTAATATTATTCAAATTTTATATAAAGCTGTTACTAAAAAATATATACAACCAGCTATTCAACTGCTAGTTTCAGATTAATACATAAGAGAAAAAAAGATTGATTTGAATAGAGAAGAAAACAAAAAGAATTAGATAAAAGTGTATAAATTCAAACAAAGAATAAACTATAGAATTAGTAGAGACATGAAGGAAGAAACTTTGAGAGTAGAAGAGAACATTGGTTATAACATGAAAAAAATTTAAAGAGTTCATTTAGAAATGTGAGAGCATTTAGAAATTAGCATTGACATAAATGGAGGACAAGAATCAGCCTTTTGGATAACAAATTAGTAGGTATTCCCGATGGTCCACCTTAGAAATGTACTGCAGTGATCTTTAACTATGACTTTTCAAACAAGTTTAAAATTTTTTATGCGTTTGATCCTGAGGACTGGGTCTTGATTGGCTATAAGTTCTAACACTTTATATATTCAAATATTTTTTAATACCATAGCATAGAACTTGAAAAGTTAGGATAGGAACATGTAAACCGTTTTTATTGATTTTTAACAGTTTGACTGCTACAGACATCTAAATTCAAAAAAATTTCATTTTCAGGTGGTTGTAGATCCTTTATTAAACATAATAGACATCAAGTGTGATAAATCGTTGAAATTAGCTCGGCAAGAGGTTTATAAAAATATACGGGGTGTTCCATTTAAATAAACAAAATTTTTGTCTTGCACTGCGTTCCTGAACACACTGTATATTTGGGACTAATTTTGAAATGTGATTCTTAAGAGTGCCTACACTTTTTGTAAAAACATTTTTTTCGTAACTTCAATAATAGCGAACTAATCGTACTTCGACGCACTAATGCCGCACCCTGTATATTTCGTTCATACCATTTTGGAGATTTTTTGGAAAATATGATGATAAATATAGAAAATCCATAAATTGCAACAAGCGATATGTTAATAAACATTTAAAAATTTTTGAATACAAATCATGGGAAAATAAATTAAACCAAACAGCAAATATCAGCTATTTGACCCCTTTAGACAAACAAATTGCTTTATTATTTGTTACACTGAAATGTATAGGGAGTTCTAAAGAGTGCAGTATATTACTAACACCTACTTTAAATAACTTAAATAGAACGCCCAATAATGTTTGATTACGTGATTGGATATTTTTGAAAGGATATATTCCACCATCTATCACTTTATTTCTTTGACTGCATTATGTCTCTAGGCTGTAAATTGAAAATAAAATTTCTGTCAAACTTTGTAATAAAATTATACAATTTATTATTAGTTTTTACTCTATAGTTTATTACTATTATTTCCAAAATTAAATCATATTCCACCTTTTAATTTATATAACTTGTTTAAGTTAAATATAAGACCCAATATTGTTTTATTTTTCCGGATATCTGGTCTTCTAATGGGGAAAAAATCAAAAATATTGGATGTTTGATTTAGTTATGAATATAGGAAAAAATAAACTAATTGAAATTTAAAATATGAGACATTTACGCGACTTAGATATATGGGAATATAATGCAGTCTGAAAAGAATCCTTAGGAATATCGGTAAAATAAAAAAATAGTATTTTATTAAATTTAAGATCAAATAGTAAAAAAACAATTAAGTGTTTAAATTAGCTGATTTGATCACAACTCACCCGATCTACAGTTATTTTTATTTTCTGAGATATTCCCAATTTGTCAAAAAAACCATTTAGATTTTACAATATTTTTTTAAGAACAATTCAATGTAATCAAATATAGGGTGTATAGAATAAATGCATATACGGTCCAAATTTAGGAGTATAAATCCCTTTAGAAGAACATGTCAGGAATTATCCTTTTATTATTATTACAAATTAATAGGATTGTGATTTCTTTGATGACAAATTTAGAGGAATTATTTATAACTTATTAATTTACAGAAAGAACAACTAGTGAGTAATCAAGATTAAAAACAAAATTTTTTCACTTTTTGGAGATTGCTTCTTAGTAATGCTATGTATTTGATTGTGAATACAGTCTACGTGCATCAATTTAAATATTCTAATTAGAAATTACGCAATCGTGATACAGAATAACTGTACCCATCCGATTTACGTCTAAGTACTTGCAAGTACTACTTGTTTTGAATACGATCTTTGTTGAAGATATAAGACAAATTGAAAAACGAGACTGCTTGTTACACGGTAATCAAAATACTGATGATTTAAAAAAAAATATTTTTATGAGTACAAGTATTTACCTAAAAGGAGTTATATTCTTCTACGGCTTTACTTAATTTAAGTAAATTTCTTACTAGGGCATTCGAATTTTTTGTATATAAAGTATGGAATAAATTCATTTTAAGCTAAACAAACAATTTTGAGGAAAAATCCATGAGACAAATCGGTTTTTTATTTCAATTTAATGTATTTTTACATAACAATTAAATATACAGGGTATACCATTTGTGAGTAACGATGTCATCGTGAATAAAATAAATAAAACATACAGGGTGTGCCATTTAAAAAAATGGTCAATGACATCGTTACTCACAAATGGTTTACCCTGTATATTTAATTGTTATGTAAAAATACATTGAATTAAAATGAAAAACAGACTTGTCTCAGGATTTTCCTCAAAATTGTTTATTTAGCTTAAAATTAAGTTATTCCATACTTTACTATTTTTTTCAGACTTTAACATTTTTATCAGACCAATTTAGTTTTATTCCGATTATCTTTGGAATTGGCTCTGTTTACATTGATTTTCATGTATTAATTTATTCTGTTAAATTTGATTGTTTCGTGTTAATCGATTATAGCCACAGACTTTTATTTACAAATAATTTGGTAAAAGAAATTCAAATAAAAATAAATAATCTGATATGCTAATGGTATTTTAATGATAATAGCCGAAACACCTGAATAAATAGATAAACTTATGATTATATGGTCAAAACAAATTGAAGCAAAAGGAATATCAACACAACGAAAGAAAAGGTTTTGGAAATTTGAATTATAAGGAAGTGAGAAACAGAGTAAATAGGTTAACAAAAGCAATATATTGCTCTTAACGGGATTTTTGACAAAAATTATAAAATTTTGAAAAAACTAATTTTATATCTTATTAGTATTACAACTAAAAACTTACCAAATTATAAATAAAACTAATTATTTGTGAATTGGACAAATTTAAGTTCGTTATTTTCTATTTAGTAAATCAAAAGTTATTTCTTATATTAAGATTTGGCTTATTATTGAAATTTATTTAATATTGTTATAACAAATATAAAAATTAAAGATTTAATATGGGATTATGATAATTCGTATTATATTTTTATTTACACGTATACACAAAAAAGTACTCTTACAAAATTTTCGTCAAATGCACAGTTTTGGAATTATGGACCGTCGCCTCTACGATGAAAAATAAAAGTATTTGTATATAAGGGATTAACACAAAACAATCAAATTTAACAGAATAAAATAAATATAAGAAAATCCGTATAAACAGAGACACTTGCAAATATAATAAAAATTAAATTAAATTGGTCTGGTGAAAATGTTATGAAGCCAGTAAAAAATAGTAAAGCGATAAACATGCGCATTCGTTACAAATTTTTATAGGTTGCATAAAAAATATTTATGATTAAATATTTCAACTTTTTTATCTATTCGTTAACTTCGTTTCTCTAACCGCTTGCGATTTTTATTATACATATAATAAATACTTTTTGCAACAAAATATTCACCATTCTGTATTAGGAAGAAGAAGAATAGACATGTTTGTCAACATCTGCTATAAAATTTAGTTTTTGTTATTTTAAATATATGCTCCATATTTTAAAATGTTAATATATTGTATTGTAATTATTAGATATTGCACAATAAAAATTATTATTATTATTATTAAATTATAATTACTTCACTAAATATAATTGTCACTTATTCGCTACCAATTTTATCATAATGAATTGAAAACTAGAAATGTCACTTTGCTGTTTTTTTTTAGAAAATATTAGTAGATCCAAATTATCTAACTTAATTTCATGTTTGTATGTTTTGGATGCTTTCCAGAAATAAATTAGTGTGTTGTCAAAGTAGCGTACAAATACAATGTTGCATAAAGAATTATAACATTACTTTCACAAGATTAAAAATAAATTTGTCGGGTCGATTCCCTTCTTATTATTTTGGATAATAAATTGAAAACACTACTAATTTAGTGTTTTTTCTTTTAATTTTAAACAATTTCTATATGCAACTTTTACACTATTTCAGGGGGAAACAACTAGAATTCTCAAATATTTATGAAACTATAGTTTAAAATTTTATAGAGTTATAGAGTTTTGGTTCTAGAGTTGTTAAAATACATTTTAGAATGAGAACACGCATATGTCATGCATCTTTTTTTTTTCGATTTTATAAATATTCAATTGAGAATCTCGAATGCCATTTTTCTATTTATTTGACTTTCGGAATTTTAATAATAACATTGTTTTAAAAATAAAGGTAGTTTTACAATGGTGGTAAGCTAGAAAAACATGTATGGTTAAAGAGAATTGTAATTAACTAATTGGTGAGAAATATCACCTCTCACTTGAAAGTGTTTTTGACATACAACCATTTAAATACCAATTTGAGCAAATGGTGTATAAGTATGGGAAACAGCAAATTATTTCAACTTGGCGATTCTGCAATAATTTTAGTATTTAGAACCATCTGGAATTTAGCTGGACATTTACCAGATGCAGTGATTCAACGCAATCATAGGTTACCACAATTAAGTAAAATATTACATAAGTCATCATTTTAATCTTTTTAAAAAGATCAATTAATGGACACTTTTAGTAAATTAATAAAAAAAGAAAATCAGTCTAATTAGCAACTGTCAAAAAGGAGTTTCGTCTTAAATGGTAAAATAGATATAGTTTCTTATAAAAACCAATGGTAATTCTTTAAATGGATAAACATTTTTAATATTAATAGCGATGAAGATAAAGAAGAATAAAAAATGTATGAAGGCTATAATTTTCAAAGTACGATCGGCCCTGAAATTAAAACCACAGTGAAAGTCTAAACTGTTTTATTTAAAATATTTAAGTATCCTTCCAACATACTCACCGCTTCAACTTAGATATGTATTTGTAGTAGCGTGATACCAGCTTTCCAATATTAACGTCATAGAAGGCAACCTGTGCTTTCAGTCAAATCTGTGTTAGCAAAGATATGAACATCAGTGGGGAACAAATCTGGGCTGTATGGTGGGTTATCAAACACTTCCCATGAAAAACGCTGCAGGAGAGTCTGTGTTGCAGCTACAGTGTGCATTGTTATGAAGAGGGACAATGTTTGTTTGCAATATTTCTCTTCGCTTATTCTGCATTCCCCTTCGTAGACGCTGAAGAGTGCAGTGATGATCGTGCCACGTTCCATTAATTCCATTAAGAACTCAATTTCGCTCTTAGAACACAGTAGCCATACACTTGCTGGTCTATTACAGGTTGACGTTCAAAGATATATATTTTTTAATATTATCTGTTCTCGACTGTGATCTTCTGTCAGTTATTATTTATCCAGTTGTTGAAAATACTCGCTTACAAGGTACGGCGAAGATTAGCTTAGAGCTACTCTTTAACTATTGTGCCCGATACAGTATTTGAATGTGTCAATGACAGTCTCAAATCAATGTGGGGTGAGAACAACGATATTAATAAAGTGCGTGTCTTGCTGTTTTTAACTGATGAAGTTGCATATATGAAGGCAGCAGGTTGACGCTTAAAAATTGAATACAAAAAATTAGTGCACATGACATGTTTGGCACATGGGATTCACCGCGTCGCTGAAACTGTTAGAGATTCTTATTCTAATGCAGATAAGGTAATTTCTAGTGTTAAAAAAGTATTTTTAAAAGCGCCATCTCGTACGAAAATATTTAATGAAAAACTTCCTTTACCACCAAAGCATATTGTGACTCGATGGGGCACATGGATGGAGGCAGCAAGTTATTATTATTGTTATTTTGACGAATGTGGTCGAACAACTGAATGCAAATGACGCACTTTCTATCTCGAATGCACAACAATCCTTTTCGAATCCAACAATAAAGGATGACTTAACTTATATACATGCTAATTTTTGGAGAATCCCATTAGCTATCCTTGACCTCCAGCATTCACCCACATTAGACAAATACTCTCTAATTGAGGCATTGCACCTAAAATTCGATCTCCGCCAATTAATTTTTCAAATTTCTAACCGTTGCTGATCGTGTGAAATCGAAATTGGAAAGTGTTTTAAATAAAAATCTTAGTTTTCCATTTATCTGCATTATTGTGGATCTTTTATAAGGTAGAGAAGCCGATTTTGCTCGAGAAAGTCTAACTTCCGAACATACAGAACAGTTGTTAATAATTTATGCTAATTCTTCTGTCACAAATTAATAGATATAATATGACATATATATATATATGACTGTGTAGTAAAAGTGCAATTTTATAAACTTTTGAATACCTACGGTATTTTATAAATTACGAACACGCGCTGTCAAAGTTATAAAGTAAGATTATTTTTCATTGTATGTATCATTATAATGTGAAAATTTGCCTGAGTACGCGATGTGCTGATTCCACACCTGTTAATTACGTCATGACATATTTTCATACGAGCCCTGGTTATAACATAACCAATTATTACTATTCTTAATATTAGTTTAGATGGGATATTTCAATTATCAAACTAAATAATAAGTTTCGGAAAATGTATCGACCCTGAGAGAGATCAGCATGATGAATAGACGGAATCTGCAACAATGTGTGTGTGGATGGTCGCCGAAGAGATGGTGCACCATCAAGTAACCGATTGTGTTCGTGAGCGTAACTGGATACTGCCCCGGGTTATGAGCTTTGCTCCGTGTCAGTTTTTTTTATGGACAACATAATTATAATTATTAAAAGTCAGATATCGATCTTTCTTCTGTTAAATTTTCTATTTCAGACGACTGGCTACATTGTCTAACATAAGTGATGATATACACGACAAGGAATCTCTGATTATTATTAAAGCCAAAGCAGGAAGCATTTTTTAGCTCATCGTTGCGGCTCGTTTCTGAATAAGACCAGAGCCTAAAGTCAGTGCCGTACTTAGAGCATTCTTACCAGAATATTATCTATTATATTTTAATTTTTTAAGGCTTAAATACTATCTTAAAAAGAACACCAATGTGACTACACTTTCTGATATATACAATATGTCCCCCTAAGTTGGAATCATATGGAAAACTTTTTTATTATTAATTTTAGGAAAAAAGTTATTCTTCATAAAAAGTTCTGCATCTAAAACCTAGAATACAGTCATCAAATATCAAATTTTTTCAGTGGTATACGAGGTTTGTCAAAAAATATGAGTTTTACTCAAGAGTAAAATACCTTTAAATTTGACAATATCGAAAAATGTTACTAAAAAAAGTTGATCAGAATTAAAAATTACGTTTAAATATGCAAGTACATCCATTTAAATTAAAACTTCAGATTATTTTATTTTTTACTAATATTTCTATTTTGAATGAACATTTATCTCTTGTGATTACGAAACACATGATAACCTTTTAGTTTTTCGATGTTTTCTAATAATTTTGCAATTAAAACGCGTAATAAGTGCACTTCAGTTAAATTTGCATTATTGTAGACATACGTTTTAAAAATAATTTTATTAATGTAAATGGATGTATTTGCATATTTAAACGTAATTTTTAATTCTGATCAACTTTTTTTAGTAACATTTTTCGATTTTGTCAAATTTAAAGGTACTTTACTCTTGAGTAGAACTCATATTTTTTGACAAACCTCGTATACCACTGAAAAAATTTGATATTTGATGACTGTATTCTAGGTTTTAGATAATGCAGAACTTTTTATGAAGAATAACTTTTTTTCCTAAAAATAATAATAAAAAAGTTTTCCATATGATTCCAACTTAGGGGGACATATTGTATAAAAAAGAGATGTGATTGTTTACAAAATAAAATTATTAGGCGAAACACAACAATTTAATAATCTAACAAAGTCTCCAATTTAATGTTGCTATATTAATTATAGGTAATATAGGTTCAGAAACTAAGTATATACCTTAGGTAATTAACCAAGAGAGATAATAATGTGTCCCCTCCTTTAATCCTACTCTTGCACCTCAGATACCGTTCGTATAAAATGGAAATTTTAATTTAAATTTTTTTCAACCAAAATTTATTTTATAAATTTAATTCGAGCACCTTGCTTATCGTCATCTTTCATTTAAGGTTTTCATTTTTCGAACGACATGAACTTGCAAATGTTTGTAAGTTTGACAAATAAATGCTGTTGTATGTATTAATAAAGTCATTACAACGGGAGAATTATATTCATTCATCAGTTAATATATTCATTTCGGATTTTTCAGAGATGCATCTATTAATTTAATACTACCAAAGAACGGTTTTTTACCTTTTTGGAATATACAAGAAAAATATTAACATTAAAAATTATATTTTAAACATTTTCTTTAACAAAATCGAGACGATTAGAAAGTTCTTTATTGAGATTTCAATACTTTTTAATGAAATTAAGCTCATAGCAAACTACATTTAAACTGGACAGGTAATTATCAAAAATATTCTGATAAAATCACTAATATGCTTATTAATAATAATCAATAATTTTATATCTGATATTGCTGAAAGCTATTAAAATTTACTAAGTGGGCAAATTAATTATAATTGCCAATACAAAAATAAAAATATTATTGTTAATAGTCACTGGTAAAACGTATTTTTAATGTTTCATATAATATTTGTGCGGTAGCTTAAAAAATAGGCAAAACATGTTTAAGAACCCATTAATTAGACATTTTTGCGATTTTCTGTTTTTTAACTAAAACGACTTTATTCATTTTCTTGTTCTTCGTTTTCTTTTTAAGCAAAAATTAGAATTTTTTGTTTAAATTAAAAAAGTAATTCTATGTAAACAAAGTTGGGAAAATGAAAATTCATTCTAACAGCTAATTAACTGTCCTTTATATATTTTCCAAATTAAATTTAAATCTGAAAATTACTTTGAATTTATTAGCTAAATGTGAATTTGTGGTGAAGTTGCTGATGGAAGACGTTATTTATATTTTTTCTCAGAGACCGATGATTTTATGAAAAATTGGCAATAGTACATTCTTTTATTAAATTTAATGAACAATCAAAATTTTTGTTGAAAAAAAATGATCATTCTAAGTAAATATTTTGGGAAAAATTACTAAAGGATTAGTCCTACCCTGGCTTCCCGCGAAAAGATTTTGAAACTAATTTTTAAAGCATCTGAACTAGACTCACCTACTCCGCACTGATTTGAATTAAATTTATATTTTGGTAAAGATTTTAGTATAAAATAACCATTTTCGGTTTTGGCCATTTAAAGACTAAAAAGAAACATCTAGGAAAAGTTTATAAATCACTTAATGTTTTTTGAGTCAAACTATGCACTACTTAAGTACTCGTAATTCCCAATATTAAGGAAAAAACTATAAATTTTACATGTTATAAATATTACAAGTGGGTTTTAAGTCACAAGTAAATTAGTAATTTACTATTTGATACTAGAAATATAAAAAAATGTTTCCGAAAATTTACAACTATTATTAAAAACCAAAATTCAATCATTATTTTATTCTTCCAGTGAGAATTTTAAAATGCAATAAAATACTTAATTCACTTTATGGAAAGACAAAAAATTAATATATTATCTTTAGGCCCCTTTTATCATTCATTCATATTAAAATCATTCTTGAATGCCTGGTTGTGAAATATATCAATTATTGTGCAGGACTTTTTTGTTTCCTCTCAAAAATTTAATAAGCCATTTTTTTGCACTTGTACCGAGTTGATTCATATTTATTTATGTTTATTTCAGAAATATTCTACATCATTAATTTGAAAAATGTGAACTGCATTCAGAATTTACAAAAGAATTACTTCAGAAACCTACAACTAATTTTTTTGTCACAATTTTTTATAGATTTATAGTTTCCACATATATTCAATTGAGAAATAGTGCATGTGTGAAATAAAATTTATATTTCAATATTGTACTGATTTACAGGGCGTTTCAGTTTAATAGTCTGGTAAAATTTGACAAATGTTTAAATACTTTATATCACTTTGAAATATGAGAACAGATCATTCTACGATGCTTTTTTGTTAAGTACTCGCATTAAAGTGTCATGAAGTGAGAATTAAAAATAAGGTAAAGAGGTTTAAATACTTCATTGGGCAGCATATTTGTAATAGTTTTCTTCATTAATTATTTATTAATTATTTATATATGTTCAACCTATGGTTTTAGTGTCCTTATTGTTATTTGTTTGTTAATTGATAAAATCTTTGCCCGTTTCTATACTTGATAAACTTTAGGAATCGTATCAAATATGAAATTATCGCGTGAAAAAACATACGTATCATCTACGAGTTATTATGATTTTCGTTGTAGTAATTTTTTATTTTTCAAGAAATATGCGTAAGCCTCCAAATTAATATAAATTATAATTAATCAAGCAAGTATACAAATGTATTCTACCCTTTTCTAAAATAAGATTATTATACTGTGATAAATACTGACTGATTCATACACGATCTTCGTTCTTTATTAGTAAATAAACACCCATTAAACAAATAAAGTTGTAAATACGCAATCGAATCTTACGTCGTCTGATTGGATAAGCTTTTTAGAAGAGGGCCTACGGGATATGCGTCTCTCGAAAACTTTGCAAGTAAAGAACGCTCTTAAAATGCTCTTAATGGAAATACCTAGTTAACTATCATCTATTTTGACACTGATAAATATGTGTTATCTCTGTTACTTAATTTCGTAAGTAGTATCAAAATTATTGTGTATTTCATCGAGAAATTTCCGGTAATAAAATACTTTAACAGAACACTTAAAATTTTCATGAAATTATTTTGATACACAGTATAAAGAAAACAAAAATGTCGCAAAAAAAATTGAATTGCAACTTGAGGCATTTACTTGTAAAATGCTTCTTGCAGTTTATCTTGAATAATGTATTTTTAACAAGTGACGCCTAACTAAGAAGATTCTTCTAGTACATATCCAAGGTTAGAGAACCTCGTGTAGTGTAATATTTCTAATAAAGACCATGGTTGCTTTCACAGGAAGGCGTTTAGAATCAATCGTTTCCATTTGAATCAATCAAAAAGAGTATATTATATATATATATATATATATATATATATATATATATAAATACCAAGAATGTACTCTGTATTTCATTAACTCAGAATCAACAATCTTTAATTTAGGATTAGTTAAAAAGAATAAAACACAGCAAAAATTAAATAATTAAAGTTAAATAAAGTTGACATGTAGTATTAAAAAGTAAAGTGTGAAAATTAAGAAAATTTAAGTAGTATGTAATAAACTTAACATCAAATTAAAAAATTAAATTTTATTTTACTAGTTAGATATGCTTCAATTGAAAAGAACACAAAATGGGTCAACACTTCTAGTGCCAGACTGCAACTTAGAAACAACAGGATAATGTTGAAAAATGCAAAAATAATTAGAAGAAAACAATTCTCGCGAGAGAAAGTGGAAATAAAGACCCAAAGATTCAAATATAATACTAGCTTACTTATGTGAATGAAAAAAATAGCCAAAACAGGGTAGAAAATAATAGCAAGTGGTTTGCCAAGTCTGACAACCAATAAGAAAGGATGAGACATGTATAAGCATAAAAAAATTCCACATAGGAACGTGAAATGAATCAGGAAAAAGGGGGGAAGTCAGAGTGGCAAATGGCTGCCAGTGAGTTGCCACGCATCCAATATAAAAGGAAGAGAGGCGTCCCAGCACAATGATCAAGCCACTACATAGGGGCAACGCCCCATGGCACGGGAAATTAGGGAAACGCTCCCCCAAAAGGAGCGAAACAAGGAAGTCCACTGTAAGTGGAAGGTTGGTGTTAACATAAACTGACAAAGGCGAAAACCAAGCTAAATAGACAAATTGAAATTATTGATTATAGGAAATTACTAACGGTTACATCACACTCCAGTTCAGAAAAACTTAAAATGTCAACTGGAACCCACTCTGACACAGGACCCTGTGGACAAGAAGAATAATCTGACACAAAAAGGGGTTTGGGAATGTAATTAAACAAAAGGTAACCAAAATTGAAATAAAGTAAGATTAAGATTTGAGAAAATATAAAGTTCATGAGTTAACTGCTGTTCATTGAGAAAAAGGGAACTATTAGAGGAACAAGAAATATGAATTTTAGCATATTCTAAAAGATTTAGCTTAAAGCCTTTGTAGCAATTATGAAGTAGCATAACATTATCAAAATAATGTTTTTCAGAAAGGATGTGGTTAACGAAGAAGGGATATTACAAACATCAGTGTTAAAATATTTGTTAATGTAGAATGCATGTTCTTTAATACGAGAGTCGAGCCTACGCCCACATTGACCGATGTAACAGGCATTACACGTGGCACAAGATAATTTGCAGACACCTAATTTGTGAAACAGAGGTACAAGATCTTAGCTATTACAAATAATAATAATAAGACAAGTTACTGTTAGTTTTAAATGCTGTAAAGAAATGAAGCAACTTGAAAATAACTAATCAACAAGGGAGTTGGCCTGAGAAACTTGAAAACATAATTTGAACTTATAAAGTTTCTTATTTTTGAGTTTTTTGATAACAGGTATAATAAAAGTATTGTTAAGAACTTAGGAATGGATACTTACGTTTTTTAAAGTAACAATATATACAGGTTTGGTATAAAGTATGGAACCAAGTAAAAGTAAGTGCAATGGGTAAAATGCATGTGATGTACATTTTTTTGTTAATAATATACTTCCGGTTTAACCGGAAATACACTCAACTATTTTATATTACCCTGCATATTTTGAAAGAACTTGTTATTTATCGAATTTGTACATACTGGCTTTAGTGGAAATAATTTGTAACGATTTTAGCTATAGGGGGTACTTAATAAAAATTAAAGAACATAAAGTGTATTTTTACTTTTTAAAATAAAATACAGGTGATTCATTTTAAAGAATTGACAAAATCATGTATTCGAGTTTTGGTTCGTTCTATATTCAATTGGTGCAATAATAAAGAAATAGAATTTTCTCGAAACACTGTATCAATGTCAAAAAGTTATGCCGGAAAAAAATTATGAGAATGATTTTCGTATACAATTGACCATAACTTTTGAAACACCCTGTATAACGTAATGAAACCCTATATTGGAAGTGTAGGAGAGATGAGTCTAATCTAAATTTGATATAATATATAGAGTGTCCCATTTAAAAACAGTATGATTGGTTCACCCTGGTAATATGTAACACCCTGTAAATACGAAAATAATTTTATAATGTGAAGTTTGAAGTTGCCTATAATTTTTGTAAATAAGTTTTTTTGAATCTCCTTTAATAACGGATATATCTTACTTCGACGCACTAATGCCGCGCCCTGTATATTAAAAATTAGTAAATCATTAATACATATACTACACTGAAAATTATAAGTAATAATTTCTAATAATAAATATTGAATTATAATCTGCAAACCATAAATTTAAGAAACTCTAATTACTATCACATCCTTATATGTTTTTTTTTATTTTACTGTGACAGTTTAAATTTAGTTGTGTTTTATGCAAACGTGCATGAAATTATCAAAAATAACCAGCCTATATTATTTTTGGCTGGTGTTTTATTAACGAGTACCGGATATTTTAATAAGAAACACAAATAATCGAAAGTTTAAACAGTTGCTGGCAACTAAGAAGATAAACCATTATTTTTATCGATTTCTGTTAGATTATTTTTGGTGCCCTTATAAGTTGATCGCATCAAGTAAATGCGAATAAAGTTCGAAAGAAAATTTTCTAACCCCGTCGTTTACCTTCTAAAAAAACGAACCAAGGTTTTGCTTAAATTGCATTATCAAAGAGGGACATAAATTAATTTTGAGAAGAAATTTACAAATCTGCTTAGATTTTGTTTATTAAATATTAGGCTAAAATAAAACAAAAGAGTAATTTTTGTAAATTTTATTTGTTTAGTATATTAAAAAAAATAAAGTATCCGCTTTACAAAAGATTGATAGTAAATTAACACATATTTCTGTGAATTTCAATGTAGGTATGAAATTTTTTCGTTGCAGGATGTCATTCCATAATCTAAAATTGACTTGTTTCGGGATTTTATATAAATATGCTTGATAATTGAAAAAAATTGAAAAGTTATTCCATTTGGCTTCTCCAAACTGTATAATTCGTTCCAACATTACATTCTTAAACTAACTTGATTGAGGTAATTTTAACGATGGCCAATTCCTGCGGTCTAGAATCTCGTCTACGGTTCGCCCAGCATTTAGTCTTTACACAATAAAAAATATTATACTTATCCAAATACAGTTTTATAGCCTCTCGGATAATTTTCAAGAAAATCAGGTACACAATATGTCCCCCTAAGTTGGAATCATATGGAAAACTTTTTTATTATTAATTTTAGGAAAAAAAGTTATTCTTCATAAAAAGTTCTGCATTATCTAAAACCTAGAATACAGTCATCAAATATCAAATTTTTTCAGCGGTATACAAGGTTTGTCAAAAAATATGAGTTTTACTCAATACATATTATATATATATTCCAAAATTATTCCTGTTACATCTTCGTCTTGACAGCAACCTGTAAACTAAAACAACGTTTATATGAATTAATATTTCATGGTGATTAATAGGTGAAAATGTCCATATAGCCGAAGAAGCAGACTGTGGTGGCAACGCTGATCTTACATAATCAGTGTTAAGGCGTCCTGTCTCCTCAGTAGACGCTACAGTATTGCCAACTGAAAACTTTTAAAATCAGTAGAAATTAAGTTGATGAAAATGAAAATCTAAATGATTCTTCTGTATGTACATTAAAATCAAATTTTGTGCCGGAAATTACATGCACCCACAATAACCACTACTCAAACGTTAAAGTAAAAGTATTTTGAAAGTACTTTCTTATGATAAATAAAATGTAGGGTATTCGATTTAAAACGATAAAGAAAATTATGTGAATCTCGGTAGTTTTAAGTTAGCCTCTAAATTAAGTAAAAAAATCTCTTAAAAATTTGAACAAAACTAAGTAATACTGAAAAGAGATTGCCCCTCGTTGCAGGGTTTTAAAACTCGTTAAGATTTTCATATAACAGAGCCAATATAGTTAGAACCTCCCGTGGATAGAAGAGGTAATAATTATTAGTAGTGTTAAGCTTGTGTTTTTTTAAAGTGTTGGTGGTTTTTCCATTTTTTTGTCGTAAAAAAAAAACAATTTTTTGTAAAACCATATTTTGTTTGCAATACATGTAAAAAAATGTGAATTAAATGTTATTTTGTATACCTCTGTTTTCTGTTTCCATCTCTCTCTTAGACCATATATTTTCTAAGATCTGTCTAGTATCCTCTCACTCTATGAATGTACATAATAACGATGGGACGATTAAAAATTAAAATAGTATATATATATATATATATATATATATACACTGTAAGCATTATTAAAGCAAAAGTATAACATTGATGTAGCCCGATCTTATAAAAAACAGTGGATGTTCCAAAATAATTGGATTTTTCTCAATAATTTTCCTATAAAATAGATATTCATGCCAGTGGCGTAAATGCCAAACCTGTTTTTAATTAATCATTATACTCGTATTTGTTTTACTTAAAATTGTTGAAAATGGTGATTTTCTCAAAAAAAAATCCTTATAACAATACTAAAAACCGAACCTTCAAAAAATGTATATACTTACTCCATATATTATCGGTAATGTCAATCCTTCTGAAATTCTGAAAAAAGGATTTGAAAAAAATACATAAATGTATTACTTACATTCTAGATGACAAGAAGTAACGAATTTCATTAAAAAATAATTAGTATTTTACTAAGTAGTTATCTGAAGTTTTTAAACAAAAAAGTGCTGAGCATATATTGACATCCTCACCTCTAGGACATATTCTCTATTTATTAATAGAGTAGGACTTGTACAGATATTTTGTCTTTGCGTTTTCCATTGAATTTCATAGAAGGTTTAACACGTAAGGTCAAAAATTCAATAAGTTGTCTTCTAAAATGGGGTGGTTATTCTCTTCGGGAATTTGAAATTGTTAGTTTACTATTTACAGTTCTTTTATAAAGCCGATGAGATGGGGTATGGGTGTTCAAACTATTCATTACATAATTTTTGTGAAATATCTTTTTTGACCTCAAAAATCTAAACTGAATCCTGGCGTTACATTATCACCATTTGCCAAAAGTAGAACATCAATAAAACGTTAATACTTAACAAGCTATATAATTTTAAAGTCGATGTTTTTTTATCTAAATTAACGCCTATTTAATTAATATTCAGAAAATCTTAGTAGTTGACAATTTTTAAAGCAGGAAATATGTTTATATATATATTTCATTACAATTGTCAATATAAATCGTTACGAAGAGATCTTTCACTTAAACATAGACGAATAATAGAATTTTAAAGAGACGTTACCTATTCTCAAAAAGGGCACTATTAATTTATTAATAATTACAGTTACAAAGTAACCCAGTAAAAAATCACAGCTAAATTTCAATTTTGCTTTAACGTCCTGTAATCTATTAACATTCTAATAAGATTATAGTTGCAGATCATCATATTATGACATCAGGATTGTACTATTACTCTCTATACAATTAATTGTTGGGCACCCCGTAGAAATAAATAGCAGTATTTAAAAAAATGTGACAATCTATTATAACTGTTTAAATTTTAATCTTTTATTAATATTATTTTTACCTGCAAAGAGCACACACGTTCTCACCTAGATGTAATTTGGAAAAATCCTGTAGTTATGAAATTTGGCCATGAATGTATTTTTGCCTGATAAAATTCGGCTTCATTAGGCTTGTTTATAATCAACATTGTTTTTGATAATTAACTTATCTGCTTGTATTAATATTTAGCAATTTTAATGACAGTATACAAGTAATAAATAATACATACATATAATCGTCTATCACAGTCAATTATAAGGCAGTAAACTATATCCAGTGTAAGAGAAATTAAAAGGAAATATTTTTTTCCATTATGCTTCCTTTTTTGTTTATATCTTTTATAATTCTTTTATATAATATAAGTACTCAAATACTTACTTTTTCTTAAACTATTTTGACAATTCGTATCGATTATGTACATTGACTTATTTAAGAAAACTTCTTGTTTGTGTGTTCACAAACAAAAATCACATATATTGCAATCTTTGATTATATTTAAATTCTTTCTGTATTATAAGAGGAGAGGTCGTCAATTATGTCAATAAATATTTTTATTTTTAAGGAATATCTACATTAAAAGTATAAGTTCTAAACTTGCTTTAATTCTTATTGTATTAAGCATTTAAAAAATTTAAATAACTATTAGTAAGTACTTTTATGTACTGTACTAAACTGAACTGTAGTTATTATATCCAAAAGAATGCTACTGTTTATAATAAAACCCATTATAACTTTTCATTTTCCAGACACCTACTTAATTAATTACAAATTTCTCAAAAACCGTTTAAGATTCTGGTAAAAAACCTTATGCCTCTCTTAGAATAACTGAATCAGATATACAGATTTAGCCTAAATATATTAGGACACACATGAATCCATGCGAGAGATAAATAACGCGTTTTAAATGAGACAACCCATTACTAATATTTTGAAGTAGGGATACATCGTGGTAGGAACATCGTTTCTGTCAATTCGATAGCAACGTACAGGCAGTCTCGGTCGTATTTCTAGTTCGATTGAGAGGGGACAAATCATTGCCCGCTCCTTAAGATTTTCCCTATGTTCTCTTAAATAATTTCTAAACCTCTATATCCAACTGTCATTTCATTAAATTTATATAAGTTATATAATGGTGTTTCGCCTCTGGCTACGTTCAGTAATTGATTTACCGTGCACATCTCACCCCTAGTTGTGTTTCCCCTATGGCTACGTTAAGTAGTTGAGTTACCGTGCACTCCTGAAGAAGCCGCTTATAATAGAGGGCGAAACGTTGTGAAATAAAATTTTTTTTTTGAAACGCTTCATTTAATTACAAGACAATAATGTATCCTTTATAAAATGGTTGTGTAATTATTCGAAAGAAATTTTGCGAGAACCAATATAGTTGTTTCATGAAGCATATATAAAAGCGTTTAATGGTGTTGGTACATTTTTATAAAGGGCGTATAAATGTTTATGTTAGAATTTTGTATCTTTTAAAATCTGTACCTATGTTGTTGTTAGAGATATTTTTATAACCTTTTCCAAGCTTCTAGAAAATATCAAATTGATAATTAGAGACAGTTTATAAGACTAACAAAAATATTGCCTTAAATATATAAGGTCTATACAGTAAACCTACGGTTACTATTAAAAAACGAAAAATGTTTATTAATCGATTAATTTGACTAATAGTCGTACTGTATTAATTATATTTACTAAAATAGTATAAAAACGTTAACATTTGGCAACAGTGGTACACGAGTGACCGGCGGCCGGCCTTTAAAGGTTATTACCTCTGCCAACCGAGAAGACGAGAAGAAGTCGCATGGCTGCATGTCTCTGGCCCAGTCTGCACCCACCTGCTCTTTGGACTTCGAGCAAAAGTTCCCGTCTGTACTGTCTGTCCGCCGACAGTCAGTACCGTAACTATTTGTGGCCATCATGTCATTACCAAAGGCACAAATCTTGAACAAACCAAATTTTAACTTACAAAACATGCACGTGGTTCATATTTCTTAAATAATCTAAAAGTGGTTCTAGTAATGCAATATTTGAAGATTATTATTACTAATTTCCACCAGTTTCGCAAAATGGACTCGTGTAAACTACGAGTTGTAATAAATAGTACATGGTGCTTTTTTTTAAAAAAAGTTAATAAAACAAGGAGTTGTTTAATGGGTTTTGATTATAATGAAAATACAAATTTATTTGTAGAAAATAAACATTTTCTAAGCAAATAGTTGTTGTTGGCAGCTGTTAGAGTTGACTCGAGAAAAAAATCAAGATGATAAGTGATATCCTATGTGTTTATTGTTTGAATGGGTGACCCCTATGGAATTCTGACGACTGTAATGGGTAATCCGTATTTAAAAGACAACGTTTGTCTATCCATCGATCGCAGCAATTTCTTATGTAAGTTTTAGAAAGTTGCTCGTTAGCAGAATTAGGATGACGGTCATAGATATTTTAAACAATTTTTTGAAATTCCTCTAGCAGCAGTACTAGATTTAATTTTACATTTAAATAAAGTTTCTGAGTAAATTATGTGCTCTTGTGTCATACTTCCATAAAATGAGTATTTTTCGAGATATTAGCACTTAAAGAAATGGTGTCATCGAAATAAGGAATTTAATGCATGAACATAATAACACAAACAACAAAGGGAGGTAAAGAAAATAATTAAGGAAAACAGTAAAGATTATAAAAGTAAATGACACTAAAAACATTCAGAGAAATTGATCACAGTGACCGCCATTTTCTCTAATACATAAATTAATTCGTTGTCTTAAAGAAAACATAAGTCTGTGAAGAGGTCCTGGATCATTCATTAAATAATTAAATTGATACTCACTCCTATATTGAAGCTCTTGAATAGAGTTTACGCCTGTATCGTATACTTTTTCTTTCATATAACTCCCAGCACTAAAATCTAATGGATCGAGTTCGCGTGGCCAGTGAATTGGATCATCTACACCTTTTCCTACCCATTTATTTGGAAAATGTTCATAAATCCACCTTGGAGCTCGTCTATCAAAATGTGGTAGAGCTCCCGTCGTGCATAAAAATAAGAGGCTTTCGGTCCACTAGTTGGACTTCTATTAAGCAGTTCGCCACTGACTGCACCAATTAAAAAGGCTTTTTTGCCAAAAAAGCCCCTTAAGTTAATCAATCTGATTGACAGATTTTATAAAGAAATACAGAGTAATGTAGAAGTTATAGCCAATATGCATTTTTAGATTTTAAACTTTAATCCTCTGTATGTGTAAGGACTTAAGTTTATTGAACAAACCCTATTTATTTTTAGACATACTATTCACACAGAATATTAGGATGTTTTTTTTTGGAACACCTTGTATAAAATTATAAAAATAGATATAAATAGAATATACATCTTGATAATCTTATGTGACACTATGCTAAATCTTTACATTCCAAAATGTTTTAAAAATTTTGTGAAAATTGATCCTACTATTAAATTAGCTGGTATAATAAATGATTTCCAAATTATATGTAATTATATTTATTTTTGAACTGTAATTAATTAATTAAAAAAAAATAATTCTGATTTAATTTAAAATATCTTTTAAATGCTTATAATTAAATATATAGGGAATGGTTTCACGAAAATAAAAGAGCTATTAAATGTCTATTCAAATGACAGAAAATATAGGATGTACCATTTAAACAAACAGAAAAGTGAAGGTTTCCTGTTTTAATGTCCCATATAATTTTTTCGAGAACCGTTTAACAAAGAAATGTAAAATACATATCTAAACTAGTAGCGAAAAAAAAATTCCCAAATAATTTTTCCCATTTCATTTAAAAAAATAGAACTTTGGTCTGGCCTTGCTTTCCCGAACACCCTGTATATTTGTGCCTATTTTAAAACGTGATTTATGCTTTTGTGAATACATACATCGAGCTACCCAGTATAATAGTATTTAAGTTAAATTTTGTATTTTTTTATAAAAGTTTCATTTATAATCTCTTCCAGCTTCAAATATTTACTTTGGCCGATAAATTGAAACGGATAATTTAAAATTGTAACCAATTAATAAAAAACAAGGTGCAAAGAAACTATTTAATTATTTAAAAAAATATTTAGGCCATTCTGCTTAGTTTAAATTTACACCTATATATTTATTTTAAAATTATAAACTGTTTATAGTCCAGTAAACGAATGTATCAACCATGACATAAGGTCGCGTGCAGAATTTTTTTTTTAATTTGTAGATGTTCATGGGTAGATTACTCCCTGAAAATATGTCCACCGAGAAGTGAGGGGAGGGGCCTGGAAAATGGCCAATGATCCCGAAAATCCGATATCCGATATCTCCCGAAATATGACACTTAGAGAAGTGGGGGTTGGCTAGAAATGGAGAGCAGTCGATTATCTACAAAAACGGTCCTTATCATTTTTGTCAAAAATTTAACCGTTTTGGAGATAACCACCCCTAACCGTAGCCTAGTTTTCGAGCTGCTGCGCCGCGTCTCGGAAAGCACGCAACGTGAATGCGGGCAGACAAATTGTTCCATAACTTGGGTAAAAATTAATCTTTGTTGATGATTCAAAGTTCATATGAAAGGAGGGACCTGTAGCTATAATATAGTATTATTTATATTTTTTTTTTATTTTTCTGGGATATTGAAAAATTAGCCAAATTTCGTTTTTCCTCGATATTTTACCCTTCTTATCAATCTATTCATATTTTTTTTAATCAAGAGTAGTTTCACCGAATCCTTTTGGATAATGAAGCTATGATAGGCGACGAATGTATTCCGTAAGAATCAATCAATAATTTTTGTGTATTTTTATAAACAACGCGTTCTTCTTGGGACGTTTTTTTTTGTATTTTCGGAGTTTTTGAAAATTCCTGGGTCTATCGATAATTGATAAATATTGAAGAGTCATATTGGTGTTCAATGCACATCATTTGAAAGCTGAAAATGTCCCCTTATCGATGGCTTTTTTTATTTTTCTACAAATTTTTCAGTTTCCCGGAAAATTGAGAAAATTCTCACCTCGATGAAAAATCTACGTTTTTTTTTTAATCGTTGTTTTCTTTTCAGGGTTGAATTTTTGGAGGTTAATGATTGTACTAAATAAAAGATCAAACTCCCAGCTTTCCATCAATGTATATATCGACTATTTTATTAGGTGTACGCGAAAAAACTTTGCCCAAGGGCACAACAATTATGTACCAACCTGAAGAGTTGTTAAGAAATTAATCATTCCCCGTGGTTGTTCATCGCCATGATAATTTCGCAAACAGGGAGAGATATGTTGGCGCCATCTATAATTGGTCTTTACTGTTCGAAAAATGAAGACTGATGTATTTCCAGACCCCTCGTGCCAGAATTTGATTGAAAAAAAAACATATTTTCAGCCTCTGAAAATTGAAGACTTTTGCAAACCTTTTTTTCGCAAGAAATATTAGTGCAGCGAAAAAAATCCTAAAGGCAATTTTTGTAGGTAATGAACTGCTCTCCATTTCTAGCCAAACCCGACTTCTCTAAGTCATATTTCGGAAGATATCGGCCAAAAACCGGATTTTCGGGGTTTCTGGCCATTTTCCGGCCCCCTCCACTCATCTCCCGAAGGACATATTTTCAGAAGTTAATGTACCCATATTTACCTACAAGTTGAGAAAAAAAAAAATTTGCACGCGACCTGGTGTCCAGGTTCCAGGGTTTCCCGGCATTTATTTACTGGATTATTAGTTGCCGATTAGATACAGCATAAAAAACGCTTTAATTAAAACAATATATTGTTATTACTATTTTATAGTTTAGTCTGTAGATTCAAATTCGTAGAATACTTGTTACATTTCTCACACGCCAACAACATTCCAAAATAATTTAGTAAGATGCTTGTAATCTCATGCGGCTTTCACCATAATACTGTGAATATAATCTATTTTGGATCGCGTCGCTATTTTTGTGCATTTTTTGAAGAAACAAATAAAAAAATGAACACTACAAGCCTAAAATGTTATGCGTATTTTACATAAAAGAATAAATATGAAACTTTTGCATTTATTCTAAAAAATTGCATAATAATGAAACCTCCCCAAATTTGCGTATGCACGATCTACGTTCTTTATTAGTAAATAAACACCCATAATACCGATCAAATAAATATTTAAATACGAAGTCGAACCTTGGGTCGTCTGATTAGATGCGCTTTTTAGAGAAGGGCCATACGGGCTATGCATATCAATAACATTTTGCTAGTAAAGCACGCTCTTAACTAAGGAAAATATTCTACAAAATATACGGCTGCAAATAAAGTTATGTGCAGCCTACTTGTGTATGTTATAATTACTAATTGAAAATAGTTAACGAAAAATTAATTCAATTTTAAAGGAAAATATCAAACATTTATCAATAAAATATTAACCGTTTAAAACTGGCCTTTTAAGATTGTTAAAATAACCGTGAACTGCTATTTAAATTAGGTTAAATGCAGATTGAAATAAGTCTATAGGATCAGTATACTCACAGTTCATAATTTTACATTTAATACTTTATTTTTCTTATAAAGTATCCTCTACAAATGAACAAGAATGTAAGGGCTAAAATATTTTTATCAGAGAGCGCGACTTACTGCGACATTTTGTAATTATCAGGGACTAAGTAAGGAAGGTAATGTTAAATAATTAATATTATTTATTATTACATTATATATTATTATTATTAATATACATATTTATCATTAAAATGAGCATTTTAATACATGTCTGCCTCTCACCACATTCCTGTTATAACTGAGGTGGTAAAGAAATCGTATTAAGCCGATAGTGAAATAAATTGGTTCGCGATGAGGATTTTAAAAATACTTTTTTAACAATTGCTTGCAACTGATCCATATCTAGAAAACTAGCTCTTATTGTTTCTGCAATTCGATATAGCCCACGTGCTAAATATATTGAATGTAGTAAATTGGACATTCAACAGTTTTTTAGTTGTAAAAGTCGTCTTCATTCCACTACACCACTGTGAATTTGTTATTGATAAAGTTAACTTAAATTGTCTTTAACTAAATCAACTACTGAAGCAAAATCGGTGACTCTCTGCCCGTATATTATTTATTGTCCTCTATCTTTTTACCCAAAGCGCCCGTCTGTTTATTCATATTAATTGAAGAAAATGGTGCTTTTCCAATTATTTTTTGGTTCAGGTTTATGCGTTGTTACAGAATTTCCTAGCAATGGGAGGTAAAAAGTAACTTCTAGTATTCTAATTCACTGTTTTTTATTAAAAAATTGATAATCTTGAAAAGTTTTATAATTTTCGCTCATACTTTTTAAAAGAAAGCAGAGGTGCTTTAAATAATGTCTTTAAAACACAAATAATATATGACATACTAAATATGGAAAGATAAATAATATTTATTTCCACAGTCTTACAAAGCGTTTTAATAGGTTTCGGTATCTGACAATATCATTTTCCAAGACAGATAGAAGTTTGACAGACCTTTTTTAAAAACGTAAATAATTTCATGTCATAAACCTGACAACCAATCATTATTAAGCAATGTTCTTCTTTTTCTAAAAATATATTTGCTTAGTATTATTTATTTCAAAAGGTTCCGAGGTTTAGTTCTTTAAACATACGGTACTGTGAACATTTACGAGCTTATAGAAACAACTAGATAAGTCTTATTAGGCAAAACACTTCATTGACACTAAACACAAATGTACACTTAATAACACAATGGAAACAACAGTGGAAGTACTTCATATAAGTGATGAGAAAGAAAAACTTTTTTTGAAGGAATATGAAATAAAAGAAACACCTAAATTATCTTCAATATACAGTATTGAATGAACAACTAAACCTGGGATGTTCAATTATCTTAGATCACCTTTTGAACTAAATACCTATATAAACTAAACAAATATATTAGTAGAAAAAAAAGAATATTGCTTTAGGTTTATGACATGAAATTATTTACGTTTTTAAAAAAGATCTGTCAAACTTCTGTATGTCTTGGAAAATGGTAGACTTGAATACATATTAAAACTCTTTGGAAGACTGTGGAAATTCAAGATAAGTATTATTTATCTTTCTACATTTATTAGGAATAATTTCCATAAAGTAAGAGTTGAAACAATTAATTTAATATAATATACTACTATAATATGTTATTAATTGTTTTTGTTGCTGTTTTAATTATTATTAAAAGTAATCTGCATTTGGTACAGACTAGTATTGTATGCAGATGCTAATGTTAAGTTAGTGATGTTTCTTTCTTGAAGGTTTCTATCGAAACTAGGTGTGTCTCTTCGTTAACAATTTATAAACAATGTAAAGTGTTACCGTTTAGAAATGAATGTGTAAGTGATGAGTTGAGCCTTTCTCATGGCGACAATTATTTTTGGCTAATAAAAGTTTTAAAAGCCGTTATAATTTTATCAGGTTTAACTGCTTCTTAAAATATGATGTTTTTGAAAAGGATAAAATAATAGGAAAAGAGACTGCAATGTGTTTTATTTATTTAGTTATAACGTTAAAATTTGGGAAGTTTGCGATGTTGCCAATGCTTTATTTAATAAAGATGAAGTTTTTGGTGGATGGTGGATTTTACTGATAATATACTTTGTATAGGTAATATTCTGAAGGTACTCTCATTTTCGCGTAAATACCTTGCATGTAGTTTTAAACATTGGATTGTTCAATTATTTGCAAGGAATGTTGTTGTTGTAATAAATATAAATTAAATTATTATTTATTTATTTATTATTTATATAGTTATTGCAGCATACTACTATTTAAATATACTTGTACATGTTTATTTTATCTGTGGCGTCTGCTGTTTTCAGTACTATAATATTGTTAAAATAGATTCTTACTACCAAACCCTCAATATATTTGGGTTCAACATTAATCCCGGCATTCGGTAAATTACGATTTCACTCTTTTACGAGAAGCTAATTTTCGAGACTTTCGGAATTGCTTTTGTAATAGAACTATTTTATAATATAAAAATATTCCAGATGGTTCTCACTGCGGTTGTAGAATGTCGCAGTAAACAGGGTTCTCTGTTTTATAAATGAGTTAGTGTATACTAAAAAATTAGACGGTATTTTTACGGAACACCCTGTATAAAATATGAATAAGTTCTCTAAACTTAAACTGAAAATTGGTTTCTTAAAGTTAATCATTCTACTAATTACAAATTAATTTACCGAAATGAAAAAATAAAATGCTATTAGAAAATACAAGGTGTCCCAATAGTGTGTAAAAGTCTAATAGTTTCTTTATTAGAATTAGTAGTTTAGTTATGTGTTTAGGTATGTATTCTACTTTCATTTATTCTATAATTTTCTGATAGAATCTTTAAATTGCATACAGGGTAAGTCAAAACTCGAAACATATAAAATTTCTCAAATTATTTAACTGGAACATACTATATTTTATACAGTATTTATATAGACCTTAAATAGCTCTTTTATTTTTGTGAACCATTCTCTATATCTATCTGTGACTGTTAGTGAGATATTTCCAATTTTATAAGAACATTTTCATTTATCTTTTTTTTTTGTAATCAGATCAAGTAAACCTTGCAATGCTAACCAATTTTGTAAACAAATTTATAATTTTTAAAATAATATGTGTCCATACCACATAAACTACACTAGGAACTCCTTGAAGATGATCATCAAAAAAGAATTTTCTGTGAATGGATACTAGAGGGACTAAACCAACAAAACAACTTTTTGACATGCGCTTTTTGGTGACGAAACGGATTTGTCAACAGACATAACTTTCATTATTACTCAACTACCAATCCTTACGAGATAGTAACACGTAGCAAAACTCGTTGGGCCATTAATATTTAGGGTGGTATTATAGAATATTTGGTTGTAGAAGCCCAGTTCTGACGGAGCTTAAATAGTTTTTCAAAATCATTGCCTTCTTTATCTCTATTTTTTTTTAGTTTTGAATTATAATTAGAATTATATGAATTTTACGTATTTTTGTTGTACCCATAGAATGATTTATTTATAATCAAAATATGATGTTTTTACTTGCATCTTGACACATTTTTTATTTATTCTACATTGAAATTTATTCGGTTACAACAAAGCCCATTCTCCTTACATGACATAATAAAATACATTTTTTTTTATCCAAATTTTAATTGTTATATTATGATTTGTTTAATTCATTTTTCTTGACATTTACAATATATATATATATATATATATATATATATATATAGTTTGTTATTAATAAACAATTACATTTTTTACAATATGACAATATTTTTAACGTCAATAACATTTTTATTTTTTATAATAACATGTACATTTTTTTGTTAATAATATACTTCCGGTTTAACCGGAAATACCCTCAATTTTTTTAATTTAAATAGGACACCCCGTATATTTTTGCAGATTTTGCAAGAGCTTCTTATTTCTCGATTTTGTACATACTGGGTTTAGTGGAAATAATTAGTATGTTTTACATATATTACTAATTTGTTGGTTCAACCAATTTTATCAGTTATTTAAAAAGTTTGTTTCCCAAATAAAATTAGTTACGTCTGTTGTTAATTTAGATGTTGTTATTTATGTAAACAAACAATTAAATTAGGGAAGCCCATCCTGCATATATTTATAGACACTTCGTAAAACTGCGATTTATATCAATAATAAATCTTTAATGGTGGGATTAACAAAAGGTCAATGAATTACCCTTAAATGCAATAAAATCATTTTTACCAATTAATATGTTTGTTATTGTCTCAATTCGATGTACATTTTTGCGAGAAAACACATTAAATAGCGACCATTAAAAAAATTCTTGAGTACAGGCTCCTGAATAGTCGCCAGAGTCGTAACTGTATTTATTATTTTATCTTTTTTCCTCAAATAAACTTTAAAAATAAAATATGTAGTCAAAAATACTTCAATTTTTGATATAATCTTTATATCACTTTATATATCTAGCCTTAATATATAGGGTTGGGATAAAGTATGGAACCAAGTAAATATCTTTAAAACGAAACGGACGATATTTATGAAATTTTACAAGTAAATGCAATGGGGCAAAATGCAACTGATGTACATTTTTTTGTTAATAATATTCTTCCCGTTTAACCGGAAATACCCTCAACTTTTTTAATTTAAATGGGACACCCTGTATATTTTTGCAGTTTCGTTTTAGAGATATTTACTTGATTCCGTACTTTATCCCAACCCTGTATATGCCACTCCTAAAGACCAATTTATCCAACTCTTCAAAATAGGCGTTTTTGTTGACAATATCTTCCAAATCAAACGGGTATTACTTGTCAGCGTGAATTTTTTTTAAGTTTGGAAATAAACTGAAATCCGAAGGGGCCAAATCTGGCAAGTAGGGACATAGAACCGTAATTCAAAGAATATTTCATTAATTTTAGCCATTACAATAATGGATTTGTAACAGGGCGCGTTGTCCTGATGGAACAATTTTTTTTTCAATAATTTTTTTCAGAATTATCTGTTGCAGCTGATCAAACAAGATAGTACGATATTATCCATTTATTGTTTTAGCTTTTTCAAAGTAACCAATAAAAATAATGCCTTTTGCATCCCAACATACCGAGGCCATAACCTTTTCCGGCTGAAGGGATCGTTTTCACCCTCTTTTGCAGACCGGATTGGTTCTCCATTCTCTCGAATATTTAGTCCCTGGTGTCTAATGGCGAACCCAAATCTTGTCCATACTTATAAATCCATTTTGAAAAAAAATAGAACTTTATTAGTGGAATGGTCTGTCAATTACAAAATACTGGACACAAACTTAAATATTTCGTGAAATAACTAGTGTAATCATTAAATTAAATAATAAGCAAATGATTAAAATCACAGCCAACTAAAAATTATTCTTCACATCCCCGTATAGAAAGGTAAAATACTAAAAAATTATAAATGTCCATTTTTTTGATACTTAATAAGAAAGAAAAAAATAAAATAATATGTGATAGTTAACTTAAGACCAATAAATTCTGTTATGTTCGAATACAGATTGCATTTTTGTCAAATGATCAATACTTAACCCAAAATTTACAAATGACTCTATTAAACGTTAATTTGAAATCGTTAAACTGGCAACTACAGTGGCGCACTTTATCTGCTTTTCACTGTTATAATATTATTAAGAGAAAAATATTATGCCTGAAATCCTTAGGATCAGACATCATTTCTTGCATCGGTATAGTAATATTTGGTCAAAATACTCAAATGTGTGACAGTGAAAAAAGTGTGATGGTAGTAAAAATTGGTGTATTATTAAAAGGACAAAAGAACTTACCTAAGTGAACTTCGATCTTGATTATACCAACGCCTTGTCCAAAGACGATCATATACAGGGTGTGGCATTAGTGCGTCGAAGTAAGATAGATCCGTTATTAAAGGAGATATCAAAAAACGTTATTTACAAAAATTATAGGCAGTCTTGAGATTCACATTTTAAAATTTGTCCCAAATATACAGTGTGTTCAGGAACGCAACGCCCGACAAAGGTTTTGTTTTTTTAAATGGAACACCCCGTATATTTTTACATTTTTATAAACCTCTTGCCGTGCTAATTTCAACGATATATCACACTTCATGTCTATTATGTTTAATAAAGGATCTACAGCTACCTGAAAATTACATTTTTTATTAATTTAGATGTATGTAGCAGCCATACCGTTGAAAATAAGATGAGATTTCAAATTTTTGATCACTCTGTATCAAATATTTTTTAATACGATAGCATAGAACTTGAAAAGATAGGATAGGATTTTCAACAATTTGGCTGCTACATACATCTAAATTCAACAAATGTGATTTTCAGGTGGCTGTAGATCCTTTATTAAACATAATAGACATGAAGTGTGATACATCGTTGAAATTAGCTCGGCAAGAGGTTTATAAAAATGTAAAAATATACGGAGTGTTCCATTTAAGAAAACCAATTTTTTGTTTCGAACTGCGTTTCTTAACACACTGTATATTTGGGACTAATTTTAAAATATGAATCTCAAGACTGCCTACACTTTTTGTAAATAACTTTTTTTGATATCTCCTTTAATAACGGATATATCGTACTTCACGCATTAATGCCGCACCCTGTATATAGAACCTCCACTTTCCAGCAAACTTAGCCATCTACTTTAAAGCAACGAAACATTTCTAATTTCCCGTTGTCGTATCACGTACCACTTCCAGATTCTGACCTGATTTTCTTCAGAGCATCAAATAGTTGCAGTCGGAATTTTTAATATGGGATCTTTGAATTTTATTAATTTAATATCCGGGTGGGTGGGTCGTTATGATCATCTTCAGACAAGACGTTCATGTAATTAAGGGCGAACTTCACTTAGCTACGTTCGTTTGATCTTACCATTATATTTCACGCCTTGTCCTCGATGATCGTATATGTAGATGTGACAGCAAATTGCAATGGAATTATTTTGAAATCTTGTTTTATTTATACAAACATCGAACTAACACAATAAACTCAAAATTTTGGCAACTTTCGTCAACAAACATTTACTATTTATAACTGTAAATTATCGGTATCTCTTAGGAGACAGTTAAAAACCCGAGCAAATGTCTTAGATTTAGAAATCCATCCTCCTTCTTATTTTATCAAATTTATGTTGACCCCTTTTCTGGCAGCATTAGAAATTGAGGCGTGTCTAATGCTTACTATTTTGTGAGTTAGGATATGTAGGCTTAGCTCTTCTTTTAAGTACTGCTTTTGTGCCCCATGTTTCTTCATATTTAGGAAACGATGGTTTTAAGTTATATATCGTTGTTGTCACCTACTTCCGGTCCAATGATCAGGGAAAGAGCCTTTCTAACTGCCGCATGACCAACCACCGTCGAACCCTTCCGTGAAAAACTTCATCAGTTTTGGTACAAAAAAATCAAACATGTTTGTATTTTGTGACTTGCAGAATATCCACTATCTTTTTAGGCTTCACTGATATTATTTAAGAATTGAATGTTATTGAGGATTCTGGCATTCTCTTTAATAGATAGGTTTCCCGGATGCCATCAAGGAAAGCTTCTGCCATAGGAGATGGCTGGACCTGTCGAGACATAAATGTCTAGATGGCTTAAGATATGATGATACTGATATAAGTAATTGTTTGAATAGAGGAAACCATGATTCCCTTCGCTTTGTCTTGAAAAAATGTCTGCAACAATCTGGGTATAAGCACACTCAGGAGAAATGCATAGAATTTCCATTTCGACTATGACAAGGTAAAGGCGTCCACCCCGATAGCCTCGGAGTTAGGTTTCCATGATAGAAATCTTTTACATTTGCAATTTATCCTGGAAGCGAACAGATCTATGTTTGGCAGAACAAAATTCTGGGTTTTTTTCATTAAATTTGCTGGTTGAAAGCTCATATTCAGTTTCTCCAGGAAGTATCCTTGATTTGCACTCTGCAATATATTTTTTTGGAGGATATATGTGAAGCAGAACTAAATACATCTGAGAACATCTCTTTTTTTTAAGTTTTTGTTTAATATACTATTTCTAGAGTATAGATTTTTTTACCCACCAGTTAAAATCCCTATCTAAATGAGTTGGAATTTGCTCGGTATGATTATAGTTACCTCTATATTTTTCAAGAGCCTGAAGTTTTTCAAATGACTTTGTATATAACTATTCATATAGAATTGCGGGAGAAGCCGATAAAAATTCCATAAAAATTTTGTAGATGATTTTATTGTGCATTTTTTCTTTTTCGTGACTCATCTTTACCAATTCTTTTAGCAAAACAACGGAAAGATCCATATCCTGTGAGCGTTTAAGTTAGATAGTAATCTATCTCATGGTGTTTGCATTTTATCCTTGACTTCACCTTAATTATCAGTCTTTTTGTCCACTGGGCTTTGGTGGTTTCTTCATTCCATCTTTGTTACCATATGTCAATTGTGTGTTCTCTAGCCGCATCTTTAATTTCAGTTATATTATTATATTATGACATGCAAAGCAGTTGCTGATACCGTTTTGTAGGAAGAAGCCGCCCGTAGTAACATAGTTCTCTGTGTTCTTAAGAGGAGGTTCCTATATTATTCTAAAATCAACATTGAATTTCACGTGCTGTCTCTTTTTCCTACCTTTTAAAATAATTGTATCGGTTTTATTGGGCTGCGTGGGAGTTTATTTGCCAGCATCCAATTTTTTGTTATTTCTAGAGAAGCGTTTGCAATTTGGCATTAATGTTACCTCATATTTAGCACGAACTATGAGCGCCAAGTCATCATCAAAAGCAACAGTAGTTGCATCCCCTCTGATTTCCAGACGTAATACCCCATCAATTAAAATATTCCACGATTAATCTCCTTTTACCATTTTCCTTAGTTATAAGGAGGATTTTTGAGATAGATTGGTCTTTACAAAGATCTTTATCATGAATAATATTTTCAAGTCCTTATTTTATTTGTTTAAGGTTACTCTACATTTATTTATTGCCTTCGTTTGTAAAATATGTTTTATTTCTTCTCTAAGAAAGTTTTTCGGACAAGGAGCCAGTATTATTTGATGTAAGATTATAGGTTTGGAATTGTTTTTGAACAACTTGAAGTTTATATTCTTTAATCCGTGCCAATAGTATAGGATCTTGACATATTAACTCCCATTGAGAGTTTGTTAATTGGCCTGCCCTAAACTTACTTTCTTATTAGTTATACTCTTGTCCTTATTTTTAGTTCCCGATAACGTTCTCTGGTTGCAGGTGTTCTGTGTCTCGTTTTTGTGTCTATCCAAATTGGTTGATCGTGACTAATGATTGCCTGTATTTGAGCGGTACCTTGGAGTTTAACACTTCTTAACTGTGGTACTTGTGTTTTTGTGTGAACGTTTTAGTCTGCCTCCAGCCTTTTCTATCGCTACCGATGTCTTTAGTTGTTCGGATAAGTTCAAATCAACCTAATTACAGATATTTTTTATACTTTTGTGTAGGTTAGGGCCTATTAGTGTTTGTATAGATAAAGTTTTCTCATGATTAGCTATCAGTTTCGTTGCATCACTCGCGGCTTCAATTAGAGAACTGTCCTCCCCTTTCTCTGTTTCTTCATATTTATTTACGTTTAGTGATAAGGCTTTAAATTCGGGGATTACTTTGGGAGGCAATTTTTTGATGTTAGATACTTTTTAACAACCTCCTCTAGTTTTTCTTTTCCTAAACCCTTTTTTACTATTTTTTTCCATCTCTGTGTAATATTTTTATGGGTTTCTGTATCATTATTAGAATCTTGGATATCATCTTCTGCCAAAATTCTCAAAACCTCCGAACTGAATGGAGGAACTTCAACACATTCTATTTTGTAATAATCTTTATCTATATCTGAACTTTTGAAACCTAAAATATATTCTATATTTTTTATTATCTGCTATTTTTCAATATTTATTTTTGTTATAAAGAATTCCGATATATCTAGCCTTAATATATAGGGTTGGGATAAAGTATGGAACCAAGTAAATATCTTTAAAACAAAACGGACGATATTTATGAAATTTTACTTACAAGTAAATGCAATGGGGCAGAATGCAACTGATAGACATTTTTTTGATAATAATATCCTTCCAGTTCAACCGGAAATACCCTCAACTTTTTAAATTTAAATATGTATGTATATTTTTGCAGATTTTGAAAGAGCTTGTTATTTCTCGAATTTGTACATACTGGGCTTAGTGGAAATAATTTGTAAAAACGAGAAATAACTCACTTTTAGTTGTAGAATATGTTCATTTATTTACTTTAAACTAATGAGAGTAATAATTTACACAAAATTAATTGAAATGTTCAAAATACTCTCCGTTCACCTCCTGACAATATGCCACCCTATTAACAAATTCTTGAGTTACTCTTTCCAAGACTTCTCCACGTATTAGTTCATATTCATCAATAATTCTTTGTCTCAATTTCTGCAAGCATGTTGCTCGTTTAACGTAAACACGTGATTCTAGATAACCCCAAAGAAAAAATCTAATGGGCTTAGATCCGGAGAACGAGCAGACCACTCTATGAATCGATCACCATAACCGATCATCATTAATATTTCAATACGATCTTTTTCACTTAAATGAACCCTTCTTAATCGTAAAATTTATTTTCGTAAATTACAATTTGACAGTTTGGCAATAGTTACCTACTAGATAGTACTCGTTTATTTCTTACTATTAATACAAACAATATCAATTTGTTTATCTAAATGGTATTTTACTCTAATGTATAAAAACTTAAAAGTGGTTTATTAAAGTGCTGTACTCCTCGTTTTTACAGGTTTTTTACACTAAACCCAGTATGTATAAATATACAGGGTGTCCCATTTAAATTATAAAAGTTGATGGTATTTCCGGTTAAACCGGAAGTATATTATAACCAAAAAAATATACACCAGATGCATTTTGCATCATTGCACTTACCTAAAAAAATTCATAAATACCGTCCGTTTCGTTTTAAAGCTATTTATTGGTTCCATGCTTTATATTTCTTTTATATTTTTCTACCTATTTTTTCTAATTTTCGCTTTAGGTCTGCAATATTATCTTCTGAACTCGAGCTGTCTTCAGTACTTGACGGTGAATATAATTTGAAATGTTTTCTTTTAACCATGTTGTTAAATTTTTTATATGAAAAAGAAGAATGATGTTAGAATCTGGAAGTGATACGACAACGGAAAATTAGGAATGTTTCGTTGCTTTAAAATACGTGGCTAAATTTGCTGCGAAATATCAAGGTTGACTGTTTTGAGTGGCCCACTCTGTATTTTTTTTAAGTATATTTTATCCATGTATCCAATTCAATTCATTTGTCTTATATTAGTTATAAATTCTTTTAAACCTACTTTTTCCTTTATGGTTTCTTTTCTCTTTTTTCCTTGTATTATATTTTTTTTATAAATTTTATTTCTATTGCTATTATTTTTCTTTTTGTTTTGAATTACCCATGACTCATACGCTCATGTTACAATTAGATGAAAAACAAAATAAATTAAAAATGCAAGTATGTCTTTTTTAATTATTAACTATTTAAACGTATTTATTTTACTATAGCCAAGAATGCCAACGATTATCGCGAGTTGTAAATTTGGTTCCTACGACTCTGTTACGATGGCTCCGTCCGATTGTGGTAAAATTTTATTGGCCTGTTTTTTCTTTGATCATGAAATTCCACACTTCTGATTTATCATTTATTCGAATGTTGTTTTTATTTGTGCCGTTTATTATCGTCTGCAAAACTACACCATTCAAAAATGTCTTTACGGAGAAATATATATTTTACAAATTGCTCATAAACATTTAAAATTGAATCTACCCACGTCCAGATAGAAAATTCCGTAATAATTCAAGATTTAAATGTTTATATTTATTAATAAATTTTTCATATGTACCTACAATGTTTATATTTAATGGTTAACTGAAATATAGATTTTCTAAAATTAAAAATATCGCTACTACGAAAACAGGATCATCTGATTATAAAATTAATAGAATAATTTATAAATATTTACTTAATTTAAACAATCTTTAACTAACTCAGCTACTGGTATAGCATTCGTCTTTTCTAAGATCTTACATGCTAATTGGTGAATTTCTACCGGTACATTATTAACTTCCAATACCCTCCTATTACAATATTAACAATCAATTTACCCGAAGCGTCTGTCGTTTTATCTACGCTAATCCAGACGTATTTACTTTTATATTTTGAAGCAAATGTGGATTTCACTGTAGAAATTCCAGAGTATTTCTAAGATATTCTTTAAAGAGATTCTAAAGATATACTCACTTCATCGTAATGACCTTTCATGCATTTATGCATAAAATAATTAAATATTGGATTGATCAATTGTTGTTATATCACTACTTAAATATAAATGTGATTTAAGGAACTGTCACTCGTAATATTATTACATTATATACTGAGCACCAAACTATCAGTTGGATTTAACACTAAACCCAGAGCGTCAGTAACACATGACGTCACATTTTCACGAAAAGATCATTTTCGAGACATTCCGAAGCCCTTTTTGAAATTTGAATACCCTATGTTTTTTCTAATAAAAGAGCTGATATTATTTAGTTTGAATACACCTTAAACTTAAAGAATTACTAAGAAAAGGATTGTACACTTACCATTTGCGAAAAATAAAATTTACAAACATCGAAACAAACAGAGATTGAGTGATGTTCTAATAATACAAATAAACAAAAATTGAAAAGTCTCGTTTTTTGCACTAAAAATATGATATGGAAATCCCGGAACCTCTCTAATCTGTTTTTTATCATTTTAAGAGTAATAGAGTAAAAATTATACGCCTTGCTCCTTTTCTCCGCTATGTCAGTTTTGGAAAGAGTGACTCAAGAATTTGTTAATAGGCTGATATATTGTCAGGAGGTGAACGGAGAGCATTTAGAACATTTGAATTAATTTTTTTTAAATTATTATTCTCATTAGTTTAAAGTAAATAAATTTACTTATTCTACAACTAAAATTGAATTATTTCTTGTTTTTAAAAATTATCTCCACTAAACCCAGTATGTACAAATGATTTTTTCCAAATAAGAAAGTTAGGAACAAACTATAAAAGACCACCCAAATTAGTTTCAGTATTGTTAATACATTGCAAAATTTAATAAATACTGTAAGAGAATTCATACCTTGTAAGCACCTTCTATATTTGGAAAAAACCTGTTAACCAATTAAATAAATATTTTTCTTCTTGGTAAGTATACGATATTCGGTTGAATATAAAAAATCGACAAGACTTGAAATAACTAATTGGAATAGTACATCGATATTAATAAAAAAAAATACCGCAATTTCTTAGAAAAAAAAAACGAAAGGAATAATTTAAAACAGAGGTTTACGTAATGCAATTTCCTACAATAACTGGTTTTTATTAATGGACTATTTTTATTATGTTATTTGAATTATGAGTACGTCCTCTGGTGTAAATATTGGCGTGGATTTAAATATCCATTGCCGAATTTTTTGCATAGTCTTTGCTATCGCCGTTGGGTAAATTGCGTATACTTTAGAGTTTAGACAATTTCTTCAGACTCTTTAATTTTATACCACCATCGCATATAATAAAAAAATATAACATTGTTACTGAAATCCTATTATACAGGGTGCGACATTAGTGTGTCGAAGTACGATTAGTCCGCTATTGTTGAAGTTACGAAAAAAAAGTTTTTACAAAAAGTGTAGGCAGCTTTGAGATTAACATTTTAAAATTAGTCCCAAATATACAGTGTGTTCAGGACCGCAGTGCCAGACAAAAAATTTGTTTTTTTAAATGGAACATGAAGTTTTTCACGGAAACCTATCTATTAAAGAGAATGCCAGAATCCTCAATAACATTCAATTCTTAAATAATATCAGTGAAGCCTAAAAAGATAGTGGATATTCTGCAAGTCACAAAATACAAACATGTTTGATTTTTTTGTACCAAAACTGATGAAGTTTTTCACGGAAGGGTTCGACGGTGGTTGGTCATGCGGCAGTTAGAAAGGCTCTTTCCCTGATCATTGGACCGGAAGTAGGTGACAACAACGATATATAACTTAAAACCATCGTTTCCTAAATATGAAGAAACATGGGGCACAAAAGCAGTACTTAAAAGAAGAGCTAAGCCTACATATCCTAACTCACAAAATAGTAAGCATTAGACACGCCTCAATTTCTAATGCTGCCAGAAAAGGGGTCAACATAAATTTGATAAAATAAGAAGGAGGATGGATTTCTAAATCTAAGACATTTGCTCGGGTTTTTAACTGTCTCCTAAGAGATACCGATAATTTACAGTTATAAATAGTAAATGTTTGTTGACGAAAGTTGCCAAAATTTTGAGTTTATTGTGTTAGTTCGATGTTTGTATAAATAAAACAAGATTTCAAAATAATTCCATTGCAATTTGCTGTCACATCTACATATACGATCATCGAGGACAAGGCGTGAAATATAATGGTAAGATCAAACGAACGTAGCTAAGTGAAGTTCGCCCTTAATTACATGAACGTCTTGTCTGAAGATGATCATAACGACCCACCCACCCGGATATTAAATTAATAAAATTCAAAGATCCCATATTAAAAATTCCGACTGCAACTATTTGATGCTCTGAAGAAAATCAGGTCAGAATCTGGAAGTGGTACGTGATACGACAACGGGAAATTAGAAATGTTTCGTTGCTTTAAAGTAGATGGCTAAGTTTGCTGGAAAGTGGAGGTACTATATACAGGGTGCGGCATTAATGCGTGAAGTACGATATATCCGTTATTAAATTTAAAATATTAAAGTGATTAAAAATCAGATGGGATTTCAAATTTTTGACTATTCTGAACCAATCCTACTCGGTTAGTTTATGTTAGGTTAGGTTAAGTTAGATTTTTGTTCGTTTTAGCATTTCCTAAGCTTCCATCTTTAACCGGCTAAAATCTAACCTTAACTTATTTAATTTAAAAATAAAAATCGACGGGTTTCAGGATTTTCCCCTAAAATCGCCTATTTACGAAATAATGAATTTATCCCTTTTTGGTTGGAGAATACTGTATATAATAAATATTTTACTTGTTCCCAGACATAATTTCGATTATCGTAGAATTTTTGAAACCAATTGAAATAGTTACACGTACTAAAGATAGTTTATGTATCTTAAGAAGTTAAAAATGCATCTATATCAATGATATTACAGTTCCTTGAATTTAGATCTAGACTAAATAAACTACAGTAAAATAATCATGAAGAAATCACAGCCAATTATGTGTTTGTTATCGTTAACGACCTGAGACAACCAGAAATACAATCGCTTGTTTACTATTATTTGATAAATAATGAAACAGGTGTAAATAATTATTATACAACGCATATCGTAGTCAAACGGAAACCGAATATACGAGGATAGTTCAATAGAAACTCAATTAGCAAAAAAAAATTCGTTTGTTTATAATATTTGTGTAAGTAGCACGAAAGCATCTATCAAAATTATTTTCTAAAATGTGAGACAACTGGCAACTACATTACGCGCAAATAGACTCATCAAAGTTAGAGAACCTTCTTAAATGTTGAATCATTCATAATTTTGACTGTCGCAAAGATTTTGCTCAGTGGATCCACAATTTCTTATTAATGAGCAGAAAAATTTGCGATTCAATTCGGACGTTGAGGTAGAAATTACTGTTAGAGGATGATTTTGCAAAGAACCCCAGGATTTTACCAGAAAAGAAACTATAGGCTGTTTCACCAAAGGAACTCATCTCTTATTGATAATGGAGACTGCTTTTTAATTCCTTGAATAAACACTACTTTACGGCTTCTAAATAAGTTTCGATTGGACTATCGTCGTAGTAAAACTGGTAGTTCACTCCCTTTTAAAAAATAATAAAATTAAAGTTCTGTCTTAAGTATTAATACACTATTGACTTTGTCTACTGTTTTATTCTAATATCGGTTACAAATTTTGTCAGATGATGAGCGCGCTCTAAGTTACTCTATTAATTAAATAAACTAGCAAGAAAGTATCAGCAGGAAGAAAAGCGTTTGGACCTTTGAAAGATTAGAATTTAATGTTTAAGTTTAAAAAAAAAATAGAAAAATACCACCAAAATCAAAAATGAATACCTTACCAGACTTGCAATGGTATTTAGCACCAAATGCCCAACAAAGGTTCATTTTTTCAAAACAAAAATAGACACTGGAATATAAGTGACAAATAGGCAAGTACTTTAAAACCAGCTCCAACTCTTCACATCTTTTATCTTTTATTATTCTGCAAAAAACTTGACATGGGGGTTTTGGACAATATTCTCGTAGGAATAGAAAAACGCTCCGACAGCTCGATTTTTGTTCCGAGGAGGACATTTTTTTTCGCTACTCGCAGCATCGTCACTTCAACCCTTGACCAGTGAGGTGAATAACCTCTAGAATTTAAATAGGGATTAGGAATCAAGTTGCATATCGTTTGAAAGTCCGTTGAATTCTCTAAACAACGATATGTACATACACAGCAACCGCAAAAATTAAATGTATGAGCTGGCATTTTCGGTGACCGGCTGGTGGGTCCATATTTTTTACCTGGTAATTTGAATGGCGAAATGTATTTGCAATTACTGGAAGATGCTATTGACCCTACCTTGACCGATATTATTGAAAATAACCAACAGTATTGTGAAGATCATTTAATGTTTCAACAGGACGATGCTCCTTCGCATTATGCTTTGATTGTTCGTCAGTAGTTAGACCAACATTGTCCACGGCACTGGATTGGGAGAAGAGGTAGCATTGAATGACCACCACGGTCACCTGATTTGTCGCCCCTTTATTATTTTTTTGTAGGAATACCTCAAAAGTAAAATCTACAAAACACAACCAGCAGCCTCTTTAGAAGATTTGCGTCAAAGAATCGAATTTTAAAATTTAATGACTGTAAAAATAATTGAAAGGGCTTTAAAATGATACCTTACTCGACCCCTAATGCCATTTAAATATTTTGGGGTGATTGTTACCCTCGCTTGGAGGTGTAAGCAGCGAAGTCGAAAATACCGGAAAAAAGTGTCCCCCTTTGATCAAAAATCGACGCGTCCGTGTGTTTTTCTAAAATGTTGACGGAGTTCCTGATAATGGCTCTGTTTCGTTTTCGTTTGGCCACCCTGCATATACGTTTCACAAATGGTGGCTGCGAGCTCATTATAAAATACTTAAATACTATTGAAGATTTTGAACCTCAAAACACTCTTTCGATGACACAATATCTGCAAGAGTAAAGATTCTCCACTCTTTGTGAAAATATTAAATCCTTATTTATTCAATCTGAAAGTATAAAGAAAAGCAGCTGATAACAATAAAAAAAAAATTTGCGCTGTTGCCCGTGTCCAAATTACCCACAATTCACTGCATTTCTTGACTTTTATTTCCAATTAATGCACCTGTGTTGTTAATAATAATTGCTTCTAATGGGCACGAGCTGTTCTATTAGTTTCAATCGTTTCAAGGTTTCCAACTCTTGGTTCAGGTTTGTCTCTAATCAGATCCGTATCCGGCAAATTTTATAATCTAAGGAGCGATTTATTAGCTTCTTCTATTTACGAGACAGAGCGATAAAATCAATCGTACTCACTTTAACTATACGTATTTGGTTATTTGCATTATTTGCATATTTAACTAATCATAGTGTTAAAACGAAATGAGGCACAGCAACATTTATTACGGAAACAATATTTATTGAGAGCAATATACTTTTAAGTCCCAATTAAACTTGTACGTTTGGATGATATTTCTATAGATTTGTGGGATGTTTTTTGAAATTTATACATAAGTATAATATTCTGGGTATTATTTTTCAATCGATGCTTAATTTCTTTCATATAATATATCCTCCTTCATTGTTTAATATTTTAATAATTGTAATAATTTTAAAATATTAAAGTTATTTTAACCACATGATAAGAAGAGATATTAGATACAACTGAGATGAAGATGGCACTAATACGACGGTTATGTGAGTTCTATCAAACACAAGGTATTGTTTCTGAATTGGTAGAAAACAAACAGCGTTTTCAGAGGCTTTATCGCACAGATTTTCCAGCAATTCTCCCAAATTTCCCAACAGTTGAGCAGCCAGCTCGATGAGATCTCTCACCTGATCACAGAAAATATTTCGGCATGTAAATTTGGTTCAGAAATTATATCAGCTGTGCAATGACCAAGGAACCACATAGTAAAAGTCGGTCTGAGATGCAGCAATTAATTGAGGGAAGCCCATTCGAGAAAAATGCTACTAGTATATTAGGGTGTCTACCAGAAAGCAGTAGCAGTAGCAACAGCTACCCAGTTAATAGATGAAACGCTACTATCTTAATACGCACCCATTCAATGCAACCTAACCGAAAGAAGAGCTAACTGAAAGGACCTTTCGTACTGTTTTACAATCCGCGAAGAAAACGAAGTATCTGTCAAATACTGCAGGAGAACTAGAACGGGCCCTACGACAATCAAAAAAAAATTAATAATAATACAGAGAATCAGTAATCATAGTTTTCCATGATCGACTAACGCTATTTGACTGATGAAGTCACTGCAAAATAAGAAGCAAAATATGACAGTTTGCACAGTCCCCAGAACGCTGACTATATAGATACACAGGCCAAGACCCAGGAAAATTTATCTGCTGATAGTCAACAGTTTTCCGAATATTCTTGTAAAAGTCACCTGGAATATTCGAGTAGCCGAGAAGAGTATATAAATCAGTTAAAAAGCCAAATGAAGTGTCAAGTTTGACGGAGACGAACCAACGTCTAGTTTTAGTTTTTTAAAAGCAATTGTTAAGTTTTCTTGGGACTAAAGTTTGCTAAATCCCCCGAATGTTACAATATTATCACATCACTCATGAATATTACTTAATCAGTTCTTTATAGAAGTATAATGTTGAAAGGTATTACTAATATGCGTGAAATTCCATTTCACGCATCAAAATCAATGTATTTCTTAATGGAGTTTGGTTACCTATTCATTTCATAAGAGCCCATAGGCTGATTTTAAATCATCCTGTACTTTAAAAGTAAAATAGTAAATTTGAAATATTTTTAAAATGATTTTTTATTTGCTGTCATTACAACATAACTCTAAAATTAAATAAGCATTTTATGACATGTATTTATTACAAAAACCAAATATACATACCGCAGTCACTTTTTTTTAGTATATGTCAATTTTTCTGTCACTATTTATATCATTATTTGAAAAAAAAAGAACATTTATTAAAAAAATTACATATTACCTTTAAATAAATATTAAAAAATGTAAATGGAAAATAATTTTTTTAACTAATAGTTTTGTCACTAAGGAAGGCCTAATAATTGGTCCATCATTTAATACATAAAATACTTCTTAAATGTGTTTTTAGGCCAAACCCTACCCTGTATCGTCTTCCTCTCTACTACCTTCTAGGCCGAAGCAATTACAGAAAAATACCTACAAATCGAGGTTGAAATTTTTAATTTCAAGCTTATATCCCGACACACATACGTGTAATTGTACACTATTACTACTTTATGTATATGGATATTTGTCTCGAGTTTTATTGTTCCATACATTAAGAGAAAGTGTCTTCTGTAATAAATTCATATTTAAATTGCTTTCAAAGTAGATCTAGCAAAAGTTTAATACTCAAAATTAATTAAATTATCGTCTAAAGTCAATTTATTATTATTATATAATAAATATTTAAGTGTTTATAACGGCATATTCAACTTACATATATTTTACTTAATGCAATAAGTTTAGGTATAATAAAGTAAAGGACTAATAAAATAAAAAGTTTTTATTTTTTTTAATAGACGACTACTTACGATTAACTGTTATTATCATTGTCATTATTGTCATGAAAAAGGACAATGACTGATGACGACATTTCTGAAGAAATCGAATTACAGCACGAACTTCACACTTGACGGGAGACTTTATTGTGTAGACATGTTTATGTGCTCACATACTAGACATACTGCGCAAATCTTCATCGAATTTTCACTGTGGGACCTCAAACAAATAGTCCTTATATAAATAGGATATATTGTACAAAATGGATTTAGAAATATTTGATATCATTATTACTAGATATATACAGGATGCGGCATTATTCAATTCAAAAAAATGTGACTTTCAGGTGGCTGTAGAGCCTTTATTAAATATAATAGACAAAGTGTGATACATCGTTGAAATTAGTTCGGCAAGAGGTTTATAAAAATGTAAAAATATATGGGGTGTTCCATTTAAAAAAAACAAAATTTTGTCTGACACTGCCTTCCTGAAGACCCTGTATATTTGGGACTAATTTTAAAATGTGAATCTCAAGACTGCCTACACTTTTTGGAAAACCTTTTTTTTCGTAACTTCAATAATAGCGGACTAATCGTACTTCGACACACTAATCCACTAATGCCGCACCTTGTATATATATACTATTATTATTATTATTATATTATTGAATGTGTGAGATTGCAGGTTTTCCTTTTTAAGTATATAGGTTCCTATCTTTTTATTTGTATTTTTTCGTCGGTAACATGATTTCCCATTATTTTTTATCGTTTCATAATTATTTTTAATGGAAACCTGTTTTTCTTAAGTTACTTTCTAGGAGTTGAGCCTTGAATTCATAGCTTATTTGTCAAGCCTTATCCTTATATTTTCATAATAGGGCTGCTACTTTTCTAATACCTTTACATTTTTAATCAATAACGATTTTTCGTTTGTTGTATATTATTTAACGTTTAATTTTTTATTTTAAAAAAATTCTCATAATTCGCATATCAATATTCTACTTTGTTGAGATTGATTTTATGAATGAAATTACGATAACCTACTCTTTATCTTCAATCGGTATGAATGGCCTAAATAATGAAAAATGAAAAAAAATATCACTATTTAATTAGTTAACCTATGTTTTTTCTTGAAATAATATTATTTTATAAGCAAACACTCTGTATCAAAAACGAAATAATATCTGGAATTAACATAATGGAACATGCAACAATAGGCTGAGAAAGTTGTAAACACAACTAAAGTTCATGAAGATGCTACAACTCGGAGCATAAAATTAACTGAGACAACAACTTGAAAATATTACATTTATTCATAGAGATACACAGTATATTAAAGTTCTATGACATCGTATTATACAAGTGTGGTTAAAAAAAGAACATTAAATGAAAACAAATAAACAAAAACAAGTAGAATCAATATTTGTTGTCAAGAATTAAAGATACAAACCACTAAAAATTGATAAAAAAATTGTTGCTACATTCTATTCTTTTTCCTTCATGTAAACTTTTTTAGAAAAGAAATAAAGTAACTGATTTAAGTAATTACTAAAAAATTATGTAACATATCAAAACAAAAAAATAAATAAAATGTAATATATCATAATCATAATAATCAATTAACTCTAGAACATCTAACCTTAATATGTAGTCTTTTTAATAAGATTTCTAAACTCTTTAAATTAAAAAACTCGGACAATTTTATTTCATCCATCCACAGTAAAACAACGGTTCATATATCGGATACAAATTAATAGTTAAAAAATAGTAAACAACTCTGTGAAGCAACAGGTGTTTGTTGTAATTACCCCGTTAAGTAATTATTAAAAGAAACGTAAGTAATAAATTCTTTAAAGTTTTATCAACATTTTTATGCAATGGTCGACGGGATTATGTTCTGATGGTAGGTAGACCTAAGTGCCCGAGAAATAGGGGTAATCAACCTCTTATGAAGACTCAAGTAATCAAATACAGGTGGAAACCAGATTCATTGCTACAATCTGGAAAATCACTTTTTTCGTTGTTTTTCACATCCAGCGTAAAAACTGCACCGCTTCCTTACCTTCTAATATAAAAGTCTTGATCCATTTTATAAGATACAAAATTTACATAACTTTTTTGTGGTTCACAAATGTCTTTACGAGTAGGATATTTAATATAGAAGCAAAACTAGTGAATAATTAGAAATACAACAATTGTATTGCTCACCTAACCCTACCTTAAATAAGAGCGAACGTTATCAAAAATGGAGAAAACAAACAACTAAAATTGTATGTACCTACATTTTGGAACCTGCAGTTGACCGATGAGCGAATTTTATTGTTTGGTTAATTGGTAAGAGTTTCTACAGATTTCCATTATACAGTGTGTACATAAAGTATGGAATAAATTAATTTTAAGCTAATTTTGAGGAAAAATCCTGAGACAGGTCTGTTTTTTATTTTAATTTAATGTACTTTTACATAACGATGAAATATACATTGTAAACCATTTGTGAGTAACGATGTCATCGGCAATAATTGTAAATGGTATACCCTGTATATTTTCTTTTTTTGTAGATTGCAAATTTCCAGATACTTCCAAAAATATATCATACTTGTGTTCGGTAATTAAGAGTTTGGAAGATACAATAATTTGAAAATCTGTATTTTTGAAGACCATTAATTAAATTAAAATAATACAACAGTAATAATAAATTGTCACACAATAAATTGCAGTAAGTGTTCGAATTGTCTTTCTTCTTGTGCTTGATAGTGTCCTAAGCGATCAATAAATTCCTGCTGAGCTTTATTAATGGTTTCCTGCGAAACGTTATTTATTTCTTGCCTTATTCTATCTTTTAAATCATTTATGTCGTCGGTTTACTTTTATACACAACATTTCTTAGATGATCCCACAAAAAGAAATCTAATGGCGTGAGATCCGGTGGCCTTGGCGGTCACGCAATGGGTCCTCTTCTACTGATCCACTTATTGAGGAAAACTGTCAAGATATGTCCGAACGGCGGCTGCATAATGTGGCGGCGCTCCATCTTGTTGATACCACAGACTTTCATCGATATTTCCGGGAATGTTTGCACTAGGGAATAAAGTCTCATTAAAGTTGGAATCAAAAAGTACATTAAAAATTACAGATAAGTTGGCCCGTTTAAAGTTCCATAAAAAAATTGGATCCAATGATTTTATTTCGAACAATTCCTAAAAAAAATAGGATCTCTTAATTTAATATTAGCATTTGAACTACATTATTAATCTGTATCAAGGGCAGATTTTTATTAATAATAATTAAAATTGCAACAAACGAATTAGTAAAATTATCAATTAGAAATAATAAAATTTTAAATTGGAAAAGCGAACAATAAATGCATTTGTCTGTTTGAAAACGCCATATTGTGAAAGTATGTGATTGTGTCACATTAATCAATTTATGTAAATTTTTTAACTTTAAATTGTGGAAATGTTTAAGTTTTATTTTTTAATAAAACCCAAATGAATCAGACTTCTCCTTAAACAAAGAAAATATTAGGAAACTCTCATTTTCTCCCCAAAATACAAACAAAAAACGACCAAATTCCATCCATCTTCTACTTATAGTAAGCGAAGATATGGATATATTATTCTTGATTTATACAGAAAAATTTTTAAACTAATTCTATTTATTTGATACCTAATTTAATTATTTATTTCCTCTAGTTTTTTTCTGTGTATATATAGTTTTGTTTTTAAATAACTTCATATCAAGGAAACTCTATTGATTTATTTAAGTTCATTTCTAAAAAAATCCATATAAATAACGTTTTCATGTGACATTTCTTTGAAAAGAAAGTAATTCTTTTTTTACTTAACAATAAGGAAGCGCTAACCCAGTTTTGGCGGTTCACTGTACCATAAAGAAAAATGTGGTTTTATCAAAACATTTCATAGAACGATCGGGATCATTTTCAGTGTGTTTCTAGAGTGGCTGGATTTTAAACACTTTCTTATTTTTAGATTTAGGCTTTTGTCGTAAAGTACTAAGAAGATTATTTTTTAGAACTAATAAAATAATAAGTGTGAAAAGTATTTTTCAATTTTAAAACTAGTACCATTTGAAATATATTTAATTTTTTCTAATAATTATACTGTTTGTCGAAAGAACAGTAACCATACACTTCTCCTTAGCAAACGTAGTGGAGGAACTCTTATAGCAATTTAATCTTACATCTATCCACACCACATCTTCATTCTTGGGTGAACACCTAAAATAAATAGTACCAGCGTAATATTTGGAAGTGTATATATTATCGCTAAAACCAAAATAAACGTTAATCCTTGGTTTAATCGCTTGAAGCTGGGTCTAACCAATCCGAGTTGGTTAGTTTATGTTCGCTTAGGTTAAGTTAGATTAGATTTTAGTTAATGTTAGCTGGTTAAACATGGAAGCGTTGGAAACGCTAAAACTAACTAAAACCTAACCTCAGGTCTCAGCTTTAGCCGATTAAAGGTAAAAACATTTTCGGGCTTTAACCAACTAGGATTGGTTAGACCTAGCTTTAACCGTTTAAATCTAGGATTATCCTTAATTCTGGCTTTAAACGTAACATATATATTAATTCAGCACTCTAATGTTATTTATCATTTGTTGGCCTGTGTGAATAACTTCGCAACGAATATACAATCACAAATTTATTGTATGTGGTGACTTTAGTCAATTTTTGAATGGGAGCTGGAAGGCGATAATTTTGTACCCACCCAACTTTAGTCACTTTTCATTTTGATAGAATTGTCAAATAATTTTTTTGATTAAATTAATTGTTTCAACTTCTACTTTGTCTAAACTATTCATAATAAATATGAAAAGATAAATTATACTTATCTGAATGTCCACAGACTTCCAAAGCTTTTTAAAACATATTCAAATCGATCCAGGTTGTATGGATGTGGAATTTGAAATAAATACACAACATAGTAACTGGCTGTAATTCCCAATGCATTAAAAAAAATTATTTTGGCTGTGATATTTTACTACTGAATATAATTTCTCTCGTTGTGTATTTCTTTTTTGTGCGTGATTAGAATTTTATTTTTTATATTAAGTAACTTTAAAAGTATTTAAATATGATTTAGGAAATTGTTTCCTGTAAATGTTATTACTAAATAAATAAATAATTTCTCTAAATTTCTTTTCAACTGTTAGTCCGAGTGATTTGCCTGAATACTTTGTTAAAAATTTTTTATATCTCTTACAATTATAATGGACTACGGGAAGACTAGGTACTGTTAGATTATTAATAATATTTGATGCACTTTTAAACTTTTTAGTTGGTTGCGGAATACCAAAAATATTTTTATTTAAAATTACACTTCTTCTAACTAAACCACTTAAAATTTTCTTAATGAGAATCTTGGAGGTGAAGTATTTGAATTATTAGGGAAATAATACCAGAGAGTGTTTATAATTAATTACTTTATGTATTTAAGTAATTTTGGACATTTACGACCCATTCCTTTTTCCATATTTCTCTATTTAAAAAATATAGTTTATACACGGTGTATACGTAAATTCCACCATATTTTATTTAATTGTCATTTATTTCATTAATACAAGATAAAACACAAAACTTACATTTTTATTATTACAAATAGACGTATATGAATAGATCGGAAAAAGGTAGGTATCCTTTTGCTTAATTTTAAGACATAAATTAATTGAATGAATTGTCAAAATTGTTATTTTATTGACATTGCTTATTTTACAATAATTGTTCGGATCCGTATTTGTTCAATAATAGAATCCATTACCTAATTATCAAATTAAATTTCAGACCAATTTTAAGAAAAATGGTTTTCTACTGACCTTTCTGGCATTATTAACTTAATTTGGGACATTTTTATCAAAAATTAGTCACAAATAAACACAGCTATTAAACTAATTAACAAATCATTAACACATTAAAATTGATTAGTCAATGTAATATCATGTTTTATTTTTTAATAAGTTATTCTAATTCATAAGTATTTATAAATTCTTATATATACCTTAATTTAACCCATTTACTATCTAATTTATTTTAAAATATTATTTATTATTAGTTATTTTCAATAACTCGCTTAAATCAATTTCTTAGAAATTAGGAAACAGGAGGTTATCTATAACACTGAAAAGTGGTCAATAAAATGCAAAATCAAACCACATAATTTTTTTTGGTCTCAATGAAAAGAATACAACTTAACTAAATTAATATAATGCAAATGTTACAAAACCCATAAAATAACAGATAATAATGTCAAACTAAGGTTTTGCGAAAAAAAATTAAGAACTCAAGTTTAGTAATGACCGGTATAAAAATTGGAAATAAGAACATGGAAAAACAAGAGTAGGGGTTCAATAAGATCCCAACAAAAGAATATTAACCCAGTTTTGGGTAGGGAAAAATTGTAGGGATATTTAACACAAGTAATGCAACCCCTAATAAGGGTAGAGACTCATGTAAGAATAAATCTTCTCCAATATGGAAGTAGAAAATAAACGAAATGGGAAGGAGAGCTTATCAGCAGCCACCGGACCCTCATAGATGTCTGGCGTCCGGTAACACCAAAAGAGACATCATTAAAAAGGACGAATGGAACAAGAAAACTTATAAGAAACAAAATCAACGTAAACACGGGGTAACAAATTTGCACCCTAAAAAATCTTATAAAATTTTCCTGTTTAAAATTTAGTTAAATTTGGAAGCCAAACATATTCTCACCTCTATGCGTAGAGAACACTACCTTCTATACTATAGACTGATAGAAAAAAATAATAGATTACTAATCCTTTTAATTTTATAAAGATAATGGAGATTTCGAAAGAAAACAGAAGCAGATACAATAAGCCTAAAATTGTAATACTAAAATAACAGAAACATCCAAACTTATGAGCCTTGCTACCAACAAACGTATTACCTAGTTGATGTTAAATTTTAGAAACAATTGCAACGTAATAATTTTGAATGAAATACTGTATTGTAGAATTTACTTTTAAAAATAAACTTACGTTTGGCTATAATAATAAGACTATACATTAAACACTTTTCATATATTAATCAGAAAGTACCCTCGCTAGTAATTTTATTTGTGCGTAGACAACATTTTGTTGTTATCCTAGTACCCAGGTATTTCTCTGGGTCAACTACTCGGCATATTTATGTGATAGAAAACACAATAACTTACTTTATCCATTGTTTAGAGAAGTGATTTAATGCAGTACGGAGGAAGCCAAGACTTTAGGAGTCGAATGATATAAAAATCGTTGGAGAACTATTTAAATGCAATTACATAACCAGAACAATGTGACTTAGTCTATTTATGGCGGAAGCAGAATTGAATACACACATACATTTCTATTCTACTATTGCTTATCGGATAACTGATCAATTCCGCATTTATTTTTTATTTATTTTTTCTCTGCATATGCAAACTCATAGGCGTGGGCCACGCATTTTTCAATTCGTAGGGAAAATTCTCTGAATTCTTACAACAAACACAAATAGTTTTGCTTAATAATGTATATTTATAGTATTAATCATATTATTAATAAATATATAACAAAAATATATTCTCACATATTTTAGTAGCTGGTGGCTTGTAAATCTAAAAATATTGCCCAACCATTTTTCACGTTTAACGTTTTTATCACATAATTTTTGTCAAACTTGTATCAATGAATCATCAAGACAGATTCGCTATAGTCGGAAAATGCTTTTGTCATTGTGTCCACAATTGTATCAAACCATACTTTTTCACATTTTTGTGTTGTTTTAGTGTATTTTCTACTTATAAATATATTAGAATTAAAAAGCATTTGGCTTTTATATGCTAAATGTAGATATTATAGCGGAGACGATGTTACACAAAGTAAGAGACCATCTTTTGAAATAGAATTCCATAGTATATGCAATCTGCAAACAATTTACGTGCGATGTTTGGGAAACTAAGGTTTATTAATTTGCTCCAAATGAGCTTAATTAAAAAAAGTCGACGGTTATATATGGTATCAAATCCCAAGTAGCAATTTATTATTATAGAGACTACTCGGACACAATTTTTTTTGTACCTGAACCGTGTGGTCTCTTTTGTTATCACTTATACATCATGTAAAGTGTTTTCAAAATATTTTAGTTTGTGTCCACACATTTCCAACTGATTGTGTCAAAAAAGTGTCTAAAAATAGAAACATTTTACATGTTAGAGTTTAAAATATTTCTACTTTGTGTCAGTTGGGACTCTTCAAATATATTTAGACACAAGCGGGTCGACACGGAATAGACACAAGTTTGTCGAATTTGTTTCTTAACATGATGTTTCTAATTTGTTACCGAAATGAGTAGAACAGGCACAATAATGTCCCTGTGGGTACATTTTAATCATAAAGTTTCTTTAGTGTTGCTACATTGTGTTGTAGGGCCACATAGAGATCCATATGGAAGCATTTGAAACGCACTTTGTTTCTATAATGTGTTTAGTTATATCAAGTCAATCTTTTGTATGCTAATAATAGGGTAAATGTGGATGTGAAAAATTTAAGAAAATGGTAAAAGTTCAAAAAAGTGCTACTCAAACTGTGCGCACTCGCACTTATTATCGACGAGAAAAGAAGGAAATATACATTATTAAGAGGAAATTGTGCGAATTTATGTATAAAACAAAAGCAAGAGTGCCATTTTCATTAGAGAAACCAACAAATAAAAAAACATTGCAGTTGACAAAAAAGTAAAAAAAATCATTTAACGCTTTCTCCCCCGTTATGCATTGATATCGAGGAATCTACCATTAAATATGTGGAAAATAATTTTCAAAACAAGGTTCGTGGCGAACAGCATACTGAATATGAAAGCAGTGATACTGAAATGGAAGATGAACTAGAAATCAAGTTAATGTTTACTGAATCTTTAAAAATGTGGGTTCTTAAAAATAAAGTCACAAATTGTGCTTTAAACGAGTTTGCTAACATGCGTGTATTGCTAAATAAAGACGCATTTTAGCCGCACAATAAACACGTGTAAGTACGTCATATTTCAGCGACACGAAATACACTAACCAAAATTGGCGTTTTAAAATTATTATTTAAAATAATCGAAACTAGAGTTTTTGGTTCTATTAAAAAAGCACAACTGTAGAATATGATACCCTGAATAATAAAATATCATCGATATTTGATTTTGTGCAAAATTTAACAAAAAATTTTTTTATGAAAAGAAAGAAAACACTTAATTAATTATAATTAGTTGTGGTTTTTAAGGCGCGTTTAAAATTTAGAAGTACCATGACAACTATTGTCAGTAAACTAAGGTTCGCAAGTGTACCTAAGCGAAAAATCCAAAAATACTTGGATAAAATAAACTGCTATTATCTTTCTGGTCTGCTTAAAAGTAATTTTATGTTCATGATTGATATATACAGGGTGTCCCACGACGATTAAGACAAGTAATATATCAGAATTGGGCAGTAGTAGAGAATTATAATTTTGGGGGTGTAAATTAGAGCAAATGTTGCATATTTTCTTGTTATTGTGTTACCCAATGAGGTATTTGTTTTTAGTCACGTGACGTCGCATTCAAAATTATTAATGGGACAACCTGTATATTTGTGCCTTTCTGTATTCCTCCCGATAAAACAATTCCAACAAACTAGCACACTTGGGGTCTAAAGTGATTAATTCAAGAGCTACAGGTACTTAAACGATTGTAAGTTAAAAAATTCATAATTGAATCCCTTGTAATTTTCGGCAATCTTACATTCGTACGTAATGATTAAGACAAACCAATATTATAATTTTTAATAAAAATTCAAATTAACTGTCACAAAAAAAACATACAATATTAAAGGAGATGTTCAAATTGATGCACATCTTCGTAAATGCATTTCTCAAATCTTGATAATAGATTTCGGTTACATGCTGCCCTAATCATTTCGGGTGTCACAGTTCTACAAGCATCGCGTATTTTTCTTTTCAAATCGTCTAAATCTCTACACGGAGTTTCATATACGATACCTTTAAGATATACTCAAAGGAAGAAATCTAACGGTGTCAGGTCTGGCGACCTTGGAGGCCAGTAAATAGTACCGTTGCGTCCAATCCAGCGTTCTGGAAATATCATGTCCAGATAATTTCTCACTCTACCATCAAAATGTGGAGGTGCACCATCTTGCTGCCACCACATTCTATTTCTTTCATTCAATGGAATGTCTTCAAGTAGGTCTGGAAGTATATTTTGTAAAAAATTTAGGTATCTCTCTCCCGTTAGTATACCATCATAAAAGTACGGGCCAATCAAACGCCCATTGAATAGGCCACACCAAACGTTTACCCCCCAAATTCTCTGAAATCGGGTTTCCCTCACCCATTTTGGATTTAGACCCCAAGTGTGCTAGTTTGTTGGAATTGTTTTATCGGGAGGAATACAGAAAGGAACAAATATACAGGTTGTCCCATTAATAATTTTGAATGCGACGTCACGTCACCAAAAACAAATGCCTCATTGGGTAACACAATAACAAGAAAAGATGCAACATTTGCTCTAATTTACACCCCCAAAATTATAATTCTCTACTACTGCCCAATTCTGATATATTACTTGTCTTAATCGTCGTGGGACACCCTGTATATATATATATATATATATATAACCAGGATATATGTGTCTATTTGGAGTTATTTTGCTACACAATAGACGGGAAATATTGATTTCGGTAAAATTTAGAACACTCTGTGTCAATTTTTGAACTATAATTAGGCCGCAATAACTGAAAACATTTTGGGAACAATATTTCTTTATACAAGGCACATGTAAGTTTATATTTGGATCCATATTCGACACATGTTTTGATTAAGTTAAGAATAAAATAGACACCTTTTGGACACATCAATGTTCTATTTTAGGTACATATTGGGAAACGAAAGGCACAATCAAGACACATTTTATCAAAGTTTTAGAAACATTTTAGACTCGCGTTGTTGCATATTTTAGGCAATATTTAATCACCATTTTGGTCCCATTTCCCACTTATTATGGTCGAAAAGTCGACATTATGTCTTAAAAATATGTCGTGTCCAAATGACAGTGTCGACACTTCGTCTAAATTGAGTCGGAAAATGTTACTTGGGATATTTTAAGGAATTTTAAGCCTCGCCCTCTCTCGCGTCTACAAATATTTTTTTTGTTATACCTTTAGTTTCTTCTATTCCAGGTGGTACTTGTTGGTCGGCCATGGTACGAAATGGTAACGGGCGGTGTACAGAGCTCCTCCACGAGAAGATCTCGAAGGAGGATTGTTGCTTGGGACGTTCGGTCACAACTTCCTGGTCCGCTGATGAACTAGATTCGGGGACCCTCTTTTTTTGGAGAATACTAGGAGGAGGAGTCCGATGTACTTCTTGTCGAGGTCAGTTTTGTTACATTTCACATAGCCAATTTATTTTATTGGCTTAAAGATTACATCCGGTATACCTATTTAATTTCCGATTACATAATTTTGTGCGAATGGGTCACTTTTAAAATATTTCGTGGATAGAACACAAAATATACTAAACTTTTAAAGACAACGCCGACTACTGTAGTTAAGCAATCTCAGGCACGGTTTATACTTGGATCGGTTTTCTACAGTAAAATTTAGTCAGGAAAGATTTAATGAAAACAATTATACATTTTTACTGTTTAGAAAAATTTCTGTTTGCTACACGTCAATAAAGTGTCTTTATCGTACTCACTTGTTACTCAGCTCCCTCGTCTCGCTTACTCGTTACTCGTTCGATTACTCATTATTCGCCCATAAAGCACTGCTTTCCTGACTTAGTGCATAAACAATTATTATGTCTTCTTTAACTTATTCAAATTTATCATTCACTATTTTTCTTTATTTCTACATCTTAATTCTTCTTTACATTATATTAATTTCTTTATTTTTTTTATTTTCAATAGCCATATTTTTGTTTATTTCTTTAACTTTTTAATTTTTTTAAATTTCCTTTTTATTCACACATTTTTATTTATCTAATCTATTATTATCATTATTATTATTATTATTATTATTAGTATTTTATTCTATATCAGAATTATTCTATTTTCCCCAATATCTGTAACTTTATCATAATTCTTGGTTCCTTTTTATTCTTCATTTCTGCTATTTTGTCCTTCAGATCTTGAATTTTTTTTATTCTATTTTTTCTTCCATTTTATCTTCTGTTTTTTCTCCTATAATTTCTGTAAAACTATTTATTTTATTTTCTAATTTTGTAGATTTTTCGCATTTAATTTATCAAATTTTGTGTTTTGCTTCTCATTGTTTTGATTGATGTTTCGATCTAGATCCTCCTTCTTTAATTCTTCTTTTCATATTCTGTATGTATTAAAATGTAATTTTTTGTCTTCTTTTGTTGTTTTTGACCATGTTAATTTGTTGAATTAAGATCTCCCTGTTTTCTATTATGTATTGCTCAGTTTCAAAACTTTCCTGAATTGGTTCTTCAATTTCTTCTATTTCTTCAGACTTATTGATTCTATTTGTTTTGTTTTTGTCATTTGTTGTCTTTCTTCTCTATATATTTTTAATAATATTTTTTCTTCGTTAATTTAATATCATCTGTAAGTTAAATATTTTTTTTTTCAATTAATTATATTAGTAATAATAAAATAATTATTAATGCATGATTGCTAGCAATTTTTAAAATTTCAAACACTATCTCATTTATTTTTATCAAATACATGGTCCGGCAGAGAGGTATGACGTTTTCGAAATTACTGTTACACATTTAATTTCGACCAATTTTAAAATATATTTTCTTTCGGAAAGCTCTTCAATAGTACGTGGTTTGTTAATATAAACGTGAGCTTTTAGGAAGCCCCATAAAAAGTAGTCACAAGGTGATAGATTCAGCGACCGAAGCGGCCATTCGATATCCCCACGCAATGAAATCAGGGTCTTGGGAAATGCTGCCTTAAGAAATTCATTGTTTCTCTTGACGTATGGCAAGTTGCCCAATCTTGGTGAAACCAAACTTTGTGAAGGTTGATGCGTAGTCTTCTTAGTTCTGGTAGAAAATAATCATGCAGTATAGTAACAAAGAGTGGATACGCCTGTGATGCGATAACTATAGTTAAGCAGCGTCCAGCGGGGTTAGTAGTTGGATGGGTGACCACCAGCGAACACCGTCGTAATATGCCCGTACAGCCTGCAACGACTAGTAGCATATCACAGCTCGCAGGCACTATACCAATGAGCACGAGGTATAATGGAGATATGCCGTCTTTCCGAGGAGACGTCAAACTGTCGGTCCCGAGTCCATGGATGTTGGGCTCGTTAAATATCCCTACTTAGAGTTGGAATACCTGAGGATTCGGCAAAATTTCCGGTTAGGGGTAGCGTGCTCCCGCGTCGGTGGTTAGCCCCGGTAGCAGAAATAGAGCGACGTTAAATAAAATAAATAAATAAAAAAGTAACAAAGCAATTGTGTTAACAGTTAGTGTTCCGAAAACATGTGACCAGTAAAGCTCGCGTGTTGATCATTTCAAAAATATCATACCTCTCTGCCGACCCTGTAGTTTTCGAGTTAAAAAAGCTATTTAAAAATTTCATTTCGATAATTTTTGTATAGAAAATGTATATTACCTTCATTCGTTAGGAATTCTACTGACAAAAATTGTAATTGTTATTTTAAATTACACGCTTAAACGCCAAAATATGCGATTTTCAGTTATCTGCCAGTTGACACTGTTTATTTTAGGTCCAAATTGTGACACATCGATGAAATCAGCCTAATAAGTAAATTTTACAGATGTAAGAAAGTATGAGGTGCTAACTATAAAAAACTATAAGGCTATCATTTTACATTAATTTATCTCAACCTGTAGACTTTAAAATATTTTCAAAATATGGGCCTTATATACAATAGTGCTTTAAAAAAATGTATTTACATATAAACAAGCTATAGAAGAGCTACGTTGCTGAAGTTTCCTAGCAATACAAATGCATAATGGATTAGTCCATTTATTTAAACTATACTATGTTTCAACATTTCATCTCTTGCCTTTATCGGTGCATTTCTTTTTCGTGTATTAATTTCTGCTATGCGCTTTGTTCGTATCTCTTCTTTTTTTTCTGCTGGCTACAAATTCATTATTACATTTGCTGATGAATTTTTCCTTCAATAGATGTCCAAGCTATTTCGTTCTTTGCCTTTTAACTTGCCTAAGATTATCATTTTCTCTCAACTTTTGCTTCTTAATTTTTTATCAATCTGTTTTAAATTTTTGCTGTGTTTATTGCTCGTAGTATACTTCGAAGTATATATTCCCTTCAGCTATCCTAGGATTTTCCACACTATTCCTAATTTCTACGTTTTCCGCTTCTTTTATTATTTAATTCAGCATATTTTCCATTATTTTACTTTCCTCTCTTAGCAACTACTATAGTGTCAGCATATCTCGGCCCCTTGATTTTAGCGTACCTATTTGTTTTCTCTTTAAAATACTCCAGTACTACGAGTATATTAAATAAAGTTGCAAATATAGGGTATTCCTGTCTAACAAGTTTATTTATGAATTGAAGGAGATTATCCATATTCTCAAATGTGTTATTAAGGGATTATAGAACTTCTAATAAAATTCAAAATCTTTACCACAACTATTTAATTCAAAACTTCAGGTCTAAATGTCGAAAAAAATTGCTATAAAAAAGCACTAGGCAATAAAATAATATAAAATAATCAGTGAACACAACAACTTACCACAAACTAAAAAATGTTGTACAATAAAAACAGGTTTAGTAGTGGTAAAAAATAAAAATTAAATTTAACTCAAACTTATTAACAACATTAGACACGTAGAAAACCTACTCAAAGGAATGTATGTCCACCAGAATATAATTTGTAGCCAAGAAAAATTAGGATAACAAAAGAAAATAACTTTTTAAAACCAAAAAAGTCAATAAAATGTTGTTGAATCTATATATTATTTTTATTTTTTACTACTACTAAACCTGTTTTAATTGTACAACATTTGTTTTATTTTGTGGTAAGTTGTTGTGTTCACTGATTATTTTATATTATTTTATTGCCTAGTGCTTTTTGTATAGCAATTTCTTTCATCTTTTAGACCTGAAGATGGCTTTTTAGCTGAAACTAGTCATTGTTGTTATTTAAGTTTTGAATTAAATAGCTGTGGTAAAGATTTTGAATTTTATTAGAAGTTCTACAAGTTTATTTATTAATATTAACCATTTTGTTTGTTAACTATTTCTGTCTCTAGTATTCTTTTTTGTTTTCCTTTTATTTGTACTTACATTGCGTTATAATTTATTTCGTCTTCTTTCTCTTCTCTTCAAATTGTTAACTTTTACTTTTACTGTTCATTCATAACTATATAATATTTTTCAGTATACAATGTGCTTATTCCTCCTTTCACTACTGTAATATGATCAGCCAAAATTTGAAAAAACCTTCAATCCATTTAAAGTATTAACACTTATATAAACAAAAGTTTCTCCATTGGGCTCTAATGTAGTAACATGGAATTATCAAAAAAATAATTAAAATATTGCAAATAGTTTCTTTGAAAAAAAAAACACCTCTAATATCAAATTTCACTCGCATACTCCATAATTAATCAATTTTATAAAAATAAGTATATTTTATATGTAAAAATAAATTAGGGTTTTGGGCTATCTAAATATTTACTATAATATGTTTACCATGTCTATACTTGATTTGAACATTGAGAGAGAATAAATTCCCAAAAATATGTTGCGTTAATCTATCCCAAAATAATCATTAAACAATAGAAGTGCGTTTCGAAAATAAAGGGAAATTTTAAAACACAGTATTTTGTATTTTCTTTAAAAATAATAACAGTACCAATCATTTTATTTACATACCGATCACGAATTTTATATAATAATGTAAATATATAAACGTTGAAAATATGAAATAATCTACCAAAATAATAATAAAATGATGGTTCCTCACATTCTGTTTCAAAAGACTTGTCATCTGATTCCAAAGAAATTATAACAGGCTCTGTAAAGATATCAAACTCCTACATACATTGCTTTTTCTGTTCCTATAACATGATTAATACATTTTTGCCTATTCTCACAAGTTGCTTCAGATATTAGTTTATTAAATACATTTTTTAAATCTGGTAATTTAAAAGGTACGTTATTTCTATCAACGTAACCTTTATCTTAAGCCCATATTAATTCTATTTGATTGGTAGGGCGATAAGAAGAATTTCAATTCTTGTTTGTTTTTTGACATTTTCTTCAATAATGTACTTTTTGTAATTTTGCTTATGTCTCTTGACATTGGTTAATAATTCTGCCTTAATCGTTAATCGTGAAAAGTTATATTTGTAGAACTTATACGTGTTGCAATGTCACCTTTCTTTCTTTTAGTGGTTGGTAAAGTTTCAAGTAACTTGCGTTGACCATTAAAATAACAAAATATTTAGGTATTAATTCAAACACTTATTCGAAATATTCCTCAAACACGTCTCCATTCATTTCTTCGTGATAATTAACTATTTTTTATTAATCAAATAAGAGTAAACCATCTTCAAGAAAACCGTTCATACTGCTTATATGACAATTACTTGCACCTTTATCTGTAGGTTTCTTAATACTACGAGTAAATTCTTGTAAAAACGCTTCTGGAGATGAGTTTTTATTTTTGTCTTGCCAAGCATTTCCTACACAACGTTCTGCATAAACTCATATTTCGTCTAAATACAAAATATTTTTTTATTCCTTCCTAATTTGTTTTATTGGTTTAAGGTACTGTTCTCTCCAGCATACAATTGGCATTGAGTGGTGGCCAATTTTTTATATTTAAAGTTTAGTTCATATAATAATTTCCATAGTTTATCTCGGTTTATTGTGGGTAAATCAGCATCGTTGATTATAACTTGTAAAACTGTATCTAACGTTGGTATTTGTTTGTTCAGAAAAAATGAGTGAACAAGCTTATGAATTACATTTTTTTAAAATTGATCTACGTCGTATTTTAATAATTGAATTTTATTTAAATAAACTAACAATTACTTGTGGGCACCGTGGCCATTAAAATATAATTACCCCTTTCTATTACGGTTACGGCTATGATCGGTGTTAATCCTCTTAATAATTGGATAGTCCTGGAAATGTATTAAATTTTATACTAAAGACGTCGAACAACAGCAATTAATTTCATTGTTTATATTAAATTCCCATATTTAGGATCTTTTTTAATAGATTTCATAACGTTAATTGAATACGTTTTAGAAAAGCGAATGGAAAATTACAAGATGAAGTTACTTTTTGATACTAAATGTCACGTTCATCAATCTTATAAGAAAAATATTGTTAGGAAAATAACTTTTCTAACGTTTTAGATTCCTGCCGAGATGTCGTATGTGATGTAGATAAGACATGTGTACTCAGAAAGGGCACGCCGAAATGTGTGTGCGCGTCGAAGTGCAAAGAAGGTAAACTCCGATCACTAAAAGGCCCGGTATGTGGTACAGATGGAAGGAGTTATCGAAATATTTGTAGGTTAAGAAAACAATCGTGTCGTCGTAGATCAAATTCTCTGAGTGTTGCTTATAAAGGCATCTGTCAAAGTAAGTAATAACCAACAACGCATTATGGATTGTTTTAAATTAATTGGAATAGGGCGTTAAAGTCCAACGTAATAAAGTATTTAACTGTACTAAAATGTTTCCAAACAAAACATCGAAATGTATAGAGTCGAAGACCGAATTCGATGACAGTGACGTCATTAATTCCCAATACGCTCACTGTTGTCATTTAGTCAAATAGTTACATTAAATTTGTTTTCACGTGGATAAAATAATAAATAAGAATACCCTTTTATATATTAATATTATTATTTGAGGAAATTTTAAACTCCTTATTAGCAAAGATTTTTAATTATTTCTAAATTAATCAATTATAATTTGTTGATTTTTTATACCTAAATCTGGTAAATACTAGTCACTTTGGCAACTATGTAGAAAGCTATTTCAATTGGGGCGTTAATCATGGGAGGATACCGAATTTCACGCGCTGTAATTGTTGCAGTTCCTCTTACCTTCCCAAGTAAACAAAGACAGCAAGTAAGCAAAATTGTCAGTGTTTCGAAATAGCAACATTGGTAACCAGTTAGACAGTCTATTTGAATCCACGAACGTCCCCTAGGATAGTTTTAGGTTAATTTGTGTATTTTCGTTAAGTAAATATTATTTAGGAGATTTTAATGTGAATAGGGACGCTGCAAGTTGTAGTAAATCAGATTCAACGTATCCTTAACTGATACGTCATATATTAACTCCCGAAGAACGGTCTATTGTAAAAAATGTATATGACGGTTTACGCGCGCAATATCCTGAAAAATCAGTATAAGATTGTGTAGAATTTTGTAGCAGTTTAAGGAAAGTTTCACTATTTTTAGAATAATTAGGGACAATAAAGAAAACCTTATTGCGTCTGTTGAAATGTCGCAAAAAAACCTAAATTGAAGCCAGGGCGTAAAATTAAAGCTTTAGATAATACCGTAAAAAAACGCGATTCGACGGATAGTTCACTCTTTTTTTTTTTTCAAAAATTACATTTCAATTCTCGGTAAAATTAACTCGGTAATTACGAACGACGATAGTTTACAAAATTATTAAATTTTTATGGAGAACATTGCACGAACGGAAATTTAAAAATTTAAGGGGAGGCGTCACCATTTAAATTAATGACGTCACAGTCATCCAATTCGGCCTTTGACTCTAGCAAATTTGCTGTTAATCTCAAATGTTTAATAAATACGTGCATAAGTTTATTCAACACGTATTACAATTTACATTTACACACGATACAAATTAAATTCAGACACATCTATCAAGTTTAATTAAGACTTGTGGAAAATTGAAGTCTGAAAGAAGAAATGTAGATAACTCGTGGCAATAAAATTTCCGACGCACGTCGTCGATGACACATACTGTTTATCCATTTGGCCAGATAAGTCATATTTGTTAATCATATCTCTTTTCTTTTATAAGAAATAATTGTACGACTGGACTGTTTCATGGATGTTGCCATTTTAATATTATCAATATGGAGTTTCCGTTGCTGATAGACATGTCAGTACAGAGTAACGTCATACAAGTACGGAATTTTTTAATAATGTAGCACCATCTAACTTTAATTATTTTATGACGTACATCGGAAATTTTGTTACAATGAGTATTAGGGAACATAGACTTATAACTCATGTAACTCATAGATATATGGCTAAAGTCGTAAAACACAGGGAAAGCAAGAGGGAATAAGATAACGTCATAACACTAATTATTCCTCCTCTAATGCGCCTGTTAGACAGAGACAAAGTCATTTTCACTATTGCTTTCTCGTTTTAGTGTACTCTTCAGCACCTCTCACAGGTCGCTCGGTCTATGAGTGTAAGTCTATGATAGGGAACAGGTATTTAATTAGTATTAGTGTTAAAACAACGACCATGCCCATTTTTTAAATACAATGATACTACTTGAATATTTCAATTTAAACTTGTCAAAGCATATATAAACTCATTTCAAATCTAAATGACAACTAGGGAAAATATGAACTTATCATTTTATGTTGTCTTCACTGAAAGTACCAAAAGGTGGTACTGTAATGGTTACTAGTGAAAACAGTTTCCCAAATATTTCTGTGTTTAATTCAATTTGCTTTACCTCATTTAAAAACCAGGAAGAGCGATTTGAATTTAATTTGGCAATATTGGCGGCTCCTGATTGATCAATAGGCAGCCAGTTTCACACAGAACTTAATAGTGTTGACAATGACTTGACGTTCTATTGCGTTTTACGTGTTTTTTACTTCATTTTCAATCAGTTTTTTTGAGAACTCAGTAAGCGCTTTTTTGTATATATTTTTGCCATTTTTCGTGTTTGTTATTGCTATTTAATTATTTTTTCAACTTATCTTTAAATCAGTTCTTGTCAGAACTCAGTATGTTCTTTTGATTGAATATTTGTGATTATGGATCCTTCCACTCAAAGTACAACTAGTCCGAAAAAACAACGAAAACGGTTGAAATTAGGACATTTTGCCCTTTTAGGGAAACAAAGTAAAAAATAGAAAAAATTCAATATCTTGTAGTTTGACCATCGTAAAGCAGTAAACTCAATCTCTTTTGTTGAATCTTTGTAATAAATTGTTACACTGCGTTTATAAGAATGTGAAGTAGTTGAATTTATAATTTATTTTGTAGTAAAAATTAACACTAATGAAGAAGTTACGACATTCACGTACAATTCTGCTTTTGATTTTATTCTATAAAATGAGGAAAAGTCACTTACTTTTACTTTGGATGTGTCGATATGCACATTTAGAATATTTTTTTCATTTTAAGAAACTACACTATGTGCATATAAAGAGGTAATATAATTGATAGTTGTAAAATTTTTGCAGGTTACAATAAGTATAACTTTAGTTGTAAATGAAAGAAAATCAACACCATCAGAAATAAAAATGAAGATTCAACAGATTAACTTCTAGTTAATTCTTATAAAATTTACATAAAGATTTCCACCCAAAATCTTCATTGCTTTGGTTTTGAAGTATAAATATGGCCTGTCACTTTTTGGTGTGCAGCCAAATGTTTTGTTTTATTTATACAACAAACTTTCATTAAAAATGTATCTATGTTTTCAATTTAACCTCTAGCCACATAATTAACTATAGATGTGAGCTAGGTGGAGATAAAAAAGAGTTTTAACCTTTTTTAATATTGTTTGTGTATTGACAAATTTTGGAACACGGCTCTAAAAACTGAACATACTCATAGTTTGGTAACATTTCTAGTAACTTTCTAGTAAATTTTAAATTGATTAATATTCCTTTGTGATTTTCCTGATCTATACTTTTAAGTGTTTATAAACAATAACTGAATATTTTATTAAATTATAAGCTAATGATATCGATGTTGCTGAGAGGTATAAACAAAAACTTAAACATTTAAATGGCATAAATCCTTTTGCTTTGGAGGATTCCAAACTTAGAATAAATCCTGCTGACTTTCCTAAAGTAACCAATATGGAAATTATGAATTATTTAGTCCTGACAACAAGTTACTATACCCAGAAACAGATGATAGAGTTTAAATGCGTTCAAATACTTTGATGCTGGGTCTGTTAATGGATGTGGAATGTTTCACATAGAATAAATGAAAAAAATGAAAGCCAAAATTAACATATAAATATATATTAATAGAGTTAACATAAATCACAGCATAAAAGAATAAAGTTGTTTTATCAAATAATTAAAAATGTATCTCAACTTTCTGACAACCGCAATTATTTCGTCGATCTGCTAATAAACCCAGCATCAAAGTATTTAAACTCTTAAAAGCTTTTACTGTTACTGGGTACAGTATCTTTTTGTCAGGACTAAGTAAGTCACAATATCCATATAGGTTACTGGAGGAAAGTACATAGGATTCGTACTAAGTTTGGAATCGTCCAAAGCAAAAGTATCGATGCCATTTAAACATTCAAGTTTCTGTTTATACCGCTCAGCAATATCGGCATCTTTAGCAAATAATTTCATAAAATATTCATTCATTGTTTATAAACACTTAAAAGTTTAGATTAGGTAAAAGACAAAGGCATATTAGTCAATTTAAAATATACAAAACGTACTGTAAACACGCAAATTGAATTAAATGCCGATAAAATAACAGAGAAGTATATGAAAACTGCTGTGTTTTACATCCAACGGATATATTTCAGCTGATTGTAATAGTTCCTTGGACTACCCTATTGGCTATGTAACCTTAAAATCATAATTAAGTGAAATTCATTATCCCTAATGTGACCTTTCCTAATGTCGTTTGGTTTGAAATAGAGTTTTCAAGTTTTTTTTTTAATCTTAGAATGGACCACGATAGTCGTGACGTCACAAAACAGTTGGCTAACCTGAAATTTGTTTCCAAACAATAACAATTATCATGCGTAGATTTTCAAATTGTATACAATTTGTTTGTTTTTGTTTATGATGTGTTTTGTAAATTATATTTTTGTGTGTGCTTTGAAAAAATGTATAAAATGTCCTTTAATTAATAAAATATACTGAAAAACTTAATCAAATACAAAATAATGACATTAATGACAGCATGACATCAATTTAAAGTGTTTGTATATCTATGGATACAAGTTTGTTTGGAAACAGATCAGGTTAGCCAACAGTTATTTGGTGACGTCACACTGCCATACCCGTACGTCACTGACTGATGAATGACATATTCTTTAAGCCTAAGAAGTGGCTCTACCCTAACAGATGTACGGGTTGTTAACATAAAATTTAATGTCTTATATAAAAATCGTGATTTTACTTTTTATGGGCCCATCTACTATTGAACAAAATAAACTCGATAAGAAAATGTATGTTTATTACTACAGGTTCATTTAACACTTAAATGATTTGAATAATGTTTACCATTAATTTGAATTATTAATTTGAACAGATTTTTGTATAGAAATAAATAATTCATAGTTTATTTTCTTTTTCTGATTTAGAACTGTTTTCAAAATTTATGTTTACGGTTTCGATTTCTATATCATAAATATATTTTTTTATCATAATTTTTTTTTGTTAGTGATTCAATCTGACAAACATATTTTGCTCTACTTAAGCGTTACACTTAGTTAATGCTTCAATTCACATAGTTACGACTTTTTCATCGCTGTATCCATCAAAATATGTTCCTTTCTATTAATATTCCCCAATTGTAATAATTCTTCTCAAAATTGATGCTATTTTTTTACATATACTTAAATTCCCGTAAGGTGGAATCGTAGGTAGAACCTATTCATCAAGTGAGGGAAATAGGTTAACAATTTGTAATGATACCAAGTTATTTAAACATGTACTTTAGTAGTTTAAAAAAATTTATTTGTAGTAGTTTCAACTAAACACAAACATATCGCTTTACGGATACGTGTTTTTTATCTTCAGATGTGAGTGACGTATGAGGTTGTAAAAATTGAACTGTAAATAATTTTAGCATGAGCCCCTTAAATATGAACTTTCCAATTTCGATAAGTTTTTCTTATCCTATTGTTTTTAGGTTCCTGTGATAAAATTATCTGTCCAACGAATAAACATTGCTTATTGGACCAAAATTTGACACCCCATTGCGTCAACTGTATTAGAAAATGTACTGTGGGACCGAAACATCGACAGGTTTGCGGATCCGACGGACTGACATACCCTAGCGCTTGTCACTTGAGAGAGAAAGCCTGCAGAAAAGGCAAAGCGGTTCCTATTGCCTACAAAGGCTCCTGCCGAGGTAAATATTTCATTCAATATTTAGGATTCCTAATCATCACAATTTTAACAATAATGCCACAGCTACGTATACTTTTCGCTATTTCTTACTTTCTATTCAAAAAGTGTTATCTAAAATAGCTTCAGTGCAGTTCTAATCAGGCGTTTACACTAAATTGAACTATCTTGAGTCGCTAGAATCTTCCTTTCTTGTACGCATGAAACCGATATTGCTTTTTCTTAACTTAACAAAATTCTATTGATATTTTTTATTGTGCTAGTAGGGAAAACCACCCCCTAAAAGAAACACAACGATATTCTGTGAAAGCACCTTTCGCCAACAATCACTTACTCACTTAAAAATTGACTTAAATGGATAGTAATCCGGAACCGAACAAAATTTGTGAGTGAACTCGTTGATTCGTAATAGATGTAATGAAAAACTCAATTTTCTAAATGTGGCCGATTATTATTTACTATATTGTATTCAGTAAACATATCCAATGATTTCCGCTTTAATCACGTGACAGCATATCTTTTCCTTATTGTCTCGATGTTATAATCATTTCCTTAATTCTATTTTCACTGAGCTTCAAAGCAGACACATTCGTTTCATTTTCTGTTGTGGCCATTTTCTAAAAACCAAAACGAACATCTTTAAAATCTAGTTAGTAAAATGTTCCATTTGGATTATTTTTCAATTTTCTTTGATAAGGTATACTATTTAATTTCATTAATTTATTAAATCATTTTTAGCTGGAAGGGCTCGTAAATAAAATCCAAGACGTCTGATTCATTTTACAACAAATTTTAAAGTTTCCACAATTACAAATACAGTTTTAGAGATAAAGCCGACACCTCTTCTTACAATGTCTATAGAACAGAGAAATGGAGTTAATTAGGTTTCACTATTCACTGCCATTTTCACTTTCACGCATTTATTATTGTAATTCTACAAGGTAGTGAATTCATTTTTGTTGCTATCTTAAAATTTTCACAAAAATTGAGCATTTGACACTGATTATTAGAATTTTTAGATAAAGAATGTTAGAGAGATGCTGCTTTGTGAGAAACTATTTCGCTAGACGTTTTTTGATAATGGTTCTTAAGAAAATGTCTTCCTTAAGAACCAACGTCATCACGTGACTTTTTCCGTCTCAAAACACTTACGTCTTCAAAAAATATATAACACACTACGTATAAACACGTCTCTTTTCTTCTGATTTGATTACATGAAATAAAGAAAGAAACGCATACGATCTCAACCAAAACCACTTTGGCAAAATTATTTTTGTTATATCCACATCGACTAGAACATAGAAATCTTTTTGTCATGCATATGAATGTATGAGGTATAAAATGATATATTTACGGTGGGTTACATTAATGGAGAAGTGATACATTAAAAATTATTTAAAGAGGAAGTTTTCAAAAATGTATCAATAGTCACAACGTTAATGGTAACGTTGTTTTCTTCGCATTATCTTGTAAATTTATTTTTTATTCATTCTTGTTCTGATCTTTCTACATGAGACAACTTAATAAATATTTTGTAATTTTTAAAATAAAAGAAGCATTTGGAAAAAAAAATTTTTTAAATAATTTTTGAGTTAAACATATTTATTTGGCATAGTCGGTGGATTCGACGTAGTATTTTCGCGAAAAATCACGACACCGTGTCCGACTTTACGAAATTTACGTACGAGTTTTAACTCTTTGACGTCGTGAATCTCCCTTTAGGAATCTACTTCTGACTAGAGGTCTACTCAACTAGAATCACTGGAATAAGCAGAAATCCCGAGGTAAGTACTGGGTACTCCTCTAAATATCCTTTTATTTCTTACACGCATTTTTTAGAATAGGTTAAGGTGAAAGAAAATATTTAAATACTTATATCAAAATAAAAATAAATTAGCAGCTTATTAGAAAAAGCACCTATATATGAGTACTGAAGATTAAGTAAGATTAGTTGAAAGCTTTAATAGAGTAGTAAATTTAAGAGAAATGGAAAATAGCCCTGTAAATGTTTCGATGTTAAAGCTTCATATTGATATGATGCCTCTTTATGATGGAGATGAAAGTAATTTAACCAAATTTATTAATAGTTGTGACTTTGTCGTAAATACATGCGCGGCAGTAAATGATCAAACAATTCAAAATTATATTATCAAAGTAATTCAGTCAAAATTAATAGATAAAGCAAATCTACTGGTCGGTTCACGAAATGAATTATATTCGTGGAATGCTATTAAAGAAGCTCTGTAACAATGATTCGAAGACCGAAGATCTCTTGAGCAAGATCTTTTAATGGCACATCCACAAAGAAATGAACAACCAATAGATTTTGCTAGAAGATTACAAGTTTTAAGAAGCCATTTGGTTTGCAGAGTAAATAATGCTTCAGCGGCGGAATTACCACTTGCATTAAAAAAATCACATAGACGAAAATATGAGCAAATGACCCTTCGTACTTTATTAAGAAATCTAGTCGGCACTTCACAAACCATTATTAGACTTAAGAGTCCAATTAACATTGAACAAACCATTGTATTTATTACCGAAGAAGAAAACTTCCAATACTCACAAACTAATACAAAATTTATTGAGCCTACCCAGGCAAAACCTAATTTTAATTTAAGTAAAAACGGAAATGGTAATAAAAATTTTGATAATTTTCTACAAAACTTTCCCATTACGATTTCAAACAATCAATCCTCTTTCCAGAATAATAGAAATCATTTTAATAATATTCCTGACAAATCAGGCTCCAGACAATCAAATTCCTATAAATTTTCAAAGACATCCTAGTAATAAACAGACATTATCCGACAAACAGACAAATATTTGGCCCCCCTAAAAATGTATTTGCCCCCCCCTAAAAATGTATTTGCCCCAACAGGTCAAAAACCTTCCGGAAATCCAGAACCTATGTCGACATCGTCTAGAAATACTTTTAGACCCAAACAATATCAACAATTTTCAAAATCCATATCAACTTCGTACCAAAACGCATTCAAACCCAGACAAAATAATCAACCTAATTTTATGTTGGAAGAACTGTATCAAACTAATAGTGTAGATTTTGAAAATCAAGAGTCGAATAATCAATCATATTTAGAAGATAATCAACCTGCCCTAAATTCTCATAATAATGAATTTAATAAACTTTGAAATTTTTGGATAACGAGCCTACCGGAACCCAAAACAAACGAAATTTTCTCAAATTTGGTTGGCATATTGTCAGAAGGTGAACGGAGAGCATTTTGAACTTTTGAAATAATTTTGTTTAAATTATTATTCTCATTAGCCTAAAGTAAATTAATGTACTTATTCTACAACTAAAAGTGAGTTATTTCTCGTTTTTACAAATTATTTTCACTAAACCCAGTATGTACAAATTCGAGAAATAACAAGCTCTTTCAAAATCGGCAAAAATATACAGGGGTCCCATTTAAATTAAAAAAGATTTGGGTATTTCCGGTTAAGCCTGGAGTATATTATTAACAAAAAATATACATCAGATGCATTTTGCACCATTCACTTACTTGTAAAATTTCATAAATATCGTCCGTTTCGTTTTAAAGATATTTACTTGGTTCCATACTTTATCCCAACCCTGTATAAACCTCTGCGACATGTAATCAAGCAAAATACGATAGACATCCTCCACAAGTTAAATTTTCATTATCTGTCGCCCCTACTAAAACTTTTGAAAAATCCATATAGACGTTTTCCAAATAATGAAAACTAAATTTTTAACGATACTTAATTTATTTTCAAAATATGGCCATGCTTATATTCTAGAACCTATTCTTAATTAGGCTACTATTATAGAATGTTTAAATATGTTTTGGCGTACCATATTCGATAATTTGTGATAGCGAAACCGAGTTTAAATGCGAATTACTAAAGTAATTCTGTAAATTGCATAAAATTACAATTTACAACAGCTCAAAATTCAAACAACAATAGCACAGTCGAAAGATTTCATTTATCCCTTTGAGAAAAGTGTAGAATATTAAAAATGCAGCATCCTAACATGAATATAAAACAGATGTACAGTTTGTTGTTTTCCTCTATTCATAGCGCTACAGGACACCGACCCTACGACATAATTCTAGGTAATACGAAAGCTCTTGACCCCTTCGACTTGACAGATGAACATATAATAAACGAATACTAGAACGAACTAAAATTATGACAATAAAACCTCAAAACAAAAAACCAAAATCACAGAAAAACGTAACCAAACTCGAGAAACCCCTATACAGTATCAAGACAGGAAATATTTGTAAAAAGTGGAGAAGCAATTAGAAAAAAATCAAAACCTCGTTTTATAAAATCATTAGTAAAGAAATATTCCTTAAAGAAGATTATAACGTCAAAAAATCGCACGATTCAGAAATCAAAAGTTAAAAAAACTTTTTTGAATTTCTTTACAGAATGATAATCTCTTGGACAATAATATCCTTGTTCCTGGCCCTTCTACTTTCACCACAAATCAAAAGTAGCGATGCAAAAATTCACGAATTAGATTCTCCTTTATTACCCTTAGAAATAGGGAAAACAAAATTAATACAAACTAAACATACTTTTCTACATTTTGTCGACACCAGGTTATTAATCGTCCAGTTGGCAAATGCTGAAAATGTTTATAGTAAGATAGAACTTCCTTACATTTTTTAAAATTAGAATTAATACATAATTTATTTATTAATCGAAAATCAAAATTCAATTTCACACCAATTGAAATTGCAATCCTCTCTTAACATGCAGCTTATTGATCATTATAACAAATCAATAAGTAACCTATACAAAAATTACCTATTGTTAGAAAAATGATTGAATGATATTTACAATTTCACTGACCAAATGTTCATGTATGTACCGAATGCTCTCGATCAAATAATATTAAATTGCCAAAACTTAATAAACCTTGTAGATAATTTAGAAAATGCTATTATGTTTGCACATTTAAATAGTTGACATACTTTAATTATACCGCTAAAACAACTAATAGATTTAATAAATTACGTTTCATCCATTCATGGCGAAAATAAAATCAATAAATTTAAGAACACTAATAATTATTTTTATCCAAGTAAAATTAGAATTTTGAAAAATAATATTTGCTATTCATATCCTATTCTGATTGATAGCGACTTCCTGACCTACCGAATAATTGCCGTACCCTTCAAAAATTCCATTCTCATTCCACCAAACCAATTCCTTGTACTCAGTACCGCTCCACCAATATCAAGAAAAACCAATTTTTAAAGCATAGAACGCTGTTTTGCATCATACTGTAATAGAACAAATTAATACACAATTTCTTTTAATATTGCCAGCAGAGAATCCCTTAAAAGCAAGTATAGATTATGAAAGAAAAAGGATAATCGTAATCAATGCCAACACAATTTTCAAAATCCCAAATGGTTGCAGCGTGGAAATAAAAAATAATCTATACGAAAACACAGAAGATAAAATTAATGTAAATCCTCTGATTTTACCAAAATTAGAGCGGACCCAGTCTACGGTCACTCCGACGAAAAATAAGAATTTCCTTCTGAAATTACATTCTATTGAAGAACTACAAAAAAAAATAGAATTAAGCCAACCAGTACAAGAAGAGAAAATCCTCCTTATAATATGGAACATGCCCAACATCTATAGTAATAATTACAATCATCCTTTGCATATGGTCCTGTAAGAAGAAATCCAACAAACACCAAAATCCCTCAACACCAAGAGTATAACCTGAAAACAACCCCTCATCGGTGTTGTTTTCTCATAAGGAGGGAGGAGTTATACGAAGAAATAAGCTCACCATTATATAAATATTAAGAGCGGCTCAGGTTAAATTTTTTCTATTCTGATCTTTCTACATGGAACAACTTAATAAATATTTATCTAGCGCGTAGTATGAGTGATTTCGCCTGGAAATTGTTTCATGCATTTTCATGAAAACAAATTTTTATTGTATATTGATTTTATTTTTTTTATCATTCTCGGTGCACGTACTTTTATTCAAAGTAATTTACAATTTCCGCAAATGGAACTGGAGGTGCAGATAGTAATTCAAGTTTTACCGAAAATGTGTGCTAGATCGCCGTAAACGTCAGGCGAGAAAATATAAAAATGTGCATAAAAGAGGGGACGTATTTCTTTTTGTGTTTTGATAAATTTTTGTCATTTTCTTCGGCATTTAAAAGTATTTTAAAAAAGAAGATACATCCTTTTTGGTATATAAATCTGCATTTCTCAGTTTTTGATCATTATTTCAGTCCGTTTTGGAATTAGTTACGATTTCGTTCGGAATCGTTGGCTTTTAATGATTATGTATTATTATTAATGTTAATGTGTCAAAAGTTCAGAATAGAATATGTACGTGATCTTTTGGGTAATCTAATTACTGCAATGATTTTGGCCAATAAAAAGTTTCGAAAATCCTTTAATCATATACGAATTAACTACATCTTATAGTATTTTGCAGGTGTTTGTTTTATTCATAGAAAAGTAAGATATATACAGAGTGATTCGTAACTATTGGGACATAGGCAAAGGGCAGGTTATTTGGACCAAAATAGGGCGATATAACCAAATATACCTTAATAAAATATTGCTGTGGAGTAAAATATAGGGCGTTAAAGTTGAATTTTTTTTCTTTTTTTTCTGATAATGACACAGTATATTTATTAATTGTTATCGAATTCGGCACAGAGACATAGCTTTGGACAAAGAATGTTATTTTATGTATTATTTCTCATTTTGTTACAAAGGGCGCCACGAGAATGATTCCTGATGATGAAATTAAGTGGTAACTTTTTTTGGCAAAACTTTTTAGTGATTTTGATATAAAAATATGATGTAAACATCATTTTTACGTAATATTGGTACTTTTGTTTAAACACCATAATTTCACCCGTTTTCGAGAAAAACGCAATTGGACACTTCAGAGTCACTAAAGGGGTTTCAAATAACAGACAATAAAAAAACTTCTATTTCAACGGTAATGCAGATTTAAAAATAATTTAACATAAAAAGAGCAAACTTAATCTACGTGGCTTCCTTCGACTTCTACGCCTTTTCTAATTCTTGTAATAACGAACTTTCGGATGTCAAAGAAAACATTATTCTGTCCCCTTATAAAATTAACCGCATTTTGTATTTTCCTCAAGAGTTCGTCTCGTGAATTAATTTCATGGGCATGAACTAAAGACTTTATATGTCCCCAAACATAAAAATCAAGAGGGTTATAGTCAGGACTTCTTGGTGGCCATTCAAAATCACTTCCTCTGCCAATTAATCATTGAGGAAATATACCACTGAGATGATTCCAAACAACTAATGGAAAATAAGGTGATATTCCATCCTGCATAAACCACAGTTAATTTCCTTGTTACATTTAGTGACATATCATCCAAAATATCACTATAACATAATATTCTTAATAAAATTTCGGTCATCATTATGCTTGTTGAGAACACGTTGGCAGAACTGTAACCGTCGTGAGAGATCTCTTGGAAGCAAATTTTGAACAGGAATGAAGTATAAGGGTGGAACTTTTCTTTTTTTTAAATTCTAATAATAGACAACTGACTTACTCCTGTTGTTGCTGCCAGTTGACGTGAACTTACTTCAAGATTTTCATCTACTCGAACCAAAACTCCATCTTATTCATTAGAGGTGATTTGTTTCGGACGACCACCCAGATTTTTACTATGAAATGACCCGATTTTTATTACTATTATCAGAAAAAAATGAAAAAAAAAAATCACATGTAACGCCCTATATCTTATTCCACAACGTTATTTTATTAAGGTATATTTGGTCCTATCGCCATATTTAGGTCCACATAACCTACCCTTGACCTATGTGCCAATAGTTATGAATCACCCTGTATATATATATATATATATATTTGTTTTATTTTAGATATTATATGGAATTTGTCGGTCATTTGCGATGTTGTCAATACTTTTAATAAATTAGAAATATAAATAAATTTTATGGAATGATAAAAAAATTTCTATTTAAAATTGATTTTTGAACACCATCTTTCATGTACTTCTCATCGAGCTATAAATTAATCTCTGTTAGCCGTAGTAATACTATTTTACTACTTTTTATCAAATTTTGTAGTTTGTGCCCAACATTATTTTTTAATGCCCAAATAAATTTAAATGGAGTGAAAACGTGAAGTGCGGTGGATTGTTCTGTCAAAATATTAACCACATAGACTTTTCTAAAATAGTTTGTACGAAATATAAGTATCTCTACGTTTCGAAGACATTGACTAAACCATTTTTGATGCGTACGTACGCCAATATATGTTAGTACGCCACTGCCTGTCTAATAAGTTTGACACAATATATGTAAGTTTATATCATAATATATTTTTTGAATAATGTAAAAATAAATCAATTTTATATGCTGATGAAAATATTAATAGATATTAATAGAAAAATTATTTCAATTCAAAAAGCAACAATAACATAAGGATACCAGAAACTTTAATACTAAACAAAATAATAGTGATGAAAATAATGATACAAGTAATGATAATATTTAGTATTCTAATAAGAATATTAATGATAATAGTTAGCATAATGAGAGCAGCAATTTGTAAAGCGACAATACTAATATAATAGCACTAAAAATAATAAAGCTTATTATAATAATACCAAGAATAATTTTACTAACAATATTAATAGTAATAACAATAGTAATAGCTATAATATTAATAATACCAACGACTAAGTATCTTTGCAGTTATAATAATAACATAAGGATACCAGAAACCGTAATACTAAACAAAATAATAGTGATGAAAATAATGATACAAGTAATGCTAATATTTAGTATTCTAATAAGAATATTAATGATTGCAGTTAGAATAATGAGAGCAGCAATTTGTGAAGCGAGAATAATAATATAGTCGTACACAATTTTCATAATACTCTGATATAAAAACAAACTCCATTACTTTTAGCTAAAGCTACATGCAAGAAAGTAAAATGTCGGGACGGCCAGACTTGTCTAAAAGATCTCCATTCCGGCATGCCAAGATGCGTGAGTTGCACTACAAGTTGCAGACCCAGACACGTGATGAGGGGGCCAATATGTGGTACAAATAATAGTACCTACCATACTTGGTGTCACCTGATGCAAGACGCCTGTCTCAGAGGTTACGTCATTGATACAATGTACCCAGGAAGGTGTAAGGTATGTGGTAGGTAGTGCCAGTCCAAAACAATCAAATTTATAATTTTTAGCAAATTACTTTTCTCTTCGACATTGAACATTTATTAAACAATATTTCATGTTCAGCATTCACTGTTGGCTCCAAATTAACAGTGCTGTTCCTAAAGTGGCGGCGGGAAACAGTAACAAAGCCTACACAGAACACGAAGGCTAATATACCTTTGATGTTGATACCATATACACAATATATTTCATGTGATGGCCGATATCTCTTTGTATCATTGAAATACAGAAGCATTTAGTACAGTACTAAAAACTAAATCTAAAGATATCATCCTTATTTTTTTTGTTTAATTAAAATATCAACATTTTACAGAAGATTCAAAATTACCTAGATATTCACTTTTCACTTTGAAAGCAGTGATTTAAATGTGATTATTTCAAAATGTAGCAAATTATTGAACCGTTATAAAACTAATACTAATACTAATTTATAAAATTACAACCTAAAAATGATTTACAATTACGACTATTTAAGGTGTTACACATCTTATAATTATAATTATAAAATATATTTTTGTTCTAATTTTATTCTTCAAGTCATATAAATTAGTCAATGAAATACTTAACTATTTAGGTACTTTAATTTTTTAGGGTATTTTAGATATCGGATGTCCCATAAAACATGAAAAACATTTTGTACACGGTGTTTCAGAGTAAAATATACATACAATAACAATTGCAGATATGGAAAATTAAAGTCATCCATTATTATTGCTTATGGCTCATTACCTATTGGGTTCACCTATTTTTTTTTTTTGAGTAAAACAACAGTCGCCCAGTATAAAAAAATTAAATTTGTTGGACAGTGTCTTTATAACAGCAAAATGCAAGGATGAAAATAAAAAAGTAAAACAAGTAAAATACGAAAATATCTCTTTTAGGTACAATAATTTTCAGATATATCGAAACAAAATGTTGTGTTATTTTATTTATTACTTTGGATTAATATTTGAAAGATTTTAGAATCAAGGTAGACCTTTTCATTGGACGGTCAGTTCCCATATTTCAGTCAAGTTGATTTTTATCATTTATACTTCTTTCACTCTTTTGAAAATCTAATTAGATAGAAATATAACATTCGCAATAATGGTCGATTCTGAATAAACCAAATGTTACACATCTACAATTAACATAGGCATATTTTACTTTGAACCACCTTGTCTATCATTTACTGAATTTTATTAGGGAAATAATTATTTTATGAAAAGATACACTTTTTGCTTCTCGATATTTATTATTAAAAACTACTTACCTTTAAAAATTTTCTGTTGCAGTCAAAACTAACGACGATATGATTTCAACATATAACGATTAGTATTCAAATATTAGACAAAGCCAAAGATATACAACGATCTGGATGTAGGGTTGATAAAAAAATTATACTAATTAAAGTAAATAGAAATGGTAGCTAATGTAATTTGATTAAACAACTACAATGTAGCAACAATGAAATATGTAAATCGCTGTTATAATTCAGTTGGGGCGTAGAAAATAAGTAAAAATATGGAAAAATACTTGATGAAACTTAACTAAAATCATTAAATTTATAACCGTTTATTTTCATTAAAAACGTAATTAATTCTTTTTTATATATCTATAAAATTAGACAAGTTTCAGGTTTAGGAATATCTAACACAAATCCATATCCAACATATTCATAAGTTTCTTTCAGTATCCTTAACATTTAAAAGATATACATACGATGTATTTTATAAGTAGACTATGTTTTAAGCAAAAATGTTAAGAAAAACAATATTCTTTAGTTTATTAGTATTTCATTCACTTACTATTTTACACATTTAAATGAAAATTTTTATTCTTCATTTTTGTAAAATGGTTTTTAATGTCATTTATATGAAGAAATATAATTTTCTTTTGCTTATTTTCCAAGCCTCTAGCAAACTAGACACTAGAACTGAAATTCAATTTTAAGTTAGATATCATCGGTATTAACCATTTCCCCAATAAATATTATCTTCCTTACAACTCCGTTTATATTTAATGCATTTTAGATGATAAGTCCTGAGAAATTTAAGGGAAAAATGGAATAAGAAAAAGTGTCTCATCTTTTTCTTTTGAATAATAGGTAGGGGGAATTTATAACCTTGTATTTGAAAGTTCTATTTTCTATCATTTCTAGACGGTCTATACCGTATAAACTAACTTCAAGCCGTCATTTCAAAATTCATTAATTTTAGAACTTTCATTCAAAAAATTAATAAGAACGATTTTTAGAAAATAAGAAATATACTCTGTAGAGTTTTGATTTTGTTATATGGAATATTTAAACTTGGAGATCTGAAATTTGGTATATTTGAAATGTTTTTCACAATTTTATTCAGTTTTTAAAAGAAAAGCTGTTTTGAAAACACCCAAATTTTCAAAAGATGTAATTATGGCTGCATTTTCATTTCCACAGAAATTCTTTTACATCTGCAGGGTTCTTTTTAACTTTTTAGAGAAATGTTAGCCTATAGTTTATTTTAATTAAACATTTCTGTATAATCTTTAAAAATGCATACTTATTTTAATTTTTTTTTATTTACATAAGGCTTTTAACTGATTCAATTTCTAAATGATTAATAACCAGTTATAAATTCTAGCTTTCAAAGAAACCTATCTTCATCCAATCATTTGATGTTAAATGTTGAAAAAACCGAATGAATGCAATTTTCTAATTCTACTAAACTAGTAAAGTGAGACAAGAATTATTTTATTAGTAAAAAATATTCTGTTTCTTTCTATATCTTCCTGCTTTTATTAAAATATTTTATTTAATCCTTTGTTCGCAATTAATTTTTTAATATCCAAATCTAAAATCATAAAAACTGTCTGTTAGTTATTTACATTTTTTTTAAATTAACTTATTTTTCATGATAACTGTACAGACAAATTTGAAAACACAACTAAATTAATAGGATAATTTATTTAAATGACATAACATGACAGTTATATTAAATGGTTAAATATGACTAAATTTATTATTACAAAATAAATTATATTTAAATTGACGTTGATATCTAACTTGAAAATTTTTCTAATTGGTAGTTCGTTATTATTAAATTTATCAACAGTTTTCAATGAGTTTCCAACGTTTGGTTTCCGGCAGAGTGCCAAATATTTTTATGAATATTAATGAGAAAATCAATAGGCAATATTGGTGATCATTATGTCTAATTGTTTCTTAGAAAAAACATCAAAGCTAATAATTAAACACGACACAAAATATTTTAAAAATTTATATTTATAATGGTGATCATATAGCTGTGGCGTCTCTATAGAGGTTTTAGAATAACAATCAAGGAATGTCTTTATAAAAGTAACCAAAAGAATTCATTTACCTCTTACATTGACAGTTGTGACATGCATGGCTGTCGATATTGTTTAGAACAAATACGGTATATTCATTCTGTCACTTGTTATGGAATGATAATAAATGCAAAACATATAAGAAGCAAGTGTTTCAGAATAAATATTCTATCTCAAGCGTGAGAATGTTTACATTCTAATATTAAAAATGATTTTGGAATTAGCACATTCCAGTAATAGTCGTGGAGAAAATAACATTAATGACGTAAAATAACAAATACTTTCTGGGATGTGTTGTCAAAGATATTCTAACTACTAAAAAATGTTTGTTTTAGATGACTAAAATAAAATGAATCTGTATTTAAAAAAAATGTCATCAATTTGCCATCCAATATAATATTAAACCAGTAATTAATCAACCATAGTCTCGGTATTTGCTAGAATCATTCGAATGTAGATAAAGAAGTTCGTATTCTAAAAGGTATATAAAAAAATATAAGGTCATTAATAAAGAAATATACCTAAATATTTTAATCTTATCACTTATTTTATTATCTTTCAGTATGGTTGTTTAAGTATATATTTTTTTTAACAATATTTTTTTTAACAGGAAAATAACTAAATTGACGAATACTTATTTAACAGGCACTCGATATATATTTATTTTTAATTTAAAGACTGAAATATTTTTAGTAAGCAGTATTTCAAAGTGAACTTTGTTTAGGTAATTTTAATAAAACAATTCCTCGAAAATTTAATTTAAGTATAACAAATTTCTTAATTATGTTAGTTATGTTTCATTATAGCACATGAGTTGTCAGATCTTAAACGATTATGACTCTTCGCACCGAAAAAGTATCTATTATAATATCAGAAAATTAATAAATAATTGACTAAAAAAACAAAAAAAATAACTTAATACAGGAATCATCCTGTATAAATTTGATTGTAAGTGCCATTTTAATAATTTTACAGCTTGATAGCTTAGCTAATGCTAAGAATTTCTAATATAACATTTTTTAATCACCCGATTAATTTTTTAATTTTAAAAGCAATACCTTTATGTTTAACTTTTTGAAACTTCCATTTTAACGAAAACAACAATAAATTTTGAATAATTCATATTCATTTAGGAGAAAGGCCAAAATGTAGATTCGTTAAGGTTCAATGGCATGATTAAAGTACTTACCAACTTTTTCTGTCTGTAATATTATAATGCTAAATCTCGTATGTGATTGCGGCAGTTGATAATATTACTGGACTCATTTCTTGAAAACGCAGCAGGCAGGTCAAAATTCACGTTTTGCATTCCGGTGCATCCATATATCTCCAGTAGCAGCACCGCACAATGGGAAACGGGGTTATCGATTTTAAATATAACTGATAATAATACCACACCAATTTTACCAAAAAAAATTTAATTATTTAATTCATTTATCTACTTGTCACTTGATTCAGTCTTACCATATTGTGGAAAATTTTTGAACGAAAAATATCAGGTGCTATTTATAAAATAGTTAGTCTAGAATTATTGACACTACTTCCAAATTTTTTTATTTGTTTATTAATGCATTACTTAAAATAGGTTTCTTCCTGTTTAAAAATCAATCATATACAGCATTCAATATTGTTTCATTTCAATATATATAGGGTGAGGCATTAGTGTGGCAAAACTCGATTAGTCCGCTATTACTGAAGTTACGAAAAAAAAGTTTCTACAAAAAGTGTAGGCATTCTTGAGATTCACATTTTAAAATTAGTCCCAAATATACAGTGTGTTCAGGAACGCAGTGCCAGACAAAAAAATTGTTTTTTTAAATGGTACACTCCGTATATTTTTACATTTTTATAAACCTCTTGCCCAGTTAATTTCAACGATGTATCACACTTTCTATTTATTATGTTTAATAAAGGATCTACAGCCACCTGCAAATCACATTTTTTATAATTTAGATGTCTGTACAAGCCAGGATTATAAAAATATAAAAACATGTGTGGTATTCCATTTAAAAAACATAACTTTGGTCTGGCACTGCTGAAGAACTTTCTGTATATTTGGAACTAATTTTAAATTGCGAATCTCAAGACTGCACACTTTTTGTAAATACTTTCTTCAATATCTTCAATAATAGCGGACTAATCGAGTTTAGCCACACTAATCCGTCAACCTGTATATATATATATATGATGTTAAATACAGTAAATAGTGAGTAAGGTCGATGAATCCAAAATTATTTTTATTGAGATTTTTATTATAATAATCCAAATTTAATGATATACGATTCTAGGATTACCAGATATCAATACATCATATGCTGTTTATTTTTTATAAAAAAAATGGGTTTTCTACAAATAAATTTCTTCCAATCGAGTTTAATATAGATACGTCAATGGTAAATCTTATGGTAATACAACTTACATTCTTACAAAACTTGGGCAATTTGCTTAATTTTTCATTTTGACCATCTGAACACGTACCAATTTGAGTTTATTTGTCTGGTAAAAAGAATTTTAAATCGGTCATAAATAAACATTTGTTTACATCGTTACAGATTTTTTTATTTTTCGTATATATATTTTTGTATCTAAATGGTCGTCTTTATATGCCTATTTGGCTGTATAGTTTAGTGATATTGCCAAAGAAGATTGGCTTAATATTGACTGTTTTTTTGAAAACATGTCATGTAAAACTCAGTATTTATACCTAAGTATGTCTCGCCGAGAAGTTTTTGTGCTTTGCTCATTTATTTGTAACTATCATAAAGTTAATGAATTTGTTTTAAAATGTATTCTAAAAATAAAATGATCTATAGTTATATAATTACGGGTATCTAAGTTAATGACACCTTGTGTAATATAACATTTTACAACTGTTTTTTAATATATTGAGAAATACAGTTTCTAGAATAATCCTAGTAATTCTTTAAAATAGTATATTAATTTAAGACAAGTCACAAAACAAGTCTTTTAAAGACTAGAGATATTCTATTCTATAATGTTTTTTTAATCAGTATTACAAGATACAAAAAAATACTTTTTCCACTAAACCGACTTTTGGGTTTTATTTGGAACCTTCATCAGGGTTAGTGAAATAACTCAAAAAATAGACATTAAAATTTCTTGTTTAAAAAGCATTGGAACATAACGTTCGACAAAAAAATAGCAAGTTGAAACTACACAACCTAGTGAAATTGACTTTTTATTTATGGTTGGAGAATTCAATATTTGATTAAAGAAATATGTAGATACATAATTCGTTTGTGATATGCTAAACTGCTCTTTCTTTTTTATACGTCATGTAACAATGTCTTTTAACTAAACAATTTTTTAATTTAATTTTTGATGAGGATTTCAAATAATATCGATTAAGAAAAGACTATAAAGATTGAAGATGAAACGACAAAATTTAGTTTCAATTTTAAATTCTATCTATTAAATTTATATATCATCTGATTTTTTTTGACGTAACTGATAAACTTAAAGATTTCAATTCTTCTTACACATAAGTTTTCATAGTTACCACATTTTTACAATATTTGACAAATTTAACTAATTTTCATTTTAAAACAATCCTGATCCGAACTCTTAATTATTACTATAATTTCGACAAACTAGATTTCCGTTTCTAAGATATCATATACAGCTTTAAATATAGTTTAGTAATATCGATTATAGTTGTTCTCTTCTTTGATAGCATCCATCAAAAGGAACATATTTGGACGTAATATGGAAAAAATGTATTTAGTCTATTCTGCTATATCGATCTGAAGCATTTTTTATGTAATCACATTCTCTGTAGCATAAACAAACACCTTAAAATCTGTACTTTGTGGCAATCAACGAAATAATCGTTGGATACGTCTGATAATGGATCATCTATGTAGTTTTCTATAATACTTAAAACATCATCAATCTTGTCTTATTGAAGAAGAGCCAAAGTATTACAATTGCTATTGTTAATGATATGTGTTTCTAATATTTTGATAATTTTAGAGGACATTCCGAAAGATTTTAATAAAATATTAAGAATTCGGTATCGAAGCAGATTAATTCTAAAATTGAAGAAGGGTGCTAGGTTTATAATAATGACTGAGCTAAAAGAGAGTTCAAAAACAATAAAAAAAACCAACTATAACTTTACAGAGGACGAAAGCAAAATGTACGGGGATGTATCAGAAAATAACGAAACTTATGCTATAGTATAACAATGAAACATTTATTTAAAAAACTTCAATGTACTCTCCATTCTGTTCAATACATTTATCCCATCGTTTTATCCACTTGTCTTATACTTCTGAGAAACCATTTTTTGATAGTATGTTTAGTATCCCCATCACAGCGTTGTTGAGCTCTAAATCCGACTCAAATCTTCGACCTCTCAATTCTTTTTTGTATTCAGGAAACAAATGGAAGTCGCATGGAGCAAGAAGCAAGATCGAGAGAGTAGGGGGGTGAACTATAATTTCTACCCCCTAATTCTTCAATTGTTCGTTGACAAATCGCTGATCTGTGAGCCGGAGCATTATTGTGATGCAGCGTTTAACCAAAGTCTTGATAAAGCGGTCGTTTTTTCTTTAATTTTGACTTTAAGGATCCTCGAAGTACATTAGAATAGTACTCCCCAGTTACTGTATTTCCTTTAGGTACAATGTCATTGTAAATAACGCTACATTTATTTAAAAAAATCAAGTGCATCACTTTACCAGTGCTTTTAACAGTTTTGGCCTTCTGCAGTCTTGGGCTGGCTTTATGCTTCCATTGCATACTTTGAGACTTCAATTCAGGATCGTACTGATAAAACCAACTTTCGTCACATGTAACCACATTATTTAAAATCTGTGGATTACGTTACAGTTGCCTTTTCCACTGCTGACAAATTGTCACTCGATTCGCTTTTTGTTCATCGTCACCACTTTTGGAATCCATCTTGCTGCGACTTTCCGATACCCTAAATCTTCATGAATAATTTTTTGAATGGAACCGTAAGACAAATTTACAATGTCAGAAATTCGTTTTATGCCAATCCAGCGATCATTTTGTATTTCGTTAATTTCTATAATTTTTGTGTCAGTTCGCGCAGTTTGTGGTCGACCAGGACGAGTTTCATTTTCAACTGATAAACTATTATCTGGATATGCACTTTTAATCATTTTAAAAGTTTCAATTGGTGTTTTACCCAATCGAACACAAAATTTTATCGCATATCTTTGGTCCATTTTCATTTTTTCTACGTGTACGCATAATACTGACAATTACAATAACTAATTTGTAATAAACGTCAAAAGTTAAACCAAAGTCTACTTGAGGAAAAGTACATTAAAAATAAAACTTTCAGGTTACATTTTTTTGTGTCATAAAATTCTACCTCTGAAGAAGTTACAGCACCAGTCTCGTTATTTTCTGATACATCCTCGTATATATGTCTAATTGCAATAGAAGCCTTGTAGGCCTTTTTCGCTTCTCTTCTATTCAGTGTTTTTATGTTTTCGAATACTGCACTTTTCCACAATTTTTTGGTCTCTAATTTCTGTTTTGTTACCATTTAGCCCTACTGTTGTACTATTTATTTAAAAATCCGCTCATATGTAATTTTCCTATATGGCCTTGTCATCTTATTCTTAGAAATCTAATTCTACAGATTCGAAAATAATTTTTTCTCCCTTAGACAGAAATCTTAAGGAGTAAAAGAAAGCAAATAATAGTACATTATCAGATAAGCGAGAGAGAGCACAATAATGTATATCTTCCGTTAACCTTACTCTTTTGAACTCCGTTGTCCTACAGGTACGATCGCAGGTGTCGGTACGTTATTATGAGTGAACCAGAACTATGTTCCCGCTTCCGATATGCCCACTTTAAGAGATTAAAGGAGAAATTCTGATGCATTCTCGCTTTTTCATGATGCGTTCACTTATGCTCGTGTATGATAACAAATATATCCTTTTTTGCTCCCTTCGATTTAATTCTGATTGGCTACTTTCCACATTATCCGTACTATATAAATACATTTTTTGTTTTATGAAGTATGGTTTCATTTCATCAGTGTTTTTAAGAGTCTGTATTTTTAAGGAAAAATAAGATGAATTTAAAAAAATAATAATAGTTTTTGTTTGTTTTCTTAGTCACCCGTTTGGTAGATTTTTGATACAAAGAACACTCAATTTATTGTTTGTTTGTTGCTGTTTACACAATATTATTTTTTAATAATCACTTTAGTTAGAATCTATTTTGCACTACTAAAAAATATTTCACGTACGCCACTGACGAATAACACGGTAGTGTTTCAAAAAACTGATTTTCCGAAAATTTATTATTTTTCATTGCGTCATATAATTATTTGTCGAACGTAAATCTTTATAATTTATAATTTCCTTCAAGATATTTCATCTATATTTTGAACGATGAGTATGGGTCATACTAAAATTACATCGTTTATACATGATTGCATGGATGAACTTTTGGCTAACGACCAACAAATATATTTACAATTTTTCATTCATTAAACTAGAATCCGTTGGCAAGTGTCGTTCCAATAGTATAAACTTTTATTTTGAGCGGAACAGCTAAGAACATGAAAAATTCTAAAAGCCTCATTTTACTCACATTTTTTTGTTTCTTATTTTGCAAAAAAATAGGCAGTACTGTCTACCACAATGTATTGCCGCAATGAATTCGTAATCATTAACCATCACATACAGGGTTTACCTTTTATCATAACTATCCCATCCTTCATTAGATACTGTCGTACATATAAAAATTATTTAGTCTATGACACATTTTTTTTAAAATGTCATCAATAAAGAAGTTTCCATTTTTTTACTTCTGACAATATACATCTGCATTGAAGAATTTCTAGACAAGAATGTCTTTACAACCCCAAAAAAGCTACACATTATTTCTACATAAATTGCAATGATAAAACTAATAGTTTGGTCGCTTAGAGATCAATTCTACGTTCCAAGAATAGAATCTTGTTTCCAACTAAAATTCAAAAATTCTACCTCAAAATACCTTTTGTCTATTTTTCCGTGAAGATCTGTGCTATTTCAAAAAGTTATATATTATGGGACGCTTTTTGATATCGTGAATTTGTAAATTTGGAAATAAATCTAAGTACTTTATTGAGTGATTCTAGATTTCTTAGAAAATAAGGATTTTTTTACAGGTGCGCCTTTGTTACAACGGGCACAGGTAAATTGCACACTAATAATCCTTTAATGAACTTAATCCCATAGGTAAAATGCACACCGAGCTCTGAGAGGTAGAGGGTGGGTTTCCCCAAATTAATATCTTCAGGTTCTCACAGTCGATATAATAAATATAAAGTATAGATAGCTAATTTCAATTATTATACATATTTCATGTATCGAAAAAAGTTGTTAAAAACAGTTGATTGAAATATTTTAGACCTATAACCCGAGTTTCAGTTCATTTTTCACAAGTTTTTATTTATTTCTATTTTTCTCAAAAATTTCAATTTAGGATTGATTTCTTCTAATTTAGAAATGTTAGTACTACTTTTTGCTATCTTTATTAGTACAAAAACATGTGTCAAAATTAATTGAAGCCACAACTTTAATTTATGTTCAAAATTTCTTGAATAAATGCAAAATTAATCGTGCATGTCAGACTTGTTCTTATCGAAGAACAATTTTTATTAATAAAGATCTTTTCTGGCGGTGGAAAAAAAGATATCAATTTTAATAAAAATCTATATGTCTGAATTTAAAGGATGATCAAAAATCAATCTTTACAAAATTCAAAATTGTGAATATTGAACTGAAATTTGGAACATATGCAGATCTAAAATATTATTTAAAACAACTTGTTCTAATGACTTTTTTCGATATTCTCATAAAAAATGACATTTTTAAAGATTTTAAAATTTAAATGTCAAATTTGACATATTGGGAGAACCCCTTCATTCAGCGCCGTCATTGGCTGCTATTTTGGTTTTAAAACTAGCAAAAATCAACCCATTAAGAACTAATAATACATTTAGATTATTAGACCACTTTATTTTTCTTTTATAAGTAAATTCATTTAAATTTTTATGAAGTCAAGCTATGCTATCTAAAGGGTATTTTTTATGTCATGTGTTTCTATATTTAAAATCACATTTTTTAATAAAACATTTTTATAAATCTAGTTACATTTCAAATATATAATGACGAATATATTCCTATCGCTTGGTGTGGAAATTACCTGAAGGATCAGTCTATCCAAATTTAGAGAGTGTGTAATTTACCTGTTGCATTAAGAGAACATGTAGTCTTGGTGTGGAATTTACTATTGCCGATTACAACGGGTTTGTTGGCTAAATAAGATTTCTTTAATAATAATGGAATAATAATATTCCATTATAAAAAAAATGTATATCATGGATTGATTCTGCATGACACTATTTTTTTCAAAACAATTCAGTCACAACTCTATGCCGCAGAAATGTATTAATAGCCAGCCAATTCCATGCCCTCTTATTGAGGCAACAAGGAGCATGAATAGAATAATGTATTCTGTAACAAGATTAGAATAAAAAAAAAATTGATACGAGTAGAACATACCGAACACGAGCGCTAGCGAGCGTGAGGAACCACGAGTTCCGAATTGTATTATTCTAACCGAGTAACAGGTTAGATTTTCTCCACGACCAGAAATTTACTCGATTTTTCATTCATTATTTTATTTAAATTAAAATTTGTTTTCACGACGCCGCAATTTACATTTGACATTGACAGTTTTCACATCCGTGGCTATCGATATTGTTTAAAAACATTAGGGAATATCCATTCTATCACTTGTTATAGAATGAAAATACATGCAAAACACGTAAGAAGCAAATGTTAATGTTCTATCTCAAGAGTGATAATTTTTACATTCTATTATTAAAAATGATTTTGGAATTAATACATTCCATTAAAGGTCGTGGATATATTCCAAATTAAGAGATAATTAACAAAATATGTTTTTAGTGTTATATCAAAAATCTCTACAAATGTACCAGTTTATTGTATAATGTTATTACCTTTTCATAAACAAAAAACATCACTGAAAGAACATCAGCATTATGTACTGTCCGACCGAAATAGCTGAAGACACCCTTAGGGGAGACAAATATTCTCATTTCATCTTTCGATGGGTTCATTTGGATACTTTGAATGCTATTGGAAATTGTATACTTTGCGGTGTTGTCATATTCTAAGTTTTGTAGAATTGCTTCGTAATTACATTATAATATTCTAGAAATATTTCAATAATCTAAAGCCAAATCGTTTGGACCAAAACTCATTTTTAAATGTACCGTTTTTAGAAAACATGCACTACAAAAATTTGTTATAATTATAATTTTTATTTAATAAGTTTTCTCTACGAAAAAAAAAGAAGAAAAATAAATGAAACGTTTTAAATATCAAGGGTTTTATTTTAATTTTTAACAAATTAATTGTACAGCTTTATTTTGTTTATTTCTCTAACTTTTGTTATTTTCTTTGTATAGTATTTTATTCTATTTTGAAAAATTATTTTTGTATTGTTACTTTCAAGAAGTTACTCGGTTAATCTACGTTACTTATATAAATATATATATATATATATCTCATAAAAAAAAGTAGACTAGTGTGTAACTTATTGAAATATTTATTATTAATAAGTTAAGAAAATAATAAATTCTTTCAAATCAAATTATATTTTTTTTTCCTAGCAGCTTCCTTAAATTAGGCATCAAGAAATGAAAGTGAGTAATTATTGTTTAGAATTCATTTTACAAAGTAAAATATATTTCATTATACAAAATATGTAAAATGAACGCTCTGAAATAGTAATATGGTTTTAGGCATTTCTTTTATGATTTAATGAATAATATAAATACATATTTTTTTACTCTCAACTAATTCTAAACTTGCATTACTGTGATATATGTATATATACATATATGAAATATTAATTAATTAATGATTGACCATATATTAAAATAGTAAGAAAGTTTTTCAAAACACATACCAAAAATCTGAAATACTAAATAAATAATTTTTTAAAATAAAATTATAATTTATAGCTTGACTAGTACAAAAAAATATATATCATTTCTGATGGTAATTCTAAATAAGAACAAAAAAAAGTTCACTTAACTCTCTCTGTAATTTAGTAATGGTTCTTTAAAATAATCCGTTATAAGGTAAGTTTTACAAAATGAGACATTTAGGGTAGAAGTGATATTACCATTATAAAGTACGCAACAATGTAGGCTATAAAAAATAATTTATCCAATATTTTTCCAAATAATTCCCAATCTTGCAAATTATTCACTGCAGCATTTGTATCTACAATTCCAGCACCGTCTTCGTCTCCTTTTGCAGCTGCCGCTTCCTAAAAAATATTATTTTTATTTAATCCATAATTACGGTTACTGAATTTCAAGCAATTAAAGAATCTATTTACTCATTAAGATTGAATTGAAGAATACTCAAGATCGTTTGTAATTAAGTCAAGGATATACTAGAGAGTGTCTGCAAAAAATGTCTCCCATATGGTCACATCAGATGAACAACTTGATGAGGTAATGATATATGCAGATGATCCAGTTATTGAGCAGGTAATTTTGAAGTGTTAATTCTGATTTGCTTTTTGGTTTGTAACCTCAGTAATTATTTAGATGTATGTAGTAGCCAAATCGTTGAAAATCAATAAAAACTATCCTAACTTTTCAAATTCTATGCTACGGTGTTAAAAAATAATTGATTGGTTTTTTTCGTAACTTCAATAATAACGGATATATCGTACTTCGACTCACTAATCCCGCACCCTGTATGTTATAAAAAATCAGTGATATTTAAATAAACAATGTATTCAATTAAGAAATTGTATTAGAATCCAAATTTCCAGATTTCATCTGCATATTTTCAATATATTGTAATTTTTTTTTTAATTTTCATCGTCACATTGTATTATGCCTAACAAAATTCGTATCGTGATTAGGGCATTTTTATCTCTTTTAGTCGATGCCAAACTACTTACTTTGGTAGAATAATCACTCAAAAGCACCATCTGGCCTGGTTTGCAGGCTAACACTCCTGAAATAATAGCAGAAACCCAACCGGGGGGCATAGTTTTCTTCAGTATAATACTTTTAAACCACATTGTAAACACCAAGGCAAATAGAGCAAGTAGTAAGGAATCTCTTGCAAAAACAACTAAAAAACAAAATGTACATTTAACCTAAATAAAGAAATGTCACCAAAATTGCTACAGATAAAATGTACTATATCTTTTTTGGTTGGTTTTTCACAATACAAATTAAATACAATTATAATAACTAATAAAAGAATACCTTCTAATTATTTTCGACTTACTTATTAGAGGCATATTATCTCCTTTTAAGGGAAGCTGCCAAGATACGTATTGGACTTGCATAAAGTGTACAATTAAGTTTACATAAGCCAAAAACAGTCTTTCTTTATCTACTGGCGATAGACTTAACAACGTTATTGTCAAAATAACGCAGACTAAAACGTTAGTAAGATTTTTTAAATGTTCAAAAGCAAATATATTTGACCAATAAAGTACTCACCAATGATAGGTATTACCATAGTTGCGGCATGGCTCCCAGCTAACCTTTGTATAGTAAAACTGACATCAACAGAAGGGTAAGTATTATTAGGACAACAAGCATAAACGCCTTTATGTTTCACCGTTGAGTGATTAACAATTGTCCATTCTCCATTAGGCATAAGGTCATCAGTGTTCACTACACTTTTGTCGGCTTTTATATCAACTTCTTCTCCTTTATGCATCCAAGATCCTATTAAAATAAAATGCATAATACTTTCATTCATTTAAAAAAAATACCATACCAATTACCACCCCATTTTAAAGAGCTATCTGATTTTCATGTTTTATGAGTATATTTAAAAATTAATTCGTGGGTCCCAACAAAAATAGTGACCACTGAAATATTTAAGAAAGTAAAAATTCATAAACAAAATGCTGTTACTCGAAAATTTTCTTACCCTGGGATCAAACAACTTTTAAACAAAATGCTTTACTCCTACAAATGAGGTGGTTGTAAGGCATTAAATGGAAGTGGGGTCTTATTTGTAAAGGAGCAGTATTTTATTAATTATTACCAAAGTTTATTATGAAAGTAATTAATAAATACTTAAATGTAGATGTTGGGGAAAGTAATACAATTAACCAGTTAAAAGATCAATTTATATTATTATTTTACAGTGGTAACACTTTTTTAATCCTACGCGATTCTGAAATTCTACAACAATGAACTAAAATGTGCTGTTTCTAAGTTAATGATAGCAGTTAAAGAAAAGTTGATTACTTTCTTTCTCTTTAACCCTTTCTTTATACTGGTAATCATAAAAGGTTTTTACAGTCAGTAAAAGCCAATATTAGATTAAAACAACCAAAAAACATATACAGGCTGAGGCATTAATCGTTTATTAATTCATTACTTAAAATAGCTTTCTTCCTGTTTAAAAATCAATCATATACAGCATTCACTATTGTTTCATTTCAATATATATAGGGTGAGGCATTAGTGTGGCAAAACTCGATTAGTCCGCTATTATTGAAGTTACGATAAAAAGTTTCTAGAAAAAGTGTAGGTAGTCTTGAGATTCACATTTTAAAATTAGTCCCAAATATACAGTACGTTCAGGAACGCAGCGCCAGACAAACATTTTGTTTTTTTAAATGGAACATCCCGTATATTTTTACATTTTTATTAACCTCTTGCCGAGCTAATTTCAACGATGTATCACACTTTATGTCTATTATGTTTAATAAAGATTCTACAGCCACCTGAAAATCACATTTCAAAACGTTGAAAATCAATAAAAACGGTTTTCATATTCCTATCATAACTTTTCAAATTCTATGATATGGTATTAAAAAATATTTCATACAGAGTGATTAAAAATTTGAAATCCCATTTGTATTTAAAAAATGTAAAAATATACGGGGTGTTCCATTTAAAAAAAACAAAATCTTTGTCTGGCGCAGCGTTCCTAAACATACTGTATATTTGGGACTAATTTTAAAATATGAATCTCAAGACTGGCTACACTTTTTGTAAAAACTTTTTTTGATATCTCCTTTAATAACGGATCGTACTTCGACCCACTAATGCCGCACCCTCTATGTCCCATTTGGTATTTTGTTTCAGATAATTGTCCGTTTTTTCTGAAAGATTTAAAAAAATATGCATTGAAATGCTTCCATGTAAGTATATTGTTGTGAATTCACACACTAAATTGTAAGGTTGAGAAATAAAACTATGTAGTGTCCAGTAGTAGTTATATTCCAAAAAGTAGAGGAAAATGTTAGTTACAATTCACAAATTATAGACCTAAACAAAAGTATATTCTGGTGTTACCGGACGCCAGATATCTAAGAGGGTCCGGTGGCTGCTGATAAGCTCTCCTTCCCATTTCGCTTATTTGCTACTTCCATATTAGAAAAGAGTTATTTTTACACGAGTCTCTACCCTTATTAGGGGTTGCATGGCTTGTGTCAATTATTCTTACAATTGTTCCCTACCCAAAACTGGGTTATTATTCTTTTGTTGGGATCTTGTGTTTCCATGTTCCTGGTTCCAATTTTTATACCTATTATTACTAAACTTGAGTTCTTAATGTTTTTCAATTTTTTTTTTCAAACTTTACATACATCTAAATATGTTTCATAACTGTTATTTATGGATTTAGTAACACATGCATTATGTAATTCAGTTAAGTTTTATAAATCTGGTTCATTTTGTGAGAGATTGGGAGACTCTCCTTTTTACGTTGAATTTTTTAACATTGTTGTTTTCACTGATGTTTTATTTAATTTGACCTTAAGGTGTCGAAACTAGTTGTTTTAATTAAAATTTATGTGGTTTTATTTTGTATTTCATTGGATTTGAAAAGTATATCTAACTTGTTCAAGAACTGACGCAAAAGTCCCTCTATTTTCGAAATTTCAGAGAACTTGAAAGTTCCAATTCAAAGCAAAATAAGTTTCGACTGCTAATAACAAAAATTGCACTTAATAAAATAATGCATTTTAATTGTAACTAAGAAATGAGAAGCAAAACTTATTTCGTTTCGAATCTTACTGAATAGCCGTTCTAAGAAATAAACTGAGTGTGACAAAATATGGATAGTTATATATTGTTACAAAAAATATGTATTTGTGTCTTAAAAGGTAAAGTTAAACTGAACAAAAAGTTTTAAATATCAATCATTGTGTAGTCTTGAGACTAGAGTGAAAAATCATGTGGGTACCTAGTTCGACCTATCAGCATTTATACCTTTTGGAAATATCAGTTAATTTTGTAAAGCAATAAAAAATTTATTAAAAAGCCTATAATGTCTCTCCTTAGTTCTTATGTACATTTTCTTTTGAAATTGTTTTTCAGATTGGTATGATTTGTTTACCATAAATTTTATTAATTAACTTTGTAGACGAATATTGTCTTCGATTTTTGTTTTCCAAGAAAGTAACATTACAACTTACCTATTCTTAATTTACAATCCTGTTTATCAAATGGATATTTGGCAAGATTTGGTACGCAGAGGACGTCCATATGAATTGGCGGTACACACATTACCATTCCCTGATAGGATACCATACATTTAGTAGTTGATAACATCTCTGGATCCTCCCCTTGGTTGGCTCTAAAGAGGCGTTTTTAAAAAAAATAAATTGTTAAAAGCCTTAAACTAAAGGTAAAGAATCTACAAACATCGCAAAAGTAATATAGACGGAAAGTTGTCAAAATAAATCTAATCTAATGTAGTCATAGAGGTAGGTAGTTGAAAGGAAATATTGATGGCGGTGGTGGTGGTGGTGGTGGTGATGTTGGTGGTGGTGGTGTAGGTGGTAATAGAGTAGAGTTTTCTATGCCAGAATTTGTTAGTGGCTCTATAATCCACTCAGTTTCTGTCCTACTAAGAAAATTTTTACAACTAAGAGGTAGAGTTACCCTACTAAGTGTACCTATTTCATTAATATTTTAAATACAAAAAATAGGAACACGCTTTTCTTCAGCTCACTTTATTTTGAACTTCGAACAAATACTTACAAATTATAAATAGATAAGTCTGGTGTCCACAATTCATAGGTATACAAATAAATATTCTTAATATTCTCATGGTCACTAGGATTCCAAGTTAAATGTTGATCTTTCCAGTACTAAAATGATAATGTTATTAATTCTAAGATTAATAAATCAACTTTAATATATTTACCACAGACAGCCAGGCATCTACACTAAAGATGCTGGTTAGAATCTCCTAAAAATTAAATGAAAAATATCGTCATTATCCGCCAACCGCCATTTAATATTTACCTAAGATTTCCTTAATTTAGATCGTACTCCTTTATACAAAGGATACGATTAATTCTAAATAAAAATTAGCTTAAGACGTTGTAAATGGTTATTTACCCACAATTAAAGAAATTATCCCTCTTAATTAATATGCTTTCAAATACGGTGAGGAAACATGGGGTAATCGTGATACGAATTTAGTAGTTTCTACGCTTCTATATACCACCAGAACAGATAAACCTCGCCTTAGATATATCTATAACTTAAGTATAATAAAATATGGATTTTTGTAATTATTAGTCTGGAAGTCATTTATGCTTAACTATTGACCAGAACATTTAAAAACTTTTTAAATATATTTACTTGGTTCCCTTTATTCCAACCCTGTATATTTTTACTAACACAAACTAGTTAATTTTATCGGTAACAATAAAGTAGATACTCCCCCAAATCAGAGCTTAATTAACCATATTTTGCGGTGTGTGATACGTCAATTTTTCGATTTTATTTTAATAAGTGTGAAAATAAAATATGAGTTATTTATTATATTCATCAACATATACTTATTTTCAAAGACAATATTCGCCTATTATTAAATAATCATATTTCTATAATCAGTGCTTACCCTTACTTACATAATTAAAATACTTCATAACTATTTTAAAAGACACTGGCGTGGAATTTTGATGATTAGCCACAGGTCTAACAGAACTATCGTAATTGCATAGCACTGCATCTTTTAGTTTAACGTAAGTCGTTCCAGAATTACTTGGTGGGCAAGTTAAATCTTCTGCGGCTATAGCTGCAAAAAATATCATTATTAATTTTTAGGAAATAACCATTCAATAAAACCGTTTAGATAAATGCTAGTTAAATAATACGAAATGTTACGAACGGGGACGTCTATGCCTCTATTGTGTAGAACTAATAATTATGTAACAATTTCAGTCCACCATATCCTATAAAAGATGATATACTTGCCAAGGTTAATTATTTGATTAGCTGTTTTCAAAACAGTTTAAGCATCCACTTGTTTAAATAAAAACTATTATCCATATAAAAAATTCTTTTGCTACTTTAAAATTGACATTTTAGGTATCCAACATTGTTCCTAAAATTCAATGAAAATGAAAAATTCGGTGAACAGTAGATTCTGAAACTTTAAATGTATCTAAAATGCTACTCTTAAGATTATTAACTACTTCTACTAACTTAATTTTCCTTATTAATTGAGATATTAAAATGATTTTTGTATGATTTAATATGCGGCATATTCGATGATTATCGAAGAAAGGACTGTATAGTAAACTGAATCATATTAAAATATTTTATTGAAAAATTCTAGAAAATACTCTTAATATACTAATATTTACACTACCTTTTATAAAATACCCCGTGTGTGTATTTTTAAATATCGGTTTTTAACGTGAAAGACCATATTCATGTTGAAGTTATGTAAGGATTTCGCCACATTTCTGAGGAGTTTTTTGGGCTAACAATTTGTGTCTTAACGTTTCGTCCTGACAAGTGGACGGCATCCTCACAAGTGTTTCTTACTACTATACTTCATTTGAATATTAAGAAAGAGTAAATTCCCAGAAATATGTTGCTTTAATCAGTTCCAAAATTAATAAACCATATACGTTCGTTTCCAAAATGAAGGGAAATTCAAGTACACAGTATGTTGTAATTTATCGAATAAAATATAAGAATATTCATTTAGCGATCACCAGTTTTACATGAATAAACATATAAATATTGATAATATGAAATAATCTTCGGAAATAATAATAAAATGATGGTTTCTCACATTCTGTTTCAGGTTTGTCATCCAATTCCAGAGAAACTATTACCGGTTCTGTAGAGATAGATAATTATGTTTTCAAACGTCCAACAATGTTTTCTCTATTCCTATAATATGACTAATATAGTATTTTTGCCAATTCTCACAGGTTATTTTATATATTGACTTATTGAATAAATGTTTAACATCTGCTAATTTTAGAGTTATGTTATTTCTAGCAACGTAATCTTTAACTTGAGCCCATATTAATTCCTCGTTTTTTGGCAATTTCCTCGATAGTGTACTTTTTGTAATTTTGCTTATGTCTCTTGACAATGGTTATCAATTCTGCTTTCAGCATTGTATCAACAAAGGCTATATTTTTAGAACTTAACCGTGTTCCAATTTCACCTTTCTTCCATTTAGTGGTTGGTAAAGTTTCCAGTAATCTGAAGTGATAACTTGCAGTGTCCATTACAATAACCAAATCTTTCAGTATTAATTCAATTATTTATTCGAAATATTCTTCAAACACGTCTCCATTCATTTCTTCGTGGTAATCAATAACGGCCTCTTTTTAATAAAATAAAAGTAAACGATTCCTAAGAAAACCGTTCATACTACGTATGTGACATACAATTATTCTTGCACCTTAAACAGTAGATTTCTTGATACCAGTAGTCCTTATAAAAATGTTTCTTGAGATGAGTTTATAGTTTTGTCTTACCAAACTTTTTGTGCAAATTGTCCTTGCATTAATCTGCCTTTCGTCTAAATAAAAAATATTCTTATTTTTTGTTCTAATTTATTTTATTCTTTTAAAGTACTGCCTTCTCCAATATGCAATTTCTTGATAATCAATGAGCATTGAGTGTCTGTCCATTTTTTCATATTCAAAGTTTAATTCATGAAATACTTTCCACAGTTTATCTTGGCTTATTGTGGGTAGATCAATATCGTCGGTTATAGCTTTTAAAACTTTATCTAATGTTGGTGGTATATGCTTTTCAGAAAAAATGAGTGAACCATGATGCCAATTACATTTTTAAAAAATCATCCACGTAGGCTTTTTAATAATTTTTATCTACCTGATTTTGGTTTTAGTGAAGTTACTTCACCTTATTTTTTATCTTTTTATAAGTATGTATACGTGGTTGGGATAAAGTATGGAACCAAGTAAATATCTTTAAAACGAAATGAACGATATTTATGAAATTTTGCAAGTAAATGCAATGGGGCAAAATGCATCTGATGTACATTTTTTTGTTAATAGTATACTTCCGATTTAACCGGAAATACCCTCTACTTTTTTAATTTAAATGGGAAACCCTGTATATTTTTGCAAATTTTGAAAGATCTTGTTATTTCGAATTTGTACATACTGGATTGATATTGTTTGTATTAATAGTAACAAATAAACGAGTACTATCTAGTAGGTAATTGTTGCCAAACTGTCAAATTGTAATTTACGGAAATAAATTATACGATTAAGAATGGTATTGTTCAAATGAGAATCCTCATTAGACGCGTAAAGCACAGAAGTTGAATGTTTGGATGGGAATTGTCGAAAATAGGCTCATAAACCCATTTTTTATAGACAGAAACTTGAATGGTGACAAGGATTTAAATTTACTGAATAACCAAATTATTCCTGCACTTCAACAGAATGGACAGTTACCACAAAATGTTTGATTTCAACAAGATGGAGCACCTCCCCACTCTGATAGACGGGTTAGGGAATTTCTGTATGCGAATTTTCCAAATCGATGGATTGGACGTAGAGGTTTCATAGAGTGGCCTGCTCGTTGACTGGATCTAAGCCCATTAGATTTTTTTCTTTGAGGTTATCTAAAATCACGTGTTTACGTTAAACGACCACCAAACATTCTTGCAGGAATTGAGACAAAGAATTATTGATGAATGGGAAATAATAGGTGGAGAAGTCTTGTAAAGAGTGACTCAAGAATTTGTTAATATGCTGCATATGATCAAGAGGTGAACGGAGAGCATTTTGAACATTTGAATTAATTTTGTTTAAATTATTATTCTCATTAGTCTAAAGTAAATAAATTTACTTTTTCTACAACTAAAAGTGAAATATTTCTCGTTTTTACAAACTATTTCCACTAAACCCAGTATGTACAAATTCGAGAAATAACAAGCTCTTTCAAAATCTGCAAAAATATACAGGGTGTCCCATTTAAATTAAAAAAGTTGAGGGTATTTCCGGTTAAACCGGAAGTATATTAATAAGCATTTTGGCCCATTGCCCTTACCTACAGAATTTCATAAATATCGTTCGTTTTGTTTTAAAGATATTTACTAGGATTCATACTTTATCCCAACCCTGTATATAAAGTAGATATTGTAGATTTTCCATTTCCCATTGCTTTAAATGGCATTTCAACTATGGTGTTAACAATATTTGAAGTATCACGTTGGCTAAAATATTTATACACATTCAATATAACCCTGTTGACTTCCCTTTTCAGTCATTACTATTTTTTACGTTTACCGAAAACTAAATAACGGAATTTCAACAAACTTAAATTTTAATTAAATATATAAATTACTTGCGGGCACCGTAGCTATTAAATATAATTTTTCCTTTCTATTAAAGTTACCGCCCCTTTATTGAGATTTTGGCTTTCTAGGAATAGATTATCAGTTTATATTTTATCTGCATTAAAGTGTCAAAAAAAAATTACAGTGAACAATTTTAAATTTTAAATATTAAAGTAAATACTCAAAACTATACCCCTCTTGCTGCATACATTTATTCACTCGTAGTCATTGTTGCCTTCTAATTTTGGTTAAAGGCTAATAACGGTTCGTTTTAGGTATAGAGAATGATTAATGAAACTTAATAATAAGATTTTTATCTAAAAAATTAATAATATGCGGGGTGATCCATTTGAGAACGTTGAGAAATTTGTAACTATGCATTTTGAATCTCCCGGTACAGTAATAAACTCTTTATTCTAAACATACATACAAATTTAATCAAAAAATATAATACTAATTCACTACGGAAAAATAATTCATTTATTATAAAGATACAGGGTGAGAAATCTGACATCGTACACTTTTTCTTGATAAAAATGGTCATATTTAGAAAAATACTCAATGTAAGGTAGCAAAACCCTATATTGAGAGAATTGCTTAGAATAGATTTAACGAAATGTGTAATAATATACAGGATGTTCCATTTAAAATAAGGAAGATACACTCAACTTCCGGTATAACCAGTAGTAGTTAGATATTCTAAATATTTTATAACATTCGGGCATATTCGAAAACATTATAAAACAAATAATATTTCTTTAAAATGTCTAAATGAAACTCCCAAAGAATCAACCTATATGTTTAAATGTAAATTAATAAAAAATGCGCACTAAGCACCTTTATCATTAACTTTCGTAGCATCATAATGGCGTTATCAATTTATAGGCCAAGAAACTTACATTAAGAGTTAGATACGAAATAATAATATTATTTTTATTTAAATTTTTTAAATTGCATATATAGATTGGGAAGGTCAACCTTAAAACTTTAAAATATCTCATAAAAGTTCAAAGAAAAAATATACTTCATATAAACATAGTTATTTATCTGCACTTAAATGGATAAATGGAAAAAATCATTTGAACACCTCAAAGATCATTGTTTTTATTTTGCTTTGATTGGCGAGAAATAAATCGTTGCAAATGCGAGATGTTTTTTGGTAATAACTAAATCCTTAAATAATTAGTTCATTATTTTTTTTTACAGTGTATAATCAATAAATTACTTACGTAAAATAGTAATAGATAAAATCGCATACACTATTGGCAATAAATAGCAAATTTGCATTGACATTTTTATAAAAATACACTTTTACAGATGAGTATGTTTGCTGGTTAACTTATAAATAACGATTAAAAAAAATTTATGAAACCTTGATTACTACAAACCGGAAATTTAATATACATATTCATAGAGAAGCTGTATGTAATTTGCTTCAAATGAAATTCGATGTTCAAAATAATTATTCTCCTGTACAATGAAACAAGCCAATCGAATTTATTGCTTCATAGGCGGTTCAACATAAGACCGAATACCAACATTCAACTCTTTCCCGGCTGATTGAAAATATATACACTGCTCCAAGAAATTAACGCACCAGTTAATATTTTTAGGAAAATATGGCAATTTTACAGTTTGTTTAAAAACTGTAAAATGTTTTATCTCATTTTGAAGGATCCTTGTATATTATTTCTTTTAACAATCCAAACAATTTTTTCCGTGCTGATAATTTTTTGCTACTAAATTTTTTCACTGGAGCACTAACATTGTTTGTAAGATAAATCGACTTTTAATTCAGTTATTTGTCTGATTTTTGTCCGTTGGGACAGAATTTATTCGCGTTTCGATATTTTTTTGTGTAAACTGTTAAAATGCAACGCCAATCCAGAAATTTGACCCCGGCTGAGTGTGCACAAGATTCGGTGTGTCTCATACATCAATATCGCGTATTATTGAACGATACAGGGTAACTGGTGAGCATACCAGGTGAGCTGGGCAAAGCAGACATCGTATCACCACCCCCGCCCAAGATCGTTTTTTAAGGGAGAGCGCTCTAAGAAAGCGATTTGTAACAACAACACACACAGACCTGGTACTGTTAAATAATGGAAATTTGAATGCTCAACGCTACATATTGGACATTCTACAGGAGCATATTGTGCTATTTGCCCCTTATATTGGCCAACATTTTTTGCTAATGCTATTGGAAGTTGGCATTGTAGCTATGGCCTGGCCAGCACGAAGTCCCGACGTTAATCCAATAGCGCATGTCTGGGGTATGCTCGGAAGACAATTACGTGCTCATCCGAAATAACCCAACAACTTTGAGGACGTGGGGGGACTATTGGTTGAAATTTGGAATGGTCTGGATCAAAACATTCTTCGAAATCTTATTTTAAGCATGAATCGTCGATGTCAGGACACGATTAGAATTAGAGGAGGGAATATCCGATATTAAGGTTGAAAAGTTTCGTAGAATTCTTGATACTCCTTGTTTCAATAAAAAATTAAAATTCATAATTTAGGTTTTTTTTGTTTTTCGTTACTTTATGCTTAATCTTCATTTATTATTTCAATTTTACCAATTAATTAATTAGATATTTATTAGTGGTGCATTAATTTCTTGGAGCAGTGTATTTATTTTAAGTAAGTCCAATTCTTATTATTAATTTAATATCCGATATTTGAACAATATATTACGTTGTTTATTTTAAATTTCCTAGTGTTATAGGTATTGTGCTAAAAATTAGTAATTTTTTGTTTTTAAAAATGAGAAATAGGATTAGATTTGTAGCCCCTGGGAATGTAGTTTTTAAATAATGTGTTTGAAAACTTTTGTTATTTAAAGAACAACATTTTTCGAATTTAGTGTATAATCAGCTTTACTTGGTTCAATACTTCATCCCAACCCTGTATATTTCTAAATTATCATAGATGACTGTAGAAAATGACATTTGTTAAATGTCATGTCAAAATGGCGACATTTTGAGAGAAAAAAATTATGAATAAAAATATCTCTTAGCTATAATTCTCTCAAAAAATTGGGGATAAAATTTTTAAATCAAAATTGGCAACCGATGCTGATCACCTTATTTTTATGGTTGTCCAATACTTCCCTATGTAACTACCTGCCGTTATCGTCTTTAGGTGCTTTTCTGTAGAGAATACTGAATATAATTTATAGATAAAATACTATTTTCGCCAAAACCTTGTATAAAGAGTATTTTGTTCAAATCTGATTCATTTATAGTAACAATAGGTAGGAGCTTTAAGATATGTTTTTAACACATTAAAAATCTAGCATACGGTTTTCACTGTTATACTTCATATCCAAAAGAGTTTAATAATTTTCTGGTTGCATACATAAGGCTGTATAATTTACATTTAGGTACTAACAACTTTTTGAAATTGATAATGGTTAGTTTGTAATTTTGCAACCCATAAACATCAATAATTTAATTAGTTTTGAACGTTTTTGAAAAAAGGAAGCTGGTAAAAAGGTTTAAGAAAGTCATTTATATAATTACAAAATGTACAGTGTACCCTGTTTATAAATTCTGAATAATGTATAAGACGTCAATTTGAAATTGATAATTCCACCAAGATTAGAAGAAAATACATGCAGTCCAAAGAAACTATCTAATTGAATAATTTGAATAAAAAGCACATGTTTTTATTTCAATTTCTTGAAATGTTATAAATTACTCAAACGGGAGAAAATATAATGACCCACTAAGTATATAAAAATATTAAATTTTGTTCAAATTTTCTATATTTTATTTATAAAATATTAGTTAGAAAAGGTATGCTTGAAATTTAAAAATAATTTTAATTAGGTACTTACACCTACTTATATGTATATAAAATACTTTCCCTTCGATATAATTCACAGAAGCTATTTTTATAAGAAAGTTCGATTTTAATATAGTTAATTGCAATTCTATTCAATTAAGGTTTTAACTATCTTACCTGCAAAAAATATTACCAAACTAAAAATACTTGCTCTATACATGATGAAAGACTAGCTCTAGAGAATGTTGTAATAGCCAGCGCATAAATTCGAAATTTGATCTTCTCCACCCTCTGGTCCAAATTGATAAAACCTCCTCCACGCATTTCACAATTTTTATATGCTTCTGATATGTACATATCTGTTTGATTTTTTTTCATTTTAGCACGTACTTAATACTTATTACAATAAATAAATTCAATACGATCATAGCGAAACATTAAAATATTTCTACCTAAATACTTCAAAAATTATAATAAAATTTATAATATTTAATTGCGACGATTTGTTAATACATTAGATGTACTTTCTTGTTCCGAAATTGAATCTAGAAATGCATGTTTAATTACTATACCCAATTTGTACACATTTAAATACATTCTTTCTACTTCTAAAAAAATAATAATTAGTGCTATAGAATCGAACATAAACAAGATGCGGAAAATTATGAAAAAAGTTATACACCAACAAAAAAAACTTTAGTAAAATTATGTAAGAAGAGAATATATTATTATAATAATATACTTTATTATTTCTGATAAATAAATCTAATTAAACTTTTAAAATGTCATTATTAATTTAAAATATAATTATCTTGTTTCTATGCTTGTTTTGCTATTTTTTTTTTATTGCCACTAAAAGTTTTCACATTGCAGTGTTCGATCATTTGCTATTCAACCCCCTAATTCAAATTATATTTTTTTTTCTATTTAGTATTCTTCAGCTTTTCTTTGTATTTTTCGTTTTGAAATTGGAATTTTTAACTCGTTCAAATTAGATATCAATATTTTGAAATATTTAAATATTCTAAAAATTCCTCTGAGGGTTTTTAAACTATTTGACTGAGTACATTTTTAAATTATTTTAATTCTGTCTTATTACAATAATTTCTTCAATTATGCTTTTACTTGATATTCCCATTTCTAATGATTAGAATATTATTTTGATTTAAAATGTTTCATAGCGTCAATACCAAAATTATTTACAAAATGTCTCACCATTCTTATTTCATCCATAATGAACGCTTCATTTTTCATTATTATCCTTCCTACTACTTCAACATATTTTTCTTCATATTGTTACGATATTATGTACAGAGATTTAGTTAAATATCGCCCTGTACATAAAACTTATTTTTTATTTTCCAAATTATAATATTTACTATTTATTTAAAATTAAAGAAGATCAGGGGTCAAGTTTGGGTTCCGGAATGATCAAGAAATTGATAGTGCCTATCCCTGCTATTAAGTGTATTGGTTATTTAATGTGTAAGTTGCCCTTATAATTTAGTTGTTTTCATTAGCATTAGATAAATAAATTGTTATTATTTTTACTTAACCTCTCTAATTTCCATTAACCAAGTTATGTAATGGGTAAAAAACCCCTTAAGTTAATATTTAGATTCTTTTCGTAAATTTATTATTCAAAAAAAACAACCCAATACGTAACAATATTCAAACTCCATTATATATTTTTTTTTTTATTTATTTATATTATATTATTTATTTTATTTTTATTCTTAATTTCTTCTTTTATACATAAAATTTGACTTTTTCTTTTTTTTTTCTTTTTCTTCTGCACTACTTGATACAGGTCGATCTCTCTGCTTTTTGGAATTTTACTGCTCTTTCTCTTCCTCTATTATCTCTCTGCTTATACCTCCTAATATTATGGAAATTGTTGAATCTATAGTTGTAATTATTATACAATCGTATATTATTAAATCAACTGTATTTCTATTTTTAGGGTAATTATTCTATACATTCCCCTGTAGTAATTATTATTTCGTCTATTATTTAAAAAAATTATGTTCAATATCTTCAAATTATTATTTCTATTTTCTAGTTCTCTCTCTATTCTTAATACATTGTGTATTGCTATTTTCTCTGCTATTTCTGGTTTAAAATATAAAATATTTAGCAATCATTCTTATAATATCCTCATCTCTTAAAGGTAGATCTAAAAATTTTGCTGTGTAAATAATTGTAAAAAAGAATAGTGTAAACTATTTCTCCTTTTATAGTCAAATTTACGATAATACAGCCTTTGTCTTCCGAGTGATTATTTTCTTCTCAAAAATAGGCGATACTTGTTTCAAAATCTTAAAATTAACATATCTCATTGTCTCTTCTCGTGAATCATAATAAAGCATGCCAGGTTAGATTATTTCTAAGTATACCTTTTACACATACTATAATATCTATACTTTTTTTTTATTTGATCTTAATATACTCTGCATAACACATGTTCCTATTTCCCTTGTGTTATTGGATCTTTTGATCTCTCTTCTTATTTCTTCTCTCAATTTTTGTATATATGTTTTTCTCTGTATTCCCTCTATTTCCAAAGTTCCCTGATATATATTAATTTCTTGTTCTACGTATTGTTTAATAACATCTATTTCAGTATCTATTTTGTTCTTTTGTTGATCTCTCTTTTTAAAATTTCTTGCTCTAATTGTATGTTCACCACAACAATCCATTAAATGGTAAAGAAGGGTGTCAATCAAATTGTGAACCGGGTAACTTTAAGACATTTATTACATTATAAACATTTGTGTTACACGGTAACGACATCGACCGACGTTGAAAGTTCCTTTTTAAGCGAAAAATGGATGTCCTCAACATTTGGAACAATATTAATTATTTTTTTATCAAATAGGTTCAAATGTAAATTTTGCTCCCTTAGGTTGAAATCTTAGGGAGTAAAAGACTACGAATAATAATATAAGACCAGATAACCGAGAAAGGGGCCAATAATGTGTCCCCTCCATTAATCCTAATCTCTGGAACTCCGCTGTGCTAGAAGTACGATCACGAGAACCGGTACGTTTCTAAAATTTTAATACATACTCGCTTCTTCATAATACAAGTATTTTATTGCTCACTCCACCTCTGACAATTTCGAAATAACAACTAAAATTTTAGGTTCACAAACTCGTGAAATTATATGTATCATTTTTAAATTTGTGCAGATAGAAGCAGAAAGAGGCAAAACCAACTTATTTATAAAAAGTACAAGACGTATTTGCTGGTTTAACAGGTAAATATAAAAAAATATTTGTAATACAATATAAATTAACTAAGTGCAAAAATACGCCAGTTGTCAAGATTTTCTAATCTACTAAAACGAGTAATAAGCAAATGTGTGTGTAATGTTGTCTTGAGTCTGAAGCAGTTTGATATTAAATAGTCAGCTGCAACTACACAGCTCTCTAGCAATCCAAATGGGTTTTAATACGGACTTATATATTACTAGTTGGTTTTCCATTAAGAGTTGCGATTTTCTATTTATTAACCATAACTAGCTTTTCACTTTTAGTTTGGGTGTTTCAATGTGAAAAAAAGCCAACAAAAGTTACTCGTTCTCGAAGTGTTATATAATTCGTTGCTTTAGCTTTGCAAGACTTGCTGTTTTAGTTTTGTAAACTGAATTTTTCAAGTATCCCCAATAAAAATATTCTTTAGGATTGAAATCAGATGAACGTGGAAGCCATTCAGTATTAATAAAATCATAAGTGTTATATTTCGTTGAACTTGTATTGAAGAGAAGATTCCAAAAATTACTGAATATACAGGGTGATGTATATAATAAGAATCCAAAGTGACTAATCATATCAGAGATACGTCAATTCTAGCAACATTGCAAATGTCAAATCTGGAATCTCCGTATCCCAAATTTTGTAGAATTCCGACTACCAATTTACGAGATAAATGGCCTTTCCAGACTTTTGGCCCACTCTGTATATACAAAATATAACTGATTGTTTCGCCCCGATACTGACACAAAATTGTATTTAATTATTTGAATATAAAAAGAATGAACGCAATATTTAAACTTTTCAAAGAAAAACATTGTTACATATTATGTTTATTTTCCTATTCACATAAATAATTTCAAAATAATAGATAATTCTGAAATAACTTAATAATATTAATAAATTATTCAACAAAACGCGTACACCACTAGGGAAATTTAAGTAGACCAATAAAGTATACATAAAGCCTCTCTCCAACCCCCTTTAACATATACATCCAAGAAGCACTTAACAATTGGAAGAGGAAAGTCTCTGGAATGGAAATGGAGAAAACACAAGGGTGTTTGACAATATTATTATTTGCCGATGATCAAGTAATAGTGACATGTGACGAAGCAGATACGAAAGCTAATAGAAGAATATCAAAATTGGTTATTAAATATGGATAAAACAGAATACTTAAAAGTATGCAAGGATATCGAATACCCAGAACTACAGATATATGATGTTAAAAGAGACAGTGGTTTTGAAAATATTGGAACCATAATCTTGGAGAAAAGGATATTCATAACAGAGTACAGTAAGAAAAAAGGGCTATACGTACACTAAATTCGATACTTTGGTTGGACAAAATCAGATTGAAAACTAAGATGACTACCTACAATGCGATTGTAGAACCAATTTTACCATACGGAAGTAAGTGCTGGTGGCAGATCTCGGAACAAGATAAAAATAAAATAGATATGGTCGAAAATGGATTGCCTATGAAGAGCATGCAGAATATCTACACTAGAACAAGTACCAAATGAACAGTTTAGGAGACAAACAGGAACAGTATTTAGAAGTGCGGATAGAGTGAAAACAAAACAACTGATATGATATGGCCACATTAGGAGAATAGAAGAAGAAAAGTGGCCAAAGAAAGCATTGGAATACGAACCACAAAACACATGAAGAAAGAGAGGAATAGTTGCAATGAAATGGATACACGAAGTCCGAAAAAGAATGGTAGATACGGCAATAGTTTAAGATGATTGCCGAGATAGAAAGAAATGGCGATCGAAATGCAAGAAATTTGGTTTGCTATATATGCCTGCTTCTGACATAGCGGGATAAACTTTCAAAGCTACGATTGGTGATATGTACAGTTTAACGTTGGTAAAATACGCATTTGGTCGTTAATGCGTAATTTATTATAGTTTGTTCACACGGATTTATTGTCCTCTTCAATAATTTATCAGAGTATATATGTTGAATTGTAAGCATACCTACGCAGATGTAACTTTATCGACATCTCTAAATATGTTGGCCTAGATTTACACAATACATGAAATCAAATATTCAAATACAATTCCAATTGTATCTACACTATGACTTAATGAAAGGCATTAAAGAAGGCATTTATAGACGATTACATGCAGAATAAAAAAAGTTTAAATCTGAACATTGTCCTACTTCTATACTTAAGAATTTTGAAAAAGCACCCATGAATGCCATACAATGTGAATTTCTGAAGACAAGAATCCGTGGTTGTTTCTTTCATTTAACTCAATGTATATGAAGACAAATCCAGAATAGAGACTTCAGAGACGCTATGTGGAAGGAAAATTTTCATTAAATTTACGACTTAACTACAATAATATATACATATACAATAAACTCATATTGACTAATATTGAACTATCACAGCAATGTATAATTTAAACGATAAATTTTCGAAGCGATAAATTGTAGCGATGAATTGTCGCTTGATGAATTAAGCGCGATAAGTTTTTATAGTTATTTTGGAACTACTTAAGAATTATTATGAAATAATTATTAAATAGGAATCATAAAAGTTGAGAGGAGCAGCATATTGAAATAAAAGATAAAATTTAATTCAATGATTTTTATTAAGCAACTTTACATTAAAGCCTCTCGTAGTCTGTACAGAAGGTAATTTTCTACAAATTACTCAAATAAACTCCCTAAAACTTTTACACTTTTAATATTAGAGAAAAATGTCAATAAAAATATAATCTTAATATTTATTTCATTAAAACAAAAAAGAACATTTGCAATAAATGTATACAAAATTTACAAACAATACTAAGGGTTTTATCTATAAAAATACGAAATATTTAAAAAACCGACCTTTAAAAAATTAAAAGAAATTAAGTAGCCAATACTTTGGAACTAAATTAATCTACTTAATACAAATATTTGTCAAACTGTTCAATAAAAAAATAACAGTTCTCCATCTCACCTAGGTAATAAAAATGTATTTTTTCAAAGACTTACTTTGATCACATTTCTAGTTAACATTTTTATAGACCAAACCCGCAAAATGTCAAAGAAACTTAAAAAATTGTCATGGCCTATTTACAGAAGATTACAAGATGTACAGACTGCAATTAATAAGAGAGAAAAAAAATTTTAATTATACAAACATCCCATTAAAACTGGAATGAAGCTCTTAATAAAAATTACAAAGTTAATACCGGATGTTTCAAGAATTTTTCACTAGGATTTTCATTTTTCAAATTATCTTATTTCAAATAAAAATATAAATATATTTAATAAGAAATGTCGAATATTTTAATGTATATAACAAGGCACCCAAAACAAAGAGAGTATCCAATTTTAAAAATAAACCTGATGAATATACCTTACAAATATTTACATGAAGCATGCAGAAAAAGCTCGATAATTTCCTTTAGAAAGCCTTTAAATTATGGGAATTTCTTTTTACTATACTTACTATTGAAGTGACAGATGATTATGCCGATTCAATTTTGTAGTCTTTGTAATTTAGAACTTTAAATTGCACTTTTTATACATAATATGGGTATAATAATGCATTCTTGTATTATTTATTCAACCATAAAACTAATTTAAGACATATTTTCAATGAAAAACCGCTAGTTAAGGGCTTACATAAAAGTGTTTTATTTATTTTCAAATATCAATTCAAATTCAAGTTACCAGACAGCGGTTAATTGCGTGTAAAAAAAAGCAACTCGTCAATGTTACCAGTGTTGAGTAAATATTAGACTGATAATTCCAAAATATATAAAGTACACTAATTTACGCATCAAATATTGATTTTCTAATAGAATTTAATTTGTTAGTGTTTACATAAGGAAATTCCCTGATACTTTATCATCTTTATAACGTATTTGAATGCATATTTTAATACATTCATAATATTATAATAGAAACGTGATCATTTTTAAAGTGAAACACTTCCCTTCTAGAAATATAGAATTTAATAAAACTTAAAGCATTTTCACTTCGGGTAACTTTTTAGTTCAAAACTTTATACAAGTGGTTAAATATTCAGTGGTCGGCGACCTATGACCTATATAATAATTTCAAGTGACCCACTTCAGGTTGAAAATAAAGTATGCTACAATAAATTAATTACAAGAATAATAAAATTACGTGAAAATATATATTAAAATGAAATTGATTCGATCAAGTTTTTTATAAAAATTATAATTACTGTTTTGAATTTTTATGTTCAAGTTTAAAAGCGTTATGTTATTTTTTTGTCAATAAAATTTATGTGACTATTTATTAAAAAAAGACAGCTTTAAAACAAAAATACCAGTGACCCGAAATGTTTTCTTATTATTTACATTTTGGTCGATTTTGACCCGCAACTAAAAAAAGTTGTCGACCCTCCAGATATACTTAAATTAAAAAATTAAATTCAATTAGAAAATAAATTGGTTTCATAGTTTTAGTTCATATTTTTAATATATATTTGAAATAAGAAAAATAAAAAAAATATGAAAAAATATCTTGCTACAACTGGTATGTTAAGTCTAGTCTCGTAATGTTCCATAATAAAAGAAGACATTAAAAAATACACAGTACCTAATAGGTCAAGTATCATCAGTCTACTACGAAGTACTTCCTCTAACATATGACTCTTTTCAAAAGACAGTATGCCTTTATTACACTATTTACATATAATACTATTAATAATAATTTACAACTCTCTGCGTCTTGTGGCAGTACAGCTGTTTTTTTTTGAAATGGTCCTTACAAGAAAAAGTAAATATTTCATTTAAAATCCCAATAAGTATATTATAAAATATTGTTAATTTTATTCACAACATAAAAAAAATGTTTCCATAAACACAAAAAATATATAAATCAAATTACATTTTTCAGTTTACAAAATCATCCAATAAGGAAAAATATATAAAATAATTTTCCAGGAAGATACTTACTTCTCCTTGAAAGATGATTCTCTGATTTTTACTTTCTATTTTTGCTTAAAAGTTAAAGATTTAGTTTTGTAAACAAAGTCAATGGGGATTAAAATGTAGAACAGCGGTACACATAACTTGTAAGAGACAAAAAATTTATGGAATGCTTTAGTCACTACAACACTGCTCCTTTTTGATCAGTCTAACATTACTGGGGCACGAGATCACTCATTTCATTTCGTTGGGTATGGATTGATGACCGTCACGGCAGCTGCTTGTTGGCTTGCTAATACGGCAGCTGAAAAAAAGTCAATAGTATTAAAAATGACAAATGATATGAAATGTAGATGTGATTAGAATGTCAGATTATATATACTACCTTAATGAATTATAGACATTAAATAAGACCAAACTCGTAAATTAAAACGTGGTTCCTTCACTTAAACCAAGATAACACTTTTTTATTTGTTATATTCTTAAACTAATTTCGGAGAGGTTTTTAAATGAAGTTTCTTAAAGTTAATATACCCAAAAAAGTTTTATTTCGCTGGCGATATTTTGGCTCTATAAACTACAACTTGCCATCAAGAGTTTTGTAATTGTTTTTTTTTAATTATTGCTGGTTACATTATACAAAATATATTATACCATTTATATTGCCAATATTGTCATTAGCGATGTTACCGGTATCGATTTTACATTTTGTCTTTCTCTATTATGGATTAGTTAGCCGTGATTTAATAATATTATGAAAAGGGATCGATGATCAGTTAGTTTTTGATTTACTTGACTTTGAAAAAAGCTGTTAATTATCATTTAAATTGAGGTATTTTCTTTAATGTACTAAATATATCCTATACATGATATAAGGTTTATTGAAGGAAATTGATAAATAAACATGATTATAATTGAGTAATAAAAAATTTTACATTTAAAATTGTTAAGATCCGAAAATGTATATATGGTTATATTATTTAATTTATCTCCATGTAACACATGTATGCCAAAAAAACACTTTTTTGACTGTGTTAGTAATACCCCATATCGCCATTTAATAAAGACTGAATTGTTTATTTCAATTAATATGAAAAAGTTTAAAATTGAAATACGAAATTGAATAAATAATATGATTTAATAATTATTCTAGACCATTTAAGGACACATAATGGAATTAATGTTGAGCGAAAAACAATCCGATATTATTTCTCCAAATAAAAAAAAAATCATAACTATAGTTACAGTTAATAAAATATTAACAGTATATGAAAAATATTAAAAATTGTTTAAATGGTGAGTTAATAGCGAAAGATATGGGTTTGTGGATATCAAGTTGGTTGACATTTTATTCAAATAAAAGAAAATTGGCCAGATATATAGAACTGTTTGAAAGGTCTAAAAAATATTAGTTGATAGATATTAATTATTTGATTTATTAATGCATTGCAAAATACATTAAAAAAGTAATGCTGCCAAATGGCAGCACGATATAATACAGTGGACTTTGTGCAATCTTAAATAAAACTTGAAGATTAAAACCAACGAAGACAAATGAAACGATTACTATGATGAAGTTGGGCAAGTTTTAAAAAATGGGATAGATAGCATGATAAATATAAAGCAACTAACAGCAGCATGAGAAACCTTACTAGACCTGAACAGCATAAAAGTTAGATTAGGGCATACTAATAATAAAGAAATATTTGGTAATGGTAGCAATGGGAACGGATCATTCAACAATCAAGATCGTGTCCAGTACTAGCAAGCAGAAAGTTGGTGTGAATTCCAGAGTGCTATATGCTTAAGAAATCTTTACAAACATAAATTCGCCTCAAAAACCATTGTGTAAGGCTCTTATAGTGGATATATGTACCAAGAAAATACAATTCCTTCTTGAACAACGTCACACCATGAGACAATACAACGGAAAGCTCAACTAATAGCTCTGTGAAGAAAAATTGAGACCATGTCCCATATATTGTAAGATTATTAGGCTTTGAATTTGAAAAGACAACGAATTTTCAGGAAATCAAATTTAGCACAGGAAAATTTTGGCACCTACCACCTTTAAGAAGGCAATCGGTTATTGGACTAAGTGAATTGGTGCGTGAGAAATAGAATATTAAGCCATAAGGCTTTAGGGCTGCCGGTTTCCTTATATTTAAATTTAACTCTGTGTGGTTTTCTTCTTCTTTTCAAAATGAATTTATTCAGTTTAATAAACTTACAATGATGAAACCGGTGTTGAATGCACCGTGCATTTAACTACTGTGACACCGATCGTAGACGTCAGCGTGAATATGGTAACACTGTGTGTCAACAAATGTAAATCATACCAAACTACTTTGAAAAAAGTTATACTGAGAAGAAAAACAAAAAAGTTGCCAAGTTATCCTCCTCTCCAATAAATTTTTTATCATTGCCCAATAGCTTTTAACTTAAACGCGTTTTCCAAATATATACGAATATGTCAATTCTAGAAAGGCGAACCACGCTTTATATTTTCTTTATAGTTTTCAATAATTTCCCTGTAGAATACACCATAATCCAAAATTGAATTTATATATAAGTGAGTATTGTTACTAACCTCCATAAGGCGCAGGGTACATGGGATATCCAAGTCCAACATGGGTATGATGGTGCGTGTGGACGTGCCTCTGTGGAGGGGGTGACCTAGATTCTTTACCTTCTCCAGAGATCTGTTTACCACCAGCTGGTGCTACACCCCCAGACTGCGATGTAGGTGGTGCGTTCATTTGCACCTGGCCAGTGGTGGGCGGTCCCTGAGGTGGCGGCCCACCTCCGCCTCCTGATCCCGGGCCTCCACCGGTGTTATTTGTCGACGGACTCGAACTGGCCATGGACGTCTTAGGAGTAGGAGATTTAATAGCGCGCTCTTGAAGCTCATGGATTTTGTGCGATGAGTAGTACTGAGCGTGATGTTGCAACATATCTAAGGCTTTTGTAGGCGGTGGCGCTCGTGATAAATCTTCAGGAGCATGGTACCTGGAAAAATCACCAAAGATTTTTTTAAAGTCTCTTCTTAGGCTACTGGTTATCTCTGAGCTTCCAGGTAGTCTGGAAACCTCAGTAATCTGAAAAATAAAGCGACATATGCAAATTCTATCTTCACACCTTTCGCTTTCAATTCAGTTGATAAGATATTCCCCCTCAATGGAAAGTCCCGCCGGTTTTACAAAACAACAATGCTTTAAAAATAAAAATTGAGACCAAATATTTACCTTTGAATTGGAGGATGAAGATAAGGACTGCCGCTATAAGGCCCAGGAACCATTATTCCTCTATACATAGGGTGATTGGGATCAAAAGGTAGTGCACCATAATGAGCCTGCTGCATATAACTTGGATGTATGTAGGCATATTGTGAAGTAGGTGGAGGAGGAGGACCCTGAGTCTCCATTGTTGGTTTAACTCCCTCTTGTTTAACTTCTTTTTCTTTTTTATCTTCTATTTTTATCTCTTTAGATTTGATGTTTGTACTCTGTGGCATTTGTACCTAAAAATTAAGAGTATATAATAATATGAGAATAATGGTAATAATAAAATAATAATTAAAAAAATCAATGCACAATTCTTGGGACAATCAGTTTATATATATATACAGATTTTTGTCTCTGCTGTACCTGTTGATTTCAGAAGTTTTTAAAGGGATTGATTCTGGCATGATAATTCAAAATCGTGTTTTCATGTTAATCTAGGTAATTGAGAAAAAATTGCTAAAAATGAAGTAACTAAGAGCGAAATATTAAACTGCACATAAAGAGGAACAAGGAAATTATAGAAGACTAAATTATCGAGTTCTCCAGTAGAAAAAATAATAATAAAACTGCATTATTGTCAAATCTTACCTTAGTTGGTGTAGGATTAGATCTGTGATCTGATATAGGTTGAGGTTCTTTACGCCTTTGATCTGGATAAACATACACTCTCCTCCCATCTTCATCCCGTTGCCCGTGATGTTGTTGCTGTTGTGAGTGCTGCTGTGGCTGCGTTTGTTGATGATGTTGTTGCTGTTGCTGATTTATTTGTTGTTGTTGCTGAGTCATCTGTTGTTGTTGTTGTTGTTGTTGTTGAGCTTGCTGTTGTGACTGTCGTGAATAAATATAAGGATTCATTTGATTTTTTATTTCTATACTTTCTTTTAGAATCTGATGATTATCATTTTGATGTTTATCTTTCAGATTGGTGTCTTTTATTTTTCCAGGAATGGGCACTTGAATGGGATTAGGTATGGGAGTGGGTTGTTTGACATTTTGCTCGATGGGGCTTGGACTTTCTTTTAGTCTTTCCTCTTTAATTTTATCATCTTGTACCATTTGAACGCCTCCATAATTAGAATCCATGTTATACGCGTAACCTGGAACGTATCCATAGGGATAATAGTGTTGTTGCAGTACTTTTGGAGGATATTCTCCATCTTTTTTGTTATCTTTGGTAATCTCCTTTTCTGTAGGCTTCTCTGGTTCCTTGGGCTTATTTTCTGGTGTTGATGGTACCAAATACTGATGGTGTTGTCCATAAAACGGATGGTACATACCATATTGAGGCATATGCGGCAAGGGCTGTCCAGGTTCCGTTTTTTTATCTTGATTTTTATTCTTATCGACTATTTCCGTTTCCACTGGAGCACCGTCATCAGAAATGTCTGAATAAGCAGGACTTTGTACCTAATTAAATGATATTTAATTAAAAGTTCTGCCATAATACACAAAATGTATTTAATAATAAATACAAATATCTTAATAAAAACTTACTTCATCTCTACCAGATTGTTCACTCCCAAAAATGGGCTGTTCAGATTGTGGAGGGTGCGGACTTCCTGCCGGAGATTTTCTGTTCTTCTTTTTTGCGAAATTAGGTGTCTTGTTACATCCCGGCATATTCTGTGGCTTCTTGTCATCAGGCATAAGTGCCGAGGTAGGTTTAACTTTAAACTGGGAAATTTTAGGACTTGGTGGCATATGTGGAGATAAAGGTGGACCACTGCCTCCGCTATTTTGGGGAGGTATAATTATGGAAGGTGACTGATTAAATTGAGCTGAAGTCATATTGACTTGTGGCTGCAGCTGGTTACTGAAAGACTGTGGTTGTGGCGTTGATTCTTGTTGGTTAGCAGTTTGTTCCAACGGTACGGAGGAAGTTCGTGACGTTGAAAGAGGGCCTGAATTTGATAATGGCGTTCCTGACAAAAAATATGAATTAGGAACTAGAATCCTTTTCATTTGTAAAGGACACACAGGTAGAGACAACAGTTACATGCGTAGAAACCAAATTGTCTTGTTTATCATTGTCGCTTAGTAACGACCGCTTCACGCCAATGGTTTAGAACGACATTTAAGGCTGTGTATGAATATTTGTGCTTTTTGACTATTATTTTATATTATTAAAAATGTTTAAATCGTTTCGCTATATTTGAAGTCAAACATCAAATTTACAATATGGCGCTCGTTACAGATTCGTTTGCGCATACAGCTACAACTTCAGTGGTACCCTTTACAAATAAAACAAACTTTACCACATAAAGACACTAGTAACTGTCAAACTGTAGTTGCTAAGTTAAAGCTAGTTTTTTCACCTCTCTTGTCATGGTAACCGATGACATTTATCAAATATAATTCGCCAAATTACGTCGATCCATTGACCCTTTGTTTTAGGAAATTCATCAATAGACAAGGACGATAGCTTAAAATGGCATTTTCACAAATGAAATGTATCAAATTATATTTAAATATATCGGTATAAGAAAATACATAATATTTAAAAACTATATATTATATCTATTTTAAATTATAAAAAAGCTGGAAACGGAGGAGGCTCCAGTTTGAAAATATGTATTTTATATACAATCGGTCTATAACGATACCCTGCTAATATCAGACGAATCTAAAGTTATTACAACTAAATATCGCAGAAGAACTAAGTTAGACAGCGAGATTGAGACCGTCGTATTCGATGTAGTAAGTATGGAATTGGTAATTTGTCTAACCCACTTCTGACTTTGACGCCACATTTACTGCATCAAAAGAAAACTAAATAAGTAGAAATAAAGAAGAGAATGGCAACATACAAGACGAACAAATAAAAAGGAGTAATTATTGCGAAGTATAATGTATCATTTTCAGTGGTTCTCGAATTAATTAGGGTAGTTCGGTATCTTTGTAACACATAAAAAACAGCTGCCACTTAGTGTGAAACAACTGAATTAAACATTCTCTTTTTATAATAATAGTTAAAACTAAAAAAAGATTCTGTCTAAGAGCTTACCTTGAACCTGAGGCTTGTTTCCTGAAAATAAACCAACTCCTACAGGATACTCGTCGGGAGAGGTATACCTTAAAACGCCAGGTTTAACAACACTCTTGGAGTCTACAACAATAGGCACAGTGGGTGAGCTGGCTACCGGAGGCAATTCCTGAATGCTTTGAGGGGTAACTGGAGAGGGAGGCGTGCTACGAGGTGTACCTGGTTGGCTAGGTACTTCTAATATATTAGAACCTAAAACATCGGATAACATTAGTAACTTCGTAGGGACAATTCACCATAATTAATAAGGAAAGTAATACCACTATCTAGGTTTCAAAATAGTGTTAACCTATTAGTAAAAATTAAATTAACTTATAATAAAGTTTACCTCGTAGAAGCAAAGGCAGTTCTTCCTTCTTTTGCTGAGGAGGCGTCAAAGGACTATCTTGTCCCTTATCAGGAGACTTAACTGCCACCATAGTAGGACTAGGAGCTTCAATGTTAGATTCATCATTCTCTGACATTGACGTTACATCCTTGGTGTCTTCATCATCTGCAGATCCATGTGCATGAGATTGGTGGTACTTTAAGCCGTTGATATGCTTGTATTTCTTCGAGCAATTAGGTTCTGGACATTCTAGCAAAACAGGAGAGGGAGGGGGGCTGGAACAAGCAACAGGAGGAGCCGTTACAACTGTCACGGGAGCTGGAGATGCTTTGGGTTTCTTGACCGCTCCACCGGGTGGGGGTGCGGTTTCGTCTTCGCCTGCTCTACTTTTCCTTTTATTGGTAGCATCAGGGCGAGGAGGAACAAATGGGGTTGGAGATGAAGGTGCTGTCGAGGGACCTGATCCGTTGGCGGCACCTCCGCGACGACCTTTCACTCCTGCTCCACCGCTATTGCCGCCTCCACCGTTACGGAGTTTGCTGTGGACTGAGGAACGGGTTTCTACAATAGAAACAAAAATATTTTGTTTTATTCATTGCGTTTTATTCTCGTCTATTAAATTTTTAACTAGAATAAATTATATACTGACCTCTGCCTTTGGGTGTTCGGTTATCTAAGTCACTTGTAGGCGAATCACAGAATCTAAAATAAAAATATTAACATTGGTTAGTTAAAATCATAAAATTCAGCCAAACATTTTTCCTATAAATATTTGTGCAAATGCTTTTAAGTTTTGTGAATAAAATTCTGTTGTCATCTTATTTGTTTTGTGCAAACAAATGATATATTTTCCCGTTCATTATATAGTTCGAGAATTTATTCTTATGTCATGTTTAGGTCCAAAAACGATAAGTTGTTTAAAACTAAAACTAACTTCTTGACATATATAAAAACAATTACTTGTAATTATAAAAAAGCAAATTCACTCGTTTTGTACGAATTGCAAAAGTAAAATCTTTACTAAACTAAATGCTTTTACCAGTACTCAATAGTAAAAAAAATCATATAAGCGATTTAAAACTTTTAAAAAACAGTTATCGTCCTCAAATATGAAATACAGAGTGGGCCAATGAAAACAGTCCACCCTGATATGTATTTGGCAGTATTCATTAAATTTTAAGAAAATGTTGAAACACGTTGATTTTTATCCCAAAGGCGACACATTTTCAAGATATAGACATCTGTCATTTATCAACTCCCTTAATTTTAAATAAGGAATATACCATGTGTCGCACATCAATAGAAAGGCATGACTTTTCTTTCGATATTAACTCTATGTTTGTAAAAAGAAACTTAATTTATTTAAAGTCTAATATTTCTTAAAGTTTCATATTCGTTTTAATGTATTTTCGATATGATGAAAAAAAAAGTGATACATTAGCCAAATATAGGGGTTGTGTTTACTTTTTAAGACAACGCTAGTTCGGCGAAACATTGGTCAGAAAAAAGATAATAATGTAATACTGTAGAAATTCAGATATATTTGTATATTTAATATTTATTTAAATAATGTTTGTGTTGAATTTCGAATGTAACGGTTGTTATTTAAATCAATATTTATAATTTCTATAACCCTTACAATTCTTCCAGTAAATCATTGAACGTATTCATTCATAAATGATATTATCAAACGCAACCCACCTCTGTAGCATCATTTTCTATTAACTTTAAAAAGTGCACACCAAATTTTTAAAATTTATCATTTAATAAATGAATGTATGTTGTTTTGATGATCATTTATACCTTCAGTATAACAAAAAGAGATATCATTAAAAGTGGTATGGTCTTGTTGACGCATACTTTTTAATTCGCTCGACATTCTTGACAGTGTAGTATTTGAGACGTCATAATTGCTGTTTATATTCATGTTCGTTCTTTCGGTAGTTTTGTAGTATATAGTATTTTTCCGCGTTTTGCATTCGTATATATCTTGAAACCAAGTTTTTTGCAATCTATAACCGTATTATCTTTTAGTTTCACGGTAAGTACATATTTTATTTATATTTTATTATAAATTATTCCTAACCACTCACTGACATTTCATTCAGTATATAAATCGGTGTGTCTAAGATCCCTTCCAACCGGGATATTTGTGTTTAAAAACGTTGCTTATAAGGAAAATAAGTATTAAATGAAACACATTAAACATATAAAAATAATTTTTAAACACGTGTTACTTAGTTTTAGATTATGTCTGGAAAAATTTTAAAATCACAGGTACAACAATTAATTTTTAATTTGTGCGAGCATTTTAAACTGGATAAAAGGAATGGGGACCCTTTGGAACCATTATCATTAGTTCAAGAGGTAAATTGTATCAATTAGCCAAGAGAAATAGAAAAGGCAATAGATATGTTATAGATGAATTGGTAAGTGAACATAGTCACATGATATTATTTGCATTTTAATGCGATCCAGTTAATTTGGGTTAACTGTAAAACATATTACAAAAAATATATTAGCAGAGATGGATATACTGATGACAATGTATTAAGTATGTGGAATGAAGCATTATAGAAGTGTAAAGCTGAATCCTGAGCGAATTTTGTGCAACAAATTGATGTAATCATTAAAAAATGGTTTGAAGGAGAAGAGTCTCTATGTAATATTATATCATCAATATCAAAGAGAGCTCCGATTCAGAAAGTGATAAAATATAATTATTAATAATAATTTTTTACAAACATTTGTGAAACTAACATTTACTATGTTATTACAATACTTATTATTATTATTCACACGAACATTAAAAATAACATTTAGTTTTTGTGGGTTGCTATTAATTCCATTTGAAGTGTTAAAAAAAGTATTTTTACAATCACTATCTATATGTTGGTGGGGGGCAGTAGCAATATCGTCTTTTTTCGATTATTGACGTCACTGTTTTCGACTTATTTCATGTGCTTTTATTTATGACGCACGTTCAATGATAACTGGAAGAATTGTATATGTACCTAAATTATTTAACAAACCTACTGAGAATAAGAATAAATAAAGAAATTGCAGGTTGTACCCTCTTATTTTCAAATTTTCCAAGGTTTCTCTACTATTTTGACGATTTAGCAACAGAGAGCAGCTGTGACGTAGAGTAAATGGATTTTCTCTTTAGCCGATTGCGGGCATCAATTGTCGAACAATGGTGTTTTCGGTAGTTCATGAGAATATCCATTTACTCTACTAACATTAAATTTAATAATAAGATTCAAGTCCTTACCTAGGTGGAGCCCAGTCATGCCTTGTGCAATCTAAAAGAGTTCCAACGTACGTTTTACCCCTCCATGTTACGTTGACAACCAGTACACCTAAACGATAAAAATTATTACTAGTGTTATAGGTCATAAAAGAAATTATGGTGAGACGTAAAGTTCTACTGGTTTGTTATCATACAGGCTGTATAATTTTATTCCGTGCATACGATTCAGCTACTGAGCAAATGGATACACGATTTGGCAATGTTTTGCGTTTCATTGCTAAATATGAGAATCATTTCTGTACCGAAGTTTAAGTTTCGGATCGCAAGGTAGAGATGTTATAACATTGCCTAATCGTACGTTGGTCAGTGTAATATATGAATTCTTAACATTGCTATGCCTGGAGTAAAATTATCCAGCCTCTTTAGATAATCTAGAAATTGAAATTTACAGCATTGTTTTGTATTAAATATTCTTTTTTAAAACTCCGTTGATTTGGTAAAGGAAAAACTTGATGTCGTAATTTTTATATTTCTTAAACATGTCGAACTTACCACCTTCAGTTTCGTGCCAAACAATACCTTCCAGGGTGACACTAGTTCCAGGTTCACAAGGGCCAAGACAATCAGGTTCTGTTATAGTACCCACACTGGTACCCACACATACGTCGGCTACCTCCTGCAAAGAAATAGATTATTAATAAAAAATAATTAAGTAAATAATTTGAAAAATTGGTAAAGTAAAAAAATTCTATAGTAGAATTTTGAAATTTACATTATTTATTTCATTAATCAGGTAAATATTAAATATTAGGTTATGAGTGTATATATTTGACGATGGAATTAAGTTTATTTACCATAGATGTTTAGAAAATAATAAATTTTAAATAAAGTTTTTTAAATAATTTGAACCAAAAATACGACTTTGTTTGATAAGTTTAATAAGGTTGTACACAGTGGATTAATTCATGGTATTCTCGATTTAAATAAGATTTTAAAGCTTATATGAAATTTCTATTTATACCGCATTCAAAAATAATATGGTGTTGCAGTAAATTCCATTGACTTACAGGAAAGTGTTTTTACTATAAGGTACACATATTATTTTTTGTAAAATTACCTTAATATTATTATATATTAAGGAATTATCAATAAAAATAAACAAACCGTTTTCAAAACTTTTTCATTATGTTCATACTGGTTCAATGAATATTTTATTTTATTATTCATTTTTAATGTGATTTGGTTTGTTTGCATATATTTATTTGGTATCTACATTAGATAAAACCGGTATGGTAGAAGTACTTTTTCTGGTTAGACTTCAAAACTTTTTTATACTGTTTTTTATATGAATAGGGTATTTTAGAATTTCAATCTGAAAAAACATTTTTGCTTTATTTGCATTTTCAGTTATTATATATTAAGTTTTTCTCTTCCTTTATCCAAACTCGGTAAAATTAAGGCAACAAGCACGTCGAATAATTATGTAACCGTGATTATCAGATTTTAAGTTCTTTAACATTATTAACAACAAATGATTTGATTAGATAACAAGCAGGTATATCACAGCGACAGACTGTTAACAAAGAAAAAATAATGCGAACTGAAATTTGAAAAATTAGTTGGAGGATTTACCGGACGTAACTACTAACTCTAAATGAAATAGATTTTTGGATTCTACATAAAATTTTATATAGTTTCTATACCTAACATTCCCTTAGGTGAAAATAATCGGTTTATGATATATTCATACTTTTGTCAAAATTTATATAGATAAATGTATATCTGTCTTAATGAGAAAAGATCCATATATTTTATTATGATTACTTGTCAACGGAATGATGAATGAACTTACTATTTTATGAACGTGAAACATTAAATACAACATGTCACGGTACACAGTGTAAATAAAATATTTCAATTTAATTCATTAATAATTGATACCACTAGATAAAGTATTCCTTCAAATATATGCAACAGAGACACCTCTGTAAGAGAATCATAAAATTTTAGAAGTCTTACTTTACTAATTGTTATTTTTTGACAAATCTGGAATTTAGATTTATTTTCAAATATATTGTAATATCCGAAAAATCAGTATTCGAAGTAAGCTACGTTTTTCTGGAAAAAATAATTTTAAAATCAGTTGAAATTTAACCTTCGTTTCAAAGGAACTTACGTTGTGTGATTCTCATTTCTCTCCATTAGTATTTTCTCTTAGTAAGTTTATACATGCCCGAAATTTTTATAAATTTATAAATTAACTATTTAAAAGTAACAAAAAAATTATTATTAAAGCGCTTGGCGATATTTAGTAATCACTCAATTCATTAATTTGATTTCGTTTACTTGATTTTTTTCCTATTGTTAATTTATGATATTCCTCGCTGGAATGAATAGTTTAGAAAAGTACGACTTTTCATTACGTCTATTGTGAAACCTAATCCTTGATAAGTATATCCATATACTAGGCCCCTTGCAGAATCAGAATTGAAGTTTAGAGAATATTTTGAATTTAATACGTCTCAATTTTATTATTACAGTACAGTATCCGCTAATCAATCCTGTCTGATATTTACCAATCAGTTTTAACATTAACTGGCATGCTTCCGCTCGGTATAAAACATTACAATACGTTTGTAAGGTTCAAAATCACCAACCTGTATCCATGCGGCGAAGTAGAATAAAATACAAAAAAATAGTCGCCACGAACCCGTTGTTACACATAAATACGTTTAATATTTTTAACTCTTAAACAATATGTTAAGGTATAGGCAACTGAAAGGAGAATTACTAAATCCAATTATGTGAAAACAAAAGAAAAGTTAAAATGTACTTACAATCTTATTTTTCAAAATTTTACCAACAATACCATTTTGCTTTTTAAAATTGTTTAACCATGCTACACTAGCATTAAAGTCTTTATATCCAAGATTTTGGGCAATAGCTGAAGCTTGTGCACGAACGTCCAATCCGGAAATTGTTGTGTTTTTTGATTCGTTAATCCACTTTATTAGCGCTTTTTCCACGTCTTCACATGTACTTCGCTTAACTTTTGTACTCTTTTTATCACTACTAAACACTTCCAAAATAGTTTTGCGGTTTTTTAAAATGGTCGATAATGTACTCGCGGGTATGTCATATTTTTTAGCAATATCCTTTTTCTTAAAACCTTTATCAATATCGTTTAGTATGTTTACTTTTTCACAAATGCTAAAACACCTTCTCGAAACCGTAGACATGTTTACGAATTCTTTGAAAAATTAGAATGATTTACGGACTAGTATGTTTTTATCCGTGCAGGTAAGAAACGTAATTGAATTTATTAAGTATTTAGGAATAAATATGAACAGTAAAATGACTAGACTATAATTAAATGATAATTAGAATATTCTTAGACTTAAAGGATTACGTCGGGTTGTTTTGATATAGCAGAATTGAATTATTATTTTAGTTTTGTTTTGAAACAGAAACATTCACTAACATCATTAACAAATTATAAACAAATCTTCACATAAAAGTTACAGTTACTCAAACAGCCTACATTATCTAGTTTGTTTCAAAATTACACAATGAATAAAAAACACCCCGCAAATTTAATTAAGTACATCCAAAAATAGTGAAAAGGACGCCGAAGACTTAAACAAGAAAAATAATTGGACTGACCAAAAAGAAATATACCTGGTCTTATCAACAAAACAATTGATTCAGATACCTTGAGATAATATTAAAACGTTTACCCAAAGGTCAGTCAGAAATAATGATTTAAAAGAAATTCACAAATAAAGATAGCGAGTACTCGATAAAGGAATATTATATAAAAACAAGACGGAAATTTGATAAGAAACAACAAACAAAAAGTCATGTATACTTCTCAAAAATATTAATTTTGGTCAAGAGTAAAGTACAATTATTTTAGGCCATATCGAAAAAAACGTCGATCAACATTGAAAACTACATTTAAATGTACAAGTTTTAATATTATCATAAAAACATTTGTATTTATATATTTTTTTATTTGAAACCATTATAAATTACTTTTACTTTTTTTTAATTTCAATGCAACATTTATCTTATTTGTTTATTAAAAGCATGATAACCTTTTTTTAAATTTCTTTTCAAATAATATGACATTATATTTAAATACCGTGTTTAATGCATAACGATCATTTATATTGCCTACAGGAAAATACCAATTAATGAATTGTGTAACACAACATTAATAGAAATAAAAATTTGGTAGTGTTGATTCGTATCCGAAAGAAATTTATGGGTGGTAATCGTGGCTGTGGATAAAAGAGTGGGGCTAAGTTTAATTATTTTATTTTATGCCAACATTTCGGTGATTATTGTCACCTTCTTCATGGCTGAAATTACAATATTGAAAATATATAGACAAAGTAGTTAACAGAAATGGAGACATAATAACAAATAAAAATGATAAAACCAAACAGAAAAAACACCTAAAACTATGAATTGAAGGATGTACGTAAATATTTATATAATACATTTGTTAAATATGAGTTTTTAAATAAAAAAAAAACCAAATAAACAAACAAACACAACTAACAGGTCGACAGAGATACAATGAACGCAATACAAGAACTGAAATAAATCTAATATATTCGATTTAATTTTGTTTAAATTATTATACTCATTTGTCTAAATTAAATAAATTTAGTTATTCTACAACTAAAAGTGAGTTATTTCTCGTTTTTACAAATTAGTTTCACTAAACTCAGTATGTACAAATTCGAGAAATAACAAGCTCTTTCAAAATCTGCAAAAATATACAGTTTGTTCCATTTAAATTAAAAAAGTTGAGGGTATTTCCGGTTAAACCGATTACATTCTCGTAAAGGTAGTTCGACTTTGTAAAAGTTGTAAGTAACGTTCTGCATTTACAGGCTATCTGTTTTTGTAAATTACCACACCACTCGTTCATTTTACAGAATATTGGTTAAAAGTTTTTATTGGAAAGTTATAATTAGTATCAGACTATCAAAATTGCAATGTTGTCTCATCAATTAAAATTAGAAGTGTTATTAAAAAAGGTCCTTTCCTAATGTTTCTTGAATGAGCTAGCGAAATTCAAATCGTCAATCGTAATCTCTTTCTTTCAGTGTGTGAAGGAAATGCGATTTGTAGAGATGGTATTTATTACTTTTTAAAATGTATTTTTTTAGTTGGTTCAAAGTCCGTATCCTTTTCAATTTCAATTTTTTCTTCACAAGTAACATTCCAACGCAATTAGATGTTTACTGTCAAACATTTATTTTCAGTGCATCCTAATTACATGTAACTCATATCCACAAATATATTTTCATTGTTATTGTCGAGATAAGTTTCGAAAAAGTAAAAAATCTCGTTTTTTTAACGCAAACAATTATGATTGTCCGTTATTATACACCGCGTAAACTGTTGATGTACCAAAAACAAATTGTACAATTATTGCTACTTTTGCAGGTAATGGCTGCAAAGGAAGTACCAGTAGCAGTTTCCGAATCAATTCAAATCATTTGTATGTATTTCAAGTCATTTAAACAACTTCGAATCCAAGTAAATAAGGATAAATCATCCCATATCCTTTACAACATAACAATTAACTCTCCGATTCCGATTAAATCAAAGGTCAGGTGCCTAAGGTTCCATCAAGATAAAATACTTACAAGGAAGGTTCATATTCCTACAAAACAAATAAATATTAAAACCAGACAAATGAATTGGTTGATCGAGAAACCTTTTCAGTTTTCTCTGAAAAGTAAACTCTTACTGTACAAGGCCATACTTATGGCGTAGAATTATGTGTATGTACAAAACCATCTAACACCAAGATCTTGTAAAATATCAGTAAAAACTCTTCGAATAATAACAAATGACACCTACACATTAAAATTTGGATATTCTATCATTACAGAGGAATTTGAATGACAGACCACAAAACATTGAACTCGCATGAGAATCCACGGAAAAGAACTCATCACCAACCAGCAAGTAGAATAATCATGATTAAAGAAGATCTGGTTAGATACAATTTCCCCCTCAAGACATTTATTCATTTTTGTATTCATTTGTTGCATTACAATATAAATTGTGCATAAAATAAAAAATTATTATATTGTATATTTGAATGTAGTTTCCATTACGATCAACTTTTTTTCATAGTTATTTTCAATATTATCAAAAATATAGGTAGTTCACACTTGACTAAAAATTTTTAACAAACCTCGTATACGATTGAAAAAAATTTGATACATATTTCTTTAATTTTATATTTTAGACCAAACACCGTTTTTTATGAAGTTTTTTTTTTTCTTAAAATTAATAAAAAAAAAAACAGGAATCTTTACGCAAAAAGTAGTCGGTTTTTAAACAGATCTTTTTGGGATTATCTATAATTTAGGACAAGTACGGCATAGTGTTTGAAATTATATATACATAAATTCTTACAACTAATTCTTTATAGAAACAAGTAAAAATAAACGCATATTGTCTCAACCCACGTAATTACCAATTTGTTGTTATTTCAACTAGAACGAGGTAATTAAGGGAAAAAATAAAGAGCGATGGTGAAGCACTCGAACTGCTCAAAAGTAAAATCGGTTTTGCATGTCAAAAGGTCATTTTATCGTATAATTAATAAGAATGGCGTGACTGGGTGCGCTTTGGGAATTTCTTCTACTTTTTTAATGTCACTTATTTATGTCTGTAGCGACGCGTATCGCGTATTAACTCTGAAACGTCTCTGGTGGCCTTCATTAAAATTCTTTTCTGAAATTAGTCGGAGAGAAGGTGCTCTTGCTTTCGAGCTTCGAAACTCTTTTTGACCAACCATTTAGTAATTATATTCAGGTGCAGGGGTGGGCTCTAACGAAGTCCTTGGGAGATTTACTCTTAAGGAAATCTAGAAACGTTTATACAAAATTACACTTTTAGAATAAAATATTAATAATTTTGTAACTACCTGCGTACTTTTATTTAAATATCGAAATGGAATTTTATATATTTCTCTTAAACATTCATAAAATTTGTAAGATTTAATAAAACACACGAAAAAAACCATTAACATTACATTTATAAATAAAAAAATATTAGCAAATAATACTAAATTACATAAAAATTAATATATTTAAATGTCACTTTCAATAAACTTCACTAAATTATTCTTAAACGACCTAAGTGTACTACTTTGCTTAATTATGGGTGGGAGTTTATTAAAGTCATCAAAACCTTTGACAAACAAAGATTTTCTAGCTATACATGAGTTAGGATTAATAATATGAATATTAGTAGTATTTTGGGTATTATCATTATGAAAGTTGTAATTAAAATTTTAAAACTTCTGAAAATATGGTGCTGAATATTTAATATAAACCAGGCAAACTGAAAAAATAATTTCGCATTAAAACCAGGTAAACTGACATGTTTGCAAATTGTTCTTTAAATCTAAATGGAAAAAAATATTATAATAAATATTGATTGCGGGCGTACCGACTCCACTGCACTCTTTATGTGCCCAATTGCCGCAAATTATGCACCGGTACCAAATTTCGTTTCCTTTCCCAAACACATCACAAATGGAACAAATATCTGTTGCAGAAGTACCAGCAAAGTCATCCAATTTATCATCACCATCATCATCATCATCATCATCATCATCATTATCATCACAAATTAGTTTTTCGTCTATATCATCTGCTTCACTACTATCATTCTCAAATACTTTTTTCTTCGCCCTCATTCTTGGTGTCTGAATCTGCTTTTTTATTTTTGGTGTCTGATTCTGCTTTTTTGTTAAGTTTTCTTTCTACTTTATCTTCAAGAATTTTTTCCAGGATTTCTTCTCATGAAGTTTATATACCAATCATTATAAGTAATTTGATTATTGGGGTTAAAATTATGTTTTAATTAAATTAAATTGAGATTTATAACATAATTTACGGAAACCATCGGACTATGTCCCCAGACTTTAATAAATTAAATACGCTTATCTTAAAATTCCACAACATTCTAAAATTCTTTAAATATTTTTATAACATTTACAAAAGGATTTTTGAATTTCGTGGAAGATAAATATATTTTATCTTTTATATTTATATAGGATATATCCCACAAAGTAAGAGTGGAAACAATTATTATGATTTGATTTACCTGATTTATTTGTTTTCTTTTCCTTTTTTGTTTTATTTGATTTTATTTCATTTGGTTTATACGAATAATTGATTATTTAATTTATTTGGTTTATTTATTCGATTTGACCAATTTGTTATATTCGTTTTATTCGAATATTTTATATTTTTTGTTTGTTTCCATTTTTCAATTATCTTTTTATCTTAATTATCAGAGGGTTTCTTTTCCCCTAAAATTTAAACGATAAATTTAGCACTTAATTAGCATTGTTTTGTGTTTTGTTAAAATGGTAATGACGATTTAAGTTAAGACAACTCTTCTATTTTTGAAATCTACTATACTTAGATACTCGGTATTTAGTTTCCTTGCGTACTTACTATTTAAGTACAGTTTACAGTAATGAATATTTAGTTCGATGTATTTAATTTTTCCGTATGAAAATAAAATTTGATGTGTCCCTCCTTTTTTAAAACTACCTGTATTATTGAATTTTTAAAATGTAGTTCTTACTGATTTTTATGTATGTACTTTTAGGAAAAAAATTAACGTGTAGGTACCAAATTTCACGACATATGTCGTACATATACAATGATATTTTTAAGCATTTTTAGTTGGCCAATTTTACTATTGAGATGCAGCCGAGACACAGTCTATAATGTTTTTTTGGTTGGTTTAAATTTATCAATTATCACATTATTTAGGGCAAATTTAAACATCAATCTCGATTTTTTTCTGTAATTCTATCAGATTTCACTAGTATATAAGTAACCTAAATCTTCACAACTTTCAATAGAAAATGATAAAAGTTTACAATTAACTAATATTCTAGCAAAGTTAAACATCTTAATTTGCCATCATTCAACGAGAGAATATTTCTTCTAAAATAATTACGGTTATTCAACTGTCTAATCACACTAATTGGATTTTCTATTGATGGGTAAAACAGAACTACGTGGAAACAGCATAAAATGTGTGCCAGTTACGCTGTTATTTTAATATCTGTTTATTTGTAGGATTACATTTAAGCTATAGTGTATTACCGTTACAACAATACAATAAATGATAAATAATTCGAACATACTTATAACATTATTTGCAATATGTTTTCTACTTAACTTTGTAATCACTAGTCGAAACGATGAAATTCTCTGCTGATAGATTCAACTTCGGGTGTAACTAATGCCGCCAGAGGCGTATCGTTCATTTATAAATACGCAATTTCAAAACATTAATTCAATATTCATTCATAGTACAAAGTAATTTTGTAAACACATTGATTTAAATTGGTGTACTAAGTATAAATTATATAAAAGAAATTTTAAATAAAATAATGAACATCTTTAAAAAGGAAATTTGTCTAATTAATAGTAGTAACAATATATAAAGCTACTCTTCTAAAAAATCTGCAGTAGAGTTATCTTCTCTACGATAAATCTTTATTGGTTCTACTATTATTTCAATAGTAACATTGACAAATTCTTCTTTTTTCTTATTTAAGTCTATATCAAATTTTACTTCAGCCAAACTTCTTAAAAATGAACCTCGACATCTGATAACAACACAAGTATTTTTTCTTGCCAGAAAACATTTCAATGAACACAGACTAGTTCAACAGTGTTGAGTTCGTAATGACAGGGTGTCAATCAAAGTATTTTTTGCATTTGCAAACATTGTAAATCTCTTATTCCTGATGTACTTTTAAACCTGTAAACAAACCTTCCAATTTGCATAAATGATTCATAGAAAATGTGATATTCTTATTTCGACACGTTCATACGTTTATTTAATCCAGATATAAAAATAAATAACTGATATATAATCACAACGAAACTGTTTTATGATTCTCAAGTGCCACGCCCTTTCAAAAAATAATTACATCTCTCTTTCAATTTACTATTTTGTTTTTCCATTTTTACGTGTTTTTCTTATTTATTTAGTAAATAATTCCTTTCTTTAAAGACGCAATTAAATTTTTTTATAATAATGTATCCAAAGTGGATATTGTATTAAAATAAATTAATTGGACTTTAATTATGATTGTTTCTACCCTTACTTTTTCTGAAGATATCATAAAATGAAATAAGTTCAATTGTCCAAATAAGCCACCTTATGCAAATACATCTCATTGACACAAAATAGAAACCTACACTTGACAAAACAATGCAAACAACAATGAAAATTCCTTACATATGCGTGAGAAGGAAGAATTAATTTTTAAGAAGAATTTAAAATAAAGAGACATCTACGATATCTTCATTATAAAATACTAAACGAACAAGTAAATCTGGGAAATTCTCCTCTTTTAGATTACCTTTTGAACTAAATATGTAATATTAACCAAATGTTTTAAAAATGAATAATATCGTTAGAACATTTATGATCAAAGTATATATGTCAAAAGGTGTTAATTTTCTACAATCTTATCTAACGATTCCAAAGAACGGTGAAACAATTGTGATAAGATAAATATATTGTATTTTTTCTGTTTATAATGGATATATTCCAAAAAGTAAGAATAAAAACAATCATTAATATTTTTTTATTCTTTTCTTAGACCTAAAACTTCAATTTTCCTTAACCATGATTGGCAAAAATGAAAACACATTTTAATTAATATCGAAAATAAAGCGAATACTAATGGACAATAGAATGGACTTAAAGTTCGTTTCAAGATATTTCGTTAACCTGCCACTTGCATTTAGAGAACTATTAGTAAACCCCTTATTTTGTATTTATTATGTTGTATTTTGCACAATTTTTGTTGAAAAATTAAATATCAGCGCTTGAGTATCACTAGTCACTAAATTTCTGACAGACACTCAAGTATGACCCTGTTGTTCTTTACTTTAAAATGACGAATTTACAAGATTAACCGATAGTACTCTCCAACCAGACGGTATGTCAACGAAATATCTTGAAATTAACTTTACGAAACATTAACTTTTCAATATTTTACCAGCATAGACTTATTTTTTGAAGGTTTAGAAGTTTTCCAGTAGCACCAATCGTTAATCTTAAATATACTTAGTTAATTATCAACTCTCCATAGACATTAATTACTTATGCCATTTAATGTTTGTAAATCAATATCCAATTAGATGAATGAATTCAATCAACGACTCAAAATCAATTAAGTTTGAATGAGGCATAGAAAAATGATATACATGTGTATAATTTTACATTTATAATTGTTTGATTAATACTCCTATAACGAAAAAGTTAACCACTGGTTTTAGCTGTATCTTTAATCCCTAAATTTTAATTTTTACCTGAATCGAAGGGCCCGTGGAGGAGTTGACATGTAGCCAAATAAATAATTGTAATACCCAGTTATGACGAAAAAAGAATTGCTATTGAAAACTAGAGGTATTACATACTCAACCCTTATTACTGTTATTCTTTTATACTGGCACATGATTTAGAATAATTCAACATAGATTTGATTAGAGAGTGGGCAAGTGTGTAATGGGGGGAAAGAGAGAGATAAATTAGAAAGAAAGAGAAGAACTGGCAGGTAATTATCATAAATTAATAATGCATCAAGCCATTACATGCGTTATCGGAACTGGTAAATAGTGATGAATAAATCAATAAATGGTTTGTTAGCGGATGAGTCGGTACACAAACTCCATCTGACAATTATTTGCAACGCTGAATGACTCGCTTTTAACAGACACTAAATTAATTATCCGACTTTAGAATTCTATCGATAGAGTTATATCATTTACACATTTATTGAATTATATTGAATTTAATTGTGTATGAACCCAAATATATCTATACCAAAATTGCTGTTACATGGGTATAAACATTTTTTTTAACAAATTTAAATTATGTACAGTTTGTATTTATTGTAAAGATATTTATCGTAAAAATAATTTCAGTTCACTTGAACTAGATAGATAGATTATATCGCCTACAAAAAATTTTTAGGTTAATCTATTAGTAAGAAAAAAGCCAATATGTAGACGTTCTCCATTAGAATATCATTAGGTACGAGGGTTGCTATTTATGTATTGAGAACAGAAAGAAGAAACAAATGAATTTTATCAAAAATATATTTATTGCTTTTCAAAATATTCGCCTTTAAGCTTTATACACTTTTGCATGCGATTGAACCACCCTTCAAAGCACTTTGTCAAAAGATGATGGCTATAAAACATGGTTTTTGAAGGCCTCAACCGCTTATTCGGGCGATCAAAATCGTTGTCCACACAGTTTATCTTTTATTTGTGGGAACAAGAAGAAGTCATTAGGTGCCAAGTCGGGGCTGTAAGACGGATGAACCATCAATTCGATCTTTTGTGTGTCCAAATACTTGTTTCACTTGATGTGTTGATTGATGCACTGTTCTTGAGTTACACCACGTCGAAAGTCATAATAACTCATAGCTCGAAAATGTCCGCGAGTTAATTCCATTTTTTGGCCGAGATGAGATTTTCAACTTACTGTAAACAACACAAATTGTACTCGCACCTCAAAACGTTCCGAGTACGTATACTGTCAAAAATGTCATGACAGATTTCACCAGGCAACACTGGTGTTGCCAGTTCTCAATACATAAATAGCAACCCTCGTATTTACAAATATGGTTTTATGTCATGCTACCACACAACTCTGTGATTTTTGCTGATGACACAACTTTTATCATGACAGACGTAAATAAGGTTCGTCTATCTGCAGCTTATAATGAACTAAATGAAAAAACTAATTCATGATTTTTAACTAATTAGTGTCGATAAAACCCAACACATGCAAATTTCTCTAAAAAAACTCTAGTTTAGATCACGATGGAACAAAAAATGTCGAATTGCTAGGTATTTCTTTGGATGATAAATTAAATTGATCGGTTCAAACTTCTTTACTAAAAAAAAAACTTATAAGTGTGTTATTTGTCATTCGGCAATTGAAACCTGTAACTAACTATGATACTTTTCGAATTGCATGTTTTTTGTTTTCCATTTCGTCATTAATTACGGCAGAATGCTCTGGGGAAGTTCAGCAGGAGCAAATCAAATATTTCGAATGCAAAAAAGACTAATCGGGTGTTGGCTAGCTAAAACACTGTAGGCAAAATTTCATTAGGTTCAAAATCATTCCACTGCCTACATTGTACTTGTTTCAAGTTCTTGTCGAGATAAATAGAAGACAATCATCGTCGCACTTTATCAGGAATAATCGCCAAAGATTGCGGATTTCTGAGAGAAATTCGCTAAATGATGAAATATTTAATGTGAATCTCTCAAAAAACTCAGTTGTAAAGCATTAAAAAAACAAGTAAAGATTTTCCTCTTAGGTCATTGTTTCCACTCCACAGGGGAATATATGGCAGATTGCCGTGCAGACAGAACACTCACCGTTGTCTTATTATGACTTTTATCTTCTTACATTTTTGTAAATTGTTTTTTGGTTTGTTTGTTTGTATTATTTATTGTTAAAATATGTATTTTATATTGCATTTTTATGACTTGCCACAAACATTTTGTTATTAATGTAACGTAGTCAAATAAAGTATTCAATTCTATTCAATTCGATGTATATGAAGAAACAGACATGGTTCTAGATAACATAAAAATACAAAAGTTGGCAGAGAAAAAATATATAAGAAAATAATCGGTTTTTATGGGCACTAGTCTCCGTGATCAACTAGCCACTCAATATGAAATTAAATGATAAAATTTGGGACATTCACAGACATCCTCGCCTACGCCAGGATTCGAATCTGGAATCTCGGGACTAAAACTCCGAAAGAATTAATAGTTCGCCATAGAAAGAAATATAATTTAATGAGTAACCACTTCAAAAGGAAAGGGAATATGGTTAATCCCCGCAAACATGAGACTAAATAAATCAATAATAAAATATTCAAAATTAATAACAAAAGTAAGGACAGATCGAGGGGAAGAGGCGGTCGGAGATAAAATAAATAATTGGAAAAAAGGCGAAAAGAATCTTTAGGAAAAAAAATTATAATACACAGGATCTCTAAAGAAAGAAATCTAAGCTAGAAAATACGTAGCAGATATATAGATTCATAGGAAATAAACAAATAATAAATAAATTTCGTCTAATGACCAATTTACATACAGAGTACGTTTATAGTCAAGGATGTGTAGTGTCAAGATAAATTTAAATGTTAACATTATAAAATACCTAACTATAGTATAGAATAAAGGAAATTCACTATTAGTAAAAACATTAAAATATGATAACAGTAGAATATTAAACTAGACACAAAATAATTCCAAGAATTAAATTAAAAGCACTTGAAAATACAAAAATGAAATTTGTATCAAATACATTTTTTAATTCGTTATAAATTTAAAATATGGAATAGTTAACGTACTCATCAATGCTGTAGAAAGAGTTTTCTATCAAATTTGTAAAATTAAGTATTGCTCATTTTAGTTATTTTTCTGTCTGGGAAAAGTTTGTCTAATTTATTAAACAGACTTAAGTCAAGTCGATTCAATTTAGCCATTGACAGGCATGAGTATATATTTACGAGATAATTTGCATTTCTGGTGTTGTAATTGTGAAAATTGCTATGCCTTGGAATATAATTCAGTTTTAAAATCTTACACCAGTATAAGATAACGCATTATGAAGAAGCGAGAATGTATTAAAATTTCCCCTCTAATACTTTGAAGTGGGCATATCGAAGATGGGGACGTCGTTCCAGTCAATTCGATAGTAACCTACCCGTAGTCGTGATCGTACCTCTAGCACAGCGGAGTTCGAAAAAGTGTGGTTAACGAAGGGAATACATTAATGAGCTTTCTGAGTTATACGGTAATATATTATTATTCGTATTCTTTGACTTCCTAAGATTTTTGGTTAAGGGAGAAACATTTATTTCTGATTCTGTAGCATAGTAAACCGGAACTCAGATAGAAGATAATTTAAAAAAAAATAAAAGTCCGGGGCTAAATAACACTAGTAAAGAAAATCTAAAATATGGGGAACAGAAATTAATGGAGAAAAGCACTTATAATTTATGTGCCCGAAAAAATAACTAGTGGATACAAGGGAGGTAATAACTCCAACACACACATCATAATATTTGCCAAACACAACAAAATTTAGTTTCATTTTTAATAAAACGAAAAGCAACATTAAACGATTCATCTCTGGCACATGCTGCCGTAATTACAACTCGGTAATTAAGACTTGAAGCTACATCAGTTGATGTGCTATTCAACTGGTTCACTAGACTATTAGCGGTTTATAAGGCCTTTGAAGAACGAAAATATAGGGGTTGGGGATCTGGGTTGGAAGGCGGCTTCTCTGATAGATGAGAGATGTTTACAAGCAGAGTCGGATCAGCTAAAAGTATATAGAGGAATAAAAAATGTATCAAAAACGAATTTCGAAAATAAAAATGTTCAATGTAGCTACTTTACTGTTAATTGACATAGCTCGGATAGTGCACAACAAATGTCGCAAAACTATCGCTAACTAGTAAGACCGCGTTCTTTCCGAACAGTCTTCTCCTTCAAATAAATTAAAGTTATACTCGTATTTTTTTCTATTCATAAACTTGTATCAGCGATGATTCGATCTAAAATTAAAATTTTCCATAACGATGGGGCACTTTAAAATAGCATATTTCGGATTTTAAATGCCGAGCGCGTGAAAACTATTGAAAAAATACTTTTTTACACAACCGTATCATCATTATTCAAATAATTTTCTTTAGCATTAAAGAAACTTGTATACAGATTCGTCCACAATTTTGATTCGTTAATCACCTCTCAAAATATTAGATCATCCTATATAGAATTTTCTTCTACGCCAAAGGAAATTATAAAAACAAAACGTGTGTATTGTGTTAAATTTCTTTTTTTACGATCACTATGGAAAGTAGTATATTATATATTTATATTTTATCTTTAATAATTTATGATCTACGGTAACAGTTGATAGATGTTTAAAATATGAATATTCAAATAAGCATCCATTTTTATTAAAAAAAACTTCTATTATAAAGATAAAATTATTTAATAAAGTTATCAATTACTTCGAATTTCTTGACACTAAAGGTCCATTTTGTCAAAACAGTTAAATTCGTTATTTACTTGATTAATTAATTAATATTTTCATGTGTTTATCAATAGAATATAACTTCACTTCTGATGTATAAACAATAGTATTTAGTACACTTAGTTCATACTTATGAAATTTGTGCAGTTAGGCATTTTACCTTACTTTGGATACAGTGTAATCAATAAATTCTTAATTTTCGACGAATGATGAAATCAATTCTAAATTGAAATTTTTGAGAAAAATAGAAGAAAAAAAACTAAAATTCTGAAAAATGAACTGAAACTCGGGTTATAGGTCTAAAATATTTCAAAACAACTGTTTTAAATAACTTTTTTCGATACATGAAATATGTATAACAATTTAAATTAGTTATCTATACTTTATTTTTATTATATCGACTGTGGGTATCTGAAGATTTTAATTTGAGAATTTCATTAAAGGATTATTGGTGTCCAATTTACCTGTGCCCGAATTGACAATTGTTGGGAATTTACAGTTTAAATTAACTCTAAAGTGGTAGTGAACGGATTTTTTAATTTATGATTTAATGACCGCGAATAATCCCGGGAAATTTAAATCCATCCTGAGATTATTCTATATTTATTTGATGATTGGCTTATACATATGTTTACAATTTATATTTTTTTAATGTATTTTATTTTATGTTAGATACATTTATAATTTGGAGCCTAATCTCGTTTTTCTTGTCATTTAATAAAGCTAATTCAATAATCCTGAATTTTATTTAAAATTAAAAAACAAAATTTAGTAAATTTTAAATTCAAAAAATAAAATCCAATTGCAATACACGCGCTTCTGCTGTAAAAAAATCTTGTACTATAGATGGAAAATCGTGGGCAGTGAACAAAAACGTAAAAAGATCTTTTTCAATATAATTGACAAGGTTTTTGTGGTTATTTGCCAACTTTATTGATAAAAATGAAAAAAGGTACGTGGCAGAGATGGCGAAGTATAAAATTACGTAAATCTATTAAACTGTCACAAAATGTTTTATACCTACTTTTAAGTTTATCGTAACTATTATTTCGAATAATGTAAATTGTAACAATTAATAAATCACTTGTTTTATTTCAGCAAATAATATGTAGCAATTCATACAAGGTAGCCAATCGAAAACGAAACAAAGCCGATATCAGAAACTACGTCAACATTTTACAAAAATGCAGTGATCCGTCGATTTTTGATTAAGGGGGACGCTCTTCTCCGGTATTTTTGACTCCGCCACTTTCACCCCCAAAGGAGGGTAAGAATCACCACAAAATATTTCAATTTCTACTAAGGTGTCGTTTTAAAGTCCTTGCAATTCTCTTTACAATAGTCTTTTTAATTTTAAAATCTAGTTTTATGAAAATTTTTCTATTTTTCAAATTATATTCTTTTTAATCGTATAGTTTGCAAAATATTCAATTGTTTTACAGGAATCAGAAAAGATATCCAATCTATACTGTTAAAATATTAGTATTTAAAAAACATCATATGAGACAATACAATGTTGTTAGAACATCAAAATTAAGGTTAGAATTTAAAATATCCTCTCTGTATACTACTCTGCAGTCACAACCAAGAATCACGAAACGTAAACAAATACTCGATACAAGTACGCAGACAGTAATATGATTTCCTCACATTTTATTATCGATTTACGAGTAGGGGTGCAATTTTCACATGTTTACCTTGGTCCCTCTCGGTTTCGATTATATTTTAGATACGAAATCATAAATTTGTCAAGCGAGAAAATTTTAATTCAGCAGTCCTATATAAAATTCAAATCACAGAATTTAGTTACGAAACAAAGGCAACGGTACTTACTGACGGTGGATTTGTGAATACATCTATATTTTTTAGACATGTCTTTTGGCATCGTTACAGAAAAACCTTATATATAAGATATATATTCTGCAACAAGGTTAGAATGGAAAAAAAATCGATTCTAGTGTGAGAAACCACGAGAATCGAATTTGTTATTCTAACCGAGTTTCTCCACGATTCATAGAGTGGCCTGCTCGTTCTCCGGATCTAAGTCCATTAGATTTTTTCTTTGGCGTTATCTAAAATCACGTGTTTACGTTAAACGGCCGACATGCTTGGAGGAATTGAGACAAATAATTATTGATGAATGTGAACTAATACGTGGAGAAGTCTTGGAAAGAGTGACTCAATAATTTGTTAACGGCTGGCATATTGTCAGGAGGTGAACAGAGAGCATTTTAAACATTTAAATTAATTTTGTTCAAATTTTGTTTAAATTATTATTCTCATCAGTCTAAAGTAAATAAATTTACTTATTCTACAACTAAATAACTCACTTTTAGTTTTTACAAATTATTTCGACTAAATCCAGCATGTACAAATTTGAGGAATAACAAGCTCTTTCAAAATCTGCAAAAATATACAGGATGTCCCATTTAAACTAAAAAAGTTCATGGTATTTCCGGTTAAACCGGAAGTATATTATTAACAAAAAAATGTACACCAGATGCATTTTGGCCCATTGCACTTACCTCCAAAATTTCATAAATATCGTCCGTTTCGTTTTAAAGGTATTAAAGGCATATAAAACGTTTACATCTAGAATTATGTACTTTTCTGTACTGACAGAATTCCACAAATTTGACTACAGTTTATATATTAAATATTTAGTATTAAGGGCATAATAAAAAAATATTTACTGTCCACAAATTCATCTTGTGTATAAAAACCGACATTTCATAATCTGCCGCTAAATCTTTTCATGTGAGCAAGTCCCGTTCTGGTTATCGGCTTCTTCTGAAAGTTAATGGAATTTGCGTCCCCCGTCTGCGCCGCCTTTGTTAAACCCGGAACTCGCGAGAGAAGAGAGAAACGGCATTACAGACCGCAGTATTGATTTCGTCCACGTGATACCAACACCCCCACCCGCTCCCCTTACCCCAAACGTTACTGCCCCTATTTCCACCTCTTGCCGCCTCCATGTGACGCGAGCAAACCGCCCGATATTCCACGCATCATCGAATCTCAACTACGATTTCCTTTAGAGATGGGAAACGTTCCATTCTTATTTGCATTTATATAAGCAGCCAATCAATCTGTGGAAGCTTGTAACAATAAACGGACATGAAACAATAAGAAATTACACTTTTTTAATAAGTTAAACGTAGTGACTTGTGTTATTATGAGTAATAGACATTTTACATATTTAGAATGATGTGATTTTGTGACATTGGAGCTATTAAAAGGAGTGAAAAAATATTACACAAAATATTTAGTAAAGCAAAATAAATAAACATTGAATCGGAAAAACAGGAAGTAATAATTTAGATCCACAGAAATTTTGCTATAGTACTTATTCACAGAAAGAGAGATGAAGCAACTTACCATTAAGCAAACATTTCTAAAAACTGTAATGAAAAATGTTCAATTCGCAAACTTTTCAAAAAGATAGTTCAAATTTTCCTTTTAAAATCTAGAAACTATGATAATTTTCAAAATATATTTAGTTACTACATTAATTCTTTATCCTTTATCCTCCTATTCCCAAAAGCGGCTTTCAACACAAACTAACAGAGCTGTCTCTGTAAAAGTACACAAAAGATCGAATTGATGGGTCATCCCCCTTACTTGGCACCTAATGACTTCTTTTTGTTCCTACAAAAAATAAACTGCGTGGACAACGATTTTCATCGCCCGAAGAAGCGGTTGAGGCCTTCAAACAACATGTTTTAGAGCCATCATCTTTTGACTGGACAAAGTGCTTTGAAGAATGGTTCGTGGTTCGTACAACAAAAAATACAAAAATACTTTGGAAGTATAAACATTTAACGAATATGCTGAAGGAAAATATTCGAAATGTCGCCATTCTGATGTAACAATTACAAGAACCGTCGACCATCTCTATCACTTGAACCGACAGCTTCCGTTTGACAGATGGAAGTCGTCACGCTACCCTACGCTATCCTACGACCCCATTTGGTATTCACCCTGCCGGAAACTTTTCTCGGCCCAACTACAATGTGCCCACAATAGAAGCTCTCTTTGTTAGATTGCTTTATTACGACACTTAAGGTTGTCGTCATATTTCTTTTCGTTTCGGATTTTTGGGCTAGAGGAAGAAGGGGAATTTTGATGTTTGCTGCTTATCAAAGGATTTATTGCTATGAATATTGAATAACATAAAAGCGTAGGTAGCAGACAAATTGATTAGCTCTAGGCAAAGTATTTTTAAAATATCATTAAAAGATTAAAAATTGTTTCAAGTCTAATGGACCTGGTCGTCGTTAGAGTCTTGGATTTTAAAACGAAGTACTTGTAAGACATTGATTTACATAAACATTTATGTATGTAATTATCTTATGCTCTGCATATTATTGTAAAACGATATTAAATTATAGCAACTGAAATCCAGAGACTTCAAAGTTATCAATGACCTGGTCGCATATGAAAAAAAGTAAAATTCAAATAAAATCGCCTAGTCTAGTGGCATTCTCAGTGTTTGTAGTTCATGTGCGTTTTTTTATAATTATATTTTTCGAAGTTTTAGGTATTAATAGTATATTTTGTTGCTAGGAGTTGAAGACTAACATTATTTGTTGAGCCCAGAAACTGGACGAAACATATAATGAGCCTTCTAATTCGGGTGACATATACTATTTTTTCTTCGAGCGTTAAAATAAAATATCTAGAAAAGATTACTTCAACTATTATAGAAATATTTCCTATCTAGCCAAATAAAAATAAATAACATAATAAATACTAACAATTGCATTTATATTAGTAATTAAAGAGGAACAACTGAAAATAAAATTACAAATTTTGAAAGTTCTGTAAAATCTAAATTACAGAAAATATATTATTTTTGAATATATATTGTAATGTAAAGTTTATATAAATGTGAAAATTATTTATGTTAAAATCTAGTAGTAGTGTTTTGTTTTCTTTTGTTAGAATTAGACCGTTGATTTAATTTTTAGATGGGAAATGACAAGTAATGTTTAGTATTTCTATGAAATGTTTGATATTGTTATTATTCTGTGTTTTATGGTGACATATAATCAATTTTTTTTTAGGAAACGTATTTTGATTTAATAGTGAGCTATTAAACTGTTTACATCTTAGCATGATGTTTTTATTTTAATAGCTCATCTTTACAGATTTGTATTTACCTAAGACTATAGAAACGGACAGCAATATTGATATTTGACAACAGAGTTGGTCAAGACAAAAAAAAAATACATTTCTTGTAAAATATTATATTATTCCCTAATAAGAATCAGCTGTTTGCGATAAATATAACTTTACTTGTATAAGCAAAAAATGTAGAATGTTGTAAATATATTGTTTTTTATGTTTTAGACAATATTAAGCAATTTTAGTACCGCCATAAGCTTTCTAGAAATACCTATTATTTTTTATATATACGTATTACATTGAAATTATGAAATTATTTCCAACAGCCAATCATGTCTGTGGGCTTTGTATATTTATATCAAATTAGATAAAACTGTTTCAATTTTTTTATATTATTACAGAAATGCACATTTATGAAGAGACAAAAAGTATTAAATATTTAATATTTACAATCTAGGTACAGTTTTAGAATTAACTATGTAGAACCGAATAAAGTATAGAAATATTGTACATTTTGAAAAAAAAAAATAATAAATATTACTGCTTAGCCAAGTTTGAAAACAACTGCCTCGACTATAATTCCAAATATGGGTTACAAGAACACACAACCAAACATCCTATATGAACATATATATATCCCTAAATCCTTTTTAAAAGCATCGCATATGATTTGTTTTTTAACATAATTTACCAAACCACAACCCCTGTCAATGAATTATATACGAAAACAAAATAGAGATAAATTTTATTAACGGTTATTGAATAGGGTGGAAGTTTATGAGGGTTGGAAATTTGACTTTAGGCTATTAGAGTCGAAGTAAAAGGAATGAAGGGGGTGAAAATAGATGAAGAATGAAGAAACACGAACATGCGTGTCGTGATGACTGGTTAGATAATAATCTTTTCGTCGGATTTTCAATAGGGGAAGGGATAAATGAGTGCCTGCCAACAAAATATCTCATCAAATGAGGGTTTGTTTTTTGTCGTTCTCTAATAATTGGAAAATCTCTAAATTAAGTATCTCCTATTATTTGAATTGCTGAGTTTACTAATAGCTAAATGCATAAATAAAGACCCTAATAGTTTATTCTATTTTGAATATAATTATAAATATTATGATTAACCACTGACTATCAGAAATAGGAATTCCAGAATCCAAAAACAATAAACCGTTCCCTAGCCACTTAAATTTGTTTTTAAATTTCCATGTTCGAACATACCATCAAAACAAAACAAAATCGATTAAAATAATACGACAAAGCGATTATGTGTAATTTTATGAAGTGGAGCCGTACGCAAAATAAATTAAAGATTATGGCTAATCGAACGATCCCGGATATTTTTTTATTTGTCACTTTATTCGCAAACTGGTAAAAAAAATTACTTCTACTCAGTAGTAAATGCTTGTACATTAATAATTAAAATAAAAGTTTAAAACTTGGGAATCTTAAATGCCATATAAATTTGAAAAATAACCAGTACAAACAAGCTGCGTACTTTTATTTCGTGCGTAGGATTTAGCTACTAAGTACAACTCGGCAACATTTTCCGTTTCTATGCTACTCACTAAATATGAGTAGGAGGTATGTTGCAAATTGCCGAATGGTATATTGTAGGTACGTATGAGTATACTGTACTAGTTTATTAAAAATGAGACATTATTGTTTACAACATATGTCAAGTTTGAAAAGTACTTAATTCAACAAAGGAGCTGAAAGAAAGTTGTATGAAATAACCTATAATTACTGGTAAGTGATTTTAGGTTTCTTCTCATTTTAAAACATTAACGGTCCTTATTTTAGGAGGCATTCACTTCTAGAAGCACATTAACAGTAGTGATGGGGTACTCGAGTACAAAGGATCGAAAAGTACTCGATCCTTAAAAGTACTCGTTGTACTCGAATACAAGTTAATCTCAGTCTCGGTTCTCGGGTAACGAGTTACGAAATTGTGAGTGGAACCTACTCATTGTATACTTTTTATATTTCCAAAATTTTTTGGGATAAAGACTGACACAATGTTGCCATATATGTTATTAAAAAAATAGAATATCTCTATTTATGCCTATTACCTGGCAGACCTTTTTCTGATATATGATGTAACTGTGTCTAAATATAAGTATAATAAAATATATAAATATAAAAATAAGTCCTGCTTTAATAACTTCGCAATATTTTTATAATTGACCTGACAGTGGCAAGAACTATTTTACCACAAAACTCCAGTTATTTTATGAGTGGTGGGAGACCAGTTCAATCCGAAACACATGTTTTGAATTTGTTTGGGTCATTAGTTTTACCTACTGTTAGAATCCTAACTCAGTAATCGGTTAAGTACACGATCCTTTAATGTTCTCGAGTACCGACTGATCGATCTCTAAAAAAGGATTCGATACCCCATCACTAATTACCAGCTATTTGTTTTTAAGCTGAAATGATATCGTCAAAACGATTAGGTCTTACAAAGAAGTCTTAAGGATTATTATAATAAATTGCGCTTGAACACTAAAAGCCTAAAAACTACTTCTAAACTTATGATGAATGTGATTCATCATAGTGTGAGATCGATGCACTCTGACATCTGCTACTATCTAATTGGTTGGTTCAAATGACAGGGGCAATCAGTTGTGCATATATCCACAACACCCAGGGTTGAATCGGGATAATTAAAGATTAGATCCGAGGGTCAAAATCAAATCAGATCAAAACTGAACGGAACAAAAAGCAATGCACATCGAAGAAACAGAATGAAAAGAAGAGATCGAAAAATAAATATTCAATTAGTCATCAGTTATTCATTTAAGTGAACCTAACCTTGGTTGATGTCTGGCTTTAATTATTATGTGATTTTCTTGAAATAATATGAGCATATCCTTCAACTTTTTACCCTAATTTTATAAAGTTCAATGAAAATCACAATTTTTTCGCTAAATCCACAAAATTGCGAGCACTCTCCAAAAAACATTCTAGTAAAAGAGAGAATTGAATATTTTGATATTCGAGTTTATTGTTTTATTTCATTCTGTTTCAGGGAAATATTTGGACTTTAAGGGAAAAAAATGCAAGTTATTGGTCATCATTTTTAAGGTAGGCACTTTTAACCAGTAACACCAAATAAAATTACACAGATTGAACGAAAAATTACCGACGTGTGCGTAAATTCTAAAATAAGACAAATAATATTTTCTAAACCTTTATTTATAGACTCTCACGATCATATCTCAATTGAAGAGATCAGACCTAAATATCCGTCACAGTTATTACATGCACGATAGGAACAAAATCGTCATCGCGAACAATTTAATTGGCGAACGTTAAATCCATACAGCGTAACTTTCTGTTTGTAATTAAACTAACCGAACAACTTCATGAATTATTTATTATTCGAAATTTAATATCCAGCCGGGATCGTGATTATTTTACGAGCTTGCAAACAATTTTCAATTTTTTACACGGATGTCAGACGGCTGAAGAAAATCCCACTCTTATCTATGGTCGAACTTCATTTATTTAATGAATTTTTTTGAGTAAACGGTCAAGTGACGCAATTCGGAAAATCCGATACTTTTAATAAGAATTTTCCTGTGTTGGACTTAAATAAAGTTGGTTTGGTTTGTTCGGGAATTTATTTGCAAGACATCAGTTTTTATTATAGTTTAGCATTTGCAAATATATTTTTTAAATTATTATACAAAAACGTGTCTTCCCAGTTTTGTGCGATTTTAAAAAATATACTGATTAGTTCAAATTAAACGTTTTACAAAAACTTGACATAATTAAAATATGAAATCTTGAGGTATGACGTTTTCGGATATGTCCAATTGATATAAATGATAATAATCCAACTACTTCCAGTTATACCAGAAATTGTTTAAATAGAACATCCTATTATTGCGTAATTCGAAAAATCTACTCCTCTTAATATAAGGTTTTGCTACTTTACACTGAGTGTTTTACGAAATATGACCATTTTTATCACGAAACAGTGTTCGATTTGTCACCCTATATCTTTATAATAAATGTAAATTTAAACTTTTTTATGGTAAATTGTTTTAGTATTGTGTATTTTGAATAAATTTGAATATCTATAAAGATTTTTCAACTCTCTTAAAAGGATCAACCTGTATGTTATAATTTTTTTAGAGAATGGTTAATAAAAAGTTAATAATATATAGGGTGATCCATTTAATAATCAATATATACAATACTAAAAAAAATTAATACAGGAAAATATAGTAAAACACTCAGTGTAAGGTGTAGCAAAACCCTTTATTGAGGGAATCGCTAAGAGCAGTTTTATCGGAAATACGTAATAATATACAGGGTGTTGCATTTAAAATAAGGAAGTTACTTTCAACTTCCGATATAACAGGAAATAGTGGAATGTTTTAAATATTTTAATAAATTCTGCATATACGAAAACTCGATATCTCAAATTTTCATATTTTAATTATGTCGAGTTGCTTTAAAACGTCTAATTGGAACTTCCCAAAAATCAGCCCCCCGTATATTTTTATTGATCATGAGTTGAACAATGAATTTTTGATTGAATTTTTATCTCTTTTCCCATAATGATGTATTATATGTAAGGTGATTCAAAGTTAAAAGTACGTTCACGCTGTCCCCGCGGGTCAAAAATATACATACATATTAGAGTCTAAACTAAATAATATTAAAGAAAGGCTGAATAAGTTGTATTTTAAAGTGTGTAAGATTCTTTATTTAAAGATATGTGTAAAAGAAATATATATATTTCTCAAAGTCAAAAGAGTGTCAAGCGCTTTCGGCAAAACAATGCCATCATCAGGACAAAAAAAAAAGTGCAAAAAAGTAGAGAAGGTTGGTTATAAAACAAAAGTAGAGAACATCAACGCAGTAACAATACATCTTAAATTAACTTTTTAAAAAACGACATTAATATAGTAGAAAACAGTAACATTTTTAAAAAATTTGGTTTTTAAAGGCCCAGGCCTGAAAGTTGTCCCAATAAAAGACAACAAGTGTTTTTTAAAAACATGTAAAATAAATAAAAAATTAAGATGTTTTACGTGAGAAAATTATGAACATGCGGTTTTTGACAAAGTTAGAAAAAGACTCTCTTTTTCTAACTTTGTCAAAAACCGCATGTTCATAATTTTCTCACGTAAAACATCTTAATTTTTTATTTATTTTACATGTTTTTAAAAAACACTTGTTGTCTTTTATTGGGACAACTTTCAGGCCTGGGCCTTTAAAAACCAAATTTTTTAAAAATGTTACTGTTTTCTACTATATTAATGTCGTTTTTTAAAAAGTTAATTTAAGATGTATTGTTACTGCGTTGATGTTCTCTACTTTTGTTTTATAACCAACCTTCTCTACTTTTTTGCACTTTTTTTTTTGTCCTGATGATGGCATTGTTTTGCCGAAAGCGCTTGACACTCTTTTGACTTTGAGAAATATATATATTTCTTTTACACATATCTTTAAATAAAGAATCTTACACACTTTAAAATACAACTTATTCAGCCTTTCTTTCATTACATAGTGTGTACGCACCAAACACGTAACCTTTTGTTACTCTTCAAAATCAAAAATTAAATAATATTAGCATTTTTTTTTGTTCTGCGAGATTTATTAAAGATTAACGAGCCATTAAATTTAATATTTCAAAATATTTGTCTTCAAAAGTGTAATTTTGAATTGGTATTTCTTTTTAATATACATTTATATTTTTGCAAACGTTTTACAAATTCTACGACATTGGCGTATTTTTTTATTTATGTAGAACGATGATAATATTTTTTGGACTAAAAAACTAACTTTAGAGGTATTTAAAAATACCAACATCGCAAAAAAAATGGCAAATAACCATGTCTAAATAGATAGGAACTATATAATAATCATTCTCTGATGTATAATTTAATTAAAATTAATCGGTAACCCAACGACTTCTAATCTCCGTGACCACCGAAGGGTTAACATTAAGAATCGATTACAATGGTTATAAATAACACCTCCCCCAGGCAATAAACGTAGCGTGTGATCAAAATTTAACCCGACGGCAATTTGAAGATAAGGCCTTAATAATAACCACAGCAACACATCCGCACGCGTCAAACATATGCAGTATTCAATTAATTTATGAAGTCGCTGATACAGGGCGCCAATACCCACCCCCCAAAGGCGTCTCAGAGTGGGTGGTTAACGTTGGGGTGCTTGGCCACCCTCCAGACGGCTGTTAATATGCGATTAAAGGCGTATATCCGCACCTGCTTCTTAGTTATATCTACCATTATAGAGCAGCATCACCGTGGGGGAGTTAGAAAATGTACAACGTTGCCGTTACAAAACAGAATTTGGTGATACTTTGCGGCATTTACTATTCAAAAGCATGTACCGTGCAGTTTGATTAAAAGTAACGAAAGCTACTTTGATCAAAAGAAAATAGCAGGGAAATTTGAAAGTGAATAGATTATTTAATTATTTTTCTTCTCCGGTTTTTGCTTTTAGTTTGTGTTGGTAGTTTTCTCATTCTCATATATATTTTAGTCGAAATTTATTGGATTTTCACATTTATTCTCTCTCATTGCATTAATGATGTCGATATATCGCATTGCGCTTATTTGATTGAATAGTCCAGTTTCTGTAGCAGAGCCGTCTGGTAGTATCTTTTTTTTATGAATCTAGTGTTTTGGGAGTTTAGTTTAAAGACTGTAAAATAGTTATCGAAATTTAACTTGCAGATAAAGTTCTATTACTAGAACGTACAAATTGACATCGAGTAGATAGTGTTCTATAGTTTATTTTGTAATTTGTATAAAATATGGGAGCGTTGTTGAAGTCTGATCGAAAGTTAGGGGATTTTTGGGGTTTTCCTCCGTAGAGTCCTTCTTGCCCAGGAATTGTAACTATATATATATACACTGCCGAGCATAAAATTAGGGTCACCCCGTAATTTGAAACTATTTTAGAAATTTTGAATTGTTTTGGATTTTTTTCGGTTGTAACATAGTTTACTCTCGTTATGCGACGATTTTGTCGTGATTGCTTGAATAAAAAAAAGTTTTTGTGGTTCTCTTTAGAGTTTATTTAAAGTAATGAAAATGAAAATTTGAATTTGTTCAAACAAAAGAAATTTTAAGGAATTCAGTAGCGAGTATTCCAACCTCTGGCAGTGATAACAGCTTGCAAACGACGAGGCATGCTTTGGATTAGATTTTGGATCACATCCTGCGGAAGATTTTCCCATTCCCGCACCAGTATGTCGCGAAGCTCTCTAGAATTTCTGGGAGCCGGCACATGTCTCCGTAAACGTCTTGCCATCTCATCCAAAACATGTTCTATGGGATTTAAATCTGGACTGCGAGCAGGCCAAACAAATCGTGTGATTTGAACCTCGTCAAGATAAGTAGTGACTACCCGAGCAGTGTGAGGCCGTGCATTATCATGCATAAAGGTGGCGTCTTCTCCAAGAATAATCATGAACGGTACAACATGGTCTTCTAGAAACTCGGTCAGATACCTATGCGCATTCAACGTCCCATTCTGGATAAAGACTAACTCCGTACGAGCTTCAAAAGATATGCCTCCCCATGCCATAACTGATCCTCCACCAAATGGAAGTCGCTCGGCAATACACGCTTGTGCATATCTCTCGCCTTGTCGTCGCCATACTCTTACACGTCTATCTGATCCCGTAAGACAGAATCGCGATTCATCGGAAAACAATACGCGACTCCAATTCTCTATTGTCCAAGGCAAGTGTTCTCGAGCAAAATTCAATCTTGCAATCCGGTGTTCACGGGAAAGTGGCGGTCCAGTAGCTCTAGTTCGAGAAGACAATCCAGCAGCATGAAGTCGCCTTCTAACTGTCCACTCACTTATGTTCACATTTCTCACTTCTTCCAGATGATTTCGAAGGAAAGTTGCCGTGACCGTCCGGTTTCTCAAAGCGCTAGAAACGAGAAAGCGGTCATCTCTGGCTGTTGTAGTTCTTCCTCGTCCTGAACCAGGTCTTCGAGTGAGAAAACTAGTCTCTTCGTTCCGCTGAAATACTCGTTGCACACTAGAGAGACTGACATTAAAGTTTCTCGCAGTTTCACTCTGACCGTGGCCATCTTCTATAGCCACCACAATTCGTGCCGCAACAACAGGATTTATGGCCATTTCAATACACTGACAATGAAAACACTACACGAACAATCTGCAGTAGACAGATAAAACCACAGAATGAAAAAATATGCTGATAATAGTTTTTGAGAATTTGGGTGGGAGGACCTTTTTTTATTAAACGCTTATCGGAACCACAAAAACTTTTTTTTATTCAAGCAATCACGACAAAAGCATCGCATAACGAGAGTAAACTATGTTACAACCGAAAAAAATCCAAAACAATTCAAAATTTCTAAAATAGTTTCAATATATATATATATATATATATATATATATATATGAGCAAATTGCGTCCTGACAAATCAAATTTAGCATCATAAGTTAAGTTTAAAGAAAAATACATTTTTGAAATGAATTGTAGTTTAAACCTCGTTTCGAATAGTACTCTAGTTACGCACCTATCATTACATCCGTGTTTTTTTAGTCAGTTATAACTAGCTGCTATTTTTCTAAATTAATCCGTTATAAGCATATCCTTATAGCGGGTGTCCAGAATCAGAACTGAAATCCCGAGAGAATATGAATGTTCTAAGGGCTAATTTTATGTATTAATAAAGAACGGCTATAGGGTGATTCATCATGAAAAGTCTATCCCAAGAACTACATACTACCAAACGGCATGAAATAATACAACATCGCCAACTTATAAAAAAACTGCCAAGTGCAATAAATTAATTAGTGGCGCGTCGCGACGCATCACGCTTATAGTTTTTTGGTCTCATGCAACCTGCCTATATTACATTTCAACTTTCAGTAAATCGTTTTTTGTCTAAAGATACTATTCGGAAAGAAATGGTTTAAAGCTAGTATTGGTAGTGATAGAAATTTTGTTTTATGCTTGCCTTGACAGAAAATATACACTTTACATCATTATTTCTGTGAAGAAAATGCTAGTTTTCTCTCTAGGGAGCCAGATATAATGCTTAAACTAACCAAATTAGTCAACGAGACTATCCGATGTAGTTGCTAATAGGCGGTTTTAATTTAATTCAATTCAGGTATTAAAGAAACATACAAACTAAGTAAATAATACAGCGTGTGCATGTACATTACATTATTAGTTGTTTTAATAAAAGAAAAACTAGTGCATCACCTTTACTACTACCGGAACCTACCGCTACTAATATTCGAACGTATATGAAATTTAAATAACTAATGAACATTTCAATTTTTAGATTTGTAGAGCTAACATAGTCCACTGAAAAGAACGTTTGAAAATTACACATTTAAAGTTATCATTATCATCACCAACCAATTAGATTAGATTTTACTCTGGGATCTTGGATTATACTGCTTCTTCCATATCAACATTGATAGATCTATTGTGACTATCCTCTTAGGTCAGAGTAAACTGTCTAGTTAGTTCTTTTTAATTAGACTCCTCGTCTAGATAGAGATTCCTTTGTGTAGCTAGCTGCCCTATATTTTTCTCCGTCAGTGTCAGAAACCTTAACCTGGTTAGGTCTTATGTGTAATTCGGATTTTTTTGCTTCTTTCTGGCAGAACCTGCATATGGTTTCTTCTGGTTATCATATTGTGTAAATGTGTTCATTTAGTTTACAGAGCCCCGTTAGCAGATACCTTGTTATTTTCGGCGAAGATTCCTTAATACACTCTTTCCTCCCTCTTTGTCCTGGTGAGTTCATCCACCATTCTTGCGATTTGTTTTGCACCCACTGATTTAGTTGTGTCTTTATAGTTATTTTGGCAATTTCACAAAAAGGTTCAGGCCCCATCATAGCGCTAGCATCTCGTTCCTGGGTCAGAGCGCCCGCTTCTTCATTGTGCTTATGTACCCAAGCTAATATCACTTTGTTTTGAATAGTTAGATTTTGGAGAACATTAAGGCAGTCTCACACAATTCTTGATTCGACCTGCAGAGACCTCAATGCTTTTAGCGCTGCTTGGCTGTAGGAGTAGATGGCAATGGTCTTTTTGTTAAAACCTTGATAACTCTTCTGCACAATGTTACATTTCTACAATTGCAGCTTGAAACACTGTTACATATTTACATAAGCTTAAGCGTATTACCATATATACCCGTTCCCCCTACACCAGCACATACTATCATATTAAAACAAACTCATTAAATACTTGTGTAATTATATTAATCAAAATAACTTTACTGACGATTCATGGTGTCATTAATCAAGGTCAATAGTAAAAATGATCATATAAATAAATGTTCACATATTTTTGTGAAAAAGAGGTTTCATTTAATAAAAGCAGGAATGTGGGTAGGAAATTCGAGAAGTACAATTAAAGACCTAATATTGTTTTAAACAATTACTGTAGAAAATATCGAAAACAAAGCAGTTTATTTAAATAGTTATTGATCGCAGAATAATTAGTTGAATTATTGCAGATCTACAGATCTCACTCCTCCTGATACTTTTTCTTTTGGACATTTAAAAAGCAAAGTTTATAAAAAATACTCAGAAAGCTCAAAATATGTTTAAAATCAATTGATGTAGAAAGAAAACATACATATTGGTTACATATTATAAATTTAGTGTAACTGCTACTATTTTCTTTCAGCAATTAAATTATTCATTCAAACCAGTTACAATTATATTCTTACCCAACCAATTTAAAAAAGTCATAATTGAGTGGCACACAGACTAAAACATCTAAGAATACTCCATGTACGATATATTCATAATCCAAGAAATAACCTCAACAAAAGTAAATATTCCTATTGTTGCCTTATCTGTCTGTCTATTTTTTAAGTAATAAGTATTTAAATTTAATTCTAAATTCAAGTTTTCTCGTAGTTAAGAATATTATTTACGTAGTTTCAATCTAAAAAATTTGTTTTCAAATGACTCACATTTTTTCTAGTTTTTGAAATTTAATGTATTGCATTTTGAACTGATAAAATAAAGTCCAAAACGCAAGATCTGAGTAGGGGGATATATTTTTCAAGAAATGGTCCATCAACCAATCTGGCAACCCCGCATAAGGGCTTTGTAAGATTTACGCACTTAAACGGTATCTCTATCTCACTTTCTCCTCGGTTCTATCTCCGTCTATGATTATTCGTGCACAAGGGGGAGTTTATATTAGATGAAGGGTATTCAGCTCCCTTGGGACTGTGTTTACACGAGTCCTTATAGTTGGAATAGTTTGGTCCTTAGTTTGGAACATGATAAGAAAATCACAAATGATATAAAGTAACTTAATTTGAGATCCCAGTGATATAAAGCGAACAAGAGGAATTAACAATTAGCAATGATATCAATTTAATGAATATAATTGAGAAATTAATTTAAATGCGCTATAAATTTAAAGTATACAATTATTCAATAATCCTTGATTTCAATTTGTAAGATCAGATTGTCTTGTTATATTATTACGATAAAAAATTACACATATTAAATGAAATTATTGAAAATAGATAGGTATATAATAAAACTACCATTTTTCAATCATAAACTTTTCCATAAGTAGTATTTAATCATCAGAACTAAAAACGTTGTTTTGATAAGAAATGGTAGACATTAATATAAATTATTATTTTTAAACATAGTCTTCAGAGCTATTATGTTTCTTGCGTAAAATTTAAGATGCCACCTAGTTTGATTATTATTATTTTATTCCTCTAAATGGTGCCAAAAATAGCCAAAAGAGCAGAGTTGGCAATAGTAACCACTATTTTTCTTGTGAAATTGAAATACGAATCTTTGTGTAAAGAGAAATGAGCCATAAAAATCTCTGAAATAAATTAGAGCCAAGAGTATGTTGATTATGTTCCAAATGTTTTTATCACATAGTTTCACAAAACCAGGCTTCCCAACAAAATTACAAAGTTTGAAGTTATTCGTGATCATTTCGTGTCAGGCTTTCTCTAGGTCTTATTTTTAATTTATTTTAATTGGTTATTTAATCCAACAAATGCTAAAATATTTAGTAATTTTTTAAAAATATTTAATAAACTTCGACATAATTTTTAATTCCTATCAATATTTTCAAATGGCATTTTATTCTGTAATTAAATGTAAAAGCATAAATTAAATATTATTGATTTTCCCTCTGATCACCAATATTTTACAAATTTGATTAACGGTTTTTATGTGATGCAGAACTTTTTATCAAGAAATAGTTTTGTAAAATATAAAATAAATCCATTTGTCGCCAACTTTTTCAAACAAACAACGTTGCTACTTTCCTAAATTGAAAACCGACACTCCGAATTCAACTCTGAGAGAATTCCCATATTTAGTGAGGAGCAATAAAACGTAAAACGTTGCCGAATCGTACTTAGTAACTGAATCATTCTTAAAGCACCTATTTAAATTCTATAGTCTGAAAATTTTTACAGAACGTTGTTAATAGAATCCAAGAAAATTATTATTTTATTATATATTATTATTTTGCAGGAAACAATAACAGAATGACTAATACTGATAGAAGAACTTTATTGTTTGAAAATATATACAGGATACCATTGAAAATTTTCTTATGATTGTAACTAGGAGTATTTAGGATATATTTTTCTCAGAACGCTTCCCATAATTTAACTTCTATAATTCTGATGTTTTCAGCTATATCCTTTTAATATATCGGGATTATTCAACAACCAAATTAATAAACCCTGTATTTTAAAGAACAAAATGTTTTTGCAAAAACACTCTGCTGATAAAACCTTATAGAGATTAAAAGAAAAAAAAATACAAACGATAACCAGCAAATTCTTGCATATTTTCGTTCAGTTACAATTTGACAGTTTGGCAACAGTTACCTACTAGACAGTACCTACTCGTTTTTGTCTTACTATTAATACAAATAATATCAATTTGTTTATCTAAATGGCATTTTACTCTAATGTATAAAAACTTAAAAGTGGTTTATTAAAGTGTTGAATTCCTCGTTTTTACAGATGTTTTACATTAAATCCAGTATGTACGAATTCTAAATAACAATATCTTTCAAAATCTGCAAAAATATACATGGTGTCCCGTTTAAATTAAAAAAGTTGAAGGTATTTCCTGTTAAACCGGAAGTATATTATTAACAAAAAAAATGTACATCAGCTACATTTCGCCCCATTGCACTTACCTACAAAATTTCATAAATATCGTCCGTTTCGTTTTCAAGATATTTACAATACTTTATCCCAACCATGTATAGGGGAAAATGTTTAATTAATAATGGAGATGTTTAAGTCAAAAAACCCCCGTTTCCGGAAATAAAAATATGTTCATATTGACATGGAATTTTGAAAAATTCTGGAATAAATTCTATTATAATTCATCTACATCGATCGACTAGAGCGACTCTTCATCAGGCACCAAAGCCCCTAGCAGCGTGTTGAAGGGTGAATAAAGCCAATAAGCAGAGAAAGGGAATTTTATATACAACCCGAAGCGCCTGTATCCATTCGTCGCACTCTTAGCTGAAACTTCAGATTTATATCACGCCTATAAGCGATATATTGAATTCTGGTCAAAACAAAACAAGCATAATAATTGTGTGCCACACATTATACATTCTATAGTATAGTGTCAATCGTCGAAAAATTGGGTTTAAACCTCGAACAGTTTTTAAACGTCTGATGGAGTTTTATGTAGTCATTTTAATAAATATTTGTTTGAATTTTTGTTATGTGTTTGTTATACGCAGCAGAATCGCAACAAATAATTTTTTGCGCGTGTTGCTCAATTCTAACTAAAAAATCATTTTAATTGGCGATTTCAAGTACCGATGAGTGCGCTTGTGTATATAAAATAAAAATTGACGTTATTTAGTGAAAATCCTTTATTTTGTTTTGTATATGTGCTTTTAGTGTTTTTAATTGTTTTATAAATTTGTTTAGACAATTTTAGAGATAAGTGACGTTTTTGTTTCGTTGGTTTTGGTTTATTCGTACCTTGAATGCAGTTCAGATTTTAGATGCATTGTAGAAGGGGAAGAATTTTTGAATGCTAAGCATGTAATTTTAATTGGCAAAATATCCGAAACAGAGGCTTTTATCGAGGTACTAGCCTTATGTTTAAAAACAAGTGCTCTTAAAGGTACTCCCCATGAAATAAAGGGAATTTTTGTAATGTAATGCAATGTTGATTTTTTATTTATTTGTGTTTTAAATATAAAAAATACCAAGACATTTCATACTAAATTATCTAAAGTAAATAATAACTATATTTTATATTTTTTATTTACTTACTTTCTGCACGATAACCTTCATTTCTAAAATGTTTTGAACATACACGCATACTTTTTGTAATTGGTTTTCCCATCGATAAAGCCTTCTCCCAAGCCTTGCTTTTATCTACTTCTCCCTCCTTTCGAAATATATTTAATACGTTTACGTGCAATTTTAGTTCTGTTAGATTATTTTTGCTCGTATCTTTGGTTGCTTTGAAGATGCTTTTTTGTGTATATCATAAACATTTCTGTATTTTTTACAAAAAAATGTATCCTTCCAATTATTCGATCTGTTAAAAGAAACCGTATGTGATTTTGTGTTGTAAAATAATATAAATATATTAAAGATAGTCCCCAATAGAGTATATTACCAATTAACTGATTATCATCAAGTAAGTACATTGAGATACGTTTTGATTAAACAAGAGGTTCTCGAATAATTGCAAAACCAGATTTTATCAGATTTAAGTGAATAACTTAAAAATCATTGGTAAAGATTTTCTGTTGATTACTGATTAGGAAGACATGTATTTAGCACAATAATATAAACAATACTCGACATACAAAATGTTTTTTCAGGTTTTATCTAAATAAAAAGAAAAATATTGTGTTATTATTGACTAATAGAAAAATGATTTAATAGATACTTAACCTTCCATTGAAGCTAATTATAAATTATAAAATGGATCCGATTAGAATGATATAATATACTTGAGTTATTAATGAACTGTAATACACCCTCGTATTTTAATAACACTCAATATATAAAATGTATCAGATAACATTATCTAAAACTGAAGTGACTGATTTATCTTGTTTTCCACTAAATACATAAATAATCTTAACTCTTGTTCACTTTGTTCTTTTTTATAAATTCCTACATTTTTGCATATTATCCGTAGTACTTTTTAGCAAATTTGTTAAATAATAAACTGTCAAGATTAACTCTAGATGATGATTTCGTCTTCTAGGACAAGTATATGAACGAAATGTAATTCTTTCATTTCTATTGAGTTATGAATCAAGTTTCATTGAATTTCATGTAAATGAAAAACAATATTCAACTTTACATTTGCATAAGGTATAATTTACAATTTTTGGGTTAAGTCATTTCCCTTGATGTAATTTATAAAATTCCATAATTATTGAATTATTTCGTATAAGAAATTAGTAAATATATATTAAGGATGACTGGTAATTATATTTATTAAGTAAAATTACTATATTTTTATAAAAAATTACCATACGAATCTTGAAAAATTATATTTCTTGATTCTTAACAAATTTTTTTTCACATTGTGAAACTAGGTAATAAAAGTAAATAATATGTAATTTTTGAAGATTCATATATATAAATATTGCAGAGACTTGTGTTTCTTTAGAAACCTGCGATTGGAACTTCGACATACTATTTACACAATTGTATGCACCAATTTATGGAACGTTTTCTAGATTTTTCATTTTATTATTCACACTTTTAAAAAACCTAAACAAAACATTATACATCGTTTTGACCAAATAAAAGCGTGGTGAAAGTTCTATACTAGTTGTAGAAGCTGAGCAGGTTCATTTGTGAGTATAATTGAATTAATATGTGAAAATATAAAATCCATTTATCTGTCATATTGACTGATGAAAAAAATCTACGGGCGAATTTAAAGGTAGATTCTAAATCCAATCTAAAAAATAAGGTTTGTCGTTTAAGGAATGGCTCAAAATTTTATTTTTAATGTATTTTATAGAAAACTAGAAGTATTGAATGTCGTCATTAAAAACATTGCCTTAAATTAAAAATAAAACAAAAACCACCTTAAAATAAATAGGTGAATTCATTTAAAATCAATATTCTTATTGCTTGTACGTAAATAATTTTATTATAGTTATATAAATAATTAAACGACATTTGTCAATAAATAATACTACAACATGCTCATTAATTTGCAAATAATTAATTACGTTTGGCAAAGCGCTAAAATAAATTAAGCCAGCATTAAATAAATATTTTAATGCGACAATTTACTATTATTAATTATCGTAACGTCGAACGTAAATAAGTTTTATTTTTAATGAACCCAGGTTTCATTCTTCAGACCATCTGTCTACAGGACCGGCTCGGATACATTTAATATTTATTTTGAGCGATTGAACAATTATCATACGAAAAGTTGGATAAGTTAATAAAAAATGTAGTAGCGAGCAATAAGTATTAGCGAAATTAGAACAATTTTATTCTAGTGAATTTCGCACCTTAACGAGAATTAAGAAATACTAACAAAAAAATTTAAAAGAGAACCGTTTATAACACATCTGAGTACTATCGACCAGTAGAATTCCAAGGAAGCGGACCCAATACAGAACCTTGGGGAATATAATGTATAAAAACTTAACTAGACATGTAATTAATAATGCTTTACATCTATATCTTTTTAAAGTGCTATATCTCGAAACTGGTAACAGTTTTCTGTGATTGGTACAATCAAACGTATCATCAGTCGTTACAGATCAACGCTGTAGCAACTTTATTGTTATATTAAATTCAAAAATTATTAAATCGAAACATTCATTCAATAAACCCTATTTTCATATGACATAGTTAAAAACTATGGATATTTTTTTCAAAAAGTATTAAGCAGTCGGATGGGTTTGGTGCCGGTCCTATACTGTTCGATAGTAGTTTTATTACAGAGAATGAATATGCAAAATCCAGTTTGCAGTCCGTCGCAATTTACAATTCAGTGCCCGGTGAAACGCAGTGTTTTACAATTTAATTGAATATTTTATTACAGGTGAACATAATGAGTGCTAGAGGTCAATCCAGTTATAAGGACTGTCACTATGACTTAGTATTTTAGAAATCGCACTAGAACACGCCACGATGAAATAGACTGAGCAGAAAATTTTTTCCTTCTTCAAGGGTATAATAATACGGTACATTATATCATGTAACACGTTTTGTAGAAATAGCCTATTACTGTAATAGTAATAATCATAATAATAAAAATAATAATAATAAGGTGTTGACTTTTCTTACTTTAATTTTCTTGAAACTTTTATTCTTCTACTGTTATCTTCTTGTATGTTCAGTCTACCACCAATACTATTTTGTTTCTTTCAATTTTTTAAATATTTATATTTTTATCTATTTTATTACTATTACCACGCTTTTTTCGGCTTGCGTTGGCCATTTTCTTTAATACTAAACAAAAAATTTTGATTATTAATTTATTTTATTAGATTTAGATTTTTTAATTTTCATATCTTAAGGTTCGTTATAAATTTCTTCATACTTAATAAAAACACTAACTTTTTCCATAAAAATATCTGCTTCTAATAGTTCTTTTTGAATATTTTGTAGTATTACAACCATTTTAGGGATATTTACTGTTTTATTTATATCGTTTATTAGATATTTAATTTCTCTTAATTCATTTAAACCGTCATCTTTTGCTATTTGCGTTGTAATTTTTACTATATTACTATAGGATATTTATTCCCTGTTTAACTAAATTATTGTTGGGTTCATTACTTATTTTATACTGTTGTTGTTGATTATTTATTTGTTTTTTCTTATTTCTATTTTCCTCAATATTCTCTATATATTTGTTATATACTGGGCTTTCTTTATAATTTGCAGTATGTTGGCCCTTACAATTTGCACATTTTGTTATACTATCCTCTGTTTTTATTAAATTACATTATTTAGTGTGGTATTCTTTTGCGCATTTTAAGCATTTTGCTTTCATGTTACAATTGTTCTGAAAATGACCCAGTCTTTGGCAATTGTAACATTGCGTGATCTTGTTTTTTCTACAACTTTCCCATTGTATTTTTAATTAATTTATTTTATTTAACGTCGGTCTAGTTCTGCGACCAGGGCTGATTACCGACGCCGGGAGCACGCTACCCCTAACCGGAAATTTAGCCGAAACCTCAGGTATTCCAAGCCGAGGTAGGGATCTTTAACGAGCCCAACATCCATGGACTCGGGACCGACAGTTTAACGTCTCCTCCGAAAGACGGCATATCTCCACTATACCTCGTGCTCATTGGTATAGTGCCTGTGAGCTATGTCCCATTTTATTCTTACGTTCATTATCCCTACTACTTTATATAGACATTTTAAATATACTGCTTTATTAACAATTACTATATAGCTGTGAGTTTTTATCTCTGTTATCATCTCATTAATTTCTAAATCTGGTGCCGCTTTTAAAACAATTCTTTTAATTGTATCCGATTTGTACGTAAAGGTATAGTGATTTACTCCATCTAGGTTTAATTGATTTATTCATTTTTCTTTATCTATTTTATTGTTTCTGAACATTTTTGTATTTTTCCTATTAAATTGTACTGTGAATTTAGTATCTTTCCACTACCTCCTTATTATCTGTCTTTCCTTTCTCCATTCCTACTGTGGTTTCGTTTTCATCTTCGTTTTTCTCCAATACGTGCAATCTATTAGTTGTTTTTATTTCTACCTCATAATCTATCACATTTGTCTTTTTAGCTCTCTTACTAGTGCTTGGTTTTTTCCATTCCTCTTCGCTTTTTATTATATTCATGTCCATTATTTGAGCTATATCTTCGCTTCATTTCTTAACATTTAGTTCTTCGCTCGCATTTTTCTTAGTAATGTTATCTCTACTATTTATCTTTCTCTCGTCTTTCCTTTTTTCTTATTGATATTGGTTTAAAAAATTTTTGGATAAATGTTGGAAATTCAGTTTCTTTTAAAAAAAATCTATTAACTTCCGCCATTCAGCAACTTTTAAGAAAATTTTCTAAATAGGTTGATTGCACACAATGGCAATATTTTGTGGCTTGTGATATCCCCGGATATAACTCGTCTTAATTATTTTTTAATGGGAATATATGTTAAGAACAAGACCTACGTACTTGAAGCTCCCGAAAACGTTGAGGTTTTAGAAACAGAAACACTCTAAGAAGAGTGATACGTTGTGTTCAAGCACAGTGTGAAAAGCGTTGTGCAGAAGGTGGTAGTCACATAGAACAATTTTGTCAAAGTTTTCTTATAGTAATACTTAGTATTTTATTTCCAATTATGTTAAATTTAATAGTTAATATGCTTAACTGTGTTATAATCCAATATGGCGTCCATAAGAAACAAGAGTTTTGCTCAATATCTCGAAAACAAAAAGTAATATTTTTTTGTTTATTTTTCTATTGTAAAAACTTTAAAATAGTGCCCATAGAATGTGAAATCTAAAATACTGCATATTTTCAAATAATCGATATACGAAGGTTTGAAGATCGTACGCTTCCACGGGGGTTTGGCAAAAATGTCCAATTTCGGTTTATTGGGATTAATTCAATAATTAAAAATAAATGATAAAATATGAAAGTACCTTTGAAATGGTAACATAATTGCGAAAAACATGGCCCATTTAAACAATTTTCTAATTCTTATAATAGCCATACATGCCCCTCCAATTTAGAACGCAGTATGTACTATGTTTAACTTGGGAGTTTCTCGTTGATTTTTAATAATTTTTAAATATTATCACTGACTTACCTTGGGGTCATTTTTTATTTTCTTATTCGGCGGCGGCGACGAACTAACGTCCTCCGTAACAATCGCATTAGAAGATTGCACCTGAAGGCTGCCACCAGCAGCAACCACAACAGCGGCGGCGGCGGCGGCGGCGGCGGCAGCAGAAGAAGTCGACGACACTTTCGCCTGTTCGGGTTTAGACGCAGAACCGGGTGCAGTGGCGGCTGCCGGACTAGGAGGTGGTCCAGGAGGCGTCGGTCCTCCTGATACCGACGACGCTTGCGGTGGCCCTGGCCCCGTGCTTGCCGGAAACACAGACCTCGGAGGACCAGTTTGCGGGGCACTAACTCGCATGATACCGTTCATTTCGGACACATTCACACCACTGGAGGCGGCGCCTGCTCCCGTGGACGCCGTCTTCGAAGAATTAATCGGGTTCGGTTTATCACTAGACGACGACATTGATGAGGATGAGGAATTCGAGGTGTTCGATGAGGTTGATGAGGAAGATGAAGATGAGGATCCGTGTTTGTCTCTAACTTTGTCTCGTCTGTGACCGCTTGACCCTCTTTTGTTATTCGCGGCAGCCGCTGCAGCAGCCGCAGCTGCGGGACTCAACACGTTGGTTCCGGGTCCCACAGGTGCTGCGCCATGCTTCGGGATTCCTTTTAGATCTCCCAGATCGACTATACCTAAACCAAAAGTTATAATTTTAAAATAAGAAATAACTCCTGCTACAGGAATCTCAAATCAAGTTTTAATAATGATACAAAATAAATATATATATATATATATATTTATTTCAGTTGCAGTACTTGCACAACTCCTTTTCATTAAAGTTTTTTTTTTAATGAAGCTGACAAATGTATCTTTAAATTAATGTCTTATAATAATGATTGTACAGACTGATTCATTAAAAGTGGCGTTCGACGTGCTACATTTTTAGAACCTTTTTTGACAATATTGGAATAACGTGCTTAAACTAAAAAAAAATCCTAATACCTAATACTATTTTTTTTTCTATACAGATATGATAAAAAATGTTATATTATTATATTATATTTATATGTGAACATATGAATTTAGTATTTAAGACTATATTTATTCAAACATATTTTCAAAATTTCAAGTGTCTCAAAGTCTCAAAATAGATATATGTATAAATAATTTAAAAATTTATATATTTGTAAAGGTGACAAACTAAATTTTTAGTTTGTAAGATTATTATGGGAGTATTTTTAAAGAGGAAAACAGGACAATCCAGACATAGGAGAAAATAAGGAAGATAGCGTGAAAGATGAGAGAAATGAAAAAATCACAATTCAAGAGTTAGAAAAACCAATGATAAAAATTAAAACAGATGAAACTTAAAAGATAATAAAACAGATCCAGATGTATACATTAATCCTAAGGGAGTTAAAGACCCAGTTTCAAGGTAATTTTTATTCAAAAAATCTTAAAACGTTATTATATCAGATCTTCAGAGAAGACCAAGAGTCCTTTTGGTTTATATACATGATTTTTGAAGCAAGCGTGAAAGACACAATAATTCATTTTTCTCGAAATTGAAGCATTTAACCACTTCAAGGAATCGTTTATATAATAATTGAAAATGTCAGTTAACCAACCCCGTCGCCAAATGAGAAGTTTTTAATGTCAATTGAAAAATTATATTTATAGCGGGCGACTTGTCATTAAAATATTTTTGATATATTTGGAAAAATGACGAGGTCGCTAGCTCACTTTGGAAACATTTTTGATTAAAGGTAATTCAGATTAAATCCCGACATAAAATCACGATTAATATCTGAGGTTTTAGTTTAGCAGAAGAGTTCTTGAATAACCCGTACAGTTTAATAGAATTATTAGTATTGAGATATAGTAAATAAAAGAGTCATGGACACTTCAAAATAAACACGAAGGAAATATTATAGCAGCAGAAATTAAATTCCAAAGGAAAATATCTGGACAAACAAAATGTACATTATATAGAAAGAAGTAATAAGACATGAAATAAACTAAAAAGTAATAACCGCCAAAATAAAGAATTGGCATGACAATATAGTTAGTAATGGATCATATTATAATGAATAAAATGACATTCAGCAGTTCATGTAAGAAAAAGATCACCTTGACAGTATTGGAAACAAAGACTAGAAAGATTAGGACGAAAGAAGAAAAAACATTAGAAATGAAGAAACTGCCAGCCATCAAAAATAATGCAGGGAATAGATTAACAATTCGAAAATATCATTCCTTGATTACAAGGATTTTCCACGCGTGTGGTCTAATATCTTTAGTTTGAACAGTGAACAAATAATTATAATAAATCTAGCTTGACTCTTTTATAATCGATTATATTTTTTCTTTTCACATATTTCCTTCACTGTATATTATTATATTTTTACAAAATATAAACATTTGTAACAATACAACTTGGAAATATTGAAAACGGAACTAGAGAAAATCAACATGTAGATAAATGTAAATGAATCAAAAACCGTCTTATCGCTAGGGAACAAAAAACACACAAGATAAAGTTAAAAGATAACGAAACACAACAGACTGAATATTATATATTTATATATGTACATAAATATATGACAGGTTAATAACCATGTATTACTTCCTTACACTTCGTGATAGAATGGTTTATAATTTAATAAATAAATAAATGACAAATATATGCATAAATTGTTGATTGCTGTCAAACAATGCTACACAAAAAATTCTACTACGAAGTTTGTGCGAGCTCGGAATGACCGGGTTTTACTATTTAACCAGCGATTATCTACCACCCCGTGGACCGGTATTTAATGATAAAGAAACCCTTTAATTAAAAACCTACCAATTTTATATATGTTCCTTAAAAACCGACTTATTTTGAGATATTGTTATTTAGAAGATTTATGGGTAAAATATTAATAGATAATAATATTAATATTTACATCTACACATTGTTGAATTTTATTTGACGACATACTATTTTCCTGAATTTTTCAAAAAGAAAATCTTTCTTCTATATGTTATTGATTGCGACTCATATTTGTGTAATGAAATCATTTATTCTCGTTTATAAATATGTAGTTGACACTTCATGTCGGCATTTCTTTCACATTTTAGGTGAGAAGTTTATTGTTCAGAGGTTGATACTATTTATTTCATTAGATAACAGGTTATTTTAGGGTCGTTTAACCTTTTAACTACGGGCAAAATTTTGCAAAGCCGAACGCTCCAGAGACAAAAAATTTTTTTGGAAAATTTTAAAAATGTTGACATAATTAGTTGAATTTTATGTAACTTTAAATAAAACATCAATAAATGTGATGGTAATAATTTGAAGATATTTATTTTTCATACAGTAGCGTACTAACATTTTTTAAGTGAGACACTAACATTTTTGAAAAAAATTGTTTTTTTAGTTTATTATAAAAACAACACCATACGGTATGTATTAAAAAAATGGCTAGAAAATTTATAAAGCTTTTTCAGAGGCGTACGGAAAATATTTGAAAAAAATTGTTTTTTTCGTTTATTATAAAAACAACACCATACGGTATGTATTAAAAAAATGGCTAGAAAATTTATAAAGCTTTTTCAGAGGCGTACGGAAAATATTTGAACTGATTTTTTACAATAAGCTAGGTATCCGCAAATTTTCTGAAACGGATTATTTAGAATTAACTGAAAATGTATTGCAAAAATTTAGAAAAAACACATTTTTTTTTGTGCAGTGGCGTACCAGTTTTTTCACTGAAAATAACATTTATATTGTTCATTCATTGTTCATAAAAAAAAACTTATCTTACGAAATGCTTATGAAGTTTTTTCAGTGACGTACGAAAAATATTTGAATTTGAAAACTGTTGAATAAATTTTTTGATACATATATATAATATAATATGGGAGAAAATAAAATTTTATTTTAGTGAAATGAAATAGAAGACTGAGTATATTAGTAGGATTAGTAGGATTTATTGTAAAAAAAAATATAAAAAATTTTAAAAAAAGACAACATTCAAATATGTTTTTTTGTGTGATAAACTTTGAAACAGTCTCCGATACAAAGCCCCACTGTACACTCCGAACACCACGTTGTGACTAATTTTCTTTTCTTCTCTCTTTGAGTCGTTTTCGCACACACATGGCATGTTCTTTGTCCCTTAGCCTTTCTACAAAATTCACTGCTGCTAGTCTATCCAGATGTTCCCCACTTCTACGTCCAGGTCTTACAGCAGTCAGTGTACCATGTCTGCTCAAAATTTGCGATATAAGCCGTCGCCGTATAAAATCTTTTAGTTTGAGCGAATTATTTCCAGTTTTCACTAAATACAAATTATAACAATTTAGAATTACTAAGTCAATAACATGAAAAAATAGTTTTTTGTACCACTTGATACTTTTTCGTACACATTCAACTGTAGACAACTGCATATCTGCCTTATCAATAAGTCTCATATTTTTTGTATAATCTAAAACACAATCGGGTTATTGAATTATTTCTTGAGTGCGGTGGTTGATTTTTTCACTATTTTGTAGCTGTCCTTTGTGAAATGTCGTAATCATATGTACGTCTCGTTTGTCTTTCCACTTTAGTGCCAAAACTGTATCCTCACAATTCATCTTGTCTATCTGCCCTCGTTGCAGTCGTTGGGTAAATTTCGGAAAATGCCTTCTGCTTTTCTTTATAGTGCCACAATAACCTGTGTTCCGCTCATTGAGATATAAAGCAATTCTTGGATCCGTATACCAGTTGTCAGTATATAATAAATGGCCTTTTCCTTCATATGGTCTTAGCATTTTTTTGATTATACCTCCTGCGACCCCCAATGGATCATTTGCTGGAATGTCAATTTCCGAACCAGTATACACCAGAATATTCAAAACCATTCCTGTCTCACAATCACATGCAACAAACAATTTTATTCCAAATCTATGTCGTTTGGACGGAATATATTGCTTGAACTGAAGCCTGCCTTTGAAAAGAATTAGTGATTCATCTATGACCAACTTTTGAAATGGATAAAAAAATTCAGAAAATTTATTATTTATATATTGAAAAATACTTCTTACTTTCCAAAGCCGGTCATTTTCCAAGGGATTATTATTATCAGCAAAATGTAAATATGGTAATAGTTGAATAAATCTGTCTCTAGTCATGTATTTCGCAAAAAAATCTGTAGCTATCATGGGATCTGTGGACCAGTAATCTTGTATTTCATGTTTTTTTACGTGTGGCATCAATAATACCAATGCCAAAAATGTATACATTTCTGATACGGTGGTATCAAACCATCTTTTTCTTTTAGGAGTTGGCCGTGCTTCATCGCAAAAATAGAAATAATTGTTTGTTTCATTCACAATAACACCTAGCAGTTCATTATCAAAAAATTTTGCAAAATAGTCGTATTCTTCAGCTTCTTCGTCAAGGTCAAAATTTTCAGTTATTCTGGAATGTTCAATATCATAATTATATATTTTAGGCTGGAAGTCATTACAGGCTCTCCAAACTAAATCACCGGCAACTATGTCATCTTCACTGTCACTGTCAGTTTCACTTGAATTTTCATTTTCATTTTCCTCTATTTCAAACAAATTCTCTTCTTCATCGCTATAGTCATCATAACTTGTGCTTTCTTCAAAACTACGTCGCCCTCCGACTGAAGAAGTTGATGGTAGATCCATAGTTTGTAAAATTGCAAATTAAATGGGTTAGTTTTTACGAAAACGTTTTACACAAAATTTCAAACTATTTTAGGTCTAATCAAAACGCAAAAGAAACACTGAATGAAGATCTTATGCCTTTCACATAATTCCTAAAATTATTAGTTGTATACAAAAGCCCTAATAGTTTCAAAAAAAAAATAAATAAAAATTATTTCACTTATCACAACACTAAAATCATTTATTTTATACACAACCATAAACAAAAACTAGAACAGAGATTGTTTATTTTTTATGAAACCTTTTACATAGACAAACAAAATAAAATTATAAATACCCGTTACCATAAATCAGTTTCTGGCATAAAGAAATTTTGCTGATTGATAAATTAATATTGGTTTCAGAACGATTGCCGCTGTAGAGAAATAACAAAATATACCAAATCGTTTATTTACGATGACCGCGGCACAGGTTAGTTTTTACGAATCGTTTATATACGATAGCCGCAGTTAAAGGGTTAAAATGATTTCGAGTTCATTATAAAATATTAATAATATTATATTATATATATATTAATAATATAAAATATTAATTCTGATTGGTTTAGATATTATATCGGTCATCAAGTTTTAGATAGCAACGTTTAATTATTTCGGTAATTACGAAAACAAAAAACTTTAACCATACTTTTTCAACTATAGAAATTTTCTACGAACATTAACATACAATTTTATATAATAGAACATTTTTAACACAACAGTAATTAGTCACTCGTTTTCATTAGTGGAAGTAAATTCTAGAATTTTAATAGTAAAACATTTGCTATTGTATTTGAATACAAATTATTTACAAGTTACGTAACTTTAAATAATTAAATCTAATAAGAATGAGGAAATATTAAAGACATTTTAAATTAATTACTTAATTGCAGTTAGATTCTTCTTGTACGCCGGTTATACCTTGTTTAGATTAAAACATTGTAATAAATTTAAATTCCCACGCTAGGATTTTATCATCACGGTTACCGATAAGAGACAAATAATGGTTCAATTTTTAATTAAAAATAACTTTTATGGGGTAATCTTTGACAAGTTCCTGTGAGGCGTTTGAGTGAAAATAGAAAACATTAATTCTAAGAAAATTTGTGAATAATTAATAGATGCGCTAGAGATCTAGATTACTTAGGAGAATCATACGTTTTAAAATTATTTAGAACTAAATAAAAGTATAATTTAACTATTTTTTTAGGGTAACATAAGATATGGTGATAGGGCAGTGCAACATAACAGCTGATCGACTTCAACATGGCCGCTCGAGGTAAAACAAAGCAGTTTGCCAAATATTTCTGTGTTATTTAATCTAATCTAATTAAATTTGCCAGTGTTTATAGTGCGTTCTGTTATTTTAAATTAACTAATATATTAATATTATTATTATTATATATATATATATATTATTATTATATATATATATATTATTATATTAAGGAAATTGATTATATTAAAATTAAATGGAAATCTTATATTAGACGTAATAAAGTGACCCAATGATTAAATTGCCAAAGCTTTGGGCACTCCCAAATTAATTGTGGTGTATGAACCCTAAATGCGTTAAATGTGGCAAATATCATGCCACACGTGAATGTACAAATAATAAAAATATGGCAAAATGCTGTAATTGCGGTGGAGAGCACACTGCAAACAGCAAATCTTGTGAAGTTTACATCAAATATGTTGAGAAAATAGAATTAAATAGAAACAAAAAGCAAAGTATTATGATACCAAAAAGATTCGAAAGTAACACGATTAAAAATCATATAACGTACAGTCAAATTACCAGGAATGAATATCCGAAAATACAAAGCCAAAATTCAAGTATAAATAACAGTAATCAAGATAAACTTAAAGAAATTGATAAAACCTTAAATGAAATAAATCAAATTGAAAATTTAGACAAGATGTTAAAATTATTAAAACTAATGACATATGAGATAAAAAATGCGAAAAATTTTTTGGAAAGAGCTAAAATAAGCGGGGAAAAGAAACAAAATAAATAAAATAATAATGTAAATTAAAGTCGGAACTAAAATAATCGCGGTGAATTTTCGGAACGCATAACAAAATTAAATTTTAAATGAATATTAAGAAAATAAATTCTAAAATGGCCAAACCCCATTATCATCGTATAGAGCGACTAGAATTTGGTCGAGAACATCAAAACTAGAGTGAAAACCGGTGGGTTCACATACTTTTCACGGATAAAAGCCGTTTCTATATAAATTCCACTTTATCTTTTGGTAAATCTTCAATTATGGTGAGGGCGGCAATGTTTGGTGACAAGTACAGACTTAGTGGCGACTGATGGTGGAGCATTAACTGCAGATTAGCATATAAGAGTTGTACCATGTCGTATCTTTTGTCACATGTATCGGAGAAAATGCACGCCCATAGGTCGCCACTGTGGAATTGACTTTTTAAAACAAGTGGGTGTAAAAACAATAAATTAGCGATTAAAGCGAAAGAAAAAAATAAATCGAATTAACCAAGATCAAAATATACAAAAAAGTTATTCTGTTTAAAAACAGTATTTTGTTTCGAGTCTGACATCATCACATGTTTTGTTTTAAAAAACACATTCCAATTACTTCAACTAACTTCGTATTAACAGACTATCTGAGAAATAGTAACAATGTATACTACAGAGAAAATAAATTTTATGTATGTTTTTGTAAACTTGCCGGCGTGTGTGTTTGATTTAGAGTAAAATCAAAAAAGCGACTGATGTATTAGAATATTACATTTTCGGTCATCACGTTTAAAACTGAATTTTTGAATCTTGTAGCAAAGTAAGAAGAAGTTCACTAGTTTCAACATTGTATACATTTTACTGAACAAACTTGGCAAATTACAGTATCAGAAAAAGTGATATTTATCAGCAAAGGTAAAAATTAGGAGATTTCATTCTACATATTTTTGTAAGTATCCTTGTTTTAAAATGTTATTCAGTATTTTTTTAATCGACTAAGAAATATGATTCAGAAATATTTGACAAATTTTTTCGTCATAATGGAGATTTTCGATAAATTCCTGCAATTTTTAAGAGCAGGCATTTCTGAATAGACGTTTCAAAAAGAGAATCGTATAAAACTACGTTGCCAACCCTTTTGAAATAATATTGGATCTATACAAAAATACGAGTAGCAATTTAATATTCTTTCTTACCAAGATTTTACGAATTGCGTTTAAAAATAAAAATACACATAATATTTTAAAGAAATAAATCGTGGAAGAGAACAATTGTAGGCAATGTATTATACAGAGTGAACTAAAAGTCTGGGATAAGTTTATTTTGGGATATGGAGATACCATATTTGATATTTGCAATGTTGCTAGATTCGACGTTTCTCTGATATTATTTATTACACTTTGGTTTTTTAAATACATCACTCTGTATATTCAATCATTTTTGGAATCTTCTCTTCAATTCGAGTTTAACCATCCTAAATTCAACACATTGTTACACCTCTTCATTAAAAGTGTTAATAAATATAATATCTACCAAATTTAGTTACCGTTATAAAAACTGGCAAATGCTACTACAGCCTTAACAGGAAAATAAAAGCCAATATTTATGGCTCAGGCATTGTATTTTTCAAAAACCTCCCCTTAGTTACTACTTACTCCTTAAAAAGGGATTAGTTGAAAAGTGACGCCTTAATAAATTATTTTTCAAACCTACATTAATTTCAAAGGCTTGCACTCTACCTGAGTGTCAATCCGAATTTAGCACTGTCCGTGGATGTTTTTTTAATATACAGGGTTGGGATAAAGTATGGAACCAAGTAAATATCTTTAAAACGAAACGGACGGTATTTATGAAATTGCAATGGGGCAAACTCAACTTTTGTATTTAAATGGGACACCCTGTATATGTTGCAGATTTTGAAAGAGCTTGTTATTTCTCGAATATGTACATACTGGGTTTAGTGGAAATAATTTGTAAAAAACAAGAAATAACTCGCTTTTAGTTGTAGAATAAGTAAATTTATTTACTTTAGACTAATGAGAATAATAATTTAAACAAAATTAATTCAAATGTTCAAAATGCTCTCCGTTCACCTCCTGACAATATGCCAGTCTATTAACAAATTCTTGAGTCACTCTTTCCAAGGCTTCTCCACGTATTAGTTCACATTCATCAATAATTATTTGTCTCAATTCCTGCAAGCATGTTGGTCGTTTAACGTAAACACATAATTTTAGATAACCCCAAATAGAAAATCTACCGGGCTTAGATCCGGAGAACGAGCAGGCCACTCTATGAATCGATCACCATAACCGATCATCATTAATATTTCAATACGATTTGACAGTTTGGCAACTGTTACCTACTAAATAGTACATTGCACTTATTTTCGTTTTAATTTTCGTTTTAAAGATATTTACTTGGTTTCATACTTTATCCCAACCATTTATAAGCATCACTAACAATTGAGAGTTTTTGAGAAATTAAGCTTTAAAATTAATGTGAAATATAGTTTAAGTGAATACGTATTTACCGTTTTGCTCGTTGGACTTAACGATTTCGTGTTTGGCCTCTGAAGTCTTCGTGCCGGGTTTAGTGCGTTTTATCTTCATTTTCAGCCCTTTATCTGCAGTCGCTGAATGCTCGATGTGCATTTTGGCCGTAGCCTGTGCTTTGGAGGCTTGAGGTCCTCCGGAGCCGGCGTTTGCCGCCATGCCCCCGGATTGGTCGTTGGTTTTTTCTATATCCGCATCCAAGTCGATGATAAGATCGCCGATCCCTATAAAATGACACGAACTTATCACATTTATCTTTAAGGCGACTGGGATATTAGTCAGAGTAATACAAAATGATAGAACAAGTAATTGGGATCAAAATCAATTATTGTTTAAACTGAAATCAAATACCCAAAAGTCTGATATTAAATAAACCTATTGTTTTTGAGCTAGAATGTTTAGAGTTGCTAAACAATGTGAGAGTCAATATGTTCAAAGTTTAACCAGTAAAATTCTGGTTGGCGCTAATAATAGCATGAATAACTAGTCAACAATACAGGACTGACAAAATAGAAAAAAATTGACAAGATCCCACCGATATTGTAAAACCCGTTGCCATTGTCACGGAATAAGTACACAATAATTTAATGGGAGAACAATTATTTGTCAGGCAGTAATAAATCATAAAAGCATTACATTTAATAATAATTTAATAAAGTAATTCATACATGTTTTACAATATATTTTCACTTCTTCCTTTTAATTTGTTAATTGATATTATAAAATACCTATAAGTTAATGTTAAATATAAGAGTGATAAATAAAAGCTAAATTCCTTTCATAACTTCTTACATTCCAAAACACAAAAAATCATCACCAACTTAATGTTTATATTTCGTCACGTTCGTCAAAAACAACACAATGTAATTACTACATAAAGGTAGGTCCAGATGAATTATTCAAACAAACATTTTAATAGTAGATCAAAAGTTTATAAAGGGGCAATTATCCCGTAAATTGTTAGTCCGAATTCTACAAAATTTGGGATAAGCCTATTTTGGGATACGGAGATTCCAGATTTGATATTTGCAATAGATAGATTTGCCATTTCTCAGATATTATTAATCACTTTGGTTTTTTAAATACATCACTCTGTATATTCAGTCATTTTTGGAATCTTCTCTTCAATACGAGTTCAACCATATGTAACACTTATATATATATATATATAGGTTTAGATAAAAATCTGATAAGCAGATTGTATAGTAATAAAATTTAATACAAACACAAATGCAACTTTGTACAAAATAGTAAAACTTTCTGAAAGCAAATTGTTTAAATATGTAATCACAAAGTTGATTATCTAGAAAGTTAGTAGTTATTAACTTATTATACTATGTATGATAGCATAACACTATATAATTCCATTAATGGATTTCATAATGCCAGGTACTAAGAATCTCGTTCTAATAATAGAAGATAAGATAATTAAGTATTGTCAAGCTTGTTCTGCTTCAATATTATTTTATTAAAAAAATCTGAAGTTTCTCAGATAATTCCTATATTGAGGTTACTAATAACAAAAATTTCTAAAATTATTTTAAAATCATTAAAGCTGAGACAAAAAAGACTCCTTATAAAGACGGTAAAATGTTAACACATATTTTATAAAATTTAATATTTACACTTTTAAAAATTCTCAACTTTAGTCTATAAAATAAAAAAAAATATTTTTTGCTCTTTTTGGATGAAAATAATGTTTATAAATCTACATTCAATATTTATAATCTCTTCATGAATATGAATTACGAACTCGATCACTTTGAAGATGGTCAAATCCGAAAAACAAAGAAATCAATTTTATACGAACTATTTTTATATTATAACTATTACTGATGTTATTAGTTATAATTTATTACACCGTTGTAAATGGTAATTAGAAAAAAAATGAGAACAATATGTGATCATTATGTAAGGTATTTAAATAATAATTACGGCAGAAATGTGTACGCATTTGACGGTTATAAAGAAAATAGCATATAATTAGCTAAAAGAAATCGTACGCTCAAAAATTAATGCGCAGAGGTCGAGTTTGGTGAAAATACGGCACTTAAAATAAACCAAGAGAATCTCTTACAAATAGTAAAAATAAAAGCTAATTTATAGAAATGTTAAGGAAGAAATTATCTGAGAATAATATTTTTACGTGCCAAGCAGAAAGTGATGCATACAAATTGATTGTTGAAGTAGCAATTAATTTATAGTCCGTAAATGTTACTGTAAACTCCAGACAACTCTGAAAATTTATTATCAAAAGCCACCTCGAGGAAAGTTGCTTAAAAATTTGTTTTCAATTAAAATATTACAGATATCACTACCAAAATATAAGAACATAATATTTTCTTAAACGCTTTCACTGCTTGTGTGAATAAGGTAAAAACAAGTTTGCTACACATTTTGAAAAATGTAAAAACTTACATGGCGGCTCTGAAGTATTTAAAAAAGTCCTGATAATATTGTTCGAGTTGGTGCGATTTAATAATTTTCAATAAAGAACAGAATACATCTACTAGTCCAAATATGGTTAGGTAATGATTTTTTTATTGAAAGTTGGGGGAGGGGAAGCGTGTCTCATAAACCAGAACCAATAATGATGAAACAATTCCCAGCTCCAGATAATATATTAAAAATATCGTTTTGTAATTTTAAAAAAGAATGTGGAACTGCCTGCATTTATCGAAAAAGTAATTTATTCTCCATTGTAGCGTATTCACAGTGCAATGGTATTTTTTTAAATCCATCTCCTGTTATAAAAATAAATTAAATAGAAGAAATTGATGAAAATGAACAAATATAATTTATGTATTAACTAAATACGTAACTTATATAAACTTTTTTTATTAAAATTTATGTACTTTACTATCACTTTCTATATTATCACGACATAAATACTATATTTATAAATAGATAGATAAGATTGTTTTACTGAGCTGTAATAGATTGCATGTAATTAGTTATTGTATTCCGAGATTTTTATATTTCAGGCGCTAGAAGTATTATCCTAATAACGAAATGAAGCAATATGTAATAATAGTAATAAAATGTGTGGCTAGAAACAATTCATTTCCGCTATTCGGCTGTAAACGAATAAATTTCTTTTTCTTTTTTAATTCCATTATGAATACTTCTTAAAAATGCAATTTCATATTTCCAGGGAGATAAAAATAATGTAGATTACATATTTGTATGTACTTGTATTGGTATTTTTTCAATAATTTTTTTCCTGTTTACACTACTTATAACTGAGAGTCAATTATTTATTAATAGATTTAGTGTGTTTAGTGTTTAAATGTGCTTTATACTGGCTGTGCGATTAGATGCTCAAATAGAAGCGCATCCTGATGACAATAGACCACTCTTTTCTTTGGCATTGGATTCTGATCTATTGTCTGCAATTTTCGATTTCAAATGGAATCGACAAGATTATACTAATTATGATATATTTAATATCAGTAATGATGAAAACGAAAATTGTAGAACACATGAGCGTTTTGTTCCAAACAAGCAGCTCTCAACTTTGTCGGACAATATATTGTATTGCTTTGCAGGTATATTAACGATTAATAAAAAATGTTTTAATGTTTAAATTAACAAAATGTAGCACTAGGTGAACGACCCCATAAATTATTTTTAATTTTTAGATGTAGCTAAGTATTATTCAAGGGTTCGGTTTTATAAGAAATATTTAATGAATCCCGTCAGTAAAAGACATGCATTAAGTAAAAAAATATCATAAAAATAGTTGTTTAATTTAAATCCCGCTTCCAGCATATACGTGTGCGCGTCACGGCCGCCATTTGCAATAAGGTCAGCTTTTCTCAGTTTTGGATCGTATTGAGTTAGCGATGCAGTGTAGTAATATAGCATCCTTGGGTTAAACCTAGGATAATCCTTCATTATGGCTTTAACAGTAACAACTATTATCCTGTGCATAGTAAGAACGAGTTCTAACTGAAAGTTGCAGTAAATTGTCGAATAAAAATTTTAATTCGTGTTCTGCCTAATGCTGGGTACTGATAACGCGTTTTTACTACTAAGAACGGGAAATTACCAGTGCCCTTTGATACTTCGCATTTTTACTAATACAGGGTTGGGATAAAATATGGAACCAAGTAAATATCTTTAAAACGAAACGGACGATATTTATGAAACTTTACAAAATGCAGCTGATGTACATTCTTTTGTTAATATTATACTTCCGGTTTAACCGGAAATACCCTCAACTTATTTAATTTAAATGGGACACCCTGTATATTTTTGCAGATTTTGAAAAAGCTTATTATTTCGAAATCGTACATACTGGGTTTAGTGTAAAAAATCTGTAAAAACGAGGAATACAGCACATTAACAAAACACTTTTAAGTTTTTATACATTAGAGTAAAATACCATTTAGATAAACAAATTGATATTGTTTGTATTAACAGTAAGAAATAAACGAGAACTATATAGTAGGTAGCCAAAGTGTAAAAAATTGTAATTTACGGAAATAAATTGTACGATTAAGAATGGTTCATGTAAGTGAAAAAGATCGTATTGAAATATTAATGATGATCGGTTATGGTGATCGTTTCATAGAGTGGCATGCTCGTTCTCCGGATCTAAGTCCATTAGATTTTTTTCTTTGGGGTTATCTAAAATCACGTGTTTACGTTAAACGAGCAACATGCTTGCAGGAATTGAGACAAATAATTATTTATGAATGTGAACTAATACGTGGAGAAGTCTGGGAAAGAGTGGCTCAAGAATTTGTTAATATACTGGCATATTGTCAGGAGGTGAACGGAGAGAATTTTGAACATTTGAGTTAATTTTGTTTAAATTATTATTCTCATTAGTCTAAAGTAAATAAATTTACTTATTCTACAACTAAAAGTGAGCTATTTCTCATTTTTACAAATTAATTTCACTAAACCCAGAATGTACAAATTCGAGAAATAACAAGCTCTTTCAAAATCTGTAAAAATATACAGGGTGTACCATTTAAATTAAAAAGTGGAGGGTATTTCCGATTAAACCGGAAGTATATTATTAACAAAAAATATACATCAGCTGCATTTTGGCCCATTGCACTTACCTACAAAATTTCATAAATATCGTCCGTTTCGTTTTAAAGATATTTACTTGGTTCCATACTGTATCCCAATACTGTAGATACGGGTAATAACGGATTTACATTATTTAACATCTAAAATCAACATAAACTTGCTCGAATTCAGACTTATAGCTACAGTTTCTGCAGAAAAGCGGTTTGAAATTAACCATAGAATATTGTGGATAATTTTTAACTAAAAAAAAAATCCTTCCATATAAATCGGCCCACCCTGACCAACATAAAAGCATAAGATAAGTAATTAAGTAATGTTATCTACCTATGTCCCACTCGTTGTCATCGTACTCGAAATTCGCGTTCGCGTTTGGCTGATGGGCGGTAGTTGGGATTGATGTGGTTCCAGTACTGCCGATGGATGCGCTGGTGGTGGTAGTTCCAGCTGCAGCACTCGCTGAGGTGGTGATGCTCTGATCTAATGACTTCGCCGTGGCGTTCCCGCTTCTTGAGGAGTCCGCCACCCTCGCTCGGTGGCCCGGCGCTTCCTGCGAGCTGGATCTCATTGGGGTCTCCATCCGCTAAGTCGGCGGGCCCCGCCGCCGAGTCCCTGCCCCGCGGCGCCCCAAAACTCCACACGCTGCATTTTATCCCTGCTGAAACAAAAATAGATGAATGTTATTCGGTTGACATAAAAGTAATCTTATAAAAGGAAGCGAGACGTTAGATTCCTCACTAGTGCACTTTCTTAAATCGTTAAGCATATTTGCTTAAATAGGACAAATATTACATGTTTATAAGACTAAATGTTGTAGGTCTCACAGTTGTGAACCAGGAATGTCGTCTGCAAAGTGAACTGGCATTGTGAATGGTATGAGGAAAAAGCACAGCAAAACCATATGAACTTATGAAACTAGTTAGATTTAGATTTAGAAGTAGAAAATTAAAATTGTAAATTTATTGGACTAGGAGATTTGAAAAAGTAACTTGGATTTAAACAAAAGTACCTAAGATAACAGCAGTACATTTAGTAGCGGAATAAAAAACACCACTTTCACAAATACAGATTCAGAGATAAATTTTCCTTAGGCAGAAATATTTACTTACTTACTTGCATATTTAAACGTAATTTTTAATTCTGATCAACTTTTTTTAGTAACATTTTTCGATATTGTCAAAAATAAAGGTACTTTACTCTTGAGCAAAATTTATATTTTTCGACAAACCTTTTATACGGCTCAACAAATTTTAAATCCGATAATTTATTTAAAAAAAAAGAAAGAAAGAAAAATGTACATGTTTAAATAACTTTTAAATCATTACTAATTGTTAACCTATTTACTTGAGTTGATAAATAATGTCAAACCTGACAAATTAACACGATCAGAATTACTACAACTGACGAAATAAGAATGAAAGAACATATTTATGTCATAGATGAACTTGTACGAGATATGAAGTAATGTGATTTAAGTCATATCACAATAAATATAATGCCTGAGATGCCAAGTTAGTGTTAAACATTATTTAAACCATTTATATATAAATGTACCTATAGTAATAAACATACATTTTTTGGATTTTATTTTGTTAATAGTAAATATCCCATAATAAGTAAAAACACGATAGGTAATCTAAGACATTCAGCTGTATGTTAATGTTAAATATCCATGCGTTTGCTGGAGTAGCAGCCACTTGTGATACAGTTTAACTTATTTCGTGTATGAATACAATCAGAGAAGTAAACGTAACTTGTAAACATCTAATTATACGAGGATGTATCAGAAAATAACGAGACTGGTGCTATAGTATAACAATTAAACATTTATTTAAAAAACTACAACAACTCTACTTCAAAGTACTCTCCATTTTGTTCAATATACTTATCCCACTTATCATAAACTTTTGAGAAACCATTTTTTGATAGTTTGTTTAGTATATCCATCACAGCGTTGTTGAGCTCTAAATCCGACTCAAATCTTCGACCTCTCAATACTTTTTTGACTTCAGGAAACACATGGAAGTCACATGGAGCAAGGTCGAGAGATTAGGGGGGTTAACCATAATTTGTACCTACAATTCTTCAATTGTTCATTGACAAATCGCTGATCTGTGAGCCGGAGCATTGTCGTGATACAGCGTCCAACATTAGAATAGTACTCCCCGGTTACTGTATTTCCCCTTGTGCATCAGTTTACCAGCGCTTTTAACAGTTTTGGCCTTCTGTGGTCTTGGGCTGCCTTTATGCTTCCATTGCATACTTTGAGACTTCAATTCAGGATCGTAATAATATAACTAACTTTCGTCATATGTAACCTCATTATTTAAAAACTGTGAATTACGTTGCAGTTTTTCCACTTTTCCACTGCTGACAATTGTCACTCGATTCGCTTTTTGTTAATCGATTATCACTTTTGGAATCCATCTTTCTGCGACTTTCCGGTACCCTAAATCTTCGTGAATAAGTTTTTGACTGGAACCTTAAGATAAATTAACAATGTCAGAAATTCGTTTTATGCCAATCTGGCGATCATTTTGTTTCAAGTCGTTAATTTCTGTAACTTTGTGTCAGTTCGCGCTGTTTGTGGTCGACCGGGACGAGGTTTATCTTCAACTGATTCAGAACCGTCTTTAAACTTCTTATGCCACTCAAACACTCTACATCGTGATAAACTATTATCTGGATATGCACTCTTAATCATTTTAAAAGTTTCAGTTGGTGTTTTACCCGACCGAATACAAAATTTTATCGCATATCTTTGCTCCACTTTCATTTTTTCGACGGGTACTTGAGCAAAAGTACATTAAAGATGAAGCTTTCATGTCACATTTTCTTGTGTCATAAAATTCTACCTCTGAAGAAGTTATTTTCTGAACATCCTCGTATAAATAAGCAATAGTAACTTATATGGGAGAATAAAAGCTGTAAAGGATTAAAAGGAAAAAATTCTTTGTAATACCTAGAAAAGTTCAACAAACTTCAAATGGAAAATAAAGATATATAAAAGTTTGGAAAGATTTTTTACAAATACAAAAATATCAGTAAAAAGTGCAAAATACAAATAATCACTAGAATAAAATTAACAAATAGGCAACAAAAAAAGAGGAAATGGTTAGTTCGAACGGTAAAGAGAATTAAATTAGGAAAAGCAGGAAGCAAAGATGGAAGTACAGCCAAAGAGGTCAATATTTTAAAAAAAGTATTGGAGACAGGAAGAATAAAAAAGAGACGGTGAGGGAAGAACTATAGGGGACCTAATAAATATGGCAAAAAACAGCATACAATAAAAAAATACTATACAAAAAAAAAGGAACAATTGACGCCTTTAAAAGATGCGGGATCTTGGGTATTCAGTGGACAACTGTCGTGTTGATTGTAGTTGATGTATATAAAATTTATTCATGAATAATACGGATGTAAATTGATGGAGATTCATATGTTAATAAAAAAATACCGACATGCCTGAAAGCTTGTCTGCATATAATTTCCATAAATATGGATATTTTTTCACACTTTATGTGGAATGTTCCACTTTGTTTGTCATCAACATATCACTTCAATAAAGTCCGTGACTGTCACCAACGCTTATTTAAGGTAAATATAGGTATATACACGTACGTATATTTATCAACTTATCAACAAGTGACCTAAATTCCTAGAATTCAAAAGCGACAATATTTACAAAAATCATCCAAAAAGCGAGGTTACACTTTTTTGATTAATTATTTCTGCCTGTAATACGTCAGTGTCTTTTAATGTAGGGTTTTTTAGATAGTAAAATGGATTTTAAATTATTTTAATTTTTTTACATAATTGATATCCTTAATACTCACTAAATATTTCAAAATATGCTTTTTTGATAAAACAATATTATATACCTTAGAAAAAGGAATAATTTTTTATGTTGGTTTTATTCTAACATAACTTTTTCATTAGCTAGTTATAGACATTTGGCTTAAATTAACAATTTTTTTTATTAGCCGTAATGTTCTATCTTTGAATATATCATTTCACTGATATGCCTTTTTTGATATAGAATATCTAAGATTATTATTAGATTACCTAGATTGGAATTAAGATTATGTTGATGCTCCAAGTCATGCATAAAAAAGAGCAGTGTTTTACTTTTTTATCTTTCTACTTCTTAATGACTGATGAGGGCCGTAACTAGCTTTTTTGGGGCCCTGGACAAGACCTCATCACTGGCCCCCCTACAATAAAAATTTTTAATGAAATAGCGCTACTTGTTTCCACAAAATAATAGTTTTAACCAGCAGTACAACCAGAAAAACAAACTTTGGAGGGAGCTAAAAAAATTTACTAGATATTTTTCCAATGATTTCTATGAACAATTTTTAAATTTACGTGTATTTTTTTGGAGGCCCCTGCCTAGTTACGGCCCTGTAAGTGAATGTGAGTCTATGTTGATAAATCCTATTTTTGAGCCATTGTCTGATCTGACTAAATAAATTTTGACATAATCTCCATAGTTAATTTTGTGAGTTAACAAAGATCATCGGAAATTTTTAATTCTATTTTTTTGGTGACGAAAGTACAATGTCAAGTATTAGAAAACGTTGGCTTAGTTGCGCATATCAAAAACGCAGTAAAACTACTGACGGTTATGACAGTTACCCGAACATTTCGAAAACATCAAGATTATTCTGGAAGACATCTAAAATTTTCTAAAGACAGGAAGAAAAGGATATAAATAGAAAGAAACTGACAGGGTCAGTAATAGTAGTTAGTGTTAAACTACGATTTAAAGGATGTAGTGTCATTACTGTTACTCACATTAATTTGTATTTTTTGGGCGTTTTAAATTTTTCTTTTAAATAAAGTTATTAAACCCACACAAGTGTTACAATCTTATTTATGCACCAAAAATAATTGTACCTATTTTTCTTTCCAGCCCGAAGCATTTACCAATTAAAATTAGTCAGATTGGGGATAAGAAATCTCAAAAACAATAAATTTAAAAGACATTGAGAATATGAAAAAGAAAAAAGTTAGAAGATTGAGAAGCAACTATAGGGTGACGCTAAATTCATGCGGAAAAATGTTCAGAAAAAGCTTCCTCGTCGAAAAATATAAAGCGTAACCACAACCTCATAAGAATGATCGAATTCACAAGGAGGAAAGTAAAATTGAGGTTGATTTTTTGTTCTGAAATCCGAGTTAATATAGAAATTTGAAATTTTTGGAGATAATATACACTCACAAAGATGTAATTATGCAATTTTTTTATTATATTATTACCATTATGTTATAAGGGCGATAAAATTAAAAACCCTTATTATACGTCAGACCTTTTTTATGGGGTTAAATTTTATAAATTAAAAATATTCGGAATTTTCGTTTTATCTAACAGTGATTAACGAATTTAGCACTCTTTGTAATCTGGTCCCCTTACACAGTATTTTTATAAAAATAAACAGCTGCTTAATTACTTGCAATAAAAATTCTTTAGCATCATATAAAGATAATTGGCTTTGTCTTATTTGGTATAAAAAGTATTTTCTGTGAGCAATTTCGTCTTCGAAAGGTGTAAAAGTAAAATATAATAAAAACGAAATAAAGAAGTACTTGATATTGAAGGAAGGCTGTAAAACCGATAGCTATCTTGTTTTATATCTAACTTGAACATTAAAAACCCATTTAGGAGTTGAGCTGAGGAATTCAGGAATGTAAATGGGTTATGTTTTGCTATCGGCTTTCCTTTCCATGGAATATTTGTTTGCCGCAATCAAGATTTATAGCAGGCTCAGTTAGATTATTAAGTTTTTTGGTAATTTCAGAGAACAGAACAAAAAATTTATGACATTTTAATTTTCAACTGGAATAAACCAATGACGCATTAAACAATACAAAGAACTTGTAAATGTAAAAGATGAAATGTATCTTTAAATTCCTCGATATTCTAAAATTGTTTAAATATTCTTATGATAATATTTTAAGATAAGATATTTTTTTTATATTTCAGATTTATAATGGACATATTCTACAAAGTACTGGTTGAAACAATCATTACGACGAGATTTGTTATTTTTACTCTATATACTAGTCACGAATTTAGATTAAAAAAATTTAAAAATAATAGGTGCTGTTGATTTTAATAAATAATAAAAATAACTACATGGAACACATAATGATTTTAATTCAAATAGTTTAAATTAAAGTTGCTTGTAAGAATTATAAAAGTATATCTTATTTAAAATATACTGAAAACAAAACTATTTCGATACCTTTAACAGTGTGAATAACGCCTTTCGCATACAATAATCAATTCATGATTGAACAAAAATATTTGTTATGCAAAATAAATCACTGAATAATAATAATAATAATTGCAAATTTGTTTGGCGTAGATTTACTTTTATGAGAACATATTTATGATTCCGAACATAAAACATGTCCAATGTATATGAGTTACGATTATGTTTGGTTAAATTTGGGTACAATTTGCACACAAATGTTTCAAAACAATAATTTCTGGAATTCAATTTTATAAATAGAGGATCCTTAATACAAATATTTCTAATGGTGCCTCAAACGGTAATTATTAGAATCTGTACGTTTCTTTTGAACATCCTCTATATAAAATTTACCCTAAAGTAGAAGTCTGGTTGAAACACATATACAACATAGAAATATTGAATAAATACTTAGAGACATGTCTCGGAAAGGCATTACAACATTAACACGAATGGTCTACACGGTTCATTACCCACCCCAAGGTATAATCCCCACAGAAAACCGGTTTTACTCAAACAAGCTGTACACGACATGAATAAAATTAGTACTTATCGGTATTTTTTCTAGTACAGTGAATTTATAAAACACTTGATTATCCAAACTACTGGTAGCCACACCGATGTTATGCGTATATATAAATATTCATGACGTGACACGGGTTTTTAACAAAATATGACCTGATTGTAATTTCATAAATGACATGCCTGTCTAATTAGCGCCCAAGAAAGTTGAGATATTGAATAAATTAACGATTTAAATGGGCAATAATGATCGATTCATTAAAAACGAGACACAACCAGTCAAAGCAACCGCTAACATGGAATGTTTATAATTAACCAGAATCATGAAAAATAATTTAAATATTAATGCTTTTTCTTGTATACGATTATAAAATGTCTAGTAACGAGATAGTATATTAATCAAAAAGGAATTACCGAGCTTGAACATTTTAACAGAAGAATGAATGCTAAATTGTAAATAAAAATAATAATTATTTGTGAATTATAACCAGAATCAATAAATTTTCATTCTTTGTACAATTCATATAAACACCTCAGACGACATCTTAAGTTTTAGCACATGCAGACGTGAACAGAAGGTCTAAAATGTCTTAATATACAGGGTTCGAATAGAATGTTACTATTAAAATGACTATTTTATTTGGTCAACTGTATGTAATTATACAGAATATACATGTTCTAATGGCATTTTATCTCGTTTCCTTTAAATTTTATAAATGTCATTATTAAATGAAAAATAAAATTCGGAATTAAATTTATTAAAACTGATAGAAAAACGAAAGTAGGCGCCAAATTATAAATTCGAGAGTGACAAAAAAGATAGTTAACAAAATGAAATAAAATGTAATATAAACACAAAACACAATAAAAAAATATAGTGAAATCTGGAAAATACAGGAAGTTGATGCTGAAATCCAAAATTTGCTTCAAAATATGTGAAAATACTTCACTACACTACATTTATAAGTTTAACCAAAGTTCATAATCTTAAAGGCGATTGTTTATTTTACAAAATGTGACGTTATGTTATAGGACATGGATTCATTACTTATTATTCAAAGTATTCAATAAATTTTGTATGATTTTAAAGAAGTTTACTTTTAGCAGTCACATTTTGGAGAGAGGGCTGTCAAATTTTTCCATTTTTATAACATGTTTGCACAGCCATCTAATACATAATTTTTATAATTCACCTAATTTTATGGAATTACCAAACTTTAATGATCCGAAATTAAATAATAACAATAACATATTTCTACTTAACAAAACTATACATGGTTGGCATAAAGTATGGAACCAAGTAAATATCTTTAAAACGAAACGGACGATATTTATGAAACTTTAATTTTTTATGAGGTGTTTATTTATTCTAAATAAATTGTAAAACTAATAATAATTATAAAATTGGTATGTTAGAATAAAATATGTCGCTTTTAATAAATGTTTCAACATATTATTTTTAAACTTACGGTAAAGAAAATAAACCGAAATAAATTATTCAAGTATATCCAAAATATACGAGCTAAAACGTTTCAATAATTTATTCGTTTTACCGTTAAACATTCGACGCGTTTTCTAATCATCGACATGTAATTGAAGCCTACAATTAGAATCAAAATGCAATTATTTGTTTTTATTTGAAAGTAATAGGAGAGCTATCAAAACTGCAACTTTGAATTAAAAATTGTTTTTAATAATATAAATTATATTTACGTGTTATTGTAAACACCAATTTAAATAATATGATATTATTAAGCAAAGGGAATTTTATAACTGTTAAGATTAATAAAAAAAAAGGTTTAAAGAAAAACGTTACCAACAATATTTCTGACTTTAGCTAAATAATATTCATTTTTCCAAAGAAATTATAAATATTTTTAAACGAATATATATGTTATGATGTCTCATTTATTGTTATAACTTCCTCCACGTTTAATTTTTCATTATGTTATATAAGACATTTGGGGAAAAGTTACATATTTAGAAAACAAATAAAATAAAATAAAATCAAACAAAAAACGAATCGTCCTATGTAGTATTTTATTATTTTGAAAAAAGGAGAATCGATATTGTTGACTTTTTGGGACATCTCAAGAAATGATCGGAATATTTTGGACTTTAGAAATTTATTTACATATATCTAAATAAGTTCCATAACTGTTCTTTTATTTTGTACCACATGCATTATGTTAATTCGATCCATGAAGTTTTCAAACTTTTTGTTGATATGCTTTCGTTGTAACAACTTGTATATGAAGATACTGAACATTAGGTCGGTACCGCCTTCGATCATGTATACTACCTAGAAACAATTTAGATTATAATTGTTTTGAGTGAGGGCTGGTTCTTAATTTCTAGATATTGTACCACTGTAGTTATCTGTAGTGATGGGGGATCTCGCACTTAACCGAGTACCGAGTACTAGGGTTCTAACAGTAGGTAGAACTAAATACCCAAACAAATTCAAAACATATGTTTCGGATTGAACTGGTCTCCCTTTAAATAAATGCGCTGTTGCCACCACTCATAAAATAACTGGAGTTTTGTGGCAAAATAGTTCTTGCCACTGTCAGGTCGATCATAAAAATATTGCCAAGTTATTAAAGCAGGACTTATTTATATATTTATATATTTTATTACATATATCTATATTTAGACACAGTGACACCATTTATCAGAAAACGTTCTGCCAGGTTATAGGCATAAATAGAGATATTCTATTTTTTTAATAACATATATGGCAACATTGTGTCAGTCTTTATCCCAAAATATTTTCGAAATATAAAAAGTATACAATGAGTAGGTTCCACTCACAACTTCGTAACTATTATAACTATAAAATAAATAAGGAAATTAAATCTTGTTTAGTCATTGATATGAAACAGGTTAACCAAATTTTGCATGATCACTTAGTTGTAAGAAAACCTTCTTGTAAACCAGAAATAAAACAACAATCCACTGTTTGTCTATTTAAAAATGAAGCAAAGGTAACAAAAGTTACTCGAAGTCGGAACGTTTCGAAGCAAATTAGTTGCTTGTTTTGTGTTTAAAACTAAGCATGTCGCTACTACCCTTTTAGAAAATCGAAGAACAGTGAATGCTGAGTGTTACACAACTATTTGTTTACCAGAATTTTGTTCTGAAATGAGAAAAATCAATAGAAGACGACGACGCATCATTCTGAACCAGGAAAACGCGAACCCCCACCAGTGCAACTAACAATTCATTATGTAATACAAAAGGTTGTATTAATGACCCGTCCTCCATACAGCACTGATCTAAGTCCAAACACTTTCATACACTTTTAAAATAAACGTTTTTCAAGCCCAGACGAAGTTGAAGCCGTTAAAAATGCCATAATGAGTGTGTCATCTTCAGATTGGAAGTAACTAGTTTATTCGCATGAAAAAGTGCAGATTGTCAAGGGGAATATTAGGAAAAGCATAAATGCCAGTTTTTGAATTCTAAATGTTTTTGTACTTTTTGGTGCGTCTATCCCGAAATTAAAGCAGTAGCACTTGAGAAATTTAGGTAATCTAAATAAGTGTCGTCCTATTTGCTAAATTTGTTCGTTTACGCATGTCACTTTTGATGTGTTACACATTTTATGTATGAAAGAGCGCTTATATTTCTGTTAGTGAGTGTTTTTTTTTTCAGTTTAAACTGTCCTTATTTTATAGAATTAATTTATTGCGTCGAAAAAGGATGAATATCGACTAGGAACCAGGTAGCTGCAAATGAAAATTAAGTGTAAAATAATAATTGTTATTGTTATATAGGGTAGGCACCGTATACAGCACGAAATCAGGTACAAATTTTATATTAACCCTTTGTCATATTTGTTGATTTAATTCAGGGGACCGCGTAGTTATTTTCTCAAATTTTATAAATTACGTTATAATATCCCGTTACAAAATATATATAAAAAACAACTTATCTGTCAAATACTGGAATATTCTAATCTAATCTAATGTAATCTTAAAAGCACGGAACTAATATTTTGAAAATCTAATTCTCTATAAGTAATTGGTTTCTGTTCAACGCAATGAAAACTCATATTTCCTATTGAATTATGTATAAAACTCGTATATTCTAAGGTATTATAGCCTTTAAATTAAATGCTTTGTTGAACAAAGCTATGCATAGAACTTTGTTTTAACATGAAACTACCGACCATAAAGTATTACAATTAAAAAAAAATAACATGTTTGGAATGGTTTGATATTGGATCGTATACCAACCCAACCATATTTATATAGTCATAGTCAATTTAAAAAATTCTTAAGAAGTACAAAATATAAAAGTCTAATTCATAACTCGAGCTATAAACTTGTAATAATCATAATATTTCCACTTATATGTAAAATGCATACTCAAATTTCTCAGAAATTGACAATTTTAATTTCAAAACTCATATAGGTAATACGAAAATTAAGGATAAATAAACATAATGGCCGAAAAATGGTTACTTTCGCATCGAAAAATTAAAAACTATGGTTATTTTAAAGGCGAAAAATGAAAAATTACAACAAAATATTTGTAACTTAAATAAACTTGTTTGTTGCGCGTTCTCTTTCCCCTTACAATACCCCTTAACTTCGAAAAACATTTATTTATTTTGAACTCTGGTTTTTACAATTTCTTCATCGTTTATATTGCTTTCAAATTTATTTATGCACAGTGTCAAAGTTTATTTTCATATTTCGAATTGAAATATTTACTTTGTTCCTTTACGTTTTACATTTTTCTTTAGAATCGTCACCTCGATCTCTATTCCTTTTAAATAATACTGTCAACACCATACCCGACCTAATTATGATGACAAACAAACAATTAAATAAATAAATAAATAAATAAAGTATGGGCCACGCAAGAGTGCTTCTGTCTAAGTTTAAGGCATTTAATAATCAACGTTGAGCAAACCTGTTTTGTGGTGTTTACTATTTATATATATATATATATATATATATATATACTCGATTCTTGTTCCACACAATGGTCAATGCAATGTTGTATTCTTCAGCCGTCAAGCATTGTTGCCAAAATTAAATAAACATTTTCTCATAGTCCACTATTTCCAGCTGAATTATTTTTCAATACTAAAGTTAACTCTAGCTGCGCTTATGTCACAATTCCAACGTAATAAAACTTTGGTTTGATTTAGGTCGAATTTCTAGAATAGTGTGAGCTGATATGAATTTTAAATTGTTCAATCAAATTTCAATTTTGATTCGCTTATAAAATTTGAAATTCTTGTGCGCTTGCAAAATTCAGTTGAACATTTTCGGTATGTTGCTTAATTGTTCCCTAAAGTAATAGTTACATATGTACAGTGCGGATTTTAAATGTATCTATTATCCCAGATTGGAATACTCTATTCTATTATAGCATAAATTTGTAAAAGCCACATGGGGATTAATCATTAGCAAATTTACAATATTTGGCCCATAAAATGTATTAAAGATGTATAAGTCTGTATTATTGAAATAGTTATAAATGCATATGTTATAGTTAAAGCGAGCATAAAGGTGAAACCTAGGTTTATCTGGTTAAAGAGTATAACCAATCCTAGTCGGTTAAATCCCGAATACATCCAACGTTTCTACTTTTAACCGACTAGAACTGAATCTAACTAATTCTAGTTGATTTGTTGAGGTTATGTTAAATTAAGTTTTACTTAGTTTTAGCATTCCCAACGTTTCCATCTTTAATCGGCTAAAACTAACTGAAACCTAACCTAACCTAACCTAACCTAAACTAATAAACTAGGATTGTTTTGACCTAGTTTTAGCTGATTAAAGGTGGAAACGTTGGAACTTTTTGCGCTTTAACCGACTAGGATTGGTTAGACCAAGCTTCAACCGGTTAAACCAGGGATTACTCTTCATTCAGGTTTTAGTAGTAACATATCAAATAATCCCGTTTATATTTTTCGTTATGGTAATATGTGCATGCGCATGAATGCTCGTGAGCGTTCGTACAGATTTCGGCTACATTCACTTCGTTATTTAATTCAGCACAATTCTAATATTTGGTAGTAGTATGATGTAAAAGAAATATCATGTATGAAGTGCATTGGTTTTTGTAGTAAAAATTCTGTATACCCCCAGCTTAAAACTTTAAGTAATTTCCTTTAGCGGTGAAGAAATGTAATATACAAGGTTAAAAAATCACAAGATTTAAACTATATTTATTTAAAAAAAAAAGCCGTTACGCTGTCAAAAGTTTTTGGAATACCTTCATACCACATAATACTTAAGCAATTTTCCTTATACTGGGTAGATAATAAATACCTTTAGTCCGTCGATGAATTTGCAATTTTCATGTCTATTTTTATCAAAAAATTTGTCAATGATGTTTTCTGGTTTCCTTTGATAGGCAAATTTTGACTCTTTTTAACTTTTTTATTCTGGTTTAGTCTGCTTTTAAAAAGTCATATTTTGAGATGTCTGGTTTCGTCCGCTAAACTTCACACGACGTTGACATGGAGATTTTATGGTTAAATAATTTAATATTTTTAAGAAATTTAATTATATTTGGAATAGCAATAAGTAGGTATTAAACGGTTCCTAATTGATGGCTGGTCACTAACTACATGAGGTGGACTGATTTAATATAATATAAAGATGCTCTGCGTAAATTCTAAGATTCATTTAGAGCTCTGCATTCAAAAGAAAATATTGCGAGTTGTAAAACATTGAGCTTTTAGCGAAATAAAACTCGTACAGTCAAGAAGAGGACAACCTGTTATTTTACATGGGACTTTAAAAACCATAAGAAAACACTGAACAAATATTTTGATTATATGCCAATAATGAGAACGTAAAAAAAAAGAATCCGCGAAGCTTCGATTAAACAAATTTATGGAGAGGAAGTAATAAAAAACGCCAGTGATAAATGACGATTTCGTGACATCATTTCCAAGATTCCATACTGTAAAACATCAACTTAATTCCGCCCGACACGCAAACTTAGAAGTTCAGAGTTTACCGAAACATACAATTTTTTTATACTAAAACGAAGGACAAAATAATATTGTTTAATGTGGCAGAAACTTATTAGGACAGGGTAGTCTTTTTTTGTGATGGCACTTTTAAAGTTGCCCAAAAATTTTTACAAGAGTTAATTTGTGTTGTATTTGTTATTTATGCCTTACTGTCAGAAAGGAAACAAGATACGTATAAAAGAGTTTTCCATATACACACAACGTCAAAAGTCTTGGACCCCCTATATATCAAATGATTTGATTAAACCCAGTTATTTTTCTTACTGTGGTAAAAAATTACATGTATTTAAGGAACAAAAAAGGCAATAAAAAGATGTCGATAACTAATCCTTACTTGATTATCAATGTTTTTAGAAATATTGGCAGTGATAGCATATTCAGCCAAGTGACTAGTGTATTATTTATTTTCATTTTTGTGGATTATAATGCCAGGACGTGAAATTTCTCAGTTTATTCGAGCAAGAATTACTGCTTTACACGATGTAGGACACTCTAATCATCAGATAACGGAAATCTTGGGCATTCCTAGATCATCTGTTGTGCGAATAGTAGGTACACAGATATCAAGAATTTGATACAGTGGAAAACAGACCACGTAGTGGACGTCCTCGAGTGTCTAGCGAAAGGGAGGATCGTTATTTGGTGCAATATGCCCGCAGACACCGCACAGCTTCAGCTTCAGCTCTTAGGAGTCACTTTCAGGGTACCTTTCGCCGTGTTATATCGACACCTACAATTCGAAGACGACTCCATTATGCAAATTTACGTGCTAGAAGACCATTACGGGTCCCCACTCTACTTCCAAGACATCGTGCAGCACGTCTTCAGTGGGCGCGAGAGCACAGGGGTTGGCTTTTGCAGCAATGGAGGTGGGTGTTATTTACAGACGAAACCAGAATTGGTCTGGTGAGTGATGACAATCGGCAAAGAGTATGGAGAGAACCAGGTCGTCAACAGAGACTTAATTTCGTCCGCGAAGTTGCTCCCTATCAAGGGGGTACCGTAATGTTTTGGGGGGGAATAATGTTTAACCGCCGTACCCCATTAATTCGCATTCCACAGAATATGAACAGCCAAATTTACGTCGAACAAGTTATTACACCCATTATCTATCCCATAGGAAACGAATTAGGCGAAAATTTTGTGTTTATGGACGACAACGCTCGACCACATCGCGCAAGAAGGGTTCAGGATGCACTTGAAGCAGGACATATCAATAGACTGAATTGGCCAGCCAACTCGCCTGATATGAATCCTATTGAAAACATGTGGGATTACATTGCTACAGCCATTCACAATCGAATCAACACACCCCAGACTGCAGATGAGTTAGTCATAGCGGCGGTAGAGGAATGGAACAATATTCCACAAGACACTATCAACCGCTTGATTATTTCAATGCACAGACGTGTCAATATGTTATTGCAACGCCGAGGAGATCATACCGACTATTAGTCAGTGTGCAACATGTTTCATTACTTTTTTTGCTTCAATACATTTTGTCAACAAATTCACACATTCGTTAGTTTTTAATTTTCTAAGTATCCCAGTTTGTGGAAAATACTCCTTTCACAAAAAATAACTTCAGAAAACAATATACTTTTTTAAATATATTTTTTTTTCTATCAAAATATTTCTTAAACCAAACTGTGTGGGGGTCCAAGACTTTTGACGTTGTGTGTATTAAAAGAAGTCTCCAATTTTACCCCTTAAGAATTGATTTTAAAAGAGCTGCCATAATTGGTTTTATAAAAGTTTTTCCACATGTGGAAATTAAAGTTTCACTTTGATCAGGCATGAAGAAAAATTTAACAACTTTGAATGATTTTAGATTATAAAAAAGATAAATATGTAAGAAGATATTTGAGAATCTGTGCAGTCTTAGCACCTTTGTCTCGATAATTTATAAACGATGGTTCGCTAACCACAGCGGAAAGTCCGCCAGAGAAAATTATTAAATTCAGTGTATGTTTGGTTGAATAATGGTGGAAATCTAGAAGATGTTGAGTATATTTTAACTGCCGTCATCGTACAATAAATATAGTTGAAGGATTAAATGTAAAAGTAAATAGAAAATGCAGAAAAATCTATCTAAATATTTATGAAATCCTTATAATAGCTTCATTACATTTTATAGTAATTACTGAACAAGATGATTTATTGATGATTACACTGAAACGACCAAAAATATTTTTATTATTTCAATACACCATAAATATATTCGTGAAAAAAATAAACTTAGACAAGGTTATCCCCGACAACAGCATAACCCATGGCACCGTTACGGAAATTTTCTAGGTCCTTAAACAGTAGGAGGCCTTTGACGAGTTTCAAGAATTACTAAATGTATTAGTCATTCACTTCTGACAACACAAAACAGTTTTATTTACTTCCTCTTTGTTGTTTACAATTTCCTCTCTGTGGGGTCGAGTCAGACAGGCACTAACTGAGCGTTTTATATCAAGAATATCCTAAAGGCGTTGCTAAAAATAGAATGTTAATAGTATACTAAATCGTAAATGGCCATAAACTTGTGCCAATAGAGATCAAATAGTAGTAATTCATAAAATATTTGTAGTTTTGATCATATTACTCAGCATACATAAATAGTTTATTTATTTATTTATTTGTAAAGATTCTTTTGTGGCATATCAACATAAAATGCTTTTTTGTATCTTGTTTTTTTATTTGATTTTTAGATACATCTTTAAAATTTGTTCAATGAGTAGAATTCAGAAATGTAAAAATATGAAGTGTCCCATTTAAAATGAGGAATTTGAGACTACTCATATTACACAAATTTTCAACGTTCAATTGGCCATAATTTTCTAGGTTCCGCTACTGTCCTAATCCTTTATATACTAACAATGACTAAGAAATAATATAAATTGTTTATATTGAATTATTTCAGTAAGTATTTGTTTAAAATTCACTCATTTTAAACAAGTCAAAACAACTCGTAAATCTTACAGTATTTCTTATTTCCATAACTTGAAAATGGCGCAATAATAAATACTAGAATTTCGTTCATCGGTTTGTCACAGACTTTTTTGTTTTTTTAGCAAGGTTCTTCTACTGTTGGCATCCTCAGGTCTCTCTGAATATATAAATTCCTTACATACCAATTTTTCTACGATCACTATGCAAAATAGGCTTTTGCGCTTCGATAAGTCACCGCAAAATTGTGGTTTTCCGAGAAGTAACATCAAATGACAGCTTTGTCACTCTAGAGCGACAATATTTTAAAAACGCTCGCCTAATTTTAATTACGCATAAAACTGTACAATGTACAAAGACAGTTGTATATATACAGGGTTGGGATAAAGTATGGAACCAAGTAAAAATCTTTAAAACCAAACGGACGATATTTATGAAATTTTATAGGTTCAATGGGCCAAAATGCATCTGATGTACATTTTTTTATTAATAATATACTTCCGGTTTAACCGGAAATACCCTCAACTTTGTTAATTTAAATGGGACACCCTGTATATTTTTGCAGATTTTGAAAGAGCTTGTTATTTCTCGAATTTGTACATTCTGGATTTAGTCGAAATAATTTGTAAAAACTAAAAGTGAGTTATTTAGTTGTAGAATAAGTAAATTTATTTACTTTAGACTAATGAGAATAATAATGTAAACAAAATTAATGCAAATATTCAAAATGCTCTCCGTTCACCTCCTGACAATATGCCAGTCTATTATCAAATTCTTGAGTCACTCTTTCCTAGACTTCTCCACTTTTTAGTTCACATTCATCAATAATTCTTTGTCTGAATTCCTGCAAGCATGTTGGTCGTTTAACGTAAACACGTGATTTTAGATAACCCCAAAGAAAAAAATCTAATGGGCTTAAATCCTGAGAACGAGGAGATCACTCTATAAATCGTCTATGTTCAACCCATCGAATTGTATTTTACTCTAATGTATAAAAACTTAAAAGTGGTTTATTAATTAATTAAAAAAAATGAGGGTATTGAGAGAAGTATATTATTAACAAAAAAATATACATTAGCTGCATTTTCCCCATTGCTCTTACTTGCAAAATTTCATAAATATCATCCGTTTAGTTTTAAAGATATTTAATTGGTTCCATACTTTATCCCAACCCCGTATATCACCATATATATATGGGAATATTAATGTAACCTAACTTAAAATGTCCTCGCTTTCAATTTATCTGCACAAAATAAGTATTTCATCACAAACTGGAACACAATCGTATAATATGAATTTGCCTTGTTTATGACGAAATTAAACATAAAGTACTGCCCTGAAGACACTTCCTTAAAGAGCCCTGGTTTAAAATTTTTGAATGTAGAATGCTTTTCTTCCTGGCTCTCTCAAAAATGCTATCGACACACTTTAAAATGTCATAGTACTAGTTTGGTAGAATGTGTTTCTTTTATGTTACAACTTTGGAAACATAATTATTGAAAGCCTGAGCAATGTCTAGAGACAGCAATGTATACTGTTTTGTCTATTTCATTAATTATTGTGTGGAATGTGTATTCCTTAATTTGAACTCGTGGTCTGGTACAAGGGTCACTATTTATACTTCGGGAATAGGAACAAAAACAAGTAGTTAAGGCGCCAATATTTTTTTACTCTTTTTCAAAGTGCCCGCCACGATTATTGATATATTTTGCATACGCTTATAACAAACACTTTTCAAAGTATTTACTCCACGCGGAATGAGGTATCTCCACAATATGGTCTTTGAATGCTTCGACAGCTCGTTCGGACTATAAAAATTGTTGACCACGTAGTTTATTGTTTACAGATGGGAACCCAAAAAAAATCATTTTCTAAGACATGCGCTCATAATTAAACATTGTTATTAAATTTCAAGATTTTATATTCAAATTTTCCTAATATTACTTGATTAAATAATAAAATAGACAATTTTCTACAGCTCTGTTTGTAGAAAAAAGGATTCCAATTCGATTCTTACCCATCAACCTTTTTCAACGCAATTTGGAAAAAAATCATTTAACTTTCTTTCTTTGTCTACTTTAAATAAATAAGCTATTTAAAGATGTTAAGTGATGGTATTTTTTTTAATTCGAAAAAAACATATTTTTGGTTCTTTTAATTTAATCCGTTATTTCTTTAACTAAATAAAATCTGACAACCATGTAAAACAACTACTTCCATTTCTCAGGTGCACTCAAACAAGGCAATGCAATTAAATCTGCTCTACTTAAAAATATACAAAGCTTTGCTTAATGGTTTTTAGATGAATGCTTGTGATATTACCGACTTTCTTTTTTATGTCCATACCACGAAGATGGTGATCAATGATAATGTAATATTGATTTCATATATGCAACTCCGATGTATCAATTTAACAAATACTAATAATTTAAGTACGATAGAGTAGAAGACCAATGGACTCCTGCAATAATAATAATAATAATAATAATAATAATAATAATAATAAAAATAAGACAGTCTTGGACATTATTAATATTTTCCTGATTCATGAAACCCACTTCTTTAGAGAATCAATCCTCTATCAACTTTAAAAGGATAAAAACATGTCATATTATACATTCTGAGAACGGAAAGCAGACAGCGTTATCATAATAAAAGGAATCGATCATATTTTATCAAAGAATGGAGTGCAAAACAAAAGAGATTCAATCTATGCCCCAGCAGTACACTTTCTAAGCAATTTTGGATATAGATTTATCATTTGAAGAGACTCAATGCCATAATCAATGGGTGTCTAGATTAACAATGAGTAAAGGAAAAGAGATTGTAGATCAACCAAACAATAAAATGTAAAACTTTGAAAAATATTTCAATTAAAATAAGACAAACACAGTAAGTAGCCATCGAAATAGAATAAAATTATATATGTATACTTATAATTTGTGATTTCAAGAAAAAAAATGGTTTCTTTCAAAATACATCAGAATCTGTAATTTCAAGATAAAGCATGTTGCTTGTAAAATTTTGCGTATGGAAATTTGGCCCGTCCAAACTCTTTCGAAATAATTCCTATTCGAAAAAAGTCCTAGCCAAATGCATTCAGATTAAAGATTACTTATATCCAAAGCGATTATTAAAATTTAATTCCTTTAAATCTGAAAACAGAAATTTAAAAAAATATTAAGGACAGTTGGCTAGTCTTTTTTACAGATTTTTTTAGAATCAGATTAGTTTTTATTAAGTTGTTCAAAATGTCTTTAGAAAGTTGAATAACTGTGCGTAGAAAGTTAGTGCTAGTTATAAATGGATATAAGTAGTTTAAAAACAATTATATTTTTATATTTTAAAAATAAGCGTGGTATACGACCATTTGCTTGCCAGAAGTTTTCGGTAAATTGAGAGAAACCAATCCAAAACGACGAATCATTTTGCATCACGTCAATGTGAGCTCACACACATCAAGTGAAACAAGCGAGTATTTGGACACACAAAACATCGAATTGATGGGTCATCTGCCTTACAGCCCTGACTTGGCACCTAATGACTTCTTCTTGTTCCCACAAATTAAAAACTGTGTGGACAACGATTTTCATCGCCCGAAGAAACGGTTGAGGCCTTCAAAAACCATGTTTTAGAGCCATCATCTTTTGACTGGACAAAGTGCTTTCAAGGGTGGTTCAATCGCTTGCAAAAGTGTATAAAGCTTAAAGGCGAATATTTTGGAAAGCAATAAATATAAATAGCAACCCTCGTATATAACAAAATGTTATATTTATTTGCGAAACACATTTAATATTCTCAATTACATGGAAAATTTATGGACGGAACATTTAATTATTGTTGTAAATATTTAGCTTTATACCATTGTTTATGTATTAAATAAAATTTTATAATTAATAAAAATATGTATGAAAAAAAGCAGGTGAATTCAGATTAGCGCGATTCGGACTAATTTACCTCTCACTTCAGAATCTGGCATATTTGGAAAAAAGCTAAGTCTTAACTTTGAGAGAAAACGAAGAAGAATATTTCTCAGTCTAGTTAGTGAAATAATAACAATACATCAAATAACCCATTAAAATCCATCTATCTAAAATTAAAGCGTTTGAGGATTCACAATAGAACACTTATTTTTGACGGTTTATTCACTAACATACCAAGCTATCAATTCCACTGAAACAAATGAGTGGTTATTTAACAACAGTAGTATGAAATTACATGATTCGCTTTATCTTTTTTCCCATTAGTTAATAATTAAGACTTAATTGGAGTGATCTAGATTAAGAAAATATGTAATGGATAGATAAATCGCACTTGTAAAACAACATAAATGAATAACTAATTCTACTCTCGTAGAAAGGGTACTTCATCATTAATTACGCACTAGGTAATTTTCAACAACAGGTAGATGGAAGGGTACAATATTTAGTCACATGATGCATCAAGGCTGGTAACTGCAGACTTTAAAGCTTTGTGATTTTCTGTTCTATCAATGTCTTTCCCACAAAGTTTTAGTTCCACATAAATGTCATCGTTGTTTGAGAAAACGTTTGCATAAAACTGAACTAAAGCATCTAACTTCGTTTTCGTTTCGTTGTTTAGTTCAAGACCAAACAAGTACTGAAAGGCTTCAAAAATAGCTTTGTGTTTTTTGAATCTTCCTGCAAGATGTGATATAAAAAAATCGATAAAAGATAGGAATAAGTTTATGTCGTAGACTAAATTTGAAGTACGTTAATTCAATCGTTTGAGTGTTTCATTGCACCATTTGACCTGTTATATTATGCGGTATCCATCGAGAACACATTTTTCTTATACCTAAACAATTATGCAAAATGTCATTAGTTTGCTTCATATCAATGCCAAAACAAGAATGAATATCCCTATACGTCACATGATGACCTACCATCATCACTTACATGTTTTCTGTTCTTTTTGATGTTGTTGGTCGACCTTCTCAAAATATGTCACTAACACTGTTCCGACCAAATTTAAATTTTTGATACCTCTGAAAACCAGTTGTTCATCGCCAAAAGCAGTTTTTACACTCTTTTTTACTTTTCTTCAATCGATTGTAAAACAAAAGCATTTAAATCCCTTTCTTTTCGATTCGTTTGTTTAAAATTATATTGTATTCAACTTCTGTCACTTTTGCTTATCGCAAAAAATGTAAAATTTGACAAATGCTCATGTATGAAACATCAAATAACTACAGTGGTGCCATTTCCGAAATTAAAGGAGCAGTTCTCGTACCATAAAAATGAATGTGTTTGAAACTTGTACACGGTAACTCAACTACTGAACGTAGCCAGAGACGAAACACATTTGAATTTGAAATTACTAGGAACGAAATTTATGTGGTGATGTCATCACTGTATCGTGAAGACTCCGGAGTGGAGATTTGGCGAGAAGTAGGATTTGCCCCGCAGGCTTCTTCTAATTTAGGTTGTTCTAGTTTCCTATCATCTATTTTACAAGGAAGACACTCATTTCTAACAGTCCTGTATATAAAGTCGATTTCGTAAGAAAACGAATTTAGCAAAGTGATGCGAAGACGACTTGTACGAACCGTAATCCTCCATGAATCTTCTAATAACGGTCCTCAGGCAGGAAGTGCGCATTAAATGAAACCGGAAGTTGGTGAACTAATAACTTTGGCACCGTGTACCAATTCGCATGTGGGACCGACGATAGGGGATTTTCTGTACGCTTCGACGGACCCGCATTCTAAAGGGCAAAGGGCCAGCGGAATTAATTAAGGGTTAAAGGATATCGAGGAAATTGGAAAGATAATTTGTTACAAATAAAGTGAGCCAAAACAAATAAGAAGTAGCCCTAAACGCAAAAAAAACGTGTTTCCATTTCCATTGTGTTCAATGACGAAGATAAACCAACTTGAACGGAAACGATTATAACCGAAAGTGCCAGTTGCTCTATTAATGTTCCTGTTAAGGAAACTTTATTTTTATTTCGTCACCTACTTTTATTTTTTGTTTTCTATTCTATAAAATTAGAAAAATCTAAAAATATTTCAATTTTGAAGCCTGGATTAAATAAGATAATGTATGTAAAAAAGTAATAAGGATCGTGATTATTTTACCACGACCTCTTTATTATCAACTGCAGATTCGTCAGTGTACCTAATTTACTTAGGGTCAGAAACCTTAGGCTTGCTGAACTTTCACAGTTGGACAATATGGGTTCTTTGTCTTCTTGGTAATTAAAGTATAAATAAATTAAATAATTGGCTGCCATCTTGTTGAATAATCAAACAAAATAATTCTTCGTCAAAAGTACATTTTATTGAAAGAAACTTCTGTTTTTCACAATTTCTTGATAAAACGGACTTCCAGAAATTGGGGACTATATATAAACTGTTAAATGTTTAGTTAAAAAATTATTGTGAAAATATGACCTTTTACAAATTAAGCAGTTATAATGTTTTTCACCACTATGCACCACTAAATGCCCAGTTAAAGAATTTTTAAAAGAACATGATTTTTCACAAAGTGGGCACTTATAATTCCATATCTAAATTTGGTATAGCTTTCAGCACTGTTCTTTTATATTTATCTAGCTTATGAGTATATGTATAGAAATTAAGCTTTTTACTTTTTAAATAGTTAATTAATGTTTCTTTTAAATCTCTCGATTCCACAAAAATGTTTACAGTATCTCTAATAAATTGTATGGTGAATTTATCAGAGTTTAATACGTCACTCACTTATCTTATAAAATCCTTATGGTCTTTTGGTGTCCCATCCAGAACTACTGGTGGTGTTTTTATTTTTCTTTCCTCTTTCTTATTTTCTAACTTATCCTCTATCTCATCCGTCTTATCCTTGATTCCATCCAAAGTGTCGAATTTATTTTACGTTTTAACTTCTTGGCTTTTTTGTTTGTAATACCAAACTACCTACAAAGAAAGTAAAATACAGAGAGATTCTTTTACTTTAGAATTTTTTGCCATCAAGTGCCAATTTTTGGAGTTTTCGCTTGCATAAAGCGTCGGAGGAGTGGAAGAATTGGGTTAATTATTATTAATTTACATAGTATGTTCTGGGCCAACGTCTTGATTAGTTCGCGATGAAGCAGTGTTACATTCTTGAACATTACTGAAGAAAATAGCAGGTAAACCAAAAATTTTTTGGATATCATTCTAACTTGTTTAAAATTAATTTTAAACTGCATACCAATATATTTGGTCGTATTCGACTTATAAGCTATTGAAATGTGGAACCTTACAGAAAAAAGACAATACCTAATCTAATACAACACTCTGTTTATTAAAATAAAGTATTATCTTCGAGAATTAACTAAATATCGGGACAATAAATAATAATCCTGCCAATGTATACTTCGGAAATCATATATCTTAAAATTTACCAGTAATATTTTGTGATTAGATCGAAAGACAGAAAAGTTATGAAACATAAGGTTTGCTCCCACAGAACAAACCCTGATTTGTTACTAACAGTTTCGTACTAATTTTTGTATGCATGCGCGAGCTATGACTGTTTTGAACTAGTCAGATATACAGTGTGTCCATGGATGGGGTCCCCAAGGGGGAAAAAATCTTTATTATTCATTTTACGACCAAAAGTCATTCTTTATAAAAAGTTCTGCTTGTTGAGAAAATGGAGTTGCCTTATAAAAATTTCAGATTAAATGTACAGGGTGTTAATAAATTAGGAAAATATGAAAATGCTTCAAGAGGGAAGTACCATTATTTATTATTTTTAACAAAAATTTTATAAAACAAAGTTGTTTATAAACTAGCATAGAGACTAAATACAAATTTTTAAATAAAAATAAAAATCAAACTGCGCACACTCCGGACAGTTTTGTACTGCTGTAGGAACGAACCTATAGACATAGACAATAATTGATTGCGAACTAATTTAGAGGTACAATAACAAGAATTCGGATGTACGAGGTGTGGCTATTAAATAACGACTTTGAACGTTCGTTTCATCATCGTATCAGCTTTGGTTTGTTTTAGAGCCTTGCATGAAGAGTACGTTGTTCTGTAGCCGTGCAGAAATCATGGTGAACATAAAAGTTGAGCAGCGTATTAACATCAAATTTCTTGTGAAGTTAAAAAGATCATCGATGGAATGTTTTAAAATGTTAAAAGAGATGTATGGTGCTAATATAACGACACGTGCGCGAGTTTTCGAATGGCACAGACGATTTTCAGAAGGTAGGGTTGAAGATGATGAACATCCCAAAACAAATTTTGCGTGACAATTTAAACATGACAAAAGTTTGTGCAAAAATGGTCCTGAAATACCTCTCTTAGGAACAAAAAGACAATCGGAAGAAAAGTTGCTGCGACGTCATAGAACGACTCAAAGCAGAACCAGACTTGCTAACACATGTCATCACATGTGATAAAACATGGATCTTCCAAGACGACCCCGGGACAAAGCGTCAATCGATGCACTGGAAGACCAGAATGAAAAAAGCACGAATGAGCAAGTCAAAACTGAAGGCAATGCTCATCGTTTTTTTCGACATCAGGGGTATCAGCATGACTAAATGGGTGCCCGAGGGTCAAACGGTTAATCAGACCTACTACAAAGAAGTCCTAATCAAGCTGAGGGAAAGAATAAGGAAGAAGAGACCGGATTTGTGGAAGAACGATACATGGATTCTGCGCCAAGACAATGCGCCTGCCCATAACGCCCTTTCCGTGAAGTAGTTTTTAACGGACAAGCGAATTCCTGTACTCGACCATCCTCCGTATTCACCAGACCTGGCTCCCCGTGACTTTTATCTGTTTCCAAAAGTGAAAAGTACATTGAAGGGAACACATTTTCAGTCTAGGGAAGAGGTGAAAGCAAAAACGGCAGAGTTGTTGAACAAGGTGACAGCTGATGACCTACAGCATTGCTTTGAACAATGGAATGCACGTATGCAGCGGTGCATAAATAGGGAAGGGGAGTATATTGAAGGGGATAAAAGTAATTTGAAACTTTGTTTGCAATAAATCACATTTATGACACCAGTCTCGTTATTTATTTGCCACATCTCGTATTACAGTTCTTAATTGCATCTACTTAAAAAAGGTAGTAGGTGCAAATCAATTAATTTAGCAGTTACAAATGATCGAAACCCGCACAAATGTCTTGTTTAAGTTGAATAAGTGTTTTCATCAAATGTAAACTAAGCAAATTATAGTAATGATTAGTTGACATTTAGCTTGGTTCATGATAGATTGTAATCAACAATAATAACATGCTTACTTCTAATAAATTATTTATGCTTTAGCTAATAAAATAACTCTTGCTACATTACATTATTTACTGCCATTTGAGCAAAACTATGATATGATAACTGTTTTATTTATTAACCAATTCTTTGGTAAATGCGTATTTGTGAAAATTATAGTTTGTTTTCAATTTGTACGTCACTCTGAGTTAAAAACATCGAGTTAAGTTGTTTGCAGTTGGAAATTGGAACTTTTTATAGTTGCATCGGATTTCTGTTTTAGACATGGTCACAGTGACGTCAAAAAACAGCAGAACATATGCGCGTCAAGTTAGTCATAAATTACTTCCATTAATTATTTTATTTTTTTATTAAATGTAATTAAAAGTATTATAAGTTAATCAAAATGTGTGGAAACACAAAAAACTTATTAAGTTATCAAATTATTAATATTTAACATATACAGTCTTTAGGTAAGCGCGGGGACTTTTTCACAGATATACAAACTCCGGATTTCTTGACTCCATTCAATCAAAATGCAATAAACGCAAGCAATAAGATACTTACACAGTAGTTGATTTCATAGATTTTATCAGAAAAATTAAAAAATACTCTAGTTTCAAGGAAGTGAAGTCTTATTAAGGCTTGTTCGATGTAAATTCAAGGAATTACTTGAAAATAATAATTTCTGTGACCTATTCATAAAAGTATTATATTTTTGGCAAAATTATCAAACTATTTTTTTTTCGATACAAGTATTTCTATCATGATAACATGATAGGTCGGTAATAGAAAATCATATATTACCGTTTAGAGCAAACCCTTTTTATGAATAGATTTAAAATTAAAATGTAGATATGAGCTAGAGTCAATGAGTCGGCAACCATTTTTGGCTGTGGGAAACGTACATAATAAAACATTTCGGGTCACTGGTATTTTTTTTTCATAAATAGTCATATACATTTTATTGATAAATAACATACCGCTTATAAACATAAACATAAAAATTCAAAATTGTAATTATAATTAAAAAAAAAACAAACTTATTTATTCTTATTTTCAAGTATTGTAATTAATTTTTTATAACATACTTTATTTTCAGAACTCAATTGGGTCACTTGAAATTATTATATGGGTCACTAAATAACCAACGGGTCATAATTATATTTGCCAAAAATACAAAACTATTACAAGGATCATCTCCAAAGTAGGGTATTCTAAAATGTAAATAAACTTATTTAATTAAGATACCTAATTACAAATTAACGCACAACGTAGGGCTCCAAAAATTTGTAATAAGTTATAGATACATCACAATGTGGTATATATATCCATATATACCTACAAACACGCTAAATATAAATACTTCTCTTTTTTCCAATTTAATTGCATGAAACTAAAAGTGAAACGAATACAATTTCAACAAAACTTCTTTGGCAACAGCTTTTCCACCAGAATACTGTACGGGCCCAGTTCTAATAGATACAAATAGATACAAATGGATGGGGTACAAAATATGTTTTCTGTGGGTTAAATTTTTTGGAGAAGTGGTACACTGAAAATGAAAAAAACATTGTTCTTTACAAAACTTTTCCTTTAAAGTTTGTCGTAAAACGTAACTATATATTTCAGTTTCAATATTTTTATTGATGCATTTTTAAGGCTAACAAATAAAAATGTATATACCTAACAAATTTAAATTGGCACTAGACATAACCAAATTACTGCGACAAACGTCTTTTATGTATTCTTGTAAGTATGCTCCATAATTTCTTAAGTCTAACTCAAGTCGTTTACAATTTCCGCAAACGGTACTGTACAAATAATAATTCATAATTTCCCGAAAATCTGTACCAGGCCGCAGTCAACGTCAGACGTGAATGCATAATCTGTCAAAATGTATGAACACCGTTGCCAGATTATAGATTTGAATATTTCTAATGTATAGGCGTAATCTACTGATTAATTTTTTCCAGTATTTGAAATTTCGTTTTACTCCTAAGCTGGTGAAATTAAAAAAGTTGCATTAAAACTTTAAATTTAAAAAATCTGTATGAAGGGGGAGACGTAATCCTATATTTGTTTTAATAGTTTATCATTTGCTCCTGTTTTTATAAATATTTAAAAAAAAAGGAATGTCCCCCCCCCCTTTGGTGTAAAAATCTACATCTCTCAGTTTTTGAATCATCTCAATCCGTTTTCGAAACATTTGGAAGTTACGATTTCATGCGATATCGTTGCCTCTTAAATACTACTTCTGGGTATTTATGGTTCATTAATCCCGGGTTTACGTTACAAAATATTTTACTTAAGCTTGCGAAAAAAATATAAAAATCAATAACGCCACTTAGTACTCGTGTATTACCCCAAAAATAGCGCCAAACGAAAACGTATAAAAGAATAGGAAACTTTAAACATGGTTATTTTGAATTCAAAGAGTTGTGCCCAATATTATTATGTTTTTTAGGCATATAACAATTATTATTTTACTTACAGGTTGACATGATCTTTTCAGTTTTCCCGCCGTAATTTTCTTAGACTTCCAATATATACAATTTTCTAAATATTTTTCAAAATATATTCATGCTACTTTGCCAATTTCATTACATCCCAATGGTACATAAAAACTGAATTGTAACGGATACATTTGAGACCTTATTTTTTGTATGCCTTTTTAGAAAAACATGAAATAACGTAGTTAAAAATCCTTTGGTTGAAAATGATCACTTATTGCCAAGGAATTTAAGATATTTTTTATCCCATTTGTACCAAAAACCAAACCCGTATATACAGGGTCTAGTTGCAATAATGGACCAAAGATGCTTTATTTTATATCATAATATGACCATGACAACAAGTCTATTTAACGTAAATTAGAAATATTTTTTTAAAAGTAAATAAAGGTGTATTGTAGTTTTAAAAAGATTATTTGATCATTAAAGAAACTAAACATATGCAGCAAGCAAATACTCACACTCTATCAGCCGAATTCTTTCTGAAAAATAAAAAATAAATAATTATAAACGTAATTTTTCTATTTGAATATGGTTTTATGAGTAATTATCTAAAATCTAATATTAATGAAAATAGTTGTTTGTGTGGATGTTTATCAATAATTTGTAAAATTATATAAAACTACTTAAATCCAACAAATATGATTTGACCTCATCCCTAAAAATATTCTAATGGATCACCGAAAATAACGAAATAACTGACCCAAATTTTCCATACTTCCACTTTTGTGAATATTATCTCAAATTATTTTAAATCCAATACGACGCATACTTGTGGAAAACAGCTATTCTTATAAACCCGTCAGAGCAATCCGCTCATGTGAAAACAAATTTTAAAAATAAACAAAACATTGCTTTTATAATTTTATTTAACCAAAAAGAAACTCGAAATCATTACAACATAATTTAATCTCTTTTTATAAATTAAGTTATATGGTAATGAATTCGAGTTTTTTTTTGTTAATCATCTATACCACATTTGAGCCCAATGGAGAACATTCTCTATCATAATTTTATTTATACAAATGAGCTTTATATTTTATCCCTAACGAATCTCCTTTGGTATATTTTTTTGTTGCCTTGCATCAAAAGCATTTTGTTCATTTATACAATTTGACTTATTCGAAAATCACATAAAATTTTGCCGCGTATTTTTGGTTTGTGATTACAACCACGCAGATCACGAGTAAGACGCACGAATATTTCATTATTGCTCTTGCAAAATCTGCAAAAATATATAGGGTGTCCCATTTAAATTAACAAAGTTGACGGTATTTCCGGTTAAACCGGAAGTACATTATTAACAAAAAAATGTACATCAGCTTCATTTTGCCCCATTGCACTTACTTGTAAAATTTCATAAATATCGTCCGTTTCGTTTTAAAGATATTTATTTGGTTCCATGCTTTATCCCAGCCCTGTAAAAACTCATAAGTGATCACAGTGAAAATTGTGTGTGTATACCGAAAAATGTGCAACATACAGACAGAAAATTATCTCCTACCTATTATCGCCCAATTTGTCGTAAATATTCTCATTGCCCAAAAAGACAAATAACTTTCGTAATTTAAGTTATTGTTTCTTTCACCTTCAGCAATATTTTGATGAACCTTAGGTTTATTAACTACTACTACTACTCCATCTACCTGTTTTACAAAAAGGGTCATAGGAAAATGATAAGCAAAAGATAATAACGGTAATTAAGGTGGTTTTACCTAAGATATATGACGATAGACGATTGATATTAAAGCGTGTACCTTTCTATGCTTTAAAATACATTTTGGTGTATTTATATTGTTTGCGTGTTTGGACGTCAAAGACTGTACAAAATACAAGGACAATGGTTGAAACGATTTAAACAAGATTCATAATATAATGCCAGGTAGTTTATTTGTGAAGAGGTTATACCGGTTTAATTTTTTTTTAAATAGTCAATGCTCTGTTCATTTTCAAAACCAAATGCATAGCCTCAAAAAATACATCAATATGCATTGTAAATACAACTTTTCAAAATAACAATAATAAAGCATTTTTCTTTCAAAACTCTCCAAATGAAATGAGTTATTTCAGTCCTATGTTATATAAATATACAAGTTGTCAACTTATCTTTCTTTTAATATTTTTTTAAACATATTCAAGATAAACAAACAGTAGAATAGAACTGAATCATACATGTTTATACTTCAGTTACAAACTATAGAATATCAATAATTTGTACAAAGCAATGGGAAATTTTTTAATTCTCGTGTGAATAGCGAGTATAGAACATTTATTTGTATCCTTGAAGTTTATTTTCTCCACGACCATTAGTGGAATGCCTTAATTCCAAAATAATTTTTAATAATAGCATAAAATATTCTCACTCTTGAGATAGAATATTTATTCTGAAACACTTGCTTCTTATCTGTTTTGCATATATTTTCATTCTATAACAAGTAATAGAATGAATATTTCGTAATTATTCTAAACAATATCAATAGTCAAAACTGTCAATGTCAGATATAAATGGCGGCGCCGTAATAACAAACTTTAATTTAAATAAAATAATAATTGAAAAATCGAGTAAATTTCTGGTCGTGGACTATTAAATGTTTAAAAAATAGTGTACATAATGCGAAATAGTAGTTTACTTGTATCTAAATTCAGATAATAAAACGGTACATGGCAAAGGAAGTAATTTGTTTTAGTTAATAAATTTTCCCTTTTTTGTGTTCAAATAATTTTTATTCAAACGTGATTGATTACTGCAAAGGACACCATGTTTTTAAAAGATTTAAAGAAGTAGATAAAGATGTTCAAATCTTTTGATTTTATCAGTCCAGACTCCGCCTATATTTGTTTTGTGCAAATAATCTTAGTCTTAGATCAGACATTTAATCATGACCATTTGACAAATTTGGCATTTGTTATGATAAATAAAAGTGACAGAAGTTGAATATAGTGAGCCGTTCGTGTGCAATTTAATTTTAAAATAACTAACCGAAAAGGAACTGTGCATTTAAATCGCAAGCATTTTCAAGCAATGATTCTTTTTTATTTTAGATTAAAGAAGAGTGTTGGGATGGTCTAAAACTGCTTTAGGCAAAGAGACACCATCGAGAACAACTGGTTTTCGGTAGTATCAATTTAGTAGTAGTAGTATCATTTAAATTTAGTCGGAATAGTCTTAGTCACGAATTTCGTGAAGATCGACCATCAACCTAAAAAACTGCATAAAACATTGGAACTATAAGAAAAATAATGGTCATGGTCATGTGACAAAAAAAAATTCAGTCTTATTTAGGCATTGATATGAAACAGATTAATTCAAATTTTACGTGCTCACTTCGGTGTAAGAAAAAAGTGTCTAATTTAACAGAAGATCAAAAACAGTTTCGAGTCAAATGGTGCAAAGAAACGCTCAAACAATTAAATTCAGGTACGTCAAATTTGGTCTACGACATCGTTAGTGGTGATGAAAGTTGGATATATTCTTATGAGCCGGAAACAAAACAAGAATATACTAAGCGAGAGTCAAAATGAAGCAAAATCAACAAAAGTTAGTTGTAGTAATAAACATTTAGTAATCCTCACTCGGATTCTTCTTCTGTCGATTGTTTAAGCACTTACAGAAAAAATTATGAAAAAAATATAGGAAGACTTGTTTGTTTGGGAGTCAGATGAGAAAGTGGTTTCTTGTTCCCCCGACAGTGCAGCCCTAGAATTACTGTATTTTTCTGTGTACCTGTTAATTGACATGAGGTTCAGTACCCTCATTACGAGATTTTCACAGGAAATATATTCTCTGGGGTTATTTAACCCTATAAGTATATATCTCAACCTCCCATTGAAAGACTTGAAGAGCTCGCAAACGGGATCTTGCGATGAAGATACTCATGTTATGAAGATGTTTTCTTAAGTGACAATGACCTGTAATTAATTGTGCTCTGCTCAACTATAGTACCTGTATAGTGACCTTAGGTAAGGGTTTTCTCAAATCCTCTTAGCCTCGGTATATTTGTCCAGTGAGCATATTGTTAGGATACCTAATTTGATATATTAGAATCTGGATATACTAAACTACTAGGTTTTAAAGGCATTCTCAGAAGAGTTTGTAATTGATATTGTTGCTGGCTAACGCTTTGATTGCTTATTGTCTCAGAAAATAAGGAAGTTTTTATCTGGGATTCCCCTTTATTCTACCTAATTGAGGCATCAATGGCGTAGAATTCTACTTGGAAGACTGACTGATGTATTTGGGAGATTCACTATAGATCCCAACGCCTGCAACTGTTTCGATTTTAGATCCATTTCTATAATTCATAAGGCCCGAATTATCTGCTAGTTCTTTTCTAAACTGTGCTTTGTCTAAGTAGTGGATTTGAAGAATAAGGTTAGTTTTATCATTATTGAGTCACTTCTAGTGTCTAGAATCAGGTTTATGATCATATTTACTATTCTGCTATGCTAATGTTGGGAAAGTTTCCGGGTTTTATTTAAGTTTAGTTACAATGCTACTATTCTGGCCTCAGGCTTTGAAAATACATTCAACAGGCAGGAAGTCGCTATTCTAGTGGTTTTCATCGCGTTAGTAATGCGGAGATAGGTATAGTTTTTGGAGTTTGCTTAATTGCATAACACCCTGTCTTTTGTTGGTATTTTGACACCTCACAAGTAAATGTTAGGATATCATAGGTTTTATCATAGTACATAGTACGCAGCTATGAACAATGTGTGATGCGCTTTGCAAAGATGTATGGTTGTCTGGGAGATATGAGATTTGAGACGATGCTTATCGCTGGTTACAGTAACAATGTCGTTGGCGTGTGTGTAGTAATTTTGACTGTTAAGTCGAACAATGTTCCACAAGAATAGTAATAGCATGCCTTCTCCTGGGGATGCATTAGTTGCTTGTAGTTAATTAACTCTTTCATTGTCGTTTCGGTAATAGTTCAAAGTTAATACTGCTTTGATTCACCAGCACACAGTGTTTTAATACATATAGTTATAAAGTTTAACTGCCTTGACAAATAATTTGAAGCTGATGTGGTTGAATTGAAGCTTATTTAGGAAATCCATGAAAGCTATTTCTTAATTGTTCAATGAGTTCTCCATTATAGACACCGGATAGTGTATCGCAGTTTCATTGGATTCCTTATAAGATTTTGAATCAGTTTTCCTATGCTCTTGAATGTAAATGAAGATAAGTTGAAATGCGTTTTTGCCCTTCATTTATATGGGAAACTGCAGAAACCGACCGAATTTCAGGAACTTTAAGGTAATATTTGCTCGCATAGCTGTAAAATTTAATAAAGATTTGACATTTTTTTTTTGAAAATATTATTTTTATAATTTTTTACAATTAAATTTGTCTTGAACTATGTCTTAACTCTAAGACTAATTCGGTATCACGTATTTTTTCTCACTATCTAAGCATTCAAATTGAATTTCAAAAAATAATAGTAACTATAGAAGAAAATATACAAAAAAGGAAATTTACGATATCTAAAAATTTCAAATCTACGCCAATGGTTGAGACGATTGAAACTAAAAGTTCACCCTCTGAACTTGATTTTTTTTCACAAGAAATGAGGTAACTCCGTTCCAGAAAAAATCTATAATTAATGATCAGTGCCGATAACTCGATTTATAATTAAAGGTTATCACATCATAAATAATTGATTGTGCTATAAATTATGTGACCAATTAAATATCGTAGAAGTTAAAAAGTTATCAGTAAATTTATTTCATCAGCATTTGGCAGTACTAATTGATATTTTTGTACATTGGATGTATTTTGAAATACCAGAAACAGGATCGGAGCGGTACGAGTTGGCTATTTTTTTAGTAATGCTTAAATTGATTTAAAAATAAAAAAATATAAATAATCATTGTACCATTTGTATTGCTCGAATTAGTTTGTTTAATTTGATGTCAGCTTCATTTTAATCAGAATATGCCTCCGATAATAAACTTAAATAATCAGAAATATATTTTTCCGTAAGTATATTAATATTTCACTTATACATATATACAATACTGGATACTAATACCAGCTAGAAACTTGATGCATAATTATTAAGAGAAATATCTACTTAGTGCTAAAATATTAAAATACAGTAAAAAAGACCTTTCTATTTGGATGATTAAATCTTCGTGTTAGACCAAACTAGGATGAACGAAGATAACTAAATGCTGTAAAAATCGAACGGGTAAATAAGGAAATATTAATGTTAGATCTAACTAGAAGTAGAAGAAAGTACAAAGAACCATTTTACTTGGATGCGGAATGATTTCCAAAAAACGTTTAGGTTTAAAATTACAGTTTTGTAGCTAAACGATATGAGCCTATTATTGTACCAGTACAAAAAAAAGTAACCATAGCAAAGGATTAAACAAAAGAGATATATCTAGCCTTGATTTATTAGAACTGTGATTTTGATGTTGAGTATTTTTCCACTTTACAAAATTACGCATTTAATAAATATATTGTAATAATATTTTTATTTATTTAAAACTTATTTTATTTTCAAATCGTTAATGCAACTCTTCAAATCAAAGATTTCATAGAACACAAAACATTACTTGTCATTTCTCAACTATTAAACAATTAAATTAACTGCCTACTCTATTTATTATGTTATTTATTTTTATTTGGCCACATAGGAAACATTTCTATAACTTTTGTACTCGATGGTCTTCTTATTTGTAAATCAATAACCTTCTTACAGTATTTTCGTTTATTAAAGAAAAAATCATTTTTTTACAACGTCAATATTGACAACCGTTACAATTTGAAAAATGACAAGATGAATAACAGTTGAAATAATATTTTTTATAATTTTTTTTTTAATTTAACGCTCTAAGAAAAAATTATTTAGTTACTCATAGTGGAAGGCTCATTATTTGTTTCGCCCAGTTTGCACATCCTCAGGTAGCGGCCTCGACTGTGCAACACGCTGGGCTCAACAAATAATGAGTCTTCTACTCCTAGTAACTTAATATACTATTACCTATTTAAGTGGTTTTGATTTTATGATAGATTTCTGTCTCCAGATTTCCTTATTTAAAAATATACATATAAATTTATACAGGATATATAGATACATTACAACAGAAAACTGTTAACGGACACGATATAATAACAAGATTAAAAAAGAATAAAAAAAATAATATTAAATAATTCGTACTGGCCATTAATAGTGGAGATAGATAGTCACTGTTAAGTAATGCTCTTTAGTTTAATTATCCTTTAAATATGGCCAGGTACTAAAAGTTTTTATTAAATACTAAAATTAAAAAGACAACTAATAGAGTCGCTGGTTGTTATGCAAAAATAAAATATAAAACATTTATTACTATTAATATTGTAAAATTATTCTTCAACTCTACACTACACTAAAAACTCTAACACTTAAGAATGTAGTAATTATGTCAGTATTTAACGGTTGAAAATAAAAATGGTCAAAGGAATATTTTCTATTTGACGTGACGTTTTTCATCATAATTATAATAAATTATTGAACAACATATGCGATGTGAGCCACATCTTATTAGTTCAGTTCTGAGCGTTCTGACAATAAACACCAAATGAGTCCATGCCCATCTCAACCATATTGGAAAATATATGCTAATTTGATTGATATGTAGACAAATAACGTTCAAAGATTGTGAAACATTAATAAACAGTTGGAAATGTTCACAGTAGTGGGTATGAATATTTTTAGAAACGCTTAATATGAGGAATTTTAATAAACACTTCACTGAAATGAGGCTAGAGTCGGCGTTTTAGAAAACTTGGAACCCTGGTTTTTTGTTTAGCGTATTAAGGATTTCAAATAATGTTTTGTTTTTATACGAACTATAACTAATGAACTGTTAAAAAACTAATTTGGCGACGAGTACCAGCCATGAATTTGTCGGCGGATGCCAAAACACCAGCTGTCCGCCACCATCTACAGAAATTTTAAAAAATTGCAATACCCTTAAAATGTACGTGACTGGAAATTTTTTTTAGTAAAATACACCTCAATTTATCCCTTCTTCATCAAGAAAGGTCTATTTTAGGGGAAAGAAAGACAATAGAATTAAGTTGGCAATTTAAAAGTACCTAGTTTTTTTATTGGTATCACTGTTGTGTTTTGTTATCCCAGTTCTTGTTGGTACTTTTGACATATTATCACTTTTATATGTCACTAGAATGAGGAGAAATTTTAGGGTAGTGGGAGCTGCGCCTCAGCATAGTTCGGTGTTTTCTTATCAAGAAAGGTCTATTCGCTTTATTCAATTCACAAAATAATTCATGTTACTATGCAAGCTTAAAACTTCAAGAAGATTTACGAAACCTCTTGATTTTAGAATTATGCTGTTAATGTAAACAGAAGAGTGACTGTTGTAGAAATAATAAAAATGTAATTTTATATCAAACATTTTTGCGATTTATTAAGATCCAATTAGAATGGTCATTTGTATTTACCAGTAAGATTTAAACATCCAACTAGAAAGTTCTTCTACTCTATTTTAGTATTTTGTTCATTTTTGTTAATAATAATATTTTAACATTACTATTCGAGTTAAATAAATTTTAATCTAATATTAATGCTATCCTGTCAGTATCCAATCTTCCCGTGATTCATTAAATTATAATGCAGTACAGTAACAATCTAAAAGTCGTTTAACTATTTTCAACCCGAATTGTACAGCTAGCCCAAAAAAAAATACAAGAAAATTGACCAAAAAATACCTTGGATTACTACAGGTTTACCAAAAACACGTCAGGAGAAATAAATTGGATTTATTTTTTTATTGTTTATGTTTATTATTTTATTATTTTTCAAATAACCTGTATAAAACTTTCTGGTGTCCATCAGTTGCTTCTGAATTCTTAAAATAATGTCATATTAATCCAACAAAATAAAAGGTTTTTATGACATTAATGGAGATAGTGGGTAGGCTTTAATATGTACACTGTATAATCGTTATTTTATTTTCATTTCTATTTTTTAATGATAAAACAATTAAATTACGTACATAACATATATACAATTTTATTTATGTACATGAGATATGAATGATTTATTACAATAGATAAAACAACTTTTTTTTAAATGATTAATGGCAAATATGTAGTTTCTTTGAATAATTATAATGCCAATAAAAGATTGAAGTTAAATAATTATACTGTTATGTAATAAAATAAATTTCGAAATTTAAGTAACAGCTCTTCCTAGAGCTTCAAAAATCTAATAGTGTCTAATTCTTTAATACATCAAAAATTCAATGGTTGTCACTCCCAATAAGTATGTTTCTGTCTAAAATAGGTATTGTGTTTAATATTTTGTTCAGCCAATTAAGAGCGTTCTTTTCTTGCAAAGTTTTCGAGAGATACCTAACCAGTATGCCCCTACTCTAAAAAGCGCATCTAATCCGACGGTCTAAGGTTTGACTGCGTATTTAATTTATCTGATCGGGTTTAACGGGTGCATATTTTCTAATAAAGAACATTAGTCGTGCATGAATCTGTTGCACACAGCCGATATTTATCAGAGAAAAATAATCTTGGGCGGAGACTTATTCTTTTAGAAAAGGATAAACTACATTTCGGAAGCTTATCCATATTCTTTAAAGAATAATTATTAGGATTTTTTTATATTCATTCTTTTGTAAAAAGTAGTAGAAATATTATACGGGGTAAGTCACGACTGCGACTTACTTATACCTAGTAATGGTTAAACAGTTAAAGTAAATATTGAAAGGAATTATCTTTTATTAATATGCAGAGTGACTTTTGATATTTGCTGAACACTGGCTTAGGGTTTAATTTTATATCCATAGTATAAAAATATGTACCTAATTGCCAGGTTACTTGGTTATCCATTTTTAAAAATTAAAGTGATAATTTAAATTTAGAAAACCCAGGATTATTTTTACCTTTATAAATCTATATAACAAAATGAAAAAATATTTCTCTAAGCGAGCGGATACTTTAAATACAGTCAAAAATTTTATGCTACTCAAACATTTTCGGAAAGAAAAGCTTGTACGTATGTTTTTGGTTATTTAATTAAAATTTCACCTCCTCGGAACTAAAACTTTTCGTGTTACACTGAACCATACACATTAAGTATATATAATATAATAATTTTTAATAAAATAATTTTTCTATGACGTTTTAGAAAAATTAATTCCGACATGTAATATTTTACGTTCTTTTGCATCTCCCTGCATAGTCGTTCTAACCCCCATAACATTAATATCCAGTTGGGACAAATAATAGGTAATTAAATTGAAATCATCATAACACAAAAAATGTTTATCTCTTGTCATTGTACGCTCGTGAACTGTGTCGTAGATCGCAGCGTTTCCAATGCTTGGAAACTTTGAGTGCATCCGAAAAATTGGCGAGGTCGCTACCTACCAATTAAATATATGTTTTATGTTCATTTAAATCAATTAAAAAAAATATTTTCTTTGTCTTCTTAAAAAAAGTGTTAAGGAAGCTAAGGATATAACTTAAACTCATAAAAGTATGCTATATATGCCATTGGAAAAATATTAATTACAATCAGAACGTACGTGGGAGAAACAAAAGAATTTGATGTAAAATATTGGGTTAGAATTGGCTCTAAATTTTTCTTAACAGCAAGATCTAACTGCGACTGTTGCAGTAGATGCAGACTATTTTGTTTGTACCATATATAATATATAACTGCAGATTTTGTACTCATAACCTTTCTCGCCAAAACCGACGTATCACTCACCGAAATCATGATTCGATTCTGCTAACAAGTAATGGTATTTCGTTTTGAGATGTTTTGAATTTAATAAAGATTTATTTCTTTGCCTTGTTTTTATTTTTCCGTTATTTGGTTGTCGTCCTGCACTAAAATGAAGTTAGCAGCGGCACCGGTTTTTTTCAATACTTTTTTCCATACTTTATCCCAACCATGTATTGAAAACCGAGGGACTGCACCCCCATTGATAAATAAAATGTATGAAAACAAGATTAATTGTTCACGTACTTGTATCTCGTGTATTTGTTTACGTTTGGTGAATTTTGGTTGTGAATACAGAGTAATGTATTTCTATTAAAATAAAATTTGCAACATTGCCAGGTCATCGTAACAGAAAATATTTGATAGTATGTGTCGATATTCGTGTGCGGCGGATTTGAATTTCTAATTATACCACGCTGGAACTACCTTAAGTAATCATATTCATGAACAAAGTAATTCTAACACAATTTGTTTTATGTTGAGTGGTTCAATTTTAATACAAAACGATATCTACAATAATAATCTAACCTAGTTAAAATGGTCGCAATAAATATTATTACCCGGAAATTCAACATTCCAACAAAGTGTATGTGTGTGAAAGTGTATATTTGTAAAGGCATTGTTTCACTTCAGCCATCCTTCTCTTATATTCGGCACTTCGGTGTCTATCAAGCGAGAGTTTCACAAAGCCTAGTTTGTATTGTAGAGATGTTCGTGACAATGTTCCCATGGGTTGCGGCCGTCGTAATTGATTTGCCAGCGACAATATCGCGGCTCCCGAACATGTAGCAGCAACTAGGAAAACGTATTATAAAATGTAATCCACGATCGCCACCCACTTTATTAGCTCATGCGTTAAATATCATTATTCCTTCTTGCATTCACATGTTCGGTAATTACGGAAGTTCATTTGAATAATGTGGCTAAATACTATCATTGACGACCTTATTTTAAAATTATTTTCAAATATACAAGGTGGTTCATAAGTAAGGAACGAAACGAAATTATGGCTTTTTTAATTCAGTTTTCAAAGTATTTAATTTACACTTTGTGTCTAGACGACGTTGCCAGTATGTCTACCTTGAGTGGAAATATTCCTCGAAATGGATTGAAGTCAATGCCTCTTGCAATTACACTTGTATGTCCTTGATGTTATTACATGGGTGTAATTTAATCTGAGATTTATTCTTTAGGTACACGAAAAAGTTGTAGAGTACTAGGTCGGGTAAGTAGTTGTGATGGGGTACTCAAGTGCAAAGGATCGAAAAGTACTCGTTGTACTCGAATACAAGTTAATCTCAGTCTCGGTTCTCGGGTAACGAGTTACGAAATTGTGAGTGGAACCTACTCATTGTATACTTTTTATATTACGAAAATATTTTGGGATAAAGTCTGACACAATGTAGCCATATATGTTATTAAAAAAATAGAATATGTCTATTTATGCCTATTACCTGGTAGAACTTTTTCTGATATATGATGTAACTGTGTCTAAATATAAGTATAATAAAATATACAAATATATAAATAAGTCCTGCTTTAATAACTTCGCAATATTTTTATGATCGACCTGACAGTGGCAACAACTATTTTACCACAAAACTCCAGTTATTTTATGAGTGGTGGCAACAGTGCATGTATTTAAGGGGAGACCAGTTCAATCCGAAACACATGTTTTGAATGTGTTTGTGTAATTAAAACCTACTGTTAGAATCCTTGTACTCGGTACTCGGTAAGTACTCGATCCTTTAATGTTCTCGAGTACCGACTGATCGATCTCTAAAAAATCGATCCCCCATCACTAGTAAGTAGCATTAATCTATTATCTCTTTTGAGGAGTTAGTTTATTTTTACAGTAAAAATTAATGGAACTAATTAAGAGAAATTAACAGCGAGATATCTATTAAAGCGAAAATGTTTCTCATGGTGAAATAACTACGAGAACGACAATAATTAAATCATAGATTATTCCATTGCTAGGCAGTGAACGTTATGTTTCTAATAAAAATATTTTTGAAAGGACCTTCAACTGGTCGAAAACGTCGCAACTGGCGACGCGATAAAGTGTTTGTTACCTGTGGTGAATTCGCAACTGGTGATTTCTTAAAAGTATTGACTTGTACAATTAGGTTAGGTTGCAATTCAATAAAACAAGTCAAGATAAAAAGGGGGGCGTCAAATATCAAACATACAATAATAGTGTTTTTTTAAACTCAAACTCATTCAATATACCTACGTAAGTCTAATACGTCGTAGGCAAACAAGACACCAGTTATGAATTAATTCTATTCAGATAAAAATTTAGTGCATCTTCAAAGGCGAAGTTTTCTATCTGCAAAAAGGTAGAGCTCCGTTTTGTTGAAGTTGAAAGTCGTTAGGAACAAAACCAAAAATATAGATTCGGAGCAAATATTGGATCCTGTACTCGAATCCAAGCGAGCATAAGAGAACGCGTTATGAAAGGAGAGAATGCACTACCATTTTCCCTCTAATATCTTGAAGTGAGCATATCGGTAAGAATATCGTTCCAGTTATTTTGATAGTAACGTGCCGGCCGTCATGATCCTACCTCTAGCACAGGGAAATTCGAGAGAGTAGCGTTAAAAACGGGACGCATTATTACGCTCTTTTCGGTTATCTTGTTATATATTATTCGTATTATTTTGCTCCTTAAGATTTCATCATAAAAGAGTACAAAAGTAGTGTATTTGGATTCGATGTAGATGATGTAGCAAACTTAGCAATGAACCAGGTGGACGAAAAAATTTCCCAAACATAATATTAAAAGGGAACAGAGTATTCCGTAAGTATAATTTTTCTATAGATGTGTTTGAAAAATAACAGAATATCTTCTACCCTTAAGTATTAGGATAATTCTGGTAGATTTTGTTCATAAGGGAAAGATGGCCAATCGAATTATTCCCTTGAATTTTACTTACTTTTTCCGTTCTTTTCGTTAAAATTATGATTATGCAGCCGTCCACTAACTATATTATTTATGTATGAGATTTTATAACTAGACGTAAAAAAATTTAAAAAAAGCAACTGATTATTACTTAAGTTGTTTTTTTTTTGTAATATACATAAAGACTATGTTTTTTAGTTTTTAGTTTCAAACTAAAAAATACGCATATGATAAAGAATTAATTTTGTAATTAATTACAATTTACTTTTCATTTAGAAATATAGTCCTCAACATATACAGTCGAAATTTCTCAATAAATCCTAAAATAAAAAAAATACCCTTATCATTGGTTCCATTGTTGTTCATTAATCACAAAGTTAATATCCAATCGATGGGATTTTACCACCTGTGTACAGAAATATAAAAATAAAATTGGGACATCGACCAATTGATTGGTTTTAGGCACTAATGTACATTTAAAGTGATTTGTACTGCATCTGTAGAAAAACAAGATTATCTTTTTAATTAACTGGAGGTTAATCATAGGGGTTATTCCTTTTGAAAAAAGTTAAACACGCATTTTGACATCTTGTATACATTAATAAATTAATCAAAATATATGTTTATGAATCTGAACTACTTTTGATATCTTTTTAAACGTAGAATAGCATTTAACATTTTTTAAATAAATTTAAATATTACTTTATTATGACACCATTAATCATTTAGATACGTTTATGATATCTGATTTTTTACTGGAAAGTTTAGCCCTGGAGATATACGTAAAAAAATT